>JAJQWJ010000003.1:71450745-72740745 GCA_023637945.1 Phaethornis superciliosus | reverse complement strand
TTTTTCCTTGCAGAATTCTAGGCAGAGTCTGGAGCTGGAGTTGGCTGTCATGTCCAAGTCTGTCAGCTTTTTTTGTTTGAAACAGCAAGGGTAAGATGAACTGCAGGGTAAGATGGGCTGTTTTTGAATACAATAGTCCAGTTATGATATCACTTCTTTTTTCCTTTTCTTTGGTTTATATCCTTCTCCTCCCCCTGACCCCTTTCTGTACTTTTTTTTTTTTTTTTTTACCTTTTTATTTTTATTTTTTTTTTTCCTTTTTTTTTTTTTTTTTTTTTTTTTTTTTTTTTTTGGCATTGACGTTGGAAGTTTGGCATAATCTTTCATTTATATGAAGATTTGTTACCTTGCTGGACCAGTTCATTAAATGATTCAATATGAACACTAAAATTTAACAGTAATAAAATAGTCCATCTTGCCTTCATTCCATTTTACCCAGGAGATTTATAAAACAAGCATAGTGATCAAGTAACAAAAACAATTGTTTTGGTACAATGGTATAGAGGATATGAAAAAAACTCTTTCTTTGAAAACAACTTTCTGGATACCTCTAAAAGATTCTAAGTAAAGTTCTTACAATGAGGCTTGAAACTGTTTATTTGGCATCCTTAGAAATTTCATTCCATTCAATTATAATGTTACGGAAAAAAATCCATACATGCTCATTTATAGTATATATTTGTTACTATAACTTACACTGAATTTTATTTTTTCCTATTTTTAGTAATAAAGCATAAGAGGACCTTATGTGCTTCAAATTGTCTCATTAGACTCCAAATTATCATTAATAATTATGTAAATTACTATACAGTGTCTGCCACCCCCTCCATTCTTTAGTGCCATGAGCAGGCAACTCCAGCAATGCATTATAGTCTATCTTTATCTATTTTTTTGCATAGCACTCTAATATTTTCATTGCTACTTTATCTAAATTAAGTGTGTGGCGTAGCCACCCGTGTTTATAGGAAATTGTGGGCTAACTATAGAGATGGGAGATGTTAATTTTTTTTTCTTTTGTAGCAGTCAATAAATAACACTTTATACCAATACAAATGATAAAAGTCAAAAGCATATTGATAATAGATTTCAGATTTTGTATTTCATATACAAAACACTTTATTTCATATCTGCTCCTTTTTTCATTAGCATATTTACTCAAGTGAGATTTTCCAAAATAATTAAATAATGTTTATATAATGCCTTTAAGATAAAGAACCATGTAAGTACTTCAGTATTAGTACTAACTTAGAGTTTCAGTCCAGCTAAGACTTTTTTTCTGGAAAGCTAGTTCAGTAACTACTTGTTACATTGGTGTATGTGTATACATACTTGGAAATTTTAAAAAGACATTAGTAATTAAATCTCCCATTACTATCTTTTGACTCCCACATCTCCAAAAGGGTGTGTCTTTATAAGTGTAATCAGTTCTTATTTTTCATTTCAGTTGTGTGTGTTTGTACAAGCAGTACACGTAAGCCTGTAGCTTAAAGATTTTTTTGCACAGTGATCCCACCTCCCCACTGTGGCAAAAAGTGCTAAACTCTTATTATTTTCTGTGCACTGGTTTCACCTTTCTCCCCTGGTTTTCGTTAGGTTCTGAGCTCATGCCCAAAGCCCTCTCCACCAGGATAGTGGGAGGCATTTGGTGGTTTTTCACACTTATCATCATTTCCTCGTACACTGCTAACCTAGCCGCCTTTCTGACAGTGGAACGTATGGAATCCCCTATTGATTCTGCTGATGATTTGGCCAAGCAGACAAAGATAGAGTATGGGGCAGTTGAAGATGGAGCAACCATGACTTTCTTCAAGGTAAGGTTTATATTCTGTTTGAGAAGAACCTTTATCCCAACTGTGCGTGGGGGGTGAAAGTGGTGGTGCGCCTTTCTGGGGTTCAAGGGATATGATTCCCACTGCTTTCAAAAGTAACTGAAAATCACTTTTTTTAGATATACAAGAGAGCAAAGAAAGTAAATCTCTTATGGGAAACAAAATTTCTTTGATTATTTCTACCTAAAGAATTTAGTTTATAGCAGTGAAATAGGTGTAGAAAGCTGAATATTTTGCTCAGACAGATCCATATCTGGATACAAGAACGAATTTTGTGAGATTAGGAGTTAGAGTAACTGTTCAATAGCATTATACTTAATCATAGTCTTTGTTCATGCAACTGAACTGCACTAAAGATATTAGTGGCTAGACTGAGAAGAATATTTTGGACTTCATATATCTGAGAAACATTTTAATGAAATTTGGGATCCATGTAAAAAGCTCAGTTTCTTTCAGTTTTTCTATTTCTTTTAGCCTCTTACTAAGATCATTCAATTTGACATACAGTGAAATACACTGCTGGAGTGGAGAGAGATCTTTCTTTTCTAGCTTCATTAAGAATCTAAATGAGCTTAAATTAGTGAGAAGTATCCATGAAGGGAGAGGGGATGGTTTGTTCTGTAACTCCTTGTGTTTGAGAGCACAGAGTTGTCCCAGGTCTGCTAAAGAAAAAGGTGTTTAACAATATTTGTCTGATTTTTGGTATGTTTTGAAGACTTGTAGCTAGTATATTCTAGTTTTATGAGTTACTATCCTGTCACTTAAAGCTTTTCAGTGGCTGTTACATTGAAATTTGACAAACTGAAGTGGATTGTAACTATGGACTCTAAAATATTAGTAAGCAAATTTAAATTAGTAGTGTCTTTCCTTATGGTTTCCAGAAACACTTCTCTCTGCATCCTAACTTAGTTTTCCTTCTCCTTACTCTTAATTTTGTCTTCTATGTACTCTATTTTCTTTTTCTGTATGCATATAATCTGAGGGATTTTGAAGTGTTCAGACACTATCTGTCTTTCTCTGGCTGCCTTCTCTCTCTGCATATTAGTATACTCCCTTTTCTGCCCACTTCTTAACTTCTGCTCATCTACTATTTTTCCTATCTGGATGTATTTTGTGTTTATGTATATAGTATCCAAGAAGGACTTTCTTCTAATTAATTAGCAATTATAGTTGAAATAACCTAGACTTACATACAACAGAATTATGGAGTCAGATTACATATGTTATTGCTCTTAGTACATTAATGAATTCTCCATCACTATAAATGAAAAAGAGAAATCAGAAAAAAACATGGGATCTCTTTATTTAGCTGATACATTTTAGGTAAAATCAAGGTTTATTGTCAAACATATTTTCTGGACTTTATATGTGAACAGATCATTGTTAGTGTTTTGTGACATGAAAATACATTGGTGGTTAAGAACTTTTGTTCGGTTTATAACCAAATGACTACAAATATTTTTCTGGGTTTTTTCAGTATCTTATCTAATATTATCTAAATTAATTGGTTTCATTTACTTAATGAAATGGATCCAAATTTAACCATTAGAAGTCACAACAACTGTTCTTATAGTTTGGTCAATAACTTTAAATCATTCTCAAAAAGAAAAGTAAGTAGAAACTATATATATTTTATTCATTCAGCATCTGAAGCAACTTCCAGGTGAAAATTATAGTTTGTTTGATGTAAATACTATTCACTAGAACTACCCATGTAAGGATTATAATTATTTAATTATATATTCCATGAAAAATAAACCAAAGTGTTTGCATACAGTCTATCTGTTAGAGTAAACTTTCTGGTAAAATTATATATTTTTATCAAATGAGTTTGAGTTATCAGAAAACAGAATACTATATTTCTGGTCAACATAGTATTTGTACATTTTCATACTTCTGTTTTGTAAAAGCAAATTAATTGTGGATTGAAATTTACTCGTGAAGAAAATGAAAATGTGAAAATATTTTCAAGTAAGACTGCAAGTGAAATTGCCTTCAGAGATACTACTAGGCTTAAAAGTCTCATACATACTACTACTAAATAGTAATATTAAAAGTACTTAAGAACAGGTAACTGAAAAAGGAACATAAACTATCAGTAAAATATTTTAAGCAACAGAAGTGACACTGGATGTAGGTAGTGCAGAAAGATATAAATAGTATAGAAAAGGCAGAGTTGCATATGTTGCATATGTTTTCTGCACTGTGTGTAAAAGAGTTTAAGTATTCACATTTTAAATTCCTTTCAGAATACTTTCTATTTTATCAATAAACTAAAGAATGGTTTTAAATGGTACATCTTCTATTCTCTGATATATATAAACAAGTGAATATCAAGTAGGAGGTAGCACTGCCTTTTTATAGAGCATTAGGGAAACTCTAAAAACTATTGTGTCCTGTCATGCTGACCACACTCTGAAAGTATGTTTAAAATTGGAAAGAGTTCATTACTGGAGAAAGAATGAATGTAGGTGTGGAAATAAGCATTGTAGGTAGAGGCAAAAGAAGATTGGTCTGTTTAATCTGCTGAAGAAAAGGTTAAGAGGTGACTTGATCACAGTCTGTAAATGCCTTAATGGGAATGAGATTTTTGACAGCAGATGACTGTTTAATCTAGCAGAAAAAGACATAATGAGATCCAGTGTTTCAAAGCTGAATTTTGGCGAATTCAGACTAGAAACAAGGTGCAATATTTAAGAGTGAGAGTAAATGACCACTGGTGCAACTTATCTAGGAGTGGGCCGGATTCATCTATCACATGCAGCCATTGTAAGGAGAATAGATACAGAATAGCCCAAACATTTTATGCTTTTGATTTAGAGTCTGCTCAAATTAATAGTCTTAATTATACAGGAACTCAGATTAGATTTTAGTAGTCTTTTCCTCCTTCATAAATGTATTAGAGTATGACTTCTGCAGGAGGTTGCACAAAGGTGATTGAGAGTATAAATTTTTCACCTCTGTGTATGTTTTTCCTAAGTTGCTTTGTCTTGCTTTAATGAGAGTGTATTGAGTAAAACAGTGACAGTATGTTAAAACAAGAAATGAAGGCACCAGATGGTTTCCGAATGTTAAATGAAATTATCGTATCTTGGTAATAGTTACTAGTTCAAATCACAGTGAGTCTTGGTACCTGCCCATGAGACTGGCAGTAATTTCTTCATAAATAATCCATACAGCAGTCCACTGAATTATGTATTAAAACCAAACAAACAAACATCTTTGGAACTTGGCCAAAGCTGTGTGGTGTTAATACAAAAGAAGAGTGTTTTTTCCTGGGAGGACTTAAATGAGAAGCAGACTAACTGCTAGATTGAAACCTACTAAAGTTAATATCTCATAGGGCACTATGGATATACATTGAAAATACCCCTAGCCTTGCCTCCAGTGTTTTATTAGGTCCTCCAGATCAGTACCTAACTACTCATGGTCTGAGAAACATGACATGACAGTTCCTTTTAGAAGCCAGAAACTGGAGAAAATCTTTAATTAAATCCTTTTCAAGATCTACTTATCTAGTCTGAGTGCATAAAGGAAGTAGTTTTGCAAACCTGTTATATGCCTGTGGGGTCTGATGGGACAGTTCATTGGGAACAACAAAAAAAACCTTAGTATCATCCAAGAATCAGAAGGAAAGAAATATGAAAGTAAATTCTAAGCCATATCTGCTGCTATTTTTTTAGTTTCCACTCCTTATGCAAGTTTTAGTGTTTCTCAAATTGTGGAGTTTTTCTTAGGTATGAACTTCTTTCTTTCTCTTGGCTGCTTTTGTCACTATTGACCACTTTCAAGTTTCAGAAACCTTTCTTCCTTCTTCTTTGGAGTAAAATAAAATAAATAAAAAGCTTTTGATATTTTCATGAAAGGTACTTATCCTGCACTATCTGTTCTTGGATAAAAACCTCAAATTTTTCATTGCCTATGATTATTATGATCTCTCAGAATATTTTTCTCAAAATCCCAGTGTCTGTTTTCTTGCTGAATATCAGTTCTGACAATTGAGAAAAGCAATGTTAATTCCATCCTGCTATTATTTGTACTGAAGTTCTTTATCCTCACACACAAAGAAACTACTACTGCACATATGCTTATATGTGGTGTACTTTTAAGGGTGAGGTTTTTTCCTGCTATTGCTCTGTACCTTTCTTTTTCTCATAATTTTTCATATCTGTAAAATGACAGAGATCTTTCTACATTCTTGCACAGTGCCAAGTGCAATGGAACTGTTCTCAGTTATGAATACTATACATTTGCATAACAAATAGTAAAAAAAAAAGTAATTTTTCATTCTTTAATAGCAGTAGATTAGTGTCATTACTTCTGGATCACAAATTAAAGGTCTTCTCAGCTCACTGTGAGAGTCCTATATTCTATATCCTTATTTTTGTTAAGGAAGCTGAAGCACAAAAACAGAATTTCCTTTTTGCAAGTTCACTTGATGAAGGGTAGATAGGAGACTAATTTGGCAAAGCTGACTCACGCACCTTAGAATTATCTTATAGACTATTCTATTTCTTATTTACATTTACCAGTTTTTTTCCTTTTCTTCTTCAGGATCCATTTTTGTACTCCAGATCTTCTTTGCTACAATATCCTCACTTTCTTCCTTCACTGCTTTTTCTCCACCAAGATCCATGATGCTGACCCTTTTCGAGTTCCTGTTCCCATGCCCCCAGTTTACACTTGCTCCCTTGTTGGGAGCAGCAATTCAGCACTTTGTGTTCATCTCTCTTTTTCAAATTCTCAGCCTATTGTCAAAGGAAATAGCATGTAGTCCTACCTACACATTGCAAAATCTCTTAAAAAGAGTCTCTTAAGGCTGAAAGGAATTGTAGGGAATTTACTCACTACTAACATTTAGGTCCCCTGATATAAATAAATAAATGAAAGAATAGCAGCAGGAATAAAGTATGAATGTCATTAGTTTGTCATGAATGATGTTGATGTTGGCATTGGCACGCATAAAGCCCACGTAACTTCAGTGGCTTTTTCAAACCTGAGTTTGAACACTGGAATAGATATATGATGTCTAACTGTTTAAAAAATATGTACCCTGTACAAGTGCAATGGGCATATACACACATAGAACCTTTAAAGCATTATGAAATTTAGCAGTGCATAGCAATGACTTAGTGGAAATGTTTCAAGACAAAGATGAAGGAAACACTACCTCTGAGCTTCTCAAATATCCACTGACTAACAGGAGCTAATGGAAAGTAACTTTATGAGTCCCAGCTTCCATGTGTTGATCTGGATAATGCGTATCAAATAATTGGTAGAGGATGCCACCGATACATGTTCAGTTTACTTTTATATAATTTCACTTCGTGGGTAAGTTTTATTTTTTTTATTTTTATACAAATATAGATTTGTTCTTATGCATAAAACCACACTGCACTTCTGACTAAGTAGGGAATTGAATGTGAATGCCATGAACATTTTTTTTCCCATTTTGATCATCATGGTTTGGGCCTATGTTCTGGGACCACATAGAGTTGAAATGCCTTATTTCCCCTTTTCCATGATTATTTCCTCTTTGCGGGAACACCTACTCAGTAAACCACAATGTCTTTGAATGTACAAATAAAGCAGGCACAGCTGCAAACCTGTAAAGCAAGGTGTGTGATAGCTCCATACACTTACAAGAACTGTTTCTGCAATGACAGTCTGTGAGAGTGAGACTCAAGCTAAAGATGTCAAAACACCTCTGCCTCACTGAGTTCTACTTATTTCTTTAAAAGATCATGGTGGCTAGGTGGAGGAAGCTAGAGAAGTAGGTAGGTTAGATGACTCCTTAACATAGACTATAGCAAGAATAGTGGTGTATTTGAATTCTAAATAGAAGAAATTGAGATAAAATTGGTACCATTATGTTCTTTGAGGTGAATTGTCTGTCTTTTGACACTGCAAACAGAAAGCAGAACTTATTCACAGAAAGGGCCTCATTCCAACCAACTCTCTAGGTGACAGGACAGAGTAAAATTGTTTTCTTACCCTTTCTCCTGTTCCTTCAGGTAAGTAAGAGTGTATGATATGCCTGTTGCATCTCAGTGCTGGGCATGCACCTAAAAATAGATTTAATGTGGTAACTCTACTGCCATTCCACCCTTCCCTTTGTCCATATCTATGCCTTTTCCCTTTCTTCTCCCCATTCCCACCATTTTTCATTCCTTATACTCTTCCTCTGTTCCTAAACTGAGGGCTGTAAGAGATGAATAGAAGGACCACGTAACTTTTCATTTCTGCAAAGATTTGTACCACATTATGGCATGTATCCAGACAGCATGCACTCATAATAAGCTGCTAGATAACATGCAGTACCATGACTGATTTTAACTCAAAATCACAACATTCTTATTTGTCATTTACACCTATCTTCAGCTACAGCTCTTAAAAACTGATGAAACACATACAAATGTGTGGTTTTGGGATTGTCTCAAAGAAATATGTATAACTTTCCAGTGAAAATAAGATTAGTCATTCACAATATGTAAAATGTTGTATTAAATAGCTAACATATGAATTGTGTCCCAACTAGTTATTTTTGAAAGGAAGTTGAACACAGATATATAAAAGATATATACAAGTCTTGATATATACAGATATATAAACACAGATATATAAAAGTCTTATTTGTCTTTGGATCAACTAATATTTTCCACAGCTCAGCATATGTTTTGCATGACCCCAGATATCCACAGGGGAAAAGTTTTCTGATGATCTCCCCACAGAACTCTCAGGTGTGTTAAAGTATGTAACCTATGACCCCATTTGGCTTTATTGTTCCATAAGTATTTCTCAGTGTGAATATAATGTAGACTCAAACCCAACATATGAAGAAGAAGCTGATATTTGTAATATTTTTTAAAATTAAATCCAACGACAATATACATTAATTAGCACATGTACATTACTGGTCCATACTGCAAGTATGTGATAATGTTTGAATAAAGTTGGTCTTTTTCAGTGTACAGGTACAGTAAAATATGGCACAACATAATTTTCATGTGGACAGAAATACAGGATGCAAGAAATCAGATGGAGGGGAAAATAAAAATGCTAATTAACTGCATATTTTTCCATAGAAACTCAAGTCTGATGATATAAAAATATTTTTCAGATTATACTTTGAGTATTAAATGTTGTCAAGATTTTTTATCAGCAAAAGACAAGAATTTCTATCCAATGTAGCTGAATCAGAGTAATGTTATAATCTAGTAATTTGAAAAAATAATTCTGTAGTTAAGAGAAACTGTGGGGGATTTTTTTTTGAGAATATATAGTAATGCCATTGATGACAGGAAAACTAGGGGCTTTTTTCTTTGAAGTCAAATGTAGTTTAATCACTATTAATGCCTATGAAGTGCTTTTGGTCATATCTTTCAAGAGCCTTCTTGCTATGTTGTTTTGGAATCAACTTAAGCCAGTCTACCTGTGAGAACTCCAATCATTTCTGCCTTCAGCCTCAAGCTTTGTTGACTCTGCATATTGTAGTGCTGTGACTTTCTAATCCAAGTGAAAATGAATCTTGTTATTACTGTTCCATGCTTACTTTTCAGTTGTAAAAAGGCTTTTCTGGCTACTAGAATGCTAGAACTGCTGCAAGGGAAGCAGGGGGTATCCCTTTCTATGGCAGGTTGATCTTAGTACACCCTGCTAATTGTGAAAGCCACTGGGAATCCACACCCTTTGAGAAGTGAGTTCTGTTGCCTAAAGATATGGATGTGTGAGGTTGAGAAAATCAACAGCAAGGTAATTGCTGATACTTCCAGAATGTATCTTATGTATTATTGTAGGTTTTGCCTTGACTGGTAAGCTATTTTTTTTCCTTTCTCTCACCTGATGTGCTTCACTTTCTGGCCTGTTCTGGGTCTTTTGTGGCACTGCTGACAGGAACAATCGGAAAGGAATGACTGAACTCTGGGTTCTGATCTCAGGTTTGGTTACAACACTTTTTCCATATAAATATATAACCTAACTGCTATCTAGCTTTATCACCTTTCTCTCCTTCTCCTACTGCTTTTGTCCAGGATCTGTGGCAAGAACGGTTTCGTTTTCTCATTTCAGCTTTTTTTCTTTTGTGTTTGTTTTCAGATCATGAGCAAGGTGAGAAAGGGAACTGAACTAGATCATAGGGAACCTTTCATCTGCAACCAGCAGTCTGTATGAATCACAGATTTTACAGTTAGGTTTTGTTTAGAAATTGAGAGTACATTTGAGAATGTTTTTAACTATCAGAGTCTGAAAATTTCTTGCTTTTCAATGCAAATAGACCTATCAGCAAGTAGCTCATAAAGTTTGCAGAACTGACCTGTGATTCATCATAGGAATATGAATTGTCTCTTGGTTTAGCCAGGTTTGTGTAAGATCCTACCATATGAACAAACTTCATTGTTGAGCTCCTGAAGCATTCTGAAGGCCTCCATTCATTAGTAGAGATGAACACTCATTCTTCGTTGTCATTTGATAACATATAACATATACTACTGAGATAGTATATGTAGGACCACATCACCACTATTGAGATGTGGTCCTACTGCATTAGCATTACTTTGTGTAAAGAAACATTTCCAGTGCCAGAATTTCCCTGGACACCATCTGAATTTTTTTATACTGATAAAATTTCTTCTCCGGAGTTATTAATTTCTTCAAACAGAATGCTAGATGAGATTGTCTAAACCACCCTTTTTGCAATACACCTGTGGTAATAATTACATAAACTTTATTGGATATGGATGCTTTTTAAGCACTTTTCAGTACACGCATTAATTGAACTTTTAAATGTAGTCACATTAACCTGCACAATATAGATGACCAATATATATATATAAAAAATACTAAAACATGCTTTAGACTTAGAACATTATAAAATCATATATGTTGGAAAAAGCCCTTAAGACCACTTAGTATAGTTGTTACCCTTACACTACAAAGTCCACTGCTAAACAATGACCCTAAGAACCATGTCTATATGTCTGCCTTCAGAGATGGTGGCCTCTTCCCTGGGCAGCCTGCTTCAATACCTTAAATATCTTTTGGTGAAGAACTTTCCTAATATCAAAACTAAATCTGCTCTGGCACAGCTTGAGGCCTCTTCCCCTTGTAATAACACTTTCTACTTGAGAGAGCAGACTGATGCCTAACTTGCTACAGCCTCCTTTTAGATAACTGAAGAGCATGCTAAGATCTCCCTTGAGCCTCATTTTCTCCAGTCTAAACCACCCCAGTTCCATCAGACACGTCTCATAAGACTTGTGCTCTAGGACCTTCAGCAGCTTGGTTGCCCTCCTTTGGATGTGCTCCAGCAAGTTAATGTCTTTGTTGTAGTGAAGGGCCCAAAACTGAACACAGTGTTTAAGATGCAGCACAGGGGGACAATCTCTTCCCTAGTCCTACTAGACACACTATTCCTGATAAAAACCAGGATGCCACTGACTTTCTTGGCCACCTGGGCACACTGCTGGCTCATATTCAGCTGGGTGTTGACCAACACCCCCAGGGCTTTTTTCCTCTGGGCACCTTTCCAGTCACTCCTCCCTAAGTCTGTAGCATCTGTTGTTGTGCCCCAAGTGCAGGACACCCAACATTTGGCCTTGCTGAGCCTCAGACCACTGGACTTGGACCATTGATCCAGACTTTCCAGATCCTACCATTACGTAAATCAACATTCCTGTCCAACTTGGTGTAATTGGCAAACTTACTGAGGGTACACTTGATCACCTTTTCCACATTACTGATAAAGATATGAAAGAGAATTGGCCTCAGTACTGAGCCCTGGGGAACATCACTTGTGGCCAACTGGATTTAACTCAGTTCATCATAATTCTTTTCCCCTGGGTACCCAGCTGTTTTTTTCTAACCTAGCAAAGAGTACAACCTGTACAGTTTTGGTCTCAAAGCCAGAAAGCAGTCACCACTTTCCAATTCACTCCCTCTCCTGATGATTTGTTTCACTAGATAAGACATATTCTTTGAAACATGTGGAGCAGGTTTCTCCTCACACCAAAATTTAGGTATCATCTCTCCTCTCAAGTATGCATCTATGCCTTTTTCTGAGACTGGAAAGGCAGTTCTTCCATACCTACCTTAAATAACTGGCCTAGAAGGACAGTGTTCTCCAGACGTACTTAACTTTTCCTGTTGAGTATAGAGAAGCTTAGTACCTTGGTGTATATGTTTAATGTATAAGTGGCTGGCTACAAGTAATTAAGATGAATCTTACAAAAATTCTGGTTACTGTTTAAGCACTCGGCAGCTTTCATAAATGTAGACTGCAGTATAACTATAAGGACAGTGTGATTATAAAATATCTATGTATGCAAAGTAATTGATTTTACAAGGAATAGTACAAATAATTATAATGCCATAATAAAACTGACTGACATAACTAGCACTGTGGGGATTTTTCTCTTATTTTAGATTATTATTATTTTAAAGGCTGCGAAGAGTTTTCTTACATGTTGGCACTGAAATGAACGCCAAAAAAAAAGGCTTACAGTTGGACTATGGCCAAAATTCTGGTCTGTGTTTGTAAATGTCATGTTTGAAAAGACTGATCTGAACACAATGAGTGCTCCTTAAATTAAGCCACTGACTGCAAAAGCCTGTCTTTTAAAAACAAATATACAAATAGTAAACAATAAACACAGTCATAGAATGGTTTAGGTTGGAAAGGACCTTAAAGACCATCAGTCCACCATTTTTGCTCATGTGACTCCATATGCTTGATCATGTTAGAGATGGAGTACATTTATCATCCACCAGCACAGCAGATGTTACCGTGTCATCTGCTGTATAGCTTGTCATATTTTTACATTAATGAGTCAAATTGTCTTATTTTTATTAAATTGGGTGGCATGTGCAGGTTTTTGATGTGTACACCAGTAATGTGGTTGCATTGTTTGCATTATCTTGCTGGAAGTGTGTGGTTATCTTGACATATTCTATGCCAGAATTTTCATGGAAACTTTTAATTGAAGGGTACAGCTCAGCAAATTGGGTCAACTGAATTATTAAAGCTGAGGAGGTGTTAATCGAGAAATGAAGAAATATCTGAGCATGTATACAGATTATTATTTTTAAAAACATGTCAAGCTTCAAACATTCTGATGTTGTCACCCTCTAGGATACCATTTTGGTTTTCAAAATTGTGATAAGGTTTAATTTACAGCTGTTAGATCAGCTCTAGAGGAGCTGCATTTAGGGGCAAGAGACTTTCATCTAAAATTATTTATGTTGTTCCTGGATTAAAAAAGAATAGCAGGAGTAAAAAAGTAAAACACTGCATATGTATGAAAGATTAGTAAGCTGACAAAGCAAAACTAAAAACCTTATTTACAGAAAAAAATTAATATTTGCCTACACCCAGAACAAACTTGGTCTTCCTCATTAGAGGGTGAAATAGGAGGGAAAATTATTAAAGCTAGAATAGAATTGAACAGTATATTGCAGTTGGAAGGGATGTATAATTATCATTTAGACCATCTGTCTGACCACTTCAGAGCTGACCAAAAGTTAAAGCAAATTATTAAGGGTGTTGTTTAGATGCCTCTTAAACACTGAGGCATCAAACATCTCTGTAGGAAGCCTGTTCTAGTGTTTGAAATCTGTCTAGAATATTATTGCTTAAAATCATGACTTCTGACTGAATATTTTGAAGTAAGAATTTTGAAATGTTTTATTTTAGAAGCTAATGTATAAAGAAATCTTTATTAGAGAGGACAGAATTTTTTATATAGTGTTTCAAGTATATTGTTCCAAATGCATTACATGTATCTGTCTTATGCATTTTCAAGCTATATTTTTAGCAGTAAATAAAACAGACCAGGACCATTTTGAAAGTCTAGCTCATTGGCCTAAATTCTTTTTTTGGAAACAGCCTTCCAGTACCTGAAGGAGGCCTACAAGAGAGCTGGGGAGAAAGTTTTAGGGTATGTGGCAATAGGACAAGGGGTAATGGCTTTAAACTGGAAGACAGTAGATTTATATTAGACATTAGGAAGAAGTTATTTTCTGTGAGGGTGGTGAGAAACTGGAACAAGTTGCTCAAAGAAGATGTGGATGCCCCATCCCTGGAAGTGTTTAAGTACAGGTTGGATGGGACATTGAGCAGCTTGGTGTAGTGGAAAGTGACCTTGACCACACGAGGGAGCTGGAAGTAGGTTTTCTTTAAGGTCCCTTCCACACTGAACGGCTGTATGACTTTTTTACATCAAAATTAGGTGATGGTGCACAAACACCCTGTTAGGAACAATCTTTGGTATGTACTTGAAATCTTCTGAGCTATTGTCTTGGGGTTGAGCCCAGGTACAATTAGGAAGTTTATTCCATAGGGCAGGCTTTGCTCCTTCAGTCCCTACCTTGCAGTCCATGCACTCAAGAGTTTTGAGAAAAAGAGGTTTCCAGTGAAGGCTGAGGCAAAACTGTTGTTGAGCACCTTAACCTGTTAAAATGGTTGCACAATCTGAAAACCCTAAGATAGATCTACATACTTATTTTTAATTCTTTTTATGCTCCTTTCATAAATAGATTCCTGTTGATTTCAGCAGGTATTAGGTGTTTCAATATCTTAATAAATTAGGCTTAAAGACATAAAAAGATAAAGCAAACCACAGAGATCATTCCAAGTAAGACTACACGTACAACAAATAGCGGCCATTAAACTTTAAAGAATTTGAAGTTTCACACAGAAAAAAAAACAAACAAAACACAAAGAAAATCAGTTAAATGTTGCACATCCAGAGGCTTGGACTTGAAGAAAGTGAAAGCAAAATGCAAATACAGTACCAATGGTTTAATAATTTCAGGGTGTTTGAAACCTAAATGCTGTATTTGATATTTATTTTAAACATGCAATGTTTTTCTTTTGCTTGTATTTTCCATAACACTATAAATGAGGACTATTATATAGTTTATATTATTTACTATTTTAATTTCAAATTAAGAATTTCATTACTATATTTCAATATTTTATTTTACTTGGAAAAAACAAATCTTTGATGTCTTTGTATTCAAGGCCAGAAAAACAAACATATTCTTTGTTCTCTAATGGGCATTGCTGATCTGTAAATATATGTATGAATCATATGTTAAGTGCTGACTACTTTCAAGCTTATTTCCATGGTGAACACTATGTATTGGGAGATGGATATTTTAAGTGGCACTCAGAATGACTCCTCATTTGCTTAAAAAATTCAAAACCAGACCTATTTTGCATAATTTTACATAGGCAGCATTTCAGTATAGAAAGAACAAATTATTTTCTTCTCCACATACGGACAGTCATCATGAATGATGACTACGTGTTTGTTTGCATAATTTGCACACAGCATTTTCCCTCAAGGTATAGGAAACACACTGCTATTTTACTGCACTCCTTTAGTTGAAGAGGAAGTGGTATCATTGAATAGAGTTGCCTCATCAGACACTGCAAAAGTGCCAAGTTGTAGCAATCAATAGGGGAATAGCAGATTTGAAGGTTACTTGGCATCAAATAATATGTGTGGAAGACTTTCCTATGGGAAAGAAAGTGCTTCATTTCATTTAATCTATACTAAGAATATTGGTTCCAAAAAGCTTTCAGAAAATTAGAGTATGATGGCTTTCATGATTCCAGCTCTGAAAAAGTCACTTTGAAACTGTTAAAAAGTTAGATAGATATCCATCTGAGGAACTGCGCTAAATGATCAGGATATTATTAAACTGGAATGTTGCAATTTCTTCTCTGAAAAAGAAAGCAGATCTGGTGTAATGACCCTGGGACAAGAACTGGCTCCCTGGCTGATCACTATTTTGTAGTAGAGTGTAAATGTTGGTTTTGGAGCACATTCATAGGAAAAAAACAACATGTTATCATTTCCATAGAGCATAAATATTTAAAGAATTTTGTTCAGAAAATTCCTGGTTTGGTAGCTAGCTTGGATATTTGTGTTTTTTTCTTTTCCTGAACAATATAAGCAACTTTTCAGTGTTTATCCACACATGAACTGTTGCAGAAAAATTTGAGTTTCAATACATCAGTCAAATGAATTCTCTTTAGAGAGATTGTCCTACAAGGAATGGCAAAACTTCAGTCAGTAAACCATGATGTTGAGCTGGCAAGTCAGTGGATCCTAGATAGCATTTGTAAGCATGAGAGGATGCAGTGTCTGATAGCAGTTGAATCTTTTATAAACAAGCTGTAAAAAGGAGCAGGTGTTAGTGAGGATAGAATAGTTGGAGGTATTCATTGATGAAAGATTTCATTCACTCTCTTTCCAGACTTCTGAAATACTTCATTTTCAAGGAGGTGATTTAGAGATTTTGAGTACTTTAGATCAATCATAGCATTTTTTACCTTAAAAAAAAAAAAAAGAATAGCCTAGCTCCTTAAAAGATCTCTCA
Source organism: Phaethornis superciliosus (assembly GCA_023637945.1). Classification (NCBI taxonomy): domain Eukaryota; kingdom Metazoa; phylum Chordata; class Aves; order Apodiformes; family Trochilidae; genus Phaethornis; species Phaethornis superciliosus. Next base: position 72,724,534 of record JAJQWJ010000003.1, on the reverse strand, counting down.
TTACAGGTATGGATATGTATTTATTATAAAATATTGAATCAATTTTCTCACCTCACTGATCTTTAAATTAAAATACCACTTATTGGAAGTTTTGCCCCTAATCCGCTCAATTAATACTTGGAGCAAATGACATGTATTGGCAATGTGTTGGAAGAGTCAGAATTTGTTATGTCAACAAATTCTGAATTTGAACCTTTCTCACTGAAACCAAGCATGACGGAAAATAGATTGTCCCTGGTCATTGAACTCTGTTCACACTAATAACCAAATGAATGCACTAGAGAACACACTGAATCAAAGCCTGCACAGAGAGTTCAGATAGTTGGTGCCAGAATGAAATCAGATTTGCTGAGTACTCTGCAGTGTTACAGATTCCTGTGCCTCCACAGTTCACAAGGAGCAGGACTGAGGGCTTTGATATTAAGAGTTCAAATGAAAATCACATTGTATCTTCCAAGATTGGTCTTTTGTCTTAGAATGTTGTGCAATGATGTTCAAAGGCAAGTTGCTTCTGCCTTCAGTGCTTATGGATAGGCTCAGCTACAAGAAAAAAAAGTAGTTTGCTTTTGGCTTTAAAATGTAGGTGACACATTCCTGTCATGCAGCAGCCCAAGGCCAAGTGTTTTGTACCTCAATAAATGTAGACAAAAGCATCATTAAAAAACTGATGAATAATCTCTAATTTATTTGCATTTTTGCTGCTTTTGAAAAGCCATTTATCAAAGCAAGCAAAACAGAGTTAGCAATGGAATTTAGAGCTGTAAATAACAAGCAAAGTCATTTACAACCTTCCTTTTATTAGGCTCTTATTTTAGGTGATAAATCCATATTAATGATGGAAAAAATAACATTATTTAATTATACTGAAAAAGGTAAATGTCAGCTTCTTGAAGTTATGAAAAATTTAAAGCACTGGAGGCTGAAACGTTCAGCCTTCTAAGGCTAATATGAGCTGATGCAGAAAAATATTTTTTTTTCTACTGCTGTATTGCAATGCTTCTGTACTTTTTTCTGTACTTGCTCAGAAGCAATGACATATCCTTTCATCCAACCATATTTCCTGTGTGCACTGAGACTCAAGTTAAAGTTTACCCATAAGTGAGATGACCTGTAAGTGACCTGCCTCTTGACAGCTCTCTAGCTGGTCTGAAATCTGTTCCTTTAATCAAGATTGCTTTGTTCCTTTAAACAAGACCCTCTCGTATATTTTTTTTCATTCATTTATTATGTCTCTTTTATAAAAAGCATTGAGTATTTTTTTCAGTCAGAACATACTATATGAATATGTGTCATATGAAGCACACTCTCTGTGTTTGCATAAATAACTTTAAAATCAGCATTTTGCAAGCTATCATAAAGAGAAAGAAAAGAAAATCCCTACAGACAAAATTAGTGACAATATTTGTTAGTACAGCCAACTCTCTTGTTTATTAAATATTGCAATTCAGCTAATCATAGTTTACAAACTGTATCATTTTTCATTGCAATTCTCCTGACAGTTGTTTGGTTTTGATTTGTGCTTTTTTAAAAAAAAACAATGACTAATTATCAAAACAATAAGTTTTGAATTAAGTAAAACTTATTTTGTTAAGGAACTGCATTGTAGCAATTCAATAAAAGGTAAGGAATAGAGTTCAGCTGCAGAAAACTTAACAGATACAGCCAGGTGTCATTAATAAAAATATTTTCAGAAGAATCCGATAACTTTTCATCATAATTCTAAATCTAATAATTTTTTTTATCGTCCCATAGATTATCAGAACAAGTGTATAAGGTGAAATTTTGTGCACTTTCCTAAGGACAGTGGTTTTATTGCTGTCTTTTTTTTTTTTTTTTTTAGCCCTTAACATTGTATCCCTATAAAACCACACCCCAGTGAATTATGCTAAAGTTTCCAGCTAACTTGATGGATTTTAGATCAGATAGTTGATTTTCAATTGTAGGCTTCAATACAGAGTTACCAAATGTTCTAAATTTTTAATTAAAATAGTTCATTCAGAGATCCACTTCACCAGATTATTTTCTGCTAAACTGGTCAACAGAATATATTTGAAAATTTACTGCAGGGTGTTCACAGATTATTGATAAAGAAAAATACAGTGAACATAGTAGGGCTTTTGCTGATACCATCAAATGCATGATTTTAATAATCTCAGGGAAGTATTAGATTCATTGTGTTTTATTTTATCATGAAATTAACAGCAACTAGGATTAGAAGTATGTCAAGAAACATACAGATTCTTTTGTACTTGAATTTGTATTTGGGAGGCATAGAATAATTCAAGAATGTCTGATGAGCTTGTTTCTTTCCCCTAGCCCCTTTGGGGCAACTACTGAACCACACCTGGCCTTTCTGATTGGTAACATTCTGGTTGTCTTTATAATTTTGATTGCTCCAGGTCAGTTTGATCTCTTCAGATATTCTGAAAAATGAATTCTTAGATTAGAGCTAATGCTTATTAGTAATTGTCCTTTGAATTCTACCTATTCAGAAAATTATTTTAGTTATAGTCTAGACTCAGAAGTAAAATACCATGCACCAATGCACTTCCTCATGAAAATGGTATCTTGTTCTCTTGTTTGTTTACAAGACAATTATACCATGCTCATTCCTATGTTACCTCCAAAGACTTGCAACTCAATTACCAGCTCTCGTATTAGTGAGAATGGCTTCTGTTGTGGTTTTTTTTGTTTGTTTGTTTGTTTAATTGTTTTTTACTGCCTTACTTTTTTTGTCTCTTATGTCCTAGGCACTGTATTGCTGTGGATGTACATAAAAACTGTAGTTCAATTCAGATGCTTGAAACCTGGGTGAAATTAGCTATGTGCTGCTTTTCATAAAAGGCAAAAAATCCTGGATGGAGTCCCTGCCATTCACTTGATAACATGATAAATTAAGAGGTAGTAGATGCTCTGAAGCATGGTCATAACAAGACTTTCCCTTTGTAGGAGAACCCCACATATTCATGTGATGATCTGGTTACCATTTTCTGCATAATGCAAAGTTATTAAACTTCCATATATCCAAACATCGTCCTGTCACAGAGAGCTTTTTCTCTGCATGGGCCATCTGATGTTTCAAGCTTGCTTGCATCCATCTCTTTGGGTTACTTTCTCAGCTTTGTGTTACTATAGTGAAGTCTGTAAATGTTCAGTATCCACACGGTATAGAGGTGATTTATTAAAGATACACTTATAGAGAAAAAAACCCAAAACTTTTATTTATAGATGTTCTAGTGTAAGGAATGGCCTGTGCCCATGAAGTTTAATGGATTTCAGATTAAGGGTGCTATTTCCTTTCATTTACAAGGTTACAGAGATGACTTGAAAAATTTCTCTAAAGGGGAAGATAAGCTTAGAGAAAAAAGTTGTTTTTTTAATAATATGCTCTTTGAGGCAAGACTTACCTGTTGTGCATTATAGTAAAAATAAGCAGTTTCCAGTGAAAAGAGAACTATCTCATTTCTTTAGTTGCAATTGTTAGCTTTGTCCTTATCACTGATTATGCATCACTTTTCTGCCTGCTTTTTTTTTTTTTTCCTGTTGAAACAAACTTTATTAAATTTGTTTGAAAAGATATTTTCGGACTTCACTGTCTCATCTCTTTTCTTTGCTTTTTATTCCTGAAAATGTAATTAGACCATACTAGAACTTGATTTCTTGAAAAAATTTCTTCAGAGTTGCAGAAGCACACACAAGCTATAGTACAATATATTTTATGCATTTTTTTTTTTTTTGTACTTCTTAAAAAAATATTTTTTAGGTTCAGTCTTTTTCAGAAAATAAAAAAATAAATTTTTCACATTCTGGTATGCATCATTTATGTTTATTATTTTTCTGATTACAGAGCAGTTTTGTGGAGTAACTTATACCAGAAATTAAAAAGCAAGATATGTAAATATCAATAATAGTGCTTTTTTTTTTTTTTTTTTAAAACATACTCAGATAATTTGACATAAACAGAATCATTATTTACTTTAACATTCAGAATCATTATTTACTTAACATCATTATTTATTATTTAACATCTTTATAATTTCGTATTTCTTCAGGTGTTTTCAGAGCATGTTCACAGCACAAGATATGGGCTTGCAAAAAAATAAACATAACACTGAAATCACAGCTGGTGGAACTGCCACAACAGGTCTTTAGTGCTGGTTCCACCCCAACAGCAGGACTCCTCTTTTGTTGGACATTATTGTAAAGATTTAACATCTATGTTACACTTTCCATCTGCCAAGCACTGATATTTATCACAGAGAGCAGAGAAGTAAGTGCTTATTAGGTGGCCCTACATCAGAACAGTAAAATCCCTTTTAAAGAGAGAAGTAATCTCTGTGATTATCAGGTTTCAGGCCTGATGTCTAGGAGTGTTTTGATTTTTTTTTTTTTTTTCTTTTATTCTTCAGAAAGTTTCACTTCATATTAAGGACATTGAAACTAGATGCAATTTTTTTCCTTGTTTATATTTCTAATTTTTGTGGTCCCTTTCTGCACAAAAATGAGGTTGTTAAATACAGCTGGAAGTAGCCTTAAACCCTTTAGTTGATTATGCTGTGAACTCTTGTCATTAGTCTTATGGTTCTTTTCTGGTTTAAAAATATTAAAGTCATAGTTTAAAGTAATTATTTGAATTATTTTTATGACACAAATTTTATGAGACATTGTTGCTTAGCTTGACATGTAAACAAAAAAATTACCACCTTGAATTAAGAATAAAAGTGAAATAAGTTTGTTTTTATTCTCTCCTTTCTCATTGGAGAGGATGAAGGGAAGAGGTAGCAGGGGGTCCCATATAAAATCTTTTCAGGCCCAATGACACATTTTACCAGGTCAGGTAGAAGTGGGAAGTGAAAGTCTTTTCCCACTTTATTTCCTAAAATTATCTGAAGTTTTTGCAGGGTGGGAGGTTTATGGATGGTGAGACGGCTCAGAGTCTCAAATTTCCTCATCCAGTCTTGCTGTCTAGTGAAAGTATCTTGTCCTTCCAATTGAAAGTTCTCTGAAATTCTTTTTTATGTATGCAAAAAAGAAGTTTCCAACAAGAAACAAATATTGCTGTCCTTAGCCATGTCATTCATCTTGCCTAGCTTCAGAGGATAGAAGCTAGTCATTCAACCTGACCAAATCTTTTAGTTCACCTCTGTAGTTAGTGTAGGATAGCTGGCAGAACTGTTCTTCAGAAGGAATCTGTTTTTCCTTTGCTGTTGAATATAAAGTGTGTTTCTTTGAATATCTTAATTTAGAATAGGAGAGTAGCTTCAAAATGTCTAAATGAAGCAGAATTATTTTCTCTCTAAGTGTATTTTTTTATTTCATTGCCAGTGTTATTTTCATTTTAGCATTGTGTATGTATTTTTTTAAGTTTGGAAAGTTTATAAATTCTCTCTTACCCCTTTGAGGTATATGCCAGTAGGATACCTTATCCATGAACTTTAAGAATTCTTATCGTCCATGGCTTCTTACCAACTCGTTCTACTAGAACAATTGAAATAATACCATATTAATCTCTGATTTTAAATATACTGTCCAATTACTAACCAGAACCAAATTTAGGGTTTTTTTACAATAAAAAGTGCTGATGTAAGTAATAATTTATCGCACAGTATTCATATTTTAAAGTAAACTTTAGGGTTGATGTATTGATTGCAGAGTATTAGTTTTGCATTAAATTTTTATAGTAATCCTCCCTATTCTATCTGTCTAAAATTACTCAAATGAAATTATGTACCCATCATTTCTCCTTCTAAAATACCATCTGTTCCACAGAAAGCTTGGGTAACTAATTGCTGTTTTACTCAAAGTACAATATTTAAATCCTCAATTGCCACCTGTCCCTGCAGTCAGCAATTTCCTTAGTTTCTGAAGAAAGTTGGTTTCTGATGTTACAGAGAAATTACTAAATCTAGCTGTTCTTAACAGCTAAGTGCCTACCTATAGGTCCCTTAGAGGACCTAACATTCCTCCAGAGACTTGTGGAAACAAGATGAATGAAGCAACAGCCAGCAGTACTGTATCATGGTTTTCACTAGTGTCTCAGTTTGAAGAAAATACTTTTGAAAGAATATCTGAATTTTGTATTGTTAAGATATTCAGATGGGATAATTTTTTGATCCTCACCATTTAAAATCTCTCCTTTTTGAGGGTTATTATGAATGGAAGAGCAAGTAGATGTGTAGATTAACATTCTAAGATAAGAACAGGTAAAGAAACTCACCTGAAATTTCAGTATTTAGTCCACTAGAATGAATACATGTTTCACCCCAATCAACCCATTCTTAATCGGTTTAGTCAGATGGGGTGTAAGTTTTGTGTCATTTTGTCCATGTGATACGTTCAGAATGGGAAAAACATTCTGTGCCACTTATTTCTGACTCTTATTCATACTATGTTAAACATAAAATTTATTTTTAGTTTTCTATTTTAATTTAGTTTATTTGTTTCTGTGTAGTAACTTGAGTACTCTCTCTCTTTTCTGCTATGATGTCGGAGATACAAAGAGGGGGAAAACTGAGACCATCCTACTTAGAAGAATGAACATGAATGCTTTTTGTTAAACAAGAAAGCAAAAACAGAAAGAAAAAATGTAAAAAGATAAAATTGCCACTTCAGAGCAGATTTCAGGCAAACTGCAGTAGCTTTAATTTGCACTCTGCCTGTTTGAATAAGGTATTTAATGTTGTAATTACTTGGGTATTCATGTTCAATAATTGCTATAACACATCTGCAATGAGTCTAATTTCACTGGCTTAACATCTGTAAAATATACGATATATATTCTGTTCATCATATTCAATCTCCTATTTAGTAAAGTACACATGGAAAACAAAAAACAAAGGTCCAACAAAATGTGATTAAAAATGTATGTATTAAAATAAAAAAACACAGTAATTATGCTTATTGCTTTGACTAACTATATATTACATATTAATGTGATGATGCTGGAGTGCTAATGTCATGATATAGTATAAGTACCCAATTAGTTAAAATAAACAAATAGAAAAATTAAGAAGCCTTCCAGTTGGAGATGATTATTGATTCCATTAAGTGTATACTTAAAAAGAAGTGAAGTGAAGAAAAATAAACTTTTGGTATAAATGAATATGATGTACCAGAGAGATTGTTTCTGGATTTTTGCCTTCTCAGGGAGCATTTTTCCTGACCAATCCAATCAATTAACAGCCTAATGAGATCTTAACCTCATTCTGAAGTCTTAACATTTAATTTTTCGATGTGGCTAAAATACTTTTGCTTAACACTTCTAATGAATTAATCCTAGTCTAGTAGCTTTTGCTTTCATGATGAATGGCTCATGAACACAATTTAATGGCAGTAACAAAACAGTGCTCCCTTAAGCCTTGTATATAACTTTTGTCTCTTTCTACAATATGGCACATTTATAGCTCATATAGACCTTTCGTTTTTGGTTGCACCTTTCTTGGCTTGTCATTTATAGTTCAGAGATGAAGAATTCTTTTTGCAACCCAAAACTTGATCTTACACTTCACATAATTGATATTAAAAGACATCAACAATCCTTGTGATTACATCTGACTTTTTACCTGTCTGTTGACATTCCATTGGTTCAAACATCCAAGATGTTAAAGAATTATTTTAATCGGGAAAGTTTTTTCTGAGCCCTAGATTGTTTGTTGACTCTTCCCTATGGTTGCAGTATTTTCACTGCCACTCATATTATGTTATCTATACGCACTAGCTTTCTCATGAGTATGATCCTAGAAAAATGGGCTGAGTAATCCCTTCAGTGACATTTAAAGACAAAATGAAAATGCCAATAAAATTGTAGTAATGGCTTATTATAAAATCAGAAAAAGGAATCATTAGAATTACAGGCTATACTACTTCCTATTAATTCTTATAAAATAAATTATTCTCAAGAAGCTGCCTGTTCTGTCATTGATGTTAAATTTCTGTTTTTAAAGCTGTTTCCTGTACCATAGTATGGTCTGTCTGTAAAGAATATTCTGAAGATTAAAGTCATTCACTAAAGAAATCAAACTGTCAGATGAGATAATAATAAATATATATTTAAAAGACCATAAATGAAGATCAATTATATAATTAAAAGCTAATTATGAGGGGAATGCTTTAAGGGAAAAGAACTTATCTTTCTGCAGATCTTACTATAGAGAAACATATAATGTTTAGTGCAGTCTCTTTCCTAGCCTGAGGTTATCATCATGACATATGGGAGATTATTGCTAGTTACATGCCTTTTCAGATACACTGTTAGATTTCTGTGCATTCATTGGGATGTCTCCAAAGTCTGTAACTGAGAAGGCAACTCAGTAACCTCATTCAGATTGTTTTCCTTGTGCAGAACAAACTAATGAAATGGGGGACCCTCTTCTCTCTCTGTGAAAAGCACATATTGCAGTATTTGCAGTGGCCACAGGTAAACAGAATACAACAAATTCTTAATCTGCACATGTCTGGCAATGTAGCTGAGCTATAGCCATGAAAAAGAACATGTAGAAATTGGTGCACTCTTAAACATAAATGTATATTTAGTCCTTGAGATTTAAAATATATATACATATGTGAAAAAAACAAAACAAAACAAAAAGCAAAAAAGAGAGATCAAAAAAAGCCAGCCAACCAATAAAAAAAATAAAAGTCCTTTTGCTTCCCTAGGCCTAATTTCTACCTGCAGTATTTTAAACTTCTGATGCATTAGGACTCACCTGGTACCCTTGTGATTTTTAGAAGACTGATTTTCAATAACTATAATGTGTTCCTCTATAGATCATTTGAACTACTCTGTAAAGGAAAAAATATGCAAAAGCGGATAGGTACATTGAAGTATATTTTTCATGTATGTTTCATAACTACTTCCAAAGAGCATATGAGGCACTGGTTTGAATGTGTATATGAGGTTTTCTTTTGTTGTTGTTATTGTTACAGGCCCACAACAATGTTACACAAAGTGTAACAGGGGTTTTCTGTCTATTGGTCTGATCTTATGCCGGACACAGCCTAAATTATGACAGCTGGTTGGTTATGGCTCCCAACAGTGCTTTGTGAGCAAGAATTTGCCCGAGCACTCCAGTAATCCAGCCATGCCGAGTGACCATATGGAAGTTAAGAATTTGGCTTGTGATTGCTACTGTCCTCATGGTATGCCATTTGTGTAGTCATTCTTTAACACTGTAGATGTACATTAATGACTTCACATTTTTTGGAGTTTATAAGTTTCTTTTTGTTTATGGTGATTCTTCTCATTACTTAAGAGAATATGTAATGAAGTTAGGTTAGGATTATTTCTAGCTAAATTAAATATTAGGAGAGTCTAATAGACTTGGGTTTTAAAACATGCAAACCTTGCAAGTTTGTCCTAAAAAGACATTAAAATATCCCTGCTGAACTGAAAGAATATAAACTTGGGAAGATACTTTAAGGTTTTATAATTATGACATTAGAACAAGCAAAATGTCTCCCATATGGATACCTCTAATTTAAATAAATCACACCAAGTTGCTAAAATATACGAATATGATCACGGGCACTACTGAATCATTTAGCTCCACATCTTGTTATGATGTTCAGACTAGGATAAAATAAGAGAACATTGTATGCTCACAGAAAGTAATACTTTTCTGAACTGGCACTGATTTGTAACTCATACCCTTCTTGAGATAAATGTAGTATCATTATGGTTAGTAACTACATGGGCAAAATGAGAGGAATCAGAAAGCAGAGAAAGGAAGAAATGGTAAAGGGAGTGATTAATATGAGATCAGGTCTGATTAAATCTCCAAATTGAGTTGGATTAACAAAGTCTTTTGTATTATATTCAGAGATATTTTTTCTGGTTGTAAGAATGCTGCTTTATAGGGACATAGTTGTCCTCCAAACTGCAAAACTCCTGTTCACTTTCTCTTTTGTAGTAGAAACACTTACAGTCTAGTCACTGGTTTTGCCAGTTTTTCAGGGATAACAGAGACTGGACTATGAAAGACTTGATAGGCTTGCATGTATCCATTTTCAAATGCAAAAAAATAACAAAACAAGAAAATTTTACTGTAGAGTAAAAGCTGAGAGGCTAACTGTCAGTGAAGGTATGGTCTGGAAGAATTATGAAGGGTCAGACAGATTGTGCCTCCAGTGAGGCCTTGGCAAAGGGAATAGGATCATTCCCGACATGGAAGGGAGCTGGACAGTTTGGCAGCTAAGGTCAAGCTTTGTACATTGCTCTCCTGCTGTCTTTATTCTGAAAGCAGCACACAGATTCTCTCCCAGTCATTATTCTCCTGCCAGCCCTGACTATGGCCTTGTAAAGGGCTACAGGGATGTAGTCTTGTCTCATCCCTGCTGTCAACTTGCTCCAACTGTTCGCAAACCTAATAAAATAGAACCTATCAAGCTAATGTTCATAATATTAGAGGTTAGACTTGCCTATTCCCCCAAAATTGTTCTTGGAGAGCTGTGGTTCTATCAGGAGGATTTTTCTCAATGATGTATTGAGTTGAAAAAGCATGTTGAGTAAAGGAGCAATGTACATTGCAACAAAAGTACACATAATGTGTAAGCTTTAAATGAAAAGCACCACCATATATGGTATATTTAACTGTAAATTTACCTTTTAGTCTGCAATCATAGACTTTGAAGTCCTGTAGCTTTTATACATAAGCAGCTGGTGGTATGCTAATTTTTGGACTTAATTTATGGTAGAAAGATATAAAAGGCTTAGGCTCCCTTGGTTTCAGTGAACTCTTTCTGCCTCCTGAGAAGTGAGAGGGGAGCAGTGAATGGCAGTCACATTGTAGGTGACAGTCATTATTGCCTGCTTCCCAGCATAGGTCTTTACTAACAGCATGTGAAAAGGGTTGTTCAGAAGATGGTTTTATTCTGAAAGGAAAGACCCATGACTAATTTAGCATGTATATAATCACTTTACTATCAGCAGTCAGTTATTTGGTTTTGCTATCTGGACGGGTTCTGCTAATGATGTGAAAACTGTATTACCTATTACAGTGACTTGCCCTCTGTTTATCAAGTAATCTTATTACAGATTCAGGCCACTTAATGCATCCTTTTACTTCAATGTCTGTATTCAAAGAAAGGAGATGATATTTAAATAGTTCAATGGGTGACCTTAGGGAGGTTTTTCATTGGTTTACCGCTTTAGCAAAGACTACAATGGTTTTAGTGTGTGTGTTTGGGGGGGATTGCATTATCTTCTCTGGTCTCCTTTTCCCATCTTTTTCCATCTGAAGGAAGGATTACTATATTTCATCTTGAATTATATGTGACGGCTACCCTGTAAGGAAGCAATGTCTTATGCTCAGAGATAAGATGAATTCCTACTCTTTTCCTACATGGAAAAAGGAAAGTCCTACAGAGGCTTTCACTGGAGAATTCTAGATCAGGAATTTTCTTAAGTTCTTACAGCTGCTATGAAATGAAAATATTCATCTGCCCCAAGGCTGAATAGCTAGTACTCTCTGCTCTGTTATACCTAGAAGGTCAGGTAATATTTTATAGAAATCCCAGGAACAAAATACGTCATTTCTTCCCCCAGTTACTCTCAGTGAACTGTGGAGAGTTTACAGTTTTTCCTCCATATTGTGATGGGTCATTTAATTTTCTGATTTACAAGCAGGTGGAATAACTTTATTTAAAGAGTTAAAATTAACTAATAGCAACATATTTAAAAGCAAGCACCATAGGCATGCTATGATATTTCACATTTAATTTTTGTTGGTGAGAGTACAGCTCATAATACCTTTGTTTTCTTCATCACTTTCATAAAAATCACGTGAGACCACATTACAGGAAAAAGGACAGGGGAAAAAAAGACATGAGTGTACTTATGGAAATATTTTATTTCAGACTACCAAAAAATTAAACTAGGCACTTAAAATGGGATAGTCCCACAGTAGAAACCTATTTTAAATCCTAGATGTGTTAACATAAAGATATTGCAATACCAGTACCATAGCTTGTTTTCTCACCTATGTCTCCACAAAATTTCATTATTCTTTCGTACAGTGTAAGGCTTTTCACATTAAAATCCATTGCCTTCATACTGTAGGTTAACTTTGAGTATTGCCACGAACAGCATTTCATGACAGAGAAAAAAAGTCATATGATAGATTGCCATCAGAAATTACTCTAATTCTAGAAGAGATGGAAAATTTGTTTTAAGATGGACCATGAAAACAGCCAAGATTCTGGAATTTACCTGACTCACAAGTTAATAGTGACCTCTATTTTTCCCTCCAAAAAATCAAAAGCCAACTAAGAACCAAGCCCAACTAAAACCATTTGATGCTCTTTAGGAACTTAATAAATTGAAGTAGTAAGTTTAGCAGGAATGGGAGTGTGAAAATCTCATCAAATAATTCTCTAAATAATAATTCTTTGAAATAATACCGGTGGTTAGAGGGAATAGAGTCTTCAGTAAGGGATATGAATAAATGTGGACTTCATTACCCTTTTTCATTTGTTATGAGAGGGAATTTGAACAAGGCAGCTATACATTTTTCAATTTTTATGTTTTGGAAACCCCTTGTTTTTTAAAAAAAAGAAAGCCATTTATATTCAAAAGTGCAGATCGAAGAGTTGTACAGACCTGTTAGACTGCCATTCATCAAATGTCAGTTAAGTACCCTCGTAGTATCATTTAATTCTGATTGGCAGCTGTTAGGTGCTCACCCTCATCTCATTTTTTCCCTTAGAAAATCGCTCACTTTCTGCTTATTATCTCTCTATATTCATCTCATACCTTTAAAGCAGTCTGGCAGTGGCTGACAGAGGCAAACTGGAAAATGGGTAGCCTGCAGAGCATGTCTTCACTCTGAAGCTTTCTAAATCTCTTGCTCCTCCTGCCACCAGAGCTGCTATCCACAATATGGGATGAAGCCTTGATCAGAAAGCCTTCTGTTAGCAGTGTTTGACCTATCATTAGCTAATTGATATATGATTAGATAAAGTTTCTCTCTCCCTAAATGCATGGTGAACAGTTTTTAATACATGAGCTTTTTCATCTTAGCCTAGTGAGGTTCACTTACTTTGATTACATATGTTACCGTGTTTGCCACTGTATTGCAGAAAAATTCCAAGGGCTTTTACAGTCTTTTTGAAAGCTGCCTGTATTTAGCATTTCAAGCATATTTCTTATTTCTCTTCCTAGACACATGCATTCCCCTCAAGTCCCAGTCACCCTTTAATAAATAATAAATCAGGAGAAATAGGAGTTATTGTCTGATACCTATAGAGAGAATTAAGCAGAAAAATCCCCCAGATGGCCCTGGTTTCACCATGAAAGAACTGAGATGCCAGTCAGGACTGTGACAGTCTCGTAGCAGTCTTTAAAAAAGAGCTAGTATCAAATTGAAGGTTTGAATGAATGAACCTGAATGAATTGAAGGTTAAGATTGTTTAAGATTGTTTTTAAGACTGTTGGTTTCAGAATAAAAAGAATGGGTGGTGAAGTCCTCAGAAGTTTGAAATTCTGTCACACACATTTTTTCTGAAAAATTGAATGAATCATCTGTCCCCTTTAAACATTTAAACAACTATTTATTTTAACGATAAAAAAGGGTGTTTTTTCTGTGTTGGATTCCTTGTCCTAGAATGAAATTGATCCAGTCTAAATTCTTATTTCCTGTTTGTTTTAACACAGTACACGATAAGACTTGCTGATCTTTTGGCTGGATTTAACATAACACAATATCTTTCTTCACACAGATCGCTGCTACCTTGATTTCAGTAGGCAGCCATTTATAATGAGATAAATACATCTTTATGTTGCAGTATATGCCTAAGATTCTCTTATTTACATAATAGGAAGAGCTATATGTATATGTGCAGTATCTACCTAGGAAAATACCTAAACATCTGAATGTTTCTATATGTATTAAAATCGCAGGCAACAAGTTTTTGCACTTTCTACGAACTGTAACTCCCATGCTCAAGCCATCTTGAGTTGACAAAATTCTTGCCTACAATTCTTTAATATTTTTGAACATAAAAAGAGATGTGAAAGAAATTCCCATAGAAGCATATTTTTAAACAGTCAGAGTTGCTTATTTGATTCTCCCTTTGTCTTCTTCTCTTGTGCACTGTTTACTGCTAAAATAGTAAGTTCCACTTCTTCACCTTAACTTTGAACAGGTAGACCATGAAAGTTTAACATGCATCTTAACAATAATAACAACACAAAATTCTGTTCACCCAAAACAGACAGAAGAGAGAGATGTAAGACCTATGTATTAAAACTTAATGTAATAAAACCTTGTTAAAATTATTCTTTAACCAAAACATTGAATATTTATAGGTGATATTGGCACTGAAAATGTAAGTTTCAGATCTTTGAGGTGAGAAAAATCTCTTGGCTTATTGAGTAGTTTAATGATACACTTAAATATACAAGCTTAATTTTTGCCTGTAAATATGAAATAAAGACATATTTCCAGGAGAATATGCAAAGTCAACTATTCAACTTCTATTTCTCAATAGATCTTCGAGCTTATTATTTTCTAACAATTTTTTATTGACCTTCACCACTACAGTACCTCAGACTCTATGAGGATTTCAGGCACTTAGATTCCAGAAGTTTTTGAAGCAATTTTATGCTACAGTCAGTCTTGTGCTGTGTCTCTTTAAAGAATCAAATCTGGTTTTATAGACCAAAGTTTATCCTGTTCTTTGGAACAAATACCCTGGGTTTCTGTAAGACGTTTTTGGCCTGAGCTGCCAAAACTGTCTCCAAGGCTGAATTTTTTCAGGAGACAGGCAAGAGAATCAATTTTATTGTTTGGCTATGAGATCTAAGCACAGTTTTCACCTGCTTTTCTTTTTCTGCACAACCTTCCTTTTCCTAGTAATTTCTTAATCATAGAGCTTATCTAAAATAATTTGTGTCATTGTGTACAACTGTGGCTAGAAAGAGCGTTTGGTGTAAAATTAGAAGTCTCCAGAAGGAGATTCAGATTTAAGAGCTGATTTCTCTTTTTCCTTTCCTTCTATTCTTCCCTATAAATTTTGCTAAATGCAGCAGAAAAATATAGTGAACTGTCACTGTTGAAAATTCAGATCTTTATATGATCAACAAACAAATATAATTCAAGTTGCTTTTAGTTTTGTGAATATGGGTGCACTCATTATGTGCGTGTTGGTGACACACACATAGACAAAATCCCCTTCTTAATTTTATGTCTTTTGAAACAGTCCCACATCTATTATTTTGGGAAGTTTGTCAAATCTTTTTTGCTCAAAGTTCCTTGTATTTGTATAGCTATTTAACTATTTAGCTTGTATTATAAATATTTATAATTTTTATCTTTTTTTCTTTCTGTGTCAATGTTTTTCAGGTTATTAAAAATACAATAACACTTTCAAACCAAAATGTTCTGGTAAACAATAGGCCTCTGAGTATACAGAATCTCTGCACAGTCACATTTTTATTAAATTTTATCCAGTTTTGAAGTCCATTCTCTGTTACATTAGAGACTTTTGCCAAGATCTGTTGTCGCCCAATGTGACAGCTACAGATTCCTTTTGGTTAGAGCTAAGAAATATCATAGTGGTAATAAGACAGCACATAAATAATTGGAAACCATATGCAGACTGATAATTTCTTATATGTGATCTGTATAAAAATTAAAATGTATTCTTAAAAGATAATATTTTAGAAATCCTAATAATATATATATGTTTGTGCACCTAGTTCATCTCCTACACTTCAGAGGCTGGGACAGAGTTTTCTTGCACTCACACTCTCACACCACACTGTCAGAGCGGTTCCAAAGAATGTTTATCAATATGGTGATAGGCCCTTTATATATATAAGTATATATAAATATATATATATATATATTCCTCTTTCATAATGTTTTTTGTGGTACCTTGTGGAATTAACTGCATGTGTTCATCTATACATGGGTACCCTATTGATGTATATAATCCAAATTAACAGGCAACTACCACATTTCTTTACCTTTAACATGAACATAACCTCAAATAGTAGTTTCAAAGAATCATAGAATAGTTTTGGTTGGAAGAGACCTTCTAAGAGCACCTAGTCTAGCCTCCCTGCTGTGAGCAGGAATGTTTTTCACTAGATCAGGCTGCTCAGAGCTCCATCCAACCTCTCAATCATGAACACTTTAAAATATTGGGATATTCACAACTTCTCTGGGAAATCTGTTCCACTGCCACACCACCCTCATCATAAAAATTTTCTTCCTTAAGTCCCATGTAAATCTAACCTCTTTCAGTTTTAACAGTTATGTCTTTTCCCATGCTGTTAGCCCTACAAAAACTTTGTACCTATATCCCTTATGAGGTCCTTTAAATATTAAGAGGCTGCACCACATTTTTCCCAGGGCCTTCTCTTCACCAGACTGATTAATCCCAACTCTCTCAGCCTGTTTCCATAGGAGAAGTGCTTCACCCCTCTGGTCACTTTTGTGTTCCTCCTCTTGACCTTCTCCAACAGATCCATGTCTTTCCTGTGATGAGGGCTTCAGAACTTAGCACAGTGCTCCAAATAGGGTCTCATCAGAGTGGAAATGAAAAGCAGAATCACTTCCTTCAATCTGCTGACCACATTTCTTTTGAAGCAGCCCACAATATTTCTTGGTTTTCTGGGCTGCATGTACATATTGCCAACTCGTGTCCAACTTTTCCTCAACCAACACTCCCAGGTCCTGCATGGCTGCTCTCAATCCGTTCATTCCCCATCCTGAACTGTTCCAGAACCTTGAACTTGACCTTGTTGTACCTCATGATGATCAAACAGACTCAATTCTTGATTTTGTCCAGGTTCTTCTGTTTGGCATCCCATACCTCAGCTTGGTGTCATCTGCAACTTAATATATCTCTTAATATATATAATATATGCATTTCACTAGCTAGTATCTGATATTAATCCATACGCTGCAGAGGATAAACTCCATGCACATGAGACAGTTCTTAATTATCTTCATTCAGGCTTAGAGGACAGGATCTGATGCATTTTGCATCTTCAGAGCTTGGTGTGTTGGTTTCTGACTAAATTAGCTGTTCATCTTTGAAGGTACATGTCTACTTGTGTCGTTCAGGCTAGGAACACCCAGATAGGGTACAAATCTGTTTGAGGATGTTTTTTGTACATACTTCTGTGTGACTACTATATATAAAAGTTGCAGTTCAATATTAGGGTTCTTGAATAATTAAAGCAGTGGGAAAGAATTAAGGTTTTAAAGGAGACAGATCTGTATTGAAAATACAGGTGGCTCTATAATATGATCATATATATGACATATACATTAACTCTTTAGAATGACCTACTACCCTCTTAAAATAAATTACTAGAAACATCACTCTTTTGAAATTAATTATTGTAATTTTAAAATATTAAAAAGCAACATTAGTTTTTAAGCAAAGCACAGCATCAATATTATTTAGGTACTGGGCATTTGAGAGAAGCATCACTATTTGTGTTTGATAGCAATTGCTATGTTAAATATTCAAATGTACTTCATATTAAATCCTACAATGGTATCCAATCATCTTGCCACATAAATCAATTATGTACTAATTATGACTGTTTCAAAGAAAATCTGAAATTTTGAAGAAATATTTCACAGAATCATGGAATGTCTTTGGTTGGAAAAGACCTTCAAGATCATCCAGTCCAACCATCCAGTCCAACACTGTAAGCTCACCACTAAATCATGTCCTTAAGGACCAGGTCCACATGCCATTTGCATTTCTCCAGGGATGGTGACTCCACCACTGCCCTGGGCAGACTGTTCCAATGTTTGACAACCCTTTCAGTGAAAAATGTTTCCTAATATCCAGCATAAACCTCCCCTGGCATAGCACGCATTCATCTCTTCTGAGTTATATTAATAATGCTATATTAATAATTAACATATTTATTTGTGAAAAAGTGGTTTTTACTATGAAACCATGAAAGTCCTTTACCCAGATGCTTACAATGAAAGTGAAAACACTGTTTCCTCTAAACCCACTAATGTGTTAATAATATGTAATAACCCACTAATATGTAAATACACTAATATGTATTGCTGAATACAATTCTTCTGCTAATATTTTTCATTAGGCATTCTGTTTCATCTTCTTTTGTTTAACTATCCTCATTTTGGACAACTTCCTCTTTTGTTGGAAGACTGTTTGTACCCATATTTATAGATTACAGCCTCAGAGCAAGTTACCTTAGAAATTATTTAAAGCATTATCTTCTTGACTATTTGTTCTATCAGATCACTGAATTTCCTTCTTTCCTCTTTCATCTAAAGCTCGGTACTAGGAAACAGACATGTCCAGCTTATTTCTTGCTATAATTCCTTCTTCACTGCTCAAAGTGGCACTCTACAGTAGTTGTCTGCTCATTTTCAGGTAATCATTAAATGTCTAGCATAAATACTTTTTCCTTAGCAACAAATAAAGACTATCTAGATACTCTTTTCTCCTAAGAGCTACTGTTGCAAGCAGCAGTGTTGCACAGTAGAAATAGGTATAATAAGAGAGTCTCTCTCTTCAGAGAACAGCAAAAGTTACTTTTCTCTTTCCCGTGCACTTCCCTCTACTGTGATGGGGAAACCATCAAAGTCAGTATGCTGAGCAAAATTATTTATTTAATTACAATAATTATTTTGAGAATGGCAGTATGAGAATAGTGTAGATCAAGTAATTTGACATTTCTCGTTAATCAGAATTCTAATGATACAGGTACTAAGTTGTAAGTTTGTATCATCATCTGATCTTATATGGGATAGATTTATGGAAATTCTTAGAATCTCAAGCTTAGTGTTTTGGTTCTGTCTCTCTGCTTTTCTGTTATATTCAACCTGTCTCAAAAATTCTGATAAAAATACCAATGCTGATATTTTACAATGAGAGTAATAAACATCTGGAAAAATGTTTATGAACAACAGTCAAGTAAGGAAGGACAATTTCTTATTTGTTAGAGTAAGGCTCAAATTGAACATGCAAGTGAGAGCTTCAACTGTGTACCCTTACTTTTATAACCGAATTAATTTTATTACATTCTCTGAATATTTATATGTTGTTTATAATTATTGACACAGACACTAAAGCTTCACAAATAACAGAAATAACATCAAAGTTGGAGCCCTATGAGCTGTTGCACCTTTCTGAGTTTCAAAATTCCACAAAGCTTAGAGTTTATGATTTACAGGATGATGTGACTCTCATCTCATCTTAGTGTAGCAATGCAAAATGTCTGCATCTGATTGAAACCAGGTATTCATGGTCCTTTTAGACAATGGAGTCAAATCCAGTTGGCAGCCAGTCACTAGCAGTGCCCCCCAGGGATAAGTTATGAGTCTAGTCTTGTTCAATAACTATCAATGATCTAGATGAGGGAATTGAGTGTTTCCTCAGCAGGTTTGTAGATGACACCAAGTTGGGTTGTGAGTGTTGGTCTGCTTGAGGGTAGGAAGCTCTGCAGAGGGATCTGAACAGATTGAACTGCTGGGCTGAGGGCAGCTGGATGAGGTTTAGCAGCACCAAGTGCCAAGTCCTGCATTCTGGTCTCAACAACCCCAGACAATACTACAGGCTTGGGGAAGAGCTTCTGGAAATCTGCCTGGCTGTGAAGGACCTTGGGGTCTTGGTCAACAGGCAGCTAAATATGAGCCAGTAGTGTGCCCAGATGGCCAAGAAAAAGGCAAACAGCATCCTGGCTTGTGTCAGGAATAATGAGGCCAGCAGGAGAAGGGAAGTCATCCTACCCCTATACTCAGCACTGGTGAGGCCACACCTTGAGTAGTCTGTTCAGTTCTGGGCCTCTCACTACAAGAAAGACATTGAGTTGCTGGAGCAAGTTCAGAGAAGGGCAACCAAGCTGGTGATGGGTCTGGAGAACAAGTCCTGCGAGGGCAATCTGAGGGAATTGGGAATGTTTAGTTTGGAGAAGAGGAGGCTGAGGGGAAATCTAATATACAACTACTGTGAAGGAGGTTGTGGTGAGGTGGGTGTTGGCCTCTCAAGTAAATAGTGACAAGAAATGGCCTGAAGTTGCACCAAGCAAGGTTTAGATTAGGTATGAGGAAGAATTTCTTTACTCAGAGAGTAAAGGAGTTAGGAATTGGAATGGGCTGCCCAGAGAGGTGGTGTCACCATCCCTGGTAGATGAGGTACTTCAGGACATGCTCTAGTGTTTTTGGTTTTTGTTTTAGGTTTGTTTTCTTTGGTTAGGGTTTTTTTCTGGGGGGGGTGACGGTTGGACACAGTGATCTCAGAGGTCATTTTCCACAGTGACAATTCTGTGATTCTGTGTAATAGAGACACAGAGGAACATTAGAAGGCACTAAAGACACAAAGGATTCAAAAATCAATGCTAAAGACAGGGATAATCAATTACCTTCATGGATGTGGTTCCTGTTTCTGTCCATTGACAAGATAAGGAAACACAGTACCAGTTTTAATTTAAATACCTGACTTTTAAACGCCTGCGATGAGATGAGATGAGATGAGATGAGATGAGATGAGATGAAGCTAGTTCTTTGGTCCAAAAACTAGAAGTTTTGAAATGAGAAATGAGGCTTGGCATTGCAGATAATTTTGTGAAATAATGCAAATTTGTCAAAAACTCCATACTCCATGAGTTTGTGTACGGTTTTCTGCTCTATTTAAAACTGCTTCTGGAGTCTACTGAAGAACCAGTGATTCTGAATGTCAAGGAGTGTATGTCACTAGTGGCTTTAAAGTGGAGGTGTTGGCAGTGAGGTAGAAAAAAATGGAAAATGAAAATTTTAATTTCATTGCCATTGATTTCTAAAAATAAGTAATGTTTAAAAGAAAACAAAAAAGGCTTTGTTCTGAATCATTAGAAAAGATTTTAGGAGCTGTATGACAACAGCATATTGATTGGCCTTTTGCTTTGATTTTCTTGGCCTGAAGAAATATTTTAGATACCAAAACACTTTCGCCACCCCCTGTTTCTGACAGAGGTAAAATCTTAATTGTCATGGATAGAATATTGGCAGAAAATGCAAACTAAACAAAATACTCCATCACATTAACTGGAACATTTCACAGACACAGTTTAATAGTATCCATTTTTTAATTATTATTTCATTTTTAGTGTTGGCTTAAATAATTAAGCTTAAAATTATTTAAAAAATATTCTTGATCTAAGCTTCGCCCTTTTTTTCTATGAATACTTGATAATTCAAAAAAAATTTCAGGAAAAAAAAATAATTATGTGGGGTGCTGTCTAGGATAAAGTCTTCAACTTGATCATTTAGACCATATTTTTCATTTTAGGTCATGAACACTAAGGATACACCAAAGAAAATTTGGCTTCTGATCATTTAAGAAAAAATACCTTATTAAAAATGTTGATGTACCTAAGCAAATAGATACTATTACTTTGGTGTAATCTATTTTCTGATTGTCAAGATAATATAATTTCTTACATTGCTTAGAAGCGGGTATCAGTGACTAAAGAATGTTCACAACCTTGTGTTTATATAAACACAACTATTTGCTAGCAGTTCTAAGCCTTCTTTCAGCTTGCAGTTTCTGAGAGCCTGATGCTATGTCTTGTTTCTGGTGACTATTTTTTTCTGGTCATCTTTTCAGTTCCATTTTACAGTGGGTTCATAGGAGTGTCACAAAAAAGATCAGAGGTCTGAAACTCTTCTCCTTTGAGGAAAGGTTGAGAGAGTTGGGATTGTTTAGCCTACAGAAGAGAAGGCCCTAGGGAGACCTTATTGTGGCTTTTCAGTACTTAAAGAAGGCTTACAAGAAAAACAGAAACAGACTTTTTACTAGGACCTGTAGTGACAGGACAAGAAACAATGGCTTTAAATTAAAAGGGGGTAGGTTTAGGCTGGACTTAAGGAAGAAATTTTTTACAAGAGTGGTGAAACACTGGAACAGGTTGCCCAGGGAGGTGGTAGAGGCCCCATCCCTGGAAACATTGGAGTTCAGGTTGGATGAAGCTTTGAGCAACCTAACCTAGCTGAAGATGTCCCTGCTCACTGCAGGGGTAGTTGGACTAATGACCTTTAGAGGTCCCTTGCAACCTAAACCATTCTATGACTCTATGAGTGAATGAAAGCTTTTTTTCCCCAGTACATTATAATGTAAAGAGTCAAGAAATGAAGGCATGGCCTGCTGGTCTTACGGGCATGATTTACTAATACAAATTATTTTCTTTATTGAATAAGTGTTTTAAGGATTTACTGAAGTAATACCTTGATATGTTTCTGATATTCTGCAGATGGAAAAGAATGTTGTCTCCATATACAGCTTTTCACAGATATAGAATACCTATAGAAATTTCCTTTTTAAGCCATCAGTGTCTGTACCATTTTTTTATAGTCAGTGCAATATACACACATATAAAAATAAGATTTGAAATACATAAAATTCACATACTAGCAGGAAATGTCCCTTTAAAATTACTATTTAAACCAAACAGAAGACCGATATGTTATTTTTATTTTAATATTTTCTTTCAGAAAATAAACATCCTGAGACTTCAAAACCTAATAAAAATTTATTTTAAACTAAATAATAAAAAAGACTATAGCGTTAGTATCAGTTTGTGAACGATTATTAGGATTGCCAGAACTGAACTAAAATTAATTATAGCTTGCCGGACATTTAAGGAAAATTTAAAAAGTTAAGTAAAATGGCTCAGGGAGCTGCTGTATTTTATATACATTGATGAGTATGATTTGCTAGCTTCCTTACATCTTTCTCAGCACTACATATGTGTATTAAAGGATCATAAAAACAAGGCAGCAGACTAACTTACAGTCTGCCAACTGGTCTATGACAGCTGTGTAGACAGTAAAAATAGCTTAATCATTGTCTTTAAGGAGATCAAAATGTTGATCTCAAAGACAAATTTATGCATGAGCTTGTATTAGTCCCTTCTCCAAGGGACTTCAAGTAAATGGGTTGCCCTGCAGTGCAGAAGAAAAGGTACTGCACTGCGGCTATGGTATTTCTTGTTGCTTAGATAAAACTTGTTTAAAGGGGGAGAAAACAAGATTGCCATAAACCTCTTGTCAGCATCCAGTCTAAAGTAAATTCATATATATGGAAAAAGTCTCAGAAAAAACAAAACAAAAAAACCCACCAGTAAACCAAAGTTGAAAAACAATAAGGTGGTCAAAGCAAATGGTTAACACATCTCCACATCTTTCTCTATTTTAGGCATTAATTATATTATAGGTGAGTAAGGATCAAAACCGGTGAGGTGAAAAAGGAATATTTTAGTGCAGATAAATTGAAAAAAATATCCAAGTAAGCTAGTCTTTTCAAACACATTGAAATGTTAAGGCAAGACACAAAATGAGATTCAGATTGCTTAGGTGAATTTGGGCAAGTTTTAACGAAGTCTTAGTAAAGTTTTGAAGACAAGCACTAATATCTGGAATATCAAAATAAAGTGAAAAAAAAAATTCCCTTAATCAATAGGAAGAGCATTAGGGAAAATCTAGAGAAAGATAAAACTGAATTATGAAAACTTGGTTTTAAACAAAGAAACTGAGCTTCCTAGGACTAATTTTAATAAATTTTCTACAGCAAGAAAGCAAGTTTATATGATTGAATTTTACTTATAGATTGGAGGCAGCATGGATATGGTTTTTCTTCTCAAGGTGTTAGCAACCTTGAGAATATTTTAGCAGTAGAGAAGTTGGAAATAAAGTAAGAAGGAACAGAGGTTTAAACCAAGTTATTATACCTAGCAAGCAAAACAGTGCAGTGACTGGAGAAAGGTGATCTGTGATCTGTGTCATTTACCACTGGTGAGAAATCAGAAGTGCTGAATCCAGTTCTGGGTTCTCCAGTACAAGAGAGACAGAGTCAGACTTCAGGAACTCTAATCAAGGACAGCAAAGCACGTTAAAGGGTAGAAGCATCTGGCAGAGAGAGGCTGACAGAGCTGGGTTTGTTTATCCTGTAAGAAAAGTTGATGGTGGGGGGAATTGATTGCTGTTTATAAATAACTCAGTGGGTGTAAAGGAAATTGAGCCAGACTCTTCTCAGTGGTATCAAGCAAAAGAAGAGGCAATCAGTACAAACTGAAATATTGCAAATTCCATTTAAATATGAGAAAAAAATGTGCTTTTGCTGTGAGGGATACGGTTGTCCAGAGACACTCTGGAGTCTCCCATGAAATATTCAAGCCCTGGACAATGTTCTGGGTAACTTGCTCTACTAGCGTTTGCCTGAAGTAAACTTTTGTTCTAGGCGATCTATAAAGGTTCCTCCCAACCTCAAAAATGCTGTGATTCCGTGATGGATGTGGTCGTCTGGGACAGTGGCATATCCACTATCCACTCACAGAAAATGAGCTATATTTCTTGCATGTGCAGTTGAATTAATCCATTCTAAATGGGCCCTGCTTGAAAGAAAACTATGAAAGAGCATTTGGGATGGGGACAGTAATTACATTAACAACACCTACTAAGCTGCTTCTTCCATCCCTTATAAGCTTATGTCAGCACCATTCCTCCTGGAATGGAAGATGAGACACTTAGAATTTTTGGGTCTCTTTAACTCAAGCTTGTTTTAAGGGTCAGGCTTATACACTGATGAATTTTTTCTGAGTCTAATAGTAAGGAAAATACAATTTTAGGATACTATTTAACTGCAGGCAAACCCAGAAGAATCATATGTTATGATTAAGAAGTCCTGGAGTAAAACAATTAACAAATTACTGGAATTTTCTTTATTCTTGCATTTTATCAAAATTTTAAAATCAATGGCAAATAATTACAGTGCAAAGACAATTCCATGATTATGACTGAGGCTTCTATATAATTTTTTTTATTTGCTGTTTCTTCAGAATTAATTTCAGAGTTAGTTCTTTGGGTTAAAAGACAAAAAGCCCTGCCAGGACTACCATAATATCTGGTTATTAAACTTTCTTATAGGATAAAGTTATCTATAGAGTAAAAAACCAAAAATATTCTTAGAATTATGGCAAATACTGCCAGGATCTGAATGGACAAAATGTGTTAATCGACAGATGCTACCACATCTGTCATGTTGAGCATGAATATGCTCTTCCCAGAGATGTTCAGTAAACTGGCACCTTCCTGGAAGGTTCAGTGTATCTTTCTCAGATAAACAGAAACCAGAATCAAATTATAAGAATATAAATGCAAACTAAAAATATTGTAGTACTTGTCCCCATTTGAGAAATGGCATTAAATGCAAGAAATCTAGATTTCCACTAGAGCATGTCAGTGTACAATGTCAAATATTTGTTCCTCCTCTTCTGTACTGTATTTTAGTGTATGAGTTCTATATTTCAGTATTCATGTGTCACATTGCCACAGAGTAATTATTTCAAGTCATGTTTGAAGCATTAGATTGTTGGCAAAACATTTGTGTATCCCCTCAAATTTATAGATAATAAAGTGAAATTGCACTTACCACATGTAACTAGAAATAGACAAATAAAAATTAATGTTTTAGTCAATATTTTCTGCTGAGAAAAATTTTCTACTGTGGAAAAATAGTCATAGTAAAGTACTTAGCTTTGTCATAAAAATTTGTCTTACAGAAATTTTACTTGTGTACTTGTGAGAGACTTAAATGACTAGTGTCAAATGTATACAAATTAAAATACCTTTTGCAATTCAAAGGAGATATAATAGTCAAGGTACTACTGAAACTGCAGACTGTATGTTTTGTAGGTAGATTTTGAACAGCACAAATTTCTGCATTTAATAGAGAGGTTAGTGGGATATTTTGCTTTTTTTCTTAAGAATGGTTCTGCACAGTTCAGTTATCTATTAAAGCCTTTGTAATAAGCAGTGTTAAAAATAAGTAGATTGCACAGAATTCATACAATCATAGAATTCTTCAGGTTGGAAGGGTCCATCCAACCCCACTGCAGTTAGCAGTGACACCTTTAACTAGATCAGGTTGCTCAGATCTGATCAAGCCTGACCTTGAATGTTTACAGGGATGGGGCCTCCACCAATTCTCTCGACAACCTGTTCTAGTGTTTCACCACCCTCATAGTAAAGAACTTCTTAATATCTACTCTAAATCTACCCTGCTCTGGTTGAAGACCATTGCCCCTCATCACTTCATGTCCTTGTAAATATTCCCTCCCCAATTAGCCTGAGAATTAACTTGAGCAATCCTAGAATTGTCCTTGGCTGAGTTTTGGTGTATTTATTAACAGAAAACACCAGTATGACTGATTTAAGTCATGGGATGGACAAACCGAAACTGATGATGATCTTTATCTTCCTTTTTTATTTCCTTGGCAACTCCCAATTACTTCAATCCTGCTAATTTTCAGTACTTCCCTCTGACAAAAGTGGAATACAACAGTTAAAAATGCTGAAAAGAGAATCCTTTGCCTTATTATGCCATGCATTTGCTGCTCTGGCTGTTCCAAATTATAAATAAAGCACTCTGTAGAACTTCCTTAGTCTTCAGGATCTATACTCTCTCTCTTTCTCTGTTCAACTACATTAACAGCTGTGTTTACACTGCCTATACTCATCTATTGCAGCTGTCCAAGTAGCAGTATGCAAATAAACACACAAATTGTGTTTTAGTCTAATTTTTGACATGTTATACACTTTTTCAATCCCAAAAGCTTTCCCAACAACTTCTGAAAAGTTGTGTAAGGGTTCTATGTATCAGTGCTAAAAAAAGAAATATCTGTCTTTCAAGATTTCTATTACTCATATTTCCTTTAACACACGTAAATTCATCTATGCATGTAGATGAATTATTCATGATATTTTCTTCAGCAAGCAGTTTGGATGAAAATTTCCTTTTTCTGTAGTATTTTGTCTCAGAATTTTTTTTGTTTTTTTATTTTTTAACCTTTCCACTGCTGAGAAAAGCAGCTCCAGAAGTGTTATGTTTCTTATCTTCTTAAGTATGTTGTTTAGTAGACTACAGTTGTTGCAAGATAAAACTGCCGGAATTATTCCAAAACTTGACAGATCTGCTAACAAACAGTTCTTCTGATCAGTATCCTACCACTCCTCTATACCTGTGATATGAACCACATATGGCATCAATCCTGTTTGCCCCAATTAACGACAATTTTCTAGTGACCAAGGTCAGACTGGTACTGAGAAAGACTCAGCTGTTCTTAGCTAGCACATATGGTCCAGTGTTGTTGGTAATTTACTAACTTTAATAAAAAAGTACTGAATGCTAATTCAAGGTCCTGCTGCAGAACATTTCAGCTTATGCTAACCTGAACCTAGCAAATATTTTACGTGAGCTATTTTTTTAAAGAAATACTTGAAATTATTGACTGTTTTGAATATTCAGACTTTTGTTAGCTCTGGCAACAGAACTGGTGGGGGGAATTTATTTGGTGGGGAAAAAACACCAACCTGTCCATGCCACTAGACTGAAAAATGTTGTTACAAGCAATTACTAATGCTTATGATGCTACTTGACAGGTGCCAAAAGAAAAAAAGAAAAAAAAAACCAACAAACAAAAGAAACAGACAGTGGAAACTTTGTTGAGTTTCTGAAATCAGGAAAGATAATGAAACAATATTTATTCCAAACTGTTTTGAGCAACAAATTAGCAAATGACACTTGGTGGGTTTTCTATCCATTCTCATTCAAACTGATCTATAATGCTATGTGTTTTATTTCTAATGCTGCCTGGTGAGTTTCTTTCAGATGACATCAGCACCAGACTTGTTTGGGCTTAGTGCATATTAATTCTGTTTTAAACATTGCACAAACATCTTGTCTGCCAGTGTATACGCTGTGAGAATACAATTGTTAAGATCATGGCATTATGACAAATTCTTACTCTATTAGAAGTAAATATTTAAAGTAGTATTTGTGAATGTCATTCTTAGTTCCAGTGATTCATCTATGCACTGCCTGCTTTTGGAAAAGATTTCTTGAAGTGCAGGTAAATTGTGGAATTTTGTACTGCAGTTTGGCTCTGAGAATAAGGAGAGTGAGCAGAAGTGGATTTCTCCTTACAGAACATGCAGAATATAGGATCTGCCTTAGATTAAATTTGCTTAATGTTTTATGCCTACTTATAAGACAAGAAACATACAGAGTGTGAGAAATATCACACTTGTCATCTTCCACAGTATTTTACAAAAAGAACTGTTGTGATGTTAACTGTAATTCAGTAGAGGACTATAAATCATTCTTATATAAAAGGCAAGGAAGTTTTCTGAAATCCATTGGTGATTTTTGAGATATAAAATCCTTACTTATTTCCAGGTCAAAGCTGATAGTGAAGACTTATGTCAACAGCATTAGTGTTTGGAGTTTTTAATGATATATTACTTAAATATTTAATGTTTGTTCAAAATCTTTGGTTTTTAAAACAAAGAGTCAGCACAATCAGGGCAAGAGTAAAAATGTCTTTCTCTGAGCATTGCATTTTTCATTCCTTGTAGTTCTATTCTTAGTAGAAACACCTTTCCTCCCTTTTTTCATTTGTGCTCTATGAACCAGGAAAACTGACGATATGGAGGAGAGAATGTTCTTTCCATTGTTTTTATTGTTTTTATGCTGACACAACAAAATCTAAATTAGCTGATTCACTTAGGACCCTTCAGGCCTCAGCAATTTTGAAGAAACTGGGGAAAAAAGAAAAAGGTCAGAGGATGAGAGTGAATGAGACCGGTTTGCTAAAAGGGAGAGTGTCTTTTTCACTTTTCTTTGACGACTGAGATCAACTCATACTCGTAGTCCTAGGAGACAATAAGGAAAATACTAGAAAGGTCATATTTATAACTAGTTGCTAATCTGGTCAGAAAATCAGATGATACTCAGAAGTTCACTTGAATTAACACAATCTGTCTGGTGTTAGAGGACAGTTAAGCCGATTTAAGCCTGGTCTGCTGTCCAGCACAAGTGGAGGAATATTTCCAGTATACTTAAAATGCTAGTGATTAGCATGGTGCTTTGTAAAAGCTATTCTTTAGCCTATAGCAATGATTCACAACTGTCCACTGCACATATGTGAATGCAGAGTTTGAAATGTCTATGGGATCATATTATATTATGGAGGCATCAGGTGCACATATGCAATTAAGACCAAATTGCATTTTATACATTATGTGCTCAACTGTGTCAAGATCCATAAATATACTGCTTCTGCTGCTTCAAAAAACAGCACGTACTTTTGGAATGTAGTATTATCTAAGGCTTACTGTAAACTAGAAATTATTTCAGTTACTAACTTGAACTTAAATGGATTATTTAAAACAAAAGATCTGGAAACAGGACATGTAGTGATGCTGTGTAAAGCCAAAAGCTAATAAGATCTGATATCTTCCCTTATGATTTCTGTAGATGAATCTTAAAATTATTTCCAAACATTGCTGTTTAGTTAAGGAGTCCCAATATGGATCAGGATCCCATTGCTGTCCAATACAGAAACATTGTGCAGTTTGGAGAAAATAAGTATCTTGAAGAAAGAAGTACCTATTCCAAAGAGTGGAGATTCATATTAAGAACCGAGAGAGGTTCATCAGTGTACACCTATATACATTACAGAAAAAAGTACAAAAATGTACAGTGGAACATATTTGAACAGTAGCAATAAACCTTTACAGATTTCTATTTGGTGACAGTTCAGGAAACTGAGCAGGCCAATTATTTCCAAATAGCTTTATCTTTGAATTTCTCTGTATTTATAACATTGGAGGACAATTCCAGAATTCCTAAAACATTCTTTATCTAAGACTGTTGGTTTGTTCTCTCAACTTTAGCTTGTCAGACTATGATTTGAAATGTATTCAACTAATTAATTTTGTTTATCTCTCTGTTAAAGGTGCTAATCTTCTGCGTCCTTTTAAAATACTGGAGACATAACTCAAATGTGTTAGAACAGCTATGAACCATAAGAGAGTAATTTCTAATGTTTGCTTCACCTAAATTTGACATCTAGCATTCTTATATTTAGAAAAAAAACTTGAGATATTTAGTGCTTTTGCCATTGTTAAAAACACCAGAAACTAATGTTCTATCTTATTTCACAGCTATGCAGATTTATGTCAAAACAAAATGTCAAACACATGAAAATGAATAAGGAATTAATAAAATGAATATATTACATGAAGAGTTCAGCTTTGATTTTCAAGGGGCCATGTATGAAACAACTGGGATGAGTCTACTTGACTTTCAAAGGAAGAAAGGGTGAAAAAGGCAGGAAAAAACATATTCTTGGCTCATAATGGGTTTGCCTTCGGTTTGATGTATAAGAGAAAATTGTATGTTTTTTTTTGTTTTCTTGAAATGGCTCAATATCAAATTTTAACAAATTTCCAGGATCACCTATTACTGTATGTAACTTCATACTGGTAAAGAATCATAGAGATCAATGAAAACACAAAGCTGGAAGGGACTTCTGGATTTCCTTTTTTTTGTTGGAGCTAATGTTTCCATTAGCTTTCCCAATGGAAAGTAATGCCTTAGATAAATTTATTCAGGCCTATAATAAGCCATTTTCAGTGAGTTGGTTCCACTTCTTGTCTGTCTGGGCTACCTGTTCCAATGCTGAGTTATTCACATAGTGAAGAATTTTGTTCTCATATCTGCACAGAATTTCTCTTAGGCAGCTTGGAACATTGCCTCTTATTCTGTCACCATATATCCTAATGAAGCGAGTGCCTTCAACTTCTTTCTAACATTCTCTTTAGGTAATGGAAGAATGTGATTACATTTTGTGTAAGCTTTCCATTGTAGATGTAACAACACCGTTTCCATCAATCGTCTTTTGTAAGTTAAGATCTCCAACCTTCTGATCACCTTGGTGGACACTCTCCAATTTTAACATCTCTTTTGAAATTGGAGGACCAAAACTGGACACAATGTTCCTGGTGTGGCTTGACAAGTGCCAAGTATTGTGGATTAATCACATCCCTTTTTCTGTTGGCTATAGTCTTGCTGATACATCCTGCAGTTTGCTTTCTTACTTTCTCTCTTACTGCAAGGATAGGCTACTTACTTATGTACTTATGTACTTAGCATGCTGCCCTCTTTGTTCCCTAAGTCCTTTTCAGCCAGGATACACTCTTGCCAGTCAATTCTCATCCAGTATGGATGCTTGGGAACACTTTTTCCCACGATAGATTTTTCATTTATCTTTGCTAACCTCATGCTATCCCTGTTTGTACTAATTTTCTCTCTGCATGGCAGCTCTTTCTTGCAATGTATTCATCTCTCCTCCCTATTTGGTGTTATCTACAAACTTGGGAAGGGTGCTTTCAACATAATATTCCAAACTCTTTATAAAGATATTGAATAGTATCAGGTTTAGGACTAATCCCTGAGGCACTTCACTCTCAACAAGATGCCAGTCTGGCCTTGAGCTATTAACTACCACCTTTCAAGATCAATATCTCAGCCTGTTCTCTACCTGTAGGTGCTCCATCTGTCCAGTTCATATCCTACCAGCTTATCATCAAGGATGTTATGAGAGATCACTTGGGCACCTTGCTAAACCTCATATGGATGGGTCTTTACAAATGCATTTTTCATATGTCATTCTTTTTGTTAGTGAAAACACCTCAGTGATAAATTAGTGAGGTAATTGACAAAGGTAATTTCAGAGCCTGTGTATTATAGAAGGTTAGAATAAGTTGTTCTTTGACCTTAAAAAATTCTGTGAATGAAGGAACTTTAAGGAAAGTGGTCTGCATCAACTAAGAATGCAATGCTCAGGAAAACAAAAGCTGCATAGCTGTTAGAGGGAGTGTCATAAATGGAAAATAGTCTATTAGGATTGTGAGGCTGTGAGGGTTTTTTGACATAAAGATTGTCATAGCTTATTTCTTATGTGTAGGGAGTGCTTTCATGAAATACATAAGAATTAGGTTTCTGACTTTTTTTTACGTACAGTTTTATCAAAATTTAATCTTAATTACCATTAAACTTTCCTTTGTTACTAAAACCTCTTTTGAGTTTAAATATCACATGGATCAAAACAAAGATGAAGCATTTTCTGTCACACACAAATGCGTTTAGAAGCCAGCAAAGAATTTGTAAGCTATCATTAAAATAAAAATCTCCACTAATGAATCTGTACATTTGCCTTGTAGAAAAATTTTTCCAGGCATAAATTTGTGCATTTAACCAATCTAGACTTCTATCATGAGATCTGCTTTCCTGTCCTTTGATTCTTGTTTATTATGGCATTCATAGAATGCCCTGATATTTTTCTACCCTTGTGGCTCAGATTCTCACTACTCAGATGTTTGTCTTTCCTAGGCAAGTGATTCAAGATAGGGCAGTGAGAAACAAATATTAACAATAATTCCTTCTGTTTCCAGGCTCACATTTGTACATAACATTAGACCAATTTAGAGCTTTTGTCATATTTCCTTTTGTGGTCCTTGACAAGTAGAGTTATCTTCTAATGATCTTTAATTTATGAACACTAAGTATGTCACTGAGAGTATCCTCTGAATGTCATTGTAAGAGCTACAATTGTAGCACAATTTTATGCACAGAGGAGATGAGTTTCTTGATTTGCTTAATCTTTTTATTTCCAACTTTCCTGTTAGCTAGTTCACTTTTTTTATTCGAGTGAAATTCTAGTGTTTCAAAGCAGAGGCAGCTTTCTTACTACTCTGTTTTCTTCCACATTACTGAGACAACACAGGCATGATAAATCATATCACCCCAAGTCATCTTATACAGACATCATTTCTGGTTGATTTCAAGTTAGGTTGGATTTCCAGACAGTGGTTTCCAGTTAGGTGAAACAACCCAGATAAAATAGTACACTTCATTGATGGAGTATATAAGTTGGTTAACCAGAGTGATTTGCACACAGTGAAAGAAGATGGAAACATAATGTAAATTTTAGCATCTGCTTCTCTCAGTATGAATGACACAGTCATAACCACAAGAAGCAAAATTTACATATTTGAGTGTCGTGCTCTTTAGTTCAATGTCAAATGGGCTCCTGATGCCTTTGGTTGTTCTGGCTTCTCGATTTTAGTAACATATGTATGCTAAGTATTTTGCCAAACACAGAGGAAAACCATTTGTGGTTGTGTTTTCCTGCATCAAATGCTATTTTTAAATTTTTTTTTATTTTATTTTTCAGTAAAAATATCACCTGTTATGTGTAAAATAAATCCTGTAGCCAGAACTATACAATTTTTTTGACAAAAATTTCTGAGCGCTGGTTAGAATCTAGGGATCACAAGTAGATGAGCTCTTTTCCTATATGTCATTTCAGTTATGACTTGGTTTTAGCGGTGTAATAAAGTGCAATGACTAGTTGAATAGTGTTCTGCCTATATGAGAAAAATGTGAGATCACTGTGTGCTTACTGTCACTGATGTTGTCTTCACAGTGGTGAGCCGTGTGCACTGATATTCTAGGGTTCTGTTATATTCTAGAATCTCAATATTAATTTT
The DNA here is from genome assembly GCA_023637945.1 of Phaethornis superciliosus. Taxonomy (NCBI): domain Eukaryota; kingdom Metazoa; phylum Chordata; class Aves; order Apodiformes; family Trochilidae; genus Phaethornis; species Phaethornis superciliosus. Next base: position 72,691,166 of record JAJQWJ010000003.1, on the reverse strand, counting down.
AAAGTTTATTTTGGTATTAATATTCCAGTAAATGAAATATCCTGTGCAGAAACTTTCTCTATTTTTTTTTTCTTTCCCATCTGCCATGTGTATCTAACAGTTTGCTAGAATTGCTTTTTCTGCCAAATCTTTTATTGCTCAAATTATTTCTAGAGTTAAAAAAGTTTGGTTTGTGTATTAAGGTAAAGAATATACATCAAAATAACCAAGTATAGGTTCTTGGTAAAATTTTATGAAAAGAATTACATTTGCCATCCTTTCTGTATTGCAATGTAAACTGAGGCTCCTACAGAGCTGATGCACATTTCTTGAAGTGTGTTAGGCTACAGTTCAGTGTTAAATGTTTGCAGTAATTAACTGATTTGAAAAATAAACCCTATAAGAAGAGACCATATCTTTAGGGTCTTCTCTATATTCTCTATGCATTCACAGTATATCGTAAAGAAAAATTATTTCCCCTTACAGTTACTAAAATCTCTTGCCACAGAGAATATGTGAGAGAATTAGCCACAGTATATGCTCAGTATACTAACAGTGTGTTCATAGGGAGCCCTAAAATTCTTCAGTTTTGTTAGCACTGACACTGGAGTTAGTTCAAGTGCTTGATTTGCAAAGTCCCCAGGCAGGGTGAGATAACTCTTGGATTGTATTTCAGCAGGGGGACAAAGTCATATTTTTTCTAAGTAAATGTTCTTTTTATTCCACATACATTGCTAATTCTCCTCTGGGGGAGAATTTATGGCTGTCAGTCAGCTGAACTTCAGAAAGGTTTGCAGTGTCAATCTTTGTTTAGTATCTCAACCAAGCTGACAGAAGTGTTATGTTTGAGGCTGACATTAAAAGATGAAAGACTCCTTAAAAGTCTGATTACCAATTCTCATGGTCCATTTCTACATTTTATTTATTAGAGAAGACTTAACATTACTGAATATTTTCTGATACATCTGGAGTTTAAAACATTTTTAAACAGATAGGGTAAATATAATATAAAATGCTCAGTACTTCAAAAACAAAGTAAAGAAAGTCAAAAAGAAAGTAAGCAACTCCTCTGCAGCTACACAGCATCGCTTTGTCCCAAGCTACTGCCTCTTTCTTCCTATCACAACAGTTCTTTGCATTATTGGAATAATAAAGCAGAAAACATACATTAATTTTTTAGGACTTTTTGTAGTCAGTTTCCAAATAGCAAGCTAGTATTAGTGTGATCAGTGTGTGATAATATCTCTTGCCTAAAACCTTTAAAAAATATTTTACAATGCACTGTAATTAAAATGTTTACTGCCTTCTCCCTCAGAACTGTTTTCTCCATATACTCCCATCTTCAAGTGCTTTCATTACTTGCAGATGCCATGCTGTATGTTACATTTTCAGAATTACTTAAGAGTAGCTGAGTGACTGAAATATAAGTGAAAATTTCAAAAGTACCAGATTCCACAGATTCACTTTTAACACTCAGCAGCACTGTTGATAAAGTTGGCTACAGTTTTTCAGTGACTTCAAATACATGTAGGCTTTCCTCTTACAAAAAAACCTAAACCAAAACAAAAGCCTAAAACAATAAAAAACAGATAAACAACATATATTGTGCATTTTCTTCAGACCTTGTCCAGTTGTTTTGCTTTACCCAGTTAAGATGTGAGGTACACATGAAATAAAAGGTACAGGAAGCCTTAGAAGAATACCTTGGTAAATACTAACACATAGTAAATTACAATAATTACAGTGTGCAAACTGAGAAATTGCTTTCACTCTTCTCAATGTATTATTGTTATTAATGTTTCATCTAATATTTGTCTTTCAGAAATCCAAAATCTCCACTTATGACAAGATGTGGGCCTTCATGAGTAGCAGGAGGCAGTCAGTACTTGTCAAAAGTAATGAAGAAGGTATCCAGCGTGTGCTTACCTCTGATTATGCATTTTTAATGGAGTCGACAACCATTGAGTTTGTCACACAGCGGAACTGTAACCTAACACAGATTGGAGGCCTGATAGACTCCAAAGGTTATGGTGTTGGAACTCCCATGGGTAGGTTATATGTCAACCATTTGTTCTCTGTTCATTCATCTTAGCTGCTATAGTATCATAGAAAAGCTACAATACACTCTGCCTTCTCTAGATAATTTTTTTTTCTTATTCTCTTTCTCCAACCTGGGGAAAATATTCTGTATTTTATCAACATTTGTCTGCTTAATTTTCTAAATATAAAAAAAAGTTATTTTATAAAAAAATAGACATTTTCCTATGATGTCTTTCTCTTACACGGTACCTTCCTTATTCTCAACAACAAGTACTTTTAACAACACTTTATTTTATTGAAAAAAAGTTTAAAAAATATTTATATGTCTCTTTAGAGAATGAGATAATAGCAGTAAGCAGCTACCATCATTCCATGATAGTTTCATTAGCAACAGCAAATGAGCATAATGCTTCCATACTGAGAAGGCTCATCACTGGGATTCTTAAAGGAGGAGGAAAGGTTTCATAACGTGCCATGTATAATCCATCAACAGAAGAAATACTGAATTAACATTGTGGAATATGCTTTTGCAGAACAATTCCTGTCTTGTAAATGTTTTCAGGTCACGTGTTCTTGATTCTAAAACTTCTATGACCAGGTGACCCGTCTAGTGGACAAGGGGAAGGCTGTGGACATTGTCTACCTGAACTTAAGTAAAGTCTTTGACACTGTGTCCTAAAGCATTCTCCTCGAGAAGCTTGTGGCTCATGGCACAGACAGATGTAATCTTTTTTGGATTAGAAACTGGATACAGGGAGCTGTAGTCAGTGGAGTTAAATCCAGTTGGTGAGTGGTCACCAGTGGAGTTCCCCAGCGCTCAGTTTTGGGGCCGGTCCTGTTCAGTGTCTTCATTAATGATTTAGATGAGGGGATTGAGGGTTTCCTTAACAAGTCTGCAGATGATACCATGTTGGGTGGAAGCGTGGATCTGCTTGAGGGTAGGAAGGCTCTGCAAAGGAACCTGGGCAGCGTACACCAGTGGGCCAAGGTCAATAAAATAAAGTTTCTCAAGGCCAAGAGCCGGGCCCTGCACTGTGGTCACAACAACCCCGGGCAACGCTGCAGACTGGGGGAGGAGTGGCTGGAAAAGCTTGTGGAAAAGCAGTGGCTGCAGTCTCTGGCTCAAGCTTTTTACACGGATGTGTAGTGAAAGGACAAGGGGAAATGGTTTAAAACTTGAACAGGGGAGATTTAGGTTAGACATTAGGAAAAAACATTTTCCTGTGAGGGTAGTAAGACACGGGAAGAGGTTGCCCAAGTAAGTTGTGGCTGTCCCTCCCTCAAAGTGTTCATGGCCAGGCTGATTGGGGCCTTGAGCAACCTGATCTAGTGGAAAGGGTCCCTATCCATGCAGAGAGGTTGTAACTAGATGATTGTTAAGGTCCCTTCTGACCCTAACCATTCTATGATTCCATGATTCCATGATTCTATGAACGCTGCCAAGCAGAAAAAGACCTAGGGGTGCTGGTTGATACCCAGCTGAATATGAGCCAGCAGTGTGCTCAGGTAACCAAGAAGGCCAACAGCATCCTGGCTTCTACCAGGAATAGTGCAGCCATCAGGAGAAGGGAAGGCATCCTGCCCCTGTAGTCAGCATTGGTGAGACCACACCTTGAGTACTCTGTTCAGTTCTGGGACCCTCATTACAAGAAAGACATTGAGTTGCTGGAGCAAGTTCAGAGAAGAGCAACCAAGCTGGTGAAGATTCTGGAGAATGTCTTATGAGGAGAGGCTGAGGGAGCTGGAATTGTTTAGTTTGGAGGAGGCTGAGAGGGGACCTTATTGCTCTCTATAGCGATCTTAACGGAGGCTATGGTGAGGTGGGTGCTGGCCTCTTCTCTCAAATGTATAATGATAGGACTAGAGGAAATGTCCTGAAGTTGCACCAGGGGAGGTTTAGACTAGATATGAGGAAGAAATTCTTTACTGAGAGAGTAGTTAGGCATTGGAATGGGCTGCCCAGGGAGGTGGTGGATTTGCCATCTCTGGAGGTATTTAAAAACAGTGTAGATGAGGCACTTCAGGACATGCTCTAGTGAGTGGTACAGATATTGGTTCATAGGGGGGATGTTGACAGTTGGACGCAGTCTTTTCAACTGTGGCAATTCTGTGAAAACTTCAGTTACAAGTTGTAGTTACCAACTATAGATATTATTTTGGCTTCTAAAATCTACCACAATGATCCAATGATCAGTAATTTCAGTAATCATTGCCAGCTCATGTTGACCTTCTTATAAACAAACACCCTCAAGTCCTTTTCCTTGTGAATTTTCCTCAATGAATACTCTGCCCATCCTGTAATTGTGCTTGGAATTGCCCTGGTCCAGATGCAGAACCTTGCACTAACTTGTTGGACTTCATGAGGCTGGTATGGGCCTACCTTGAAAGCCTCCTATGGTCCTTCTGGGTGGCATCCCTTCCCTCCAGTGTATTGCCCACCCTACACAGCTTGGTGTCACTGGCAAACTTGCTGAGAGTGAACTCAATCCTACTGTCCATGTTGCTGACCAAGATCTTAAAAAGTACTGATCCCAATACTGACCCCTGAGGAACAACACTCATCACTTCATCACTGATCTCTACTTGGACATTGAGCTGTTGATCACAACCCTTTGAAAGGTGACCATCCAGCCAATTCTTTATCCACTGAATGATCCATCCATGAAGTCCCTATCTGTCAAATATAGAGACAAGGATGTTATGTGAGACAGTGTCAAACGCTTTGCACACGTCCAGGTAGATGACCTCAGTTGCTCTTGCCCTATCTATTCACCAATGCTGTAACCCTGTTATAGAGTGCCACCAAATTTGTCAGGCACAATTTGGCCTTAATGAAACCATGCTGACTGTTACAAATCACTCCCACCCCTTATTTACCATGTGCCTTAGTATAGTTTCCAGGAGGATCTGCTCCATAATCTTGCTAGGCACAGAGGTGAGACTGGCTGCCCTGTACTTCCCTGGCTCTTCCTTTTATCCCTTTTTAAAAGCAGGGGTTATGTTTCATTTTTTTTCAGTCAGTGGGGACTTTGCCAGACTCCCACAACTTCTCAAATAGTATGGGCAGTGCTTTTTTGACTTCATCTGCCAGTTTCCTCAGAACTCTCAGATGTATCTCGTCAGATCATGGACTTATACATCTTCAAGTTCCTTAGATGATCTCTAACCTGATCTGCTCCTTCCATTGGTGGTTCTTCATTGTCCCAGTCCCTGCCCTTGCCTTCTGTGACTTTGGTGGTATGGATTGTGAACTTACTGGTGAAGACTGAGGCAAAATAATCAATGGGTACCTCCACTTCCTACATACTTTTGGTAACTATGTGTCCTGTTACCTTCCAGAGAGAGCCCACATTTTCCCTTGTCTTCCTTTTATCACTAATAAAACTATAGAAGCTTTTTTATTGCTCTTAGTGTACCTGGACAGATTTAATTCTGTCAGAGCTTTAACTTTCCTAACCTGAGTCCTGGCTGCTTGGACAATTTCTCTGTAGTTGTCCCAGGCTACGTGTTCTTGCTTCCACCTTCTGTAGGCTCCCTTTTTGTATTTGAGTTTGTCCAGGAGCTTGAAAGTGCTTGGAAACATACAATATAATGGTTTCACAAACAAAGCACAGGTTACTGCTTTTGCCTATTTGGGAAACAGCACACCTCTGAGGAGAACTATTAAAATTAGGGGCACAATATCTTAAAGGTATAGATGTAGTCTCCCCAGATTTACACAAATGTTTTTTGTATATGTGTGTGTGTGTGTATATATGTATATATATAATTTGATCATTATTATACAATTTATCTTGATATTGTAGAAATATCTGCATGTAAGATTAAATTGACAGAATGCAGTTGTTAAAGGCCTTATGTGTTGAATTCAGTAGAGTGGATATTGTTAATTTTGGAGAACAGCATCAAAATATAGGTTGTTCCGTTTGAACAAGAGAATAGAATAATAATGAGACCATAATTTCCTTGAGTCTAAGTAGTTACAAGCAGAAAAGCTAAAAGCTTTCCTAACAGAAAAATATGCTATCAGAGTAGCTTATGATAGGATAATCATTTGGGAAATGTAACCACACAAATACAGCACCAGTTCAGAGTACTACAGAAAGAGCTGCCTTCTGACAGTGTATAAGTTTTAATTTCAGAGAAGCTGCACGAGATGAGAAGATAAAAATCCCAGACTTGGCAGTGAGTAGGTATCAACTCCTTTGAAACATTGAAGGAGCAAAATCTGGGTATACGTTATTATTATAATCCTTCTAAATGCACTAGTGAAGGACACAGATTGCTAAAATGTAGCCTTGATGAAGGAAATTGTAAATTAGGTACTTCTGGCACAAAGTTGGAATATTGTAGCCCTTTAAAACCAACAAAATACACTGATGTTTGGAATAGGTGTAAGGCAGCATCCTTGCATGGTATCTTTGCTGTTAGCTTTAGTTAGTATGTCACAAGTGACACCTGGAACACTCAAATATAAATTAGAGACAGTGAATTCGGTAAGTTATACATACAATGAATGACACTCATGATACATGTTTATAAAATCAAGGCTATGGTCTTGTCTACACTTAATTCATTTTCAGTCAGACACCTTTGGTGCTAGGCTAGAAAAAAAGATCTGGTGTGAGAGGTTTTCCAGCAACTGATCCGTTGGGGCAGATAAATTTGTAACTGGGGTTGTGTTTATTTTATTTTCTACAGTTGCAACTTTTTTTACATCTTTGTAACCAAAGACTGTAACACTGGCTTTACTAGAGCTCTTCTGTGGTGTTTTGTTTTTGTTTTTTTTTTTTTTTGTTTGTTTGTTTGTTTTTTGTTTGTTTTTTTTTTTTCTAGTTTGAAGCTCCAAACAGCAGGGTTTGTATTGACTATCCTGGCAGTTTTGTCAGTCCTGGGTTCTTCATCAATGACTGTTAGATAGGAAAACTTTTGTTAATGTGTGCAAATCTTGAGGCATTTTTTTATAGTTTATTTCTGATAATAAATATATGAATATATGTCATGCACTTCATCATCCAAGGTTCATATTAAAGACAGGAGTAAGGAGAGGGAAGGAGGGAGAGAAGGAGGAAAGAGAAAAAGAAAAAGAGAAAGAGGAAAGTGAAAGAGAATGGGGAAGGGGAAGGGGATGGGGACGGGAAAGGGAAAGGGAAAGGGAAAGGGAAAGGGAAAGGGAAAGGGAAAGGGAAAGGAAGAAAAAAACCCCACAGCAAACAAAGTGGAGCAGGGGGTATGGAGGGTGGTTATGCCCTTTGGATATGCAGAGTAACTTCTGCTTTTAACGATAGATCCTCTAAAGTGTTACCTCTTTCAGTACTTGAAATGTCCCATTTATTCATATTATATATGTATGATATAGGTGTTCAAGATCAGTTGGGTTACATTTACTATTGCAAAGGATTCCTAATTGTTTATGATACTGCCACATTCTTATGATTTTCTTATCAAAATAAATTGTAAGTTTTTCAAGAAAATATAATCTATCTAGCAACACACTTTTCATGACCTACTGAAACAGTCAAAATTACTTTCTTACCACCAACATACTATAAAATACAATAATATGTGACAAATGCTATTTTCCTTGAAGAGTATTTATTAACATAATTAATGATGTTAATGTGGAGTGAATCACATGAAAGATTAGCAATTTAGCTTCCATGCTGTCTATTTTTAAGGCTTAATGCTTTGCAGAGCTACTTTTCTTTCTTTTACTCTCTGATTGGAAGAAACATATTTGAAGTCATCTTTTGGAAAAAAGCAAATCTTCATCTCCCTGGAGTGGTTTCAGGTTTTTATTTCTTTGCCAAATTCCTGTTTCTCTTCAGCATGTCAGACAGCAGGCTGCTTTCCATCTGGCTTGGGCAGATTTGCTATTGAATTGCCAGTTCATTCTATGTTGAACCTGGAGTACATAAATGGCTGACAAGTGTATATGTCAAACCCATTCCAGAATGCGTAGATCTGCTACACCTTTCAGATCATCTGCACTTATGTGGTAACTCAGAACTATCCTACCAAACTCCATGTGTGGAGATACATGCAAAGTAACCCTTCTGACCTTTTGAAAAGGAAAAATAGTAGGTGTAGGTAATCAAAAAAATTTCCATGTGTTTCTTCTAACTCTTAAGCAATGCAAAATAGAAAGTGAGTAGAAATTAGACCTAGTCATTTCCCTACTGTTTCTCTGTGATTGTCGAGTTACAGAAATAAATAAAGAAGGGTCTTTAACTGAATAGAGGTGATGTTCCTGTAATCACTGATAATGCTGAAGGAAAAAACAGTTTGAGAAAAGGACTCAATACACATTTTTAAGCAATTCTTTCCTTTGTAGCTATTACAAGGTAAGAAATTGTGCTATTATTATTAATATTTCAATTGCAAAACATAGTGAGCTAAATCTGTTACATTACTTTCTTCACTTTTTCTAGTTTTTGGACTTAATTTTCCCTTGTGATGAAATCAGGACTTTTTCTACTACAGCATATCCCTTACCTTTCCATAATGATAGGCTATCAAGATGCCCTGAAAAATGCTGGAAAGGGTTGGAGACTGAGATCTTTAATATTTAATTATTAACTTAACAATTGTTAAAAAAAAGAAATGTCCACTCCCTCAACTGTATAGAGACTCTTCACTATACATAGGAATAAAATACAACGATCAGGATATGAATGAAATTGAATAATGTATTTTAAGGTCAACATATCAAGTGGATAAAGCCAACAATATTTCATTGCCAAGCTAAGTCTTACAGAACTACCCATTATAGAAAGCTGCAATAACTTGCAGTAGCAAAGCAGATCCAGGTATCAAATTTTATTCATAAAAGTACATAAAATATATCCACATAGTGTACATTATATATTCACAATAGAAAGCTAGCAATTACTGTGATACAAAGAGATTATCTCCCATATCTAAAAGAAAAGTAAATTAATAAATTAAACAAACTTCCAGAGATACATTGGTTGAAGGCCTTAGATATCAGTATGCTCACTTAAGTTCAAAGGATGAAAAAAAACTTCAAGGTTCTGACATTCTATTAATTCACAGGTGCCATTTTTAGTGAAGTTTTTTTGTCAGTAGATTCTAAGGATATATCAAGTAAAATGTCATTGTTTACAAATATTTTTACCTCCTAGAGAAAAAATATATTTCCCACAATACATTGTTTTTAAAGAATTTCAAATTTTTGCCCACTCAGCTATAACTTTCAAAAAGTCTATTTGGACAGTTAACATAATGTGTAGATCACTTGCACATAGAAATTTTTATTTATACTTTTACACAATCTCAACATTTTTTTTTTTTTTTACTTAGGCATTCAATTTTTTTTTTTTTCATTTCAGTGAGCTGTGTAGAATGTAATTAAAATGTTGTAAGCACATTTTGAAGGCAGTAGTATTCATATCATTTCATCAAACACAGAATCTTGAAGGAGTATTTCACACTCCACTCACTTAAATCAAAGATTTCACTCTAGAAAAAAAGGGTTCCAAGCAATAATTTATCATCTGCTATTACATATCTTCTCTAGGAATGTGACTTCATGAATTATTTATATTTATCTAAGCTATTAATAAATGCAATGCAATAGTGCTCTTCCTTCTGCAATGATAGGCCGCAGGACTAAAATAAATTCAAACATATAATTTAAGCAACAATAATATAATATTTTATTATCATGTTGTATCCAATAATACTATAGGTTCATCTGATTTATATTACATATTCTTTCTCTAGCGAGTGGCCTAGACAAAATATTCATAGTAAAAGTAAAAAGTTTTTATCTTATAATATTGACATTTTTAACTCACCTGACCATGTTCTTAATGCATACTAAGGTATTTAAAAATATTTATTTATTACAATAATATTTAATTATTATAGTCTTTAATTAAGTGCTTTTTTCCAAATATAGAAAATTTTGAAAAACACAAAGAGTGGACAATATAGGTAATTTCAAATTATAACTGCAATAGTGAAAATTTTTGCATTCTGAACTTCAATACTAAAAGTATAAGCATTGTCCCCTGCCTATGATTTTCCAAATCTAAAGTGTCAAAAAAAAAAAAAAAAAAAGAAAAAAAGAAAAAAAGAAAAAAAGCTATAATTTGATTTTATTTGTAAGACACCCTAGTTCTATCAAAGTCATTTATTACCTTCAGACTATGCAAATTATGTAATAGGAGCATTTTTTACCAGTCCTTGGAGATGAGATGTATAAAAAGATTTGTGTCTATTGGAATAAATAAAAAACCATATACCAACGTAGGAGGCCTTTTTCTTCTGCTTGCCTGCAATACAATATGAACTCTAATATTTATCACCTATACATGCATAAAGATGCTGAGCTTTAGTTCTTCTGTAACTAAAACAAATTAATACATTTATCTTCATTAGTTGAACATAATGCACAAAAAATTGGTGCAAATTATTTCTTTTTATACAGGTCAAATCTTGTATTGAAACTAATTTGAGAATTTCAACTGCTTCAGCAGTTAATTTATTGCTGCTGAAATGTACAAATGTGCAGCTCATATATTTTGTGAAAGAACTGTTTTATAGTTATCTCATAATTATGAGTATACTGAAGCACTGTCTGAGAGACATGCTAAGACACTGAGCTTTACATCAAAAAAGAATTGCCAAAACACTTAATGTCCAGTGGCTGCTGCAAGCAGACTGCCTTAGAGAAGCAGTTTCTACTAAGAATTTACTGAACACATGTAGCTGAAGCAAAGACATTATTAAAACTTCAATGCTGATTTTGTAGTGCCTAGAACTGTATGTATGTATTGCATTGCAAAGACTCATCAACAAATATTAACTATCTGTCCTGATATGTCACCTCTAATTAGAAATATTACTAGTGTGCTGCATCCCAGCACACAGTGTTTGCATGGATGCTTGGTGTTTGCACGCCCTGTAACATTCTGTAACTTGAGCAGATGGGGTGGACTAGACCATCTCTGGGGAACACTTCCAAAGTTCTGCCTTTCATAGTACTGAAATGGAATAGTTTTGTGATGAAAGTACTTCAGACTTATAAACTGCATAATTAAGAATCTTTGAACAGTGTCTTGAATTTGCATCCAAAATGGGTAAATAGAAGCTATGGTCTGTCATTTGTTTTGAGCCCATCTAAGTTTCATTTCTACACCCAAATGATTCCCTTGTAATGGAAACTTCTGAAAGCTCTTAGTAAATCAACTCTTTCTATCTCATCTGACCTCACTGCTGAGGATAGAATTCTCTAAGTTGGCTAGTTTAAATGAAAAATTAGCACCATGGCTTTGTGTGGACAAACAGAACAAGCAGTGAAATACTGGAAACCAGTGTTTCTGAGCACTCATGAAAAAGTTGAGCCTTGCTATTCTTACTGTAGATATGATGCACACAGTCAGCTGACTCCTTCAAAAGATCAAGGAAAAACTGATTGCCTTAGGTCTACATACTTTAACAATGTAAATCAAATTGGGGAACAGAAATCTGCATGGAAAACCTCAAAAAGTTAGCTTCTTTTATTTATAAGAAGGATTAGAAATATATGGAACACTTAATGGAAGAGTAGCAGCTTATCCTTATCATCTACAATTGTAATGTGAAACTTGGTAGGAATTTTGACCTCTCCAAAGGTCTACATTTATTGTGGTTTTTTTAATAGCTTAAATGAATATTGCCCAGTGGTGGCATTGAAGTTAAATGAACCCAAGACCACTTCATTACTCAGCCACAATGAAACATCTAATGGCCAAACACTGACATTCATTATTTTCAGAATTTCCCTTATAGTTTGGCAGGTGTGTTGGGATGGTTTACAAAAGGATGAACTGAATTTTTAGGTCTGGACTCTTTTGTTATGACCTTATACTTTTTTTGTATTTCAACATACTCTTGTCTGCCTTTCTGAAATCTTAATGGATAGCAGAACTCTATGTAGCACCCCCTTAATTTCACTTTTTATGGCTGGGTGATATTAGACAAATATTTCCCAAAAAGGAGGCTGTATTTGCAAACCATTCTTATGTGACTGATGATAAAGGTTTGCAAGGAGAATAGAAAATAAACACTGTAAAAATATCACAGATTTTCTCAGTACAGGTTTCAACAAAGGTATTCTTCTGTTCTACAGCTGCACAGTTAAGTCTTTGGAAAAATGTTCCTAACACTGGTCTAATGATGGGTGTCCCTGCCATGGGAAGGGGCTGAAATTAGATGATCTTTCAGATGCTTTCCAAATCAAAGCATTCTATGATTATACTATTTGTTTGAATTCAGTAGTTGATCTAAGAGTTGTGCTTTCGAGATGTTTTCAGTGACAGTTTGAGGAGGGGATAAGAAAATTAAATCGTGTTAAAAAAAAAAAAAAAAAAAAAAAGAATAAAATATGCATGTCTAATGCAACATCATAATGATCTGAATATTTAAAGAAGTAAATTGTAATATACTGTGTAGGATAGATATGTTTTAATTACAAATTAATGTATTCAAGGATGCCTCCTGCCCAGTCCTAAAAGTGTAAGTATGTATGAACACAAGAATTCATTAATGGATATTGTAGGGCTAAATATTTCATGTATTATTCTAATTTTGATATCAGTTATGTTGCTGAAAAATTATAAGAAATCTAATATGAAATCAGTCACAGCTACACGATCCCATTTGCTTACATTTCATCTTTATAAACCTACGTGAACTTTTAAATGATGTTTCTATAACAAAACAAAAAGAAGTTATTTTGTGTTGGGAATGGTTATAACTGGAAAGAAGTTATTAACACTAGAGAACACAGCACTTGTGAAAAGCTTTTGATTGCATTTGGCATAAAATACTGTTTTAAAATGTTTCTTGCCTCTTACCAGCAATTTCTCTTTTGTAAGTAATACAGGTTGGACTGCATAAAGTCTTTTCCAACCTGAACAATTCTGTGATCCTTTTTAACTTGAAGGTGAATATATATATGTATAATGGATTTTGGTTTGAATGTTTGCAGTTTTAATTATATACAGGGTAGCTTAGACAGCTGTAAATGTCTACTGGGGATTTTCCTTTCTAGTAACTGCAACTTAATTAGTACTTAATGGTTGCAATATGTCTAATATTACAGTATGATAATATTAATGTGGCATAGAGTGTCAGGGTTAACAATCAGTATCAGGAGACACTGATTTTGTTTTATCAGAAACATTAACCCATTCTAATAAATATTTTATCCTAATACATCCTTCAGAAGCCAACAGTGAAATTCAAAGTTATGTATTTAATCAGAAAGATGGGAATGGGAAATCTAATATGTATGCATTACATCTAAATTAAAGTTGCAGATATTTCTTATAGTTAACCTGCCACTTTTTATTCCCAGTAATTTACACAGCATGTAGAGTATTTAAAGAAATTTGAAAAAGGATTTTGCATGCCCAGAAGTTTAGAATTCCACAAGCTACAAGTCTCTAATGAAGTAGAAGGACAGCTGGCAGAGGAGAAAGAAGCTTACTTTTAATTAATATACAAATCTCTCATATTTTAATACATTAATTATAAATAAATAGGACGTATATAAATTTTACTTGCCTCTTGACAAAAGCAAGGCTTTCACATCTTTCTGCATTAAAATATCTACATCCCCTCAAAATTTATTGATATTGGAGATGTTTTCAGCTCTTTGGAAGTGTGTTTAAACTCCGTGTGTTTGGGATACTTTGCTATTCATTTATGTGAACCTTAGAGATGAGGATGCTGTAATGTCTGATCATTTCATAAAACAACAAATTTGCTGTGAGGCACAGAGCTAAGGATCAGGGGAAAGTTAACATTACAAAAAAAGCCTGTTATCAAAGCTGCATTTAGAATCCACATCCATCTCCTGGTATAATGCAATGAGCTAAGGTTTCATCTATACTATTAAAAATATCTGGCAGACTGGAGTTAAACTGAGGTCCAGGTTTTGGGATTAAGGAAGATCTGCTCCTGTGTCACATTTGCAGGAACTGTTGTCTTCTCTTTTGATTGATTGCTCTTCCCTTCACTGTGGATTGCTGATTGTTTGCCAACCCAGCTAAAGCAATGGCATTATTCAGTGAGCTGGAAAGAGTCCTCTGTGATTTTATGTGAAAACGAGATGATCTTGGAAGTGAAGACAGGGACTGGGATTGACAAAATCCCTTTTCTTTCATGAACTTTTCACTGGGAAACTTTTGAAGACACAGATAGGAAGAGTGACCCAAACTGTATTGACCCTTCTCACTGTTGCATCCTTCCCTCCCAATAAGGGAGGTTTAGAGAGTTAGGGAGCAGAGCTAAGTGTGACTTATAAAAGAAAAAAAAAATTCTGTGAGGCTAAAGTAAGTGCTTCACCTGTACCTAATGCTACTGAGTTGCCTAATGTTTTTCTATGGTATGTTAAAAGAGTGGCTGTCAGTCTTTATTACTGAGTGCTAACTGTCTTACAGTTTTCCTGGAAGGTATTCCAGGCTCTGTGATGCATGAACTTGTAGGAAGTAGTTTTTCTATGGTTCCTCATTTTCTAAATATGTACTCCACAATTATGTGTAAATAAATCCCTTGCTTCTGTCATGCCTATGACTCCAGTATGCATGACACTTAAGAGAAACTGAACTCCACATCCTTAATCACCAGTTGCTCCCTGACAAGGAATGTCTATTTCAAAAGTCTATTTTTACTTTTTTTTTTTTTTTTTGGTAAGAACAAAAGGAAAGCTTTATTGTAGTGACTAATGGACAGATGTAACAGAGCAATCTAATAAACAAAATTTCAAATATGATTTAATTAAGCATGCAATCAGTTTGGTGGCAGAACAGTTAATCTGTGACGCTTCATGGGGCTACACTATCCCCAATAGTATAAATTGTGTTAGGCAGCATTCTTATGGAAATTTCAGGTGTGCCTACACTGGAATTAGACAGTAAATGCAACTCATATATATATATGTGTCCAAGCTAGCTTTAGGATAGGCATATAAATCTGGTGTAAATGCAAGGGGAATGGGCTTATGCTGGAAAAACAAAACCAAAAAAATTAAAAAACAAATAACAAACAAAAAAAACCCAGAAAATTGCTAAGTAACGACCGCAAGCATCCACATGATGTATTTGGTGCTTCTTCCTGTCAGCTGCTACAATCATAACTTGACTTGGTTGCTTTGTTAAATGTAAGCTAGTCACATTGATCTTCAAAACCTAGATATTAAAGGAGTATCTTTCCTGTCACATGTGACATTCTCCTTCCACTAAATACTTCAGCACTAGAAGTTCATCATGATCTAAATTTATACCTACATTTTTAATATGATATTGTATCCCTAGCTACGTTTCTCTTTTTCTTAGGCCAAGTACAGAGTATAAAATAATGTTGCAAGATAAGTAGAATAGAACTAAGTGTTTGAATAACAAAAGAAAAAAGTAATGGGAACAAAATACATGATGAGTGGTGTAGGAGTAGTCAGAATGGATTTTTCTGTCTATCAAATTAAAAGTAACATGTAACTATGTCTCATGGGTACCAGCTTTCAAAATACCAGAGAATTCATGGTGATTTCTTTTGGTAAAATGCACCTGGGATAAAGAAACAAAGAAGTCCCTGGTTCAGCATCTTATTAATGAAGGAATTAGTGGAATGCTGCTATTCCTTTTTACTTCTTAGCTTCTAATTCAGTTCTATGGGCCCTAATATGTTCCACTTCCTTTTTTATTTGATGAGTAAAGCAGAATAAGAATAACTTAACAGGAGATTTTACTAAATTATAATCTAGTTGGAAGCCTTTTCAAGACCAGCCAGGAGCAGATTTTCAACATGCTTATCTGTATGCAGTGAATTCTCAGTATATAAAGCCTATGTGTTCATAATTTATGACTAAACATATCATCATGTGCATAAATCTTTATATACAGAGACTTCAGGGCAGAAAACTTATCTATGTTTATCTTCTACATTATTTCTGAGACCTTGTTATCTGAATTTTGTACAGATACTTCAGACAATAGGATGTAATGAAAATTTTCATTTTAATTTTAAATTTTCATAAGCAGGTAGTTGCAAGTAGAAATTATTTCATCCCTTACTGAGTTTGCTGATCATAGGAAGGCACTAAGGACTCTATAATATATAACAGAATGTTTTAAAATTCTTCTTCTGGCACAAAGCCTTATTCCTGGGAACAGCAGCTGGAATGGGATCATCAAATAATGTATAGATTATATTATGTAGGCTCTCCAGTTTATTATATGAATAGCTTGTCAGTTGATAAAGAAATGAAAGTAGTAGGAACCAGGAAAAGAGAAGGAAGAAAAAGTCATTTATTTGTGCACTGGACTTCCCCATTACTCTGTACTCAGTGGGAGATCATATTTTAGAAGAAAGCAGAAGATCTCCTGTTTTAGAGATGGTGTTTTAAACATGACAGTGTTTGTCCCCTACTAGTCTTCCCTGCAAGGAAAACATTTTTAACAACCAGAGTGTAATAGAAGTGTCTTACCTATATTCTCTAGTGATTTTCTCTTTTTTTTTTGTATGTTCATCATCCACAGATCAGAGGGTGATACTTTCAGCCACTACTGGTGCTTCTGACACTGCTAGGACTTGCAATTCATCTTGTATCAGAAAAAAATCTAGGAGCAAATGAAACTTGAGGAAATAATAACATTGCTTTGCTTCTCTTATTCCTTTAATAACTACTTGAATCAGTATAAACAGCATTGAAAATAACTTTTTTCCAAGTATCAGATTATTAAGTGTAATCATTGTTGGTTGCAAAATGTGAGTTGATTAAGTTAGATCAATGCAAGTTGTTCAGAAATAGAACAGAATTGCATCAGTGAATGTTAGTTTTTTCATAGGTATAACATTTTAAATGTTTGTTTTAACATTGGCAGTATGTAATTGGTCATCTCCATTGATCCTAACTTGTAAGGTTACCTTTTTTAAGACAAAATAATAAGTTATAAAAAATACAAATATTGCACCAAAAAACACCAAAGGCCCAGTAATCTGTCCACTCCCCAATTATTTGTGCAAAATTTTGCAAACCAACAGAAAGTGATAGTGTTGAACTGAATCACTATTAACTGCATGTTTCTAATTAAATAGAAGATAGAATTAGTCTGTGCTTTATGAATTCCTCACTTAATTAATTTTTAAGTGCTTCAAATGGACTAGAACCGTACATGTACAAATCTGGTCCCTAGATATATAAATTATACATGAAGAGTAGTTGGAGTTGCCTATATTTAGACCAGCAGCAAGTGTGGAAATGAAATGCAAATCAGTTTAATTAGAAAGCAGCCTATCAGATCAGAAGATGGCTTAAATTAGGTCCAAAATTATTTCTCAAAATCTTATGTTAAGTTGTTGTGGTTGTTGTTGTTAAATATTTATAAGGCAGTGTAATACTGAAAATATCCCCAAAAAGTTTATAGGATGGACTTATGCTTCTCAAGGCTCTTGTGGATTAACCATTTTCCCTCTTCCAACTGACTGTGGAAAGTGCCAAGCACAGGGCTTTGCAGTTTTTCTGTTGTCAGGATGGTCTGAAACAGTGACTTAGGACCCTGTATGGAGAGTTGAAAAGTAGGAGAGTAGAAAAGACTTTGTTTTCATTTCTTTCTGCTGCTCATATACTCCAGCGTAACCCTAGTTTAGCTCCTAGTGCGGAACATCATTATTTTCTGACCATAGAGGATAAAAGCCCAAGTTCTTGCAATTTAAGTACGTTGTGACAAGCTTTTCCCACCTTTTAGTCTGGAGTAAAGGAAGAGTTCAGTGTTTTGTAATTAATGGTCCTTTTCTGTGTTTTACATCCATTCTGGCACATCAGCCCGTTGCTGTTGACTTTATTTTCATGATGTTCCAAATATATAATAAAAGGTTGAAGAAAACAAGAATTAATTGGAAGAAATTCCAAAAGAAAATGTTTTCCAGCAGCACAGAGTATGAAATATCTATCCATGCATTCATTCAGCTCCTTCACATTTGATCACAGTATATGAAATAGTCAGATGGGCTGTGTCCCTCTAAAGGCTGCTAGGTATCAAATTAATGAAAATGCATATTATTAGTCAGCCAAAGGAAACACTGTGAAAATTATACATAATAAATAAAGCAAATGCAATTCCACTAAGAAGTCCTCTTTTTTTTTTTTTTTTTTTTTTTTTTTTTTCCTTTATCTCATGAAAGAGGGGATGCCACACCTTTTCAGCCACTGCTTTTATTCCCCTTGGGATTTCTTAAGCACTTCAATGAAGAGTCTCTTATTCCTTTTTTTTTTTTTTTGAAGGAGGAGAATAGTGCTGTCTTTGTTCTCTCCTTAAACATCGCACAATTCTTAATATAGAAAGTACTTCAAACTCATGTGATTTACTCACTAACATTCAGAAAAGGAAAGCTTTCTCCATTGGCATTAAATTAAAGTGGATTTAAAAATAGTCTTTGAAAAGTCTTTATTCACTACATAAAGAAAAAGAGAGCAGAAGATGTACAAAGATATGACACTACCCTTTGAACGGCCCATTGAAACAATGAAAAGTTCAAAATCTGCCAAATTATCAGTTATTTTCAAATGCTGAATTATGAGAAATTCATTCAAATACAAAAATTTTCATCCCCGTTATCCAAATTCACTTAACCTTACCTTTTGCAATGTGTTACTACCTGATACTGTTAATAAGTAAGTGCGTGTTTGAAAGGTCTGTATCTTCTGTCTGACAATAGAGTTGTTTGTGGATTGGTCCTGAAGCATAAATTAGTTTTATTATTTTAGTAAAGTAATGGTATAAAGTCTCTGTTACTTATTAGACCTTGGATTAACTTCAGGGTAGCAAGCTATGAAGCACCAGCAAGTAGGTTTATGTATTTCAGACTAAATCTGCTACAGCATAATTAAAAGCCTGATGAAAATCGAAAGATTAATAATATTTGGCTGGATATAATTGCTGGCCATGAAGATACTTGAGACCATAGGACTAAGTGTGGTAGAACTTGCTACAGTCAAACTTCCTGGCTCACAGGCAACACCAACTGGATTAAGTTTTGTGTGCATATATTTATATATACTAATCTGACCAGTGTGACCAGAATGAGCTGTAAATAGCATTTCAATAAATGTTATTATAGCAGAAGATATATTTTTTACTGTGACATTACTTTACATTTTATTCTCATCAGGAATAACTAACTTTCCTTACAATATACTCCATTAAAAAATATGTTTCCTGTGCTTTCTTTAGGTTCTCCATATAGAGACAAGATTACTATAGCAATTCTTCAGTTGCAAGAGGAGGGCAAGCTCCACATGATGAAAGAGAAATGGTGGAGAGGCAATGGCTGCCCAGAGGAGGAAAGTAAAGAGGCCAGTGCTTTGGGAGTTCAAAATATTGGAGGAATCTTTATTGTGCTGGCAGCAGGATTGGTGCTTTCTGTATTTGTGGCAGTCGGGGAGTTTTTGTACAAATCAAAAAAAAATGCTCAATTGGAAAAGGTAAGTATTGTCTTTTTCTACTTTTATATTTACCGTATATTTAAAGAATACTTTAGGCATTTGGTAGCAAAATGTAGGTGATGTATACTGATTGTTTATTGTATAATACTATACTTGTATAACAAAGGATCACAGCAAAGTACCCAAAGTTTTACATTTACAGTTTTTAATTTTTCTTCAATGTGTTTAATTGTAGCCAGATTTCAGGACAAGTGACTATTTCTCCTCTTATTCAAGCCTGAAAAAAGACAGCTTTTTACTCCTGGAAGTTCACTGCAGTTAATTTTATGGATGAAGAAGAAATCCGAAACTGTAATGGAAACCAAATTAATTTTCTGCAGATAATTCTGATTTTCAAAAGTCAAACTGTCTGTAGCTCAAAGTAAAAATCTAAGAATGTCTCTATAGAAATGTTCTTTATAGAAGTTTATATTTGCAAAGTTGTCCTGGTAGCATCTGGAAAAGATTACATCAGCATGATTCTGTTTGGTGGCTTTACTACTGATATGATGTCCTGTAAGTTCAGTAAGTGACTCAGTTTTGAAAACTCTAGTGTTATTTTTCTTCTGTACTTGCAGTTTATACAATCGCAACACTGTAATTGTGCCACTACTAGTAATATCTTGTGAAATTCTCAGTTTGAGTAATAATTTTTGCATCATAAATAAATAAATCTCACTCTGTATATGTGCCCATGTTTAAACCTAAATCAAACTATATATTTTATTGCTATGATTTATGGATTTTAAGAATTAAGAGAAACTACTTGGTTTTACTAGTTCTTGGTCTTCTTTTTTTCCTTCTCCTTTTGAGGAGCTTGTGACCTACGGCAATTTCTTTATTTCTATTTAGTAATTTAATTTAATGAAATTAGTAGTAAATCCAACTCTAATTTTATTTGTATTTTTCCAGATGCTACTGGTGAATTTTTGTAACTTGAATTATTACACAAAATTCAGAATTTGTTTTCACTTCCTTTGAAGCAATCATTTGGTATGCAATGTCCTGTTATATTGCTAAAGTTTTTGGGTTTTTTATAATTCACACAAAAGAAGCATGAGGTCACAAGTTCCTAAACAGTCTGAACATGGGTACATTTTATTAAATTGTTAAGGGACCATTTAGTTCCTCTTCTTTATGGTTGGTCAGGTTGATTCCTTTCTGTTGACATACTTTTGCAATGTTATGTTCCTGAAATGAATTTGTGAGGAAAAAGGCATCCATTTTATAAGTAACCTATATAGGTCTCAATAATTTTTATCCACCACCATCCAAGGTGGATATGGATTTCATATGGACATCAGTGTTATTTCGTTTAGCTTTTATGGATTTTTAACACTCACTTTAAAAATAACACTGTTTGGATAATAATCTTGTAACATGAGTCCGTGCTTTGCAGGGTGTGAGTGTACATTTTATATGACAATAACTGTAGCGGAAGTTGCATCAGGAAGTGAACAAGTTTCTGAAAGGACTTTTTTCTCTAAGACTTATGGTTTTGTGGTTTTATTTTTTGGGTTTGGGGTTTTTTTACTTGCTTCTTTTTAAGTTGTTTTGCTTGTGATGGGTGGAGATAGCAATGACTAGAGGTATCTGACATTTTAATAGTACTTGTACCAGGAAATTATCACCACATCATCAAGTACTGAGATACTTTTAAAAGTTCGGAGTGAATGTGAAGCAGCTAAAAGAGCCAGGTCATGGCCAGATCTTTCCCTTCTGTTTCCTCCTTGTTGCCAAGCTCTTACTATCCTTCCCATCCCCACTACACCCACGTACCCTGATGTAAGGAGACCAGAACTTCACTTATGGAAGAAAACTAAAAAGAAAAATTATGCCAGCATCCCTACACATGGTCTACCTCAGCATATCCTCACCCACTCTTCTCCCAGCATCCACAGAACTTCAGTCGTCTTCTCTCCCCTCCAAATGCAACAGATCCTCTTTTCCTAGGAGAGGGAGTAGCAGCAGGCAAAGGAGAGATAAGCAGTGCTGTCATCTGTCTCCAGTCTCTACATCTTCTCTGCTGGGATGAGTAAACCGTGCAAGTAACACTGCCTTGGCTATGGCACAGGGAGAAGGGAGGCATCTATTTTGGTAGAATTTATAGTTTCACCCCTTTGAAATCAGAGTATCCTTCTGGCATTTGCATAATGCTTGTCTACATTTGGAGACAGGGAAGATCAAGATGATATTAACAACCAGTGAAACAAAAGAAATCAGGTAACTTTAGATACTGAATATATGGGATGTCCTGAAATATAAATGGCATATTATATGTATGTTTGCTTTTTAATGTATACAAAATATAAGAGGAGTTACACTTCTAGTGGGGAGGCAATGCAGATTTAAAATGCATAATCTAGACATGGTTTTTTAGCATTTTTCATGTCACCCCACTCCTGGAGTACACATATAAATGGAGACATTGGCTGCTGTGAACCTAGCTGGAGGAGTGAAATCTTGAAAGAAGTTGAGCTCAGAAAAGCATCCAACAAAATGTTGTTATTTGCTAAAAAACTTGCATCTTGTAACAAAGTGCTTGAGAACATCCATGTTCCTCATTTGCTCAAAATCCACAGGTAACATGTGACACTAGCTGTAGTCTTTCTGTGAAAGAGATGTCAATAAGCAGAATAGCACACATGTATCCATCACACCACAACATTTTCCAGACACAGAGACATTCCTCTCTTATTGACACCTTTCAAAAGTAAAGATAAGCCTGGCTGTTATCACAGTTAGACCATCAGTCACTGAAACTTACTATGGATGGTTTGTTTGAAAAATGGGTTTCTGTGAAAAGAACAATATATGGATTCTATTCTGTTGTCATTTATAGCTATTCAAATCCCATCTGCTTATGAAAAAATAGCATATATATATTTTATTAATTTTGAACTGTAAAAAACTTGAGAAAATGTGAAATGAGACACGTCAGTGTATTTTAGCTGTTTTTTAGAAGAGATCTGTTCATAGACTTCCAATAATACAGAATTGTATATAAATCTTACCGCACACTGAAACAATACTAACAAAATATTTCTGGAGTTATACAATGAAATCATAACCAAAACATCGGTTAAATAAACTCTCTGGAACAGCTATTTGTTTATAATTGATTATAAAAGCAATAAATAAATTGATGCAGATTTATATTTTACATATGTTTCTCAAGGAAAACAAAAAAAAACAATTTGAGCTTTCCATAGTAAACAATCAGTGTGGATAGTTTGTCTCACAAGGTAAAATGCATGAAAAATTAGCAGGACTGGAGACGAAGCAGACATCAGTAGCTGTGAATTTACATGTGAGCTACATACAAAACTGTGTTCTGTTTACAGATTCCTTTGAACAAGAACTTCTGATTGCTGAGTTTTGACCTGTGTATGAGCCTAACTATGCATTTACAGATGGTGGAAGCTTAACTGGCTGACTCTTGCACTCACAAAAGAAATTGGTGACAAAAATTTCAAACACCTTCTGCAAATTGCAAACCCATGTTTTGGTTTTATTAATATGAGGATATTAGGAATATATGGCACAAAAATTAATGTAGATTTACAGAGCTGAAGAGACTTTAGGTTATGGTAGAATTTAATCTTAAACATATTAGAAAGTATTTTGGTTTTGCTACGGTTGACAAAAATTCCTCTTTGCCATCTACCTCAAACACACTACAAATGTGTAAAGTGGTAACAGGGGGTATATTTTGAGTTAAATAAATCCTCTAGTCCTATCTAGTACGTAGTATCACTGGTGATTGTTTCTTCAGAGGGAGTATTGGGAATGACAAAGCATTTTCTCTGTCTATGGAAGAATTTTGACCTTCCAGTTGACACATTGGGAAGGGGTAAGAGGAGATGGCAGACTGAAGACTGTCCTGACTGCATTCTTCTCGAGTAGCCACAAGATGGTGCCTTCTAATTTCTCAGACGGAAATTTAATTGCTCCTTTTTAATAGAATTTATGTCATAATGCTCACCTATTTTTTAATTGCAGCCTTTCTAAAAAATGCTAAAGGCTTATATTATTTCCTGTTGTTTATAGTACAAACAGCTAATTATGTCATCTGTTTGGAAGCATGTTACAAAGCAGGCCTTTTTTATCTAGCCAATCTTGACAGTAAATGCTCAGTCATTTGCATTTTATAATTGCTTTTGCTGGTGAATGACCTGCTCCCTGATTTTTACAGGCACTCAGAGAGCAGTGAATAAGCAATGTTAGAAGCAGAAGCCATTTAAAACAATTACTATGTCTTTCTTTATTGATGTGCTTCAATGTGTGGGTTTATGCCGATTTCATACTTTTAGCTTTGTATAGCTCATATTATCATAAGTGCCAGGGAAAAAATTGACCTTGAAGACCATTAATAATTAGCATAATACATTGGTGATTGACCTTTCCTTTGCTTTTTTGTTTGTGTTTTGTTGTTGTTGTTTGTTTGTTTACTTGTTGTGGGGGAGTTTTGTTTTTCCATTTTTTTTTTTTCTTTTTTAAGTGTTTCCTGAGATTATTTCAATTTTGTAACCACCTTCATACAGTGATTAGTTATTACCATAAATGTCAGCTCTGTGGCAGAAAACACATGTGCACTGCTGAAAACTTCAGGATGAAATTCAGAGTGTTGCCAAAGGCAGTGTCTAGAGCATATAGAATATTTCTTGTTGTCACCCTTGCAAACAGTTTTCCTTATATCAGTCCTAGTTATGGTTTCTTTGGAGACAGTTATCTTGAGAAGTTACAGAATCACAAAATACCAGGTTGGAAGGGATCTCAAGGATCATCTGGTCCCTTTTTTTGTCAAAAGTAAGGTCTAGAAAATGTGGCCCAGCACCCGGTCCAGCTGAATCTTAATGTGTCCAAAGTTGGGGTTTCCACCACTACTCTAGGGAGATTACTCCAATGGCTGATAGTTCTAATTGTGAAAAATTTTCCTCTGTGTCCAATCAAAATCTCCCCAGCAATAACTGGTACACATTATCCCTCATCTTTCTGTATGACTTCTTGCAAAAAAAAAGGAGTCTCCATCTTCTTTTCAGCAGTCCTTCAAGTACTGGAACACGGTGATGAGGTCTCTCCTGAGCCTTCTTTTCTCAGGGCTGAACAAATGCAATTCTCTCAGCCTTTCCTCATATGGCAGATTTCACAGTCCTTTGATCATCGTTGCCTTGAAACCTGCTTTTCTTAATGTAGTGGACCCACACCTTTCCTAAGAGGCAAGGAGGGACCAATAGCTGGTGGGCTGAAAAAGCTGTTGTGCTGTAGCCATATACAGTTGAGGCCATATCCTGGTTGTGCTTCTCTCAAAATACAGTTTAACTGGTCTTGACTTGTTTACATGAAGTTAGCCTAAACATTAACAGGAATTTATTGGCCAAGGTCCTCCTACAATGTGTTTGCACCAGGACAGATTTAATTCATTGTGCCTTAGAATGGTCTTTTTAAGGACTGAGGTGAATAAAGTGCATATATGGGACTTCCCCTAAATGGAATGGTCTTACAGAAAGAAGTTAATCAGTACTGAAATAATGTGGATTCTTCATTATTAGCAGATTATGTAGAAAGTCACTACTTCATCTTTGTTTTACTTGTTATCTTAGCAACAGTGCAAAACTTACCAGTGCAAAAATTACCAGATTAACTTCATATAAAACATGACAATATTCTTAGTATTCCTTCTTATTTTATCAGAATATTTTGTGGTTTGTTCATTTTTTCCCCAAAGTTTTACTAAATTAGTTTTCATTAAAATAATTTAAATTACTTTCTAAAAAAATGCAGTTATGTCAGAGTTGCTGAAGTTCAGAGAATATGACTGATAGTTTAAAATCACAACCCATTGATATTTGGAACAGTAATTGCTAATAGTTTTGGAATGACTCCAAAGTAAATCCCAGCTTAGTGATGTTTTCTTTCCTTTCCAGGGGCAAGTGAGTTCAAAAGATTTTATTGTTAAAAAGCCTGTTCCTCAGGCTACAATAAGCAAAAGTATGTGGACAGTCTTGGTAAATCAGAGTAAAAGCTTTGGGATATATATTCCAAGTAACCTTTATACAACATAGAGTCAGTGATGTAGCCTGTATTGTCATGTCACATTTTGTAATGGAATAACCCCAGAATTTTTAATGTTAGCTGGGAATTGCAGTAGCAGCTGTGACAGCTTGTAAAAGGAAATATTTTTTCCAACTTTAGTATATTGCATTCTGCAGATACATAGTTGAAAAATTGGGAACTTTTATCATCCTGTATTCCCTTGCGCACTGTATGTGGATGTATAGACTTTTATGGCTAATTTTTATGTCTGTAAATGAATAGATTACTTGAGGTTGAGGTATTAATTATAATTAAATGCCCTGTTGGAAACAACCTAACGATATATTATAGGTTATTTTCTTATGGAAGAAATCGTTACAAAACCAATAAAATGAAGCAACAAACCCCTGAAAACAAAACAAACAAAACAAAACCATCAAATTAAACCCACAAATATATGCACCTTTCACAGAAAAAAAAATGAAAGGACAAAAATGGGAAAAGTGGAGAAAACCAATTTGACTGACTGTAGCATATTAAAAATAATTCGAAAACAATAAAAGATCTCTATTTTTTATTGCAGGTCAACCAGTACCTATTTGGTAATAGATTTTACTTCTTAGGTATTTTTAATTTCTTCATCGAATTATCAAGCAGTTTGAGTTGGAAGGGATCTTAATGATCACAATTTTTAATTCATATAGTTCAAAAAACAAATCACAGAAATATAGAAATGTGTGTAAAGCTGACCATTGTACAAATACAAATGTAGGAATATGATTTCACAAGGCACATTGTTGCTTCACAGAGCTTGGAAATCAGGGCTTAAATTACAGGTTATGTAATATTTTATGTTGGCAAGAATTTAAAGTTGTACAATTTTTTTTTAAGCCCCTACATGTAATTTATTTTATAGCAAGTATAGTTCACTCTCACTTATCAGCGGAGAGAAGAAACATTCAGGCTATATAATTACAGGGTCTTATGAAAAAAAAAATAAATTCTTTTTTCAAGGAAAAAAAAATGTCAGCTTACAAAGCTTCATGTATTTCTAATATTTTTTTCATTAACGTTCCCTAAATATACTTTAAAATGTTTTTTATACAAATAATTTAATATGTATGTATTAATCTTTGACTTTTTAATCAATCAGATGTACTGTGGCTAAGTGTAGTACTAAACACAATTTAGTTCATGTAATTTGGATTAGTTTGACTTTTATATGAGCCAGCAAAGTAACAGCAAGCACTTCCAGCTGCCTTTTAGATTGTTAAAAATTCTAGACTGCCAGATGCAACTACATAATTACAGAGTAAACGGATGCTAACCATTTTGATACTGTGTAGTGCAATATGACTTTAATAGTGAGTGTTTCCAAAACAGTAGAAACCATTGGCATTAAATGAATACTAATAGTCTCTCTCTGTTCAATATGATTTGAGGCCATGCTAAATTTTTTATTAAGTTTCTACTATCACACTGAAGTATAAAGCTAGTATAAAATTTTACAATTAATAATATGCAGTGGAGTTTGGCTCAGCAAACTTTAGAAAAAGGTTTTTAGATACAGCTAAACTCAGGTTAAAAAGGCTGTATTTATTTTCTAAAATATCTCTAAATAATGGAATATTTACTTTCAAATTAATCTATTTGGTGCTATTTAATTTGAATACAGGTGCATTCATACTCCAAAAGTTAATTTGCAAATCACTATCACTTCCTTCTCGTCTTGATGATCAACAAATCTGACTTTCTTGGACCAACGGAGAATGAATTTAGATCTAAGATCAAAAATGATTTAACAAGTAGATGATCTTCCACATCCAGTGGCTGAGAGTGGAAGATCTCAGATGACTGGTTGCAGAGCAACCTCTGCTGAAAGCAGAGCAATGCCCTGCACAGCTGTGATCACAGCATACAGAACCATTAAAATGTTACATTGCATATCATTCTAAATCAGATAGGCACCACCATATAGTTTTTATTTATTTGCTGAGCAGCGGCTACAGGGATGAAGTACTATGAATTGCTGTTGGCACTTATTAAACACCTGGCAGTCATTTGTAGCCATTATACAGGGACGTTGGACTGCAGTAACACATTCTGAAAGAACTGGGCTGGTGTAGCAAACTTCACACCAGTAGAAACTAGTGCCGCTGACTGAAGCACAAGTGACAAATAGCCTTTATCACCACTGATCAAATTTGAAAACCCAGAATCAAGCTTAAGAACCTGGAAAAATCTGAGTTTATAAGCCTATTTCACAAGACGTGGAACTGACTAATAGGGGTAGATAATATCTTCTGAGTGCTTCCCCTTACTTGTTGGACATAGCACCTATGTCCTTGGGATTAAGTTGCCATCACACCCTTATTTCAGCCAGGTATTGGAAGCAGAATATGTCTGCACCATCCTGGTCTGACAAGAGAGTAGGACTGTGTATCATCTGCGTGCTGATGACACCACAGCCCAAATTATTTCATTATTTCCTCAGTGGCCTCATATACATGTTGAAAGGAGAGATGACAGGATGAAACCTTGTGGAATCCTGCATGAGAGAGAGCCCTCGGGGCTGATGAGCAATTGTCCTATGCCATCCTCTGGGATTTCTCTGAGAGGAAAGAGTGGAACCACACAAGTGCAATCCCATCTGCCCCAGCCTAGGTCCACAGGTGAGTCAGCAAAACATTGTGCTCAGTGGGATGCTGGCAGAGCTGAACAAAGCCACCTTTGGAAAAGCTCCCCTCACTGATAGGAGTTCCCAATCAGACACAGGAATCAGTATATCTGTCAGGCTCCAAAGACTGGAAACAAGGTTTAATAGTTTCAGAAGACTTTTAATGGACTTAGAGTTCCTTTACCAGAAGTCTCTGTCATCCACCAGGGTACATTTCATTTCATCAGGAAATGTATTTTTGAATTTAAGCATGGCTGAATGTTTTTTGGTTTGTTTTTCTTTTTTTGGTGACACAATACTTATTTAAGGCAAGCTGGAATCCTATTGTCTGGCAGGGAGACACTAACAACCTGTGCTATAAGTGGCCTGCAGTGAGGTCCTGTATGTTGTCTAAATTCACCACAAAATTATAAAACTCAGTAAGCACTTCAGCCACAGAAGACAATTTCAGTGTTGTTTTGTTACAGAAAGGGACAGTCTGGTCAGATGCTTCTTTAACATCTCCATAAAATAGCTAGAAAAATCTTTGAAGCAAGCAGGATTCAGTTCAGTTACGGGGTGAAGCATCTCATGCTTCAGCAAGGTGTCTAGAGCAAATCTACTGTTCTTGATTTTGGAGATGATGGAAGCGAGGCTTAATTTATGGGATTAAAATTTTTATTTTGTTTCATATTATTGTCTTTATTTGAGTAGGAGATGAAATCTCTCATACCTTTTGGACTGCAAATAAATTCCTAAAATGACTGCTTATTCTACTTCTACCAAAAAATAGCAATAATTGCTAAGTCTGAAATTGAGAATATATTGGTGATATGTTCAGATTATTGATGTGAACTTAGTTTGCAGTGTACATTTGCATTTTACTTGCTATGAATTGAAAATGAACATTATAAAACTTTGTGGCAAAATATCTTTCATGTAACCAAATTATGCATAATTATATATATATATATGCATGCACATCTATATGTGTACAACCTGCAAGCAACCATTATAAGACTAGGTTGATAGCTAAGCAACCTAAAAATCTGATCTTTACAAGAATACTTTTTTGTTTTGTTTTAATGGCAATGCTGCAATGCTTCAACTACAATGAAATGTGTTTTCTCTTTATCTGAGGTTATTTTCCTTTTGTTTTTTTGTGATCCTAAGTCAACATTTTTCTAGGATTTGTGTTTCTGTCTAGGGTATTTAAGATTGATGGGTTTTCCATATACACATTCAAAATCCCTGGAGGAGTGGCATATGGAAGCAGAAACTGATTAGAAGGGAGGGTCAAGGTAGGGCTGTGCATTAAATTCTCAGATAACTTCAAGATGAAAAACAGTTTGATTGGTATATCCTACTTGCTGCTAGAACACTGATCCAAACAAGACAATGCAGGATTACTGCTGCTGCTACTTTAAGAAAACTAAACAAGGCTTTGAATAATACCCTACACACAAGACAGGAAGTAATGGACTTCTGAGTATATATTATAGGTTTTTATTTAATGTTGGAAGCCAGCTTTATATTAACTGCACCAAAGGGAAGAAAAAAAATTAAACCAGCAAGTGACTGGAGATTTTATGTTTGAAACACAAGGGATGTTATTCACTTAGATCAGAATGTTGTGTGCTGAGGGCATGCCATTCCTGTCTTCTTAATGCTCTTTTTTAGACTGCTAAAAGCAAAATCTATCATGATAGTCTCATAACTCTGTGTCTAAAAAATGCTAGTATGATTTCTAATTACCTTTCTAAATTCCTATAAATCAATATGAAGAAAACAGTTTAAATATTGTCTAACTTTCATATTAATACACACATACAAAAAACCATTTTTTTTCCTCAGGCAGCAAAGCCATGCACAAGTTCACTAAATAGGTTATAAGCAGTGGTAACATTTCACAAAATTATAATATTGATTCTACATGACCTCTGAGATGTCAACTGCAACAAAGAATGAAAAGTATCAGTCAATTCTTTATTCATCTTAAGGAGATGAACTTTTACAAAACTGCTTTGTCTTGGAAGGTTAAGAACTATATTTTCAAATAAAATTTTATTTTGTACACTTGAACTCCCCACTTAGAGTTGCAGCTCTTTTTAAAATTCTTTTTAGAGATTGGTTTGCTGCAACAAAACTGTTGCTCTGCATTATTTAGAAAACTGTAACTCTTCTACTATTTGATTATATCCAAGATGACTTGCAGGCAGCACTTGCTTTCTGGTAACACTTAAAAAGACAACCTATTATTTGTAAGCACTGGTGAAAAATCAATAACTGATGTTCTAATAACATGCCTGCAGTGTGGAAGGTAAGTCAGGGGCAAAAGGCTATGTTATTTGAACTAAGTGGACAGTCTTGTAATATATACTAAAAGTGCTCAGTTTAGCGATGGTCAACAATTTTGAAATATAGCCTATACAGAAAATGGAGACTGTACACAGACTGAGATTGAAATCAGACAAAAGAATTTTCCATTTACAATACTATAAGGCATAAAGTAATAATTTGTAAATTTTTTTTGAATGTGATTTGGCAATATCTGGAAAAACTCTTCTTTGTATTTCCAGGTTAGGATCCAGGTAACAAAGTTTAAATAGCCTTGAATTCATCTTTTTTTAAAATAAGTGACTATTTTAGCTTGTGAAATATAATATTTCTGTTATTTGGTGCTCAGTTAACAAAGCAATGATACTGTCTTGTAGATAATACTCTCCACCCTTTTCAGACATCTGATATTTTAAAATATATAAAATACATGAAAAACTAGGTAAATGAAGTAAATCATACTTTAAAGACAATATATGCAGCTAATTTCCCATTAACTTAAATCATACAAAAGAATTTGAAAAAATAGAATGAAAAAGATTTCTAGATAAAATAATTTTCTTAAAATTCTGTTGACTGTCAGTCTTGTCAACATTAATCATTTAATGTGTTTTCAGATCTAGGTAAAGTTATCAGATAAAATATGTTGGCATGTTTTTTGAGATCTAATGTTCAGGAAGATTCAGAACGTTGGCATTAAATTCATGTATCTTCTTACCTTTTGGTTATTGATTGTAGTGCTGTTTCTACTGATATTACCTAAAATTTATACCCTTTTTGCAGATCTTTGCAAAAGCTTTTGGTGGATTGATGCATCTTGAAAAGGATTCAGTCTGTTTTGGCACTCTTGTTAGATGTCTTGGCCAAAAAACAAACCAAAACAGTACAAAACCAGACAAACAAAGACCAAATGAGGGACACAAACTTTAAAGTGTTAAGTGCTAGTGCACCTTTTTTTTAAATTTAGAAGGGTTTTGTTCCTCAGAATGTTTCAGTTAGGTGTTTGATTTCAGGGGTGAGAGCCCTATAATGGCTGGAGATGGTTTAACACTGAGAGATGCAGCATTACTTCTTAATGGATTCCCCATGAATTTCCTGAGTTATGTGCTAGGTTCCCCACATAGTGAAAATGCCAAGATTTGCAAGCCTTAGCAATTTAGCCTGTGACCCATTAGGGAATATTAAATTAAATCTTGCCCTTTCAAAAGATTTCAGGTCTAATTTCAGATTCATATTCATAACTGTGGTTCTAACGTTAAGCAAAAGCACTTTCTTGAAAATAAGACAAAGCCTAAGAGAACTGGCTATTTTCTCTCAAAATACATCTGGATAAGGAGGTGCAGTTTCCTTCTTCACAGCTAAGCAAAGATGTTAATGAACCAGCATATTACAGCTCAGACCATTCAATTAGAAATTTGTCACTGCATTTCTACACAAGGAAAGCTTGAGTTCTGCCTTGGATAGCAATCCAGTGCACAGGAACATTTTTTAAAGGGATTGCTAATGAGTATCCATTGCACAAGTTATGCTATATAGCCAACCAGAAATGACAAATTTTGTCATGAATTTTATCCTCTGAAGGACTTGTGCTTGACTTTGCATCAGAGAGATGATACCTCTCTCCTTTGGGTTCTCAGTTGAAACTTTTCGTAGGGGTAGGTGGCTAAAATCTTTCTGTCATTAATTGAGTAGGTGTCATTCCTTTGTTTCAAACTCAGCATGAGAAGACAATGTTTGAAAGGAAACATATCACAACAAGAATAACACTACCCTTTCCTTCCCACCTGCCTATTCACCTATTCATGCAAAGCATTAGAGAAGAGGGCATTTGTTCAGGTTTTTAGGGATTCAGGTTCAGTTCTAACCTATGACTGAGACAACTCATGTTTGCACTTTTGTGCTAAACAGAATTTTACACCAAAATATTGAAGTCATCACAAACTACCAGCAAAGCATTTCCTCTGCCACCATGTGCTATAATCTGTAATCTACAGAACCATCATATAGCCCATGTTCTTCCTCTCTCCTTCCCTCTTGCTCTGCCTCTGTCAGCTGCTTCTGTGCAAAGTCAAATAGGATCAGTAGGTGGAAACTGCAAGCAAGTCACAACCCTTTGCTGAGATACTGAAGCTTAAATCTGCAACAAGCACTATTGAACTGACACTCTCTAATGTGTCTCACGTTCAGCTCTAATGCTCCAGATGATGAATGGCTGCACAGAAGGAACTTGTTTTCTGTCACATGTCCTTTAACCACAGCCACTTCTATTGAGAAACTTGTTTGATTAGGTCTTTTCAGAGTACAACTACTGAATTGATAACGCTAGGCATGAAGAACTTGAGTATGAATTCTGATGGGATTCAGGACTATTCCAAGCACCAATGTATTTAGCAGAATTTCTACTGACTATGGCCAGATGACAAACCTGTAAACTTTAATGTGGAAAAATACACACTTTGCTGCTCAGAGTGGCTTCAGCCCTGGAGGTTGGAAGCTGAATGCAGATTTTGATAAACACGGTTTCAATTTAGGCTCCAAAAGAACTAATTTGGGTGAGGTGCTTAAATGTTTTCTAGATCTAATCTCCAACCTCCTCTTTCGTATGAATAATGGAGATGTAATTGTTTTTAAATAAAGCAAAGTTCTTGATTTTGGAGACAAATTAGGCAATTATATATTAATGGATGGTTTATCATTAAAAACACAAAACCAAACAGTGATCAAGAGATACATACAGTTGTTTTGGGGGAACGTTTGATTGGTTTTTATTTGCTTGGGGTTTTTTTGTGTTTTTGTTTTGTTTTGTTTTGTTTTGTTTTGCTTGGTGTTTTTTTTTCCTTTCCAGATCACCTCCCTGGACTGCAGATTAGTTATTAAGAAAGCAAAATGCAAAGGGCTAGATTGAACCTCAAATTTGCTTTGGGTGACAATGATTGCCATAGGCCTATCATAACATCTCAGGCTCTGGGATGTGTTATTTAGTTAATACATTACTCTATCAGCTGGAAAACATTTAAGCTAATGTATAGAGTAATAGGGGCTAATTCACAGACCCCAAAACTGAGACTCCTCTTCCCTACTTCTATATTTTTTCCAGATGCCAGTTGTGATACCGAGGAGATGCTAGTTGCATCCAACCAATGCAACCAGCAGTTGAGAATTCAGTCAGGCTGAAGAAATAAGGGAGATTTTATTTACTTTTCAAATTTCTTGCAGTGCAAAGTGGAAAAAAAACCCCAAATATCTGTATTTATTATAATATAATCTTCAATGAAACTGGATATTATTTGCAAATATATAATCTAGCAATTATAGTGGAATAAGTGTTTAAATACAAGAGATATTAGAAATAATAGCGTGAATAGTCTTTTTCAGACAGCATTTTAACAGTATTTAAACATTTGTTTAGGTGATATTCCTACACTAAGGCTTGTTGTTTTGTTGAGAAACAGCTTTTTAAAAATCATATATAACTGAAATACTTTGAAATATGGACAAGGAGATATTACTGAATACAGTACAATCAGGTATTATCCTCTAAGGCTAACCTATGTTAACAGAACATCTGTTTGAAATATTTTTATGCATCATTTGCATCCATGGTCAGTAACTGCCAGATAAATAATTGTAGAGACAAGGTGATTTTTTTTCACTAAGTCATCACAGCTTGATAAGTCATTTTAATTATTATGTGATACATATTTAAAAGACAGGAATTTGTTATGAGCTCCAGGATGAGAAAAAACAAATTTACAGGCCTGACAAGTCTGTGCCAATATAGTGAATCAGTTTCTAGACATTGCAGCTAGACATTTCTTACAAATGTTTTTTTTCTTCTTCTTCTTCTTCTTCCTTTATTTCCCTCTTTAGAGGTCCTTCTGTAGTGCGATGGTAGAGGAGCTAAGGATGTCTCTGAAGTGTCAGCGTCGATTAAAACACAAGCCACAGGCCCCTGTTATTGTGAAAACAGAAGAAGTTATCAACATGCACACATTTAACGACAGAAGGTTGCCGGGTAAAGAAACCATGGCATAGAGCTGGGAAGCCAAATACCCCAAGCACAAACTGTCGTCTTTTTTCCAATCAACCTTGCGAGAATGTTTCCTGTGGAAATATGCAACATGTGCAAAATAAAATGAGTTACCTCATGCCGCTGTGTCTATGAACTCAAGACTCTGTGATCTCAGCAGTTGCAATGGCCAGACTCGAATCACAAGCATCATGGATCAATAAGTTATGCGGGGTTACACTGTTTGTCATGGGTTTCCACCATTCTGAGTGAATGAATGTTCCGTGTGAGTTTTGTGGCTGGTTTCAAATGCAGTCTCAGTGAGAAATTACAGGTTCCTTTCGAAGTTCAACGGTTGCCAGGAGACGGAAGATAAATGTCCGAGATGATACTAACCACAGAAGGAGTCTAGTAATAGTAATATCTCAGAACTGTAGTGGAATGAGAAACCATATGTTCCTCTGAACTTCCAAGCATAGAAGAGTTAGTAACTGCTGGTAGACTTGACACTACCATCTGGACAGGGGATCTGAGCTTCCTGAATGGGAGAAATGTTAAAGTGAAGAAGAATGAATCCCATGAACAGAAGGATAAATGAGGTTGCTCACCTGCTTTTTGGACTGTCTGTGTAACTGAACTAAGTAAATAAATAATTTTTAAAAAATCAGTAACTTAAATTTACCTGGGCTGGAACTTTGATTTACAAAAACAAGAAAATTCCATAATTTTGACCCAATTTTTAGATGAATGAAAGTTTCCTTAGTACGAAGGAATGTATCTTAAAACTTTAGATATAAGCAATTACATTTTTTTTAGTTGTGAAAAGAGGGAGGGGGGTGGGAAGCAGTGTATTTCACATGTAGATGGCTTGCATTTTAGCCTGAATGAGTTTTGAAACCCTTGTTCCTGCTACTAATTGAACTCAATGGAGCCTGTGCAATTCTCTCTAACAGTGGAAGTGGGATGGGTCATCTAAAAGAAATGAATGTGGAGAACTTTGAGGAGGACTGCATTTTTCAGTACAGTCACAGTACTAAATGAAAAAAATTCTTGAGCAGTTTTTTTTTTTTTTCAAAAAAAAAAAATGTTCAGGTTTATTAGTGGAAATGCAAGATTTCTATGAAAATAGTTTTTGTATGGAAATTTTTGTAATACTTTTTATCAACAAAATAAGAACATGTGTTTCTGTCAGGGGTGTGATGCCAAGCATGAATGGTAGTGCGTGTGCACCACCAACGTTTGGTGAAAACTATTTTTATCAAGAAAAAGGAATCTTAGAAGAGACATATTTTCAAGTTAGGTAATATAAAAACTAGGTGCACTACCACCACTGCTTACCATACTACACCCCTGGTTTCCACTAGGCTGATAACATGCTGTCATGAACAATTGTGTGTAAATGGTAAAAGACACAGACCTCTTGACCACATTGTGATAAAAGTTAAAGTGCACTCAGTTTGCTGTTTGAATCCAATGCACAAAATTAAAAAAAAAAAAAAAAAGCATTAAAATTATGTCAGTTTTAGTTGTTTTGTTTTTGCTGTGTGACTTGAGCAACATATGTACAGTACTTTGTGTCAGTACTGGTACTTAGCCTCAGTTTAGAGCCCTGTCCTGCTTACTCTTGCCATTAAATGTGCGGCCAGAGAATTTGCTTGGATTCCTGAGAAAAGCCAACTCAGCACATGGTGATAAGTTTTTGCAGGGTCTGGCTCTTAGCTGCTTAGAAGCTAATATATGTGAACTGCCTGTGGCGAGTTCCTGGACATAACATTTTGCAACACTGCCCTATAGATGCTGAATCTTGCATCTCCGTCTACTGTAAATTTATTTGTATCTCTACAAAAAATGTATAGAATGGGCTATGTAGGAATGTTATGTCAATGAAACAAGATTATAAAGATGGTCTTTATATGTAAAATTGACTAATTTTAAAAAAACAACTTTAACATTTTCATAGATAATCAGTCACTGGCGAATAATGAGAAAATTTGTTTACTGGAGTTTTAATTTAATGTTATAATCATCTTTATTGCACAGGAGTATACTATACATCATCCAAATTGTAGAAATTATTTAATGAAATTTGGGGAAAGGGGAGGTTTGTGTCTACTACCCAGTTCTCATAAATCTCCATAGAGGCTGAGCTGGCCATTTTCATTGTGAATAGGGACTGAGAAAACAAATTCTCTTATATTTGTGAAGGTTTCATCCCCGTTCATGTGATTTAAAAAAAAAAAAAAAAAAAAAAAAAAAAAAAAGTTTAACTTTGACTGAAGTATACATAATATGAAAACACCTTCAGGAAAGATTCTGAAAATGAATATTACATATTTAAGTTAATTCTTTAAAATGCAGAGGGGAAGAAAGCAACTGTCATACAACAATGAGAAATCCTAGTTATGATGGTTTGAAATGGAAAAAAAAATTGGCTATTGCATTTGATGATTTACTATAAAATTTGTAAAATCATGTAATAAAATGCTGAATTATATTAAAAAAAAAAACCCACAACCTTTCTTTTCTCCATTAAGGGTGTAGAAATAAGCAGGATTCCATTCTCACCTTGACGCGCATGACTAATTCACATTAAGCTTTATGTGAGCCAAAGTAAGTGTGAATGTAGAATATGCCCTGGATATTTTATTGGGTCAAAGTCCCCCAAGGAACAAAAATCCTAACACAGAAATTGTGTGGCTTAATTAAGACTTCACTGAAAATGTGAGCCTTCTATTATGAAGGGAAATATGCAAAGTAAGTGGAGTTTTGTGTTTAAGATCAAGAGTAGAAATGCGTGGCTCCACAGATTCATGGTTTAATAATGGTTTTTTTAAAAAAAGCATACATTGATTCATACTGTTACTTTGTTTTGCATTAGTGATTATTTCTGTATTTTTACTACAAAAATTAAAACATTCAAGGGAAAAAGACTAACAAAGAGTTGACCACCAAAGAGTAGAAAATTTTGCCGGTAGTTTCATACTCCAAAAATCACAATGGTTCATTTTCCCTTCACTGATGTGAAGGAAGTCCTCAATTTTTAAGAAAACTTCCTCATTTTGAAAGGCCTCTAAACGGCTAGTCCCAGATTCTCATGTATTTTAAAATATTATAGTGTCATTACAATCTAGGAACTACACCAGCTAGTATCAAGTGAGTATCTATTTGGCCCATGAAAATTTAGCATCTGTACATAACCGCTTTATGTGGGTTCATATAATATCTCAATTTCTCCATCCCTGGAGGTTTTTCAGAAGAGACTGATGTGGCACTCAGTGCCATGGTCTGGTAACCACCGTGGGAGTGGGTTAAGGGTTGAACTTGATCCTAGAGGTCCTTTCCAACCTGGATGATTCTGTGATTCTGTGATTCAATTAGTCTGTTGATTTCCCAGGACAGGATGATGGGTGCCTCACTGACTGACCTTGAATGTCACCCTAGTGAAGATATGGTGCTAGCTGGTGGATGACAATTGGAGGTAAAAACTGAACAGTTTGGGGTTTGGGTTTTTTTGTTTGTTTTGTTTGGTTTTTGCTGTTGTTTTTTTAATGTAGATAACTACATGGATATTACAGAATAAATTACAAAAAAACCCTTAGCTTTTTGATAAATGTAATTTCTGAAGGACTGGCAGTGAAAATGCTGAGCCAAATAGTTGGATGAAATAAAGATGGTGCTTTACAATAAACAAGGATTTGGACAACTATAGACATCAACAGGACATTTCATAATGTTCTCCTATTACATAAAGGAAAGGTACAAACATATCCAGGGTGTATGTAGCAGGTTTTGTACAAGATACTACTTTCTGAAGTTTCTATCCCAACTTTCATTTGAAGAATTCAGTATTAGTTTTAAAGAATCTTTTATTTCATGTTTATGTTACTTGAAGTTCTGTGCAATAATCCCTCCTGGTTTAATCTGTAGAGTCTTCCAAAAAACCCCAACATAATACTCTTTAGCCCTATGATACAAAACAGTTAATATTTCAGAATGGAAAAGACATAATTTATGAAGAAAAATATCTTCTGAAATTCAAAGCCTCAAATAGAAGTAGGAGAAATGCCCTGATATTCTACAAAATCAAAATATTTTCAGAACGGGGTCATGAGCAGAGATAATGGCATACAAAGAGGTAAAATACAATGCTTTAAACTGGGTTAGGTTGCTTGTTTTTTATTATTATTTTAAAATTATTTTTTATTATTATATTAAGAAGAGTAGAAGATTAGAGTTTAGACAAATGTTCACTGAGTCTCCAAATATATCAAAATTCACAAACTATGGTGATTGAAATGTTGACTACTTTGAAAGCACCATCAAAAATCCTATTTCAGAAGAATCAAGACACAATACATCCCCCAAAGCGTACTGGTAAAATATTAAGGGACTCAGGCAAATTTGTACTGATGAGATATTAAAGGAAAACTAAGAAACTAGCTTGTGTTTAGGTGTGCAGGAGTAATTGCATTTTCAAAGATATGTGGGGAAAAAAAGGCCACTGAGACTGACTCATCTGACACCCAAGATCATTGTTTTCCAAACTTAAAATATGTTAGTGTACTGTTCCTTTCCAGTCTTGCCTCTCTGCCTTCCTACAAGCACCTCTGATGCTTCCAGGTTTATTTTCAAAACTTCTGGCTTTCTTACAAAATGTAGTTTTAATTAAAAATAAAGTTACTTAAGCACCTCATCTCCCCAGTTTGTATCCACCGGGATAAACACACTAGCTTTTCATGTGACTGTAATCTAATTGTCTTTTTTTCATATACTGCCCCTCTCTGTTCCCTGCCTGTGTTATCTCCTCCTGTTGTTCTTGTATTTGCCTAGACTGTAAGCTCTTAGGGGGCAGGGAATCTGTTTTTGGTCTGTTATATGTAGCGCCATGAACTATGGAGCTATATAAATAATAAAAAAAAGTAGATCTTCTAAATGATGTTTGAAGTGACAGTGAACTGATTGACTGCCAGTCTAGTAATATATTGCTTTAGATCATTCCCTGAAATTCTAATCACTACAGCAACGTAATATAATAATAATAATAACAATAACAACCAACCCAAAGGGCCTATCACATCAGCTCATGCTACTGGAAATTTCCCCACATGGTCAGGGTAAAGGATTATAGAACATCATGTTCACTTAGCTTCTATAAAGGTTTTAATATTAAATCAGTTATATTAAATTTGAAAAAGTAGGTTAACACATAAAGTGAAGGGTTATATGCAGGGTGAACTTTGTGAAAGAGAACTTTAAGCAGGTTTAATCTTGGAAAAGCTATGATTAAGCAATTTGTAATGTTGAATATCAGGCAACTATCTGCCTATGTAGATCAACGAGCCTGTCATCAAAATCTATGCCTGTTCTTTTTCATTAATTAGTTTATGGACACCTTCAGAAAATTTCTATGAAAGCTAATTGTAATTAAAACTGAAGAAATATTTCCTCTTTTTCCTATACAACCACACTAACTTTTGATGACTGCTGCAATGACAGAATTGTGGGAATTTCAGAAATATGCTAACTGTATCTAAATTAAAGGAAGAAATTGATGCATCTGATCTTGAGGATAACCATATTAGCTTTACCTTTTACCTTTTTCTTCTTCAGGGAATACCACTCTGTAATGATGAACTTTATTTTTCTTAATGTTGGAGTGTGCACTGAAAATTACACACAGAAATGTCTGTCAGGAATTCTGGGAGCCAAACAAATGCTTTCCTTTCCTTGTCATACAATACATGCACTGCTTTTCCCATCTATTTAGGAAATCAAGCATGAACGCAAATTAATGGAAAAATCTTAGAATTCCTTCTTTGCCATGAATGTAGAGGGTTTCCTTAGATACTTAGACCTGTATTAAATTTACCTGAAAAATTACATGGAGATATTGAAGGCTAGCAAATGTTTGAGCTGCTTTTAATGTTCCTCAGGCTACATACATCATCGACCACAGACCAGATTTGTAGTGATTTAGGTAGAAGTTCAAACCTTATGATGGATTTATATTAAAGGCTGTCCCTTGCCAGGCTCCCACAAGTGGACAGCTGGCTGTTAAATCCAGGGAGTGGAAAGCAACATAATGCACACAGTGGTGGTAACCATATCATTCTCTTTATGCTTTAACCATGCTAACTGGCTGACTCATTTAGGTTCAGATAGATCAGATAGAAATACCTGTTAAGTGCATCTGCTAAACCATTCTATACATTAATGCATTGTTGCATTCTATGCACTAATGTCTGTGTTAAGATTGCTCATTTGTGGTAAGTAAAAGTTACTTGTGAGCTTATCATAGAGGCACCTTATAGAATCATAGACTTACAAAATCAGAGAATCATTGAGTTTTCAAACTGCTGAGTCCAGTGACTTCTCCAGATGGAAGAACCTTCTGGAGACTAAGCCCTATGTCCCTGTTCAAAGCAGGATTCACTAGAGAAATTGCCCAAGATCAGGT
Source organism: Phaethornis superciliosus (assembly GCA_023637945.1). Taxonomy (NCBI): domain Eukaryota; kingdom Metazoa; phylum Chordata; class Aves; order Apodiformes; family Trochilidae; genus Phaethornis; species Phaethornis superciliosus. The sequence goes on along the minus strand of JAJQWJ010000003.1, from coordinate 72,650,158 downwards.
TTTGTATATTTCCAAGAATGGAGACTCCACAGCTCCTCTGTTTCCAGTGTTATGTTACACTTACAGTCAAAAAGATTTTTTTGCTCACATTTTAAGGTAATTTCTTACATTTCTGTCTGTGCACATCTGTCTAAAATGCACTCAGCATTTTATAATCTCAGTGCATAACACTGAGATTCTGGTTCCACATTCTCTCCACTTTTGTGGCCCTTTGCTGTGGGCCATACTCACTTGGTATGTCCCTTACTCTCTTGTACTGGGGAACCAGAACCATACCCAGCACTCTAGATGTGTCTCAAGAGTGCTGATTAGAGAGGAAAGATCATCTTCCTTGACTTGCTGGCAATGGTCTTCCTAATGCAACTAAGGGCCCAGTTGTTTTGCTTAGCTGCAAGGGAACACTGCTAGCTAACTTGTCATTTCCCTATGTTCAGCTTCATGAAATCCCTGTCAGCTCATCTCTCCAGACTGTTGAAGTCCCTCTGAATGGCAGCGTAACTGCTTTATCAAGCACTCCTCCCTTGTGTCATGTAAATGCTTGTTGAGGATGCATTCTGTGATATTATAAAGGGCATTAATTAGGATGTTAAACAGTATGAGACCCTGTATTGACACTTTGGGTTCATCACTAGCTACTATTCTGTATCTGGGACTTTCTGCCATTGATTACAACACTTTGGCCATGACAGTTGAGGCAGTTTTCAATCTACCTTTCTGTTCATTGATCCAGTTCATACTTCACCACTTTGTCTGTGAGGTTGTTATGGGGGATAATGCTGAGAACCTTGCAAAAGAAAAAATAAACATTAACTGTTCTTCCCTCATTCATGAAGCTAGTCTTTGTTGGTTAGACATAATTTCTTCTTTGTAAATCTATGTTGACTACTTCTAGTTACCTTGTTATCCTTAATGTGTTTAGAAATGGTTTCCAGGAGGATTTGCTCCATCACCTTCTGAGGAATGGAGATAAGGCTAACAAGCTGTTTTTCTACATATCCTCCTCACTGCCCTTCATGAAGGTATGAGGGACATTTGCTTTCTTCCAGTCCTCAGGCATTTTTGCCAGTCACCGTGATTATTTAAAGAATGACATCATAGTGACATCAGTCAGCTCCCTTAGCCTTAGTATGTGCATTTCATCTAGTCTCATCAATTTATAAATACCAGGTTTCTATAAATGTTTCCTAACCTGATTCTTGCCCATGAAGGGTAAGTCTTCCTTGCTCTACACTTTCCTATTGGTCTCAGGTACCTCACTTTTTTGAAGTCCTGTCTTGTCCATACACACAATGAAGAAGATACTGATTACTTGGCCCTTTCCATGTCCTTTGCCATCAGGCCTCCACTGCCATTCTGCACTTGTTCCACCCTTAACTTCCATTTGCTGTTGATATATCTGTATAAACCCTTCTTGTTTCCTTTCACAATTCTCATCAGATTCCATCAAGGTGAGCTTTGGTACCTCTGCAAAAGTAGTTGACAACATTTGCTACCTTAAGTGTGACCAGCATGATGACTGAAAGCAAATGGTACACAGTTTTGAAACATTTCACACTGTGTAGTTCCTTCAGAACAGGTAGCCATTTTCATCACACCTTAGTAAGAGGCATGTTTTCATCTTTCTCTTTGAAAGTTTTGAAGAACAGTTGCCCGATGGGGGGGTGAGTGTAGAGGGGAAGCAACTTTTCTTAAAAAAAGCAGCTTTTTTCAAGACCAAAATGCTATTTTATAACTCAGTAAGCTCTCAGAAAGTAGGACTTTAAATCACAGACTCATATGAACCTGGTAAGTGCAGAAGCAGAGGTGTAGCTTTCAAATTGCCAGAAGAAGTTGAAATAGGTGTCATTATCTGAATTGATCCAAGATTCAGAAGAAAGTGTCCCAGAAGCACAGCTGAATTATGGGTTTATTTGTAGCTCAGCTTGGTAAGGTTTATCAGGCTTTTTCATTTTATCTTTTTGTTTCTTTCAGTTAACGGTTCCAAAGTTAACTCCAATCTACTACTAGCTACTTGCTCTGGACTCTTGCTTGTCTCTATAAATTTTAAGATCAGTGTAGTCTTCTCCCAGACAGATGAACTCCAGTCAAAATCTACACTGAGGAAGACCCAAGAATCAAAATAACCCATTTAAAACCAGACTATTGAAATTATGTCATACACCTTTTCAGCTCAGTGTTTTGTTTTCTGGTGACAGGTAATAGATATTGTTAGAATTCTGTTTTATTTTTCCCCTTCTTTATTCCTGCTGTACATGGTTTCATGTTATAGGAATCCATAGCCTTAATTTATGCTAGAAATTAAGTATAAAGCACCTACAAGACAAAGAATTCACATTCTACTAGTGAATCTGTTATACCTGCTAGTAACAGGCTGAGTTTTATGATAACACCTCCTTCATTTTTCTTGAAATTTCATTGCCTTTTCCCTACCTTTTTGTTTTTATCCTGCTAACTGGATTATTTTGTTTGTTTGTTTTTGGTTTTAAACTTTGGCTTCATGTAGAGTGCCTGCAAAGATGGGATGCTAACAAAATACAAGTATTAAGTAACAGCAATTAAAAAAATAAAAAAGCTAAGTGGTTTCTCATAATATTATCTATGTGGTGTCCAAGATATTCTGGTCCAAGGAGTTTATATGACATCATCAAAATGAACTTGAGTCAATGGTTGGATCCACTTCCAGGATACCAGTAGTTCATCTTACTTTAATATGTTTGGACCTTCTCTAATAGAAAAAATCTGTACTCCTAGTTTTGTCCTGACAAGACCAAGTTCAATTATGCTGCACATCAGCAGAAAATCTGTTATGTCTTTAGTTATGTATGTTTACAGAACAAAATGTGATATGGCAACAGATATGCTGGGGGTTAAGTTTATCTACACACCTAGCCTACAGGCCTACCAGGATTTCTTTGGAAGCTGATAAAAAAAGCACAAACAATATCATAAATAAGTTAGTTATTCCTAAACTGATGTTCTAAAAAACCCACAAGGTTCCATTATGATTTAGTTGGAAGATAAAATGATGTATAGTATTTGTACCAATATGTCTGTGGATGAATAGATGATAGTGAACTGCAAGGAGTCTGGTTCTAGGATTTAATTGACCTAATTTTCCATCTGTTTATTGGGATGCTGGACTCTTAAGGCATTAAAATGGGCATCATCTTCAACACTAAAAATTGAATAGTATGAAGTTTGCTTGAATGGCCTTACTTCTATAGACTTTGATTTTTGACTAGGTTTATGTATCTCATCTGTTAGGAAAAGTTTTTGAGACCTAGATAATTGACCCTAAGTCCACTGTGTTCAGCACCTTATTAGTGGCATAGATTAATTTTTAAAATCCACTCTGTTATTGGTCAGCCATTTTTCATAGCAACTCATTATGAAGGAGAGTGAGTATGCTATATTGATGCCACTTATTTAACATCTTGCCCAGAATAAATGAAATTAACAAGAATTTTTAGAGAATATTTGGACTGGTAAAGTATAGGAATTGGTAGGTATTAGACCACACTTGCCTGTGTTCCCCAAGGTTTACTCATATATTCTATGGTGGGGTTTTTTTTGTGAACTGTATATATATATATCAAAGCACTGATTACTAAATGAAACCTACTTTCTTGCCTACTAGGCAGATTTGTTTGATCGTGCTGTCTCTTGTGTCAAATGTATCTTATTTATTTTACAACATCTTAGGATCTAAAAATTATAAATATGTCATGAAAATGTAAATATTGATCACTTCATTGAAGACTCAAAAAAGTATTCATTTAAAGTCACTGGATAAAAGGCAAATAAGATTGACTGTTCTTAAGAGAAGTTTTTGTTTTAAGCTACTCATTAGCAACCTCTAATCCTATTTCTAAATTTTATCAGTCTCTCCTGAAATGTCAGATAACCAGCAAGTGGCTGATAAGTGACCTTTGATCACATACTTCTCTTAAATTTTCCTTTCAGTAGCCTAGCTTATTCATAATAACAATTAACTCAACTTTTGCCTGCTAGCCTAATTATGAAAATATTTCCAGTGTCTCAATTTATTTAAAGAGTTTGAGATAACTAAATTATGGGTAATTTTAAAGTTAAAAATTTAATTAATTAAAATTAATTAAAATTAATTTTAAAGTTAAAATTCTGAAAAAAATTGCTTAAAATTATGGAATTTTTTTAAAGTTTTCAAAGTTGTAACCAATGTAACCTTTTCTAATCATGCTGGATATGTTTAGAACAGATTGTGGGATAAATTTACTCATATATTTTTATCCCCATCTGATGGCAGATATTTTGTTTGTGTTTCTCAGTGCCTGTAATCAGAATTTTTTTGTTTAATTTTCCTTGTAATATTTTTACTTTGTATTTCCAGTGGAGATCTTCATGAGAGTGTTTGATTTCCTAACAGGCATTAATATTTACATCCTCATACTGACCTCAAAGAGTACTGGTTTCCAGTATACAGAGTGGAGTAACTGACACAATGAAAAGTGAGTTTCCAAAACTTAGAAGGTCTATGACTTCAATCTCCCCAATTCTTTCTTAATATGTGTGGGTTGTATTTACATGTCCATTTGAATGCAGCATAAATCCAGGTTGCTGCCAGAGGGGGAGATTCTGTTTTTTCTTGATTTTTCTGGTCTTTAAAACACATTCCCCTTATTCAGGCCATCTCTTTTTTTGTTTCTGGTTTTGGGGGTTTGGTTTTTTTTTTTGGAGGGGGGAGGAGGGAGGGGAATGGTGCATGTGCTGAGAATTATCTCTGCTTCTGCAGAAACTTAACTGAAGGAGGGAGGTATGACAAGTTTTTAGCTCATGAGAAGGCTTAAATGAGCTATGTATTTTCAGTACCAGCTACTGTGGGCAATCATAGCAATCGAGTCTCCGCTTATGTAAAAAAATCCATTTTTCCACTATCAAGCACATTTCTGTACTTGAAGGGAACTGGAAAATGATTGCTGAATTGTGTCAGTTCTAGCCAAACAGGCCTGGCCCTGGGATCACAGGCTGGGGGGTCTGTTTGACTTGGATGCCAGCCAGCCCTCCCCTACACAGCAGTTTTTGGAAGAGGCATCCTGCAATAGGTGACCCCCCCAGCACCTCTGTTAATGAGCACCCAGAGTTGCTCTGCACATTTTCCCTGTTGGGATGAGTATCAAGCACTCAAGCCAGCCAAGTCCTTGTTTCCAGCTCTGTTCAGTGTGAGGACTCAGTTTTCCCTCTTCCTGGTTTGTAGCTGGAGCACTTCAGACGGAGTGAGGAGACTTCATCTTCAGAGCATGGGGAGACTCATTCTGTATTCTTGGTTTGGTACAGAAAAAGACACTGAAAGCATCCCCAGTCTGGAATGGCTTTGAATCAGAATTTTTCTTCTATGGACCCTCTCAAACATAATGCTGTTTTCCAAAGCAATCACCAGCTGCTAGCAATTTAATTTCTGTTTTGTAATGTGGAACATGGAAACAGTGTGGAACAGAGGAAATAATAAACTGGAAGTTGTCTCTACAGTGCTCCAAAGACCGTGTTAGTAAATCCCTTGAAGGTGAAATTTTTCAGGTCATTTTTTTTTTTTTTATTGTCATTCTATCTCCCCTTTTTCTCTAGTAGTTATTCTTCTTTCTTACTTTATCACTGTAAGAGACAGCTATACACTGTGGAAAGCACACTTTTTTCCATATCCGTTCTAATCTTCAGATTCTGCTATCCAGAATTTGTCTGGGACAGAAACATAGCAATGCTTAGCTTAGACCAGATGCCACTTTTAAGGCATTATTCTCCTAGCTTAAAGAACACTTCTTTATTCTAATATGGACAGCATTAGTTTTTTAGAAACTATACCTCAGTTTACGCATAACAGTAATACATTGGCCAGACAGAAAGAAAAATACATGTCATTTATGTAAAAATTAGACTAAGTAGTGATACCTTCTGCAACAGAAATACTATGTGAAAATCATTTTGCTGTTTTCCTTATGAATAGGTGGGACTGTTATTCTGTAATTCAGCTTTTGTGCAGAGAAAAAATCAAAACCAATAATAATCAGATTTAAACTCTGGTAATAATTGGCTGTGTTAAGTGACATGGAGAAATCCCCAGGAAACGTAATCAGCCAAACCAGTTCCCCTTGCAATGTAGATGTGTTGGTCCCTGACTAAAGTTGTGTTCTCTCTGCCCAAATCTGCATGTCAGTATGATAAACCATGTAGTTTTTCATTATGGAAATCCTGTTGTTGATTCTTCTTGCACCAAAGACTGATTTAATCCCTTATGTTCTCCAGGCTCCTGTTTCATAAATCAAGCTTAGTGCTAAACACAGTGTGTCTGTAATCAAGATTCAAGAACATGATCCCTTTTTATTCAAAGAGTTGTTGATCATCCCTATCTCCCAAAAGGATTTTAGTTCTTTTTCATCCCTACTGCAGGTATTCTGGGATGGAAAAGACAGCCCTTCTGCCCCATTTTTACAGAGCTCTACATAGATTATGGAGTAGAGACAGGCTGCAGATAGACTGTGCATGAGTTTGGCATTTGTGAAGTGAGACAAAGGTGTCTCTTGTGGCTACCAGGGCATGGAACATCTCTGCTATAGAAACAGCAAGGGCCTCTGCCCAACTGTGAGCTTGTAAGGGAATAACCTGATAGTGCATTTGAATCTTCACATTCTTTCTTATTTTTTCTCTAGTTAGGAAACATACTGGAGCTTCACCTTAGAATGAAAACAAAGGGGAAGGCAGAGTTTAATGAGATTATGCACATGACCTACAGAAATAATATGCAGAGGCAGCTGACAAGCCTTAAGTTTCTCTTCACCTGTCTCTCATTTTACTTTGTCTTTTTTCCTTTTTTTTCCTTTTTTCTTTTAACACTGGGGAATCAGTGACCCAGGAATTATTCCCCATTATTCTGTTCTGTCTGTCTCAATATCTGTTTTTCAGGCTGTATTGTGTCATTGGTAGCTTTGCCTCTTTAGCCTGGGCTGCTTGTGATTCCTCTACTGTGAAGAACATTACATTCACGGAACATTTGTTTGGTACTGTGAAGAGAGATTTGTGCAGCTGGTGTGCAGGGAGAGAGTTAGAAAATGAGAGTGAAAAGAAGAATCAGTGACTAATAATCTGTCTTTGTCTTCATTTTGTTAGCTCAGCTCTGTGTAAGTATTGTCTGGGGAAGGTAATACGTGAGAAAACATGCCATCAAGACATTTCCTGCAGGAGTGGTAGTTACATGATCAAAGGCCCATTAGTGAACAGAACTGGCTTGGTGCTACCTTAACACTTACTCTCTAAAACTCTGCCCATTTTAGTGTCAGGACAATCAACCCACTGAACTGTATCTGGTATTTCTGGAGAACTCTGACTCACATTTAAACATTAAAAATATGTAGCCCTATATTGTCACTCAGCTCAGCAAGGCATGAACAGGTATAATGGATCCTTTTCTGATAAGAATTTCAGCTTCTGAATACATGGTCTTCCTAACCAATGTTCCTGTGGAAGTTTTCAGACGTGAACTAAAGGGTTAATCTCAAAAAGTAGAGTTTTAATGTGGGGAGTTCTAGTTTAGCTTGGGCCATGGTGGATAACACTGCTCTTTGTCAGGGAATTACCAGAGGAAAACATGCTGAAAGCATTTAAACCTCATGGATGATTTGAAAAGCAATTAAAAATCTATTTTTAAACTTCATTCCCAAAATTTAAAAAAGCAAAGTTTGAGAAGGTTCTTTTCTACAGGGTGCCCAAAATGAACAGTGTTTGTCAACCCAGTTTTTACCTTTCTGTCATTTTAATTGTAGTCAACCCTAAGAATGAGCCTTTAGACTGAAAATTTGTTTTACCTTTATTTTTAGCCTTTATAATATAATCTGCATAATGTTATGAAGACAGTAGTGTTTCTATTACACTCTTGGCCTTTTGTAAACACAAATCATTCATGGGTGACCTTGTCCTTGACATTTTCAGTTCTCTGGGGTATTTATGGCATATTCTTTTTAAAAACGAAGAGTTGGCAATTGTATCCATGATGCTTGTTCTGAGAAGGCACTGTTTTATTCTTCCAAGCCTGTATGATTTCAAAAGCAAAAGCTAATGAAAATATTCCACTGAAGCTAAAAGCTTAACTTTTCTTGGGGAATGATTTTGTACTGTAATGCAGACAGCTGCCCACTGTAGCAAAATTGCAGTGAAGAGCATTTCAGTAGCACCAGGAAATTCAGCATCCACATCTATAAGAATACAGAAGAGAATGAAAAAGGAACTAAAGAAAATTAGATTAGTACTGTCTCTGCTAAATCACTTTATGTTGGATTGTAAGCATCCAGAATAAACAATATATAGCAGTGACTGTATCTCGTGAACAAATGCCTGACTGAATTCTGGACATAATCTTGCCCTTCTTGGTTCAGTCCTGGCTCAAATTAGGACACTTCATCTTCCAGACTGGGGAGAATTGTCTCACCCTTTTCAGCTACTGTAATCAGCACACAAGTCTTGTGGTCCCTGCACTAGTTCTCTTTGCTTCTTTGTGGAATGGAAGAGTAAAATAAATTGTCGTCTTTGCTCTCCTAAGTGATTCTGACTCACCCCTTGGTCTCCTGTTCATCCACTATATGACAATGACACTCTAACCTTAATCTCCCTGACAAGGGTAACTTTACAGAAGTTGAGTAAACATGACAGAAATGATAGTGTTCACATTTCAAGCTGGAGCAAAACACTTATTGTCTTAATTTTCTTAGTCCTAGATGTTCTTTTATGCAAATGCAAGAGAACAAATGGCTTAACTTTGCCAGTCTTTTAGTCTACTTGGAATTTGCAAGCTGAGCTTTGTGAAAAAGCTAGAGGGGCACCTGAGAAATAGGAGTCCTAGAAGTGAAAAGCCTATACTCTGTCTTGGACTGAGAAACTGGGTTTACAGAATCTGTTATAAAAGATTTCATTTATGGCACTGAATCAACCTACAGGCAGTATAACAGGGAAAGATGAGGTAACACAAGCTTTGTGTTTGAGATATTAGAGTTTAAAAAGTGTCCTTTAGATTATGGAAAACCTGTCAACAATCCAGTAAGCTAGTGAAAGTGTAAATTGAAAATGAGATTGGCAAGAATGATTTAAAGAGCTTTGGGAATAAATATTTGTGTTGTTTACAGAATTCAAACCCCTGCTATACCTTGCATGTGTAACAGACATAATATTTTTCCTTGCTTTGTCCTCCCATTTTCCTTGCCTATCATTGTCACTGGAGCCTTAAACAAGGAAGATATGAGAGCTTGACAAATTCTTTATGCTTGTCTCTATATTACACTGTATATTCCAGCATATGTAAAAGTATCCTTGGAAGAATAATTAAACAGTCAAAGCAAGTCACCAGTCTGCTAAAAGGTTTTGTTTACCTTTGTGTGCAGTGCATGAACTCAACTGTGTTTAAACCCTAGGTTCTTGCAGGACCCATTTTCTAATTATTCCATTTACATTCAATTATGCCTTTTGTGGACATCACTGAAACAATTACCATAACCCAGAGAACAGCCTTTTAGGTAGCTGCACAAAAAGCATGTTATTATCCTTCAGTTTTAACAAAAGCAAGCTTAGAAAACTGCAATGAAAATAACAGCAATCTACTATAGTGACTGTTTGTAGAGGCACCATTTGAAGTCTCCCTTGTGTGAAGGTTATTTGCTGACAAAGTTCCAGATCATTAGGAAAGGGAAGAAATGACATGGCTAATGGCTGAACTTGAATATTCTGGAAAATCAGACAGACATACACATGAAATAAGACTGCCATGAGGCAGTCTGGGGTCTTGTGAGGATTTGTTTCCTTAATATCATGAATGAGTCGGTGACTTTACATGATGTACACACTCCACTGAACCCAAAAAATTGTAAAGCTCCAAGATGGTTAATTACGGGTTTAAAACTGCAACGTGTTAGACAAGAAATAGAAAGGACTTTGAAATCCTTTTTGTTCCAGTTTCACTTCATTTTGCAGTAAAGAGAAGATGTGGAAATAAATGGACAATACCAATGAGTATTGTAGCCTAGGCTGTTCTGAGATACATCCTCTGAGAGGGTCAATAATAAATGCTGAGGTTTACAAACTGCCAACAGTGACTGTACCATAAATTCCCACCTTTTTTTGCTGTGCTGCTTCAGCTGCTCTATACAGGCTTGCAGTGCTAGTTTTGTCAACCACTCTGACTTTCCATGTATATTTTTATAATATAAATGCAACAAGGTAATTAAAAAAGGTTCATATTTGAGCATTTGATGTGTTGTAAGAATATTTTTATGGATTACCATTTTTAAAAATATTTTCTTCTGGAGCATAACACTGAGTGAAAGGTGTAATCTTAATAGCTTTCTTCATAATAACTGTGTGGCTAATCATGCTGTACTATAATAAAAATCACTGGTGGGTGGTCCTACGTTGTTTCACTTGCTAGTCCCACAGTCTCTCTCCCCACAGAGTGTATCCTTCCCAAAGACACTGAGATGCCAACCAGCCAGAGAAGGGCTCCATTTCCACAATAACTCTAGCTGGTTTCACTGCAACTCCAGCTCTTCTTTTTGGAACAGGAATTCCTATGGTAATCCGGTTACAGAGAAACTCTGCCTGAGGCTACATGAGCTCTGTGAGCTTCCTGGTGATGGAGGTGGGAAAATCTTCATTTGTGGTCAGTCTGTGAACTCAGGGCTCATAAATGACAGCTCTCCAGCTAGAGGGGAAGCAGCAGTGAGGTCCTGTGTGGTTCTGACCACAGATTTATAATTGTCTCAAAGGAATCAATTTTAAAGAATGAATAGCCCTGGGTGGGGGGGGAGAACTTGTCTGTCCAGAACAGAGCAGGAGGTGACGCCTCGGGATGTGATAAGACCATCTGGGTGGAGACTCTTCTGTGAGCACCAGCTGCAATGCTGGGTGGTCCCTCCAGGCACGACTGAGCCACCCCCATTGTACTTGCGAAGTACCTGGCTATGGGGGCTTGAAGGATGGCACCAGGAAGAAGATAAGAACTGATGACTGGGTGGAGATTACTCCCCTTTCCTGAGGGCCAACCTTCAGTTCTGGGACCTCCCTGGAGGCATGATGTGCTGGCTATACAGAAGAGGAACAGAAGAGGAATGTCACCTGAAAGAAGATAGGAATTGATGACTGGGTGGAGGACTACACCCTTCTGTTCTCCTCTGGGCAGCCTGTCTCCCAAGGAACCTGGATGACTGACAGCTGCTCCTTCGGCTGGGGGTATATATCTGGCTGTCCATGCTTGGCCTTTTGTCGTCTCTTGACCCACCACCATTCCTGCATCGGACCCTGTCCAGGATCAGGACCTTCCTGAAGAAAACTTCGCTGGACAGCTGGATCCCTGGTGGTGACTTTCTCTCTCTCTCTCTCTCTCATTTTTCCCCACTATCTTAACCTTTTCCTACACTTTTCTATCTCATTCTTTCTTACCATTTTCCCTCTCTCTCTCTCTCTTATATTTTCTTTTCATCTCTCCCTCTTTCGCCTTGCTCCATATCTTTGCCTGTGTTAATTGTCAAATAAAATCTGTTTGCACTCGACCTTTTTATGGTTGGACTTTGTTTCGCGTATCCAAACAAAAATAAATTTTAAATGTTACCTCCGGACCCTAACAGGTCCAATAGGAGGTGAGAAAAAGGAAGGTCTATTTGTGAGTTTCCCTTTTACTACAGCAAGAGCTATATTCTGGTTTTACACATTTACAGAACTTCTTACATTAACTGTAGGCAATGTCAGATGAAGAGAAAAGAAATTACCATTTTTGTGTCCTGTACTTGCACCCATGCTTTGAGATGTTCTGGAAAATCTCTGAAGCACAAAATGAAAGAGTCTAAATCCTAGTTTTGAAGTTTATCCTGTGATATATTTCAGGAGGTTCTTCACATTTTTCCAGGAAGAAAAATCCTTACATTCCAGGCCCTGTAACCTATTAGTTTTTGTTAATGCTGGAAAAAAAGAGCTGTTCATGTTTTAAAACATAATGTATAATTTTGACACAATCAGAATTATCTGTCACCTACATAAGAGTTTTCACTGCATATGTAAAAGTATTGAAGGTTTGGAGACATCAGAAATATTGGCTGAATTCAATCTTTCTAATTTTACATTAAATAAAATACAAGTGCTTTTAAAATAAAAATAAATAAATATGTATTTTAAAATAAAATACCCATGAGAGAAGAGAAAAAAATAAACCACAAAAACCAACAAAGCTAATAATAAGGTATAATGAGATATAACACTGAAATACTAAATATTAGTTGGAACATACTAAGTTGAAGAAAAATAACAAGGAATTCTAAATATGGGTCAACTACTGCTATATAGTACAAGAAGAAAAGGTAACTGTGAACACTATAATGAATGCTCTTTTAGTTTATAGCCAGGACTGAAGTGAGACCTGAGGACACTGAATTTCAGCAGAACAAATTTTGGAAGTATGCAGGAAATGATGGGTGAAATTGAATGAGTTTGAGTAATGGAGAGAAATTTAAAGTGTTTCTAAGCACAGAGATTATACATTCCACCTAGCAACAAATATAGCAAGTGGTAAGTTTTCCATTCTCTGTTTTGTTTTTTTTTTTAGCTGATGTAGATGAATTTGGAAATGAAAAAATGAACAGCAGTAAGAAACATGCATACAGTACAAAAGTACAGGAAACTGTGTAAACACTGGAAAAATGCTTTAGAAAAGAATAGTAGATGGGGCAGACACTAAAGCAAACTTGAGATTTTTATGACATCAAGCTGTGTGGTGTGGCTGACACACTGGAGGGAAGGGATGCCATCCAGAGGTGCCTGTACAGAATGGAGAAGTGGGCTCATGACAGCCTCATGAAGTTAAATAATGCCAAGCACAATGTCCTCCACTTGGGTAGGGGTAATCCTAAGCACAAATACAGGCTTGCCAGAGAATGGATTGAGAGTAGCCCCATGAAGAAAGACCTGGGGGTGTTGATTAATGAAAAGCTCATCACGAGCCTGCAATATGCACTTGTAGCCCAGAAAGCCAGTGTATCTTGTGCTGCATCAAAAAAATAATGGCCAGAAGGTCAAGGGAAGTGATTCTTTCCCTTTACTCCACTCTCATGAGATCCCCCCCTCCTGGAGTACTATATCCAGCTCTGGAGCTCCCAACACAGGAAGGAGATGGAGCTGTTGGAGCTCCCTGAGGAGGAGCACAAAGAGGATACAGAATTCAGTAAATTAAGTGTTTGAAATTCAGAATTTTCCTATCAGACTATTTCAGAATTTTCCTATGGGACATTCACATTAAGTGCCTATAATCTGCTCTATATGTACCCCTGAGGGCATGATGGTCCTGTGTCCTCTTTGGTTCTTCCTCTGGGACTAAAAGATCTTATCTTCCTTCCTAGTGAATATTAATTTTTCTATTTCCATTTTTCCCCCCTATCTACTTTTGTGCTGGTATATGGAATTTTTTTGCTTATTCATTGAAATGTTCATTGAAATAAATTTAATTTATTTGGAATGATTTTTATCCTGGTTCAATAGTGAAACTTTGCTGATGAAGAATTATCTCACATGATCAGCAGTGCTACTGATGCAATATATTTTGTTAAGACGGATTCACTTTCCACTAACATTACATGACAGCACTATTGATTGCTACTCTTGAACTACACACCCTGTGCTCTCCTGTAGCCATTTTTTCCCACAGAAGTACTAGGGCTTTAAGGGGAGACAAGGCTGACTAGTTCACACAAAGCTGTCTATGCTGCAAATAGCAGCAGCTGATCAGCAGTTGCCTCTCATATTGAGTGATCCTCCACCTCTTTTGCAGACACACGGTGAAAGCATATGATACCTCATAGCACCCATGTGCCACGATGGTGAACAGAGAGCAAGAGATAAAAAGCAAGAAGAACAAAAACCTATTCTTGAGTTAATTTAACAGAAACCCTAAATGACAGAGTAGGAAAATGAAATACATGCAGAAAGCAGAAGGACAAGACAATACCTAGCACTTAAAATAAAGAAGAAGAAGAAAAAAAGAGTATGGTTTATTTAAAAAGTTAATTTCTCCATCTTTGTGTGCAAGAGTTTAAAAATGTGTTCTGTATTGTTGAAATTGAAGAAAGAAAGAAAAAGAGAGAAAGAAAGAGAGAAGGAGAAAGAAAGAAAGAAAGAAAGAAAGAAAGAAAGAAAGAAAGAAAGAAAGAAAGAAAGAAAGAAAGAAAGAAAGAAAGAAAGAAAGATTTATTGACAAGACTTAAAAAGCTTAAAGAAAAAAAGGTTTCTAAAACTTGTGACAAGCTGGCATTATATTGTTAAGGGCCAAGTAATGGCTGAATAAATTTCCATCTATATAGAAAGTTCCATAATAACTGCTCTTTTTTTTTTTTAATAAATATATGTGTAAAATCTGAGGTAAAATTGAATTAAGTATTTTGAAAATCAGAAATTATCAGATACTGGATCACTCTGAAACTGCATGGGATTACACATAGTACATACCCACAATGGCAGATGACTAATGGAGGAGAAGAGTGCAGTGACTTTAAAGGGAATATTTTGGTTTTGCTCCAGTTGTCCATATAAATGAATGACCAGAGAAAATGACTGAAATTATGCAGCATAATTCTGACTCAGATTAATAGGGCTGTAAAATATACACTAGTGCTAAATCGGAAGCAAGCAGTGAGACTTTGAGATTGGAAACTTTGACTTCTTTAACTATCATTATCCAGATGGTCATGATTCAAGATTTAGGTCAAATATTTCTAAAATATTTCCATTAAATACTTAGTTGCTTTAGAATCAGGCCTACATCGTAGGTACTAGGGAATTCTACATTGTCACAGCAACCACTGTTCATCCCTTTTGAAAAGCAACTCAGCTCTGGTTGGAGTAGCAAAACTGTATTTTTAGATACCATGTCTTCCTTTTTGAGAGGTATTGGATTCTTAAAACTATCTGACTAAACCTGAGTAAAACATCCTCTAAACCAGCACAAAAGTTATTGTCTTATTAAAAGACAATAAGGATAGTTTCAGTACTAGCAGATCACACTGAATTTTAGAGAACAGTTTTTATAACTGCCATGAAAGCCTTGCTTTTCAGGTAGATTCTCAACTGTGTCCTCCAAGAATAAAGTACTTGGTAGTTTTCCAGACTCTAAAATACTCATTGATCAATAATTGAATGGGAACTAGAGCTCTAATAAAAGCAAACAAGAGCAAGATGGTAGTCTAAAGAATGTCCCTGTACCAAAATATACTAACCCTGTTCCTCAAATTATATTTATTATCCTTTTTTGATATAATACATTTTCAGAGCACTCTGTGGTACTTCAGAGCTGCCAAGGTTCTGATGGAATCATATGAGCTTGAAACTCATGTGAATATATGAAAATTTAATGTCTGAAGTACTTGTATCCTTGTAATTTAACTTCTAATTTGAAAAGCTACATGATCATAGATTATTTTTTAATTAAATTTATTGATCATGGAGAGATTTATTTTGTGAATTGGTTGAATGTCTCATTTCAAAGGAAAAAGGAAGTTTCTAAAACAGAATTCTGAATTTTGAGGTAATTTGTTCAGCTTAGTTAATGAAAACTAAGCTAATAATAAGGTAGATTTACAGTGAAACAATGCAGAAGAACATAAGTTTCAATAATATTGAGTAAAAGTGTCAATGATTGCTGGAATGTTTATGACTAGGCATTTTCATGATGTATAACTTTTGTCTGAATATTATTGGATTAGACTTGTATAGTCAGCCAGTCAAGTGTGCCCTCTTTTATTTGATTGTATTCTATTTTGCCAGATGTCAGAAGAGAAGCAAAACTGTTTCTTTATGATCAGAAAGCATAAATTCCTATCTTCTACTTAAATACAAAAAACATCCTCCATTCTTAAAGCCACACTTGGCAAGGATCCATATAAGAATCCTTATCCATTCCTACTTAATTATTAAAGTCTTTTTGTTTTTTTAAATCCTGGGTAAGTGCAAGAGAAGTCAATCTGGGTTCTTCAATAAGTATGTAAGTTCTTTGATCAATGAATTTAAGTATGTGATCAAAATTAAACCAAGTGTTTGTTAAAGACAACCCTCTATACTGGAAATGAAGCACATCTTCAGAATTCGCTGTTATGCAGAAAGTTGTTGAAGGAACTGAGAGAAAGAAAACAGAATTCCTTGAACATTTTCCTGCATCAAACAATATAGTACTTTTTTTCCCCTCTTCTTACCATCCATTTCCACTTGCCTTTCTTGTCACTAACAACACTAGACATAATGATACCTCTATTTTTATATATCCAGTTGAAGTAATATAATTTACCCTTTGTCACCCATGTCTGGCTATAGAACTAAACAATTCTATTTGAAAAGTGCCATAAAAGAAAACCTGCCATTTGGTGCTTCTTTATATTCTAAAGCAAAGAATGTTGTGAATAGCCAGAATAAATTCTAGTGTAAAGCACAAGATGCTTATTCATGTTGAAAATGTTAACTCAGGAGTTTATAATACTGAAAATATTTTAGATGTGGCTGTCTATAGAATAGCTGTCATGGATGATAAAATACACACGGAAACACATATTTTGGAAAAGGATAGATGATTCCAAAATGAAGGCTTCAGACAAAGATCTATGAAGTCTTTTGTCCTGGTTTGAAAGAAGCAGGATAAAAATTTCCTAGGGTTATACTGACCTGCCTGGGACACCACCAGCAGATTCCAGCCTTCCAGTTAAAATGAGGGGAAGCAGCTGTGCCTACTGGGATGACAGAGTGGGTCAGATAAGGACCAATCAGAGTGTTCTTTCCCATGATGCTCAGTGTAAAATGGCTCCCAAGAGAGTCCTCTTGGCTTCTCTGGCTGGTTTGTTGGCTGAATTGGAGTCTGCTTGTTTGTCATTGCTCTTTCTGCATCTTGTTTCCCAACTGGAGGACTGGTTGCCTTCTCTGTGGCTGCTCTGAGTCTGTTGTGAACTATTACTGGGACCCCGGACTGTGACTCCCTCATTGGCTGCTAAATCCAGCATGGGATTTTTCTGGTTAGGAAGTAATTACCAGGGGTGGAGTGTGTGTTTCATATTTCTATATTCTATGTGTTTGTCATTCTCTATTATTGTTACTATTTCATTTATCCTATCCTTGTTTGTTTCCAACCTTGAAGTCTCTTTCTCTTATTGCCCTTTTTGTTTTTCCCTGGGAGGGTAATGGGGGGAATAACAGAGAGCATCTGTCTGTCACTTAGTTATTGGCTAAAACTTTAAAAAAATACACAACATGCCTTCAGGATTGAATGGATATGTTTAGAAAATAGACATACTCCTATAGCCTGAAAACTTCAATATTGTACTTTAGGGGCAGCTGTAGCAGTAAGAAACCATAGGGAATCTCTGATCTAACCAAGCCAATGTCAAAACCCAATCACTTAAATTTTTTTTAAAAGATCAAGTTTTCCTACATTTTGGTAGGATGGTAATGTTATTTTACGTAATTTTTTAAAAGAAATTTCATATTTTGTGTATGCTGTTATATGCAGACTTGCAAGGAGATAATATTACTGAAAGAAATGGTCAGACTGAGCTTAAAAGTTCTGTTTCTACAGAAGGGAGCATTCCTGCGATATTTCAATTGACTTTTGTAGGACTCAAACTTTTTTTCTGTGAACTTGACAGAAATATGAATCATGCCTGGAGTACTGTCTTACTCACTGTGCTGACAAATCTGTCCATTGTCTTTTCTGTTGTTCATTGCTTCCCTAATTTGCAGCTGTATAAAAGCTGGCTGGTTTTATTCATAGTTTTTCACTACGATTGAAAACGAGATTGAGAAACGGCTCATTTCTTTTCAGTGGTGGTACTCAATCTCACTATCAACATGTAACATCAAAATTCTCTCAGTTGCTCTACTTTTATTTCGACCTGACATGCTTGTTGTGACTAAATTTTTCCAATTATAAAATGAAAGTAACATTTCCAAATCTCTGTTTTTCCTGAAAAAAATTAAATTGTTTTAACTCAGGCTAGTGACTTCAAGGGTTATCTGGAATATGAGTTTCACAGCACTGAAAGAATTTTATAAATCAAACTCTGACTCTAGGAAAAGCCATGGGCAACAACAAGAGCTAGCTGAAGAGCTTTTCATAAAGAAAACAACTGGGCAATGAAATCTAATATTTGTTATGTGATAGGCAGGAAGAACTGGGATGGAAGCAGAGGAGATAAGGTTTTTTCCTTTTTATTTACACACAGAATTTTCAGAGACAAATAAGAAGGCAGTTTTTCACAGTTGTATTATTCCTGACCTATTCAGCTTGACAAAATTTTAAGAGTGTGAGTTTGATTTACATTTTTGGCAGAAGCATTGAGGTTTAAAGTATCAAAAGAACGTAGGCTTTCAAGTTCCAAAGTACTGTAAAAAACTTTTAACTTCTTATCTGCAATCTGCAAAACTAATAGGAAACAATAGGTTTCACAGTTCAGGTACTAGGTTTCCTTCACATTATTTTTGGTCTTCCTTAAATACTGTGACTTTAATACTATACCGCTAAACCAGCATTTGTTCTCTAGTTATTTATTGGGAAATAGGGGTTTTGTCATAGTTTAAAGATGGATTTAGGGAGAGGAAAGCAAATGTGAGAATGCAGTAGAATCAGCATATGTAAAAGAGGGAGCAAAGAGTGCAAGGTGAGGTAATGAGAACAGAGTGCAGTGTATGGAAAGAGAGGAAAGGACAGTGCAGAAGACAGCAGACAGGGGTATGGAAAGAAACAAGCAAGACTAATATGCCAGAAGCCACTATCTCCTTGCATTGGAGAAGATTTCAGTATTTTCCAGCTTGGCTAGTAATTCTTTTAAGTAGCTGTTGCATGCCTTTGTATTAGTTTCACCAATCACAATACAACTGATTGCCTTTAGCCAATTTTACAAAAGGTTTAACTTGTCACTAGGGTTAATGGAATATTATTTATACCCCATAATTCTGGTATTCAGGTACCTAGCTCAACAGCCTAATCCATAGTGCAACATGCTCTGCAATAGTAGAAATAAACTCAGCTTTTTGAAGCTGGCTGTCTAGCTAGAGAAAAGACAAAAGAGCACCAGGGACAATAAAACTACACTACGTGTTATGAAGTCAGTTTTGAATATAAGCATATGCTATAAATTTATTTTCTGAATGATCATGATTGCTTGTCCAAATTATTTTTTAACTGTCAGGGCCAAAATTCAGCTGTTATGGCCCAATACTGACTACATCTTATAGTAGAGAAATGCTTCTGGAAACATCTGTGTCTATATTGAGAAATATCCTTGAGCACATGGAATGTGTTTCCATGGGGAACAATGCCAAGCATAATAGAGCCCAAGATGAGCTGTGGAGAGTTAGTCATAGTTTATTTCTAGAACTGACCCAGTTTCTAAAATAATGACATTTTCTAGCAAATAATAATTACTTCCCTCAGCCAATAGTGGAAGGGCAGGACCTTATTTATTAACAACCAGTGGACAACAAACACAGAATATGCCACTAAATTTCTGGTCAACATGTGCTGTCCACTTGAAGGATACACAAGACAGTGAAGGCACTGAGGAAAATAAAAGGTAGAAGAACTTTTCTTGGTTCAAGTTGATGGTTATCTCTTGTCGGATTGAAAAGTAAAAACTTAATACCAAATTATTTTCAGATGGGATATGGGGAAAGAGCATCCACATGATAAGAATAAATCTGAGGATGATGACTTAGTGTTATTTTTGGTTCTGCTGCAACAGTTCTCACTGTAATAGTAAAAATTTTGCAAGTCTTACTGATATCAGAGACACATACATGAAATGTGTGTGTATAAAATGCATATACTATATATAAAATTATCTTACATCCCTCCAATATCGAAATCTCTTCACATATTTAAATTCACAAATAAATAAATGAAAGAGGTAGAATGTCAGGACACTGTTTACTGATCTCATTGTTCACACAGAACTTCTCAGACATATTTTTGCCTTTGGGGAGACTAACAAGACATTATGAGTATTTCTGTAAATTTTACTCTGTTCTTTTAATTTTTATCCCAATGAACCTGACTAACAATCTACCCTATGACGGCTCAGTGATGGGCTTTTAAATTTGCTTTAGTCAGAAATCATAGCTTAAGGTTCTCTGTAGTAAGCTATGGTTTCACTTTTGTCATAACCTGCCTCTTTGAAAATCCAGCACGAAGGTTCTGCAAGTTACTATTTTATTATAGCCTCCAACTGTTCTGCTTAGTAATTACACCTAAATCATTTAACATCCTTTGTGTGCAGCTTGTCAACACTGACTTTGGTGGTTTTTAAATCAAAAGATATTTTTAGCTTCTATCTGAGAACTTCTCAAAGGAAACTTTCAATTCCTTATCCAAATGATGACACACTGGACCACAAATTTACCTCTGGGTCATCTTTATTTCTTTATATATTAGAAGTAGCCTGAGTCCCTGCTGAACTGATATCTTTCAACTAGGAAAGCTTCATCAATTTTCTTAATGTTTTCCCTGCTATTGCTATGCCAATTTCCTCTGCAGGAAATATTTTATAAATCCCTTTCTATGACACATTCCATTTGTCCATTTGTAAGGGCTCTCTTAATGACAATTTCTTATATATGCATATGCATAGGTTGATATGTACAATTAACAGTGAAGATGCATTTTGGGAGATGAGTAGAAGTTTTGTGGTGGTTTGGTTTTTTTGTGTTTTTTTTTAACTAGACTTGTATTGGCTTTATCTCTGAAACAATTTTTACTCTCTCTCCATTCTCTTAGATGATAGCAAACGGGAGTATATATTTTAGCATGAATCATACTCTGAGTTCCCAGTTAATTTTATAGATATATTTTACATGCATAATACCAAACAACTGTAGCAGCAACACAAAGGTAAGACAGTTGTATGTGACATACCATGTATTCATATGGAGTACTGAGAGAGCTACTATGATTTACGTAAAAACAAGTATAAGATGGACTGTAGAAGTATCTTGTTGCTGAATTTGCTCTTCCAGCCTTGAGCCTTCTAATAGGCATACTAATAATTTATTAGACCACTTACAAAGTTTTTCTTTTCCAGTTGGGAAGATGGACAAACAGCTGTCTCTGCGCTGACATTATTGCTTCTTCTAGGCTGAAGAGGCTTTTATCCAGAATGGTTGCCTCAGTCACTTTTTCAGTTAAGTGCATCTTTTTTATAACCCTCAGACTTTCTTCCAGTTCACATGCTTCATAATTTAATGTACCCCAAGTACAGCCACCAACCCATTATTATCTTTTTTTTGTGATTAGTTATTTGGGTTGTCTATACACTAGTTTTAACTCCTTGTTTCCTGCTATAATGAAGGATACAGTTTTGTAAAATATCATAGAATTACAAAAGAGAACAGGTTGGAAGGGACCTTGAAAGATAAACCACAGAAAACAGTGTTTAAGCTCTGACAGTTTGACTGTAGTATTATTATATTATAATAAGGCATCCATGGATGTTAAACAGTAACTATTCAGTAGGCAAAATTATTCTGCAATAAGGTCTGAGGTCTCATTGAGTACTGTATGCTTTTCAGATAAATGTAAATATTGTGCTATTCAAAAACATTTACAATATTAGAATTCTGTAAACATATTAAATGAAAACAAAGGCAATAAAAGACAATATAGATATGCACTGGACTCGGTTGGTTTTGTTGTTTTGTTTATGTTTTGTTAAATGTGCTTAAATATTTAAAATGAAATAATGCTCTCTGTAAACACACTACTTTTTTTCTCTTGATATCATGAATTCAGGAATCTGATGAAACCCACCTTAATGTCACCAGTGTTTTTGCATGCATACTCAGTGTGGGAGTTACTCTTTCTCACTATAGAAGGGCTAAAGAACAGATAGAATTGTTCTTACACAGTGCTACAGTCCTCAGGATTCAAGATTTTTTTTTCAAGTATTCTGAGGCAAAATTTTAAACAAAAATAGATTAAAGCTTTAATCATATCAATATATTTCTCCTTAAAATTATCCTTGTCACAAAACCAGGAAATTAAGCAAAACAGAGAAATCTGAGCCAGATTAGTTAGACAGGAGCATTTCACAGAGGGATGAGTAAGCATAGTTACAAGTTTAGATTATTAAATGTCAAACATATTTCTAAGGTAGGTTCTTCAAATTCCTCATGGATTAGACATTTGTGTTACTGCACAGCACTTTTACTGCTTCTGTCTGTCTTCAGTTAGAATGTTGGAAAGCTGAAATATAATACAACTTACAACTCTAGGCAATGTCTTAAGGCTTGACATATTCTAGTATCACTGAATGTAAACTTGGTGCTAAAAAATAAGATTGCCTATTTTTTGCTTTAGGCTTAGTCTATATCATGAAATTAGTGTACCAAGAAATTTTTGGTTATTGCAAAATATAATTGTTTCAGTTCCATTTTTTTCTCCCTGGATCCTTAAAGCAAAGAGCTGGTAGGCATAATAATCTGGTCTTGTACCTAAGTAACCTTCATATCTATAAAAAGAAGTTAGGGGAATTTTAAATGAAGTATCACTAGCTCCTCCAAATGTCTGATGCACTAACTTTAATACAGAAGCTGTTATCTGAAACTTATAATCAAGAACTAGAGCTCTAATTGTGAGAACCATGACAGCTTTGCTTTGTACTGTCAGTTAACACTCTTGCTATAAACTGAAATAACAGCAAATTCCAGTTTCCCAACTTTTATTAAAGAGCTTTAAGGCAATTTTTCTGCAACAGGTCCTCAATAATCTCATGACATGGCCCTTCAGGAGCTGAAAGCAATGAAAATATTGTCAAGATGGAAAACCAATAGATTACCTAACAAAGCTTCCCTTCCCAACAATAACCATGCTAAGACCTCACATATTACAAACATACAAAAAGTCAGATTAAACTTGCGTAAGTCAAAGATTCATAAATTTCTTTGAGTCATTACATGACCAAATATAATACAGATAGATAAACTTGAAGTACTCTAGGTTATGGGAGTGTACAGGTATAGCTATAAATAAGTCATTTATCCACAATCTTGTATTGCCACCATGCCACCATGAGAGTAGAAAATAACTCTGATGGTTGTGTAACAATGTTTAACGAATCTGATTTAAATGTTTGCTACTGTATGCTATCATAGTTTCATTAAAAAGATTACTGTATTTGAACACTCTCTTCTGGAATTGTTTATTTTAAATTACTTTAAATAGAAATATTTGATTCTTTTGAAATAGCACGTTTGAAATTAAGGTTATTTTTAAATTTCAAAATCTATCTAAACAAATGCAAGGTTTTGAAAAGTTCTTGTTTGTTTAAATAAAACTATTTGAAAACTGAACAGATCGATTTTTAATAAACTATAAAGCATTTATTGTATTCTCTTAGGTTAGTGCAGTGGTGCCTTGGAAACAGGGGGGGACACAGGGCTTTCTCCTGTGAGAAGCTGATGGAATCTCCCCGGGTTCCAATCCTGCTCTGCTCTGCCGGAGGCCAAGCAGATACAAGAAGCTGGATGCACCTCTGTGGCTAACCTGTTCAAGAAAGGCAAAATGAAGCTGCAGAAATATATATAAAAAAGAAAAAAGGAAAAAAAGCAAAACAAAACAAACAACAATCTGCAGAGGACGAAGTGAGAGCAATGCCGGAGCAAAGAAATCGAGTTCGGTGAGGAAGGAATGGGAAAAGGTGCCTGAGGTGAGATGGCAGCGCTCCCCCTGCAAGGCACAGAGGAGGACGGTGGAAGAGCCCCTGAAGTGTCAGAGGTGGGCAAATATGGAGCTGCAGCCTGTGCAGGATCACGGAGAGGGTCAGATGTGGATCTGCAGCCCTGTAGGAGCCGGTGCCAGGGGAGGTGACTGCTCCCGCAGCAGCCGTGACTCTGTGTGCAGCCCGGGCTGGAGCAGTCTGTGCCTGAGGGACTGCACCTGTGGGAGGGACTCATGGCCCAGGGGTTCCTGAAGGACTCTCTGCCATGAGAGGGACCCTGCAGGGGAAGGAAGGGCTGTGAGGAGTCCTCATGCTGAGGAGGAAGGAGCGGCAGAAACAGCGTGTGGGGAACTGACCCTAAACCCCCCCTGCCCCTCCCTGTGCCCTGAGGGGGAGGCAGCAGGGAAGCCATTCGGGACCGGGGAGAAGCAGGGCGGGGTAGAGGGAAGGTACTAAGATCTGGCCGTGTTTTCTCTTTCTCCTATTAGATTAAATTATGTCTTTCTTCCCAAGATAAATCTGTCTGTTTTTTTGCCCATTCCTGTAATTGGAGAACTTTAACCTCCCTGTCCTTGTCTTGATTAAGGGGCTTTTGGGTGGATTTTCTCCTCCCTTATCCCACAGTGGGGGGTGCGTGAGGAGAGGCCCGGTTGACACTGACTGAGCCTCAACCTTGACATGACGTTCTCTTTCTCGTGTAAAAAACATATATATATATACATATATATATATGAATGTAATGTATGCAAATTCATATAAACTCTGGATTCCACATTAACAACCCAGTATTCCCAAGTTTTTCAGCTCAATTTTCACTTAATATTTTTTTTGTGTGTGTTACCTATGTACATTACATGTTTTATTGTAACAGCTCTGTGTTGCTATTCTTGTATGCACTTTAAAATAAACATTGAAATCACATTTTCTGCATTTACGGTTTGTGATTCAGTGCATCAAGAAATTAATTGTGTGGCTGGACAGAATGAAAATATGCAGCAAAGGAAATGGTAAGTCTCATCTCATGAAAGGATGCTAAAGCTTACACTATAGCATTTAAAGTCTAAGTTCTAAATCAAGTTATTAAAAAATGATTTGCAATTATTAAAGATCCAGCCAAAACCAGTTAAAGTGATGAAAAAAACCCAACCCATGCCTGTATTGAGTGCTGGGATAGACATATGCAAGGCATAAGTTGCTTAACTTGTCACTGCAATTGCCACTAATAGGTTTCTAAAATAAAAAAAAATAATAAAAAAAAATAATTAAATTACCAATTCTGAAAAATATATGTTCAGCCCCAAAAGTACCTTATACCAAAAGCAAAAAATGCACTTACTCTCATTTTAAATATTCCATCCACATTAATGAGAAATTAGGTTATTACACGGAACTATTTTAGAATTTCAAGTAAGTGTCTGTAAAGCTGAGTCCTTTACAGCTATTCTTTAATCAGAAATTTTGCATTTGTGACTTGATTGTTGAGTCCCATTTAGCATAAATTTTCTATCTTTGGGACATGCGTGTATTTCTAATTTCATGTATATCTGATGCAAAAGAATTAACATTACTTAGTGAGGAAAGCTATGCTCACTTTCAAAATGGTGACAATTCTGATTTTCTCCATTGAGTATCTCTAATTATGCAGGTAACATTTTCTCGGAATTTTGAAAGCGAAATCCTTAATTTTGATCCCACTTGTTCATGCAAATGACTTTGGTAAAAATGTGACATTTTGGGTTTGATTCAGTGCACTAGAAACTTATCTATTCCGTATTCCGATTGACTGGTTCATGGTGTAGTATTTAGCAAGTGTCTTGAGGGTATCAATAAGTGTTTCATCATCTGGCTTTTCATTAATATATACAGACCAAACTCCTGAAAGCTGCATAATGATGATTATAGACAAAAAAACCCAAACAAACCAACCTAAATCAGTGTCAGAAACTTTGGAAAATGTTGACAATAGTTGAAAATACTGGAAAAATCTACTAAAAAAAGAAAAACTTCTGTGTGTGTGCTTGTGTTACTTTTATCATTAAATCAAACCATTACCTGCATTTGCTGATAAACTCTTTTGATAGGAGCAGGTACTCCAAACCTCTAGACTTCATCAATAAGAAGTGCTCCTGGCACTAGTGCCTTTATTAACTAAAATAGGAATAAAGTAATAAATGTATTAACACTTTTCCATTTCACTTGTATGTTTTTGAAAAGTGCTTTTTAATTCATTATTTCAAAACTTCAAAGGAATTAGAATTAAAACATATTTGAAAATTAGGACCTTCGCTCCTGGAGCTTTTTTCCAAATTCACTTGTAGGAGGGGCAGAACACAGGTTAACAGCTTCCTGAAACACAATATATATTTAATTATTTTCAATGTGGTAATATTTATTCCAGTTCCAGGAATGTTTCTACTTTTCAGAGAATCTTCTACTCAGCCCTGTGCCTTCCTTAACTCAATCTGTCCTTGTATACAAGTGATATGTAAGAATTTTTTAATCATTTGTCTAACAGTTTTAGAAACTTAACTTTCCTCTTCAGACACAAAGCCACTGCTCTTTTCCAGAATCTCATTATCTCAACTTCCCTACTTTACAGACAAGAAAGTGACAAACTGGGAGTGAAATGACTTTGCCAAGAACTGCAAGGGCAAGCACAGAGCTATCCAGTATCAAAGCTATATAAAGAAATCTGGTTGTGTGTGGAGGGGTTTCCATTCTTTCCCAGCCAGCTTTGCCTGTGCACTGCTCTGAATTCTATTTATATCACCACTTCTAAAGTCTTGAATCATAATGACATTATCTATTTGTAAAGACAAGTATTCTTTTACTAACTTTCAAAGCTTTTTTTTTTCCCTTAAAACTTCATTAGGGTATCTCTGACACAATGAGAATGACACCACCATTACATTTTAACTGATTTAACTAAATATAGATGCTCTATACTAGAGTAAATTTTTACAATGGACATGCACTATTCTGTTTCTAAATGACATATCACTGACTTTATAGCAATTTAAACCTCAAGGAAAAGCTTTCATTACTTCACCAGCATTGATATCTGTGGTTGCCTATCCACATCTCTTCTTTATGCAGTAAATAGATACAGGGAATAATTTGTTTTGTAACTAACTTTTAACAGGTGAAACACAAACAAAATTAATAATGAACTTAAGCTTGTTGTTCTTTTGCTATTGGGCTGACTGTTATCAGTGAGGTATATTATTCTTTTCCATAAGAAAATTATACAATGTTGAATACAGAAGTAGAAAGGGAAGTGTTCAGCTATGAAAAAACTTTCCCTATAAATTAAAATCTGTAAAGTTTTGCTCAGCTTTCTTTTTGTTTTTGTTTTTGTTTTTGTTTTTATTCAGCTCCTTCCATAATATGTCAATCATTTCAAGTGTATATATGAATAAAAATCCTTTCCACAGAAGAAAGGGGTAGAGATTATATATGCCCTGAAGTTAAACAGCAACCAGACACAAAACTATAGGAGTGTCAAGAGTTCAAACTTCAGTACTTTCATGAAGCAGCAGAATGGTTTTATGTTTGCAGAGGTTAATCCAGTTTTCCTTTTTATAGTTACCTGATTTCACCTCATTTTGTATAACCACCTCTTGGCTGGTTTGTTTGCCCAGCAGAGGTGATATATACGCTAGTGAAGAGACCAACATACTTTTCTGCATTGAAATAGCAAGAGAAATAAGCCAGAGAGATAACTTGGCAGAAAAGCACTTAAGAAGTCTGTAACTTCTTTACGTAATCTTAACATTCTACCCAGCACAGTGAAGTAAAATAGTATTTTATAAAAAATTAAAAGAAAATCAATTTTCTTAAAGCAGAATGAAACCTTTTAAAATATTCTGTCCAAGTAAACTATTATAGATAAGATATGAAGAACCTTATCAACTTACTGAGTTGGAACATATTAATAAATGATATATAGACTTCTAAAGCTAAAGTTGATTAAGGCCATTTCATCCATTAAATAATTTTCTCACATTAATAGGATTTTTTAAATGAGCAGCTAAATTATATGCTTTTGTCATTATTGATAATTATAGTACTGAGGAGTTATTCATTTAATAATATTGAGATAAAACAGTTCATTAGTTCACATAAAGTTAGCATCCAGTAATGTGTTCCATTCAGCAAACCACCATTTCCACCCTTATAAATTCTCATGCTAAAGAAAAAATGTTTGAGACAATTACTCTATTTAAAATTTCAGGACAATTCAGTTATTGTGCTCTAAGCTCAGTATTTAGAATTTTAAAAAATTGTTCTTCTGAAAGAAGGCACAAAAATCCAGTTTTGCAGTGAAGTCTTTTAGTTCACTCCTTTAATGATATTTAAATAACTGTTTGTTTCTTATCTTTTATTCATCCTCTAAAAGGTCATGAAAATGATAAGAAGAAAATGATAAAACATTGCATTTATTTTCTATTCAACAGACTTCTAGAATTCTAAACACCTGTAATTCCGCCACAATCTGCTGCTCATTTTCAATTGTCCTGTTCCAGAGCTATTTTATTCAACATCTAGAGGGGGAGTACTCGTGCACCTTGCTTTTACATACAGCACAGGTAGTTTATTACTTCATCTTCTCTCTGGAGACTATGCTAAACAAATACTTTAACCCTGT
Source organism: Phaethornis superciliosus (assembly GCA_023637945.1). Taxonomy (NCBI): domain Eukaryota; kingdom Metazoa; phylum Chordata; class Aves; order Apodiformes; family Trochilidae; genus Phaethornis; species Phaethornis superciliosus. The sequence goes on along the minus strand of JAJQWJ010000003.1, from coordinate 72,621,775 downwards.
CTATTCATCTTGTAATAGCCAAATAACACACACAGTTTCAAATGCAGCCTGAGTGACTCTCCCAGTGCTCTTCTGAGAGGAAATCCGAAATTCTTCAGATTTTACTTTTGAACAGAGAATGGCTTTTGAGTCTTGACAGGTTTAGTAGACACGTCAGACATTGCTATTTCAAGTTCTGGGCAACTCTTGAGACAACTGTGTTCCAGTCTTCCTAAGTACAGTTTACTAAAGACTGTTTTTCTGGTTTTAGTATTTTCAGTCAGAATGAAAGCTTTATACATCTTCAGAGCTTAATGTCATTGCTAATGACATTTAATGTCATTTTCTTGGTGCCCTATTGAAAACCACTATCTGAACTACTATCAAATTATTAATTAAATCTTAAAAGAGAACTGTGAAGTAATAAATGCTTTCCATGCTGCTTACAAATTACCACAACCAACACAAAAGGCTGGGGAGGCTGTTTGTTTCTGTAATTACTCTTTTGTCACACTACTAATATATATATATATATTTACCTCAGTTCTATGGCATATTTCACTTCAATTTTTTAGAAAAAGATGTTTTCTAATTGGCATCAAATTGAAATTTGAAAATAGGCAGGATAAATCACTGAGATGTAGTAGTTTTATAGGTTTCCACCTTGACAGGTCAAAGATTTATTTTATTGACTGCTATTCATGAAAAACATGCTTAAATAGTATACTTCATATCTAAAAAAAACGTTATCCTTCACTTGCAGGAGACGTATTTGCAGGTATTTGGAAAGGAAGTTCCGTGAGAACATTTCATCCATTGTTTTTTGCTATGAAAATGATCAAAAGGAGATAGTATCTAACCTGAAGAGCATGTTCATTCACTTTCATTTAAAAAGTGTCCTAGGTTTAATGATGTTCTAAGAAAGCTGCTTCCTCTTGCAGGTTCTGCCAATATTTGATCAAGAGAGATAATTTCAGAAAGTTTAGTAGCCATTAAATAACTTAAACAGGTTTTGATATCTGATGAATAAATGTACTGTAGGCTTAAAAGAATTTAGGACTGAAAATGTTTTTGCAGTTTCCTGGGACTTTTTTTTTCTGCTTCTTTGTTTAGTATCAATATAGGAGTAAAATAAATGGTCCATCAATTCATGACTGTCTTACAGTTTGGAGACTCACTGGGGGTAAAAAGAGCAGAACATTTTACTATGATGAAACTATTATTTCTATTAGTGCTATGAGAAACACATTTTTGAATTAAAAAATCAACTCCACAGGAAAAACAAAATTAAATTAGGAGAAAAGGAGATGAGAGGGATACTATTTGTGACAGCATCCCAGCATGGCTCACAGTTCTAAATACATGCCTAAAATGGGGTACTGGTAAATTGGTAATTTGTAGTGTGACAGATTTTGTAAGGAGGCATACAAGTCTCATGATCATTATGAGGATAAACTAGTTTTGCAAGCTTGCCTATTAAGCTTCTCAGCATGAAATTATGTTCACTCATGCCAGACCCTGCATTTTAGTGTTTTGTTATTTTTTTAAATTTTGTTATGTTTTGTTTGGTTTGATTTTTTTCCTAGAAGATAGGTGTTCGGGATCTCTGCGGAAAGACAGTTTTTTATAGAGCTAGTACAATTAAGTTAACAATGCTTACTATAATTGTCTATCCTGAAAAAAAAACCAATAAAAAACAAACAAAAAAACCCAACCAACCAAACAAAAACCTCCCCAAAACCAACAACAAAAACCCCAGCATCTTACTATAAGGCAGATGATGAACAGCTGATAAATAAAACTCCACCTGTAAAATAAGACATTTGTCTTCATTCAAGTTTACTGGCTTCACCCTATGTGGAGATTACATTAAGAATTAGGGAATTTGGTATTATCATGACAACAGCGAGCTCAAACTTACGTTGTGACTGCACAGGGATAGACAAGATGTCAAACACAAGGAAGCAGACATCCAGTATAGTGGAACTCTTAATGTTCTTCAGTTGGGTCTTCTTGCTTAATCTTTAATCCATCCCTGCAACTGACTCCACCAGCTCTCTTTAAGAACAAAGGCATCTACCATTAGATTTATGGTTTGTGATAATTTTTCCAGATGGTGCACAGCAGGTTGAACAAAAATTCTTATGGTACAGCTGAGCAGCTGAATGGGAGAACCATAGAGACATGCTAAGGTGGCTTCCAAGGAGCAAGTCTCAGAAGTAGTACAGCCAGATAGATTATCATGGTAAATTAGCTGCAGATGAGTATGGCTACTTTTTCTAAGATAGCATAGAGAACACACCACAGAATTAAGAAAAATTGCAGAAAAGTCACAACATACAAAAGAATAACAGGGTTTTTTTATGCTTTTGAATTTTAGTCCATAACCGGTACAGTACATAACTTTTTGGTTTTGCACTTATTAAAGTATGATTTTTTTTAGTTTGTTGCTTATTTACTTGTTTAGATCTGAAAAAAATAATCTGGATTTTTAGACATTCTACAATGCTAAAAATAACTCCGGTATTTTCTCTGCCTTTTGCATAGATAATTAGAATTTACAATTTATTTGTCATCTCAAGTAAATCAGGTAGATTTCCATAAATATATATGCCCTTTATTCTTGGAAACTTTTTTCTTTTTTTTTCATTTAAAGACTGAGAAAACCTGGTATCTTCAATCTGAGGCACAAGTACATGTGTTTTAGACTAGCATGAGGCAAAAAAATGCCTTTCAAGTGAGATTTCCTGCTCTCTTCACCTCTTGTCATTTTAAAGACACTGTGCTGAATATTTGAATTGCTTAGCAGGCACTATTGCATGCAGAAGTAACTGTCAGTGCAGAAAAAATACATAAGGTAAAAATGAGACAAAACAAGTATCCTGCTTCTCTGAGCAGACCTAAGAAGGAAACCGTAGGAAAGTGGAATAATTTGGAAGGATAATAGTTCAGAAAGCTAGAAATTGCCTTGGTTAAATAGATTGTCCAAGATTGGTATAGAAAGATTTTCCAAATTAAGTTACATGGAATGACTGAAATAAGAACTCCAGATAATCTTAGTGAGCTGATAAGACTGGCTTTTGAAGAACTGTGTTGGCAATGTGGCAGGAAACAAATCAAGTTCATTTGCACTTTAGAAGCTATAAGCAAACTGTGTTGATCTATACTGTGGAAAAAATTCTGACTGATTCTACTGACAGGTATTTTACCAGCCATCATTCTCAGGAAGTACTGACTGATGTTTAATATTGTATGGCTCATTTCACCTGGAAAGAAGATTGCCTTCCTTCCCCATCTGACTTATTTTGATTTTTAAAGCTTTATTTTTGCAGGTTGATATGTTGTTTAATAGTTGACAATGTTGTTCTTATTGGAAAACAAAAAAAAACCTAAACAGACCAACAACAAAATTTAAACATCTGGTAAACAAACAATTGAAGAAGACACCCTTCACCAGTGAATTCAGTGTACAAGCTGAAGTACCGTTTAGCTTCTCCACTTAAAAAAAAGAAAGTAAGTGCATTCTTCTTTTACTTAGCTCAGCTTTTGAGTTTGACTGTTAAGTAATTTTTCAGTTGTTAAAATACTACTCCACTGAATGCTGATAGGTAACAAATATGGCTTCCTTTATGATAATGATTTTTATTTCATCACACTGTGGACCAAACTTTGAGCATTTGGTATGCTGAGAGTAAATTGATAAAAAGACAGCTATTAGATCATTAATCAGTTTGTATTAATCCTGCAATCAAAATCACATATTAGCCAATGATAATTTAATCTGGAAAAATCCATTACTGCATTCTAGCATGTTTTCTACATCAATGATCTTTATCTAGTCTGAGTCCTAATAATTAGCAAAAAACCAAAATTACCTTAACTCTCCATAATGTCTTCTATTAATATTTCCAGTATGACAGCAAAAATCATTATATTAAATAGGATAAAATATATGGTGAGAGTTAATTCTTGCTGCCCAAAGAATCAGAGTGGAAATCATAAAGATCAAGAAAAAAACCCAAATACATATACCTCTGTTTCAATAAAACACAGATATTTCACCAAAATTTTACCAAATCCTACAGGTAAGCTTTAGTTAAGAGTAGCAATTTTTTATTGTAGAGGAATATAGGCATATATCCTAATTTCTTTAAGTCAGTACATATCAAAGGTAATGAAGTAACTTTTTTTGGTATTAGATAAATTAGATAAAACCATTCCTGGATCACAGAATCATAGAACTACAGAGGTTGGAAGGCACCTCCGGTGGTCATCTTCTCCAGCCCTTTATGAAATTAGGTCACCTAGAATCAGTTGCCCAGGGCCATGTCCAGACACCTGAATAGATCCAAGAATAGACACTCCAGAAAATCTCTGGGCAACCTGTGCCAGTGCTCAGTCACCCTCAGAGTAAAGAAGTGTTTCCTGATGTTCAGACAGAACCTCCTGTGTTTCAGTTTTGTCCATTGCCTCTTGTCCTGTCTCTGAGAAGCCCTGGGAAGAGCCTGGCTCCATATTTTTTGTATCTTCCTTTCAAGTATTTATATGCATTGATAAGAGCTCCCCTGAGACATTTCTTCTCTGGGCTTAACAGTTCCAGCTGTCTGAACCTTTCCGTGCAGGAGAGATGCTCCAGTCCCTTTGCCATCTTCATGGTCCTTTGCTGAAGCCTCCATACTATATGGAAAGACTCTGGGCTATCTCTCTTGTAATTGAGAATGAAGAACTGGATACAGAACTCCAGATCTGGCCTTATCAGTGCTGTGTAGAAAAGAAAATTCATCTCTTTCAACCTGCTGTCAAAGCTCCATCTGTTGTAGCTCAGCATACCATTAGTCTTTTTTGCTCCAAGAGCACATTTCTGGCTATTCAATTTGATGTCCAAAAGGACCTCAAAATCCATTTCTGCAAAGCTACTTTCCATCCAGTCAGACTTCAGAATATACAGATGCATGTTCTTCAGAATATACAGATGTTCCTCCCCAGAAGTAGGACTCTGCACTTCCCTTTGTTGAACTTCAGGAGAAGTTCAGTGCTAGAATGCTATCCCATTGGACACAGGGCTGACCAAGTACATACATCAAGACAAGCTATGAAATCTGAGAAGGGCCTTGAACATTCAGAATCTTGTCTGGTTTTGGTTTTTTATCAACTATTCTACAAGTAAACTATTAGTATCTCCACCCAGATGTTTTTCCAGATGCCTTGGAAACTACTTTTATCCTAAAAGCATTCTAATGCCTCCCCATTAAAACTTTGTTTTAACATTTTCTATTCAGCTATTATTCTCCCCTAAACCCAGGTTATAGATTTTGCTCATATGGTCTTAGATACTCTTTTCATGCCATCTCCTTCTCCACATGTCCGTTCAGAGAAAAGCTTTTGACTTGGTCAGCTTGTGTTGGAATGTAGGGCTGATTAAATAATACATGCCTCCCAGCTTATTTCAAAGATTCAAACCTTGTTTCAATTGGAATTTTATGCTGAATTTTGATCCTAAACTCAAATATGTAATTCCAGAACCTCATTCCTAGCATTTCAGCCCTTCCCGTCAGAATAAATGTATCTAATGGAGCAAGCCATGTAGAAAATAACTTCTAGCATTTTTTTATTATTGAAACAAATATAAATCATTCCAGAGTTCAGCCCCAAGCGGAGATGATATCTGCCTTTAAAAATAGCTACTTCAAAGAAGTTCAGAACACATTTGCATAAACCAGTTGTCAGATTGTTTAGGCTTAGTTCAAGGAGATGAAAATTAGTTGTAAAATGCCATGTGGGGAATTTGTTCATATGGTGTCCTTTGGGATGAAAAACTCCATAACTTGTATTTTGGTTCAAAGGACAAATTTTAAACTATTTCCCATCCCATTAGGTTAAGTACATAGGCATATCTCAATGGAGTATAAATTGCTTTTGTTTGCTTAAATTCTGCTAATAAAAATTCTCCAGAAGGGGCACACATTTAGTGTAATTAGATTGTTGGCTTCTGTGGTGGTAAATGGAACACATAGCAGAGGAAAAGGCTGTGTTTTGCACTGTTGAATTAGAGACACATATCAGATATGCATCCAGTGTGACTCACTGAAAATAAAAATAACTTTTTCCTCTTCTATTTTTCAAGCTATCAGAAAAAAAGAAAAGAAAAGAAAGGAAAAGAAAGGAAAAGAAAAAAGAAAGGAAAAGAAAGGAAAAGAAAAAAGAAAGGAAAAGAAAGGAAAAGAAAGGAAAAGAAAAAAGAAAGGAAAAGAAAGGAAAAGAAAGGAAAAGAAAAAAGAAAAGGAAAGAAAAGGAAAGAAAAGGAAGGAAGAGAAAAGAAAAGAAAGAAAAGAAAAGAAAAGAAAAGAAAAGAAAAGAAAAGAAAAGAAAAGAAAAGAAAAGAAAAGAAAAGAAAAGAAAAGAAAAGAAAAGAAAAGAAAGGAAAAGAAAAGAAAAGAAAAGAAAAGAAAAGAAAAGAAAGGAAAAGAAAAGAAAAGAAAAGAAAAGAAAAGAAAGGAAAAGAAAAGAAAAGAAAAGAAAAGAAAAGAAAAGAAAAGAAAAGAAAAGAAAAGAAAAGAAAAGAAAAGAAAAGAAAAGAAAAGAAAAGAAAGGAAAAGAAAAGAAAAGAAAAGAAAGGAAAAGAAAAGAAAAGAAAAGAAAAGAAAAGAAAAGAAAGGAAAAGAAAAGAAAAGAAAAGAAAAGAAAAGAAAAGAAAAGAAAAGAAAAGAAAAGAAAAGAAAAGAAAAGAAAAGAAAGGAAAATGGAATATTGAGAATGTTGAGGGAGTGGCGTATGAGGAGTGTTGGTATTCTCTCCATGTAAATGTTACACATTTTTGTGCGGATTGTGAACAAACAAACTACAAGGTTTGTTGAAGAGAGAAGGTAATTATATTGATCTACAAGAAAGAAACATGAAGTGAGCTCTGCTTACAAAGGTTTTCTAGGGGGAAACCAGACCCACTATTGCTGAAGTGGTGACATCTCAACAGTACTAGACCATTACAACACTTTGGAGGAGGCTGTTGAAATGGGAGCCTACTTGAGGAAGGACTAAACCACTGTATGAAAAAATAATCTTTACTGATTTTTTAGATTTTCTCAGTTTTAGATTTCCTGTTTGAATTGGTGATTAATATTTCCCTGAATTACTCTTGCATAAGAATATATAAGTTACACAGCAGGCTACTTCTGCTGAAAAAAACAAGATCAGAACATTCCCAAGCATCTAAATATAGTTCTCTGTGTTGTCAAATTGCCTCTACTGATAAACCTTTAGAGTGGTTACAAGATCAGGAGTTGTAGTGGGACAATAAACAATTTCATTGAGGACATCCTGTTTAAGAAGTGAGATTAACATATAGATAAATTCATGACATCCCATGCGACTTGTCCTTAACAGTGGAAAATAGACTTAGCCAGATTTCATTTATTAGTATAAATCTAAGGACAGAGGATCAGAAATATGGATCAGTCATACATACCACTGGTTTGCCTTGACCTCGTAATCTCATATATTTTCAAGGGAAAAGCCCTTAAGAAGATTGTTTACAGACAAAATCATCAGATGATTAGAAAAACAAGCTTCAATGAGAAATCAGATGAAAAACCAGCCCAGCATGACTTAATAGAAATAAAGTGAAATTAAGGCATAGCATTTTGTACCATTGTATCGCGCTTTATCAACTGATAATGAATAATACATACCTGTGCAAAACTCCCAGGGTTCTTTGTTCTTGGTTTCTTTTCTTAGGTAAGATAAGATGGAAAAATGAGAAAGTCAGCTAAACTTTTGGACAGCCAGTTACTGTTCAAAAAATTTCCAAAATATATTGGCGAATGGTTATTTGTTAAAGTTATTGGCTTACATGGTTTCGAATGGTCTTTTTAATTTGTTTCAGCTTTTTTCCTATCCTTTACCAAAAGCTCTCCTTCCTACAACTTCTTTCTTCTTGTTCCTCTGAACAATATCTTTGAAGGGTAAGATTTGACACAAGTTTCTTTGGAAGGTCTTATTCCCTTTATTTATTTGAGCCTTAAAATGGTTTAGTTACAGACTGGAAGAATCTCACTCTGTGTTTCTTGACAAGCAATTTCTGCTGAATATTTTCATTTTATGGAATGAAAGAAAAGGCAGCAGGGCAAAAAGGAAAGGAAAGGAACAAGGAAATGTCAAGGCAAGGCAAGAGTGGAAATTTAATTTAAATGGGAAGCATAAAACTCCAGATACTTCTCTTCTGATGCCTATAAAAATCAGAGAAGTCTGGGACAGCCATTTGTTTAAAATATTATATCAGGCAGGATGGACCATATGTTTGCCAGTGTTCTGGTGTCTCACAGGCTATAATTTGTTCTAAGACATCAAACAAATGTCATATGCTTCCATGAACAAATGGAAATTACTCTGAAAAATGTTTAGGCTTCAGCTTTAACAGAGACTACCATACGTTTTAGCACTGAATAGAACATCGCTGCAAGAATTTAAAGAGAAAATTGTGCATGAAGAAATACACATTCCAAGATTTTTCTTTTGACACACGTATCTTTATAACACTATTTTTACCTTGAACAGAAAAAAATATTCCAAGTTTTTTGCAAGGTTTAAGTAATTAGTTCAATAGAGGCAGTAAGATGACATGTTTAAAATAACAACGTATGGTTCAATAGTGAAGAAAAGGATAGCTGCCAATGAAATAATTTTATAAACATAATAGAATTATTTCAACTTCCTTTATGAAGACAATACACATAAATTAAAAAAATGGCCTTCTAACAGCTACAGAACTACTGAGAAATTGAACTTACTCAAGCTTTAGTCCAATTTTTTAATTAGTTTTGTAAATTTTGCTGTATATCATGTGTATCAGAATGTGTGTTCATGTAATGAAGTTCTTATCATGAGCAAGATGACAAAATTAATCTGTAATGAACAGAATCACTGTATTTAGTATTTTTGATACACAAAAATAGATAGACTTGTACAGCCATTGTCCCTGGATTATTTATGATAGAAAAATAATTTTGTCTTGGGTGAACATATACAAAACTTGAAGTTGCAAAATCATTAATCTTTCTAGGGGTTTTGCTACTGTGCTTGTTCTGCACTGGATATTTTCTAGTTCTGTTGCCGCTCATGCTCTGTCGATCTCACACATAAGTAAATGACCAGAGGCACAGTTCATGAATTACTAGCATAAGAAAGCAGACTTCTCAAATTCTCTGGCTGGTGCATCATATAAAAGATCAGGGTAACGTGATAGGCACTATGAGATCTGGCATCTGTCTTTCTGTGGAAAAAAAAAAAGAATTGGAAGACAGCTCTCAGTAAAAAAAACAAAGGATATAGGATTGTTTCATTGCTGGAAAAAAACAGCTACTCTAGGATGAAAGACAAAATACTAATGTAGAACAAGGCATATGATGAAGAAAAGATTAATATCAATACTTTTCAAAAGACCAACAAATAATGATCAAAGAATAAACAACCACACTCTGTGTTTACTCACCAACCAAAATTAGACTGTAGCTGTAACCCAGGGCAACGTTATATTTCTGTGAGTCTGCTAACATCCAGTTGAATCTTCACTTTGCAGCTGTCTGTGATGCCCTGCAGTGATAAATAAATGCTGGTGTTAAATTTGAAGTGCAGAAAACTGCATAGTTTAAAACAAAATTAGTAGATAAGGATAGCCTTAAAATTACTCCTTGTATAACATCTGAAGCTTGGAGGTGAAATGATAAACCTCCATTTTTTATTACACCTCAGAAATGTGTGCTACCATGACCATGAAACAGCCATATGATGTGCTTATGGCTTTTCTTGGAGGCAGAACCATTTCTGCACCATTGTGCAGAGTCCTTATGACTGGATGCATTTTGTCAGCTGTCAAGATCAAAATCAAAAGGTTTCTTGCATATTGATATGAAGGAAATGCCAAAAATGAAGCCTAAGTGTTGAATTTATTTGCTCTAATAAGACTGCGAGGCAGGAATGCTGGGGTATTACTTTTGAGTCCCAGTTCTTCATCATAAGATATTAATTTCTTATAATGACTTAAGTGGAGTGTGTTTCCTTAAAAACATGGTGCCAATAGCTGTTTCTTGGCTTAGTGACAGAACTGAGAATTGATATATAAATAGCAATTCCCAATTTAAGTAAATTTCATTTAGTCTGTAATGTTTAAGCCCTGACAACATCTGGACCACTATTTATAGTGAAGCATGGACATACAAAAGTAAGCCCATAAGAAGATAGCCCATAAGTAAAGAAGATAGAGACAGAGTCATTGACTACAAACTGAGAAGAAGATATTCTGTTTAAATTAGAGAATTCTTTTTCACTTTCTGAAAGCCACTCAAACTGTTTATCCAGAGAGGCTGTGTGTCCAGCCTTGATAATACTCAAAACTCAACTGGACCACGTCCTAGGCAACCTTCTGTAGTTGACTCTGCTTGAGCAGAGCATTGGTCTAGGTGATCTCTAGAGGTCCTATGCAATCTCAGTGAAACTATGATTGTATGGTTGTGTGCAGTATCTTATTTTTCAGTAAAATGGAATATGGAATTTCAGTCTAAATACCAGCTTTCTATAGAATCTGGTGTCCATTGCCAGAAGCAAAGGATTCATGTTCTTCCTTCAGTTTCTGTATGGTCATGTATGATGTGAGTACAGCCAAGATCAGATACCTGGCATATGGTAAAGACTATATCTGTCTTCCCCAGCTTCCATGTGGTACTTCTAAAACTTTAGAAAGAGCTATCAGATGTTTAGTCTTCAGTTTTTCCTAGCCCTTCCCATTGAAGATATTTCTCTTTGTGTAAAATAGCTTCACAATTATTAGTCTGAAGAAAAAATAAGAAGGATCATATATAATCATGGTCTATACCATATCTTCCACTTAGGGTCCCAAGAGCTGAAGAATCTGGACTCTGTTCCTTACCTACAAAAAAAACCAAACCAAACCAAAACAAAACAAAAAAAAAGCCAACCAACCAACCAAAAAAAATTCATCTAATGGCTTTCAATTGCTCAGTTTCAGATGGTGCAGTGATGATTTATATGTGTGATGCTTGGAGATCTTAAATAAAAACTGTTTTTTAAAGGTGTGGTACTTTGCTAAATGGTACAGTCTTCCTGAAATTCCTGAGTTTCATTTCTTTTCCCTTCTGAAAGATATCTCAGTCACTGAGATTCTGAACATATTGTGTAAGGTGAATCTAAAAAAAAAAAAAAAAAAATCCTGCATAGGATCTTTGGCCTCCAGAAATACTTCTAACACCTTAAATTATTAATTTATAAAAACCAAAACAACCCAAACAAGCACAAAAGCCACAACAAATATGATATAAGATTGGTGTGAAGTTCACTGCATATCATTATAAATGTTTACAATATATTTCCCTCCCATGCCAGAGAAGGAAAAGGAGGCATTTCTAAGGTATTCATCTGTAAGGTTTTAAATATTTACTCTAGAACAGCATTAATCATAGCTTGAAACTGGCACTTTCCATGGACATAAAATAAGCTTAGGTTTTCTTTCTTAGTGATAGATATGTAGAAATTCATATTTGGTCAGGTGAATTTGACCTACAGTTTTCCAACATAGTAGTTTTCATTTAGAAAACAAAAAACAAAAAACAAAACAACAAAAACTAGTACAATTAAAAGAACCTGCTCATTCTGGAAAAGTGGCATAGACCCTTCCGATTATTTTATTTTCAGTTCACTTGTCAAGTCTAGTATGTAATATTTACATGTGTAGATGGACAGGAAAAGTCTATAAATCATAAAATCATTATTTTCTGCCTTAGGAATCTCTAGAGAAATTTCTGGTACACTGTGTGATTTCTTGATATGTTCCATGGAACCTGAAGTTCTGATGTTTACAAACTGAAGGAATTTTTATTTTATACGGTAGACATATCTACGTATCTCATGATTAAATAATCATAAAAAATAATTTAAGAAAACATTTTATTACAGTTAAATTATCCTAAAGGAAATCTGTGAGTGGACCAATGTTCCAATCATGAAATACAATCTTTATTTCAAAGTAAAATTAGTTATGAGTGATGTTCATTTGACAGGAATGGATATTGATTTAGTACATTCAGCAAACACTGAAAATCCCTGGTGAACCAGGGAGTATTTGACATCATCTGCTCTGATAAGGGCAGAGGATTTTGACAGTTTTATTTAAATGAACTATTGAAAGAGGAGTTTGCTCTAGACAGGAGCTAACTTGAGGAGATTCAGAAAGCATCCTAATGTCAGATTCAAGGAAGTGTAGAACTAGCTGAAAAGAATCAGAAAAGTTACAGATTAACAATGAGGAACCCAATGGTTTTTTATTTACTTTTTTAAAATGGAACATTAAGATGTTCAGTTGAGTTATACTCAATTTCTGTAGCAACAATAACCCATCTTATAGGAGTTGCACTAGTAAACTAATCGAGTGGCAGGGAAGAAAAAAAGTAAATATTCATTTAACATAGAGTTGCCAAGTCCTGAATTAATCATGAGGTGAAAAACAAAAGTTTTTCTGGAATTGTTTGGTTTCTTTCATTCACGGCATTGCTAGAGGTCTTGCTCAGAAATGTGAAGAGCTGGGATTGCAATCACTGTATTTGCTACTGACCCATGACCCCCAATCATATTTTTGTTGATTATCTCAGCTTGAAAGCTACTGATTCAGCCATGATCAGAATGCATTTCACTGTAAAATAGAAAATAGTGTCACACAGTTATAAACAGAGAATACAGGCTATATGTACACAATGGGGCATTCAATCTTCAGAATTTTGAAAAAGTTGTGATAGATAGATAGATCTGGTTAACATGATGTCCAGTGCAATGATATAACAGGCAAAGATAATTTATTCCTTCTACCTGTTTCTTCCCTTACATATAAATGGAAATATTTAATAGAATTTAAAGAAGTTTTACTACTAGTGTCATGGACTGGTTTATTGAAATCCTATATATAATTCAGATGCTGAGACTGCAAGAAGAATATTGAAACCTGACTAACCTGCATTTGACCATAAATTTAAATACTCCCAGTGTTTCTACAGTATCTTTGTCTTAATTGTCATGTACTAAACAGAAGAATACTAAACTGTTTTTTTCTGGATGAGGTAATCAGTTAAAAACATCTTAAATTTCTGAGTGCTTATTTTTAAAGAGAACAAGAGAATAAATTTTTTCCATAAATTTTCCTGAGAACTTGATTTGCAACTGAGGTATTTATTCAGCTATTTAAAAAGTGAAAGCAACAGAAAAGAGAAGTTATATATTACTTTAAATGTTGAATCTCAAAATTAAGGATTACAATTTTTCATTGGGTAAATATACACTAAACCAAAAAGCACAAGAAAATTCAGAGAACAGGAAAAAAATCCCAAAAAGATTTTGAGGCACCTCTTAAAAATTGAGTCAGATGTAATGAGAAAAATGAGGAAAGAATATATCTGAAAGTGCTATTTACACTGCTGAGATAAAGACATTTCCTTTAATTTCTAGGCATTCATCTAAATTGGAGTTTTAGCTTTTCTATCCCGATACACTCAACTTTTCTATCCTGATACATTCAAACTGAACAGAGGGTTCAGAAGTGACTGTGGTTGTCCATGCCATTAGGGCGATCACCAATGATTCTCTGGTATTAGACATTGTTCCCAGGAAGTGCTCCAGGCAAGATGTTGTGCCAGTGGAGCTAGACACAGATATTGGACACAAATCTGTCACTCTGACAGGTTAGGAAGCAGGTGTGAAAATTCAATGACAGTATCTTGGTTTTTAAAAATAATGCTTAACAAGGCAGGTAGTACAAAGATTAGGGGACTATTTTATCCTTGTTTGTGAAGAAACACAACATCTCTTCTATAAAATAAATTTATAACAGTTTTCAAAGACTGGAATTTGAACCAACCAGGTAGGTCTGGTGATAGAATATGCTACGAAGGATGATAAGTAATTGTTAAAAAAACCCTCAGTAGTCACAGAATATTCTTCATTACTCGAAATTTTTCACAGGGAGCTGTGTATCATTAAAAATAGAGCTTTTTTAAACTCTAGCCATTGTGAAGAAAATTGCAATAAATCTTATAGTCTTTCTTTTTATTTTTTCAAACTTGCTACTCCAATTTGTGAAAATGCTGATAGAGAGCCTAGATAATTGACATTTGAACTTTTAAGTGAAAATGAGACTCATTTATCTTGTCAAAAATGAGCATGGTAAGAACAATAGTTGTACAATTTTAAAATCTGAGCTACTAGTTCTTGATAAGTGTTGTCCTGTGCAGCTCATTGTAATTTCATTTACTTTTACAAATAATCAGTCTCTCACTACAATTGAAGTGTGGCCTATACTTCATCCTCCATGTACTAAATTTCAGAACGGAAAAGAAAATTTAGATTTACTGTAGATATTTCCATGAAGAATGAAGATATTTTGTATTATGCTATGTTTTGATAGTGACCTCCAGTTTTTGTGATATCTTGCCTTTTTTCAGCTGTTGTTGTAATTATTTTTATTATTATTTACAAAGTTTTAAGAACTGAAACTTTTGTCTGTCAAGTAAATTTAGTAAGAAGGCATGATGTATATTTTTAATGTTCACACTCACAAAATAAAACCAAGTTATTATTATAATATATAGCTGCTTGTAAGAGTACAACTTCTCATAAGCTTTTGACACCAAAAATGTAAATAGATTGCTCAGTATCATCCCATAGCATTGCCATCTCCCTTATTTATTACAACTTAGAACATGGTCAGCCACAGCCCGTGGTCCTAGTGTTGTTTTCAAGGTGACACCCCATACCTGTAACCCTGAGTGTGGGAGCACTTCTGCTCTGTAGCTTTTGTGCAGTACCACTGATACCAGGAGCAAGTATTAAGTTAAGATCAGAACCTGATCTCATGCACTGGAAAAGAATAATACTCCTTCACATTCTTTGTATTTTAAGCATTATATATGAAGTAGCAATTGATTCCAGGATACTTTAAGGACTGCATTACTTGGTGTTGAAGGTTAATCCCAGTCAGCAGTGCACTCACTCCCCCACAGTGGGATAAGGAAAAGAATCAGAAGGGTGAAAGTGAAAAAAATTATTGGTGGAGATAAAGACAGTTTATAAGGAGGAAAAAAAAAAGAAAAAAAAAAGTAGGTGCAAGGAAAGAAAAACAAGAAATTTGTTCACAGTTTCCCATTGGCAAGGAGGTGTTCAGCCATCCCCAGGAAAACAGGACTCACATGAAAAGGTTAATTTGGAAGACAAGTGCCATCACTCTGAAAAGTCCTTCTCCTTCCTTCTTTCCTCAGCTTTATATGCTTACCATGCTTTATATGCTTTCCCATATGGTTTGGGAAAACCCTTTGATCATTTGGGGTCATCTGTACCAGCTCTGCTGCCTCCCCATGCCTCGTGCAACCCCAGCCTACTCACTGGTGGGGCAGCATGAGAAGCAGAAAAGGCCTCAACTCTAAGTTCTGCTCAGTAATGACAAGAATGTCTCTGCATTATCATCTCTGTTTTCAGCACAAATCCAAAACATAGCCCCATACTGTCTACTGTGAAGAAAAATTAACTCTGTTCCAACCAAAACGAGTACACTTATCAAGTCAGAATCATGGAATCATAGAATTGGCTGGGTTGGAAGGGACCTCAGAGATCATCAAGTCCAACCCTTGACCACTACTGTTGCAGTTACTAGACTATGGCACTGAGTGCCAAATCCAGTCTCTTTTTAAATATCTCCAGGGACGGAGAATCCACTACTTCCCTGGGCAGCCCATTCCAATGTCTGATCACCCTCTCCATAAAGAAATTCTTTCTAATTCTTTCTAATTCTTTCTAATCACCAGAATGTGCTTTCCTTCAGATCTAGGTTTTTATTTCTTCATGTTTGTGTTTACAGAACTGTATCTCTTGAAGGAATTAAATGCATGACAGAACAGATAGTGAAAGAATTCTTGGCTGAAGGGTGTATAGGAGGCTCTGGTGAAGTGGCTTGGGTGCTCTCATAGTTACCCAATTGTGTCCTTCTGCTCTGCAGTGGAAAAATATTGTGTTGCTCCTGTAAGAAGCAAGACTGTTAGAAGACTAGTAATATTTTAGTTGAATTTGCAGTTGAGAATAGTTGATGAAGGCAAAGGCCTTTAAACTGTAACAGAGCTATGCTACCAGCTCTTTTCCCTTCTGTTTCCTTCTGCTTACAAATTTTGAACTTAATACCATTTACTTTTGCTCATGTTGTCAAAAAAGGTTTCATTAGTTTGCATCAACTACAGATTCCCATTTGAGAATCCTCTTATAAATTAATAGGATTTGATTGCTCACACATCTACATGCAAGTTAATATGATCCAACAGGCATTGCTTCTGCAAATAAACAAACAGTGTGAAATTATAATTACAACTAGTAAGTAGAGCAAGAGAAACAAATTTGTCTAATTTCCATACAAGCTTAATGTCTACTTTTTTCCCTTTCTTTTAATTTCATTTTAAAGACACATTTCTTTCTGCTCTGGAAGTAATAGAAAGCATGAGGCAGCAGTGAATAATACCGAGTATGAATTGGAATACATCAGTGTTCCATACATTAATGTGTTGTAGTGACAATTCTAAGTGATAATGAATAAATAAAATTGATAAATAAAATTGAATTGTTACCTAACCTAGACTTGTCTTCATACCTAAACTGATTTATTGATTTTCAGCACCAGAGTGTAGTAGTAGGGCAAAGTTTTTCAGTTTTAACCATGAATTCCATACTACTTACACCCAATTATGTCCAGATAACAAAATTCTGGATTTGATGAGTGTGATAGGTGTCTTATGTGTGTTATTCAGTTATGCCTGAGGTGAGGCAAAAGAGCAGCAATAAAGAATCTTTGCTTTGCTGTTGCTACATATCAGGTCAAGAAAAGTGTTTAAGAAACAAGAGACTGCATTTGCAGAATCAACAGTCGCATGGTCTCACTGCTGAGTGATTTTGCAGGGTGCAGTGGGGCAGACAATTTTTCTGGCTAAGGAAATGACCCATCGAAATAGTGAAGACTTTGGGATAGAGCTGGGGGAGCTTTGCTGAAATGAGCTCCAAGCAGACACAGCAGCCCTTGGAAACTATAGAAAGAAAGAAACTTTCCTAAGGCTCTAGAACGACTTTACAGAGTTTTTTACAAGGCAGGCAACCTGAAAAGTTTTCTCTCTGAAGAAGATTGAAAAAAAAAAAAAAAAAAAGAAAAAAAAAGGTCTCCACAGCAAGGAAACATCAGTAGGGAGGTGTTATGCTTCTAATCTAATCCAAGTCACAGGTTTATAATACTACTATATCTCTCTTAAACACTGGGGTTTTTTGTTTTATTTGTTCTATTGGTTTTGTTTGGTTTTGGTTTGTTTGGTGGTTTTTTGTTGGTTTGTTTGTTTGTTTTTTCCTATCTAAAAGGCTTTGGTTTTGTTATGTTTTTGTGATATCTGATTTTTGTGATTTAAGACAATTTGACATTTGAGGGTACTTAATTTATGCAAATATGCTGGCAGATCAACTTCAAAGGCTTGTCTCTCAGGACCTCAGTGAAAAACTTTGGTGTTGATAATTCTACATTTAGAGACAACCTACTGACGCAGATAGACTTCACAAATTAAATAAAGTTTAAACTATTTGTTGAACTCAAAATAACAGTTGCTATAGTATTCCTTAGTGATATAGGAAGCTATGATAGATTGATTTTAAGTTGGCTAATTCAGTTTTTGAGATTGAGGCATTATCTTTGTCAACAGCATATTTAAGTCACAGGAAGAAAACAGCTGATTTAGAATAAATCAATCATTCTTTCAGCATTTTCACTAAGTATTGTACAAAGAACCATTGTGAAACTAGTCTGCAGTGTTTTTTGCAGTTTTTTTCAATGACAGTATAATATGACTTATTCAGTGGTGATAGTTCATTCATTCATTCATAGAAGAAGCAATTTGATTGAAGATGATCAAAGTGACTGGCTAAACAGACTTTGATATATTGTGACTTTGAACACTCATTTCCAGAAGAAGCTAACTTAAAAAAATGAACTCTTCATATCATACAAGCGCACTCTGGCTCCCAGTTCTTCACAATTTTACCTACTTGTTATGGGGACTTCAATTAAGGGGGCAACAATTAAGATAGCTGTCATTTCCAATATCATTGAATGAATGTAGAGAGGAGGAGAGATAAAAGTACAGCTTTTTACTGGGTAATTATATGGATTTGTGTTTTGTCCTGATCTGAGTGAAAAAAAAAAAAAGAAAAAAAAAAAAAAAAAAAAGAGAGAGACAGAGAAAGAGAAAAAGAGATTGCTCAGAACTGGAATAAAGGATTAATGCACCTGCATAGAGCTTGTTCTCCAGTGATGTATCAGTGATAAGTTTTGAGAGGGAAAAGGAACTCTGCTTCAGATAGAGAAAGTTTGTTGTGAATCCTGATGGATTGCAGAGCAGTGACAAAAGAGTGGAAGCAAAAATCTGTCCTGCTTGCAGAGTGGAAATCAAAAAACAGCTATCCAAAAAGAAGTGAAACTGCAACAGCACTTTACTGTTTCACTGCTAATCTTTTATCTTGATTATCATTCATTGCACATGGAGAAAAGTAGAGGAAAATAGAATTTGGTGAGAGATGGTGAGTGTTAAGTGGTTATGGCAGTTAAATTAATTGTGCTAACTTAAAAATGGCAGTGTGTAGCTTCTCAGTATATTGAACGCTGTGAATCAATGGAAAAGGTCTCCACGGATGTCAACCCAATTTACACAAGGGAAATATGGAAAAAACCTTATACTAAAATTTCTGAAATTTTCCTGGACCTATATGGTAGTGGGTGCCACTAGTATCTCAAGAAAAGACCCACAGAAGTAAACTAATTAAAGACACCGCAGTTCTATTGAACTTACAGCATAACAAGATTTTTTGATGTTTGGGTGTTTTTTGTTTATTATCTGTGCAGATCTGTTGAGTAGCATGGAGATGACTGCACAAATACAGTGAGTGCAGTATTTAAAAGGTCTGGACAAGATTTTTTCAGCTGAAAAATCTCAACATTTTCAGGATTTTTAACAAACATTTTGTAGTAAAAGGACAAGGGGCAATGCTTTAAAATTAAAAGAGGATGCATTTACACTAGATATGAGGAAGAAATTTGTTATGAAGAAGGTGTTGAAACACTGAACAGGTTGACCAGAGAGATGGCAGAGAGATGGCAGATGCCATATCTCCAGAAGCATTCAAGATCAGGTTGGTCTGGTCTCTGAGCAACCTGACCTAATTCTGGATGTCCCTGCTCCTTGCAGGAAGGCTGGACTCCATGACTTTTAAAAGTTCCCTTCCAACCCAAACTATTATATAATTCTATACCTATACTGAAGCACTTAAAACAGTTTTCAAAGGCAGTATGGGAACACACTGTGTGTAGAAATAATAAAAGTACTCCACTTTAGGAAGTTAATCTGGTCCTATTCTCTAATCTTTAATCTGTAGATAAATTATGATTTAGATGATAAAAAGAAAAATAGGCTGATTTAAAAACTGAAAGTGTGGAAAGACCGAAAAAGAAACAACAATTTTCAAAACAGTTAGCACGCTAAGCCATTTAGTAAAAGTTTACAAGGTTGATGTTATCAAATTTGTAAATACTTGAGTATTTACAAGTAAATCTGAACCTTTAAATGCTTCCCGATATATATAATTTCTATTATGTGTGTTTGAAATTTGAAAATGGCTAATAAAAGTAATTGTTACTTTATTATCCTTGTTTGCTTAGTCATTTTCAAAATAGTAATTTTACACATAACTACAGATGTTGGTAATATAACATGCAATTACACATGTGGTTTGGTAAATATACTGAAACAAAACTTACATGCATCACACTGAGATTTGTTTTTTTTTTTAAAGAGGCTCAATGTAGCTAAAGAAGCAAAAGTTGACTTTTTTTGTTCACAAAAAAATATTGTTGAGGTTTAGGTTGCTGACAGTCACTTTAAACAGAAAAAAGAAGGGCACCAGAGTGTCTGAAAAAATATACATCTTAGGGATCAGAATTACATTAGATGGAAGAATATACTTAGAATATTTTGCATGGTGTTATTTCCCTTCTGATGCCAGTGAAAGGAATTAATTTTGAACTCAGTTGCATCCAATGACAGTCACATGATTTGTGGTGGGTATTTTCCTTGAATGTGTAAACAGAAATTGAATGTATGTCTAATTTAGACTTACCTTTGGGAAGTCCCATGGAAGAAATTTTTTTTCACAGGTGTCTTTTTCAGTATAGAGCAAAAAAAAAAAGTGATTGTTATTCTAACCATTCACTGGCAGGATGGAGGAGAAGCAGAGGAAACAGAATCAGCTGAAGAGAATGTGAACATCCAGGATTGCAAATGTTGGCCTTGACACAGTAGAGACTTGTACTAGAGCTTAACTTTATGCTCTGTAAGCAGTCCCAGTGAATCTAGTTCAACAGGTCAGAGGGCATAAGATTTAAGTGAACATAGAGAATAATTTTTGCAGAATAATAAGTTTGGTTGGTTTTGTTGTTTGTCTTTTTGTTTGTTTTTGTTGTTTTGTTTTGATTTCCTGAGGAAGATGCAGCAGGTCATTAGAACATAAGAGGACAATGGATCTGACTGAAGTCATAGATAGGTTTCTTCAAATTTGCACTTCACTTCTTAGAAGTTATGGAGTGTATTTCTGTGAATCTCAAAATAGCATTTTTCTTATTTAGACTATGTCAGCATTCATTGCTCTGGGGTTTTTTCTGCAAAAAAGAATTCAGAGGAATTCAAGTAGAAGTATTATTTAATAATTTTAGAGTATTTCAAATTATTTCAGTATTAACCAGAAAATGTTTCTCTCAATGATAAATCCAGTGATAAAAACATTACATTTCTCTCTGTAAATCAGAAATTATAAAACCAGTGATAAAAACAATACATTTCTCTCTGTAAATCAGAAATCTAAAACTTGTTGTGGGATTCTTTCTAACATCTATTTAAAAGATAACTAGATGAGAAAGAAATGCCTACAAGACAGGTATTGTGAGCTCCAATCTGATTGCCTCAGCTACACTTCCTGGACCCAGATTTTTTTAATGCATATACCCTTGAGATATCTCTTATTAAAGTGACTGTTCTAAGTGATGTAAACTTTTTTTAGGGGGGATTTCTTGCATATTGGGTGGAATGAATCATGTTAATGTACGCAACCTGTTACTCCTTCTTCTTCAATGAAAATGGCAACACATTTCTACAGGTTTTTCTTATGTGAAGTTAAGGAAGGACTTTTTCTATTTTATTTGCTTTAGAAATATTGGCATGATACTGTAACCACAGCTATTTCATAAAGCTGTGAGTTTATCTGCCATGTCAGACTGATTATTAACATATTAGCAGGCTAACAATTAGCCTGGCATATTTTTTAAGCTGGTGACCCATCTTTGGTGGCTGTGCTTGATTTTATGTCATACAAGGCAGCATACACAATGCCAAGGTAGAGTGGTTTCTCATCCTTAAATTGAACACCACCTAAGGCATGTTCAAGCCACCTTCCTTTTTGTCTAAAACTGAAATTTTAATACCTCAGATATCTATCTTTATTCACTAAGCTGATACAATGTTTCTGTGGGATTTAGATTAGACAGCTCTGCTTGCTTTACTCTTGCTTGAAGCTGTATTTTAAAGCAAACTTCAGGAGATGGATTGCAATGTGTAAGCCTGAAGTCTCAATCAGGAAATAAATTACCTTGTTTTAATGTCTGGACTTAAGATATTTCTAAGAAAGTTTTGTAAAACCTTTCTGACTGTGAAGAATCATTCACAGGCTGAATATAAAGGATTGTTACCACTTCACTGATTTTTCATGTTTGCCTTAATGATTTGCAACCAAACTTAACATGAGACCAAATTCTGTAGAGAACTGCTCTTGACTCTGGTAGTTAGATCATATTGTTCATATTTATGAGTTACATATACCAGGAAAAATATATTTGTCTTTTTTTAAAAAAATTATTTAATTTTTTAAATTTATTTATTCATGTTCACTCTTTCAAGAAACAGTGAATGGAAGTGGTAGGCATAAGACAGGTCTTCACAGACCTGTGAATACCATGAATGCATGGTATTCAGCCAAGTTCAGTTCAATCATACTGTGTTCACTGCAATATCTGGTTGCATATGAAGTGTTAAAGTGCAGAATATTAATAACAAAGGTCACAGTAAAATGAAGATAATTCCCCAAGTAATTTTAACAATGAGGGCAACAATATAAAACAGAATAAATTATTTGCTTCCCCTTTTATCATATTTTGCTTGTTTTATCACTGATTTCCTGCTTCTGCAGAATGGGAAGAAAAAGAGGAGAAAAAATATGGGATAAATTGTGCTACTTATTATGAATTAAAATGAATGCTAGAATGTGTTTAACATTTGAACTTGTCTCTTTTGTTGGGAAAAAATGAATTATGATTTTTTAATTTTTTTTTTTACTGAAACTATACTCTGGGAAAAATGTTAAGAAATTACTTTTTTCAGTAACTATTTCCATTAATATGAAATATAATTAGAAGTTAACAAGAAAGAAGAAGAGCTGAAAACAACAGATTTCATATTGGTTATTAGCTCTCTTCAGCAGTAAAAAAATATTTTATCTTTACTGTGGAAGTATTAGGAAACAGAGCTATATTTAATATTTCTGCATGAGTCTTCATCATTCTCTTGCAGTTTCTTGACCTTAGCTGAATACCAAAAATTGGGCCCAGGGAAAATAGATTTCTTCTTCATCATGATATGGTTTTAAACATTCTGATATCTTTAAACCTTTTCTAACAAATATTTGCTTAACCTGCCCTTAATATCTCCAGTGTCTGAAATTCCAAAAGCTCCACTGGTAATCTGAGAACTTCCTTATTCTTTCTGTATAAGAAAATATTGGTTTTCAATTATTGTTGTCTGAATTTTTGTTTTCCTTTTTTTTTTTTCCATTTAGATGGATTGCTTCTTATGCTCTCTTCTGAAATAGATTATTCCACTATTCATTGCATCATTACTAATTCTTTAATAATTATATTCCTTAATCGATCAGAATTATACTATTACTTTGTAGACTTCTGATTCTGGAGTGAAACAGAGATACTGGTCTGAACTAAACCTGATGGACCTACTTAAACTTTGCAGTTCTATGACACTTGAAAATTTTACTCTTGAGTATAGGGAATACAAATTTATTATATTTAGAATTTTTATTTGTTATATATATTAATAGTATGTATACACTAATATATATATATCCACACACAGAATTAGAGGAGCTTCCTGCTAAATATTAACAGGTACAAACAGTTTGAAATGTATCATATTATGCAGGAAATATGAGAATAGATACCAATATAATGTGCTGGTTAGTAAGCAATTCTGACAATTCCAGCTCTTGGTTATTTTTCTTTTTTCATTCTTTAATTTCCTCTGGGAATCTTATCAGAAAATGGCAAAGTGTAACAAATGCAAAGAAAATGTCCTTATCAGATTAAATAAGGAAAGAAAAAATGCAATACAGTAGATTTTGATGTGAGAATTTGTTGATGGAAATCTCAGCTCTGAAGTCTTGCTAGGGTCAGTCTGATTGGAAAGGTTACAGTTGCATGGACAGCAATCTTACCTTCTTTTCCTGAGATCAATTATGGAAGCATTTAGAAGATAAAAAATTATAGAGTCATAGAATAGTTTGGGTTGAAAGAGACCTTTTAGATCATCTAGTTCCAATCCCTCTGCATAGGCAGGTACACCTCCCACTATACCAGTTTGCTCCAAGCCCTATCCAATCTGGCCTTGAACATTTCCTGTGAACAGGGATACACAGCCTCCCCAGGCAATCTGCTCCAGTGTCTCATCACTCTCACACTAAAGAATTTCTTCTTGATGTCTAACCTAAAAGTATTCTCTTCCAGTCTACGGATGAATCGTCAGGTAAAAATTAATGTACATGCAGTTAAGAACAAGTATCAGCATAGCTGTGTGCCATATGTTTCACAAAGGAATGTCAAATATTTTTTTGATAAAATGGGAACAAAATTATGATAATCAGTGAAGGAGAGACATCAAAACCTGCATAGGTTAGGAATTAGAATAATTATTTTAATTGGTTTAGGGAGACTTGGAATAAACAAGATTTCCTGACAGCTAATAACAAATGGAAAAAAAGATTTGGAAAGAGAATTGGAAAACTGAATAGAACAGAGGAAAGAATCAGTATAGAACTAAAGGGCTGAGATGTACTTCAGTGCATCACTACAAAATTCACCACTACACCATGTCCCTAAGCACCATGACTACACATCTTTTAAAGATCTCCAGGGATGGTGAGTCAGCCACTTCCCTGGGAAGCCTGTTCCAATACTTGACAACCCTTTTAGTGAAGAAATTTGTCCTAATATCCAATCTAAACCTCCTCTGTCACAACTTGAGGCCATTTCCTCTTGTATTATCTCTTGCTACTTGGGAGAAGAGACCAACCCCCACTTAGCTACAGCCTCCTCCTTTCAGGTAGCTGTAGAGAGCAATTAGGTCTCTCCTCAGCCTCCTTTTCTCCAGCCTGAATAATCCCAGTTCCCTCAGCTGCTCCTTGTAAGACTCATTCTCCAGACCCTTCACCAGCTTTGTTGTCTTTCTCTAGACTTGCTCCAGCACCTCAATATCTTTGTAGCAAGAGAGCCCAAAACTGAACATGGTATTTGAGGTGTGGCCTCACCAGTGTTGAGTACAGGGGGGTCAATAACTTCCTTATCTCTGCTGGCCACATTATTTCTCATACAAGCCAGGACACCACTGGCCCTCTTGGCCACTTGGGCACACTGCTGGCTCATATTCATCTGTCTGTCAATCAACATACCCAGGTCCTTTTCCTTTTCTTCTGAGTAACTTTCCAGCCATGCTTCCCTAAGCGTGTAGGTTTGCATGGAGTTATGACCCAAGTACAGGTCCTGACACATAACCTCTCATACAACTGGCCTTGGCCCATCAAACCAGCCTGTCCAGATCTGTCTGTAGAGCCTTTCTACCCTCAAGTCTATCAACATCCCTGTCCAGTTTAGTGTTGTCAGCAAATTTACCACAGGTGCCCTTGATCCCCTTGTCCAGATCAAGATATTAAAGAGAAGTGGCCCCAACAATGAGCCCAAATCCACCTCCGAACATCACATCACCCACAACTCCTCACCTGTCTGCAAACAACAGGGGAAAATGGAGGCTAAAGAAACAATGGAGGGTAAGAATAGTAGAATTCTGGAACTAAATGACTAGATTTTCAAAGTGCAAGTTAAAAGAGGAGGTGAATCCTCCATGATGAAACCATGATGACAAAGTGAAGGAAAATTTTAAAGACAACAGTGTTAAGAATAATTTGCAAAGAAAAAGAAAATTTTGTATCTATGTGCACCTCTGTGCATGATTATTTATACATTGTGTGAATAAAATAAAAATATATTGTAAATTTCTTTATCCTCCACACTTAAAAAGTCTAAATGGCTTAAAAATTGAACATGGGAAATGAAAAAGTTGTGTGTGTGCGGAAACTTTAACAACTGCAGAAAATAATTTAAAAAATTAAAAGAAAGCACGCACCATAAAAGGCTGATACTGTATGCATTAGCCCATAGTCAGATGACCGTATGCTTTTTATAAAAGGAGTTATAACCTATACTTTATACTGTAAAGTAAGTCCTTTCTATTTCAATCTATTTTGCTACCAGTGTGTGAATAGAAAAGGCTCCTTTGCTAAACTGAGGACAAAGATGTTTTTCAGCAATGAATGTAGTGATATTGCTGAAGGCAAACACTTTCTCCTGTTGTCAAGCCCTTGGGCATAGTGTGTTCACCATGCCATTTTCTTCATTGTGCAAGGACTCTTTTTTGTCTCTAAAGCATTTTAGAGAGTTTATGTTCAAATATGAGGCCAAGATTGCCTAAGTATATGTTTGGAAGGAAAGTAGTTTTTCTGCCAGCCTCAATTTTGATACAATGATTGATGACTTGTACTCAGAAGAATGTGATAGCCTTGTTTCACTATCACAGTAGAGTGGATTTCATTTGAGTAAAATCTAAATAAAACAAATGGTGAGAATATAGTATGTGAAAAAGCTCTAGGGTAATGATCTTTTATGTCCTTTTTCTTCTTTATCAAACAGAGAATATCTCTGTTCTTAATTTTTATTTTTTTCTTCTTGGTACACAGTTGCAGAACACTTCATCTGGTACAGAATTTAAGGAGAACAAGTTTGCATCAGTATGACAAGCATAATGGTGCCAGTTAGCATTTCAGAACTTATAGACAAGTAGCCATCTGGGGGAAGGGGTAATTTAAGGTCAACATATGAATAAGAATAAAAAGCTGAGATGCACTTTTTTCATCTGCAGCAGTTATGCTGCCAAAAGATTGATACTGAAGAGCTAAAATCAAGTATTATATGTTCCAGGAATAAAGCATTCATAAGTTTCAGTAGATCTGTCACATCACTTTTGTTCGAAGCACATGGCTTTAGCAGATTTAAAAGCTCCTCTCAAGCCAATGGCATCTTGTTCAAAATAAAGACTGATATGGCACTATTTAAAACATATTTTTTTGTAACTTAAAGTTCCTCATGAACAAGAGAAAATAAGTTGATGGGGTGACAGAAAACTGATCTTATTAGTAACAGCCTAAAATTGTGCAAATTGTTTCCTACCCTAAGGGAAATAAAAAAATTAACTATACAAATTTGACTAACTTCATCAATTCAGTGTAGACTTCAGACTGATTATTGTTTTATGTACACATGTGTATCTGTTTACTTATTTCTGGCACTTTAATATACTGGAAAACAGGCAACTCTCCTTATCAATATGTAGTACTTTCCAGGTGTTCATTCAATGCATACGTGCAAAGAGAGAAAACATGGGCAAAACTATAGTAAGTGTAAAGTTGTACTTTCCTATCACAGCTTTTCATACATCATAAACATGATCTTGATCCAGTTCTTCTATGTGTATGTCAGTGATTATTTTTAGTTTTTTTTTCATGAAGTCAAGTCAAATAATGTATTTGGAAATACATGTATTTCATATGCAATAAAGTAGAAGTCTTTCTCATAAAATTCATTATGCCAGCTTAGATAAACAATGACTGATTTTTGTAATGTTCTGGGAAAAAAATTAACAAAATGTTCAGTTTAAATGAGAAACGTTCTTCCAAATTAAGTGTCCATGTAGATAGCTTGTCTAATAGATAATTTATTAAACTTACCCATAATTTCCCAGTTTTATAGAAACATATACAGGTACACAGTAACCTTGTCCATACTCTTTGTATTTCAAAAAGCTAATACTTAAAAAAAAAACAACAAAAAACAACAAATGAATAAAGTTGGAGTTTCTTCATGGATCTTCTTTAATAGCCTAATGTAAACAACAAAGTTTGACCTAGAGAGAGAAAAAATATCTCACATGTCCCTCATAGATATATCTCTTCAGACATCTAAATAGAAAAATCAGTATAAATTTATATTTCACTTTTAGAAATCAAGGAAAGGAGGCAACTTCCATCTCAGCACAGCTATAGTTAGGCTGCTAACAGTACCTAGCTTCTCTCTTTATACGATAGAAAATCTTTTACAAGTTAGCTAGGTGTACAATAAAAGCCAAAAGAGAATATGATGCCTAGAAGAAATTCACATAGATACTGAACAAATGGGGGAAAAAGTGCCATTAAATTTGTAAGGTAAGATCCTGTCATGATTTAGCAGTGTGGGTGGACCGAAAACCAGAAGAGACAATTGCTCTCTATTACCCCCCTCCACCCTCCCAAGGGAAGATAAAGGGGGAATAAGGATGAAGGACTTAAAAATTGGAAATTAAAACTCAAAAAGGCTTACTAGGACAGAAGGAGGGCAGCAACACATGGGATAAGGAACAAATATATATATGTAAGTTTTTTTCTTTTATTTTTCAGCCTGATCTTGATGTCAGCAGGGATAGGTGCCTGAGGACCCCTTGTGTCAGAGCTGACTTCAGAGAGAGCTTCACGCTTTTCTCAGCATCCTATGGATGTGGATTCTGAGGAGAAGGTGGTGAGCTGGTGGTAAAGGAGTTCAGGGGAAGAGCAGTGAAGCAAGAAGCAGATGAAAAACGGGGTGGGGTTTCCTGTTGCCCTGACTTTTACAGAGTATGGGCAGGAAATGGGAGGGAATACTGACCCCTCTTGTGTTCTGCCCCTCTCAGATCCCTTAGCATCCTGAAGACCCTCTCTTTCAGTCCTCATACTGGTACCAAAAATTAGCTTAGTCCACTCAAACCATGACAGGTTCAAATGAAAACAAGTATTTTTCAACTCTGAAAGAAATTAGTCTGAAAGTCAGAAATATCTATTTACAGCATATCAAAGATCTAAAAAATCATCTCAGTAGTAGCAAAAGAGATTTGAAAATTCAGTTGCCTAAGGGTCTGGAGGACAGAGTCACAACAATCCATGAGCAGATTACATGTCATTCAGGGTAAGGAGATTCTCTTAATTTTCATCATCCTATAGTATTTTGCTATTTCAGTCCATATGAATTATGTCATATTAATTATTCTAGTTTTTCATGTTTCCTTTAGAGCCTGCCCACAAACTATTAACAGAAGGTAAAGCAACATGCATGCATAAAATTACATGAAGTTACATAGATAGTACTGCTTTTGTGATATTGTTTTGGAGTCCACTGTTAACTGCATAATTATTTCATTCACTTCTTGAGTCTTGCCATTTATAGAGGAATAACACCTGTCTTTTTCTATAAATAATTACAAAATAAATATGTCTGTTCATCTGTGAACATGTCATAACACAGCCTTCTGGATGACAGTCTTAACACAACCTTGGTCTAATAAATTCCAAGTCCTTTCTTCCTGTGAAACACATTCCCTCTTTAAAAAAGCAAAAAAATTATCCTCCTGTGCAAAAAAACCAAAACAAAACAAAACAAAAAAACCCTCCAAAAATCCCAACTAAATAACCAAACAAAAAACAAAACAAAACAAACAAAAATCCCCCCCAAACCAACTAAACAAAAATCCCAAGCCACATAACTATTTTTCAGATTTGTTTAAGGTTCAAGCAGCCAAAGAATGTTAAAGAGATATTATAATGCATCAGAATAGTGATCTCTCCAGAGTACCTAATAAAGTGTACAGAAACCCTTCACTGGGACCCAACTTCTGCCGAGGACTTACAGCCTTGCATTTGATGAGACTTTTCAATACACAGCTAATTTAGCTCTTATTCATGTGCAATGTATCCTTTCTCAGTTGGGCACTTTATGAGCTTAACAAAAAGTCTACTGTGTATTTTCAGTTCACAGCTTTCAAAGGCTTATCATTCTGTCAAATCAAAACGGATTTCCTATAGGACAATAAAAGACACTGCTCCTCACTGAAGGTTATTTTGTAAAGATTTAGCTTTCAAATGTACTTCAGTTCTACTACAGAGCCTCTGGAAAAATATATAGCTATGAGATTTATTTATTTTTAACATAACAATGAAAAAATTTCATTTTTCTTGCTCATTTAATGTACAGATGGCTAACTGCTGCACACACACCAAAAGAAAAAAAAAAAAAAAAAAAAAAAAAAAGTTAAAATAGACAAATTCAACACTAGACAGACAATTCTAATCTTAATGTGGAGAGCTTCTGATTGATAGGCATGATTTAATAATAATAATATTAGCAAAGAAATTTCTTTTTTTGTTGTACTGGTAGGTCCTATGTAAATAATAAAAAAAAAATCTATGGATATTTAAAAGAAGAAATTACTGAGTTTCCTAGAGTAAGGCTTTATGCTTTATAATGTGTTTTTTTGGGGCATATGTGAGGAAACCTTCAGTTTTCTTTCAGGATATTTTCAGAAAATTATGACACTATGATCTTTCTTGTAAATTTTGGAGTGTCCCTTTTTTCTTATAATGATGGAAAATAATGCTTCCCTACAACTCAGAAACCACTGTCTAACTATATACAATGTAACTAGAATGGAACAAAATTATAATTTTTGAACAAACAGTCATATAGCATTGAGGAAATTTTGGTTTTAAAATGGTCTGCTGATGAGGAGAAAAATGAAAAAATACTCAAAGTGAACAATTGCATGTACAATATTTTGCAAAATCAGAAAGAAAGCACTAAAAAGTTAGAAGCAGTAAACCATAATCAAATGTACTTAGGCAATATCAGTTTTGTGAACAGAATGAGAGTGAAATCACTGGGAAAAATAACATTCATGCAATTACATGCAATCACGTAATTGTGTGATCACAGTTTTAAGAAGGAAATTACAGCTCCGTATATAACAGTGTTGAAAATAAGTGTTACTTATGCAAGTTTAATCTTGCAATTTCTCTTTAGAACTTGACTTTTTAACTTTAATGATGATGTGCTGGAAGTGTAATTTTCTAGGGTTTTGATGAAGCATATAGAAAATATTAATTCCATAGAAGTCAGTAGGAAATGCAGATACATGATGCTGACATTTAGATACCTTTGCTCCTTGTGCTGGAGTGAGTCAGTAATGATTATTAATAGATTATCAAACTGCTGAATAAGATTAAGCAGAGAATGTCACTGGAAGGTGATTTGTTTGAAGAGGTTTATGCAGAACCACTTTCTTTGCTAGTTTCACAGTTTTTCTAACATCTTATTGAGGACTCTAAGCATTTAATTTTATCCTATGGGTGGGATGTGTGTCACACTCTCATACACTTTCTCTGTCCTCTGCCACATCATATGCACAGCACAAATATATATGTGCAGATACACAGAGATCACATTTTCTGTCCTTGTTTTATTGGTCTGTCTCTTTTACCTTATCACTCTCTTTATCATCATGTGATGATTCACACACTTTTTACTTTACTATGTTCTATTCCTAGTTTGGAGAGATTTTCAAAAGATTTACTGTTGCTACTGCACTGATTCCCTGTGTGTCTCCCTGCCCTTTGGGAGCTGGTAGTAGGGCAGCACAGCTGCCCATGAAATGTTTCACCTCTGAATGAGTACACGAACAATAGAGATTAAATGAACAAACAAATAAGCAATGCAAACAACTTTTCAGCATATAACCACTATTTTTTTCATGTTCCTCTCTTGGACACCTTCTGCTGTAACTCTCCAGAAATTTCTCTATCAAAGAGTCAATACATTTTGTAAATTTCCCATTGACCTGTTAAAGTTATATAACATAATACATCAGAGGAATGTAACAAATTTCCCTTTGAGTTATTTTCTGTGTTGTCCAGTAACATATTTTTATACTCCTGTCTTTCTTCCTTAGTTGTACACCAGTCTTTTTTATGGGTGGAGAATTTTTGTTTTGTATTTTTTCCCACCCTGTCTTACACAAAAAATGTGACTTTAGCATTTGATTATGAGTTAAAATTCTTAACTTGGGCTGCTCAAGGGAATTTCAAATTAATCAAATGAGACAAAATATCTTCATTAACCTTCAAGCCAAACTAGAAAGAGATAAAGCAAGATCTGTTTTCTCCCTCTGATGAAGAGTTCAGACAGCACTGACAGAGGTGAATGGAGATGATGCTTTTAAGGACAATGCTTTATGCTAATTTATGTTATGACAAAATGTCACATACTTCATAAACAGAAAGGGAAATTGCTTTCTTACTGCTGGAGTCATATCATTTTACAAGCATTCAGAGAGGAGGCAGAACTGAGAACTAAAGAAAGATTTTTCTCCTCATGACTCAACAACAAAATGGCACAGTAGTGAGTTCTAGCCTTTTCTGAGCTGACACCTCACACACAAGCTCCAGCAGTCCAGTTTAAATGCTGGATGCAGTTCAGCAGAATTAACTGTGGTGCCTTGAATTCTTATTAACACCTATGCACTATTTCAAAAGGAAATGGTTAAAGAACACTCAGGGAAATATTAGAGATTTATTTCCTAGGTTTACAGAGATAAGTAGTCATTTTGGATGTCTCTCTTTTTTTCTGTACGCAAATGGAGTAGCACTGAGTGGGAAGTTCTCAATTTGTTCTGAAAAGCATAGCTGTTAAGCCAGCTCATGAATATTTTCAGTTTTAAGAAAAATGAATATTTTCATTTTTAAGAAAACTGAGATATGAATATGAATAAAACTTGAATTTATAATGGCAAAACAGGGATCTTAAATGTTTATTAAACAGAGAAAGAAAAAAGATTCTATTACATAGTTGGCGTGCATTTGATGGCTTTACTTCCATTTCTGCTCTATTGTGCATTGATAATGTGAAGCATTCTAGACATGAACAGTTGTTTACCTGTGTTGCCATCTTAATTATGGTTGCCATTAACATTCACACATTTTTCACTGATTTCATAAAGTAAAACTTTACCAAGCCAAAAAACTCTGTAAAATTATCCTAGTTATTCTTATGCATGCATCAAGATGGGCACAGCAGCCTCAGTAACATAGTTTGATCTATTCCAGCCATGAAAGGATGGTCCCAGAGTACACTCAGAATGAGGAAGTATTTAATTTGAATTTAGAAACACTTGAGGAACATTAGCAATATTCTTTACTGCTAAGTGGAAGCCTTGCATGCCAACTGGCATAGCAGGAGTAATATTCTAACATGCTCCCTAGCGCTAACCATTATAATTTTAGACTGTGTCTTTTTTAAGGCTTTAAATTCTGTTCACCTTTCCATCTCCAAAAAGATGATTGAATTCCCTCTTCTCAAAACAAGATACTTTGCAAATAACAGCTCTTTTTATGTTTCCATTTCCTTATTGTTTTCATGCCACAAATTTTCTATAAGCCTTAGAATAAAAATAGTAAAAAAAAAAAAAAAAAGATACTCAGGCCAAGAACAAGCATTGAGCTAACACTAAAGTTTTCAAACTAATGACCTTTTATTTATGACTTAATGCTTGCCATAGAAATAGTAACGCCATGATCTAAATATATTGGACCTCTCCTTTAGATTTCCTAATGTAGTAAAAAAAAAATTTTCTTCCAGATTTTGGCTTTCATTGTTACACATTGTATTCAGCATGGGAAAAATAATGGACACTAAATAAAAACATTCTAAAATAGTGAATGTTTAAATATCGTCATATACTAATTAATACAAACATTATATAACACAGAAAAAAAAAAAGACAGAAATTATTTTTGCATGAGATTCTAGTCCACTCACCCAAGGAAAGAAGTAGAAAAAGATCTTTGAAGGATCATTACATGAAGATTTCAGCCCTTCTGAAGTAGGAGGTGTACAGAAAGAGACTATGTCCATGTGCTTTCTTGGGAACAGGCTAATTGAATTCTTTTTCACATTTCTTTGTAGGGATCTGCATACTGATAAAACTACTGATGGGTACAAACAAATTATTTGATGTTATGTCATCCAGCTAGGATTCAGACTCCTCCTACATGTTACGGAACTGTGAGGAAAAACATACTTAAGTACTGGCTTTTCAGAACCGCCTTCACTGCCCTCAGCCTGCCCCAATGTGCAATCTGTTTGCAATGCAAAGTGGCTGTGGAAACATAACACTAGAGACTGTGGAGCTGAAGTTGAGTTGTAACCATACAGACTTGACAACACAGACCTCATCACATTAAAAAACATACATTAAGCTCTGTTAAACTCCAATTAGCACCCAAGTCAGTTTATTTCAAGCCAGTTACAGCTAGACATCACTTCTGCCACAACTGTGGTTTTATGTGCATTCAGTTGCATTATTCCCATGGACAGCATTAGTGAATTCTTGAGTCACATTAAAGAAAATTATTTGCCTGTACTAAATCCCTATCCCACTTTGGTGAGCCACAAGAATGTTGGGGTTGTACTAGTATCAAAACGATTACTAAATCAAATTGAATGATCAAACATCTTTTTTCCATTTCTGAAAATTGATTTAAAGCGTGGCTTAATTTGGCTTACGTATGATTGGTTCTGCCTTTAAACAGGGAGATAAAAGTAAGGACATTTCCCAGCAGCACCCAGCACTAATTTACAACATGGCAGTCCATGAAAGATTATCATAGGAGTGTTCCACCCTCAGATTACATGATATGTATCTGTTTGATTAAGGAGATTAATGCAGAATTGCAATCTGCAGGCAGAGTTTTGGTTTTGGGCCCAGAGTATCATAAGGACATCAGAGCTTTTTGGCATCAGAGATCATAAGGTCTTCAACAATGATGGTTTCCTGCTCTGAGAGGAATTTCTCTGCTTGACCTACATGTTTACTCTGTGTTACTAGTGCCTGATTTCCATTCCCACTGCCCACTTGGAATTGCTTTTATTTAAATCATCTAATATCACAGAACATAAACGTTATAAAATATTATGACAATTATTTCCTTTAGGCTTGTGTATTTTCTTCAGTTCACTGTAATTGGTACAGTTCTTGTAGTTCCTTTAATATAATTAAAACTTTAATTCATACAAAATGTTGGCTTAGTTTTATTATCATGTTCTTGTGCACTGATACTTTAATGTCCCTAGAGATCTCTCTTTAGCAGCACAGAGGCACTAACTGCACAGCTTTGGCAAAAAAGTAACACAAAAGTATGTGACTGGGTGTCAAAATGTTACTATTTCAAAGGCAGCTAAAGGGTCTACTCCTTTCTGATTACAGAGGGAATCCAGTTTGATTAGAGAGGTAATCCAGTGTTGCCAGTTTGTTAGTTTTAACATCCAAAATATAGTCTCAGCAGACTTTACTGTTGGTGCCATTACACATTTCAGTGTGACGAACGTTAACTGAGTCACAGATTAAGAAGAATAAAACATAACTTGATCCTTAAATGACATACTGCTGCTGAGGAGTTTTTCCAGTTGATCTCAGCTACTTCAGTGCTCAAGAAGAATTCTGTGAAACAGACAGCATTTACTGCAATTGTATTGTCACCATGGTGTACTAGCAAAAGCAAACAGGAGAAAACTCCTAAACAGATGTCAGGGCATTTCAGTGTCTGGTCACGAAACACATCATTCAGAAGGGAAACAGATCTGTATTAACAAAACACTGCAACTCAACAGAGTGTACCTGGTGGTTATTCACTCATAAGTAATGGTTCTTTCAGAAATGTTTAACAGGTCAGAACAGGTCACTCTCTTTTCTTCATACATGTCAGTTTTGAAAATTCTTACACTGGCAAATTGGAGCTGGAAATAACCCTGTGCAGACTGCAGAGGCTATGTGTGAATAAAACCGTGGTTCACCAGAGTCCAAATGTTCTTAACCAGAGTTCTGAATGCTATTCAAGGATTTACCCTTTTAATGAATTTAAGTGATTAAGGTGATTTCAGTTCCTCTACAAGGCTAACCTAGTGGTAATGAGTGGGAAACATTGTGTTTTCTGGTACAGAAGCCATTTTGATGACAAGTTTTCTGATTTTTACAGGATTTTTAACCTTTGGGTCAGCAAACTACAACTTCATAATCCAACACTACATTAATGACAGTATGAATGTAGGGAAAATAACTTGTCCATGTATGTATGAGAGTGTCTATGTGTGCACATCTGTGTGGTGGGAGTTTGGGGATGATCCTGCCAAGTGCAGCACGTTCTTTCTCTAGTCCAGCAGAGCAGAGGTCAATGGAAGCCACATCCATCTTTTGTGGCTGAACCCTTAGTGCAGTACTCTTTCTTTTGCAGAGTGTTCAGTTTATACCTGGTAAGTTCAAATATGCATTTTGTTTGGGATTCATCTGTTCCCAGACATTTCTCTCATATCCTACCTCCTTCCCCTCCAAAAAGAATATGAGACAGTATTTAGGAGTTGTGTATGCAGCTAACCATTCTAACTGTCAAATTGCAGGGTTATTTTATTCTCACCTCTTCTCTCTCCCACCATAAAGAAAAAAAGAAGCAATTTTTAAATTGTTTTTTTTTAATTTTTTTTTTTTTTAATTTTAAAACAATTGTTTAATTGTTTAATTGGTTTTTTTAAACAATTTTTAAATTTTGTTTAATTTTTTTTTAAATTAAATTTTCCCTACGTATATTTCTACCTGGTATTAATAAATTAATTTTTATACTAAAAAAAATATCCATATTGTTGCTTTAACATTTTAATAACTTCAAAATACCTTGAGGGCATTGTTCCTCTAAAGCGTGTGTCTGACTTTCAGAAGCCCCTAATGAACTGCTCTTGTTCATCAAGGTGAAAATGTTCCCTATATTGTTGCATCTAATTTTCTTTTTCCTTCTTTGTCCTTTTCCTTAGCTAGCAGCTTAGTAATTAGATGCTAATGAGGACAAGACAGAATATTTAAAATTTAAAAAAAAAACAAAAACAAACAGAAATGGATTTAGCTTAACACTAAATCAATCTTTGAATATCACAAGCAAGGCAATACACCAGGCACTTACTGCATTATATCTAGCAATAGTTAGTGTAATTTTAGAGCTATTCATCTGTCATGTTCACCATCGGAAGAAAATTATTTCTTCAGTCCAGACTGAGATAGAGTGGTCCCAGTATTGGAGGTGCTGCCTTTAGGAAGGAACACTTGACTTCCACTTTGATACTGTGAAATCTTTAGCCTGGGAAATGTCAAACTGATTGTTTCTTTCCAAAATATTACCCAGGAGAGGTTTTCCCAGCTCAGTTCTAACCTTGCTGTCAGCTCACTTTAATGGAATTTTATCAAACAATCTTCATGCTCTCCTGCCCTGTATGTGTTCTTCCTTCAAATTTCCTAAAACGAAAACAGTGAAATCCTCGGTGTTATTTGGCTGGCACCTGTCTCCTAAACTGACATAAGATCAAAACCAAATATTATTTTCACAACTGAGGCAAGAACTAAGGGAAGCTATTAACTTTCTGATACTTTTTAAATTTAGTTTCATTAACTGCAATTTGATCTAATGCTCAAGTTGTATGTAGCTGTTGGTGTGTATGCTTTGTCTCTTTTGAATTTTGCAATCTGCTAGTTCAGGTCAGGCCTATCTTAACCTTTCTCTCACAAGACCAGATTAGAACATCTAAGCTATCTGTGTAGTTTCATGATCATCTTTTGGTGCACATGGCCTGGAGACATAGAGATAGGATACACTTTTGGTAGTGTGGATACTTTTCACTCAGATAGTACCACTTTAAGGTCACTAAACCACTTCTTTTCAGAATTTATTAATAGCTTATTTCTGAAACTGATCCGAGAGAAGAAAAATACTATAACACAGAGCTGAACTACCTTTACAGAACTTTTCAAAAGATCCCTTTTTTCTCCCCACACTTTCCCCATCATTATTATTTTTAAAATGGAATAAATAATTCTCTTTTGTCTGCTTTATCTAAAGCTAGAAAAAGCTAGAAGTTCTTCACCACTTGAAATTATTTTTTTATCCCTTGCCTGTTTATGAAGAATTCACCATTTCAAATGAGTTTCAACCAATAAAGTTTTGTCATTTATAAGTAAACATTTGGCATCCTTTCTTCCCTAGCCAACAAGCCCAAAAGGTTACCTTCAGTGTGGTTTTCCTTGCAGCACTTTGCCTTTTATATTAACATCACCCAACATTTTCCTGAGATTAATCCTTGAGATAATTTTTTTTTGCAGTTTCCCAAATTATACTTAGCTCAAATAAAGAGTTTTCAGTTTATTTGGCTTGCCACTGACTTGTTGAATTGCCTGATGTTACTTAAATAATCTTGTATGGTCTTCTCTTATCCATCAGTAAAGCTTGAAAATAACTATATCATATAATTTTCTAAAATGCAGTCGAAGACTTGAAATAAAGAGCCTGAAAACATTTCAGATATTCAGATTTAAAACAATGTTCCACCTTTTTTTTTTTTTTTTTTTTTTCCCCAGGAGAAAAACCCCACAAACTAACCAACCTTGAAAAAAGAAAAAAGGAATAAAAGAGGCAGAAAATGTACTGAATGCACATGGTATCCAAGCAAACCTAATTCTTTCACTTTGTGCTGGAGCAGTTGAACAGGTCACATAAAATCACATGTTTTGTTACATATTTTTACTAATAAAACAGAATTTCATATTGCAGTGTGTCCATTGCCATGAAGGACAGACTACTTGGAGGCTTTTACTACATTGATTAGGTGCTTCTCTAAGTGGGACATTTTGTCCTTTACTGGTTTCTTGTCTTTTGACCTCTTGAACTAACTTGATTCCTGGAATTAAATTCAAATACACATATATACATGTATTTCTTAATATGTTCACAAAGTGTGTGTGTATATATGGGATTTATTTATATTATTATATGTATGTACATATGTATGTGTAAACACAATATATATATAACTTTTCATAAAAGGAGAATACCTGCATCTGAGCCTAAGACAGTAGATAACATTGACAAGAGGAATTGACAAGTAGTATTGTCAAGCAGTTCTGGAGCTATTTTTCTTCAAGATGCCTCACCATGCAAGTCAGATTAAAAGGCATAGTGGAGAAGCCCATGAGGGCTTTCAGGTCCTGGCTTTATTCCACAGAGACTGCAATCTTTGGGACATCACCTGAGCCTTTCAAGTGGTTTGCTGCATTCCAGTCCCAGGCTCACCATGACCAACTTCTTCCAGGGTCAGTGACTCCAGGGCTGATTCATCATAGACTGACCCAAAACAAATCAGTTATGTGAACCTGCCCCAGACTTTGAGGAGCAAAGCTTTCAGGTTTCTTGTTCTGGAAGTAGCCTGGTCCATCTGTCCCAGACCTGCCAAACTTGGCAGCCCTAAATTGATTGCTCTGAAGCAGCCTGGCAGAAAGGATTTGCCTTTGATTTGGCTAAATGTTGTCAAACCTGAGATGAGTCAAACAAAGTATTCAGAGTCAGTGAAATGTTTTTTAATGAAAATATTTCCCCAGGAAATATCTGTATGCAAGTTAATAGAGTCAGTTCCCACTAAGATCATAAATATGAATTACATGCATGTTTCCATTAGCTTTATACTCTAATCACAGTTTTTTGTAAGTGTTAAGTCAGGGGCTTTATGAGGCATGTAGTTTTCAATTTTTGACCAGCAGCTTTCAACATTCTTTGTATCATGTTTCCTTTTCTTCATATATGTTCTGTAAGCATGCACTGTGCAGTTCTTAAGAATACTGTCAAAATACAGTACCTCATGCTTCTTTTTCCCTGGCTTTTCACCTGAAGTGAGTAGCTGCCTTGCCAACCAGAGTATTTCAGGTTACAATATAATCAAAGACAGAACAGTCTGTGATTCTTATTACTTGTTTGTGTGACTCTTCCATATTGTTCCTGGAGACCCCAGGTTCATCACGGTATCAGAGCACAAGAATTCATGCACATTCCTCTGTTTCCTATTTGGCTCCGTTCACATACCAGAAGGAATAATCAGATCTGATTAAAGTGTGATTTTCAGGCAGAAATAGGGAAGACAGACCTTTCTGTACTAATAATATAAGTTTATGGAATATATTAACATATATTAAATTGTGATCAGTAAAAAAGACATATTAGCTCAAAACTGTGATCCTGAAAATCTCATCTACTGTGTTGGCCTTCCTTCTTTGCATATGGACAAAAATCCATCATTTAAACTGGGTATCTTGATGCATTTCTCTTGTCTATGGGTCATTAAGATGCACAAACTCAGTATTTCTCAGTTTATTTCTCATCAAGGCTTTTACTCCAACCTTTGAAATTTCTCTTTTGTATTAGACCATTCATCTAAACTGTGAGAAAGCAGGGTTGTTGTTTTGGTTTTGGTTTTTGGTCTTCTCTAGAGGAAATCAACTTCACATCTACTTCCTATGTAAAAGTGCATGGTGTATCCCCTGCCCCTCACTTGTCTCTAGTTCCAGAGGAAAAACCCTGCCAGTCTAGGGTGAAAATTAAAGCCAACTATTTTTCCTAGCTGTGTAATAGGAATGCTTTTCCCTGATAATCAGGAAGTCTTACATTTTCAACCTAGCCCCTAAATCTCATGTTTATACTAGTAAACTAAGTGTCCAGGCCATGGAGCTGAGTACATGATGACTATTTAACTGTTAAAATACTCCCTGAAAGTTTTGGTTCATTGCAGTTTTGGTTCATACAAAGTAGTGTGGAGAAAAGAATGCATTTTTTGAGGAGACGGAAGGGTGTTCCTACTAAGCAATGATTTATCCTATATGAGGGATGAACAAGAATTTAGTCATAGCAATATTAGTCCTAGTCCATTCTGTTTACTAGCATAAACGTAAGCAAAGCATCTGTGTGTCAAATTACTCAGTGAATGAAATGCTGGGGTAAACCTTGGAAAACAGTTTCTTGCACCTTTCTTGAAGGCTCTTTCTGTTACATGAAAATCTAGCAGGCTGTTTTTTCTGACTGAGTGATATTTGTTATTCTACAAAAGGGGAAACATTTTTAATATATATCTGATATGTTCATCCTGGTATCCAGAACAAGGGAGATAGAGCAGTCCCACTTGAAAATTACCAGTGAACCATAGACTGCATCTGCTCAAAATGGAGAAGAAAGAATTAAATACAGTATACATAGATTTCTCCCTAGCATGCACATTTACATGGATCATGTTTTAAGATGCCTAACTTCCCTAATGAATCATATAGGGAGCTTTAAGTTATGATTCCATCCCTGGGACCAGTGTTTAAAAATTAGATATTGCTACCCTGAACTTTCTAGATTCCTTTTGAATCTAAGCCAATGAGACTTAGCATTTCTAAATCCCCAGAGAATAATAGTAAGATAGTAGAGTTAGAAAATTGAGTTTTAGTCAGTCTGCCTAAGAAAAAATCATAACCCTGAGGATATATTCTTATAATGCTTCTAACGGGAATTCATTGTGACTTTGATGAGGAAGGAAAAGACAGAAAGCTAGAATGCATCAAAGTATTTTATAAACCTCCAAGGAAACAAATAGAATTGGAATAATTCCGTGATTATACATAACCCAAAACTGTGTAAACGTAGACTGGTCTTAGAGCATACAATATGTCCTAGTGGGATAAGTTGGAAGAAAACCAAGCATCAGTAATCATACTGAACATATAAAATTTGCATTTAAATAACATTAATGATTTAAGTGTCAAAGTCATAAAAAAACATTTAAAAATCTTCTCGGTCAAAAAGGTGTTGCTTTTTAAAGTGTATATAATTGTCTGATGAGGTAAAAGAGCTGAATTTGCAAATACAGAATTTCTCTAAGAAAAATGCTGAATTCACCTTTTCACTAAGCCTTTCCATGCATTTGCAAATTCCTGTTCTGATGTGAAATGGAAGTTCCAGTTACAACAAGTTGTTGTTTTAAAGGCACAGGATTTCACAGCTGGTGACTTAAAGATCCAGAATGTTATCCTTAAGCATTTTCCTTGAATAAATCTGAACTTCTGGGAAAGGACTCTCCCTTCTGCAGGAAAGACGACTTTTTAAATACAGGATTGTACCAGTCAAGCACAGAAGCAGTTACTTGGGTCATCTCTTTTTTGTTGAACAGCACTCCATAAGCCCTCAGCCAGAACTTCTGGCACATTATGTTTCCCTTTCAAGAAACCTCTTATTCAGAAAGCCTTTTTAGACAGGGAGGTATTTGCTATTGAGGGCTCACCTTTCTTCTGTACAGCTGTCTTTAGCTCAGGAAAGTGAGAAAACAAGCATTCCCTCTATTTCTTAATCTTATTTGAAAGTCTGTCAACCAGTTAGGATTGGGTTTATTTTGGTTGGTTGGATGGTTTTCTATTAGTATTTTGATACATTGGTACCCTGGAATTCTCTGCAGCTGGGACTCATCTGTTCTTCAAAGACAGATTTTGACTCTTGTTACTGGAAAACATTCTTTGCTTTTTTTCCTCACCAACACATATTCAGGGCAATAAATCAGTTTTATTTTGTCACTCTCAACAGATCTCTTCTGGTCCGTGTTGTCTTCCTGGAGATTTTTAGTTCTAAATACCTCTTTGTGTGGAAAATTTTCCTGTATAAAGGAAAATTTCATGTCTTTATCTGTATAAAGACTGCAGGGTCATCTTCTATGAAGTGTGTGGTTTTAAGGTGATATTAGAAAGATGTACTAAAATTTGTGTTATATTTTACTGATATTCCTACTTTGAGGCACAGTTTATCCATTGAAAATGTGTAGTAGCTTCCTCTGTGCTGTATGGCTCATGTTAGAGATCAGGGCAAACAAAGAGAAGTAACTCTGACACCATGGAGATTTTATGCAAAAATTCTTTGAGAGAAGAAAGTGTAAGTAGTTAGGTATTTTCTAATGTTCTGTTTCAGTGTTGCCTGAAATAGTTACAACATGTTTGCCTTCAAAATAACTTACTGCAGTACAATATAAAATATAAAATATCAAATATGGAGGTTGAAGAAGAGATATTAAAAAATATTTTAAAAAAACATATTGAGGCAATGTTTAAAATACTGAAATGATGTTTATTAGTCTATTAAAATCCCATGCAATACTTGAACTGAAAATTCCCAAGAAGTATCAAGCTGTTTTGTGAAAAGATAAAATAAATAAAACAAAACCACTCCAGCCCCCAGAATGTAGTGCTGGATTTGTGCCAATGTGCACGGTGTAGTTGCAGATGGTGTCCTTTTTTACTTTCTATAAAAGCCTGAGATTTGTGAATTAACAGCGTAAATTGGTATCACTCTTTTCCATTCCATTTGTTTCCTTCCATGTGACAAGGAACATATTGTCAGGCCTGGTTTTTAAGAAAAAAATAAACTGCAATGATTTCATATACTTCTTCTGTGGAGCACAGGCTGAGAAATTTTGTCATAGTACATTTTGGAATACATTGTTTCATTCTCAATTGGCAAACAAAAACAAATGTTGAAAACCTGTGTGAAATACAGGTTTCCTCTTGAGTCTATCTATAAGTGATTTCAAAATGTATCCAAAGGAATCTGAATGAAAAGATAATCCTTACCATACCATTTATACCAG
Source organism: Phaethornis superciliosus (assembly GCA_023637945.1). NCBI lineage: Eukaryota > Metazoa > Chordata > Aves > Apodiformes > Trochilidae > Phaethornis > Phaethornis superciliosus. The sequence goes on along the minus strand of JAJQWJ010000003.1, from coordinate 72,578,883 downwards.
TTGTTTGAGAAGAAATGTTGTGTGCATTAGATCTATGTTACTACCCATACATATACATGAGCATACAGTAACACAAATTAAATTTATTTCTACAAATTATGTCCAGAGAATGGCTATTTTATTAATTTCAGTAAACTGCATTTATCTCTTCAAGGCTGAGCAAACAAACAGCAAGGATGCCCTTTGGCAACAAGAAAGGTAAGTGCCTTGTATGGTCCCTCCAAGTACAGATCAAACTGACGAGAAGCAAAAAGTGGAAAAAATAATGAATCTAGACCATGTATGGTAGATTTTGATATGCTTGTCTGTACATCAATCAATACAAGCAACTGCATCTCAGAGGAAGAGAAAACCAGCTGTCAGGGATGCTACTCCAGGACACTGTAGATAACATTCTGTATCCTTTTCATATATCTGCATAATCACCTGCAGGGCAGAAAGGGGACAGATAACAGCTATGTGGGAGGAAATTTTTAGTGCTGTCGAAATTCTTATTTTATATCTGGTGTGAAAAGAACACCCACTGTTTTTGTAGGTACAGTCCTTCAGGGGTAAAGACAAGACAGATTACATCTTGTCTGCAAAGGAGTAAAATCTGGAGCTGGATGTTCAGAATCAGAATGATGCTACTGATTGCTTTCTGTGACCAGAGTCCACTTTTATGGCCAGAAAATTCAATGATGATCAAAGGTCATCATGTTGGAAGTTAAAATTTACACCTAACAAAATAGCTGGTTTACAAAGCATGGAGGGGAGAGAGCCATATTCAAAATCTTCCATTTTAACACTGATTAGTGGTTGGGGAACCGGCCTTCTTCCTCAGCCAAGATTGCTGTTGCTGAATGGACTCACTTGTGCTTAATTGGTAAAAAAGAGGGAGAAAACCACCAACCAAAACAAAAAACAAAACACACATAAAAGAACATTCTCCTAATCATTTCAGGGATTCAAGTGATTTTAGATGGTTTATTAAACAAACTACACATTTCTGTGTCGGTGCACGTATCATAATGTTTGAAATATTAGCACTGCTGCACATTAGATTAAAATTATATGCTGCATCTGAAGCATTAAACTTTGACAGGACTATGATGGCTAAGTTAACAAGAAAGCACTTCATGGAGAAGATACTAAAACAGTCTATTAGCTGTGCAAGTAATTATCTTCATATGCATCTGTGATGTTTTAAAACAGCAGAAAATTTTGTTTTAGTCATACAGCACTGAAATACAGCTGATTAAAAGGCTGAGCTGTAAGTATGAAATTGTAAGCTGTCACTCTAACCCTTTATATGCAGACTCTGAGAGAACAAATAACATTCAATACTCCAGTTGAAGACATTAGTAAAGCCTAGATAAGTTTTGGCATAAAACTATATAATATAATAATATATTTATTATATAATAATAATATATATGACTCTGGTAACATTTCTGTTATATATAAGGTAATACAGTCAAGATTTCTGTATGAGGGGCATTGAAAAGTTATAATACATTAAAAAAGGACAAAGTCTGTTCATTGATAGTTAAAAAAAATCTTTAAAAACTGAACCCCTCTGAAGCTTTACGACATTAAACTTTAAAAAAAAAAATTAACCATCTAAATTTACTAAAATTTTTCTATTACTCATCATGCATATTCTAAAGATGCTGACTTCTAAGGATGCTATCACCATCTGAAACACAGAGTAATAGGGAGTTATCATACAACCAATAGTTGAGAGATTACTCTCAGCAGAAGAAATGCCAACAAATAAAAATAAAATATTTGATTCAAAAATCTGGTTATACTAGTAATTTTCTTTTTAATTTTCCTATTAAAATATCAGTTCATATTTGCATTTTTTTAATTAACATGGTCATATTAGAATTTACAGCAAACCTTCTAGTTGCAATATCTCCTGCAGTAGATCCTTTGTATTTATATTACAAGTGTAATGCATTATGCTCCAGCTAAGCAGAATAAACTAAATGCTGTGAGAAGACACCAAGAGCTATCCACTCATCAGACAGAGACATTTTCAGCTAGCTCCAAAATGGACACAGCAGTGACAAAGGCTGAGCTCATCAGTAATGCTGATGGCAACTCTGTGAAACCTATTTGAGAAAGGATAAAAAATGCCGCACAAAGTAGCTGAGAAAGAGGAGTGAGAAAACTCAAGACAAACTATGCTGAAAACACTGATGTCAGCAGGGAAGAAGGAGGAGGAGGAAGAGGTACTTCAGCCACCAGAGCAGACATTCCCCTGCAGCCTACGGAGAACACCATGGTGAAGCTGGTTCCTCCCTCCCTGCTGCCCATGCAGCTTCCCTCCATACTGCATCCTATGGAAGATCCCACCTCAGAGCAGGTGGATATGGCCTGGAGGAAGCTGCAGCCTATGGAAAGCCTTCCCCAGATAAAGCTTCTGGCAGGACGTGGGAACCTCTGGAGTGGAGACCTTGCAGGGAAAGGTTTTCTGGTAGGATCTGTTGCCTGAAGGGGACCCGTGCTGGATTAGCCCATTCCTGCAGGACTGTATCCTTCAGAAAGAACCCATGGTGGAGACTGTGGGATGGGCTCACTCTGGAAGTTAGTGAAACACTGTCTCCTGTGGGAGGGACCTAATCTGAATCAGATAGACCACTATCTATCCCACTGCAGTTCTGTTTTTGCAGACATCATGTTTTCTTATTAAATACAAGACTGAGATTCTTAGTCATGTCATGGGGTATTTTCATAGCTTTTGTTACTTGTCCAATTTTGGTATGAGCAACAAATGATGGAAGAGAGTTTTCTATTAGTGTATTGTGTGTTCTAGCAGATTAATTAAAATAGAGTAATTTTTAGAGTCCAATTTAAACTCGTAATTTTTCACGTATAGAGCAGGTCACCTAATTATTGCTAATTCCTCTTAATAATGCAATTAGTATTTCTATACACTGATTTTCTAGCCTATATTCTGTTATGTGGTATAATGCTCACCCTACTTATGTGTTCTAATGATGAGTTGTCAGTGAGATTTATTTGGTTTTCTCCTCAGTCCTGACGGTTGTGGCTTCAGGTTATTTTTGTACTTCTCAGCCCTGTATTTGGTAATGAGTTATACACTTTACTCACCTTTGTTCCATTCACTAACATTTTTGTCCTGATTTGAGAGGAGCAGGAGAGAAAAACCCTTCCTGGAACACCACCAGCAGTTGCCAGCCTCTTGATGTTTCAGCTGTAATGAGGAGAAGCTGAGCCTAAGGGAAGAGAGGATTGCTCATGAGAGCTAAATGGACCCATCACAGTATTCCTTCCCACGGTTCTCAGTATAAAATGGATCTCAAGAGAACCCTCTGGTACATGGGTTTCTATTCTCTGGGTGGTGTGCTCTCTGGGTTAAGGCCTTCCTGCTGCTTTTCCTTCTTTCCTCAATGGCAGAGGACAGATTTTACCAAGATAGGTCACCTAGCTACTTGAGGTTTTTCAACTTTAAAGTCTCTTTTCCTTCTTCCTCTGGAGGTAAGTAGGAATAACAGAGAGCATCTGTCACTACCCTGCCACTGTCCAAACCCTGATAATTATGTAGGCTTATTCTTTTTTTTTAATATAGTATGTTTTATTTTAGGATAAGAAACATGCAGTTGCAGGTGTAATAAGTAGAACTTAATGTAACTGCAAGTTAGTTAATAGTATGCCTTTAAATATCAGTCACAGCACAAGGATTACACCTCATAACAGCTAGCACAATCTAGGCAATAGTCACCTCATCATTAAACAAGCTGACACCACAGCAGAATTTTCTTTAAAAAAATTGAAATGCATGTAGAATCAAGCTAAAACCTGTTTGAGATCAAACAAGTCCAAGCAAATCTTGGCAAAATCTGCGATACTGTATGATTTATTGTTTTTAATGCCTGAGATTTGTTTCTAATATTTGTGTAGTGGTTTAACCCCAGCCAGCAGCTCAGCCCCACACAACCACTCGCTCACTTCCCCCAATTAGGGTGGGGTAGAGAATCACAAGAGTAAAAGTAAGGAAACTCATAGAGTCAGATATATATATAAGAAAGCTTAATAAGGAAAGCATAAGCTCTGTGCACAAGTAAAGCAAGCCAAGGAAATAATTTAGTACTTCTTCCCCCCTTTCTCCCTCTTCTCCCCAGGTTTTATTGCTGCAAGGAGATTCATATATTATGGGATATCCCTTTGGTGAGTTTGGGTCAGCTGACCAGGTTGTGTGTCCTCCTGACTTCTTGTCCACCCCAAGTCTACTTGGTGACATGCCTTGAGAAATTGAAAGAAGGTTGGTGCATAGCAACAACTAAAACATCAGTGTTTTATCAACATTATTCTCATAAGTCCAGTGGTTATAAATTGCACTTTTGTGGTGATTACATCTTGCTTAAATGAAATCTTGCCTGATCTTGCTCTCTTTCTTTAGATACATTCCAGAATAGCTACAACATATATGTTCACATGAACTAATTACAAATGACTTGTAAACTATTATGCTTATTTGTTTTAAATTTTATCTTATTTATTAATCATACATGCAGCTGAATAATTTTTAAGAGAGGTGTTTATTACTTAACTAGTGTGGAAAGAACCACCAGGAGTTGCTTACTAGTTTTTCTTCCCTTCTCCTGTCCCCTAATAAATTTCCATGGAGATGAAGTTCACATAATACATTCCTTATTTTCCACTTCTTAATTCATTATGAACTCCTTCATAATTCATTGTGAATTCCCCCCACTTAAATTCCATGTACAATATTAGTAAAAATTAACCTTAGCTTTCCCATAGTGTTATTCATTAACTGATTTCAATACTTTTCAAAGTCAAAAGCTTTATTATTATTAAAATAAACTACATGCAAATGGTGTTTTAAACAGAAAAATACATTAATCTGTTACAAAATAATCCTACACCAAAGCAATTCCAATATAATACAATATTCAGTGTGGAGAGACAGGCTTTTCTAGAAGTGCTCAATAATTTCTATATTCATTAATTACTGGAGAGAGACATATTCTAAAATTTTTTTCCCTACTGGACTTCAAATTAAGCATGGCCAATACTTGTACATTTTTCCTAGGTGCTGCTGATACATTTATCCCTGTGAAATGTGTCTCTGGAAAAAGAATTCCCGCCAATTCAGACAGGATAGTTGTCCTTCCTGATATCATTAAGAAATCTGAAATGCTTTTTTGTTCCCTTTTCTTTTTCCTGTCTGCTGGAAATTCTCAGACTAGACCACACGTATGTCTTAGTTTTACAGCAAGCAACAGAAAATTCTGTAGTTTTCATCTCTCACATCTAGGGATTTTATGTTTCTAATGTACATGAATATTGTTTTGTCAGCCTTTCTTCCTTTATAAGGATTATTCAGTTAGTTGAAGAAAGAATTTGATTTGTAAGTGTAGCAAATGTGAGGCAGATGTCATGTTTAGAGACTTTTTTGCATCATGTAAAAATGTGTAGGAACCTGTGTGCCAGCTGTGAGTCTCAAGATCAAAATAAAAGGGCAGAGTAATGTGAAGGGTCTGAGGGTAGGCATCTGGTGCTGCCTGCCTCCCTCAGAGAGATGAATAAGGTGTTCTAACAATAATTATCAAAGCCTCCTATCTGCTCATACTTTCCCCTACAGGGAATTTTGGCTATTCAGAGAACCTCTGGGAGAGAGAAAATAATTTTTACAGGCCACCCAAGTGGCTGCTAGGTTCTCTTGGCAAGAAATTGAATAAATACTAAGTAAATTCAAGGGTAGTACTCTCTTACCTCATTTTTAAGTCATTTTTATTATTTATTGGTAGTTTGTACATACTACAGACATGTTTTTCTTTTTTTCTTCTATTTTCCATCATCTGTTGTAAGATATCAAGATATGAGTTTTGATCTAAAGAATTGTATCAAAGTAAACCTAAAGAACTACAGGGACATTATTTTTTATAACATATAATCTTACTTAGGATTAAAGACAATAATCTATATGAAACTAAGAACTAAATTCTTAATATAAGTCTAATTATATTATTTATTTAAGTAAATAAAGTCTAATAGTCCAGATTAACAGAGCGATGTAGAAAAACCTCGAGAAAAAAGTCCTATCCTCAGCTCTTTGCAGAACAAATTCAGGCTATCATAAAATCTACCTGGATATCTGTTCTGCCCTTGCAGCTGGGTACCTCATTTAAAACAGCTCTTGATTTTTTAAAGATGATTTTAAGTCTTTTAAGTCTTTCTATTAATTCATGTTTTCTGGAATATTTAGAGACAAGTAGGCTAATATACAGAAGTCATGAACTCTTAATGCACATTGTAAATTCCCAAGATTCATCTCTTATGTATTAGCAATCCAATTTTTTCAGAATTCAGCTTTCTGGTTACTTTATTCTACCATGACAAACTTATCCCTGAAATGTAGCTTACTGGTGTCAAAATCTGTTTGAAGTTTTTGGTGCATTTATCCTTTACATATTTTGTCTTGCAATGAATAATGCAAATCTCTTCTTCATATTTGTGTATTCAACATGTTTATTTTTAGTGGCTTTGCTGTTGGCCTTTATTTATTTACTTGTTTATTGTTATTTTCTACAACCTTCACTAGCTTTTAGAGCAGGTATGGCTGTTCTGATGCAATTAATTTGCATTTTTGTAATTTCTGAATTGATGAATAAACAATATGATAATATAAAAATCATTGCAAATAACCTTTAACAGCTCCAGATTTCTTAATGAAAGACTTAAAAAGTAGCAAAGCTTTTCTTTTCTAGTCCATGCTTAACATTTAATTTATACTATTTTAAATATTTTGTTTGTACTGATTTTAAGGTCATATTTGTTTGCACTTGCTTCAGCAAGTTTACTGACAACACCAAGCTGTGTGGAGTAGTTGACACATTAGAGGAAGGGGGGGCTATCCAGAGGATCTTGTACAACCTTAAGAAGTGGGTCCATGCCAACCTCATGACATTCAGTAAGGCAAAATGCAAGTTCTTGCACCTGGATTCGGCCAATCACAAGCATAATTACAGGTTGGGTGGGGAACTGATTCAGAACAGCCCTGTGGAGAAGAACTTGGGGGTGTTGTAACCCAGAAAGCCAATTGTATCCTGGGCTGCATCAAAAGGAGTGGGGCCAGAGGGTCAAGGGTGGTGACTCTCCCCCTCTACTCTGCTTTAATGAGGCCCCACCTGGAGTACTGTAGACACTATGGAGTCTTCAGCACAGAAATGATATAAACCTGTTGGGGCAGGTCCAGAAGAGATGATTATCAGAGGACTGGAAAACCTCTCCTATAAGGACAGTCTGAGAGGGCTGTGGTTGTTTAGCCCAAAGATTAAGCTCTAGAGAGACCTTATAGAAACATTCCAGTACCTGAAGAGCAACTCCAAGAAACCTGAAAAAGACATTTTTACAAGGGAATGCAGAGGTAGGAGAACAGTTTCAAGCTGAAAGAGGATAGATTTAGGTTTTATGTTAGAAAGTTCTTCCCTGTGAGGATGGTGAAACACTATAATATGTTGCCCAGATAAGTTGTGTATGTCTCCTCCCTGGAAGTGTTCAAGGCCAGGCTGGATTGGGGTTGGAGCAATGTTATCTAGTGGGAAGTGTCTCTGCCCATGTGGAGAGGCTGAAACTGGATAAACTTAAAGGTCCCTTCCAATCTAAACCATTCTGTGATTCTATGGAATGGGTTAGTTTACCTTCTCTTTTGCTAGTGGCTTTGAACAGGAGGTTCCTGTACTAAGAAAAGACTGCAGTCAGTGATGCCAGCACTTGCTTTGACAAATAAAGTGAGTTAGGGTGGGATATTTTGGCTTTGTGTGTAAAATTTATACAGCATTACAGAAGCTTTAGTATATAACAATAGTTGCTTGAAATGCAGAAAAACCCCATCTCATCTATCTGGATTGAGACTCTAATGACAGCCAGACTTCTTCTCTAGGGAGATGAAACAAAGAAAGACTCACAGTAGTCATGTCACCCAGCTCTCATGGAGAAGGTGTTCAAACTCTTTAAAATTAATCAGAGAACCTGTGTAGGGTAGGATCACAAAGGTAAAGTTTAAAGAAACTGAAGGAAGCTGTCTACTCAGCTTGAAGTGTGACTCTTTCAGTCTGTGTCCTCCAGAATAGTCTTTCCCAACATGAAGAATGAAACATTAGAGCAGACTATATGTGGGTTGTGCAAGTGTGAAGAATAGCAGTTTTTTGGTGGAGTTCACTCAATTGTAGCACCAACACCTTTACTGAAAACTAAGTTTTAAGACTGCATGTTTTAAAATCCTTAATCTCAAGTGCTTATTTGTAAGAACAGGGCATTTGTGTGAAGAGACCAGACTATCACATCTTTCAGCATCTGGAATTTTCATAGTCCTAATAAAGTTGAAATTCTCATATTACTCTTTCAGAAACAATTGCTGATTTAAACAGACAAGGCTAAACAAATTATTGTAGTTACTTTGCTACAAAATAGTATATACCAATGTTTGTAAACAGTGCATAGCTCATAGATGTAATTAGTTTACTGCCAAATTTTAATATATAAACTGAAATTATATTGAAAACATCAAGGTGAATGCCTTCTGAAGTCTGGATCTTCTAGATGACAATTTCAGGGTAAGTTATCGCATTATGAAATTAAATTTCCTAGATAATTAACTAAATTTTCCAACTGTAATTTGCCTTTATATCTGAATTCTTGTATTGTAAAGTTTGAAATAGAGTTTTATTTTATTTTGCTGTTCTACATTACAGTGACTACAAAAGGGAAAAAGTGAAGCAAAGGCTGATGACAGTTAATTCCCATTCTTACAGTCTTTGTGGACTGATAGAAAGGTAAAATGTGAATCTGCCTAGAAAAAGAATCAGTTTGTTGCACTAAAAATAAATAAAAAAAGTAAAATAAGTGAAAATTATTTGCTCTATAAATATGTCTTATATTGGAAAAAAAATGTTCTAAATTTCAGATTTGGTATCTAGTAAAATAATCACAATCTGTTAACTTTTTCTCATAGCATTAAGGTTATTAAAACAAAATCTGCTAGTGTACTTCAAACAATGCAAGCATTCAAGAACCATAAAACTATAACAGTTTAAAGATCAACCTAGTCTTGACACTTCTATTTGTCTGTAGTCAGCAATAATCAACATAAGTTTATGGAAATAATCTAAGCATTTGTCTTTTTCAATTTTTTTAGTGTAATAATGAGCTGAGGATCTTCTTGAGTTATTTAGGGACCCATCCTCCATAATCCTACTAAATTTGATTAATAGGTTGCTGGTCTTTTACTTTTGGCATTTTGTGTATTCAACGATTCACTCTTAAGACATTTAGGAGACACTTAGTTTCTGTAAAATATAAACTTTTCTCATAGTTGCATAGACTTCCTGTCCTTAGGCAAAAATTATTTTTTGTGCTTCTTACTATAATACATTTTTTAGATTTTATATATATATATTTATTTTCTTCATAACTTTCCTTCAATAACTTGGTATCTTCTTTTTTCTTGTGGATAGTGTTTCAGAATCATTGCAACTAACTTAACAATAAACTCCTGAACTTTTCACTTTTTTCAATATATCAAATCTATGTTTCTGGTTTTATATGTTCAGAATCTAGTCATCAGTTTAAAGATAACACAAAATAATTTTAAAAATCAACCAGAACAAGAGAAAGAAACCCACGTGTAAGAACTATGTTAAAAACAAGCTTAGTCTGAATATTAGCATAAATATCTTGACAGTGCAGCATAACATAAATTTAAAACGGGATGATCCTTTGTTAGTAGTAAAGCATAAAAAAGGATACTGTATTTTTCCATGTTAAATTCTGGAGAAGAGCAATTTTTTTATTATGTTGTCAGTATTACTATTCTAGACATGAAGTATCCCTTCATTCTGAGTATTTAGTCCATGCTACCAGTTCATACTATGCAATTGACTAGTACACTAAATCTTCACTCATTCCGAGGCAGCAAAAGGGTCTAAACTCCGGCATTTCACTCCTTTTTAAATATTTGTATTAAAATTATTGTTATATGATTGACATCCTCTCATTTTTGAAGTTATAAATTAAGCTTCTAACTGTGCACTCTTGCATTCATTTCTTATTGATTTAGAAGTGATTATAATTTTCTAATATGAATAGCTATGAGGCAGTTTTATTCAGATAGCCATCCAGATTTCTAATTTCATATCAGATTTCATCTTTATATTTCTGTGGTTTGAGATACAGGATATAACCTTTCTTCTCCTTTACTAATTTTGAAGATACCGCTTTTCCAAACAGTTTCAGGTAGAAATCTCTTCTACTTGGAGAATTACTATCCAGTGTATCCTAGACTGTTCATTGATCCCTGACTTCATCTGTTCCATTTTGTAAGGGTCTTTTCCTTGACTTAAGACATAAAACCATATCCTAGCAAACTTTTAATTGCCTGCTAATCTTGGATGATTGTTTTTCTAGAAAATGTCTTTCTTAAAAGCTGGGATATAACTGCACTGATACTAAATCAACTCAGATAAGACTTTAATTTTAGGCAAATTTTCTAGGTTTAGTTTTAAAAGCATTTATAAAATGGAACCTTTCCTCCCCAGGAAAAATACTTCTCTTCAAAGTTGTTTCCACTAGAAGTTCTTCAACTGCTAGTTCTTAACGGATAGCTAAAAATTGCATGGCTGCATAATACTGTTTCCTAATAATTTTCCAAAATTAAAATCTCCATATTTTAATTGGTTCTTAATTGGATCCACCGATGTCTGTTTGTAATGCTAGACTGTATCATCTAGACTGCATCAATGTCAGTTTAGCTATAGATTACAAGCTCTCCTGATCCACTGGACAGGTCAGTTTGCATTTATACTGAAAGTAATTCACATTACTCATGCTTCTAAAAGTGGCAAGTGTCATGATCTTCAAAATTCTAGGGAATACTTCCGATTAAAGGATAGCGTGAAGGGAATAGACCTCTCATTTTAATGCTACCAATTCCATTTTGAAATGGTGATTAGTTTTTAATCTCAAGTCAATCTGAACTTTCCCGAGCGTCAGAACAAAAATCTGTTCTTAAAATGCCATGTCCTTGACATAAAGATGACTTTGCAAGGAATTCCAGTGGGATGTTTTTTATAGACTAAATGTAACATTCCTGCTATGATTCCTCTTCCTGCATAAAATCAAGTAAACTCGTATAAATGTAGAAATAAAGGAAACCATAAAAAGTTTTGTCTGGGTGCCCGTGGCAGGTTTAATCATCTGGAAAATGAAATTCATCTTACTCATCTTCCTTACTATGGTTTCTTAAAAGCACAATAGGACATAATAAAATGAACGCAGCATCTGTTCCTATATTACTTAGGTTAAAACTTCTGAAATGCTAAGTAATTAGTTTAAGTTTCTGGAACTTCTGGAGCTAATTTGGAAAGTGAGGTTCTTAAAAGGTACTGAATTTTTTTTAATATTATTGCAATTTTTACAAGTCAACCATGATGGCTGATCAAACTCATCTTTAATAAATCATTTCTATTTCTGTCCATACCCATGCTTTTGTAATCACTATGGAAAATCTGAAGTTTGGTGTTATTTAAATAAAAGCTGTCAGCAAGATTTTAATGGAGAAACTGGCAGACATATTCTATTTTACTGGCTATACTTAATAGAAATCTTTATTTTGAAGAGATGTATTACACCAGTCACAAGCAAGTTCAGGACAGCAGAATAACATATCCAGGATTTCTGTTCTTAAACATGTTAATGCTTCCAGGTTTCCTTTTCCAGTTAAGAGCAGAGTATTGCTTGAAAATTTCATTCCATTAAAGTACATAAATATATATGTTTTATGCCAAAAGAACTCTTCCCATATCATTAACGCAGACTTTTATTCACTGTATGATAATATGATCAGTTGAGCTGATGTACTGTCTGAGGTACCTGCTCTAACGCAGAAGAAGAAAGCAACTTAAAAGCCTTTCTAGCTGAATTTTTTAGTGTGCAAAATTTATAAGAAGTGTAAATAGGTATGTGAGATTTAACAAGACCGTGTGTCAGGTCCTGCACTTGGGATACAAAAACCTTGTGCAACTCTACAGGCCTGGAGAAGAGTGGCTGGAAAGGTGCCCAGAGGAAAAGGAGCTGGCAGATGAACCCAAGCCAGGTGAGTGCCCAGATGTCTAAGGCCAATGGCATCCTGGCTTTTAGCAGAATATACTGTGGGCAGAAAGGCTAGGGAAGTGATTGTTCCCCTGCACTCTGCACTGGTGAGGCCACAGAACAGTTCTGTGATTTCAGATGTTTTGTCCATATTTTGACTGTCAAGAAGCAGCAAGAGCAAGAAAGGGAAGCAGAGCCAGAAGAGCAAGACAAGGTTGCCATTTAATGGCATACTGACAAAGGAAGAACAGGTCCAGTGGTGGTAACTGGGATCAGCAGCAGTCCAGAGATGACCAGTGAAATCTGCAGAGATGAGGCAGATCCAAGGTGAATCTAGGAAACCAAGCCAGCAAGTAAGGACCAGCAAGGTACCTAGCTGGGCACACACATGTTGGCACAGGGCTATATAGATCTGACAAGCATTAAGGGTGAGAGCCAGAGCTTCAGTCTGCTGAGGGTCACAAAAATACACCTTGGATCATCAAGTGTGTTGCAATGTCCAAAATGCTTATATGCCACTCTTAATTTTATACCTGTGAGTAGACTGTTTCATGATGGGAATAGATAGTATCATATTCTTCTGAAGTATAGATGCAATCTGATTCAGTATAACACTGCTATGATTTCCATTGAGAGGAGAACCATGGAGAATAGTTTTTTGTCAGTTAAACCTATTCTTGTATTCATAAGGAACCTATTGAGAGCAGTGAATCCTATGGAAAAGAAACCTGAAGACTCATTTGTCCATAAAGACAACTGATGTGTGACTGAATCAGCAGCTGGGCATTCCGAATCTAACCAAGTCATTTATACTAAGGAATATGCTTCTTGGAGTGTTAAACTGAGGTAGAAACACCATGACTGTGTTATGTGGGACTCAAACATGCACAGAATGATCACTGGAAAACATGACATGATCAAGAATAAAGAGTAGCATACTTGCCTTTTAACAGAGTTGATCATAAAACGAAAATAAAACTACCTCCATGTGGAGCTGTTTTGGGGAATGTTATTGTGCAGCTGGGATGTACTAATAGGCTTCATCTGCCAGCTCCAGCTGTGGAGAGAGCACCTGGCATAGGTAGACATGCCCAAATTTCCTTACATCACACTTAGTGGCTTGTTACAGAAAATGGAAAGAAACACACTATAAGCCATACTCATGGTTTTTGAGTTGAGTCTTTTCATATCAGTATTTGCAACATGTAAAGTATTATCTTATGGATAAATAGAGGAACATTTATTTATTTATTAAAACAACAAGAGTGTGGCATGCATTTTTCTGTGGGATAGCAAATGTTCTTTTAGAAGCTTAGTTTGCATTAAAAATCTAGGTAAAAACTCAGAAAATTCAGACTTATCTCAAAACCATTTTAAAAACTGTGATTACCTTAATTACTGTAGTTTGAACTGTAGCAGCCAACAGGGCCCAAAGCAAGTTAAATGCTTAGATAATTTTTCCACTATATAACTTGACATGAGAGAGGCAGACAAGCCTCAGGAAGGACTATAATGAGACAGAGTGAGTTTTCAATAAGTACAGTGGCTGTTTAAATGTATGTGTGCCCTCTCTGTGCTTACTGGAGTTTCTGGAGGGACAAATGATCTGCACATTCAGAATGAATATGTATTTCATTTGCCTTCTCATTCCTTACTTCTCCCTTCCTCTCATCTGTTTCACTATTTGCCTTACAGCTCTTTCATCACTGAACTCCCCTAATGTCAAATAATAATAAATCTAAATCTTCAGCTAATATAAGTAGGTTCCTTTGTCTCCCATGAAACTATGCTAATTTCCACCAGCTGAAAATGTGGTTCTCCTTTTTATCACCTGGTTTCATTTTTCATAAAGCCTTTTTCATATTTGCAAAGACTTCCTCAACTAATATATTTTTATCGTGGAGAAAGACACTTCTGCACTCGGGTCATCATTTCCCTATGGTTATTTTTCAGTGGTTACAAAGAAATAGAATCATTATTATGTCATCCTGGAACACATTTCACTGGATGTAGATTTGTTGGTGCATTTGGTATGAGAGGAAGGAATGTTTCTTTTTTTGTTTTAATTTCTGGAGTTCTCTTTCTTTTTTGTTAAAACAAAGTGAAAAGGAAGGAGACTTTCTGAGAACATTTGCCTTTTTACATAAAAATTTTTCTAGGAGGGTCTTATAAAATGTTTTATCTTGATACACCTTTTGTCTGAACATATTTCATAGTTTCAGGAAAATGCACATTTAGGCATTAACTGATTTTTAGAAAGAAGATGGATCATCAAAAGGCATGTATGAATTATAGGTAGTTATGGGGTATTGCTTATTTTATAGAATATTGGCCAATAGGTCAATCTTTTATTGAGATTGTCATAAAAAGTAAGAAAAATAATATTGTATTTTAAAGAGTTTTCATCCTATATTTTCAAGTATTTAAATATGTATAATATCACTCATCCAAATAATAGTATTCAGGTAATTCAGATTGATTTTTTTTCTTCCAGTTTGCCTCAGACCTCGCTTACCATTTTTATACAACAGGAGAGTAGGAAGTGAGACACAAGGCCCACTCACTCTTCTGCAAAAGTCTTCAAATCCCTTATTTTCCATATTCTAAAGCACTTGGACAAGGAGAAGGAAAATCTCTGTCCCTGTCCAAAGTTAGTAGGGCCAGAAGGAGAGAGTCTTGATTTGTAGTACACTTCCTGATGGAGTCCTAACTTTCAGACATTATCAAGGGGCAACTGACATTTTATCTGTCATGACTTCTACTTACATTAGAAAAGAATGATTGAAAATAAATATTTCATAGGAAGAGTTCAGCTTTGTTTTTGAAAAAAAAGATTTAGTAATGTTTACCTTTTCACTCCCCTCTAAAAGTACCCAAAAAACATAGGCATGTGTGGGCAACATTATGGACTGGATTGGGAAAATGATGCCACAGTGCATGCAGAGTGTATTTTCTACTGTTGCTAATAGTATATAAGATGATTATTTTGTCCTCCAAAGCAAAGCCAGTTTTCTACTGTGACTGACTGCTAATGAAGATATGAGGCCATTTGTAGAGGTCAATGTAATGAAAAGAAATTACTTGTTTTAAACACCTAGTTCCATTCCATGGCAGACTTCCAGAATGATCAGTGATCAGTGGCAGGTTTAAGAAATGTTAAGGACAGTCAGTGATGTAAGGGTTAACACAAAATGCCTGCTAGTAATTCTCTGGGGGTCATATTGACCTGATAGAAGCTAACACAGAATGCTTGTTTAATAGAAGCTAAGAAATTGTTTAGGTAGTCATCACCTTATAAGGGAAATATGTGTGCTAAACTGATAACTATAGCAACCTTGAGATAAGAAACAGAACGTGCTGTCAGCTTGGCTGAAGATTGAAGAAATGCACATGCCTGAAGAAGAAGAGGTGAAAAGTTTACCCAGAGAAAGACCTTTGCTTCATTTTTACTTCACCCCTACAACCCCCATGACTACCACCAGGAGACACTATGCAAGAGCAGAAGGGAGGAGATTATGAAAATGACCTCTTGGGACTAATTTTAATACAAAGTGGGAGTAGGTGATGCATATGTATGGACGTATTGTGAAATCTAATGAATATGTAAAACGTCAATGTATATAGCAAAACCCTGATTGCAAGATTGGTGCATACGGATTTCAGAGGAATTATCCCCCCGTGCGCCCAGCGCTGAATAAACATACCCCTCTCTAGAACTTTCCAAGTTGTAGAGTCGTTTTCATAACAGGAGTTATTTACGGTGCATGTCAGTTAGAGGTCTGATTTTTTTTAGGCTAGGGAAATAGAGAAATCACTAATCAAATACACTGAAGATAGGTAAGGAGAAAGTATGTTTCACACCAAGCTGTCATCAAGTCCATACAATCTCACTGTCTGCCTGCAAATGATAAGAGAATTTACTTCATATTATGCTTAATGTTTCTTCAGTATATTAAGATTAATCAGCTCCCAAACCAAATGCTCTCTGAACAGAGGAAAAAAAAACCTCTCTTTCTGTGATAATGAGCAATCATTACTCTCTAAACTGAAGTTTTAAAAAGTTGGGTTTGGTTGATTATCAAGATCAAATACAATTAAGAATGGTTTAATCATTAATGTTCCCTTGGTTTAGTGTGAGCTGTCTTCTTATTGTCTAGCTCAATGAAATCTAGATCAACTTAAAGAAGATAAAGGTGTCAGGTATCAAGTTCACCAGTTGCTTATATCTTTCTGAAAAGTTTTATATTGAGACATGATTTTTTTTTCTTTTATTTAGCCATCCACTAATATAATGAAATAATGAGCAGAAAAGATTTTTTCTGTGGAGTAGATATATTTTCAGGGTAGGATTGAATTTATACATTGTTCTGTTGAAACTTAATTTCCCTTTTTAGATATTAAACCTACCTTTCTTTTGTTTTTCTTTCATCCCATCTCTAAATTAAATAACTTAGAAGAACCAGATATTGTTTGATGGCTTTCTTTGTAACTTATCAAACTTACTGTATAATCTACTGTAACTATTTTCTTATTCACTATTAAATTCTTGCTCACTGTTAAATTTCTTAAATTCACTATTAAAGCGATTTTATGAAGACTAGTAAATCCTGCTAGTCATGATTCCAGCCAGTGAAATCTACTGCTTCTGCTTTCAAAAATGACTAAAGACAGTGAATTTATGGTGAAAATAAAGGATTTTAAAATGGAATGTTAAAAAAAAAAAAAAAAAAAAAAAAAAATCACATTATTTTTGCAATGGGGATTATTTGGAAGAACCTTTTAAAAATACCTGTATTTTGTTTCTTTCTTCTGTCTGAAATTTTATTTTTCATAATGTCTTTGAGCACAGGAAATTAATTTCCTTGAAAATTCCTGTATTGCGTTACACATGGATAATTAACATGCTTTTAAAGTTGTTATTGAATTTGCTTGGGACTAGGCTAAGGTCTAAGTGTGTTCAGTCTTCCACATTGCATAATTGCCATTCAGAAGCAAATACTTGCATCTGTAGTATTCAGTTGATATGACTCCAAAGACCTAGTTAGTGTATAGGCTAGATCCAAATGTTCTCCAGGAAATCTATGTCATCTCGACATAATTATTTAAAAAGCTTTTATTCCCATTACTCAATGGACTTTTTACAATTTAGGAAATGACAAGGTAGTGTTCAGAATCAGTAACAAAGCTCTATCTTGCATACTATAATTTTTTTCTGTAGTTTTTAATATTCCAACAGAGATAGAACAATGATAAACAATTTTTGTTTATCTTGTGCTTATCTTGTGAAGGGAAAAAAGCAAACGTATAGCTACTGATGGGGAAAACTGACACTGAGGGAAATATTCTGGCCATGGGAAAAGCTTGTAGGGTAGTGAAAAGTTAGAGCTTCCACCAAAAGGTTTTTGAGGATAGTTGAGTGGAATCCTGTACTTTTCTGTGAGAAAATATCCTCTTAAGGCTTTCTGCAAAGATTTAGTAGATGTATGAAAATTTTTTATTCAAACTGAAGGTAGGCCAGAAAGTTTGAAGTAAGGAGAGGGGACCGCTGAGTCCCATCATTACCTAGTGACTCCTAAAAACACTTGTCAAAGTGATGAAAAGTGTTTTAGAAGATGTGGAAAAAACATAACCTACAAAAATATTTCTTCTGCTCCTGAAGAATATGTTTGGCAGTCATACAGGTGCTGACTCTTATTCCTTAGCTGAAAACCATACCTTTACATTCATCAGCTCTCTAACAGCTTCTCTGAGATGATGGCTAAAGGTTAAGTGGGAGGAAAGCTGAAGGTCCCTGACTGAGCTTAGGGTTATGGACTGGTTTGTTTTGTTCATGATGCTTTGCGTGCAGCAATTTTTATTGCCTAACAAATCATCCACTACTAGTATTTGGAGGATTTACGTTTATATCTCAAAGCCTTCAGTTAAAATGCAAGGCAGATTTTGACTCTTGAAGATGCCTGTTCCCACTGGCAGTATATAAAATGCAGTATAATTATGCATAATCTATATTTCTAGTGATCGCTTCTCAGGGTACTGTAAAAATGATGAAACTTTAGCACAGCAATACTTCAGTTCACTTAAAACAAAGTCCACCTTACAATACAGGTTACAAAATAAGGAGCTAGTCCATTCCCCTTTTCTTCATCTCTTCTTCATCAAATTTCTTTAGCATTTTCAACAGCCACCATAAATTTAAAGACAAAAAATATATTTGCAGTCTGTTTGGATACATACTTTATGTATACAGGTTGTAAACAATAAAAACTGCCTATTGGTTTGGGTATTAATATTAAGCATATTAATAAGGTGTAGTCAGCTATAAAATCTTTTATTGTTTGTTTCTTTATTGACTGTGTGCACATAAATTATCAGAATAGAATTTTTCCCAGAAATTTTTTACAAGAATAAGTCAGCAAAGTGAGGGGTATTAATCATTTGAACCTTTTAATACAATATCTGTTGGGTTTGCTAGGAAGAGAAAGAATCACACAAGTTACCAGTGTCCTGTGTATCTTTAAAAAGCTCCAGTAACCTTGAGTATTTGGCTTTTTCTTTAGACCTAAGAACAAATGGTCGCCCTAAACTTCTAACCTTCCCTATAAAAATGAAATAAACCACACAGTGTTTAGAGTGTTGGTTTTTATTAGTCCTAATCTGTTCTAAGATAATTAGCAGGCTTGTCAAAAATATTACCTAGAGCTGTAAAATATCAACGTTTCATCCACTTGTTTATTGAGCACTCATAACATTGGTAAATTTATAAAGGCAAAATTTGCTAAAGCAAGCTGTTCTTTATCCACATTTGTCACTGAATATATTATGTTACATCAAAGATTTTTTTAAGTCTTCCTTGCTTTCATTCAAGAGCTTCGTAAAAAGTAAGTTTTAACCTAAAAAAGTGTAGCCTGAAAAAAAGCTGAATTAATATAGTCATTAGCACATGGCAAAGAAATAATAAAACTTCATTATTTTTACCTTTAGAATTTAGAAGTACTGTGCCTAATTATACTAGTGGTCAATCTGTAGAGAAAGGAACCATATAGTGAAAAATTTTCAGATAACCTTATGATGGAGGAAAGAACTTAAAAATTTTTAGGTATCAGAGACTTCCTAACGTGATGATCTTTTATCTTTCTAAGTTATTTTTCTTCATTATTGCAATTCTGCTTCATTGTTTTCTTGTCTTTAATTGCTTGGTATTTTTATTTTTCTGTGAGGTTTTGGCACCACGTTAACTGGCTTGGTTATGGATTATGCCTCTGATCTTTATTTGTGAGACAAGTGATATAGTCTTGCATGTCTAGTTTAATATTATGGTCATAATTGTTTGCTTTATCAAGAAATATTCTTTATATCTTTTTTAGCTAATACAAATTAAAAATCAATTGTATAAAACAGATGAGTGACAATCAAAACTGATAAAGGGTCTGACTTTTGCTGTCATTCTGTTAATGATATTCAGACATTCATGTTACATTAGCATCACTTGTGTTGCTGTATAAATCTGCTATTAATCCTAATGCATATGTACAACTTGAAATTTGTTAATCACATAATAAAAATATTTCCTAATACTGCTTGACAGAACTATATTAATTATGTCTGCTTGTATTAACTACACCAATACAATAACATGCAGGTGCATCATCTCTAGACAACACAAAAAATATGTAGGTAGATAGCATAGCACTGAAACAATATTTCTGTTTCATCAAAACAACTATTGCTTTTGATAAAATTATCATAGAGCCTTCAAATCATTGATCCAAAGCATTTTTAGCAATATTATTTCATTCTAAGAGGCATTAAGAAATTTCTACTTACAGGACAACTGTCTCTCCATGAGGCTGAAAGGCAGTTCAAAATCACACAGGATATTTGTGGCAGAGCTAGAAATAGTATTTAGATACCTTAGGTAAGAGGAATAATTTTCTTTATATACAAGTAAATTTTTGTTCAATGGTATGGATATATTTTCCTATGTCATTACTTTATATGCAACATACAAAAGAACAAATAAATCAACAACCATCAACAGAAGTTTATTGACAGGAGACATGAAGGCACAGACCCCAGCTGCTGTGCACAGTCAGAATTGTTTATTGTGTGGTTTAGATAATATCCCAATATCTATAGATTGATCTACAATTTACACCTCAAATTTCTCTTTCTACTAACATAAAACCTTATCTACCTGTTCCCACCCGAGTCACCTGGTACCAGGTCATAACTTTGTCCAGATGGCAGATTCCTTAGGTTATTTACAGCTTTTTGTTCTTCAGGGTCAGTGAGTGCCAGGACATTTTCAAGACTCCTCTATCCCACGCAGGTCTGATCCTCTGTTCTCCTACAGTGTATCTGTGTTTAGCTTTAGTATTTGGGTCAGTGTCACTTTTTTGCCTGCAACAATTTTTATATGAAGCTAATAATTTCTTGGCTAATTAGTCCAGTGATAAGTAGCTTCTGTTTCCAAAGGCAAACCTCTAAAACAACCTCAGCCCTTTAATACAACGATACAGCGTGCCCTGGGTGGGAATCTGAACCAGTACTTATGGTTTAATTGAGATGTAGTGAACCTGGTTTTTAACTACAGCAATAATGCTGACTCTGACTTTCAGAGTGTCACTTCAACTTGTTACATGGTATTTAACCCACATCTATAATA
The DNA here is from genome assembly GCA_023637945.1 of Phaethornis superciliosus. Taxonomy (NCBI): domain Eukaryota; kingdom Metazoa; phylum Chordata; class Aves; order Apodiformes; family Trochilidae; genus Phaethornis; species Phaethornis superciliosus. Next base: position 72,558,095 of record JAJQWJ010000003.1, on the reverse strand, counting down.
ATAGTTATGATGATTACCCTCTTGAGTAAGTGTTTTGAACTCTTAGGAAAGGAAACTACTAAATATTATTATTGGAATGCTAATGAATTTATGACAAGCCTATCCCAGGCACAACTTAATTAAAACTGTTTCTGCAAGGACCCCAAACATACTCTGACATCCCAGGCAGGGAGCATAGGAGACTCACCTCATATAACAGGGGAAATAAGAAACTATTATGATATCCAAGAATGAGTTTAATTTGGTCAGCTCCAGTTTCCAGTTGATTATACATTCGACAGTATCCCAATTCTGTATTTTTTTAGTCCTGCATCTTTTTGTTAATTTTGTTTTCATTAAAAATATGACAAAAATAAAAAAACCCCCATGCCTATTAGCCTAACTTTGAAAAACAAACCTTAGCAATGAACAGTAAGTATTAGAAAGTAGAATTTCTGTGTCTTATAGTAGACGGGGGAATTTGTAATTTTTCAGACCATATATTAGAAAGTGACAAGAATATTACTTCATAGAATTCTGTTACTGTTGTTAACCTGCCTTAATAACATGTTTTTAATTATATAGATTTCTACTGCATCCTTCATGTTATATATCAGGCTGATTTATATTTCCTTCTTTTAAAAATAGTTTTTATTTTGTATATTTTATTGCATGAGGTATGTGAACAGGTTTATTGTACTTTTTTTCCCCCTCCTTGTCTTATCCATTTGTACAAACTACAATATTTTCCCGAGATAACAAAGTCATAACCAACACTGAGTCACATTTAAAATGAGATCAAGAAACTCTTCTTAGAAATATTATTCCTTAACATTAATAACTATTGTAGTATTTATTTATTCTCTGTTTTTTACCCTGAATTACATGTTTTTGCTATATTCCTCTTCCTGAAAATTTGTCATTATTTGACTGCATGGACTGAACTGTAGTATCTTTGTCTCTTAGCCTTTGAAAGATCAAAGTTTGCTTTCTGTGTCTGTAATTTAATTACATTTTCTTCAAATGCTTTAGAGTTATTTCTCTGTCACCCGTGTGTAACAAGCTCCACTCTGCCTTTTGTTTTTTCTTTATTTTCTTTTGTTTTACAGACCAAGTATCCACATATTCTTTTTGCTGTCAGGCCTCTAGAGTGCGTATTCTCATAGTTTTGCTATTATTTGGCCAAAAAATGACTCGGTAATAAAATGCTGAGCAGTAATCAGTAATGAAATGCTAATTCAGCCAAAGGCAGCAATACCTATTTTTTGGGTATAACCTGATCAGTCGCTGACTATCTCAGCCAATTAGTACATACATTAAGATATACAATATTAAAAACATTGCCACACCTAAAGATTTATGGTTGCCTTCAAAGTACACAATCATGTATGTACTTAAAAAATGTTCCATATGATTTGGATTATTTCAATTTACAAGGAAAAGAATGTTTCATTTTCTCTCTGACTGCAACAATAGTCTGTGATAGAATAACATTCCTCAGTTTTTCACTCAATGAATGTTCTGAAATTCTGCCCAATTGATGTATCTCTTCTCCACTGTCTCTAAATCATGACCTCCATGAAAAGTTTTGGCTCATTACCAGAAAAAGCATTCTTTTTCTATTATGGGCAATGACATGATGTTCTGATTTCACTTTGTGTAAGAACAAGAGTAAACATTACCATGCATTTGGGAAACATAGACACATATTTGAAGGTCAAGACCATCTCATATTGCTTGCACTGCACTACATTTGATCCAGTCAGGCTTACAAAAACAACTCAGATTTTTAAGCTTCTCCTTTACATTTCATGTCCCCTCAGTTTCTCTGCTCTAATCAGTCAGCAGACCTAAGAGATGGGGAAGAAAATTTTTCAGTGTCCCTAGCCTCTGCACTGCTGTCTGGCTCTCCCTACTTCCCTCAGCTGGCATGGTTAATTCTAAGCAAACCTGGTGCTCTTCCTCTGTGGTCTTTAGTGCCCAATGTTAAAGAGAAACCATATAATTATCCTAGACTTCAGAAAGGAGGAGCTGTTTTTAAATAAGTGCTTCTTATTGCACTCCTAAATATAGCCATATAGATGTACCCTTTCTAGTTTTGCTTTCTCAAGCTAACAGAAAAGGATCTGATTCAGAAGGTGTATAAAACATGAACAGGATAATTCTTGTTTAGCACTCAGAGTTTGCCTAGAGACAAGTGTATTTCAGTCCTTTCACTCTCACTGTTTCTATGCTGTAATCTAAATATTGGATTAAAAGTACAGACAGCAGAACAGAACTGCATATCTACTAGATCTTTTTAATAATTTCTTCCTTTCCCTCATCTCTCTAGCTGGTATGTCTCTTTGAACACGAAGAGTGTGCTTCAGTCCTTTCTCTGCTTACATATTCTCCTGGGATGTGCAATGTATGGCTTCATAGCCTGGGCATTGCACAGATCTTAATATTTCTACATTCTGAATGACCATGGTGTATGACAACATCATCATCTTTGAGTGATGAGACAGGAAAAAGAAAGTGCCCACTGAGAAAAAAGTGGACTATTGTAGAGAGCAATCCGATCACTTTGGACTGAACTTTTTTGAACCCTTCCTTCTGGATATCAACAGCATGACCTTGGCTTTCAGGTAGTTAATAAGTATTGTGTACACAGAAATACATTATTGCAGACATAAGGAAAACTTTTGTTTCAGCCTTAGGCAACAAGTGAGCAGTGGTTTTTGAATTAGACAAAGCATTTACATTCTACACAAATTCTTTTGGCTGCCAAGCACAAAAAGCAGAAGAATACACCTATGTAAGGTTTCATCCACGTGTTTAATCTTAGTACAAGGCAATGATAGAATTTATACCTCTGTTCTTAGTGCCTTTCGGCTAAATACATTGCTATACTTCTTGTAGTACATCACCATACTTTCTGTAGTGTCATTCAGAGGTATTTAATTCTTCTGTTACACTCTGTAGAGAACCTTAACACCTGGTTCTATGGGTAGTATTCTTCTATAGGGTCCACAGAGCTATTATATTTTTCACATGGATGTATCATAGGGTTACTTTTTTCATGGACATGGTGTTCCATTATTGGCTCTAGTCTGATGTTCATAAACTTTTTTAAAGCTAAGCTCTGGAAATAGGTCTGTTAGGAATCAATGAAAAATTTGGTTGACTAGATCACTCAGGAAAGCCTGAGTTCATAACAGAACATGTATTTAGGAAGCATTAATGGTCCCTTTTAAGTCAATGGATGTTTCCAGTGAGTCATCGTGCAGCAATTTTATTTTGGTAAAATGTTCCAGGCAAAGAAGAATGGGAATTTTAAGTGACGTGTCTGTCAGAAATAAATGTCTAAAGCCTATATTTGGGTGTGACGTTTTCTTTTCCATAAAATTATTTTATTTTCTTAGAACATTTACTTTTGTCCAAACCTTGCTTGTTCTACTCTACAAAGTGACATCTTCTTGATTTATTTTATTATCACATTTTCAAGACCTATCAAGCAGTTCAATGATTACATTAATGTTTCATAACCCTACTTTAACTTTCAAATGTATTGCTTGTCAACATAATTACTTTTCATAATCAAATGAAAATATTTACATATACTTTAAGAATCACCTGTATCTCAACATAATTTACTTTCAAAAAATTAATCTAATCATAAATTGCATTTCAGAAATTATAGATGTCACATTTTTGTTTATTTAAGTGACAGATTGTGTGTAAGGATATTTTAGATTTAACACAATTTAAACCAGTGGAGGTAATGTGCAAACTGGAATTAAAAAGAACAAACATGTGTTCAGAATTTTAATTAGCAAAAATACCAAGATAAAAAATGCCAATTTTTAGATATTCAATGCAAAAAACCCCCAAAAACAAAACAAAAAACCAACAAAAACAAAAAAACAAAAACAAAAACAAAACCAACCAAACAAACAAAAAAACAAAAACAAAAAATCCCCTGAATTTGCTCTAAAATCCAAGTGGAAAGGAGAGTTTTTTAAGAAGACAAACTGTGAAGATTATTCCATATAGTAAAATCATCAGGTTCCAAATAACGTAAATACCTCTTCAGATAGGGTGTGGATTATTGTGCTGAATTGAACTTGTCCATCTGCCACCTGCCCACCAAGCTGCTTTAACTCTTCCCTCAGAAGGTTAGGAGGGAAAAACAGGGTTCATGGGTTGATATAAGGACAGGTAAATCACTCACCAGTTTATGTCTTGGGCAATACAGACTGAGCTTGGGAAAAAATTAACTTATTGCCACTTAATAACAGTTTGATAGTGAGGAATAAAACCAGAATTGAAACCACCTTTCTTTTCTTTCCAGGTACTGTTTTACTCATGACTCTTTGACTTCCTCCCCATTGACAGGAGCATCACAGGATGAAATGAGGAATGGGGGTTGTGATTAGTCTTCATCTCTGCTGCTGCTTCTTGTGTTTGTTTGTTTTTTTTTTGTTTTGTTTTGTTTTTTTTACTGAGTAGAGATATTTTCACTGCTAAAAAATAGGTAGAATTTGCAAAAGCATTAAGTAGAAACCTCCAAATACTCTGTACTCTGGCTAATACTGAGGATATAACAGTCTCTGAAAGTGTAAATTGTTCTAACATAGAGGTTAGTTAAAGTGCCAGTTGACTGGTAAAAGTTAAGCTATGATTAAACAGAAAAGGCAGTGAAAAGGATTTCCTTTCTGTCAATAATAACAGAAGTGTGGCTATTATGGTAGCAGTGTGGAGTAAGAACTCCCAGTCAAGCATGAAAAACAAAATGAAAAAGCACAGATTGTCAGAAGGGTGTAAAAAAAAAGAAGAAAGCAGAACAGTACAAATAGATGAACAAAGGCAAATATGTTTCAGATTTCAGAGATTCTGAAATTTCCTTTAACATTGTCTGTGAGTGCCTGATTATCTATAAGCAGTCCTTTGAAATGCATAGGAGCTACTGGAAGAAATGCTGCTGTGCTAGTCATATTTTCTTTCTCTTTTTGTTCATGTAACACTAGAAGGGCATCCACTATAAAAATAGCAAGGAAAAAATTGACCAGGTTTTTCAAGGTAATTAGGTACTGAAAGGTAAAGAAAATACAAACTGTATTTCGCAAGCTAATAGGCACTAGTCATATATGTGAACATCTGACTAAATTTTTGAAATCTGGCTCTGAGACTACAGCTATTCTGTAAATATTGGGTTGTAACTGGAAAAGCTGGATCTATAATGAATGAAATTTTTTTATTAATATATTCTGTATTTTCATTACAGAACATTTTAAAACAGAATCTTTTTGTATTCTAGTTTTTGCTCTGCAAATACATAATCATGAAATAGTAGATTTGGAAATTTTGAGGATATTATGTCCATTTATTCCATTAGCTTCCTTATTGGAGAAAAGGTTATTTCATACCACAAGAAAGAGTTAACCATTTTTATAAAGCACTCAAAAAATTAGAAAAAACACTGACAATGAAAATTACTCTGTTTTAGTAAGTGACCCAAACTTCACATTGAAATTTAAACTGGATACTAATTAAGCTTCAGTCTTGCACTTTAATGATTGGAAGAGACTATTATCTGTTTGGGAAACTCTGTGAAGTTCATTTGAATGTCTAAGTGTGTGGTCTGATGTTGCTAAGAAATTTAGTCCTCATGCAAAAAACACCTTAAGGATTTCTAACAATAACTTTGTGTCACTTTTGTATCGACCACTGCCTTCTCTTTTGGAACACTGCTCATTTGGGAATAAATTTATTATCTCATTGAATTTCTCTAATATTTAAAAGCATAAGGAAAAAAGTGTGTTACATTAAAATTGAAAACTAATAAATAACTTGATAATTTTTAATAAAAAATGTTTAAATTTGAAATTCAGCAAGTGAGTTCTCCCTCTCTCAAAAGCTGTCCTTTTTCATTTTGCTCTCCATGCTTGAGTGGAAGTGCTTCTTTAAATTGCTGACATCCTATATCTTCACACTGTTGCTAGAAGGTATGAAGATTTAGAAGTCAAACTCACTTTTTATGAGGACAGGCTGAGGAAACTGGAGTTATTCATCCTGGAAAAGAGAAGGATCCAAGGTGACCTTATAGCAGCCTTCCAATATCTGAAAGGTGTGAGAGAACAAGGTGTAGTGGTTTAAAACTTGGAAGAGGGGAGATTTAGGTTAGACATTAGGAAAAAAGTATTTCCTGTGAGGATGGTCAGACACCAGCACAGGTTGCCCAGGAAAGTTGTGGCTGCTCTGTCCATGGAAGTGTTCAAGGCCAGGTTTGATGGGGCTTGGAACAACATAGTCTAGTGGGAGGTGTCCCTACCCAAGCAGGGGAATTGTAACTGGATTATCTTTAAGCTCCCATCCAACGCAAACCATTGTAGGATTTTATGATTTTACGATTCTATTTATGTTTCTGCAGGGGAAGAGGGTGAAAGTGCCTTTTTTAGTGCCTCGTCTGTTTCATCTCAGGCATTGGAATGGGCTGCCCAGGGAGGTAGTGGGCTGCCTGTCCCTGAAGGGTTTTAAGAAGAGACTGGATGTGGCACTCAGTGCCATGGTCTGGTAACCACTGTGGTAGTGGATCAAGGGTTGGACTTGATGATCTGAGAGGTCATTTCCAACAGAACTGATTCTGTGATTCTGTGATCCTGGCTTAGTTGTTACCATTCCACTATAATTTCAACTAAGCTACTGTGTTAGAACTGTTTCCACCTTCAGAAGCCACTAAATCTGGCATGTTAATCATAGTAAAAAGCATTTGGGTTTGCACATTCTGAAGACAGAACTAAAGAAAATTTAATTTACCTTATAACTACATGTGACCATAGTTTGGCTTCAGTCTTTCTTATGTGTAATCTTGTGTTATCAGATTGCCAAATTAACCCAGTAATTCACATACCAACCAAGAATTCATGTCTTTCTCATGCCCAGCTACTCAGTATGAATAGTACTTGGAGTCTGGATTCCTCTGAAATGAACTTCAATGCAATCTGCAGATTTAATAAGTGTGCTATTAACAGAAATCTTAATTTCAATATGCTTTGCCACAAGTTATATTTTTCCCCATATTTTTCAGGTAAAGATTTTATTTAATGGTTTTCCTGGCTGGGTGAATTAGGCTTGCCACCTGAAAGGTTGTAAGGAAGGAATTTAGTCACAAAACATAGACACAAAGGCTAACTGTATCACTCGGAATCCATGGGTTAGGTGTATGAAGCTTTAGAACAACTAATTGTATAAATTTTTGGACAAAGTAAACTTATGCTGTTCTTCTGTCTTGCTGGAGATAAGATATGAAGGTCAATAAAAATATTTGGTAACAACAACAAAAGAGACAATAAAAAATACCCTTTGCATGGCATGGGAATTCATGGTAGCACCCTTACATGCTCCTTACAGGAAGGGGCAAAGTAGTAATACATACTGTTATGCAACTAAATACTGTGTCTTCTTCAAATAAATCACTAATCTCAGGTTTTCTAAAGCATTTAATCATCTTCTACTGATTCAATTAAAATTTTAAGTGATTCCAGGATAGTATAAAAGTTAAAAAAAAAAAAAAAGTATAGAAAATTAGCAAGATATGCAATGCATTCATACTCTGGAGGTACATTACCATTCCTCCCTCATACTTAAATAATGATATTTAATTATTTGCAAGGATTCTTTTATTTTCTGCCTCCCCAGCAGAATGCTAGGGGGAATATGCAGAAACTTCCAATGTGAGTGACTTACTGCATACAAAATATTATATTTTTTTTTTAACTGTAGTGGTTAGTGATATTTAGAGATTAGAGCTTTTAAAGGAAGTGCAGTCACAGGTTCTCCCATTCCCTGATGAGCAAGTGGTATTTGTCAGTAACTTCATGGATGACAGTGCACCTACATCATAAGGAAATGGAGTCTATAATGAGAAGGAGGCTGCTATGGTACAAAGCCTCATTTACAGTTGGTACAAATGATAGCATAATTCAGTGCTCAACTTAAACATACAGTCTTTTGCTTTTCATTTGTCTTCATTACAAGATAATTTTCTTGCCATTATTCCATATGTAGAGTATTAGTCAGTGCATAAGAAGTACTGAAAACATGACAAAACATATACCCAGATATGGATGGATTAACAGTATTTTGCTATCTTTTCTGTAGCTGGGGCATTTACAGAGCACTCAAGTAAGAAGTGCTAAGCCTTACCTCCCTCTTGTGAGAAAAGGTAGCAATTGCACTTGCTGGTGGAACTATTGCAATCTTACAATCATTTGGGTTGGAAGTGACCCTAAAGATCATCTAGTTCCAATCCCCCTTACATGGTCAGGGACACCTCCTACTAGAACAGATTGCTCAAAGCCCCATCCAACCTGGCCTTAAACACTTCCAGGCATGGGCTGTCCACAGCTTCCCTGGGCAACCTCTTCCAGTGTCTCATCACACTCCTAATTTCTTCCTAATGTCTAACACAAATCTGTCTTCTTTTAGATTGAAAGTGTTCCCCCCTTGTCCCATCCCTTCATACCTTTCTAAAAAGTCCTTTCCCAATATTCCAGTAGGCCCACTTCAGGTACTGGAAGGATGCTGTGAAGTCACCTTGGATCCTTCTTTTCTCCAGGCTTAACAAACCCAATTCTCTCAGCCTGTCTCCATAGCAAAAGTACTCCAGCCTTCTAATCATCCTCATGGTCCTCCTCTGGACTCACTCCAACAGGTCCATGTCCTTCCTGTGTTGGGGGCCCCTGAAGTGGATACAGTACTCCCAGTGGGGTTTCACAGGTATGGAGTAGACTGAGAGAATCACCTCCCTCAACTTGCTGGTCTCACTTCTTTTGATGCAGCCCAGGATACTCTTGACTTTCTGGCCTGCAAGTGCACATTGACAGCTCACGTTGAGCTTTTCATCAACCAACAACCCCGAGTCCTTCCTCTGGGCTGCTCTCAATCCATTTTCTGACAAGCCTGTATTTATACTGGGGATTGCCCCAAACCAAGTAGAGGACATTGCACTTGGCCTTACTGAGCATGAAGTGGGCATGGACCCACCTCTCAAGTTTGTCAAGGTCCCTCTGGATAGCATCCCTTCCTGCCACTGTGCCAACCACACCACACCATACAGCTTGGTGTCATCACCAAACTTGCTGAGGGTGCACTCAATCCCACTGCTTGTGTTGCAGGCAAAGATCTTCTTTCTTTGTAAGGCTTGTTCAGCTTCTTCATTTATCTAGAACCTTCCCGAACTTTCATCAGTGTAATCTGTCTTACTGATAAGCTCATTTTGTAATTTATCTTGGCTTTGAATGTTAACGTACCACTTGCGTGAACCATTTTGTGACTATTATTTCTTGTGAACATATGTTGTTTGTTGTATGGTGTGGGCAGAAATACTGAGCATTTCTTTGTTCCAGATTCATTAAAAATTATGGCTAATTCATAATTTATTATTATTTTCTAGTTGTTTTTTTTTTCCTCCAGGAGACAGTTTCTATCCATCTTTTCAAGAATTAAAGTTCACCATGCGTACGACGTAGTGATGAAGGCAAAATGACTGTTAGAAGAAAGGAGGAACTAAAAACTTTGTTTACTTTGAGAACTATACTACAAATTTCCTTCAATATTTCTAAATAAAATGAAGCCTATGTTTGTCTCAGGTCCTGAACGTTTTTGAACACACAGAGTGTTTCAGAGGTATGACTATCTAATTCCACAATTTATAGTTCTGAAGATTAATACTTTTATAAATAATAATAAAAATGTGTTATCATTATACTTCACCAAGGAAGACTGTATAGCAAGCAGTATGTTGTATATGATTTGTAGCATGATCAGGAAATTTGTGGTTGTATTTACACCTGAGTTCTGGTTCAGTGGCATCAACTTGAAGCAAATCCCTCAGTCATTCTGCTCACTGAAAGTTGGTTGATTTGCAGAATGATTTCAGAGTGCAAACCAGTTACCTGACAGAGTAAAATGAACCAGAATGTCTGCTTTAGATGGACAAATGTGCTCCCACTTGAATAAGACATGTTTAGTCCTCTGGACAATTTCAAACTAGATTCCTGGAGAGAACCACTGGTCCATGAGGACTTCAGCACTAACTAAAGTATTGATCCTACTGCTCTGAATTACTTGCTAATATATGCTCATAATTCTTATTATAATAAAGCAGAAGGCATCAAATGAAATATTTTGATATAATTTATATAATTGTAATATATCATATACTTTTTATAATTATATAAATTATATATAAGTTTATATATTATAAATTGCATAATTATATAAATTATTTGATATAATTAAATCTTAATATATAATGTGTAATAAAACTTAAGATATATATATAAATCTTAATATATAACATATAAATTGAAATGTAACTGAAGTGTGAAGATCATTGCCTTACATACCTCAGACATTCAAGAGAGCTAAGATGTGCTCAAAAACTCATAAAAGCTTTCCTCGAGAACTGGTAAAGAATGTTGAAAGTATCATCAGTGATCTTTCTGCATTATTTGTGTTTGAAAGCGAATGGCCAAAATTTGTAATGCTATGCAAAGTACAATACACTTATGCCAGGTGATGGCCAGAATCAAGAGCTCTGGTTTGGTCACAGCCTTTTGTCTTCTGAGAGGCCCTGTTCACTTATAGACTCACAATTAAATATTTACTAATTTGTTTACTACAAAAGGAATAAATTGCCTGTAACTTCCTAATTTTACCAAATGAACAAACCCACACAATTATTAGTAAGACATACATAATTAATGTAGCTCAAGAGGTATCTTAGCTGATTTTTATCTCTGGGCAGAAATCCAGCATCTTCACAGTAATTCACTTCAGGCTAATAGGCAGTACCTCTTTAAACATACTTAACCTTGCCCTTGCTAATATAACACCCAAGTCTAATGTTGGTTTGCCACTTGAAATACAGTGGCATGCATCTGTAACAAGAATTTATTTCTTTTTTTAATCAAAAGCAGCAGTAGGAGAAACACAGTGACAAGGATTAGAAAATAGAAAATAAACATGCAAGTATAGCATCAGATGTTATTTTGAGTAAAAAGACTGAGGGAGCTGAGTCTTTTCAGTTTGGGAAGAAGAGAATGAGTGGTGACCTCCTTAATGTGTATAAATATGTAAAGGGCAAGTGCCAGGAGGATGGACCCAGGCTCTTCTCAGTTATGTCCAATGACAGGACAAGGGACAATAAGTACAAGCTGGAGCACAGGAAGTTTCACATAAATATAAGGAAGAATTTTTTCACTGTGAGGTTGACAGAGCACTGGCACAGGCTGCCCAGGGAGGTTGTGGAGTCCCTTCCCTGGAGACATTCAAAACCCAACTGGATGCATCCCTGTGTGACCTCCTGTAGGTGACCCTGCTCTGGCAGGGGGTTTAGACTAGATCACCTGTCAATGTGATCACCTTCCAACTCCTAACTTTGTACAATTCTGGACATAGGACAGACCCTCAGGACATCTCCTTGTCTGGACTTTCAGCCTTGCAACAGGTAAAATGTGTCCCATTAGGTATTTGTTAAGTATCACTTGAAAGGATATAATTTTAGGTAAGTCTCATTTTAGTAACACATATGATCTGATAGAGACTCAAGCTTTACTTCCTGAACATTGCAAAAGTATTCTGGTAACTATCTTCATTTAGTATACTTCTTCCTTTTTCTTTACTGCCATTAGAAGTTTAATTTTCTGTGTTCTCGCTCTTACTACTTTCTTTTTCTTTACAAGTTCACACACTCACAAATGCACACAAAAAAGCTTGTATTCCACCATGTATTTTAGGTGTATCATTAGTCTTCCATTGCACATGTAGCAATAAACACCAATAATACATTTGGCATCTGAAAAGTTGTTAGTAAGTATACCTTTCTTATTGCAGTTGCAATAGAGAAAAAACCTGGAGCTTCTATAAAGATGAGCTGCAAGACACTCTGTCAACAAAATTATTAGAATTTAAAAGTAATCTATTTTTTCTCTTGACTTTTCTCAATCTTGTAGTTTGAACTGAGCTACTCAGACTAATGTTAAAAAGATGTAGATATGGTAACTTTTCCTTAATAGTGTCCTTTCCCATAACAAGTATACGTTATTAGGACACTTTCATCTCCTGGGAAGCTCTTCATTTGATTTAACACACATATATAAACCATTTTATGAATAATGTATTTGGAGCTAGATCCCCAAACACAGTTAAGAAAGGAAGTAATAAAGAGACAATCTGTTTCTGAAAGTGTGCAAAAGGAGTTCCTAAAATGATGTGCCCTCTGTTGCTGTAAATATGCTCCCAGCTGGCAACCTCTGTCCAAGTAATAGTTGGAACAAGGTTACTGCCACAGTTAAGCAGTAGCCAACAGAGCTGCTAAGTAAAAACCTTAAAGGAGCATGACAGATTGCTCAGTTCTCCATGTAGAGGATAATGTAATCTGCTGTGAGATGTTTTACACAATGCCTCCTGCTGCTCCATCTGGGCTGCTGAGCAGTGATGGTGCACTTGATTGTGTACAACTCAGATGTGAAGGCAATTCCTGACAACAGCATCTTTTACAGAAGTATGCAACATTATACGTCACTTCCTAATTATTCATAAAAATAGTAAGCTGAGTGTACTTTTGAAGATATGAGACAGGGGTCTAAAAGTGCTCTTTGAACTGGTAGTACAAATGGTATGGGCAAAATGGTGGTAGTAAGTTTAAGCTAGTAAAAGATCTGAAAAAGAATACATTCAGAAGCATAAATTACTTAGCTTTGATATAATGAAGTTATTAGTTGATACAAACTCTCCAGTGACAAAAAATCCCCCAAATTCTTCAATTTCTTTTTTCCTTCTACAGTTATAGATAGTGAATAGAAAGCATATTCAAATACAATGTATTTAAATATGCTAATGATAATTGTATAAGAGTACACAACACATTTAAGAAAGGGACATGGTATAATTAGTACATGTAGAAGATACGTCACAGTGACCCAGGAAATTTTTTCCAGTAGGCTCTCCTTTTCTGTTTGGTCATACATCATTCAGGCCAACTGTTTGCAGAGGTAGCTTAAATAGGAATCAATACTAAAAGATGGCAAGCCAAATTAATAAAGAAAAAGAAATTAAAGAAATGAAAGCTTATTAGCACTGTAGAGAAAAAGGCAGATCTTTTTTTTTTATACAGGAGCTATTTTAAGAGCAGACAAAGTGATTTTATTTTATTGTCACTTTTATATTTGAACTATGGTCAGAAATATACGAATGATAATTTCCACCTAGAATAATTTACAATAATCGAAGTAAGCAACATTCAGTTTCTTCCCAGTACTCTTCTTTTAACCCAATCTCATCTGAAAGTAACACATTTTATGGAATCACAGAATCATCCACATGGTCACAGAAGCAGCATTTGCAATGCTTCATCTTTCTTTCAGCTTACGCTCAAGAAAAGTTTTATACTGTAGCTCTCCAGTAAGAAGAAAGGTTACAGTGTCATTCTGCTGTCAAGTTGCTGTTCATCTGGTAAAGAATAACTGGAGAGAAGTACAGATAATTGTGCTGCTCCCATCTCCTTGTGGTTACTTGCTGTCCTGTGACACTGATCTCTCCCTCACTATGTCAGTAAGACTGCTTACAGAAATGGTGTGCTAGCAGGAATTCCTGGTTTGTTTCCATATTTTCAATGGGGCAATTCTCCTTCCAGTTATCATATCGGAATATCATTCTTTCCAGTAAACTAGTGAAAAGAATCAGTAATAAGCATCTCAAATTATAAGTCTAATATAAGTCTACACTAGCATGTCTTCAGATACAAGTAAGAAATATGCAGGAAAATTTTATTTTTAAGTCAGTGAAATAGAAAACAGCCCAAGATGATCTCATAAAACTTCTGCTGTAACTTCTCACTAAAACTTTCATAACTTCCTCATTCTTCCAGGAAATGATTTGTCAGTAAGATAGCTATGAATTCTCTAAAAACGACCTCCTTATCAATGACAGTTCTCTCAAAGAAGTAGCAGTACTGAAAATAGCATTACTTTAAAGAAAATAAAAGATAGGACCTATGTTATTTTTTTTGATTAGCTGTCATCAGTGTGATATTAATCATGAAAGCTGTATTTCAATAGATATATGACTAGTGCAGTCAAACATATACCTTTTTCTAAATCTGTACATACATATATATATGTTTTTTTTCTATCCCTATATGCATCTTTGCATGCAAGAATAGAAACTTCTTGCTTGGAGCAGAGAAAACATTAGGGCACAAGTTGACTCCCTCAGTCTTTTTTTTCTTTTTACTGTACTTCTGATCCAGTTCAATATGGTGCATGCAGCAGACCAAAAAAAATACAACCTAAATTATATGGCATAAAACCTCATCAAAACCTATTTCAATCAATGATAAACTTTTCTTTGGTTTCTGAAGTATCTGGGAAATGTTTTTTTGTTTTTTTTTTTTTTTTTTTTTTTTGTTTTTTTTTTTTTTTTTTCCATAAGGTTATTCAAGCATTGGGATTAGCCCACAGGAACTGTATTTTGTCAGCTCTCTGCTTCTCAGTTTTCCATCAGCTGGGACATTTCAGTTCTTTTCTTTTGTCCTGTCACAAATTTACATTAACCTCATATTTATTTATTGATTATTTGATACATGCTATTGAACTAAAAATAATGAATAACATTGTGGTCTCAGCTTTGAGCAAAAAGAAGCATCATAGGAATAACATTATTACTTTGTTGATTAATGTATGACAACTTTCAGCTTAAGTACTAAGGTAGAACAAAATTAATTAACACTTCTTAGTGACCAAAAGATGACAATAAATTAATGACTACCTTGTGACATACCTCAGTAGGAGCATTTCATTTTTCATCACTTCAAAGTGATCTTCTGAAAAAACAATTATACTTGAAAAGGCTGGAACTGGTCAAAACTAATCCAAATGAAAAAATATCAGCTAATATTACTCTGTAAGTCTTAGAACTGGCTCTCACTCAAGTTTTGTTGTGTAGCTGATTTAGGTTTTTTGGGGGGGTTTTTTTGTTTTTTTGGGTTTTGTTGTTGTTGTTGTTTTGCATTTTTTGTTTTAGGGTTTTTGTTTTGGGGGGGTTGTTTGTTTTTTTATGGGTTGTTTTTTTTTTAATTAGTGAAAACAAGTCTACAAACTTCTACTAGAATTGTTCCTTTGATCTTTTTTAAAGAAGACTGATTATTCCTTTGACATCTTAAGAGGTATTATTTGAAGAGGGTTACTAAAAAAAGAAAAGACCACTTGGTATAAAATTGTATAAGATCTGAATATGTTTTATTCAGCAAGAAGATATACTAATCAATTTGCAGAATGTTAAAAAAATACAGTTTCTGCCTAAAGAACTATAATCTAGACAGATAAAGATGAAGGGGCAAATCAAGAGGAAAAGATCTGCTTCAGCTTATTTGACACAAAACATGGAGATTCACCAACCTTAAAGAAATGAGGCAACAAACTGTCTGTAAAACATGTTTTAAAGATCCTACAAAACCACTGCGCATATGAGGGGGTAGATACAAAAAGAATTCATGAAAAATGAAGCCTTAAAAGCTAATTGTGCTAAATTATGCATTATGCTATGATAAAATTGGATTTATTATGAGGACAACAAGAACGGGAATTCAGACTTAAAAGATATGCGATAGAATGCTAGCCTCTTACATTTCATTTCTTTCCAGGTGGCAAGGCAAAATATTATTTACTAGAACACATAATATACTTTTCAATTTGCCAGCAAAGCAATATCAGCTTGCTCAGTCTCTACAACAAAGTGGTCAGGCCGATGTGAGCATCACAAAACCCACTAGGACTAGCTGAGTACTCAAATGGTTGGATAGGCAGACTAAACACATATACAACTTGAAAGTAACACGTGCTGAGCTAAAAAAGGTTGGAAATGTGATTCTTGCTTGGAATTCACATGTCATTATGTGGTGACTGACTAAGGGAGTAATTTTTTTTGGTAATGATTTACATATGAATTGATGATTAGGGATTTTAAAAGTTAAAAGAGTTAGCTTGTCCTCAGACCCATGGCAATGCTGCAGCTGTATCAGCTCATACAAAATGACCAAAAAGGGGTGGCACCTTTGATTTTTATCTGGCTAAAAAGACTATAGGAATCAAGAACCTGTTCTTAAAACTATATATGGCTACATCTGAGAAATTTTTCAAAATAAAGAATGCTCTAATATATATTGGATCTTATTTTGTTGAAAGAGATTGAACATAAACATCTATATATGTACTGTGATTTTACTAAATATTACTGATTTTTTTCACCTTTTTTATGGGATGCCTGTGGATCAGAATTGGATATTCACCCTCTCTGTGAAGAAGTTCTTTCTAATATCTAAACTAAACCTCCCCTGGCACAACTTAAGTCCATGCCCTCTTGTCTTGCTGATAGCTGCCTGGGAAAAGAGCCCAACCCCCCCCTGGCTCCAGCCTCCTTTCAGGGAGTTGTAGAGAGCGATGAGGTCTCCCCTGAGCCTCCTCTTCTCCAGGCTGAACACCCCCAGCTCCCTCAGCCTCTCCTCACAGGACTTGTGCTGGAGTCCCTTCACCAGCCTGGTTGCCCTCCTTTGGACCTGCTCCAGGACCTCAATCTCCTTCCTGAACTGAGGGGCCCAGAACTGGACACAGAACTCGAGCTGTGGCCTCACCAGGGCTGAGTACAGGGGCAGAATCACTTCCCTGGACCTGCTGGCCACGCTGTTCCTGATCCAGGCCAGGATGCCATTGGCCTTCTTGGCCACCTGGGCACACTGCTGGCTCATGCTCAGCTTCATCAAGGTGCTGGAGAGGTTGCAGAGAAGGGCAGCTGGGCTGATTAGGGATCTGGAGAACAGATCTTATGAGGAGAAGCTGAAGGAGCTGGGGCTGTTGAAGGTGGAGAAGAGGAAGATGAGGGGAGATGTTTTGCTCTCTACAACTGTCTGAAATGAGGTTGTAGTGGGGCAGGTGCTGGCCTGTTCTTCTTAGTGACTAGTGATAGGACAAGAAGTTAGGGGTTCAAATTGCACCAGGGGACATTCAGTCTGGATATTAGGAAAAGTTATACCCCTCTGGTATAAGACCAGATCGAAACCCCATTATTTAAATTTGACCTTAAAATGTGTATCTCTGTCAAAAAACTGAGCGCTTTGGGATGACAGCATAAGGGAATCAATATACAATTTAAAAACTCTAGAACAATACATATACTCAAATGTGCAAACATATTATGACTAATTCCTATTACTATTCTCATCTTTATCGATTATTTGTCATGCTGGGTCTTGATGGAACACAAAGGGTTTGGTTAGTGAATTCTTTTAAAATTGAATCAAGCAAGGTGCTGAACAGTTGGAGTTCCAGTCAGGGAAGCCGCTACAGAGACTGAAACTAAATGTGCCTAAGTGCATTTCTGGCTATGACCCAGATTGCTCAATATCTTGCTCAGCTGTGTGAATAGAGAGCTATGCTTTATAAATAGGTGTCTATTTTTTAAGCTCTTTGTAAAACAGCGATAATAGATACTCTACAAATTAGTTTGTTCTGTTGTAACACAAACTAAGCCTCTGCAAACTGTCCCCAGAAGAAAGTGAAGGCAG
The DNA here is from genome assembly GCA_023637945.1 of Phaethornis superciliosus. NCBI lineage: Eukaryota > Metazoa > Chordata > Aves > Apodiformes > Trochilidae > Phaethornis > Phaethornis superciliosus. Next base: position 72,540,511 of record JAJQWJ010000003.1, on the reverse strand, counting down.
GTCAAAATTATTCCAATAAATTTGTCTTAAAAATATATAAATCAAAACTCTTTATTCACTACCGTGGAAGAATCTACATTACTTGAATCACTTAACTTACTACTTTTATAAGTAACATGCTACAATGCAATTACAGAACATTACAGACTTGAAATAGGAATAACAGAATAAATAATATTTGCGATCAAGTACACATACTCAAAGAGATCAGACTGCTTTATTTTTAAGTGTCACAGTTTAGGCCCAGTCAGTATCAACCATGCCCCTGCCTCCGCAGATACCGCCCCCACTGTGGGACAGAGAGGAGAAAATCCACCCAAAGGCTTCTTAATGGAGACAAGGACAGGGAGGTTTTCAGACCCCAATTTCAGTAAAAAGAGACAGGCTCAACTTCGAAAGATAAAAAACTCATTTAATCTATCAGGAGAAAGAGAAAACATGACAAGGTCTTAATACCTTCCCCCCACTCCTCCCTTCTTCCCGGTCCCGAATGGCTTCCCTGCTGCCTCCCCCTCAGGGCACAGGGAGGGGCAGGGGGGGTTTAGGGTCAGTTCCCCACACGCTGTTTCTGCCGCTCCTTCCTCCTCAGCATGAGGACTCCTCACAGCCCTTCCTTCCCCTGCAGGGTCCCTCTCATGGCAGAGAGTCCTTCAGGAACCCCTGGGCCATGAGTCCCTCCCACAGGTGCAGTCCCTCAGGCACAGACTGCTCCAGCCCGGGCTGCACACAGAGTCACGGCTGCTGCGGGAGCAGTCACCTCCCCTGGCACCGGCTCCTACAGGGCTGCAGATCCACATCTGACCTTCCCTGTGATCCTTCGGGATCCATCCTACAAATCCATGTGGATGGATTGCACCACGATGCTTCTGAGATGGACAGCCTGCCATCACACCATGTGCTGCAGAAAAATAACTTCTTGGGAACCTCCTCCCCTTCCTTCCTCACCAACCTTGGCATCTTTTCTCTGGCATTGCTCTCACATCCTCCTCTCCTCTGCTCTGCAGGTCTTTAGTTTTGAAGTTTCATTTTCCCTCTCCTGAGTATGTTACTCCCAGAGGTGCATCCAGCTTCCCACATCTGCTCAGCCTTGGCCAGAGGCAAGGCCAGCATTGGAACTGGGGGAGCTTCCAGCACCTTCTCACAGCAGCCAATTCTATGGCCTCCCTGCAATTCCAAAGCATCACTGCACTAACCCGAGACATTAAGTCTACAAATGGTATTCATATATAACAGTATGAAGTGAGTCAATTTGCAAAATCTATTTTGAAGCACCATTTAGTTCACTTTAGGAGCCATAATGAAATTCATGTGCTGTGATCAGAAGGATGAAAATGCAACCCAGCATTGTGGAAGATTCCACAAAGTGTATGGAAAAAATTGAGGCATTTCTAAAGACTTGCAAAAACCAGAACTGGTCTGTCTCTCTCTGGTATAGGGGCTCTAATTTGAATTTAACTTTATTCTGGTAATTCTGTGAAATTTTTTTGTGATATTTAGCCAAATGGATCCTACACAAGGGGGTTCAGTAGTAACTCACTTCTTCGCTGCAGTTTTTCTCTAGCCATATAGTCATATTCTTTGTGGTTATTTTAAATATAATTTTTTTTAAAACCCACTAAAATTGTTTATTATTGGCAAAAACTACTTTTCAGGTTTTATTAACATCAGATACTACTATAAGGAATAAAATCCATGAGATTAAAACAAAACAAAAAACAAAAAAACAACAACAAATGAAACCAAACCCAAACACCACTTTATAGAAGATATACGTCCATTTGGTCTCTCATTTTTCTAAGTACTTTCCGTTAACTAGTTGTTGGAATTAGTTTTACCCACATTTCATCACTAAATCAGTATTTTGTCAACAGAAACTGTCTTATGGAATCATTGATAGGGAAAAAAAGTTCATCTGGAATTATCTTGTTTCTTTTCTTTAAAGTGCCTTGTTTTTTTCCCCCAAAATCTAGTAGTTTCTCCTCTGTGTTTAATAACATTCTTTAAAATTCCCTGTCACAGAGCAATTTGAAAAGTTGCTTTTTCAAGAGACACCACAGAGCCCAGAATTTTTTCAAGATATAATGGCAATGATAAAACTTCTGATTAAAAGAAGGTTTTTAGTATATCACAAGAAAAAACTTTTCTTAAAATATGCCAGGCAGGTGGCACCAATCTTATCTTTTATGTGTTTCAAGCTTCTGTGAAACTGGGTGATGAAATTCAGCTTGAAGGAAAATCCAGGCAAGATAAGTTTGTCCTAGCTGCTGGGCAGGTGGCTTAGCAGTCCTGTTTGTACATGTTTCTTAACTAAAGTGCTGTTTGGGGACTTCCTAACAGAGATAACTCTCCAGTTAACACTATTGAGTTGACTGCAGAAAATGCTGACAACATTATCAGAGCCATTGCAAATATTTGAGGGGTAGAAGGGTCAGACCTTGCTGAAGGAATGGTTTTCATTGAACTGTAAAAGTTTTTCAACTTGTGGCAATGGTATCCTGCTGAACAATCCCACTAGATAAGCTTTTTCTTTCCTTAAGGCAAATAGATATATTTTGACGTCCTACTTTCTACACGTTGCAAAATAGTATTATTTTTAATACCTCAGTACAAAATACAAACTTTGAAGCCAAAAATTCAAGTTAGGAAATTTAGTGAAAGACTCTAGCCTTCCTAAGGTGGTGAAACTTGGCTGCAAAGCTCACAAGCACAAATTCCCTTATAAAACTCATCTTATTAAGGCATTGCAAAAACATCTTTTATTTTCACATTATGTACTTTCTTGAATAATGTTAAAAGAAATATATATGAAAATAGGAAAAAACAACAAAACAAATACAAACAATGACAAAAACCTAGTTGTTTGGTTTGTTTTTTCTAAAATAAAGATGGCAACACGTTCATTTTGTGCAAGCCAATTATTCTCTATGAAGTCAATTGCAGTTTAATAAAAAAAAAAAAAAAAAGGTGTGTGGGGGGGAAAGCTTCTGATTTTGAGTATCTGTCCTAATCAGAGAAAAAAATATTTTTTTTCTCTTCTCTCTTTAAATAACTTTCATGCCCTTGGGAAAGGCTGGAGTGTTCATGAAGAGGTTAGAAGAACCTTGTCGATCAATATAGAGACTAAGTTTACACTGTGTCCTGTCATAACTGGTTGGCTCACAGATGAACCAAAAAATTTACAGCTGATGTGTCATCAACGAGCTCTATTTTTAGGATAATATTTTCTAATGCAATGTCACCAAGCTAATCTTTGGCTATACTGGACGAAGATCTGCAGACAATCTTCATCAAGAAAGTTGTCTTTTATTGTAGGATTGGAAGGTTGAAAAGCAGACAGCTGATTAACATGTGAATAACCTACTGCACACCAAAAAAGGAAAGGAAAGTTAAATTTAGATACATTAAAAAACATACCCTTTTTATGCTAACTTCAAAATGTTGAAGTGTTGTGAACAGCTGCTTATTGACATCAGTCATATTAATTAGTTGCTTTTGAAATGATGCAAAACCAAAATAAACAAATACATATAAAAATTTTGAGGCTGATTCTGATTTTTCCTTTAACACATGTAATGTTTCCACCCTCTACATATATAGCAGGAGAGAGAAATGAGGGTATAAGAGACTATCTTCCTTATAGATCACATTTCAAAGATTACTCCAAAAGATGGAAGATGATAGAATAAGACCTTGTGTACTTAATTTCTCTCTTAGTTTTAGCATTTCCAGACTAAACTATATGTATTGTGGTAGTGGTACTTATATAAGAATGCTTATTCTGACTCTCTTCTAGAAAATAAAACCTTTGTTCTCTGACTTGTTTTAGAGCGATGAGAAATACACAGACTACAAACTACTATGGAACTTTGCCTTTATCACATATGTGATCCCAGAAATGCCATCAAATGTTCAGAAATACAAGTAAACCTAGAGACAAGGATTCCAGTGCATTTCCATTTTCACTACTGAAGGAAGATGTCCTAACATATAAGTAAGTGGATTTTAAATACAGGTTTAACCACTGCCATATATGTGGGTCCTAGGTCTGGACAAAATCTCATCTTTAATCATGTAGGTTTATTTGTGCATGGGTGCATATACAATATAAAATATAGCCTTAATCAGGAATGAAGCAGTCTCTATAAAGTCTGTGTAATATCCTGGCCTGTGTAACATAGCTCAGAAAATTCTTTACAAGGAAACAGCGTGACATATTCACTCCAATTCTGTTTGAGGTCAAGGGTTTAGGGAGCTGATGCTGGCAGTCACCGTGATAGATATTAGACTATTTTTTTCCGCTTCTTATGAGGCAGTATTCAATTTCTTCTACACAGCAAAGACCGCAGCATGATAAATTTTATTGTCTGTGAAGGTAAAACTTATACCTCTAGTTATCAATGGGCTAATAGCAGATCTGGTCATGTTCCTTGCAGTAAACAGAAGAGAGTATGATGTGAACCAAAGAGTTCTCTAACTGCCAAGGATGATCTGTAAACTGTAACACAATGCTGCATCCAGTCTTGCCTTCATAGAGTGAAATAATCAGCACAAACACAAAGGGACTGAGATGATATTTTGAATCAATGAAGGATGGAAGAGTTACCACATAAAAAAATGTGACTGGTTCTCTAGGTGCAACACAAAAAAACAGTTTTTACTACAGATCTCACTGTTCTCTGAGAGTTTTTGCAGATGATGGATTAGGATAGAAGCCCTCATAGGAATGCCACTATTGTACAAACCTCTACCCCGTTCAGCAAAAAATCCACCATGTATCTGCAGTCTGCTGCAAAGGGTCCAGAGGCTGTATCAGCACTCTGTCTAGCCAGACACTAATCCCTGAGCTCCTGAGTAAAAAGCAATTCTGTAACTCTGCTCTTGAACACCTGAATGAAGTGCAACCTTCCCTCTGATGCAACTGCACAATCTGTGCCTGTGTGCCCAGCATGCAGGTATATACAAGAAATGTGCAGTGTGATTTTTTTTTTTTTTTTTCTCCATGGCTTCCTTAGGCCTCGTTTCATGGAAAAGCGTGGAATAATGATTTTACAAAGCAGTTAGAAAACTTAACAGCTTTTACACTGAGTGCTAGACATCTTTTTTGAACTTAGGTTTCAAAAAAAATTCATAAAGTGTGTTCCTTCCACTGCCTCACCCTGAAAGCACTTAGACTGTGGGTAACAAAAGTTTTGTGTGCTTTCGATTTATGAAAGGGAGGTGTTGAAACTCAGCCTGAATCCCAGAGGTACCCCAACTGTCAAAGGTTCTTTGAGCATGTCTAATAAACACAGACAGCATTGCTTTCAGAATAAAGTGCAGTGGCCATGTCCACCTCCATTCAAAACCACTTTCTGCTTCTTCAGATTATTTCTGCTTTTTGTTCAATGACTGATGCAAAATGCATAAGCTGCTTTGTGAGCAGAACTTAGTTCTGCTTTTGCTCATCAGAATGGATACTTCAGACTGCCAGGCTTTAGCCTTCTTCTCACCTTTGCTTACTGATTTCTTAGCCTCAGAACACTTGCAGTCCTCATTACACAATATCAGCTTCAAGATGGGGGAGAAGGATGTGGAAGAATATGGAGAAGAAGCATGAGCTCCGTCATCTACCTTCTATGTCATGCATGCTGCTTGAATAGTAAAATGCTTGCAAATGGGAGACAAGTTTTGGTTCCAAGGAACTTGACTCTTCTGTGTTTCTGTGCAGCAACTAGGCTTTTGTACAGGAGGGAACCACTGTTTCAAGAACAATGTGCATCTTACTGAAGTTAATTTTATTTTATCCAAAGATGCAATCTGACACAGAGTCTGTGCAGGCTGGCTCATGTTCTTTAGCTCCAGGTCTGTGCTCAGGGATTCATCAAGCACCCCTGAGCAGCAGCTTCCTGCATAAACGCTACTGTCAAAGAGAGCAGACTCTGTGTGCAGTCAGTTCAAAGTCCAGGCAACTCAGCTATTTGAAATTGCATCTTAGAGGAACTTAATGTCTAGCCATTGAATAAATAAATAGGCCAGGTAATTAAAGAAGGTGCTCTGTATTACCCAGAAAGAGCTCAGTGCTTGATTTTTAAGTGTTGCAATGGCAAAGATAGTTGCCTAAAGCATACAGGCTGCCTTGCTGCTAAGCTTTGTCGACTTTCAAGATCTAGAATGTTTATTCTGAAAGCACATTTCTGCACAGTGGGTGCTGAGATCACTGACAGATAAACCTACCTATCCACAGGCATCTTGGCATTCTAACTGTGAATAAAGAATCCAATCCTACTGTTTCCAGAGCTCTATAATTGAATTAGTAAGCCTTATTTTGTAATACTGAAATGTTCCCACTGAAAAATTCAAATATAAATAGATCATACATACATTATTCAATCCTACACAAAGCTACATGTCTATAGGCACCATTTCCAGGATACTTAAATGATGTAGAATATGTCTATCAAGAAGTACTGTGAAAAGTAGCTCAAGCTGTCTGTAGCAAAGACTGCTTCAGTAAACAGCATAATTGCACTAATACTCAAGCTAGTAAGAATTATTTTCCAGCATGGTAGGGATGCTGTAGATCCATCCATACTGCTTTCACTCCTATGCTAGATTTGATGTGTGATATGGCACTGTATCATGTAGAAATTACAGTCTGAGTCAGAGGTAGTTCAAAGGATGCATTACATCATATCATGGGTTGCAGACTTGAACTTAAAATCAGGGAATCATAGAATGGCTGGGATTGGAAGAGACCTTAAAGATCATCTAATTACATGGACATCCTTGCATGGACAGGAACACCTCCAACTTGACTAGGTTGCTCAAGGCCCCAGGAGAAGGAAACTTAGAGAGATTGATAAGAACATATCACTGGTCCTGGATACAGTGTTGGTCTGGCCAAAGAGGGAGAATTTGTGTCACTGAAGCTCCAGAAGCCTGCTGCCACAGCTTCTCCTTTTATAGGCCTGTTTCCTTTAGGGAATTGTTTCAACACTATGAGTAAGCATAGTTGAGTCTTATGGTGACTGAGTAGACCTTGGAGTCATTGTTATCTCTGTCATTGTCATTATCTCTATTGTTGTCTCTATTTCCACAGGCCTCAAGCCATCCTTTGTCAGGCAGTCCTGGGGTTTTTTTTGTTGTGTTTTTTTTGGGTTTTTTTGAGGGCTTACAATGATGTGTCAGCACCACTACCCACAATAGTTCTTGAGGGCTGGTCCCCCACATATGGGAATTCCTGTTTCTAGTTCTTCTGCAAAACTCTTGTGTCTAGATTTACTTTCAGGAAAATAGTATCTTGGAACACTGAAAAACTGTTCTGAGTATCAGGACTCCTAGACTAACCTCATATACTGGAAACATTCAGCTAAGTTCAAAACATGAATGGCCATGTTTTTTTTTTCATGAAACTGCAGTGCTTAAAATATTTCTCAGGAAAGCCTAAGCTGTAGGTCTTCACCAACATATGTACTACGAAAAGAGGACAGATAACATGTCTAACCCTTCTGCCTAGATCTATGCCTTCCTGTGGAGTTTCTGGAAGATCCTGATCTGGAAGAGCCACTTCCTGAGGCCAGGATAATAAGTATTCTTTTTGTTATCTAACATGAATTTTCTTTCTTATTTTTCTGTCATTTTTCTGACTGACTAGTAAAAACAATGTTAGTTATTTTATTTTAATTAACTTACTGATAAGTTAATGATTAAGTTATGCTTCATTAATTTCTACTGTAATAGTTATGGCCTGACTTTCCAAATTTTAGAATATAGAAAGAGAGTCTTGCATATCACAATGAAGGTGGAGATGGCTAACTTATGTCTGAATAATCATTTATAAGTACAGCAGACTATATTCCCTGGTTAAAATGGCATTTTATGTGGCCTACGAAGTCTTGATGAAGAGTTCGTTATACCCATTTCCCCAGAAAGTTACACTCTATTTGTTCTCAATGTAACCTGAATAGTGTTTGCTTGTAATTGGTCATGGAAATTAAGTCAGTAAGTTCTTGAAGGGTACTAGTCCTCATTATATTCTGAGGATTATCACTTCAAAATTCATGGCTTACTAACTCCCACCTTTTAGAAACTCTGCTGTAGAAGACCCTGAAATAAACACTGTTAAATTTGACAGCCAGGTGGCTAGAGAGGAAGATATAAGATAAGTTCCACCAAATAGATTTAACTTTAAAAAAAAAATCTTTATACAGATGGATTGTCAAATATTTATGAAGAAAGTCACTATGTATCTGAATCAAATCAAATCAAATCAAATCCCACAATAACAATGGTCTATCTTTAATAAATCCCAATAGCCTTTCCTTTTATTATAAAAGTTTTTTCCAGGATGACACAGGCAGTTTGATATGCTCCAGTATAGAAGGCATTGCTACTCTAAACATTAAAAAGTGAAATTTCTTCCTTTGTCTTATTTCTTATTTGTCTTCTAAAGCCTTCTGAAAAAACAAGCAAACAAGCAAATTAAAAAAAAAACCAAAACCAAACAAAAACAACATAAAACCAAAACAAACCAAAACAAACCTAAAACCATATTGCTGTAAATTCTGAAGTTTTGGTATTTGTGGCTTGTTCCTTTTCTCACAGCTAGAATGGCAAACTAGAATTTCAAATCCATAAATAAGAAATTCCGAAACATTTGTTTGATGATATTAAACTCCACAGTTTTGATGATGTCTAATAATCCAATTTCAATAGTAATTCTTAACTTAGAAAGGAGCGTTTCTTCAAAAACTCAGAAGAACCGTAGTTAGCATAGATATCTAATGCAATTTGGCAAATTCATGCCAAATATAATCTGAAATGTAAATTTAAAATACATAAATTTGAAATAATGTCTTTTTATCTTATTGATACAAATCTATTTAATGCTGAAATAAACCACAAATAACTACAATATGTTTTGATAATTTTTCAGTTAAAAAAAGATTTTAAAAAATCAATAAACTTTCATGAAGCTTTTCTATTTTAATGAACTTCATTATGCATTCTGAAAACATCATCTGGAAAAAGTGTTTTTAGACAGCTTTATTTTCAGATGTCTTTTCTCCAAGCACTGGTCCTATCAGTTACTACCCCTTTTTCGTTTGTTTTCAATTATTTGTGGTTCAGTTGTCTCTAAGAGTTGTCTGATTATAAACCTATGAAGCTGCTGACCTGACCCATAAAATGTAGGTCTCGTGACACAGGCTTTCCATATTTTATGTGTTGGCAGGTGCTGCAGCCTGTCTTCTGGATGCAGTTGCCAAGCTTGTCACATACAGGAAAGCAAGGAAGAAGTCAGTGTTTTACTGTTCATGGGCCTGAACTTAGAGAGACCTTGTAGGAAGACTCACTCCACAGCTGCCTACTGACACATTTACTTCTTTTTCTCAGAACAAGAAGAAATAAACTATCTTGTTACATAGTAGTCCACTTAATGTGTTTATTTTGTATTAAAGCCTGACTCTTGGGGCCAGATACAAATTAATATGTCTTTCTGATAAATTAGTGATTTAACTGAAACAACAACAAAACTTTAGCAGTCCCTTAAGATGTGATATTGCAAACATTCTTAATACTACTAGGTGGTAGAGGAGCAAGGTGATCAGGACCATTGCCATTGAGCATTATCTTTTTGTTCTACTCTTGCAATAACATGAGCTGATAATTCTCAAATTTGAATATGCTGCACCCTATTCCTTGTCAGGTTTGTAATGTTTTCAATGTGTTGTTCTTTTGCTCAATATCCATTTTTAATTGCGATTTTTTTTTGTCCTACACCTCCAAAACTGCTAAGGGTTTTCAGTATGACATGTCTGGTCCAAATTAATGCCTTTGATAAGACTTCTGTTTCCTGTAAACTTTATTTTGAATATCGTGAAGAACAGAAAATAAAATGAGACTGAAACTTACCTGTAGAAAATCTGTGGATCAACTTATGGCCTTGAATAGACACTTTTTTTCGTGTTCAATGATTTTTTACTTCAATCAGACGGCTCACCCACCTGTTCTTGTAAAATGGTTTTCCAGACTGTTAGATTTAATTGTTCACTTCAGATTAATTATGATAGAGAACAATTCTGGAAGCACGCATGATCTTCTGTACTCTGAAATTCTATGTGTGCATTCTCATCTATAATTAGTGGCACTGAGTAATTTGAAATTTAAATGAAGACAAAGGCATCTTACAGGTTTTTCATGGGCACATGGCAGAGGATTTTGCTTACTCAGTTGAAACTTAGATATGATAGAAGTTGTCAAATTGTCTTAAGGAAGAGAAGGGACTGGAAACAGCTATATGAAAAAAGCCTCATTGTAAAATTATTTAAATATGATAATTTTAAAAAGTTATAGTCAATAGTAAGTGTCACTGAACCTAACTCAAAAACTACTCTGTGTTCTAAGCAGAATAACTTAAAACGGATGACAAATTGAATATACCTAAATCTCTCTAGGATTATAGAAGGTTAAGGTAACACTTTACAATTATAAATGAAGGGTAAGGACATCTGCAACTTAGAAGACATAAAAGAGTTTCATTACATACTCAAAGTTTCTATTTAACAATTCAGTAGGGGCTACATCTCCTCTATTGATGTCAATGTGATAAAAGATTTATATTACAAAATGTGTGTATAAAGGATTGTCCCTAGTGAGATGGGAAAGTGAAAGGATTTATTGGCACAATTTTAAATGTCATCAGTTAAGTTTAAGGGACTCATTTGCCAATATGTATTAATTCCTACAATCTTACCAACACAAAATATCAAAATATTTGGGTGATATGAGGGGGGAAAAAGCAAAAATAAATGCAAATATTTCAAAGGAAATCCAGGTTATATAAAAGCCACGTGGAAATTTCTTTTAAACTCTTACAGCCGTAATTTAAAATATAGATGATGCTGACGAATGTACACTCTTTAAATAAGAAAAGACATTTGCTCACAAATGGCTTTCAGATGCTTTTAACTTTTAACATCCAGTGTCAGTTTCTGTTTTCAGACCTTGATTTGATTATAATGTACCCCATGTGTTAAGTTTAATCTAAATATGTATTTGAATAATGACTGTTGTGCTTTCCTTTGAATCATTCTATTCCTGAAAAAAACTCCTTAGAATAGATCATGTATAGCAGATAATGGAAATATTTTTAATGATTACCAAGACTCTATCTAGCCATTTTTTCAGGCTGAATGCCTTACAATGTCAATACAAGACTTTTTTATGCCTTTTGTACTATGACTCTAAGAAGATACTTGTCATATTTTTATGCAGTTTATACGTAGGTTCAAGCAGAAAAAAACCACCATGTTTTTGATTTGCAGCTTGAGTAGCAACATTGCTTTGTGATACTAATTACTATGGCAAAGCTTTTCTTGTTTGTCACTCTTCTAAATGCATTTAGTTGTCTTATTCTGAGTTAATGACTCCATCACTTGTCATATTCCTTAGAAACTAGTGCAGTCTTGAGACCTTATTCTGCAGTATGAGTAACTGTTTTCGTGCTTTCCAGAGTGTGATCACTGCTAAAACTGAGTATTTGCCATTCAGTTCCACTGGAACTCTACTGTACGCATTAATTCAGTAAAAAAAAAGGGACAGAGATCACATATTTCCTGTTTTCTTAATAATTTTTCTTAATAATATTACTTAATAAGTTTCTTTCTGTTAAGAATACACTACCAACTAATTTTACTTATATAATTCTATGTGCAAATGTTTATATATTTAATGCAGATGTAAACTGCAATAATAGCTCATCAGTCATCAAATTGTGTTCTTTATTGCTATCATGTACACATATACAGCAAAATTACTTTTTCTCCCTAGAAGCACTTGCTTCCACCATATTACAGTACTGGTGATTCTCACTTAGTAAACAAGTAGCTATATTTTTTTCTAACTGTTCAGTAGACATTTTACTAACTAGCCACTATTTTAAACTTGATTCCAAAACCAGAACCAATATTTTCTTTTGAGCTTCTTGGTGGAGCTCATTTGTACAGTCCAAACAGTCAATATGAATTTTAAATTATAGTCACAAAAAATTAGGTCAGCTCTTTTATTACAAGCCAATTTTGAATGCATGCAGAGAGACATAGTATTCTCTATGCTGAGATTACTATTCCCACTGACCATGTAATTTAAATATAATCTAAAAATATGTATACACAAGGGAACTAAAATTTGATGTCTAAAACCAGTTTAAAATAAAGAGGTGGATTATTATTTTTTTTTAAAGTAAACGTAATGTCCTTAAAGTGAGTAAAAGATTTTCAAAGTTATTTTGATTTCTGTAGATAATACAGTCAGCCTATACAGAACACTTACAAAGTGTACCACAATTGGAAATTACACTTTCAGGTAATTAAAATTACATTGACATGTAAGTGAAAATTAGATTTTTTCTAGAGGTATACACAATACCTGGTATCAATATCACATCTGATCCCACAGAACAACTTCAGTTGCATTTTGCTAACAGGTGATCCAAAGACATTAACAAATGCATATTTTATAGTTGTTTTGGCTGTATGAGACAATTCTTATGTCTTGCTTGTGCTGATGAAATTCTTTAACCTCAGATTACTCTGGATACAACATTAACTGAGAAAATAGTATTTTATCAAAACTCTTTCATATGGGACAATTTATATCTATTGCAGCTTCAAAATAATTAGAGAAAGACTTGACTTTATCCCTGTATCTTTATTAAGTTAAATAAGCATTTAAAAAACCATTTAATATTTAATTAAGATAGAAGCTCCATTATTAATTCTTAATTGAAAGCTTGTATGAGAGACATAATGTAAGTAAGCTTTTCTAATATAGTGCCTAACTCCCAAAAGGTAGCCATTCAGTTTTCTTGTCAGAAAGGTAAAATGAACATGTGCAGGAGAACAAAGAGAGAGGTGCAAAAGAGTAAAGAATGACAAAGAAAAGAGTATGTAAGAAATTCAGGTAGTTTTCTAAAACAGAAGCTGAATTTACAGACAGAGTCCTTTACTAGCTTTGTCCCTCAAGACTACTGCGGAACACTTCACCTCTAAGACAACTGAGGTACCTGGAAGTGGAAAACAAAACCATTTTCATTTAAATTGAATGATGTGAAAAATATTTGTGAGAAATACTTTGTTGTTATTCATGCTTCATATAACATAGGGTGGCAAAGCCATTCTTCATCTATCATTCTTCCAGCACACTTCCAGCCATTCAGTTACAGCCCACTGCATTGCTAATTGCTCATCAGGGCAAGAAAAGGAAAAAGCAGGTTTTTTTGCAAGATGCTGTGCCGAGTAATACATATAGAGAAGTGAATTACAATTTCTGTCTCACAGAAACAACTTCAGGCAGATATTTTTAGCAAAGACATAACACAGTATGGCTGGAGTCTTACTTTGTGTTGATAAGTTCTTAAAGTAAAAAGCAGGACTCTTTCCTAGCAGAAATCGAGGTGGGACAAAACAGAATTTATGTTTTGCAATTTATTTACTGCACTAAGTCTCACTTCCCTCAGTTCCAACAAATATGCCTGGAACCTTAATATCTAACAGGAATCCAGAGAGACGCATAGATACATAACATCATGTCTACGGAAATATTTCTATATAAAGCAGTCTTCATCCAAACAGCTGCTCTCTGTAATCCCTTTTTTTCCTTGAGACAGCACTTAATGTAAGCTGCTGAGAAGAATGAGAGACAATTTCACCCCTTGAACAATGCAGATTTTTTTTTTTCCCTATCCCCGTGATAAACACAGAGGTGAGCTCCTTCTGGAGAACTCGGCTTCAGAAATAGAAGCTTTAGAAGGTTCCTTGATAAACTTTCTGGCTGTTCAGCAATCCATGCTAAAATAAAGAAAAGAATGCCAATGTTGCTTTTCCTTTCTCAAATGTGGGAGGACAAAGTCTTTGAATGCTATTTCTAAGATGCTGTAAACTCACAAACACAGGTCTCCTTTTATAAAGCGTAAAGGTTTCCATGAGTATATATCTCTAAATCAGCCAGATGATATCTGGCTCTCATAATAACCCATGGGGGTTCATCAGATCAGATAGCACAGTGCTGAATTACCAGACCAAATGCACAAAACAATCAAGACTTCAGTATCTCACAAGAAATCGGGGATTTTCCAATTTGTCTGGAAATCTGGCTGTCACAATGAGGACGGGGAGACATTTTGATGCAAACTAGATTCTGTTTATTGGCACTTTTACATGCAGTTATATACCTTTTTCTTATCATCACATAACGTATTGAAAATTACCTAATTGGTTAGTTACAGCTAGCATGTCACTATTTGATTGGCTAAGTGGCAATTTGCCCTAATAAGGAGATCCTGTAATTACCTCAAGCTAAGCAGGTTTATTATCACAACTTCTGTCCTTGCCATTAATCACTTCTTCAGGATATCTTATGCTGAGCTTACAAAGCAGGGGGCTGTGTTTATACAGAACTCTGCCATGGCTTATGCGATAACCAGTTTGCTTTGACTAATTGCTCTGTGCTAATGGTACACGCTGACCTCACATCCTTCGTATACACATCTGGCAACCTACTTCTAAGTTGTTGAAACTCATTGCTTGAAAGAATTAAAAATAGAAAGCAGTTAAGCCCTGAATTATAATTTTATATTCCTCCTTTATGTTTTCATGAGTATGCAAATCCATGCAAGTTAGCAAATGACTGGTTTTTGTATCCTTGAAGAAGCAAATAGGTACAACACCTACATTCACTGTGGCTAAATGGCTCCACTCTTCATGCTTTATTCAGACTCACTAACTCTACTTGCTTGAAAGCCAATTTCTTCTGGCTAGTTTTTACCTAGTTCTGGCAGAAAGGTTGATGAGTTCTATGCAGGTATCTCTATATTTTGGTCTTTCGCTTTATCTCTCTCTGTGACAATGTAGGCACAGCAATTCTAATGACTTTGAGGTAAAAATGGGTCTGGTAGCAAGGCATCTTCAAGAAACTGCTTTCTGATTTCATCATCTAGCTATAGTGCTCCTGATATCACTGACTGTCAGGGTTAAGAAGGCACAGGGCTTCGTCACAAACATGAACAAATTAAGAGTTGAGGCACAGTGCAAATATGGTCCCCACTATCCAGGGCTGAATCACAAAGGATCTGAAAACAGAAGAGAGCATCAGTTGGTGACAAGGACCTACTGAAAATGATACACAGGTCCAACTGATCAATCAAGACTAGATGCCATCCAAAGAGATGGTCAGGAACAGCAGCAGATGGCGGCAGGGACAAGACAGAGTTACAAGGCTGAAACACCCAAGTCCACCTAGGAAATAGGGTTGGAGGACCTCTGAAAAAGCTCAGGCAAGGATTGTAAGACCAAGTCAGCAGTTAAATGGATCTCCTAGGCTCATCAGAGGTCCTTGGTGAGACTGGTCAGGGTGGTAAAGACCTGTTAGGGCACTTGGAGACCTGACAAAAATGAGGTTTCTCTAACAGTGTTACAGATATGTACTGTGAACATCTGGCTAACTAATGCTAAATATTAAGGGTTTTTTATCCCAAACAGCCTGGGGGTTTTAGTTTAGTTCTTTTTTTGATCCTTGACATAAAAAAAATAACAGTTACATACTACTTGCAATTATTCTACATAGTGGTTGGTCAAATCATTGCTTACTAGTTAAGTCTTTTTGTTTCCTGTTCCCTGCCTCTGGCCATGAGTTTGGCAGAATGGTTTGAGACTTAAACCAGTGTAACTTCTTAAAGACAAAAAGATTTGAGAAACTTATACAAGCAGGGTGCCATCACTCTTTCTCACGAGCCTGGGAAAGCACATGGTGGATAGCTGTCATATTATTAGTTCTACATATCTAATGTATCATGTTAGATCTATAATTACCTTTTGTCCAATTAAAAATTGAATGTTATGTATGTGAAGTTTTTTTTTTTATTTTGTGACAGTTATTTGCTTCCAAAACCAATGTTTTCTATGCCTACAGAAGGTGATGTGTGTCTTTATTGACTGTTTTGTCTGTTAGATCCTTCTACATACTTGGATACATTATTCAAAGGAGCACTGTTGCGCCTATTAAACATTCATAAAGACAACAATGATTTATTTTTGCTTCTCCTACTGTGAGATTTTGGTCTCTTGTAGACTACTAGTTCTAGTCATGCATATTCTTAGACTATATCAACGGGATAACAATTATTCATTAAAATTGGAAGGAAGAATTCCATTTGAAACAGCAAGGAATTCTGTTTGAAGCTTGATATGAAAAATTCTGTGAGTGTCAAATCTCTGGTTTTGGACAATAGTCACTTGAATAGTGAATTGGCTTCAGCAAGAGATGATCTTAGTGGTGGGAACATCCTCTAGTGTCTGAATATTTAATTCAAGATTATAGTTAATAAAAATTTTATGTATAAAGAAAAAACATTGTCACATGACTGGGTTATTTTAAAAAAAGGCAAGTCAAGTCTGTATTGTCATCTGTCATTATCATGAAGAAGAGGTATGTATGCATTTATTACACGTTGTCTGAATGGTTTAGCTGTCTTCACACCTATTGCACTGAATGTGCATTTTTGGAAATCAAGGGTTTAAAGGTTTGTGTTGACTGAAATGGTGTCTTTAAAAGACTGATAAATCACTCTGATTCATCCTTCAAAATGAAATACTTGGATTAACAATTCATTAACATACTTTAAGTCTGGATCATTATCAACCGTTATTACATATTCAAATGAGTAGTTATTAGTAAACTACATTGACTTGGAATATATATCAAGGAACTAATAATGTATATGTGTTATTAATGGCTCTTGATGGTTTTAATCACACAGGTTTGTAGTGAATTCAGATTTCTTCCATGCTGGCAACTTCTTCCAATCTTTTCTTGCTCAGCCTTTTTGTTTTATGTTTCTCTTCCTATTTGCTAGAGGAAAAGGTGTGATTTCTCCTTCTGTGATATAGTTCATCTTATTTTTAAGACCAGAATAAGTTCTGGTTTTCTGAAGCATTTTTCCTGATTAATTTGCAGGACAAATTTGGTTTCCGGAAACACCTTTACTACCTATTTTTTATCCTTTGTATATTACCTTGCAGAAATTGCTACTTGCAAAGTGACCTGTACACAGTTTGCACAGTTATTCCAAATTTGTCCCTTCATGGTTACAGATAAATTAAATATTTATGCTTAGCTATGTTACAAAATATTTATTGTTGCTGATTATGCTGTTAAAAGTGTTTTTCCTGGTTTAAACCCAGCAGGCAGATAAGTATCACACAACAACTTGCTCACTCTCCACAAAGCGAGATGAAGGAGAGAAATGGAAGGGTAATGGTGAGAAAACTTGTGGGTTGAGGTGAATACCAGAGCAAAAGCTGCATACAAAGCAAAATAAGGAATTCATTCACCATTCCCATTTCCAGGAAAGCAGGGTGCCATCACAGTAACTTGTGAAGACAAATCTGTAAGTACAACCATCCCCCTTTTCTGCCTGAATGCCTTATGGTTTTGGATATCCCTTTGGCCATCTGGGGTAAGCTGACCCAGCTGTGTCTCCTCCCAGCTTCTTTGAAACTCCACCTTACTTACTGGTGGGGTGGTGTAAGAAGCTGCCATGTTCCAAAGTCTGGAACAAATGATTGAACAATTCTGCTACTTTGCTCCTCAATTGTTATTTGCCTCCATATGCAGTCCCTAGGCCATATGCAGGATATTATTTCCTTAGGAATGTTAACAAGTACTCGGTCAAAGGTTTACAGTGGTGCTGTGACACCACACCCTATGGACCAGGCACTTCAAATTATACAGAAGATAAAAGAAGGAAAAAAGGGAAATAAAGAAGTTATAGTGAAGTTACCATCCAAAGTTTGCACCTCTGGATCAAGTAATTGTTTCTTCTCAGCTAACAACAGTCTCTGGCACTGTGGCCTCCCCTCTTATCAAGGAACTGTCTCTTCTTAAGCCCTTCAGACTGTTCGAGACACATGTATAATGTATCCCACCCATTACAGAAGCAGAAAAGGTCTTGACCCCATGTAAGATCTGCTCAGCAGTAACTAAAACATCCTTGTGTTATCAGCACTGTTTTCATCACAAGTCCAAAACATGGCCTCATCCTTATGATGAAGGAAATTAACTCAATTTCAAACAACACAAGTACAGTGTTACAAAATCTTTCTATGATTTTGCTGATTATTCTACTTTAATAAGCTTATGTTTGGAATAACTAGATGGAACCAATAATTATGCCTTACTTCATATACTTTGGGTGAAAAAGTCTTCTGCTTCAGCTTCACATCATGTTTGAAAGATCTGGTTTCTCTGACACCCTTTTATGGTTGGATCTGAATCACAACAATGTCTTGGTGTAGGAAGCATGGAGTAGACATCTAACTCATGAAACAGCTTTTCTGCCAAGCAAGAATGCCTGCAGAACTTTGTAAATCAAAGTAGAGACACCACTGTTCTATGGACATTGTCTGGACTAAGCAGACCTAACTAGCAGATACTCTAGGCTGCTTCCTTGGACTATACATGTGAATTTAAAGTAATTCCTTTTATGGCACACTAAGAACTGCAGCATGATTGGAAAAGAGTGGAGATGAAAGGAGAGAAGAGGAGGTGAAAGGTCCAAGCAAATTGTGGTGAGTTATTCAAACAATATTTTTTGTTTCTTTAGTTTTGCTTTCCTCTTCAACTTCATTTGAATGTAAAAGTCTCATTCAGGATCTTTGTTATTTTGGTGATATTACTAGTAAGACTGGAAGAGTTTAATTCAATTACTCATAAATAAGTCATCTAGTGTTGTTTCAGATGCCTTTGAGCATTTTTCATAGCTTCAAGCCAATGTTTCAGAAATCTGCATGTCAGTGTTAGGTGTAGATGTATTAGACACTGCAGGAAACATAGGAGTTGCACTTACTCAGCCCTGTATGGGTAACTGAAGCACAGCTCAAGTTTCTCTTGTACTGTTAACCATTCCTCTTTAGTTAGTGGAGAGAGATAGACACTTTGAGAAAGTTGCTTAGCCTGAGAGAAGCCTCTCAAGGTGACTTTTCTTTCTTTTTGAATATAGAAATAGCCTAAAAAATTGCTGTAGTTTGGACATAAAACTTTTTAAATGGCTAAATGCAGAAGGGATTAATCTTACCTCAGTTTTTGGATTTTTTTAACATCTACTGTCAAGTAAATGCTGAAAAGGTGCCTTCTTAGGCAGTTAGTTATAGTGTTAATGTTGTTTGTCTAATTCGCAAAAAAAGGAGGTTGAGGGGAAATGACCTCAATGATCTCTACAGCTTCCTGAGGAGGTGAGACGAAGAGGGAGATGTGGAGGTACCTTTTTCTCTGGTACCTACTGAAAGGACATGCATGGTTAGATTTTCTATATTCTGGTCATTTCAGGCTGTTCATGTAGTGGATGAAAAACTGATATTTCTCATAAATCCTGTGGTGAGAACTCTCCCAGACTAAAGGAGCTGTCAAGCAACTGTAGATTAATTATAATTGGCTGTTGTAACCTCAGCCTCTGCAGAAAACACAAGTGTCTGCAATTGACTATATTCTCAATATCCCTAATGAGCAATAGTTCTTGTGGACTTGAAAAATCTGCCAGAAACTAAAGTAACCTTTTGGATGACTTGAGATAGGCTGAAGGTGAAGTTACAGGAAAACGTACTGAAATTCTTACTGAAAATTCATTTTCAGCTGCTTTGGAAGAAAAGGAATATTCTCTTTTATACAGATGGACACGGATGACCAAAACCACACTTTAGTGCTATCAGTATGACAACTGCTTTTATATTACCAGAGCTTAACAGATTTGTAAGCAATAATATACTTTCTGACTTGATTACTGAATAAGGCTGTTAAAGGGTGCACTACCAAATAGTTATAGAAAAAAAAGTTAATAATGTTCCAGAACATGACCACCTCACAAAAGAAGTGTGAATAGCCCACAGAGAAAGTAATGAGAGATAACTGGAAAAGAAGAATTTCGAGATAACAGACCTTATGCAGAAATCAGGTCAACTTAAAGCCTTCAGGCAAAGAAAAACATTCAGTACACTTTGTTTTTTTTCTTTCCCTAATGTAGTGTCTCCTAAGGATCAAGTTTAGAGTATTGAAATATAATGCAATCTCCAGAATTCAGATTTGGCACTACCCATTTAATATTTACGATATATATTTAGGTGCAGAGATGAAGGAGACCCTTAACCTAGTCCATCTTTTATATGTATTAATGTAGAGATTAAATTGAGATTTTGTGAAGAGGCAAGGGTTGAGTATTTTGATTTTCTATATACTATTGCCATTTATCTGTTGACTTTGCTCTTAATGATCAAAATATATTCTAGTTCCTGCACAATGCTGTTGTTCAGGTTGCTTTATTTCTCTTTACTTGTAATCTGCAAATCAATGACACAGAAAAGACCATGAGTCTAAGAACCGTCTAAGTTTCAGTTTCTTCCATTAGTTAACACTTTATATAGATGACATTTTGTACAAACCCCACATGATAGAAAATATTAATTTTAAAGGTTTCCTAATTCTTCTCATCATAAAACAAACAAACAAACAAGTGACCACCCAGAAAAGTAAAACAGATTTGCTCAGCACTCTTTCAAAGAAAAAAACCAAGAAAACAAATAGAACTTCATTAAATTAATATTGGGGGAATTTTGATAAAAATCATATGTTTTTTAGACATAATTTAAAGTGTTCATCCTCAAAACCAATATTAATTCATTAACCAGAAAAATAACCAATCTAATTAATCCCTTCATTTAATTAATTAACAATTAAATAACAATTATCTTATAAAGATAATTTTTCACAAACAACTTGACTTTTAATTTAAATTTTTAATACCTGGAACTTCCTATTCTCACCTAAAGTGATGTATCTACCTATATTTTTGGATAAAATGTTAATCACTCAGTTTCTAGCTTTAGGCTTCTGAAAAACTCACTCTCATTTTATTTTTAGTTACTTACAGGAAATCTTTGTCCACAAGAAAATTGCTCCTCCAGTTTTCTTGGAAATTTTTTTAAGAAGTAGTAAGAACATTGGTTTTAGTATTTATTTACCTTAAAAGCAAGAAATATGTTCCTCAGATCTCATATTCCAGCTGACATCATCAGTAGTGATTATTTGCTGTCCTTGGTGTATAATTTGCCTATTTAGAAGGGATTTGATGCAGTCCAAGTTGATAAAATGAAATCTGGTCATCCAGAGGAAGAAGTTTTATGGAATATACTTGAGATTCTGGGGCTGGGAGATGGGTGGGAGAGGAATGATATTAAATAGGCAAGAAGAATGAACATCTGCAGGATGAAAATTTAATGTCTCTACTGTAGGTGTCAGATAGCTGGTCTGTATGTAGTCACCACATTAAAGAACTTAATCTCTTCCACTAAATTGATTCAAAACGACCATGAAATTCATTGAGTTGCATAAGATATACACTAGACACTGAGTATGTTAAAAGAGCAAATATACCAGGCATGAAGGAAATGGTGATAAAAATGCAATTGAGGTGTAAATGAAGTGGTTGGGTACTTCATTGAAAGGCATTCTATAGTAAAATTCTCACTTAGAAAAAAAAAAAAAAAGGTACTTTAGCAGCTAACAGACACAGACACAAAACCCAGTGCCACTCAACCCCCCCAAAATTATCTATTGACAACTGGAAGCACAAACCAAAAGTTTCAGTTAACTTGTGACAATTTGAACAGACTTGAAGCCACCTTTTATCTGAACAGGAACTGTTTAAAATATTTTTAAAGTGTACCAAAGCCTTTCTCAGTGTTTAAAATCACTTAAATAAAAAATTAATGCCTATTAAACATAATATTAACTAACAGAATATTTCAGAATATCAAAAGAGGAGTGAAAAACTGCAAGTCTGTTTTCAACAATGTTTCTGTGACTTTCCTTCACAAAAGCAAAGGCTGTATGTCTAGCAAACTACAGAAAAAAACCTCAACAATTCTATTACATGTATATAAACATATTTTATTTCTCTAAGGTTATGACAAGAAGCTTATTTTACAACCTAAGAATGTTACAGAGATCTATGCTGAGAAAATTAAAAGATTAATTCAGATCATATGGAAAATGGCTGAGACCTGAAAGAAGTATACATTGCTTTGTTAGCTATTATAAGAGAATAATATAAAATGGCACTACATTAAGCAGTCACCTGCTCTCTGGTAGAACCTTGTTTTCAGAAGGCTAAACTCAACAGAACTTTCCATGCTGCTCTTTTAGTTGTTCCCCTCTTAAGTAAATTCTTTTCAACAAGAAACTGCGTAGCTGAAAAAGAATCCCCAAAATAACATCAAATGAATCAACAGTATTCTTCAGACCTTTATAAGTGTGAAATGCAACTTTCTCAAGCACTAATAATGTGCTTAATAATAATAAAAAAAAGTAATTTACTTTTATATAACTAGGTAATGGTTATTTATTTGCAGTCATGATTCATTAAAAGATTTCCCTACATATTTCGTTTTCATCCTTCTGAGGAGAATAATTGTGTAAACAGAGAGAGGAAAGAGTAATATATATTATGGATTTGAACATTCTTAACCATATTTACATACCATAAGATGGATTCTTGCATATCTATTTGAAATACCCAAGTTAAATATTTCCTTGTGTTTTATAAGATTTTGCAGAATACTCATTTTGATCAGAAACTATTCCTCTTCTTCCTAAATGCTTATAGCAATCTCTAACAGATTTCACAAATTTCACTATGTTCTCCATAAAATTCCTTTACCAAGCTATGTGATACTGGAATACAATTATATGCTCATTTTTGCAATAATATTTTTCATTTTTAACTTATCTGGAGAAGAAAGTCTACATCAAGGAAACTCATACTTATGATCAGATGGCTACTATGAAGAATATGGCTTCATGAACAGTAATATAGAAGCAACCGTAGCTGAAAAAAGACATGCAAATTATTTGGCTTCTTTTATCATAGTCCTTTATAGGTAAAGTTTTCAAAATTAATTGTTTTAATTATTTTGAACTCTGTCTTTTGGTATCTATTGTCTATCTATCTATAATCTCTGTCTATTTTGGTATCTGTTCCAGGGTATTTTTGGGGGAGATTGAGTCCTGAAAGTCTGATCAAAGCAAGAAAGTAATAGTCAATAAAGTTATTCAGTTCAATGATTCTTCACTTTTAGAAAGTGAATTAAAAAAAAAAAATTACTATATGTAATGACATGTGATATGAGACAGATTGTGTCCTGAGGGGAACCAACTGTATCTGTTTGAGCATTTCCTGTAATTACCAGGTTAAGAGTAGTTCAGAGAAGATTTCTAGTTCTTTTCTGTTGAATTTACTCTACTTTGTATGAAATGGATACAAGGTCATCCAACCAAGAGAGAGTAGATAAGAAAACTATTAATCTATATGGTTAGGAGCAGCCCAGGAATTATGGAGTTCACTTAGAGGGTGGCAAGATTTGACATCTGTGTCTCATTCCTGTCATTAAACATTTAATCTCATGACTATTAAATATATGATATATGAGCAGGGCTATGGGCAGCTACAATATAAATCAGGAAGAGGGTTATGGGGAGGTGTCATTGTGTAGTTTGTGTATGACGACAAACATAAGCCTTTGAATTTCCAAAAGGAAATCTGTATGTGATAAATTTGACAAGACAGGAATCCAGACTTTCCCTCCTTGCTAGCTTATGGAGTTTATTTGCATTTCACCTCTCTTCCTCTCCAGTTTCAGCTCCAGGATATCTCCAAGTTATTTTTAAGATAACATCTGTTGTCAGTTATCTTAAAATTAGTGTTTAATTTCATTGATTTTCTTCACATAGTGATTGGATTTTCATTATTACTTTCCTTATCTTTAATCTTGTCTGGATACTGTACTTACCACATCTCAAAGCTGAAAATTTCTTGTTGATCAAAATGATCTCCTCCCTTTGGGCTCCTGTCAGACTGGTGGGCATGAGTTTTTGTGGTTTGTTTAGGGGCTCTGTCCAGCTACTATCTTGTAATGAAATACAATTGATTTTATTAAATCTTTCTTCTGTTTCTTTGCTTTCTATATTCCTATCAGTTTGAAGACCACATACTTTTTTCAATAAATCTGTTTTGATGTTGTCTGCTCTTCAGAAGTCATCTACCTGCTTACCTGTCTCTTTTATTTAGTACATAGGTAATCTATAGTATTGCAAATTAACTGATGTATGGTAAAGGTACTTGACATTTACTTGAAGCTCTCCAGGCACTCTTCTATCTTTTAGCACAGAGCTCTGTATTTCAGCATCTTGGAAATAAAAATTGGTTTGAGACTGGCTTCTTAATTTAAAAATAGTTTTCTTTTGTTTGGAAAGTGAACCTGATGCAGGTACTGTTTGCCACAAGGGAGTCTCTCAATTCCTGTGATGTGACAGAGGAAATGGTCCCTCCCAGGAATTACTTAAATTCTAGATGGCACATTTTTTTCCAGGTTAAAAAAAACAAAAAACTTTAATCTGATATAATGGTACTAAGGAGTCTTTAAAAAAATGTATCTTATAAAAAAAAAATGTATCAGTTTTTCTTGATCTCTACAATGGTTTCAACAATATTCACTGT
Source organism: Phaethornis superciliosus (assembly GCA_023637945.1). NCBI lineage: Eukaryota > Metazoa > Chordata > Aves > Apodiformes > Trochilidae > Phaethornis > Phaethornis superciliosus. The sequence continues at coordinate 72,515,934 of JAJQWJ010000003.1, read as the reverse complement.
TTTTATTATTTACTTACTACTGTCCTTTGAAATAAAGGCAATGTTAACACATTAGATTAAATAGATTTTTCTAAACAGTCTTCAATCTTGAAGAAATTTCTGATTTCTTTCAGGTTTTAAGGAATGCCATAACTAGAGAAATGTATGTGGGCTTATTTTCTGGAGGTCTGTTTTTGGTAATTTTTTTTGTTTGTTTTGCTTTGTTGGTCTGTTTTTGGGGTTTTTTTTGTTTGGTTGGTTGGTTTGGCTTTTGTGGGTAGTTTTGCTCTCAAAAAAAGAGTATTTACTGACTTTTTTTCCTCTCTTTTTCAGATTCACCTTTACAGCAAATCTTTCTTCCTTGTCAGTCATTACCAACTTAACATATATGATCCTAGTCAGTGTTCAGAAGTTCATTTGCAATTTATTGGGTCTGGATTTGCCTCAATAGGTAAAGTCCTCATACAATTACATCTCTATGGTACAGAATCATACTAAGATTGCATGTAAAATATGTTGACATTCTTACCCCTACACTGTTTACATGTTTCTGGAACTTTGCTGCACTAAACAATACCTTATGTATATAATACTGCATTTTTTTACCTATTCCCTTACATAAACACTGGAACTGGGGAAACAGTTACTCCCTCTTTGGTATTTATAGTGGTTCAACAATATTTAAGAGTCCATTTCAAACATATATCTTTGTCTAGAAATCAATTTAATATTCATACACAGCTCAGAGGCTTGTTATAGCATTATCAGATAGTTTGCAAATCCTCATACCCTTCAGGGTTTTTCCTTATCTTAAGAAACAGGTATGAGCTTCTTCAAGTTCTTGATGTCCTTGAAAGGTAACAATATTATTTATTTTGTCATTTAATTTTGTCATTTTAAACTAGAATTACCTATTTGCTAAAAGCTAGGTTTGTCTGAGACAAGTGGTAGATTTGATTTTTAATACTACTATTTCCCTCTCCCTGCTCCCCTTCTTTTATGTCTTGGACAGAAATGGAAGATTGTATTGAAATTACAGAATCATAGAATTTTCAGGGTTGGAAGGGACCTTTCAGATCATCTAGTTCCAGCCCCATTGCCACAGGCAGGGACACCTCTTACTAGGATCAGGTTGCTCAGAGCCCCATCCAGTCTGGCCTTAAAAACTTCCAGGGATGGGGCTTCCACCACCTCTCTGGGAAGCCTGTTCCAGTGCCTCACCACTCTCATGGTAAAGAACTTCTTCCTAATAAATACCTTAATTAATTACATATTTCTGATCTGATTAATTACATCTTTCTGATCTGGCTATCACTCATTCTTCAAATAAGGAGCTGTTAAGTGAGATATAAAAAAGGTGTAGATGGAAATGAAAATTATACCATCTCATGAACTTCCCTCATGAATTTTCTCCTTCCTCATCTGTCACTAAGTTTGTGTTGGTATGCATGTGCACAAAGAAGTGGATTAGCAAGCAAACATAGTTTAAAAGACTGTTGCATGTCTTCCTTATTGTGTTTTGCATTCAAAGAAACCCCAAGGGTCTGATTACTGAAAAAAAATCTAAAGCTTCACCTTTTTGTTTTTAAAGAAGGAAGTTAGTGTAGGTATGGTGATACACAGAGGGAACAAATGTGGGGACAATACCTGCTTGATGATCAAGACAAGCTTTTTTTGTTTGGAAACAGGTGCTTTTAGAATTGGATTGTCCCAGCATCACAATTTTCTGCTTCTGTGATTGAGATGCTGCCAAAGATTCAATTGTGAAAATGTCTCCATGAAGAACCAAACTACCTATTTAAAAAGAAATGATTCTACTTACAGCTGGGCTTTACTGAAACCTTTAAGCAGAATAAAACCAATTTTGTTCTTTCTTCAGGTTTCCAGTCTCTTTCCTCAGCATGAACTCAAAATAAAAAGCTATGACTGTGTAAACGGCTTCTCTGAGCAGAAAAAAACATCTTGCTTGGTTCAGAGATTTGACTCAAATCACCAAGTTCAGTGATCAATTTTCTTGATTTTATCATGTCGTTAGTACTGAAGTTTTTTGTATTTTATTACTACAACATTCTAGCTTTTGTGTATATATTTTTGAGAATATGACATTTGTGACTTGGCAGTTCTGGATTTTGTAGGCAAGATGAACATTTAACATTCAAATAAATATAGTTAAACTAAAACTATTATAAAATATATTTAGGTTTTTTTTTTTTTTTTTTTTTTTTTTAAATCATCCTTTTTACATGGCAAAAATATATAAAGACTAAAACTGATTTATATGATGTTAAGTGACTTTAGTTAGTGAATCTTTGATGCACAGAATAATTTACTGGGTCAGATGGGATCCACCCAAGGGCACTAATCCTCACCAAGACACCATTCACCTACCAGCAGCGTTGGCTAACCATAGAGATCTCAGTTGACTGGAGGTTATCAAATGTGATGCACCTCTAAAAGACTGGCCAACAGGAGAGGCTCCAGGGAACTATAGGCCTGACAGTCTGACCTCAGTGCTGGGGAAGGTTATGAAGCAGATAATCCTGAGTGCCATCATGTGGAATTAAATTGAAAATTGCAACTTTCCACAGCAACAAAATGTTAAGTTTAGCATCACTGAATGTAGAATGGTTCTTTTAAAATTTCCCATCAGATACAAGTCTTGCAGAACAGTGAGGTACTTTATGTCTAGAAGTTACCTCTCTGAGAGTACATCAAAGATGTTGCAGTTTTTAACCTACAATTATAATTTAGACATGTTATAAAGGAAAAATTATTCAATTTTATTATAATATTGAAAGACGCTTTATTGTGCTGGGGTTATGTTACTTAGCTTTATTAGGTGAATACTGTTACTCTTAAATAACTAGTTTACTCCCAATAATTGAAAAAAAAAAAAAGTATGGAGTTAATGAAGTAGATACTTGCAAACCATTGCAGTCAGTTTGTCTGCTAGCAATTAAACAGTATCCATTTAAAAAGCAAGTAGTTTTCCTACTATTTATTCAAAGAAGAAGAAAAAGAAGACCAAAGTATTGCATTTGATGGCACTGCATGAGAATATAGAGGTAAAAGAGAGAAATTCAGTAGACTGTTAGTAAAATTTATATGTTCCTTGGTACTGCAGAATTGAACCCTCCATCCAACAACCAAAACTTCTGATATGATTTAGTAAAATCCCAGCAAGATGTACATGAGGTCTGTGATAGAGTCATCATATACTCTGGGAAATATTGCAAAAGTCATGGGGATAGCACCTTCTCTGTTTTCTGTAACTAATGTTTTTAATAGTATTTTCTAAGAAAAACTGCACATATGCTTTAATTTTACAAAGGAAAACAAATTGTAGTGATTAGAATATGAAGGAAAAATCCTGTTATTACTTCATTTCTAGGTATAATTGCAGTAATAATCCCCCTCTTTGAAATTCTAATCAGATTATTTTTGAAGATTAAGATCAACAAATATCAAAGAAAAAAGAATAAATTTATACTTAAAGAATTGACTCAGTTCAGAGTTCTTACTCTCCAGATGATGCCCAAAATTTCAGCACCATTCATGAAATATATCTGTGGCTTTAATACCTTTGGGTTTATGAGGATTCCCAGCTAGGACTCCCCATTGCACAGACACAGTACACTGCCTAGTGTGCCTAGGCCAAGTAAATAAACTTGTGGTTCATTGTTAGCATAGCAGGAAAAGATATTTACAAAGATTGCACAGTTAGAAAGTTCTGGAGGGAAGAGGTTCCACTATCTCAAAATTAAGAGCTGCCCTTTATATGAATGTTATTCTTTTCTTTTTGCTTCCTTGGGGCATTGGAATAGAAAAAAGGTGAAAAAACACTTTCCAAAGGAAAATCTATTAATTTTATTCCTCTTTTATTCATTTTATTTGTCTCTTTTCTCAAACAATTCAACTATTCTCTTTCCCTATGAATCAAGTTATTTTCCTTATTTTGCTTTTTTTTTCTAACTTCACATAAAAAGGTTTTTTTTCTTTTCTGTCTAAATAGAACAGCTGAACTAGAAAGTCATAGGAGATAAGTGGTATGAATACATAAGCCTATAGAAAAATAAAGCAAATAAAAGAAATATCTTACAAGAAGTTTAAAGACAATTCATTAACCTAAAATAAAATATGCATTATTGGAATTAAGATGCTCTTATTATTCTCTGCCTAATTGGTAGAATTTTGGCATTTTCAATACTCACTTAGCTGCATGGAATTGTAAAACATCTGCCTTCAGATACTCACTTGCTTAAAATACTTACATTTCCTCCAAAGCATTATGACTGCATCTGTTCCTACAGCACTCCTGTTAAAAGTTTTGACAGTTTGGAAATCACTTGTCAAATTACCCAGAGCAATCTGAGGTACAGAGGAACCATGAAAGTCTTTCTCTGAAGAATAACTTCATGAAGGAGTGGTGTTACAGCTGATAATCTGCCACCCAAGAAAATATTTTTTCCATATGTTTTTTTCAATTCAAACTTGAATTGTATGAAGTTTTTCTCCCAGAAAAATTTTGATTCTGCCTCAATTACTAAAATAACTTATTATATACCTCTATTAGGGCTTTTCCCTCCTCTACAGTGTAAAAATTGTTGTGCTGCAAACAGTCAGGGTGGTTTGTGGGAGGTGTGTGTCAGTTTTAATATTGAGTAAAATATGTTACAAAGATGAGAAGAATTTATGGGAAAGAAACAGGTGTTGAACGTCACTGAGTGGCATTATGTGTGTCCTTAAGAACTGGTTAAAGACAAAACGATCCAGTGTGGTTACATTTCAACACAAGGCTATATACAGATTCACATTCTGTATTTGATTTATGTTACCAAGTTTTGTTATCAGGGGGATGCAGGGGTAACACCTGAGCGAATATCCCAGAAGTTTCCCCCATGTCAAACAGAGACAGCCCCGGTCAGCTCCAAACTGGGCTCACTGCTGGCCAAAGCTGAGCCCATCAGCAGTGCTGGGAGTGCCTCTGTGCAAATGCATTTAAGAAAGGTTAAAAAAAGATCAACAGCAGCTGTGAGAATATGTGTAAGACACAACAACAAGGCCACCAAATTCAGTGAAGTAGGAGAGCGATGAGAGTTTCCAGGCACTGGGGCTGATGTTCTCCTGCTGCCCATGGTGAAGACCATGGTGATGCAGGTTGTCCTCATGCATGTCCCTGGAGGTCTGTGGTGGAGCAGATATCCATGCTGTAGTCCATGGAGGATCCCATGCTGGAGAAAATGGGACTGCTCTGAAAAAAGTTGTGACCCTGCGTAAAACCCATGTGGGAGCATATTTTCTGGCACTGTTATGAGCTGATTGTTATCTCCATACCTTGTACACTTGTGCTGCTCAGAGGGGAAGAGGTAAGAGAAGTCTGGAGTGAAGCTGATGTTGGGAAGTAGGGAGGGTTGGTGGGAAGTTTAGAGTTGTTACATTTCTCACTACTCTACTTTTTTTATTTGATAATAAATTAAATTAATTTCCCCACACTGAGTCTGCCATGCTGATGGTGGTAACTGGCAAGTGATGTTCCTGTCCTCATCTCAACCCACAAATTTGTTAGTTGTATTTTCTCCCCCTGTCCTGTTGAGGAAAGGAAGTCATAGAGCTACTTGGTGGGCACCTGGTCACCAAGGATAACTCACCACTTATTGTTACAACAGGGAATGTGTGGCAAAGACTTGCTTCCACCAAGAGACATTCAAGTCAGACAGGTAAAAAGATACAGTAGCTAGCTGAAGGTCCAAATGGTTGTTTACAGGATTATTTCCTATCTTATGAATGGAACAATTGACGGTCTAGAAAAAGGGACCATGAATAAATTTATCCTTAATAAAAGAGTGAAAAATTCTGAAAATTGTAGATTTAATTTTAAATGTCAAACATATGCACAAGTGCATTTGACATCTGAAGCACTGAAGGCGAAATCTTTCAAATAACATAGGCAAGATTGTGTCAAAATGTTCTTGGTTTTGGAATTCATCCATGATATATCACTACCAAAGTGAGATGGAGAAGACTTAAAAAAAAAAAAAAAAAAAAAGAAAAGGAAAAAAGAAAAGAGTTAATCATTAGTAAACCATCTCTATTATCATTGTGCACATTGCAACTTCTGAACTATGAGGTAAAAAGTATTATAAGTATTATCCTAATGTGTAGCTTAAATTTGTGTTTGCACATGGAATCAGTTTTGCAGTTCCAGAAACTGCAAAATATCTTTAAACTGAACTATAATTAGTCTAAAAATACCTTTGACAGAATTAATGTGTTACTTCAGATAATTTACAATGAATTTACCCCTCAGTAATTTTTTATAGTAATAACAGTGGAAAACCAGAGGAAATTGGTATGTATAAAATTTATGCTTAACTTAAAGAAAGAATGTCAAATAACAGTGGAGGTTTCTTCTAGAAGGTCAAGGAGCATTTCATCCATAGGTCCTTGCAGTCTCACTGGATAAAAGCTTACACTGATGACAGTTGAAGATGAGTAGATGACAAATAGAACTTTTTACATATACACACACTTCACAGCCTTTTTCACAACAAAGATATAGTTTCATTAGTACCGAATTTTACATCTTGCAACACAATGTTGTTCTCTTTTGGCTAAACTGAAGTAAATCAAAAGAAGTTATGCTGAAGCTGTCTGGGGGTACACCATCTATGTATGTGAGAAAAGAATAAAATCTAGGATTAGATGCAAAGTATCTTGGTAGGCACAATGGCTTGATTATTTCACATACAAGTAATGCCCCTAACAATAATACTGATATGTCCCAGATTTTGTTGCAAAGGCCATGACTTTTCCTGAATAATAAAATTGAGGAAAAAAACCCAAAGATCAGTAAGTCAGATTTCCATCTCACATTTGTTTTAATGCTGATAAAAGCAATACACAGGGAACTGCTCTTGAAGAGACCAGTTTCGTTGTGCTGGAGTTTGTGCCTTTTTGACACAGAAGCTGAGCAAGTTGCTATTAAAGCCTTTTATGCCATTATGTTATGTGTTCCAGGGAATGGGTGTTCTGGGAAACTGCTGGTGATTGCACTTTATGATGCTTTGTCTACTGGAATAGCTAATAAATTAAGCTTGTTTCATAATGTCCACAAGCAAAAAAGCCTGTGGAGTTCCCTTAGTATAAAGCTAGAGTAGCACAATAGTGAATTATGTCTACGGTTTCTTTTCCTTATTTCTTTTAACAGCTTGATAGGTTGGCTTTGATTCTAACATATCTTCTGGTGATTTATGTTTTAGAGAAAAAGATTACTAAGGTAATAAAGCCCACAACAACTGTCAGTTTCTCAATGAGTTTATTCTTTTCAGTTGAAACAGCTTATTTATGATTACATAAATTGTATTTAATCATGGAATGTAAAAAAGAGGGTATTTTCCAACATTTGCTAACTGAATCATTCAGTTGTGTTATCCCCGAAAATATCTGGTGCTTTGATTCTCATTCACTTTTAGAAACTTACATGAAAAAACAGAAATGTGAATTAAAAGAACCAACCAAATTGAAAAGCAGAAAAATAAGAAACTAGGGAGAAATGCTGTATTCAGATAAAAGTAGCAAAACCTGGATTACCTTCCAGCTTCTTTCAGAGAAAACTCAAGCCTGTCATCCATGAAAAACACGGTCATGCAGCATTTAATTTTCTTGCCTTTCTCCTGAAAATACCTTGTCTTAGTTCCCTTTTAATGTATTTGCAGATTTTTTTCAAAACATGACAGCAGGACTCAGAATTGCTTCAGAAAGCTCAGACCACTAATGTGTCAGACACTTTATCACAAAGTTAAAACTTTCCCATACTATAAGTGTAAATTATGAGTACAATATTATTCAATCTCTGTAGTTTATCATTAAGTTTATTGCTTTTCATGGCATATAAATAGATCTTAGAATCAATGATTCTATATCTAAATTAAGCAGTCCAATATCTCTGCAAGAATTTATTTGCTGTTTCAGCAAGATTAATAATAGCTTTATAAAGAAGAAAAAGTATCTAAAGATTTGTCTTGGGGGAGGGGAACATTAAATCTCTTCCTTGAATTTCTGAAGCAACAGGTTAGTTCAGCCATAGAGATACAGTTCTGTAATGAGTTCACGAAATTAATAAATGAATCCCTAATTGGAATAGTCTGCTCAGCTTGAAGTATTATTGCAGTCATGGCATAGATGTCCTATGTGATGTAATGCAACTGCACCTCAAGTTCTCTCTAAAATGTGCTTTATTACTTTTTACTATTGTGACACATACAAAGATGATTTGAGATATTTATAAGTGAGATAGTGAGCATGCTCAGCTGTAGGGCAACAGGCATTGTATTCTAGTCCTGATGCTGCTGACAGCTGCCCATGAGCAGGCTCTAGTTATACTACACACAAAAGCTGACTTGCCTGGAATCATACAGTGCCAGTCATAAATGCATGGATTCTCAAAGAACCTTTCCATATTTTAAAATTGTTCTGCCTTTAGATGGTAAATTTAGGTTATATGTTAGGTAAATAGGTATATTATACCTGTTGAAAAGAGCCTATGTTAATCAAAACCCTTTCATACTTTGTTAAAATAGTCTTGTAAAAAGGTACATACTAGTGTTCTGTTGATTAAGCGAAACTCCTTCACTATTTCTTTCCTCCTGCATTAGACTCAGAGTGGGCAAAATGACAAGCTAAGGAAGTGACTTCTCTGTCAGTGGTTTCTTCTTTGGCAGCCTTCACTGGCAATTGTGTTGGCAACTTTACAAATGCCTCTGGGTGTCTCAGAGAGTAGTCTGTTGTGCTAGTGGAGAGGATGACTGGTACTTGTCAACATTATTTTCTTTTAATTTGTCTCCCTTTCACTGTTTTCTACTGTATGTAGGAATATATTTAGTTTGAAGGAAAATTAGGATTTATGGAAAATACATATGCTTCTTCGGTTTCCTAGAACAAAGATCAACCAATCTTACACCCATGAATTCTCAAGTTGAATTTAGTAGCCTAATACTTAAAAAGGAGAACCTTCCAGTAATGGTTATGTAGGAAAAAAGTATTGTTTATTTTTTATAGATTTTACAAGACTATACTGTGCTTATGTTATGCTGTGATTTTACATCTTTTGAAAAGATACTGCCTCTGGTACCATGCAAGAGGAGCCCAAGTGATATAATACACAGGGAAATCGTAAGTTGTTTTTATTTAATTTTACTTTTGGTTGTCAATTTGAGTTATTTACGTGCTTCAGAAGTTAAGCTTGTTGCTAAAAGCTTCTCATTCCAATGTTCCAGTAGTGAGATTCAACAGAACAGGCATGTGTTTATTGTTACCTAATTTAAACAGATATTTAATGATTCAGATAATAATTAAAAATACTTGTATTGGTTTTACATTACAAGGTTTTGGTAACAGGAAGGAAGGCAGAAGGGGATTATGTGGGAAGATACCAGGAGTTGCTCCCATGCTGGGCAGAGACAGTTCCACCAGGCTCTAAAACAGACCCACTGTTGGCCAAAGCTGAGCTCATCAGCAGTGCTGGTGGTACTGCCTCTGTGATAACATATTTAGGAAAGGGTAAAAGCAGTGTAGCAGTTGAGACAGAGGAGCAAGAAAATGTGAGAGGAGCAGCCCAGCCCTGGAGACACCAAGGTCAGTGAAGCATAAAATCATAGAATCAGCTGGGTTGGAAGGGACCTCAGAGATCATCAAGTCCAACCCTTGATTCACTACCGCTGCAGTTACCAGACCATGGCACTGAGTGCCACATCCAGTCTCTTTTTAAATATCTCCAGGGACGGAGAATCCACTACTTCACTGGGCAGCCCGTTCCAATGTCTGATCACCCTCTCTGTAAAGAATTTCTTCCTAATATCCAACCTAAACTTCCCCTGACAGAGCTTAAGTCCATGCCCTCTTGTCTTGCCAATAGTTGCCTGGGAAAAAAGACCAACCCCCCCTTGGTTCCAGCCTCCTTTCAGGGAGTTGTAGAGAGCGATGAGGTCTCCCCTGAGCCTCCTCTTCTCCAGGCTGAACACCTGCAGGACCCGGCACTTGAGCTCCAGCTGCCAGTGCAAAACTTTCCTTGCAGCCAAGGCAAGACAACATCAGAACAAGCAGACTTGCTCTGAAGGAAACTGCAGCCCATGAAGAGCTCACACCAGAGCAGGATACGGGCAGGAACCTTGGCTGGTGGAGATAAGCCCCTGGTGGATTGCATTTTCTGGCAAGGACTACAGCTTTTGGGAAACCCACACTAGATCAGGCTGTTTCTGAGAACTGTGCCCTGTGGAAAGGAGCCATGTTGCAGCAGCTCTTGAAGAACTCCAGCACACTGGAGCACCTTATGAAAGACTATATCATATCATGTGGGAGGTATCCCATGCTGGAGAAAGGGAAAAGTGAGGAGGAGGAAAGAGCAGCTTTTAACTGACAGGAACATACATCCTCATTACTCATCACTGCTCTAGGTAGGGAGAATGTAGAAGAGTTAGGAAGAAAGGAGTCAAATTGACCCTGGGAAAAAGGGGAAGGGTGGGGGAATGATATTTTTGTTTTTAGACTCTGTTTCTTGCTATCCTATTCTTATTTTAATTGGCATTAAGCTAAATGAATTTTCTCCCCAGTCTCTTTTGTCTGTGGTAGAAATTGGTGAGTGATTTCCCTCTGTATGAGTCTTCTTACTTTCTTTTCTTTCCTTGTCCTGATTAGAAGTGGGAGAGTGGATTTGTTGGCATCTGGAAGCAAGCTTAGGGTAACCCATCACCATGCTGTATGTCTGTACTCTTCAGAAATGCCATAGGCCAAAATTATTATTGTTCCACAGCCTAAGTTTTCATACCAAATTCCCTGCCATAACAGGGTACAAAAAAGAATACAATGTGATATATATTAAATGAACTAAACCCATGTTTACTTAATAATTCTGAGAGTAGACATTAGGCAGTTAATTCAAGATTCTTCTATAAATGTTTGTTTATGAAAGTACCACAATTGCCACAGCATACTTTAATTCCTTTCAGTGGGTTACCACAAGGATGTGAAAATTTATCTACTTTTTTTTAATACTCACCAGCTTTTCAGAGTATTGTGTAACCATCAGTGCTGGAACTTTCTAGCATTTATGTCAATAATAAAGTATAACGCTATTCATTTGTTAACTTTCTAATTTGAAAGAATTAGTGTTTACCTGTTGACTGTCTGAAGACCATAAGCTGTTGTCTTATTTTTAAAAATTAAAGGATTGTTATCTGTCTATCAAGGTGATTTTACAGGCATGTAAAGGAAGTCTTGGAACACAATTTACATATGATTATACATCAGTAGCAGAAACTCAACTGTCCATATGTGAAGTTACTCAGACTGCTGCAAGGTCTTTAACCTTGTACGCCACACAATTATATACATATTCAATTGAATACCTAAAAATATATTTAACAAATTAAGAATATAGTAATCTGGCACTCTTAAGATCACAGGCAATAGGAATAACTGTTGAATGAGTATTTTTCATAATAAGTTTGACAGCAATACTATTCATAATTTTCACCGCTGAGAGACAGTGGATATTAGAATGTAACTTGCAAAATCTGTGAATTTTTTCATTGTCAATGCAGATGATGTCAGAGAAATCCTGACTGCTTTATAGTCTTGACCCAGCAGACAAGATATGTAATATGTACATTTGTACAAAAAGAAAGGAGGACAAATTTTGAGAATAAGAAGCACAAGAAAGGAAGAAGTGTCAGTGTACGCTAGATATAGGTTTGCAGCTGCAGTGTTGCAAGGAAGCTACACTTCCCCTTTGCAGATTTAAATGCTGCCAATGACAGAGGAATGTACTGGCAGTATGAGCTATGAAGCTTTGTTCTATCTTCCAAGCAGTCATTAACTGAGCACTCAATCAGCTTAATCACCTCACTTTTGCAGTTGGCTATGCTAGCAAACATTTAACTGAAGTGTGCAGTGACCTTGTACAGGCCAGCCAGCAGCAATGGCAGAATGATATGCTCACGTGTGTAAGGAACTGGTTTCCCAGCCTTCAGAGTAAAAGTGTTCTCAGAACTGTTAACTATGTCTGTCATCCCAACAGTATGTTGATTCTAAAGGAAAATGGTAGCAAATTGATTGTCAAAATTCATTAATTGTAAATCTTAACATTTTATCCAGAACATCAAACTCCTAAGTTTTTAGGTAAAGATCTTGGAGGAATTCTTACTCTGATCTCCACTGCCAGTGAAGAATGCAATGAAATATGAAAATTTCAAATTTCCCACTAGACTGAATAATAAAATCTGAAAAATAAAATCTATTTCCATCAGAGGGAGAGAGAAATAGAGAAACTTATCCTTTCCATTTATAATTTTTCAGGATCATAGAGTCATAGAATCATCAAAGTTGGAAAAGACCTCTAAGGTCATCAAGTCCAACCATCAACACAACAGCACCAGCCAACTAAAGTATGTCTTCAAGTGCTATGCCTACATGTCTTTTGAACACTTCCAGGGACAGTGACTCAGCCACCTGCCTGGACAGCCTATTCCAATGCCTGACCACTCTTTCAGTAAAGAAATTTTTCCTAATACTCAATCGATTCCCTGGCTCAATTTGAGGCCACTTCCTCTCATCCTATTACCAGTTATTTGAGAGGAGACCAACCTCCACCTCACTGCAGCCTCCTATCACATAATTGTAGAGAGCAATATTGTGTTGCCCCAGCTTCCACTTCTCTCAGCCAAACAAATCCAATTTCCTCAGTGGCTCCTCATCAGATTTGTGCTCCAGATCTTTCACCAGCCTCACTGCTCCTCTCTGGACACACTCTAGCAGCTCAGTATCTTTCTTGTAGTGGCAGACCCAAAACTGAACATGGTATTCAAGGTACAGACTCACTAGTGCTGAGTACAGGGGAAGAATCCCCTCTGTATTCCTGCTGGCCATACCATTTCTGATGCAAGCCAGGATGATGTTGGTCCTTCTCTGCCAGGCAGCTTTCCAGTCACTCTTCCCCAAGACTGTAGTGTTGGAGCTGCTGTGACCAAAATACATAACCCGACACTTGGCCTCATACAGCTGACCTTGGCCCATTGATCCAGCCTGTCCAGATCAGGATGGAGGATGGATGCACTTGTATATTCCTAATGAATGAAGGATCATAAAATGTTTCAGGGAGATACATACTTGTTTTAATACCCAAAAAACTCAATAAGGGAAAAATTATTCCCTGTAGGTTCAACATTTCAGAAGGGAGTTTCTGCAGCAGCTGCATCACAATGTACTATTAAGGCATGTCCCAACATATGCACTTTCATTCTAAAATAATAGGTAGCTGTCATTTATGGACATACAATATATGGATTTTTTTAGGCTAGATTTATGGATCATCACTTATATTAAGCCAAAGATCCAGGCACTGACATTATCTAACAAAGAAAAATATTGCACATATGATAAAATACATTTTAATCTATTATATAAATAGAATTCAGGCAGCACTAGTTGACATTATTAAACTCCATTCATGTACTTGTCATTGCCGTTTCCATAGAAACTAGTATTGCAATAGAAAATGGAGAAACAGGATTGAGAAACATGGGGGAAAACAGAAAAAAAATACAATCAGAAAACTACCTCATTAAAATCATCAAGTTGCAGTTTACCAAATTAGTGACTCAACCTAGTGAGCAATCTGTGTACAGAAATCCTGTCAAAGTTAATGGCAGTTGTGACAGACTCAGCGGCATCAACAGTTTTGTTGTGAGTGGCATTAGATTATTCAGGGTACTCTAGTCAGTTGAAATGTTGTATTAGTACAGTGTCTTAACAGAGGGTTTTGTTTGTTTGATTTCTGTGGGAAGGAGGGAGAGAGATTACACAGAAAATACCTCTGAGTTTTATACAATCAGTGTCTCAAGTTTCTTCTTTTATTCTGAATGAATCAACTTCACATAAAAATATCATTCTGATTTGCCTTCTCATTTAATGTTCTGTATTCTTTATCTCTATAATACACTTCGTTTAAAACACTTCCTTGTTGCTTCACTTCATTTATTTCGCATAATAGAAATAAAAGTTCTATTTAGTTCATGTTACAGTGATGAAATAGCTCCCAGCTTTACAATAAAACCAGATGTATTTATTATGTAATGATATGTCTTTGTATCACAGGAATATGCACTAAAAATGTCATTGGTTTATTTATTAGAATCTGAGATTATCAGCTCTATATTACTTACAACATGAAAATACTTCTAAGCTGTATTACTAGAGCCCCAGCCAGTCATGATCTGGAATTTCTATTTGAATAACACAGAACTGTTGGAAGGGACAATTCTATTTTCTGCTGCATTGCACATGTTTAAATCCTGTACATCTTACATCTACATCACACCAAAGACTTGAATTTGTCTTTGATCTCTAATAAAGTCTTCATTCTAAAATTGTGAAAAGAATCACTAATTACTGAAAAAAATCATACGGTACACTTGCCATTTCTTAGTAATACATCATGAAATCATAGAATGGGTAGGGTAAGAAGGGATCATCTTGTTCCAATCCCCCATCATGGGCAAGGATACCTCCCACTAGACCAGGTTGCTCAAAGTCCCATATAGGATCAGATACACAAGAATCTCACTGCAAACATTAATTCTTGCATTTTTCTTGGGAATGGAACATGGGTTATGATTTTTGTAAGGAAAATAAAAGTTTTTAAGTCCCAGGTGATTTATTCAAAGATGTGCAGCATCTTAACTACAGAAATTTTGGAATGCAAATCATAAGGGCATTAGACTATAGTCTTCCTCACCTTATCTATAATTTAAAATCATAACAAAGTAATATGGACCAAACTCAATTACTCCTACAGTCATTGGATTTACTCTGGGAGAACAGGTTTAGGGTCAATATTTTTTCCCCAGATTTTTTCAAAGTAAAAAATTATTGTAATATAGAAATATGTATATGTCTTGTAATATAGAAAAGAAAAGTTTATCTTGTAGTTGCCCTATGCAGGGATCATTGCAGGAAAAAAGAAACATATAAGATAGTCCATGTATGTTATAACTGCAAGTATGATTGTCAGACATATGTTATAATACAGAATCTCTTGATTGCAACAATATTTTCCATGAGGTCTACATCACAGTCTGCGTATAACTTGTGATGTACCGTAATAACTATAGAAAGAATATTTTTGACATGACTCCACTGCATGATGACTGTCAATCAATCTTTACTTCCCTCCTCATTAACTTCCAGATGTAAAAATGTCCTGACATCTCTCTCTCTACTCCTTCATGGCCTCCCTTCTTCCTTTGGCATCCTGAGAGGATTCCATCCGTCCCGGTGCCTGTGGTCCTGATCCCTGCCAGCCTGAATCTGTGTGTTCCTGCCTCCAGCTCCCGACTGCTGCTGACCCCAGGAGTCCAGCCTGGACTTTCCCAGGGCTGCCCTGCAGCCTCGGTGGTGACGTGAGAGTTATTGGGGGAAGGGGGGAGGAACGTGGGATCAATTTTTTCTGTATATTTGTATATATTTAGTAATTTGTTCCTATTTATCATTATTGTTTCATTAAAGTTGTGTAGTTTAGTTTCCAACCCATAAGTCTCTCTCCCTTATTCTCTCTCTCTTTCCTTTATCAGAGGAGAGAGAGATTAATATATAAATCTGTTTCTCGGTTTAAATCTGTTGTTTTGCCGGGCCAGGGTTAAACCATGACAGATTTTATTGGAAAATAAAAAAAAATGTCCTGACATTTTTAGGGGGTTGTAACCAGTTTTTTGATTTTACAGCAGTAGCATATGAAATTGTTATGTCATCTTTCAACCCACCAAAGCTCATGAAATAGCAGATATGTGGAAAGAAATGAAACAAATATTTAACATGAAAGTCTCATCTAAGTAAGTGTTCTATATGTGTATATTTTTACTATCCTGTAAACTATCTTTTAATAAGTTACTGATGTAGCCTGGACAACTATGTTCTCGTCTATATTCCAATGTCCATTATATAGAATTTTTTCTGTTCATGAAAATATCTCCTTTGAGATAGGAAAGAACTGATGACTTCTCATTACAATAGTACTCTGCGTAGGTTAGCCACAAAATGATCTACTAATCCAAAGTTGTGTCTAAGGAATAATATTGAGTAAGCCATTATGCAATAATTTCAGGTCAACTCTATTAAAAAAAAAAAAAAACCACATAAAAACCAGTATGTAAATTGTATATTTTTAATAGTTTTCTCTCTTTTGTTGTCTCTATAGCTTTCATTATACTTGGAGTAAACAGAGTATTTGAATGAACTTGTGTTGAAGACAATGGGAAACCACAAATTTCTGAAGGTGGTCCTAATCTTCCAGAAATACTCAGGTGGGAGACAAAACAG
The DNA here is from genome assembly GCA_023637945.1 of Phaethornis superciliosus. Classification (NCBI taxonomy): domain Eukaryota; kingdom Metazoa; phylum Chordata; class Aves; order Apodiformes; family Trochilidae; genus Phaethornis; species Phaethornis superciliosus. Next base: position 72,499,587 of record JAJQWJ010000003.1, on the reverse strand, counting down.
TGTGGCTGGGGGAAAAACATCCTTCAAAAATAATGTTGGCTAAATGATGGGCAAGGAATTGTGACTATTTCACTGCAGCATTGCTGTTAGTGATTTGATGGCTGCTTATGGTCTGAAGTGCATAACTGAGATCTACTATCAAATACTGGTTAATTTTATGACTTTTATTATTGCAGCTCCATAGATCTCAGATGTTTCTACTTCTTTATTTTATTTTTCTGCTATGAACTGAAAGTCAGTGATTCTTTCTTGAATTCTTGAAAGCGAAGCAAAGCTTGTTGGTTTTACACAGTGTTTCTTCAGGATGGTACAAATATAAAAGTAAAAAAAAAAACCTGTAATTTTGATAGCTTTTGGAATATGGTTACTGTATTTTTCCTGTGTTTTAGTTGAATTTTTGTTTTGTTGCTGCTTAAAGAATGTATATAAAAAAGAATGGCTAGAGTAATTCTGGTCATAAAGCCAGAAAGATCTCTTGAGCTATTGAGTAAGAAAAAACAAAAAGAAATAACACTGCATGGTTGTTATTTGCTAATCCCTGAGGCTGACAAACTTTGTAGAGATTTGAGTTTCTATTTTAGCCAAAATAGTAAGAGTATAGAACAGAAACTACCTGAATTTTAATTCTAAGGTAGCAGTCCAGGTTTTACAAACCACTTGGGGTGAAATGCAGCTAGTCCAAATGAAAATATCACTTAAGGTGGTCTAGTGAATTTCATGTTATTTTCCTGTAAATAAGGATTTATATCTAGTGGTTTGTTTTTCTGATTGTTTTTGTTTGTTTGCTTGCTTGGTTTTTTGTTTACTAGTTTTTTTGGGTGTTTTGGTTTGTTTTGGGGTGGTTTTTTGTTTGTTTTTGTTTGGTTTGGTTTTTTTTAGAAATCGAATGTAGGACCTTGAGGAAAGAATCATTGAAATGTTTGAAGATCTCACAATTATGACATCTGATATGAAACATTTAATGAGACAACAGAGAACCACAGGATAGTTCAGGCTGAAAGAGTCCTCAGAAAATCTCTAATCCAATCTCCACTCAAAGCAGAGTTGATTGAGATCATACCAGGTTTGTTCAGGGCTTCATCCAGTCTTCTAAATGTTTTCAAAGATGGAGACTACACAGCCTCTTTGGGAAACCTGTTCTAAAGCAACCAGAACCATGAAAAGGTCAGAACTGAAATGGGAAAATTTCAAGGTGATGGAAGCACAATTTTTGACATGCTGATATAGGGGATAATGGACTTGAAACTATTTTTAGTCTGTGTGTTTTGTTTTGTTTATTTGAATTTAGTTTGCTTATTTGGGTGCTTTAAAATTATTATTTAAATTATATTATTATAAAAGCACACAGATATAGGAATATTATTATTACACAGAAACTTTGGCTCCCTATCATCAATATAGACCACACTTTTTAAACTTTTATCTTATTCCAAAGGATCATCTACCTATTTGGTATAATGGAGTAATTTAGGAACTGTATTACTCAAAGCTTTGGTAGTGTCAAGTCCTAATTCTCTTAGTGTTTTTTTGTTTAATTTTAGCTTTTAATGTTATTTACCTATGTCTTTTAGTAGATGAAAACACACTAAATGAAATGAAATGAAATGAAATGTTCTAGATAAAATTGTGTCTTCTTTTATAGATTAGACAATTAGCAATTAGCACACCAGTTAGGTTATTCTGTGAAGACACTATAATTTTTAATTTCTTTACCAAAGTTCACATTTGCAAGAAAGATATGTTGAGTAACTAGTACTAGAGATGAGCCACCCCTTCTTTTCTTTTCTGACTGTACTATTCTTTTACTCTGTACTACCTGTTTCCAAGCTGCATTCCGTGAAGGAGGTATTAAAGCTGCAAGGTAGTCATCACAGAGATTAATTAGTTTTGGGCACAGTCATTCCTTCTGTCCTGGTAAACAGTTAACACAAATGCAATTGGTCAGTAATGACCTACTTTGTAGTCTTCTAAACCATATTTGTGTAAGGTCTCAACCTTGGACCCAGAGACATATGCATTATAGATTCATAGTTCTGCTTTTCATTTTCACTCCAAGAGATGCTGAAATGACACATTTTTGAAATCTCTATATTACATATGAAAAGAAAGTTCCAGTAGAGAAAAAAAGATTAGATAACCTGTAGAAATCTATGCCTTATATACAGCCAATTATTTAATTACTATCTGTCATAAATAACTGATTGAACAAGCTAGTCTACATTTTGTTCCATACAACATAGTGACTATATTGGTTGCAATTTCACAAGTAAAAACCAACTACACTGTTGGCCAATTTAGTAGTTATTGTAGATTATTAGTCAGTTATCAACCACAAGTTTTCAGAATGATATTTTAAAAAACATTAATTTATAATGAAGCTTTAGGAGGGGTTTCTTATAACTATATTGTACTGATTGTAACAATATTTTTTAAAAATAAAAAAATAATTGAATTTTTTTTTAAAAAAAAATTGTTAATATAGTTTATAAGTGCAACTGTGTCACTGGTTGAGAAAGGGACATATAGTGATCTGTAATGGAGATAAATGTATAAAGCAGTGGAGAAATATGCCTTTGATGACACTTTCATTAAATGAACGTTGCTATAACAACTGAAGGTTTCCATAGCAAGAACATCAGTTACAAAAGAAACCAGTTGTTGTCCATCACCCATATACTTACTTTTTAACACTTGTATGTGCATGGCATGCTTAAAAGTGATTAACTTATACTGAGTAAGTATAAAAGTGAAAAGGACATGGTGTAAATGCAAGCAATGGCAACTACTATGAAGTATCTGCATGGTTCCTATGGGATATTGCAGTACTAGGTATACAAAACTGTAATTTCACTAAGAAACTGACTTGCATAAAGATGTATCAAGATGTCTTTGCCTGCACAGTATATGTGCAGGCAAAACCAATAAGAAAGACAAAAACTAGTTATTGCTGCTGTGCCAGAGATCCACTCGTGCAGCAGATTTCATCTTTTGGTCAGAGTACTGTTTCTCCTATAATTATTAGGGTTTGTTTTAAGCAATTATTAATATGCTGAATCCATATACTCAAATACTTGTTTTATAAAAAGGTCTGTGAAAGATTACTAATTTTCAATAAAGAACATGTATCAGAGGGATTTTTGGAAAGTTTTGTGAGCATAATATCTTGCTCAGAATAAAATACCATCATTTACACAGAAACTTTATGAAGTAATTGAATTAAATGAGAGCCACTTACAAAGCAGAATGATGTTTGTGGATTATGAGTAGCTGAAATATTAAGAAGGATGCTGTGCAAGAAGAAAAATAAAGATCAAAAAGACATACTAGTTGCAATGAGTATGCTAAATGGATACCCTGTGAGAAGGGAACAAGAAAAGTGTTTACAACTTGCAGCATCTTATTTGCTGAGTATATTTATTATCAAGCATAATTTGCCTATAGAATAATGGATATGTTGCTGACAGTGCAGTCCAAGTTCAGATATTTAGGAACATAGAATCATAGAATGGTTTGGGTTGGAAAGGACCTTTTAAGGTCATCTAGTCGACCCCCTCCCCAGTAAGAAGGGACATCTTCAGCTACACCAGGTTGCTCAGGTCCCCATCCAACCTGACCCTGAATATTTCCAAGAATGGGACATGCAACACTTCCCTGGGTAACCTGCTTCAGTGTTTCACCAACCTCATAAAAATTTAATTCCTTATATATGATCTAAATCTATACTCTTTCAGTTCAAAAACATTACCCCTTCTCCTATAGCAAAAAGCCCTGCTAAAATGTTTGTCCCCATCTTTCTTACAGGCCTGTTGTGAGGATTGAAAGGTCACAATAAGGTCTCCACAGAGCCTTCTTTTCTCCAGGTTGAACAACTCCAACTCTCTCAGCCTGTCTTCACATAAGTGTTCTATGACTTTTGGTTATTTCTGTGGCCTGTCTCTGGGCCTACTTCAAGAGGTCCATGTCCTTCCTGTGTTGGGGAGTCCAGAACTGGACCCAGTACTTCAGGTGGGGTCTCATGAGTGTGGATTAGAGGGGCAGAATCACTTCCTTCAAGCTGGAGATCATGCTTCTTATGATGCAGCACAGCATGCAGTTGGCTTTCTGGGCTGCAAGTGCACGTTGCCAGCTCATGTTGAGCTTTTCATCAACAAACATCCCCAAGTCCTTCACCAAAACAGAGTTTATTATCACTATAAAGAATGCCAAAATGGGATGAGGATGGTTTTACTTGTATATGTGTCCTTGTAATAACCACCTTCTTTCACAAGAATAGAATATTAGCATTACCATGATTATATAAGATGAACATATGGTTCATTCAATGTAGCTCAGCAGTTGTAGGAGTTCAGTGGCTTCTTATACAAAAGTAGATGTTTAATCTAGAAACTAATAACTTGCGTGTTTAGCTTAAAGAAATGCTTAACATTTCTGTTGTTTCAGTATTATAAAGACAAATATCTTCTCTGGCTATACATATATAATAAAAATATACTTTGTTTTCTTATGGGTTGTAAGTAAAATCAAATAAATTCAGTGGAAAAATTATTTTGATAAGTTATAAAGTACTTCACAAATAATTGCATTTACTGCCCACTTTTAGACATTTGATTGAAGTGTCTCCATTAGAAATTAACTCTCCATAACTACTACAGGACAGGTCAATGAAGATGGAAAGTATAAAAATTTAAATTGTCATGTAGGGATTTTTTCAGATAGATACTTCTAACAGGAAACAATTTTTCAGGGATATTCTTAAACTATTCTACTGCTCTCTATATATTTTCCAAAGCGTCTTTCATTTATCACAGTAGCTTATAGTCATCTGTTCGTGCATTCACTAGCCAATTCTCTGTGACACATAATGATAGTACTCCGATACTATTACTCTATTGATGTAGCTTGTGGATGACTAGTGCACAGTTTCATGATAAATTGTTTCTTTAAGAGATGCACAGATCAGATAAAGGCGATCTGATAAAGCAGTGATACTACAATTCATACTTATTGCATACATTTTTCATTAGTAATGCTAGAAAAATTCAGAGAATGATAACAATTTTCTAAATATTATGAGATATTCCCTATGGAAGGTACTGATTTTATCAATTTTATCCAAAAGAACAAATTTTGTGCTATTCCTAAAACTTTAAGAATGTTTGCCTGGTGTCATTGTGGAATGTGGAAACATCCATTGATACAAAGACTGCAAGCCAGGTTGTTTAAGTGAAGTTTTGTCGTCTTCTTATCTAAAATTCTTCACTGTCCTGTGACTTCAGTTCAGTGCAAACCCAACTAGAAAACTAGTAGATGAATTTTTTTTTTTAATACATTTTAGAATTTCTTTATGGTCAGAAAAATTTACTTCTTAAATATGCCATCTGATTACTAAGCATATCTACTATTCCTGGGATTTTGAGTCTGCCTGTTTTTTGAAGCAAAGCACATTTTGCTAAGTATTCCAGTCCAGACAGGACATGAACCCTATATGTATTAAAGTACTATGTATCAATTTAGTGAAGAAAAGTTTAAATAGAGTAACTGTTACTTCTCAAAGTTTACTATTATAAAAGTGAAATGTTAGGTTGCTTTGAAAACTGCTTCTTGCATCCCTAGAAATTTGAAGTAAAATAGATTTACCACTTTTTCTTGATTGCTTCTTCTAAAATGTGAAGATTCTTTGTGCTTTCTAATTTGTCTATAACTAAAAAATATTTCTGAAGAATGCTTAGAAAAATTGCTACAAATGGAGATGTCAAATTTTGCCTCACTTAATAACACAGATGTGTTTCCATCTCTGCAGTTTTCAAAAAGACCGTTTTTCTCCTTTTCTAAATCATTCTACCCCATTATGCTTATGCATCCATTAAACTGCAGTGGAAATTCCTGCAGAACAACAGACATTACATGCTTTTCCAAATGTGAAGTACAGAAAATGCAGAAAGAACAGATATAATAAAATTCAATCTGACAATTTTTCAGTCAGTTTGTTCTAATTATGCCTATAAAAAATATAACTTTATTACCAGTTGGGAAGAATAAGTGTATCATGCAGAGATCAGAAAAGACAGGAAATTGTGGGTTTACAATTTCTTTTAAAAAATTATGGTAACACTACATCCTGATTTCAAAGAAGTAGAATTAGTTAGAAATTCATTGGGAGAAGGAAGGGGAATAATGTTCATAATATAAGAGCTTGAAAGCAAAATCATACCTATCTAAAATAATTTTGGGGGGCAGGACCATTTATCTAAATGTGTTTCGTGAAAGAATAGGAGGTACTTCTGGAAGAACACAGTAGTCACAAAGGCCTCATGGATATTATAATACCTCCTATGTGTGGCAAAAACTTTGGTCTTTCAATGACTCTCGAAAGAGATTTCAGACAGAAAAAAACAGGCTTGTAGAAAGAACTTTTTTTTTTTTAAACAAGATTATTCAACACTTTCATATTGACTCTGAAAAGTCAATAAAATACCCTGGGTTTCTTCAAAAAGCAAAACCTCAAAAAATTAGGAGTGAAAAAAATTCTACATTTTCCTGTTAAATTGAGAATAACTATCAGGGTGTTGCATGAGTCTGCATTTATTTTTTAATTATAGCTCAGGTAGTACTGATGATATGGTCAGTATGTCATAACATTTACCATGATATAATGATCTAAGTCTAGTTTTCTTTGTCTAACAATAAACAAGTATCCTTTAGCCACTCTATATGAAGTCTCAGTGGGCTCTTTACTATACTTAACTATTAACTGCACTTATATCATATCACAATATTGACCCCAAATTTCCTGAGGTTTTTGTGATGTAAATACTTCAGGTGGTAAACCTTACACTGAAGTCCTGCCTTCACCTGAAACTCCCATATAAGTTTACCATTCTGTCCATTGCCTTTAAAAGTATTATCTCCTGAAGCTGTATCAAATATATAAAACAGTAAGATTTTATGGTTTTTTTTTAGTGCTTTATGGATACAAAGTACCTCTGGATCCTTTTGCAAATAGAGTTTTGTTAACAAAAAAGAGATGTGCCACAGCAAATCCACCTGCTGGTTCCAAATTCTGGAACCACTCAACATCGCTCAAAATAACTGTTTAGTCCCTGAGCAATTTGATGCATTAATCCTTTTGTGCTCTTTGGAATTTTCACTTGTTTCTGGCCATATGTAATGCCCTAACTCCTAACTGCTCAGTGTGCTGGCATGCTGCTGTGATCACTCACTAGAAAAGCTTTGGGAGCTGCAGGGTACATTTAAGCTTTTGAATGAATTTTTCAATAGTGACACATGGGTGTCAGCATTTTCTCCTGCCCTTTTTAATATGCAGTCTCTTGTGTGGTTCACTGCTGATTTTGCTTTTAGCTGTGTACCCCCCAATGAGCACAGGGTCAACATCCTGTTCTTAGTATTGTCTCTCTCTACAGACACACTTTCTGTAGATTCACATCAGTAATGATTTTGCCTTCTTTGCTGTTCTTAATGTAAAGTTCAGTGCAAATGAATTATGATATTCAAATGTGGGGCTTTCACAGGACTGAGAAGGGAACCTCCTATAAGTTCAACACGGATTTAATTCTAGCAGAACTCACTCAGAAAGCAAAAAAGGAAGTCTTGTTTCCTTCATCCTGTTAAGTTCACAAGTAAAATTTCAAATCTCTGGGGCAAAAAAATTAAAAAACAGAACAAATTTGCCTTTTTTTTTAACATAATGATGTCCATTAAAGCAAAATTCTTTTATTCCTTTTCTAGCCAAAGAAATCCTGGTTTACATTTACTGTAGGATAGTCCTCTCCATAATCCTGCTATGCCAGGACCATACTACTTAGTGGAAGAATCCTACTCCAAATCACACGTACTCCTAAATCTACACAAGTGGCACTTCAATAGTGCAACTTCATAGGCTTCCAGACTGAGAGAATACAGTATCACTTTCACCACACAGATTCTTCTTAATTATTCAAAGATATATGTAAATGTATAAAAAAATATTTTATATTATTAAACTAGATTTTAAGCATGTTTGATTTGATAATAAAAAAACCTCAAAAAACAACAACCCACCTAAAACTTTAGACTATTCAGTGTGAGGTTATGCTTTTAAGTTTTTCTTTTCTGTTTCAGTTTCTCAGCTAAGTTAGCAAGTTGACATTTTAAAATGTTTTTATACATCTAAATAAGAAGGGTCAGAAAATGTAGTCTGGCACTGAGGAAAAATGTCCCTGGCTTATTCACACTTATGCTGCATAGGTCTAACTTGCTCTTAAAAGTTTTATTTCAGAGACAGATGAGTGGCGGAATCTCAGAGACAACTAGAGTAAGCTAACAAGTAAGTATTAAAGTTGACTTTCAGTCCACTGCTCTTGCTCCTTTATTTAATATTTAATACATTTATTGGGCTGGTAGATTTTAGGTATTACCAAAATCTTCATGGACTAAATCGTTGTAATTTATCTTACTCAGAAGTCTAGAACAAAGAACAATGTCTATAAGCTATCAATTTACAGTAAAATCACCTGATTTTTGTTGAACTCTTTCCAGTTAAGATCATGGTAGCTCGGTAATAGGAAACCAGATTATAAGCAAAAAGTGTAGTCACCTTCTTCTCCCACCCTTCGCCAAATTTCTGCTACTTTACTTTCCATATTGCTTAAAGGTTAATCTTTATATAAGCAACTTCTTAGAATTATAGGATGTAGCAAGCTGCAGTTTCTTATTAAGCTCAGGAATGATATACCAGATGGTGAAATAAAGACATGGAATGCCTAGAATAAGAAACACAGCTCCTGTATTCACTGTGAGTTTTAGAAAGCCCTTTTAAGATATCTTGTTAAAGGTAGTTGTCATGCTATATAGACAGTATCATTTTTTTTTCTTAAACAGGATGTAATATCTAATGGCAAAATTTGGTTCTTCAGCTGTGCAATGACATTTAATCAGCAATGCTTCCCATAATAATGTCAGAGATCTTAAATTCAATTACTAGTCTAAAATGCACTAGTCATACAAAATATACAGGGTAGTTTAATTAATTGATGTTCTGTGACCACAGATACCTGCAGCTTCCTGAGGCTAGTATTGCCTCTGTTTTCTAGTTCATCTCTGCATTCATATGTATGCTTGGATTCTGAAATGGTTACAAATGGTTGCAGAGAAAAATGAAATTAGTATAACATAAACAAGATATTTTCTATTGTCTTATTCTAAATGAAACTGAATGATTTTCACTTTGAACCATATAGGTACAAGAAGATAGGTAGAAGCTAATGGATGGAAAAGGCTGCAAATTCAAATAATAATTTTGTTTTCTTTAAAAATGTAATCATTTATCTTAATATTCTAGGTTAGATATGATGAATTGTAGCAGTTGGTAAGAAAATTAATGGTCATGGAGCTCCTCTGAGTAACTATATGCATGGTTCAGCTGTGAGGTAAAATGTATTAGCTTAAACCTCTTATGGCAATTTCTTTGCCACCTGAAGATGTGCTTAAATAGTGATTTCAACATCACAAGTTCAATTCCCAGAGACAAGGCGTAGACCTCCACTCAAATGTATATATAAGTGCCAGAAAATGAAATAGATGTAGATGCTTCATTTTTGATAGGCTACCGTTTACCAGTCATACAGCCGTAATTTCTTTCTTTATTTCATCTAGATAAGACATAAAGTAGCAGAGACATATAGGATTACTTAAAACCAGCCAAAACTGCAGAAAAAAAATATCTGATCACTATATGTTTACAGGGTGTTTGCAGCAAGAGTTTGGTGTAAGGAGCAGGAAGTGTAGTTTGGGATGTGTTTAAGGGCAGTTTTTGTGGGAAAAAAAAGCCAGAGGCTGCCCTATGCCATGTCCTCGATGGATCCACATCACACAAGCTGAGCCCCACACATCAAAGATAGTGTCCCCTATGTAAAAATATATTTGAGAAAGGGAATTAAAAACACACAGGGAGAGAAAGAGAAAAGAAAAAGGAGAGAGAGGCAGCAGTGAGAATAGTAAGGCCAGAAGAGGAGGAGAAGGATGAGGAGGATCTAGGTGCTAGAGCAGATACTCAGTGAAGCCTGAGGAGGACTCCATGCCAGAGCAGATGGATATTTCCTAAAGGACTGCAGCTTCTGACAGACCACATTCTAGAGCAGAGGCAAAGTATGAAAAGGAGGGAATGGATGAGGGAAGCCCTTATACACTTATTATAACCCCTCTATTCCTCCTGGATGCTGAAGGAAGGGTATGACAATCTGCAGTGAAGGGGTGAAAAGAGCTTGGGACAAGGGGAAGGAAATATTTTATTTTAGTGTTTTGTTTCTCATTACCTGAATTTGCTTAAAATGGCAATAAATTCAATGCATTTTGCTCAAATGGAGTCTTTTTTGCCCATGACAATAAATGGTAATGATTTTCCATGTCTTTATCTCAATCCACAAGCTTTCCCATCTTATTCTCTTCTCCTGTCCTGGTAAAGAGCAGGGCTCAGTAGTTAGAAGTTTGACTGCTCAAGCTAACCCCACCTCCAACTATTCACAGTAAGGAGAGTAATTTTTTTCCACTGTCCTAATGTCTCAACATTTGTAGTGTCTAATTTCCTGAAATTATGATTTTAGGTGTCTTTAAGAATTATCCTAAAAATGTGTATACAGATGTAGAATAGGTACTGACACTGATACTGTAGACAAGGAACAGAGTAATGAAAACAAAGAAACAAGTAAAAAAAGAAAACTCAAAATATTAAATAGTATAACAATGCATTACCCACTGTGCTTTCTCACTATTCATACATATGCTATAAGCATGTTTCCATGGTCAGCCACACACAGTACGAGACACAAAAGCTCACAGAAATACAGGTGGAAAAAATGGTTTCTCTCTGGCTGTGCTGGATGAAGCTCCATTTATGGGAAATACATTAATATATAAAATGTCGATCCCTCTGATTAGCCGGCCTTAAACAATGTATTCACCATCTGACCCTGGATCCACACCCCATATCCAGAATAATTGTTAAAAACTGAATTTTAGAAGAAGACAGGACATCTTGTGCTTATTAGGTGCAGTGTGTGACCAGACAAGCAAACAGACTGATTCCTTTTTACATGCAGCGAACCCATACGCTTCTGTTTTTCCATGTTTGTTCCTCCCCAAACCTCCATGATCCTTCCCTCTCCCCACATTTAGTTCCTCTTCTAAACATCCTCAAATAAATTTTATATGGTTTCAAAGTGCTCTATCTCTGTCTCCCACAGAAGGCCTCATACCATAATGCAATGAATTCCTCAGTCTGTAAGGCTGCCTGAAGAACTGCTCCTGCTGGCTCACTGTGATAATAAATCTCACCCAGCTCATGGGGCTGACATTCCCCTGGAATGCCCTAATTATTTCTTGGAATTCCCCAAATAGCCATCATGTCTCTGCATGCCTTTGTATTTGTAGGGATTATTCAGTCAAAAAATGAATAAACAACATGCAATTAGGACATAACCAATTACAAAATTAGTAATTTCTGTAAATAGCAAATGCTTCTTTTAGTAAGAAGGCAACAGATGGACAAAATGTTACATGAAGATGCTATGTAATTTTGTGCAGACTTGCTCAAGAAGACAACTGGTAAAAACTGGTCTTATCATTAAATTCCTTCAGATATTTTAGTGAACTTCCAATCATATGTATTTCTAGAAACATTATGGAATTTTTATGGCAAATTGTTACTCTTGTAGGAAAGCTCATGCTAACCTTAGGACTCAGATAGCCTAGAAGGAACTTTAAAAATGGTCAACACCATGAAAATTGCAATCTCTTGCTTAACTTCTACTTGCTTGCAGCTTTCTCTTATTCAGTGAAGATCCATGAAGAGGTTTTAGAAAAAAAAATTGTGATTTATATGCTTATCAGTAATAAGTGTACTCATAAGCTACAGTCACATGTAGAGGAATGTTATTTGAAAGGCTTCTAGAAGTCTGAGGTTAATTTTGTCTAGATGCAATCCCAGTTCTGAATCTCCACTGATCATTTCAATGATACTAACAATGCAGGTTTGTATTTGCTTGCAGAGTAGGTTGATAAGTGTTGTGTGGTTTGCTTTTTTTATTTTTAGTTATTATTCCAAATTGACAGAAAGAAGGCAATCACTCTCTAATGCCAAGTATCATCTTACAGGATTAGGCAGGAAAAGAAATCTGATTTGCTATACATGGTGAAATCAATGATTAAACACTCCAGGAGGGGGAGGAATACATTACTGTTTTTATTGTTGAATAAGAAAAATAATTCTAGGATGGATGCCTGATAGAAACAGTGATAGTTTTGGAGGAATTTCTGTTAAAATGCGTTAAGCTATGTGACTGAAGAATTGATTTTAGGATAGTGTTGCTTAACAGAATAGTGCTACCTCTAATGATAGGCGTTGCTCTGGGGAAAAATTATTTTTTTTTAAATCTTTTCTTGAACCACTTATGTCAAAATTTATGTTTGTTTCCTTGCATTTTTTTTTCAGTGTTCAGATTTCCTGTGAGGATCTCAGGACTCTGTAGTGCCTTCTTCAAGGGACTGTTTATGAGTTATTTCACACTTCTACATAATTGAAGTATTAAAACTTATATTTTGATTTGAAACTGTTAGCTGTGATGAAATATTCTCCGTGGCAGGAAACAGAGAGATGTTCCTGTCTGGTTTTAATTGGAAGGTAAATGAAATCCCATTTCATAAAAAAACATTTTGTAACTATTGGTTATTTTGATTATATTGTGTTGAATAAGTGTTTGCAAACATGAGTTAACCCTGTTTTGTTTCACTGCTAGATGTATGCTTATTTTGAGTGTCAGAAGTCACAGTTGCTTTTCCACTTAGCTGGATGTATGTGAAGTATGATTTCTTTATCCACCCGGTAATATATTGAACTATAGTATATATTTCGGATACCTGGGACACTACAAAACTGCTTCAGTTTCTTGGCACATTTTTCTTTTAATCAAAGCATTAGTAGACTGGGTCCACAGCTCTTCTGTATGATACAAGGGAAGGTTGAACTTATAGGAAATTATAGGTCAAGAAAATTAAAATAAGTGTTTTCCAATGACTGTTAGAGATATCAAAGAATCTCTGGTATAAAATAAAGAAACTGAGAATACAAATTTAAAACTTGAGGAGTATAGTAGAGACATGTTATTAGGTATATAGAACTCATGATCTAAGAGTGAATCTTGACTGAAATTATGTGCAATCTGTTAATCACTGTTAATTCAGTTATTTAAAGCATAAGGTAAAGGTGTAAAAATGCCCTACAAAAACCAACTTAAATAAAGTAAATTAAAGATCTTTCTACGTAGGATTTATTAATATATTTCTTTTCCAGAGATATAGGAATAGTATCATAGTACCCAATTACTCAAATTACAGAAACATGCAAGGAAGATGCTGTAAATGTCAGTATGGCTTTTGGAAGCAAATAATCAATTCTTCATGTATGGACCATATTGCAATATCCTGATTTTTTTGCTATTTCTTTTCTACTCTGAAAGCACTATGAGGATTTTTTTTAGGATATACTAGCAGAATTTTATTACATTTAAAAGCAGTGGTATGGAAGTAAAACTTTCCTTTCAAAATGAATAATACAATCCAAATAACTTTACCTCTATCCAAAATCCAAAAGCACATCAGAAGTGCTTTTAATAAATGCAGTTTACTGTAAATGCTGTTTACTGTAACACTTTTCTTTTACTAGCTCTTATGCTTGTAAATCACCTCATCTGACTGTATTCTGTTCTATTTTGCTTATAACACACCCTATGGCCTAAGATGTCAACATTCATTTTCTGATTAGAAGATATTTATTATTGGTACATACTACATCAGGCTACCATTATAGAATTTACCTAATTTACTACCAAACTGGCTTCTGTGTTTAATTGGAGATTGTGTAAGCTTTTAAGTAGAAGTCCTTTTTTTGGTCTATGTCAAAATAATTTAGGTTTCTTCTATTTCCAGGGATATTTAACTTTTTTAAAGACTAGAGATTTTTTGGTATCTTTTACATTTTGTACACAGTTTTAAAAAAACTTATTAAGCTAGTGTTGGGTATAGAATAGGGTAGGTGTCTTTTGCAAAAGACGGGTTTTGGGTTTGGTTAATTTTAGGGGGGGGGGGGGTTTAGAGACTTATCAGGGAGACGGAATTATATTATATGCTTAAGAAACATCAGATCTTTCCACCTGGTTCTTCCACACTTGTGTACAATTCAGTTTTACAAGCAGTGGTATGAAATGTAACGCTGATAAAAGGCTGTGGGGTTTTGTTTGCTTTGGGTTGTTTTTCATTTTATCTGACTGTATATTAACATATATACCAAAATAAACTGCATAAAACAGCATATACAAAACATTAACTAAATATCTTTGAAATACTGAGGGCAATGAAATAGTCTTATTTCCAGTGCAAAGTCAGGTGTTTGTAACTTCTTTGGAGTTGCATTTCACGGCTTGTTAATTATGCAATGAAGTTTGAAGAACAGATGCAATGAGAATGGGTGAAACTCCTTTTCTGCAAAAATCTAAACACCCTTGGGATTTTCCATGGAATTAATTTCAAATTGAATCTTGTAAGTAAATGAGATAAGTTCCCTACTTCCCTAGGTTATCAGAAAACTATTAACAAACTTTAGTTTTGTTAAAAGAAATAATATTGGAGCTCTATTTCCACAACATTAATTTTTCACATCTGCTCATATCATTGAATTATAAGATTATGTAGACTTTCTCCACTTAGCCCCATCCAGAACCCCTCAAATTATTACATTTTTTAAAAGTATGTATGAGAATAAGTTTTTATATAGCTGTGATTGGGTGAGGAATTAGAAATCCATCTTCCAAGCTTCATTTTTTGTCAATGTAATTATTTACAGCAAATAGATCTAAGCATAGATCCCCTGAACACTGGAGAGACACGCTGCAACAAGTCTATTTCTGCAGACACACATAAACAAACAAATATAGAGACCACAAACCAGTATGGGAATACAGGCTGACAGCTTTGTCAGCTACATAATTGCTGACAGCTACCAGTTTTCCTGAAGGGTCTTCTAAACAAATAATTTTCACTAAATTAGCCAATTTCATATTTTCAGGATTCATTTTCTTCACCAGTTTTCTTCATCAGTAATTTCAATTTGAGTCTTGTAAATAGGTAAGTTCCCTGATTTTCTATGCTTGAAACCATGAAATTGGAATGGCAATATCAGCAAGACTTGTCAAGTGACTTGAGTTGAATGGGTATAGAAACATTAGTATTATCCTTATAACTATTTCGATACCTATAGTATTTTTTATCTACATATTTGTTCACATTTGAAAGCCTTTCTACTTTTGTATGACACTGTGAGCTGCCCTTAATGACTACTTTTACGAGCTGCACAGAAGTATCAGAAAAGAACAGAGCCAGCATACACCTTTGTTTCTTCCTGAAAACTTGTATGTTCTTCAGTGATATTTGGCAAAATAGGTTTGGTTAGAAGCAATAACAGGGTTTGATAGGGAAGCAAGTCTTTTCATTCAAGCAAACATACTGAAGTAAGGCTTTAATTTGATTTTTAGCAACACTTTGTTGAGATCTTGATCATGAGACATAAAGCTAAAGACGTGACAATTATCAAGAAATTATCATGCAAACTGAATGAAGTTCAACAAGGTCAGGTACAAGTTTCTGCACCTGGGTCGAGGCAATCCCACTCATAAATACAGGTTGGGAGGAGAAAGGTTTGTAGACTTGAGAGTGGTAGACTTGAAGCTTAAAATGAGCCATCAATGTGCGCTTGCCCAGCAAGCCAGCCATGTCCTGGGCTGCATCAAAAGAAGCAGAGACTGATGGTTGAGGGAGGTGATTTTTCCCCTCTACTCTGCTCGTTTGAAACCCTGCCTGGAGTTCTGTGTCCAGTTCTGGATTCTCCAACATAAGAAGGAGATAGAGCTCCTGGAACGTGTCTAGAGAAGAGCCGCAAAAATTATCAGAGGGCTGGAGCACCTCCCCTATGAAGACAGGCTAAAGAAGTTGGGGTTGTTCAGCCCAGAGAAGAGAAGGTGATGAGGTGACCTTATAGCAGCCTTGTAGTATCTGAAGCGGGCATACAAAAAAGCTAGGGCAGAGCTTTTTACATGGGTGTGCAGTGAGATGACAAGGGGAAATGGTTTAAAACAAAAAGAAGGGAGATTTAGGTTAAATTAGGAGAAGGAAAGAATTTTCCTATGAGGGTGCTGAGACACTGGCACAGATTGCCCAGGGAAGCTTTGAATGCCCCCTCCCTGGAAGTGCTCAAGGGCAGGTTGGATGGGGCCCTGAGCAACCTGGTTTAGTGGGAGATGGCCCTGCCCATGCAGGGGGGTTGGAACCAGATGATCTTTAAGGTCCCTTCCAGCCCAAACCATTCTATGATTCTATGATTTCTGGAATGAGACAAAGTTGAATTTAAAATGTGGAATAAACAGATGAAGTTAGTTCAGATTTTTTTTCTTTGTACCAATGAATCCCATGTTTATCCTGTAAGCCTCATTACTAGTGCAGTCAGTAGAACATCTGAAAGAAACATGGCAGAGTTAATATTTATTAGTCTTACTCCCCCAAATCTGCTGTTACAAAAATCTTAGATTTTCAAAGATATTTTCATATTCAAGCATTAATTTAATATACTGCCTGATCTTTATTAACAAAAAAAAAAAAAAAATAATTTAAAAGAACCTCCTAAAATATTGAGGCAAGGAAACTAGAAATGAGACAGATTAAATAGATGCCACCTATTAAATGCTTGTTCTTGGTAAATTTTAGAATTCATAAAGACTGGCTTTCTGTAACCTAAAATATGAAAAAAAAAAAAAAAAAAAATACCAAAAAAACAACAAGAAAAGAAAATGTGTAATACAAGAACTTATAATTTTACATGTATAAAACTAGACCATGCATTTTAAATCAAGTTGTCCAGATATCTACTATTCATTTTCCTAGTGTGAGCACTATGTTTCATCAACATGGTTTTAGTTAAAGACCTTCCTTTTGATGAGAGAAATGTGTGTTTTTTACGCTTTTTTCCCTGTTGCTATCATGCTGAGACTTCCAACCACCAACCATGACCACCAAGCACCACCAGCAAAGAAGCTTATAAGATAATCATCATTATTCTTTGCAGAATCCACATTGTTTTTCTTTCATAACATCAAAATAAAGGCAGAAAGAAATATATGTCTAAATTATTATTTTTTTATTTTTTTATTTTTTTTAAGGTAGAATCTAATCCTCCCCCTCAGGAATTGCTAAGCTCCTTGGCTTCTACAGACTGAGCTGGAGCTGAAAATGTTCTGCATCTTCCTGAAGGCATTCAAGACAGAAACTGAACAAGGTAACTTTTGACAACTATAAGGAAGACATCTGTGTTTTTCAACATATGCTCCTTCACTACTGTTGACAGAGAAAGACAGAGACTTTTAAAGAGCAATTAATATAAAATTTAGGGTGAAATGAATTATGCTCCAAGGTATTTATTTCTCTCTACTGACTACAAAAGGAATATTGAATTACTAGTTTAGGGGAATTTTCTCAGTTTAATCATGTACCTAGTATCTGAATGAAGAACAGAAAGAAGAGAAAGGACCAAAAGTGCAAGGGCAATAAATTACAGTGAAATTCTGGCACTTTCGAAATGTTGGATATTTGACACATTCATGTCATTAATGTGCTGACACTGAAGTTGCACCAGGGAAGGTTCAGACCAGGTATTAGAAAGAATTTCTCTAGTGAGAGTAGCTATGTGCTGGAATGAGGTGCCCAGGGAGGTAGGGGAGTCACCATCCCTGGAAGTACTTAAACAAAATGGAAATGAGGCACTTCAGGACATGCTCTTATTGGGCATGGTAATAAATTTTATTTATTTTTCGGGGAGAGGGTGATGTTGACAGTTGGATGTGGTGATCTTACACGTCTTTTCCAACCACAACAATTCTGTGATTCTGTACTTTAAATAGGTTCTGTATGGTTTTAGGCATCAATATTGTATATTAAAATCTATACACATATATAGTTCTATGCATACAAGCAAAAAAGGATTTGTCACATGTAACTGCACATTGCTAGGGATATGTTGTTCAGGAGAGTATAATGTGAAATTGCCAATGTGCTGTTAAATGGAATATATTTATGCCTGGCATGGGTTTGTCTCCCGTGAATGGACTTCAGTAAGTTAAGAGGAACTTGAGACACTCAGTCTGAACATTTGTTTGTATCAATTGTGTTTGTTCAACCAATCAATGACTTGGATTTCTATCACAACCCGTTAGGGAGACAGGAAATAAAAAACCTTGATGGACAAGTATCACTTCAAAGTATCGATGATTTTCACATAAATTAAAATTATATAGCTGAAAGGGAAATAACTACTCTAGAGAAATATTTGGCAGGCTGCCTGCTTATTTCAGCTATTCATACACCAAACAAGGGTGTCAAGGCTATTTAGAATTACATCTGTAGTTTTTCTTTGATGCTGAGTGTTTGGGAATTAGTAAATACTGTTTAAGGGTTGGTCTGGGGACTTTGGGATGATACTGAAAGCAATGAAGCTTAGTAGTGCTGCAGCTAGGAAGGTGGAAAAGCTTGAACTTTGCAATTTAGTTCTACATAGAAAATGACAGCATTTATTTCACAGCAATTATTTTAGCAGATTCATTGCACATTTACATGGCCCCCAGGAGAAGTTCTTTTGCTTTCCTCTCTAGTCAGACTAAGGAAAACATAACCTCAACTATTTTGATGATAGAAGAAACATGGGAATAAAATAGAAAAATCCAATTATTGTGACTTTAAATCAGCAAGCAAAAAATAATTCTTTATAGTAACTATAAAGAAAGTGAGAAAAGCAAGTTAATTAACAGTAAGAAGGGTACCATTGTGTAAAAAAGGAGACTAGTTCAGATAAGTGATGAATTTTAGTTCAAAAGTATGTGAATAGTCACTAACATGGTCTAATTTTAGTGTTGTTTGGTTTTTTTTTTTTTTTTTTTTTACTGATATCACAAAAAATGTAGAACTTATGGGAATAAAACAAAACAAAGTACAAAGATGTGATGGGGCCCAAAACAGTCAGAGACTGAATTTGGTCTGTGTTTATCTTTCAAAAATGAGCAGGCTAGACAGAACACAGGACTTTTATAGGATTGGTCTGTTCCCATAGGAGTGATCAACTCAACAGCTTCCAGTGACTTGCCTGGTTGTAACAAACTCTTTTCTGGTTTTTCCAGGTTTCTAGGAAGTCTTTTTGTATAATTTCGAAAGCTATAATTTCTCACAAGTCTCTTAAAATTTCCTGTACTTTAGGTTCCTTATTATATCATCTCCCGTATTTATTTTCCAGCTAATATTCACTATAAAATTTTTCTCCAGAAACATACTTCTCACCAGAAATGCTCTTCCCTCCCTCTTCTGCATAAAGAAAGCAGGACAAGACAAACAGCACAGCACACCTTAAATCCTGCTACCCAGGTGATTTCTTTTTTTTTAATGAAGCAGAATACATAGCTCATGACAAACTGAACACAAGCAAGACCTTCATGAACTGTTGTGGAATCTGTAACAAATTAGAAGCTGATTTTTAAAAATAACTGAATGATTTACAAAGAATCAGAGTGAGATGCACTAGGTAGTACTGTAAAAACTACAGTGAATGTAAATGGAGTGACAGATGATGAGGCACAGTTTTATTGTAATGGTTTTAATGGATGCTGTTTCAAGCAAAAACATTTATTGTAATCAGTAACATGCCATTCACAGCTGAAGTAATTACAAGGAATAGTCAGAAAGCATGACAGTGGAAAGATGCAGTTTGAGTAAAAATGGTCAGATAATTTGCAAAAACATTGTATGGGAAGTATCTCCATCAGGTATGAGACAAATACTACCAATATTACAAAAGAGCTTTATTAATATTTAGATTGATCAACATTTGTTACAGACACGTCAAAACAGCAGTTGTCATAACTGGCTTGTGTGTCTATTCTCACTGACGTAAAAGGTAAAACTTCTATGAAATTCAAAGAATAGCAATCAGCCCTGAATTCCAAGTATTTCTTTTTACATTGGACCACGTCAGTGGATAAAACACATGTAATAGTTGTTCCAGAAAACCAGCAGGAATATTTTGGCTTGCATAGCCCTCTTAGATACAACTTCCATCTAAGAATTTGAACAGAAAAATTAATAACAAGGATACAAAATACATTGCTTCTTGACTTCCCCTTTCTTTCCCTCATACACAGTCCATGTGTGTTTCCTTTCACATCTGTTTCACTTTCTGATTTACCTTTGGACTTTTTTTTTTCTCTGTTATTAAAAAAAAAAAAAAAAAAGCAACCTAGTTGAAAGCAGAATGTCCTGGTTTCCTTTGTTTTGCTTAGCCTTCTGGAATCTCCTTTGATCTAACTCTTCCTAAGATTGTTCTTTGCATATTTAAAACTTTTTGGTACAGGACACTCTGGCCACAGTTTTTCTGTTGAAACTGATGTACATTTACTCTTGCATACACAACCTAATTTTCTGGAGATTTAGTGACCATTCAAGGGTAATTATTGCTACACTTAGTCTGCTTTTCCTTGCAGTTTTCTGGAAAAATTCAAACATTCAATGAACTAGCCTAATTTTTTCGATTTATCATCTAAAGAGAGCAATCATGCCTTCATAATTTTTCATCCTGTATTCGAGAAAGTTGCATTCTTAGGATTAACAAAAGATTCTTTTTGTAGGTTTTATCCTTGTCACAATTATGCCACTGATCTCTTTGGTATTTTTCAGGGTGTTTGACATGTTCCATTTACACGCCCTTCTGAATGAGCTAATGGAGGAAGAGCCAGAAGAGAAGCATCAAAATTTTCTTCTCAAAAGTTTATTCTTCATTTATTTTGCTCAAATTAAAGAAAAAAAAAATCTTAGTTATGAATCCTGATGGAAGAAAAACACTTGCAAGGACATCAGAAACAAGTATTAACTTCCTGATCTTCAAGGAAGACTTTTCCAAATCCAGCCCTATGTGACCTAATTTTAAACATGCATTGCATATGTATTCACTGTATTCTTGGAGTCCATTGAAAGGCTGGGTTCCTGCCAGAATTTTTTTTTTTTTAATGTTACTCTAATACCTAAGTGCACCATGTTCACTTTTATTGTTAAGTGTTTGAAAGAAGTGAGAAGTCTTTTCCCTTCCATGCTACAACTCATGTTATTGTTAGAAAACAGTCAATTCTTATCTTTAATTCTCTGACCTCAATCAACACAATTAACACTTTAAAATGTAAAGGATGGATATGGCAAATATGTGTGAGGTATTAACTGCTAAAACACAAAAAAATGGGGCAGGAAAAGCAAAGTGCAACACCCTCAACTATTGTCACAGAATACATTTTAGAGAACTGATAGTTCTGGTAGGTTGAAATATTTGGTGTAAATTACTTAAATAAAAAATATTTTTCATACTTTAAATAAGTCTGTTCTTCTTCCCAGAAGGTTTATACAGTTCTCATATTACAAATACCCATCTATACAGATAGAGTGTGCCATTTTCTTTTATACCATTTTTTAAATATGGTACTCATTGCCTCAACAAAATTATGTTAAATAATTAAATCTAGTCTGACTTTACACAGATTCTGAAGTTCTGCTGACAGGAAATTTTGTTTGTGGGCAAATGAAAGGAGAGCATTTTCTGAAGAAGTGTCTAAATCTATGCATCAGCATGAGCACATTAAGAAATCTAATCTGAAATGGAATTAAAGTCACAAAGACCAGTTTCAGGTTGCGTCTGTTTCAAATGTGATTCTGTCACTGAGGCAGTATCTCACGTAATTTCATTTTCTGAACACTGACATGAGCATAAAAATAAGACAGATGTGTTCAAACTTCTGCATAAAGTCTGTTCTTCAGCAAGCTTCAAGTGAATGCAAATTGTTTGTAAAGTTATACATTCTGTACTTTGCTACAAAGAGTGTTTTAAACAATCCTCATCCTATCTGCTGTGCTGTGTTTTAATACCGTCCCAAGAATGTAACTGGAATTAGGAAGTATGTGTAGTAAGAAGTTCTCATAGAAAGGCTCAATGTTGGATGAAAATTAAGTATTTTTTGTATCAGCATGACATAAGAGGGTGTAGTACACCATAACTTTGAGCATCCAGTAGGTGCTGTTAACTTGTATTTTTTGCCAATAGATGATGATGGCATTTTCTGTCCTTTGTCAAGAATTTTTATTTTTCCAGATTATTTTCCTGTTCTTAAAAGTGAAATAACCAATGGCAGTCACAATTCTTACTTTCTGAGTATGTTTTCACCTTTTCACAGACTATTTTTCAATTTTTCAGGGAAGTTACAATTACACCTTCTTGTTTTTGCACTTATTAATAATATTTCAGAATGCCTCTAGTTTCTAGGTACTGAGAAGTACTTCAAGGGTAACAGTTGCACTTCTGAAGGATGCTTCTGGTTCCCAGGCCCAGCTCCCATGCTGTCAGTTCTCAGGCTGGCAGGCATTTTCACTGTCAGTATTTTTCAGCAGACATTTTTTTTCCTTCAGTAATTTTCCACTCCTAACCACACTGTCTTTATGACTGTCCACATCATACCTGCAAACGATGAGCAGTGAGTTTCTACAACAAAAAAAGAGCATCACATAAGATTGAAATGTATCCTTTTGTATGTTGCTTTCAAAGCATATGGAATTCTTCACTAATTAAAGATTTAAATAGATTATTCCATAAAAATCAAATACGCCATGTAACAGATGCGTGTCAGATATCTACACATGAAATATTTCAGTTCCTCCTGTAAGAGGAAGTTCCCCAGCTCCTGATTCCATATCTTAGCTTGGCTTCTCATTTCTATACGGTAGAGACAGTACCAGCCTTTGTTTCTGTGTCCTGTATTCAGTGAGAAGGAAAACTGATTAGTTTTCCAGGGAGAAGTAGAATCTCAAATGACTTTCCTGTTTGGTATAGAGTACTGAGAACTTAGAAAATGCTAGGAAAGAATATTATTTTTTCAGTTTCAGTAACACTATGAACTATCTGACTATGAGCCTGAAATATGCTCTAGCAGTGATAGGTATTGCAAAAAGAAGATGAAAAGTATAAATTAGACCGTAAAATGTGGAGTTTATCTTGAAATGTGATAATAATCCAGGCACTGCTCTCTGCATGCTAGAATAATATACATATGAAATAATAATGAGGGCTGTATATATAAGAGCTGTTAAAAATCCGCTTACATTTCTTTTGATAAAGACAGAGAAAGAGGCTTTGGGATTTCTTTTATTTTATTGTAATAAATAACTTTAAGCATATGGCAGACTTTAATAATAAAGGTATTAAATTTCTCCCTTGGGCAGCACTGTTCAATAATCATCTGCTAAGGAGTATCGTTTACTATCTTAGTCTCTGTCACAGTTAAGATATTTGGCTAGATAAACTACTGGTCTGATCCATTATTGCAATTCCTATGTTCCTATGGCTTTTTATTTCCTCTGTAACAATTACTTTGAACTGGATAATGCAATTTAATGCCAACTTCCCTGGTTATTTGGAATGAATAATACTCAGCACAACAGGCAAGTCTTACAAAAAGCTTTTATTTCTGACTAGTGAAATGATGCACTGACATTTTCAGTAGTGAACAGTTTTCATGACTGACACATTAATAGTCTTTAAATGGAGAAAAGCTTGGTTGTATATCTACCAAAAGCTTCTGAACATGTCTTTCCACTATGAAAAATTATTTATTTTTAATTTTATGTATTGTTGGAATTTATCTACATACCCAGGTTTTTTTGTTTGTTTGTTTGTTTTTGTTTTGTTTAGGTTGGTTTTTTTGGTGTGGGTTTTTTTCATAATTTTGAAAATCTATGTCAAAATAGATACTTGTTCATGTGAATACATTGATTCTTTAAAAGTAGTGGGCATCTGAAGCTATCAGTAAAAGTTCCAAAAGTTAGCTGTATCACATAGTGTTTTGTAACGTAAAAAGCCAAACAAAATCTGTCAGGGTTTAACACTGGCCCGACAACTAAACCCAATAACAGATGCTCTCTATTAATCCCCCTCTACTCCTTGATAAAGGAAGGAGAGAGAATAAGGGAGACAGACTTATGGGTTGGAAACTAAACTACACAGCTTTAATGAAACAGTAATGATAAATAGGAAAAAATACTATATACAAATATACAGGAAAATAGATGCCACGTTCATCCCCCCTTTTCCCCAGTAACTCTCACGTCACCACTGAGGCTTCAGGGCAGCCCTGGGAAAGTCCAGGCTGGAATCCTGGGGTCAGCAGCAGTCGGGAGCTGGAGGCAGGAACACACAGATTCAGGCTGGCAGGGATCAGGACCACAGGCAGAGGAACGGATGGAATCCTCCCAGGATGCCAGATCCCCTGCCAGGGACAGGCAGGGAAAGCAGGAAAAGAAAGGAAGGGTTTTGACCCTTGTGATCTCTCAAATTTATATTGAGTATGATGTGTATGGGATGGAATACTCTGGTCAATTCTGACATCTATCTTTTCTGGTCCTCCCCAAAGGAGGGTTTCAGGTGGGGCCTCCTTATTCCTTCTGGAGGGTAAAATGTTCCTGAGAGCTGAGCAGTGTCCTTGGCTCTGCACACCAGTCTCTGGCAGTAACTATAAACATCGAGTGTTATCAGTCCTAGAAGCAGACACTGTCTGAAAATCTTGTGGTTAATTTTAGCAAGTGCAACTACTTACAACTAGTTGCATTAGATATATTACGGATAACATTTTGGTCATGTCTGTTTCTAAAAGGTGCTAATTAGTGATATTTCACGGAGTGGTAACATCACTGTGATTCTGAACTGTGAAACACAGTACCCATTGAGGGCACTACAATGAGGATTTTACACCTAGACATTAAAAAGTCGTCATTTAAATATATTTTTCTGCTCCTGCAGACCTCCTGTGGGATCTTGAACTAATAATTTAGGGGACTAAGCATGTGTAATATAAAAAAGACAAAAAAATGATTGTTTTCTTCCTTATTTGCCCTTGTATCAATGGACAATGCTGCTCTACATATGAAACTTCCACGTTAGCTATGTTAGAAGAATGGAGCCAACAAAGAATGGCAGAAACCCTGAAATAAGGCATTGTTAATAGCTTCTTCTTAAGTGTCTTGCTGTTAATAGTCTAAACAAATGTAAATTTCCTTTATGATCTCTGCATAAAGGTTTTGTGCCTAGATTTCAAATGCTCCCTTTGATACTGTATGTCACAATTCTCCACCAGTAGTGTATAGGAGTTCTTAGGCAATCTGTGCTGTAAAAATAAATTAATTTAAAAATTCTTTAACATTTGATTGCCATAGGAAGCTCTAGCATTATCTTTACTAGAGAATAAAATTTGTATTTTAGATATGCCATCAAACTTCAGTCAAGAATTAGCTTTCATCTGTCTGTGATATCAGACACATCTAAATTCAGAAACGTTAAAAGTATAGCTAATACTATTCCCCTCAACTACTCAGGATCCCTAAATGAAATTAAATCTTTTCAGAAGCAAAGTAATTAAATTAAAGCCCTTATGTCATCCTGTGGTAGCATAACTTGCTTATTAACATAGTATCTTTGATAAGACATTTGGAAATTTCTAAAAAAAAAAATTATTAAATATAGGTAATGGATGTTATTATCCATGCACGTGAAGTCTGACCTTTAAAAAAGCAACTCTAGTGGAATGAATAAATCTGCAGTTCAGACATAATATATCCAGTAAGCCATACCAATATCAGGAAGAATACGTACAGCAGTCTATATTAAGAAATGCATAGCCTGAGCCCAAGGAAACAGGAACACAGGAATTTTGCCTACAGACTCCTTTACAAAAAGGATCAAAATCAATATGCTTCTATGTACTGTACAGTTAGCCAGTGAAAGTATGTAAAACATGCTAGCATATTTACAGTTATTCAAGGAAGTAATTTGAAATAAAAACGAAAAGTAAAATGTAAAACAAAAAAATAAACAAAATGTGGGGTTGTCACCCCAAGCATTCATTTAGTTATAATTTGCATGAAATATTTAGTTCAATATGTTAGGGACAATCTTTGATGCCAGACCAGTCTAGGTGTTATGTTAACATTACTTGAACCATTGTGTCAGAAAAAACTACCATTTGAAGTGATGAAGATCCAAACAATTGTTTGTTTGTTTGTTTATATTGCTTCAAAGAACAAGCGTTATTCCGTTAAAAATATTTAAATGCATGCAAATGAAGATTGTAAAATTAAATTACACTACTAGAGGATCTTTAATAGTGCCATTACTGTGAAAAGCAATTTGGTTTATAATATTACTTATGCTCCAAACTGTCCTCTCATGCACAAGCACCTCTGTTCAGTAGTTACTATTTTGATTTTAATAAAGAATTGAGTATCTGATGCTCTTGATGTAAAAATAAATATACTCTTAATATTGCTAGTTTTCAATTCAGTTCAATTACAGGGTTTTTTCTTATAATAAAAAAAAGAACAAAAAGACCATTTTAAAGGCCTTTGGAAACAACTACCTAAATCATTCCTTGTACTTGCTAGATTTTCCTCCCAGTCTAGAAAAACGAAACTATTTTCCATTGAAATATTATACATTGCTCAGATACTTTCATATTAATGCAAAAATCAAACAGCAGCTCTGACATGATGTCATTTCTCATATTCTTTTTTGGTAGATTAAATAACAAATTGTGTGAATCTTATATGAATATCTGTTTCTCTTCTGAATCCTCTTAGAAAAACAGCACAAACATAATGCTAAGTGAAAAGTTATTTTGTTCTAGATATCAAGTTTTATTAATTCATAAATCAAAACCAAAGTTAAACAGTTCACCTCATATCTTCTTTCTAAGATTGACTGTTTCCAAATTTGCCAGAAATACTTTAGGGAAAAATGCTACTGGCTCTCTGAAATATTTTATTTTTATTTTAGAAATATTCATATCTCTAACTATTCCTTCCACTGTTACTTTAAAGTTTATATATTCCTAATTTAAATATTTAAATAGTTCAGACTCTTCTGTGTTTCTTTTCTTTCTTTTTTTTCCCCTCCAATATTGTTCCCCAATCCAAGTCAAATTGGATTTCAAACAAAAAATCCCCATATTTTAAGCTGACTCTCTCAAAAATGTTTGCAATTAGATATTCAGTTTCACTGAAATAACAATGGTTTTGCAAAACATACAAGCAAACAAAAATCTTTTCCCCCAACAGAATGGAATATAATAACACTTTGGCTAGATAATATTTTCTTATAAAAGCATGTTATATTAAATAGCATTCAGTTAATTAGAAAAAAGATGTACTTGCTCTTGTGCTTGATACTGAATCATACTGTAGAGATAAAAATTGATAATGTATTAAAGAAAATAAGGATTTACTAAACAGATTTGGAGAGCAGTAGATATGACAAAAAATACATTTTGTAGGAAAATTCTTACCTGTTCTAAGAAAGAAATATATTTAACAGACAAGATAATCAGGACATGGGACAGAAGTGTTTTTTCAGTATTGTTTTGCAGAAGTAAAAAGGTCAAAGACATTAATCCTACATGCAATACTACAAAATTTTGGCATATATGGCAGATGGCACTGGGGAAGGGAAAGAATAAGGGAAGGAAGGCAACAGAAGGGGAGAAGATGGACTTTAGATAGAAAGGTTCAGATAGAAACTTTAAATAAACTTTATATCTACTTAATTTTAAATACAAGGCATTAATTTTAGATATTTTCTTTTTCTATATATCTTTTTAAGATATTTTCTTCATGACAACCCTGATCAATGGTAATCCTGAAGTGTCAATATGTGAGTTTTCTCTTCATGGCATTGCAAATTACATTTTCAAAAGTGCATGCATAAACAAGGTGGTTTAATAAACTATTCTAGGTAGGCTCAGTCACAGAGGATGGCATATTTTATATCTTCGTTGATTTTCTATTAATATGTAAATACAAAAGACATATATTAACCCTCCAGAGAGGTGGTAGAAGCCTGATCCCTGGAAACATTCAAGGTCAGGTGGGACAGGGCTCTGATCGACCTGATCTAGTTGAAGATGTCTATCCTCACAGCAGGAGGTTTTTTTAATGACCTTTAGGTGACCTTTATGATTCCATGATTGTAGGATTCTAAAAATATAACTTTCCTATTAAATAGAAGGAAAAATACCAATAAACTTTTTTTTTTTTCAATTTTTTTTCTTGGAGTATAAAGTATCTTTTCTAGCAATGCCAAAGTACATCAGAAGACAAGGATAAAACAATTTTTCTTTAAATATTCAGCGACATATTTATGACATTTTTTGTAAATAAAATGCATCTGTTCTTGACCTTTTCTAGCTGATACTGCTTGAATCAATTTTTAAGAAGCAACTTTGATGTGTATGTGATCCAAATAAAACCAGAAAAACTGTGAGATGAACCAAAGAAAAGAATGAAAAATGGCACTAACAAAAATTACATCACTGTTAAAATTAAAGTCCAGGAACAGCAAGTTACCACATAGTTATCTGTATTACAAACTTGTTATATGACAAGCATGGAATGGGGGAAAATAATTATATCTCTAATCCTTTGACTATTTGCAAGGAAGTATTCAAGGTATCCTTATGTACACAAAAAGATGTCATACATTTAAATGTTGACCAATGACCAAATATTCCATATTTGATTGACAAAATTGTAACGACTTCTGCCGATGTCATCTAATCACAGAAAACCTCGTGTCTGAAAATTATTTCCAGTGATTAAAAAGAATAAAATTCTGGTAAGAAGGCACAGTTTCTTCCCAGAATTAATTTCAGTAAAACTAGTGATTTTCAGTTTTACATTCCATGTGAATAGAATGTGAACCATCTGGAGGAAATGTGAATATTGGGGGATTTAACAAGAGCTATCAGATTTATGTAATCAAAAAGCACAAAATTCCTCTAGTTTCATAAATATTATTTTAGTTCCTGTAATCTACAGTCAAACTGTTAATAAATGGACATTACATTTGCCATTTGCTGTACAAAATTAAACCATATAATTCAGCAATAGCAACAATCCTTGAGAGATGCATGTCAGAGACTCCTCTTACTACGCCAGCAGTTCAGTAGGTGAGTTTTGCTATGCAGCAAATTATACTTTTTAATGCTGCCCTTATAGCAGAACTATTTTTAATCTTCTGCTGCTAAGTTTAACAACTTTTTCTTCCACGATTGATATTCCATTGTACTTAAATCCTATCTTTACTGTCACTCAGTCAGTCACTCAGTTCTTGTTATTGTAGGTCAAACATAAAATTCTAAATCAAGCAATCTAAGCCTCTGTCATACCCCAAAAAATCTATAGACTCAGCATCAGGATGATTTGGGACTCATCCACAAATTTAACTGTTTGAACTGGTTAAGTCTAAGGAGTTTCATGTTTTTATTAAATCACACCATCAAATCACAGTGAAATGTTTGGCTTGTACTGATGATGATCCTCTTGCAGACTACAGACAGAACCACATATGAGGATCAATTTTTTTTTAGCTGCTAATAAGCTTTAAACTTTACTATAAGGGTAAAATATGGTGTCTGTGAAAGCTGTCTACTTTTTAAAGAACAGTTAAAAACAATGTCCTGTGAACCAAATCTGTACCACTTGAGTATGTATGTATGCTGCATAACATACTGAAGGTGTGCAGAATGACATTTTTAAAATTGTTTGTCAACAGTCACTATAAAAATCTCAATTTTCACGTCAAGCTTGTGCATCTGATTAATGTTGCCTGCATGAGGTTATGGGCAGCCTGAACTGAAGTCAGACACTGTTTTAACCTTTGACTAAACCCTAGCATTAGGCTACAGTGAATAATGAAAAGCAAACATAAAAATTTTCATTGGTCCTGTAACTGAGTGTTTTGTTTTTTTTTCTAATGTTTAGTTTTCTGTCTCGCAAATCAAAAAACCCTTAGGCTATGTTTTTAAAATGTACTTTTCAGAATATATTCACCCCATCTCACACAGACAACACCTGTCATGTCACCTAATTTTCATTTACAGCAACATAGTACTCAGTGATAATTCCACACTCAAATAGTGTTATAATTAGAGAATTTTTGGAATCCAAATGGTCCCATTAGACTAAGTCATTCTTGTAAAAAAGTAATTGTTTATTTTAAAAAGCCTTAAATGAATAGACATTTATGTCATTTTCTCAGTCAGGAAAATTAACCAAAGAAGATAGGATTTTTTTATTTACGAAAAGAAAAAAAAAAAAAAAAAGGAAAATTAAATAAGAACAATAAGATACTAAAGATTTTTGAATTAGATTTGGAACAGCTCCAGGGCTGCAAGGGAAATTTGGACAGATTAAATATCTGGGCAAGTAATTCAACGGCATATATTTACAAAACCACATCCACCAGATTTCCTCACCTATGCTAGCAAATAAAATGAGCTTAGGGGATTTAGAGCTTTCTAATGTCCTTATCAAAACCCCTTAATCAAAAGCCCTTAAGTAATTTATCTCTATCTTCTGCACTGGGCACCCTAGACACATACTTGAAAAGTGGATTAATGAAGAAGTAATGACTATTTTTTGTTTCTTACATATATTTTTTTAACATTCTTAAAAAATAGTTTTTGTTGTATAATAGTAGTCATTTATCACTTACCATGTGCTCTGTTTTTTAACAAAAGAAAAAAGAATACTTATCCTAGGATGCTTCAAATCCAAAGCCTCAGTGATCAAAATATAGTGAGTGATCAGGTTGGATTGGTGTCTCGGGTTAGTGCAGGAACCTCGGGGGTGTTCTGGAATATGGGCGCCCACAGGGGTGGCTCCTGTGCGAAGCCTGCGCCAGTAGCATATTCAAGAAGGGGAAAATGAAACTGACAAAAAAACCACAAAACATCCAAACAAACAAAAAACCTCAATGAAACAGCATAGCGGAGGAGGTGAGAGCAATGCCAGGGCTGAGACACCAAGGTCAGTGAGGAAGGAGGGGGAAAAGGTGCCCGAGCAGAGACTTCCTCGCCACCCGTGGGGAGATGGCAGCTGTGCCCCTGGCAGAGCACGGAGAGGCAGATGTGGATTTGTAGCTCCCAAAGGATGACAGGGAGGGTCAGAGGGACTGCACCTGTGGGAGGGACTCATGGCCCAGGGGTTCCTGAAGGACTCTCTGTCATGAGAGGGACCCTGCAGGGGAAGGAAGGGCTGTGAGGAGTCCTCATGCTGAGGAGGAAGGAGCGGCAGAAACAGCGTGTGGGGAACTGACCCTAAACCCCCCCTGCCCCTCCCTGTGCCCTGAGGGGGAGGCAGCAGGGAAGCCATTCGGGACCGGGAAGAAGGGAGGAGTGGGGGGAAGGTATTAAGACCTTGTCATGTTTTCTCTTTCTCCTGATAGATTAAATGAGTTTTTTATCTTTCGAAGTTGAGCCTGTCTCTTTTTACTGAAATTGGGGTCTGAAAACCTCCCTGTCCTTGTCTCCATTAAGAAGCCTTTGGGTGGATTTTCTCCTCCCTGTCCCACAGTGGGGGTGGGGGGTGAGTGAGAAGAGGCCTGGTTGACACTGGCTGGGCCTAAACTAGCAGACAGAGGCAGGTTTTTTATTGACTTGCTCGAGAAAGACATGTTGAAAAATTATATTAAAGAGAATATTATAAAGTTGTGGATAACTGACTTAAAAATAATGAATTTCCAATGCGTGTATATTCACTAGATGCATCTTTTTAATTATGGAGTTAGGTCTTCCTGCTTTCCAGAAGAACCCAGCTCAGTTATTCTTTGGGGAAGATACTCGCATACTTATGTCCAAAATAGAAGCCTTGAAAAATTCACTGAGGCAGGATTTAGAGGTAATTTCTGACATCTGGGAAGTCTCTCCTGAGTCAATATATTCATAGCAATCTTCTGAAGGATTACTTCGTTGTCTTGTCTATGAACATTTTCAGAAAAACAGAAAAGATGATACTCTTGACCAAGGCTGCACATAAATTAAACCAGAAACAGCCTGGATCTGTAGCTTTACACTACTTACTTTATTTTTCTGCATTCACATGGCTATACAATTTCTTTTTCCTCTATTTTAGAACCATTTTTTACTGCAAGTAGCCCAAAAGTATTAAATAGATATCGATACTAGAATACATTTTCTCAAAAGGTTAATTTAAAAAAAAAAAAAAGTTATTTGGAAATCTGAGTCTTATAGTAAAAATACTGATTATTAGATTAAAATGGAAATTAGGAAGAGACAAATGACATGATTCTACTGAAAGTGGTACAGAATAATCACACAAGAAATATTAAAAGAGTAAAATTACTCCAGGAGAAATCAAGAGGTAAAGTTTATCCTCTTTAACATTTAGAATCATAGTGGCTGATTCATTGTTTACTGCATGATTCATTTGATACAACTAGAGGAAAAAGGGAATCCAGGTTATAATAAATAAATGTTCAGGGAAAGAATTTGAAAAATCAAATCTCACTTTTCATTTTTTTTTCCACCTGTTTTCTGACTCACTTGATAAACACGTTTGGAAAAGATTATTATTGGCTACTAAAGTTCACAATTTTTCAATTAATGGAAAAATGTCATTAGTGCATGTAATTTTCTATTGGATAGGTAATTTATTGTACAGGTAGATAATTTTTAGGATAGATAATTACAATACTGTATTATTATTATTATTTACCCTTATATGTTATTACTAATGAGAACAAAATTGTTAGAAAAATGACCGAACTTTGGAAAAATACAATGTTTTAATTTGTCATCCTACCTGACAAAAAGTAGTAACTAATACATGTGGTTTAGAGAAAGAAACCCTTTTATCTATCATACACACAGTTTCAGTCATGTATCTCAAGGAAAATTTTATGTCTTCATTCTTTCATTTCTTTCAAAGCCCATGAGAATTGTTTCACCTTATTCTAGTCCAGATTCAAACATGGATCCAAAAAGCAAAAGGCAGTGTGTGGGAATTTTTGTCTAACATTGAAGAACTACAATTTTCATAGGTCCTAGTGCCTATCTGCTCAGCCTTGACATTGCAGAACTCTGAACAGGTAACAGGCAGCCTCCAGGTGCAGGTGGATTCCTAGAGAGGCTATTGGCCAAACACATTTTTCTGCCTTGCACTCCTAATTTAGAGCCTGCCTCTGTTAGACAGTACAGTGAGATTTATATTCTGCTTACACCGATTTTAGCACAGAGTTATAAAGCCTGTTCTTTGCTCATCACTGACAGCAACAAGTAACTTGGATATCATGGTCTAATTAGCAAGAGGGAGACACTGCTGAGTTAGTCTGCTGTTCTCACAGGAAAGAGATATTTTCTTGTTAGCTCTGTTTTATTCCTGTAGCACAATTTTGGCAGTCACGGGAGGCAGTTTTACTGGGAGGAAAACTTTTTTTTTTATTTGGAAATATTCTGGCTGTGAAAATGTCATATAAAAATGTCTATACTTGGGAGAAATTAATGAATATTTACCATTTTGCCTGTCTAACCTTGCAAAGCTGAGTGCAATAGTTAACAACAAAGAGTACATGTCCCAGAAAATGTTTATCACTGCTTGAAAACACATTTTGATCAAAAAGTCCCACCAAGTTTTCCAGCCAGCTTTTTTTTAAACTCAGATTCCATATTACAGAAATGCATCTGAATGGGATACAAAAAACCAAACCAAACCAAAACAAAACAAAAAAAATCTACAAACAGATCCTTTTCCTTTGCATCACATTATACAGCTATATTACATCATTCAGTTGTGCCATTTGATGATGATTCCCTAGTGAAAAACTCCACACATTTGGGAGAAACCTCTGTCAGAATGCGTCTGTTCTGATTAGCAACGGAAAGACAGGGAAAACAAAGCAACTGAAATCAGTATTTCAAATAGTAAAAGAAGAGTAGTACGTAGTCTGAAATAGTATTTAATAGTAGCATACAGATACAACTTTTTTTGTTGTCCAGTGTTGACTTACCTGAAAGACCAAAGTAAATCTTTTGCCTTACTTTTGGCATTGTATTCTTTAAGCTGATTAGTGATTTTCCTTTTTCTAAGTTAAGTGTGAGTATAAATCAAATTTTCTTTTTCCGGTGACTCTATCTTTAGACTCGATTATAAGTATAGCTTTCCATTCAGTGGAGTTCTGGTTTATAAGTAATTGAGAATTACTGTACAAATGATTAAAAAAAACCCCAGAAGTTGCTGACTAAATTCTTTTTTGCACAATGCATGGGCACTCTGTGGCTTAAGATGAAACAAGAAGTGTCAAAAGATATTAATAAGCTCTCAATAGTGTTATGAGTGTGTTATATTAGAATTGCCTTTGAGCAGTAACAGGTTTTTGTACTATGCATTTACACTCTCACCAGAGCAAGAAAAAGAATAATGGAGAATTGTTTTTTTAAAATAATTTCTATTCCTATGCACATCTGTATTGTTTTTTTCTGCTTTATTTTAATTTTAATTGATCTAAAACAGGAAAATTAGAACTATAACTTCACCCTAAATATTTCCTTAGGTGTAGCAGCTTAAATTAAACGTGCTATGACAATACTGTCAAGAAGCATCTGAACTTAGCCAATGTTGCAGTTAAATACTGGAAATTACATAGAAAAATTACATATAAAAGTAGCAAGCAGCTGCTACTGTGGGCTAAAGAGAAAGCCCTGATCCCCACTGTTAGTATAGCTTTCAAGCTGTAACCGTGGGAAGAAATTGGGAAATCCCTATAGGATGAAATTAGCAAAGGATCCAAGGAGGCTAGAAATTTAGCCACGTTATGGAAACTGATTCGAGGCACATTAAAAAAAAATGAAAATTGAATGGGCAGCAGCAGTTAAGTTTGCTCCCTTAACTCCTGATTCATCAGTACCTGCGGGGGCTACACTGATTCAAACTCAGCCAACTGTGCCCTTTGACCCTGGGGTTCCGCTGAAAAGTAAAAATGGGACCGAGAAGCAAAAGTCAGAAGTGACCGAAAACACCACCATCACCAGAATCGTAGGAGCATCCAGAGGGAGAGAAGCTGGAAAACGCAGGCGAGGCATCTCAGAATGCAGAAACCCCCCCTCCCGCCTGCCTGCCATGGCTCCAAGATGCTCTGCCGCTGCAGCCCCAAGTGCAGCCGCAAGCCACCCCACACCCGAGACCCCCCCCGCAGCCACAAACTTTGCAACACACTCCCCACAGACAGGACCCCCGTCGCAGCTGCAGGAGCCGCAGGTGGCGGAGGGGGTGGATGAATGGTCGCCACCGCCTTCGTCTCCGCCTCCGGCACCACCTTCGCTCCCACCTCCGACACCACCTTCATTCCCGCCTTCGCCTCCGTCTCCACCTCCGGCTTCCGTCTCCGTCTCCTTCTCCACCTTCGCTTCACGATCCCGGCGTCTCTGGGCCGTCCCCCGCCCCCCCCCCCGACAGCGCTTCATCAGACATCGCTGTTTCCACCGTCAGACATTCCATCCATTTACCTCCTGCTGCCTGAGTCAGTGGATGAACCAGCCTGGGTCATTCCAGCGAGGGGATGTATACATCTGACAAGCAGGAGAGCGAGGGTGCTCACCTATTTAAGGAGGTGCCACGAGGACGTGGAACCTATGACATACAAGACTTAGAGCAATGCTTAGAGAAGCTCCCAAAGGAGCTGCAAGAGATGTGGACGCAGTCATCAGAAGACGAGACAATGAACCAGACCCCCCCCTTACCCCCCTTGCCCCCCTTACTTCCCCAGGGGTTTTGGGAAACCCTCCCATTACCTAACTTACCTACTCCCCCTTCCGGGAAATGGTTGGGGGACGGGAGGTCTCAGGGAACCCTGAGTAACAGGGGAGGGTCAGGAGAGGGAGGTATATGCTGGAAGGGCATCATTCGAGATGCGTTATTGGATGGTATTATCAATCAAGATTTTCCAGTTATGGCTGTAGATAACAATAAGAGAGGGTGGTAGCTTCTGGATTGGAAAGCCATTAAGGAAGCTAGGCAAGCCATTCAGTCGAATGGCCTGCACGCTACCTATACTCAGGCTCTTTTGAAGCACATCTGTACCGCAAATCTATTGACACCTTCTGACAGTAGGCAGTTAGCCAATACTTTGTTGACACCATCACAGCAACTGCATTTTTCGGCCACATGGCAGAACACGTATAATCAGGTCGCTCTTGTAGCTTGTGCTCAGGATGATCCATTATATGGTGTAACAGCCCAAATGTTGCTTGGGGATGGCCCCTATGCTCAGGCAGACTGGCAGGCTCAGTTTGCAATAGAGGTTTTACAGGCTTCACAGGAGAAAGCCTATAAAGCTTTGATTTCTGTCCCCAGTGAGGGAGTAAAACAAAGCTATGCCAAAGTGTTTCAAAATATGGGAGAGCCTTATGTGAAATTTATAGACAGATTATTTACAGCTTTATAAAATGCTCCAGATTTAGACGATGCTATGGAAGATAAACTCTTGACCGTTATTGCTTATGATAATGCTAATGAGAAAGCACGGACACCGCTTCAGTTGGAGGGTGCTTCAGTTTCTGCAATGTTGGAAGCAGTAGAAAAAAAGATGAGGGCGGAACAAGCTCAAGTCATGGCAGCTGCCGTAGGTGTGTCTACATCCACAGCAGTGGGAGCAGCAGTGCGACCCTTCATGGGGCTAAGACTGAAATCAACGCAATGTTTTAAGTGTGAGAAGGAAGGCCATGTTAGGAAAGATTGCAAGGGTGGAGTCATTCAGGAAGCTACTGGGAAGTGTTGTGCAAATTGTGGCAAGGGTAGTCACAATACTCAGGACTGTCGACGCAAACAGGGAAACTTCTGTGTGAGCGCGTCACGCCCACATGCGCAGACAGCAAATCAGGGTGCTTGGACAGCCATTCCACAGCCACCTGAGGGAGTGCCGGAGTGGATGTGGAAACAGGTGTAGACTTGTATCTTGTTGATACCCAGGTAGTGGTGATTGATATCAATATGAAAGGACCAGTAGGCGGCCTCAGCACGTTGCTACTTGGGCCTTCTTCTCTTTCAAAACAGGGCATTTTCATTGTTCCAGGACTCGTTGATTCAGACTATACAGGGATAACAAGGGCAATGGTCTACACTCCTTCAACTTCTGTTTTCATCCCAAAAGGGCAAAGATTTGCCCAACGGGTTCCAGTCTAAAGTTGTGTGTGGCAAGCCACAGACATTGATAGAGGAGAAGAAGGGTTTGGATCAATAGGGCCCGCACTGGTTAACTTGGCAGTGGATATCACTAAAGGGACAACCAAGAGAATCAGTTATTATTAAAAACTGTCAGAGGGAGGAAAAACAGTTGTCTCTTTTGATAGATACAGGAGCGGATGCCACCGTTATAGCAAGACAAGATTGGCCGTCTACGTGGCCTACTATGATACCAGAAGAATGGGACATACTAGTTATTGACTAGTTATTGACTGCTTTTTTACTATCTTTTTACATGACAAAGACTGCAAAAAGTTTACATTTACA
Organism: Phaethornis superciliosus; assembly: GCA_023637945.1. Classification (NCBI taxonomy): domain Eukaryota; kingdom Metazoa; phylum Chordata; class Aves; order Apodiformes; family Trochilidae; genus Phaethornis; species Phaethornis superciliosus. Next base: position 72,462,075 of record JAJQWJ010000003.1, on the reverse strand, counting down.
GTCCCTAGTGTAAACAGGCAGGCCCCTGCGGAGCATTATGTGTGGGTTTGCTGCCCCAGGGAATGAAGAATTCGCCCACTCTATGTCAGCTGTGTGTTGCTTGGGCCTTACAGCCTTTCAGAGCGCATCACTCAGATCTGTTGGTATATCACTACATGGATGATATATTAATAGCAGGACGGGATTTAAATGTAGCTCACCTTTTGAAGGAGTTATCAAATCAGCTAGAGAACAGGGGACTCAAGATAGCACTAGAGAAGATACAAAAAACCAGTCCGTGGAAATACCTTGGCTGGGAGATAGCTAAATGAGCAGTTAGGCCACAAAAGGTAGATCTTAAGTTGGAGATACGAACTTTACCAGACACTCAAAAGTTTTGGGGGAATATGTATGTGGCATAACCAACGATGATATTACATCACTGATGCCTTTATTAGTGCGGGATATTGATGTATTTCCAGCCCGTAAGCCCTCAGAAATTCAAAAAGCTGCAATTAGGCAAATAGCAACTAAAATAACTAACATGAGAGTATCACAAATTACAGAAAGTTCGCCCCTTGTGGTTTTCATTGCTAACCTGTCTTTGGAATCTGCTCACCTGAAGGCTGTTACTGCCCAAGAGGAACCTCTCATCAAAGTCATTGAATGGTTTTTTTCTGCATTTCACCACAAGTCCACGATTTGTACTCAGATTGAGGCAATGGTAAATTTAATTATTAAAGCACGAAAGTGAGTTGTTGAAATTAGTGGAAATGATTCGTCTTGCATTTATTTGCCTATACGACTAAATTACCTCAATTGGTTAATGAGTTACTCATTGTTATTCCAAATTGCCTTGCAGGATTTTAAGGGGGATTTAAAAGTTCATTATCCCAAAGACAAATTGTTGCAATTCATAACTTAGCAGGATTGGGAGGAAAAGCCAATTCACTCTGAAACCCCAGTAAAGGGGATAACAGTTTTTACAGATGAGAGAAAGAAGTCCCATACTTCAGCTATGACCTGGCAGGAAGGAGGAAGGTGGAAAAAAAACAACCGTTCCCTGGTCAACAGTCAGATTTACTCCAGACTTTGGAGCTGAAAGCTATCTGTAAAGCATTGATGAGGTGGAATCACGTTCCTGTTAACACTGTGTCAGACTCATTTTATGCTGTAACGGTGGTCGCAAGGCTTGAATGTGCCTTTCTCAAACCACTCAAGAATCAGCGATTGTATGCTATATTGTTACAAGTGTACCAGGCCGTGTCTCTACGCACCTCACCCTTTTTTATTGCTCACATCTGCAGTCATCAATTTGATCAGGGTCTTAGCATACGTAACAATCGTGCAGATGTTTTGGTCACTTCTACTCAAGTCACTCCTGATCATTTTGCACAGGCATGCCTGTCTCATGAGTTTTTACATCAATCAGCAAAGATGCTAGCCAAGCAATTTCATCTCACCTTGGCAGAAGTGCGTGATAGTGTACGCACTTGTCCTGCCTGTCAGCGAATAGGTATAGGACTGGGGTTTGGTGTTAACCCTAGGGGTACCCAGGCTTTGCAACTCTGGCAAATGGATGTCACTCGTGTAGCAGAATTTGTGCGAATGAAGCATGTGCATGTCTATATTCATACACTTTCTCAGGCAATCTGGGCAATGGCACAAACTGGTGAAACTGGACGCCATGTGATTCGACACATGCATGCAGCTATCACAGTATTAGGTGTTCCCCAGGCATTAAAGACAGACAATGGACCTGCCTATTGTTCTAACTCATTTCGACAGGTCTGTTCCTGATGGGGCATTAAGCATACCACTGGCATTCCCCATTCCCCTACGGACAGGCCATAGTGGAACATGCTCATGGCACCCTGAAAACACTTTTGCAAAAACAAAAAGGGGGAGAGATCCTGGATGTCCACAATAGACTTGCAAAAGCTTTATATGTACTTAACCACCTGTGTTTAAAGGGGGAACAGGATCAACCCCCAATTGCAGTACATTGGAACTCAATAACCAAGGGTTTGGGTACCAGTTCTGAAAAAGGGAAAGTGTTATATACGGAACCAGGAACGGCAGAATGGAAAGGCCCGGGTATGCTGTTATTAACAGGTCGAGGTTACGCTTCTGTCTCCACAGATTTCAGTGTTCGCTGGTGTCTGCTACGTTGTATCAAACCCTATCTGGAGGCAGCAGACAAACCTCACAAGGACCTGAGGCCAAACAACAAGCCGGAACAACAGTGGCTGGACTCAGACCCATATGCTTAAGCCCACTGATTAATTCAGTCTCATTGTTGCCTGGAGTCCTGAATGTCAATCCCAGGCAGAATACGTGGGTCACCTGGGTGAATCAAACAGGCACCCAGGAGTTTTGTGTTGCAATGTTGCACTGATCCTTTTAGAGTGTGTTTATTAACGTTACCATTTAGATGTGAATACTCTTAGTAATTACAGTACAGGTTTGTGTAACAAGGTTGATCAAGTAGCAGAGTGTACAATAAAGTTTATACAAGGCTTGAATGCTAGTTTGTCATGGGATCCTCAACTTATTGGGGTCACAATCAGTGGGCAATAAATCTTGAGACTGGACACAAATATACTTTGTCTTTGGTGAAACTATGGTGGGGGACTGGACATACTCGACGGGCCTGGAAGGCTAGCAGGCACCCAGTCCATTCATAGCCGGCACAGAATTGGACTGGGACCGATATATCCTTGGCCTTATCCTATAGTTTTACCAAACAAAATGAAACAAATTGAAACAAAATTAAACAAATGAAAAGACAAAAGGGATCCCTGAGACTGCCCACCTGTGGTGACAATGTTGAGCTCTTGAGTGAATCTGCTAGATTTGCTTTAGCAATTTTAAGTGCCTGAAGCAATTTTAAGTGCCTGAAGAAACTTTAAGTGCCTGCAACTTTAACTGCTGGAAACGCTTCAAATAAGCTTGCAAAATTAGCCTGTTGGTTAGAAAAATAAGATCTTTTTTTGGTTTATTTTCTTTTCCTCTTTGCCTTTTTCCTTCACAGGGCCTCTTCAAAGACCATCAATGAAATATGGCTTGTTCTAAAATAAAAAGGGGGAATTGTGGGGTTTTTCCATAGAAGCAGACATGTACTGAACAAGCCATGTTCAGGAATGCATTAACGAACTTACCCTTGGCATGAGAATAACACCGGAGCTGGCTTTCTAGCAAAACAAGATAACAGAGTAATGGCAAAAGAAAAAAATTTCAAGCCAGGCTGGCCCTCAGCATGGGCATGGACAATAACTTTTAACCAATTAGCTTATAAGTTAGGAGTAAGTTCAAAGAGTGTTAACCAATCACTTAATGCCATGCATGTAACACAGATAAAAGTATATATTCAGCATTAGTGAACTTAATAGACGAGATTTTGCTTGTTGATCATATTGGTCCGTGTTTGGCAATTTCTCCGTGCCCTCTTGCAACAAGTGTCAACAGCATGAGGTTCAAGAGTCCAAGTGTATTGTCGCAATCACAAGCATAATTACAAGCTGGGTAAAGAGTGAATTGAGAGTAGCCCTGAAGAAAAGGTCTTGGAGGTGTTGTTTGATGAGAAGCTCAACCTGATCTGACAGTGCACTCATGGCACTCAGAAGGCCAACAATATCCTAGGATGCATCAAGAGGAGCATGGCCAGCACATCAAGAGAAGTGATTCTCCCCCGCTTCTGTGCATTTATGAGACCCCACCGTGAATACTGCATCCAGTTCTGGTATCCCCACAACAGGAAGGACATAGATCTGTTTTAACAAGTCTAGAGGAGGGCCACAAAGATGATACAGGGACTCGACTGGTTTGTTAAAATATCATTAAACTATTCACCTAATATTCCTTTCATCGTATGTTAGGTCTCCAGCAGCTCCAATACTAGTATGCCTAGGTATGTTATATTCCTCTCAGTTTCTTCTTTCTTTGTCTCAGTGTATTATAAGAGTTCCAGCCTTTCCTCTCAGGGATTATGTTTTTTGCATTGTTTCTATGCCTTCTGGGTCCTATGGAAGAAAACAAGATAACATCTTTCTTAGTCCGTCATAGCATTTCCTCTGTAGTCATATGATTACTTCAGTCTGAAGTGTGTGGATTGCAGAAGCATTTGTGTAAAGACAGAAAGGTGATTGTTCATATCCTGTCTACAGACAGTGCAAAGCAACGTTCTGTGCATACCAGAGATATGTTACTTTGATCCCAGAGACCCAGTCTGATATCTCCAGTTTATATAGGGTTTTTTTGTAGAAAATTTATTTTATTTTTTAAATGGTTCTTTCAGTTACATAGTTATTGCATCAAATTGCTCAGAGAAAGAGTTTCAGTTTCCAAGATGTCATGAAACTACTGTCTTCTTCTTTCAAAAGGATATAGCTATTGTACGACAAGGAGTGCCACTTCTCTCATTTAGGACTGGAAGAGTTGTATTATTTTTTTTTAATAGTGAAGTGAAAACTGAAGTGAAAACAGAACAGCCAAAGCCCTTTTCCCCTTAAAACTGCTCTATGTTCCTTACAATAAAGTGTTTCAGGAATCTCATGAAACTGAAACAGGCCTTACAATCTTTATAGCTCTTATAAAACTCTGTTCATTCACTGACTAACACTTGGCAGTTATTACACTGTAATAACATCTTCCTGGTGAATTTTTGATTGCTCAGCAACAAAGATTGTTCTTATAAGTAAGGTTTTTCACAAATTAAATACCAGAATTATGAGGTTTGTTTCGCTCCTCTCCAACATCCTTATAGCCAATCCTCTCAAACAATTTTGTGTAACCTCGCACACAGAATTTCTCTCCTCATTTTCCTTCTGAAAGTGTACGAAAAAAAACCACCTCAAAGTGGCAACATCTTCAGTTATGTACAGTAAATTTCTAGAGTTCTCATTTGCACTGTGTGCAATGAAATGGCTCTTTCTAAACTCCCTGCTTTTTTGTGTTTATTCCTACAGCTGTTATGTAGGTGTAGAAATGTAGTTCCTTATAGTCCAGTTCGCAGTAAGGTTGCCAAGAAAAGGAAAATTTGTGGCTTGCAACTCTTTGAATTCTCATTTATTTGTAATGCTATCCTTTTTTAATGAATGGAATATTACATCATTTTTATTGCTTCACAGCTGAAACAACTTCCCCTTCCTCAGGAATTTATTGGTAAGTTCTAACCTAATAACTTATTTTCTTGTCTTGGGTGAACCGATATCCCAGAGTAAGCTCGAGAATACATAGGTTTATAGCAGGCATCAGACAAGAACTGTTTCTACAAATCAAAAACTTTGAGAGAATGTATATAATGTATGACAGATTCTGCTTACCTGCAGGAAATTAAATGAACAATTGAAAAAAAAAAAAGCTCTAAAACATAAGTGTTGTTCCTTATTATAAAAACTTGTTATACATATTCTGTTGCAGCAAGGGGAAAGTGCAACAGGGACATCACTGATGAAAATGTAGTTGACTAGGTAACCTCTGATGTAAAGATTTTCTCTGGCCACTTTTCAGGATGAGCATGGAAGGACTGAATATTTTTTATATTACCTAATACAATGCCACTTCACAAGGGTGGCATGTAATCTCCTTTTAAAGCTCTGATTAGGTTTCCTTTTCATTACAGTGAACTTTGCATATGCCTTGGCAGCTCTAAAGGAGTATGCAACATATTAATGTACTGATTGTCTTGCTGGTCGTGACTTTGTTAGGTAAAAGTCAAAGCTGAATTAAAGCCCCGTTGCTGGCAATCTTAAAACTCACACTGAATCCTCAAAGATAATAAAATCTACTGTTTAAGAAGACAACAGGGAAAACTATTAACAGAGTCTGATTGTGGAAAATAAAAATATTAAAACAATTACACATCGTATACAAAGAAATCATAGGGATTGTAAAAAATAAATAGTGTAAGAAACATCAGGATCTAGATTCTAGACTTCTGGAAAATTAAGGAAAAAATATATCTTTTGGTTTAGGTTCCTTTATTTCCATATTTTTAACTTTCTTTTGACACTTTAATAGAAATCATAACTTTAGTACACATTTTTCATTATGGCTGTATGTAGTACTATGTATTTTGAAGTATATGCTGTTAATGTGAGATCACTGAATGACTTATTACACATCCCATAGATAAATACAGAAAAAAATAATAATATTTGTGGGCATAATCATTTAAATATTGGCTAATAAAATAAAAAAAATTAAAAATTCAATTACTTTTATATTTCTGTTGGAGTGAATATGTCAGTATTTTTGCAATATAGAGTTTTTTGAAAGCAAATATTAAGCTTAATACATTGCTTGGTGGGTTTTTTTCAAAAAGAAAAAAAAATTTCTGAAAAAAACCTTTTTTTCTGTCATTTCCTGGAAGAATCTTCTGCAATTTTATCATGTAGGCAGTAACTCAAAAGCAAATTACTTTCCTATTTTTTATGAAAATACAAATTTGTCTGTGAAAAATCCTGTCTGCATTTAAGTGACAAAATGATTAGCAGAAAACATTTATTTATTCAGTATTTCTCACTGAGTTGGTAAAACTGAGTGATCTAAATGGCATGATCAGATTCATATTTTCATTAAAATTTTTATTAGAAATTGTATTTCATCTTCTACAGAGATGTTAACTGGGTAATTGTAATGTCTAATGAAAGTTTTGATTCACATAATGTTGTATTACTTAGCCATGCTATTTTTCGTTACTTCCTTATCCTGTATTTACTTTCTTATTCCAATCTTGTGTCTTCCAGTCAGGTCTATATCATAGCTTCAGTCAGGACAGTAGTTACATTCCAGTTACATTCCAGTAACATTCCAGTTACTTTCCTGTTGATCTTAATAGCATGTTGTTGGAAATGCTGTGATGAATGCTGGATTTTTAGACATGCAGATTTATATACTATATATATGTTCTAACTTGGGTTTGAGTTCTGTCTTATTACTGTATATTTACTAAATATAATAATACCCGAATTTCATTTTTTTAAATGAAAGAACACAAAGAAACTTGAGGCTATTTAAGTTATATATCTTTGTAAAAATTCCAAACATGGACAAGTGATTTAATGCAACCAAATCATGACTTGAAGCAAGCAGCAGGAATACAGGGAATAATTTAAGGATGATGATGATTTTTGCTACTTTCAGATGATTCCAGCTGTTTTGAAAATACAGTAGACATCCAGAACTTTTAATGAGTTTCTATATTAAGGTTAACACTTTGACTTAATGTTGGAATGAAAACACAAATGACTGCAAATAATGTTGGATGTGTCATAAGTCATTGTTCTCCTTAATGAGAGAGAAGCATATGATCACTTCATGAATTTTGCAGGAGGTTGTCCAATGCCATATATATTGCAGTAATTCAGAGACATGGACAATACCAAGGCAGGAGCTGTATCTATAACTAGTTATTTCAGCAGAAACTAAAATGAGACAATACATTTATATATGGCTTTCAAATGTAGTTATTGAACATGGCACACTAAATTCAATATAGTACTTGTCTCATCTAAAGCGAAATACTTATATTTTCCTTGACGCACTGTTATATAGAGATAAGGTAGAAAGATTATGTTTAGATTGGAGTATGTTCATATAATATTGACAGAATGTTTCCAGAAACATATTGCCAGAAATTTTTGACCCTACTTGAAACTGGATTTATATCAGCTGAGGCTGATGAAGCCATGGATGGTTTCTTCAGCTTTAGAGAGTTTATATGGATGTATCTGAGAAATATCTTTTTTAGGCTGCCATGGGATATCACATTCAGGATGTGCAGGATTGACTTATCTCAGTTATTGCTATGTGACAGTGACATCACTTTCTATAAGAGATACACAAATCATACTCAATAGAAGTTAATTCTATGGGTCTTTTTAAGGGTGTTTGCTATGGTGGACACCCGTGTAATAAACATTTTTTTCCATATTCAGAAGACATTAAGATACAATTTGAAAAAATCCACTGAAGAGGTGAGACATAACCAGGTCTTCAGTAAAGTCCTTGGAATAAAACTGAGTTAATCTGAATAGATTTCAACCTACTGATCATGAAATTAAAGCAGGAACAATAAATATTTCTGGAATGAGATATAAAATGTCATAGACATTAACTAATCCTAAATTACAGCTTACCTGCAAAAAGACAAAGGAAATATTCTCTTCAGTGTGGAACCTATCCAATAACATTGATATAATTTATTACTTATAGTTGCAACAATAAACATTCAATTGTAACGTAAATGCTATCTTTTCTTCTTTACTCTTTCAGTTGTGACTGCTACTTCTCCATACCTCTTTCTGGAAACCACTCCCATTATCTTATTCTTAGATCTTCCAGTTCCTTCAAAACATTCCATTAAATAAATAAGATAAAGTTGCAATAGCTCTTTCTTCTGGAAAATGCATATATGTGGTCCTCAAACTTGTAAAACTTAAAAAAGCCTACAAAAATTACTACTAATATAAATATACTTATATATACTTAATTATACTTATAATATACTTATTAAACTTACCAAAAAAACACTTACACAAATAGCAGAATTCAGTGCAACAAGTATGATAAATTTTTGCTCTATTTTAGACATATTTGTTATAAACTAATGACCAAACCAAGCTAATGATAAGCACTCTGAAGTATGAAACTAGATAGGAATACACTGTGATAGCAAGCTTAGTGCAATTTTTTTACACAATTTTGTGTTCTGTAACATTTTTTCAGACTATTTACTTCAAGGACTTGATAAATGTTACTTGTCTCTGAATAAAAAAAAAAGAGATGTTTTGCTGAAAACTGGTATTCAGAACATATGATTTGTATGACCCTGATTCAGCTTCATATGCAGACACCTTCTTAAGAATAAATTTACAGATTTCTCTCAAATTTATTTTTGCAAATTTTGTGAAAAGAACCAGAGCCATGCACTAAAATATACTTTCAGTTAAAGTCTCCAAATATTTTTTTGCATATTTCAGCATGTTTTCAAAGTATTTATGAATAAATTCAATGATTCATCATACTCTTATAAGAGAAAAAAAATCCTTTAAGTGGTTATCTGATTTGCTATTGAAGTAATGACAGGTATTTAATGAATGAGCAGTATATCAGATGTACTTGTGACCTTGGAGACTTGAAAGATAACTACATATAAAGATTAAATATAAAGATATCAAAAGCTACAACCCTTGGCTTGCTTGAACAAAGAAAGAAGCTTAAAACAATTGAATTTCATATAAAATAAAATGCTGAATGTCAACTCTCATTTAAAGTCTAAGCTCTGCAGCACACAACATATTTTTAATGTAGAATACTTCTCTGCTTTTTAAACATATCTACAGGTTTAGAGTTTTAAATCATGAACTATTTAAACTGTTTTGAAAATTAAATAGTTTCACATGAGTTAGTGTGCAATATTATATTAGCAGAAATAAATTTGTGGTAAAATCCCTGCTGAAATTTCAAAGTACAAATAATAGACACACCATGAGACCATTTGATAAGTAATAATATCAATTAAGCATCTGTAAGCATTTAAATTGCATTCCCTTTTTTTAAATTTATTTTTCTTTTTATGCTGGAGAGTTCAAGATTGCTACTGAAAATATGTCTGTCTTGCATATGCTTTCTACTGTAAAAAAAAAAACAGCATACTCTATTTGACCACACACCACACACACACACACATATCAAAAAAAAGAAAAAAAAAATAGAAAAAAAAAAAGAAATGAAAGGAACTGAAAAAAGGGGAGGGGAAGGAGAAGGGAAAGGGGAAGAGGAAAGGAAGGAAAAGGAAAAGGGAAAAAAAAATGTTTAGCTTTCCAATTAACATTTGATTCTGGAAATTACTTGAGCTCCTGGTGTTGAAAGGTTAAGCAGTTAAGAGGAGATATTACTGTATGTACATTGCAAAACAAAATGTCATGACTATAGAACTTAATTAGGCTATCAGAAAAAGAAATGTATTCCTTATAAACGATTTTCCTGACAAGATAAAATCAGAGGATTCTGATCCATAAATATATTATGTTTAAACATAGAAATTAAAGCTCTTAATTTCTTGTTTTCCCTCTCCCTGCTGTGTTAAGAAATAAGATAAGTTAAGATAATCTATAAGTTATAGATAAGTTAAGAAATCTATAAAAATGCAGTTTCTCACTTCAACAGACTAAAGTCTTGAGTGTCTGTTTTATTCTATTTGAAGACTGAGATGAGAAACAATGTTGATTTCAACACTGCTGTTCAAATGCTGAAAAAAAAATGAAACAACACTGTAATAAATCCACGTTGCCAAATCTGTAATAAAAAATCAAACCAATGATTAACTGATAAAAGAAGCTGAAAGGAAGCCAACCACACATGCATGTATATAAACACACTGTGTTCCAGCTTAGCCAAGCCAGTCTTTGATACATCTTCTCATCTTTCTGAGTACAGGAACTGTTTGTACACTTGCCCTGAAAGATGTGCCAGCTTTCCTCTGATACTGACCCACAGCCTTGCTCAGCCTCTCATACAGACCACACAACAGCTCACTATGTTCAAGCTGCTCCTTCACATAGATGGAATTTCATCTCGTTGTCTTCCCTGTCCCACCTTTCCTGAAGAGCCTTGAAGTGGTCAGGCAGGTGGATTAAATGATTGTGTCTCTTCTGTCTGTTTCCCATGCTACAACCATTTATTTATGTATACTTGAGTGGGAGTCCTTTCTACCTCTCTCACAGTTTTATTGTTTCTTCAGTTCATGCATAACTTGGATGGGTAAAGAAATGAAGCACCTGAAGCACCACTACCTCCACTGGTAATATTTTCAAGAATTATTCTTCTACTATGAAGCAACAGAGTAATTGTTTCAGCATAAAAGACTCTTTGTCCATTATATTGCACCGAGCCCAAAAATTGTTGCTCATTTATTATTCATATAACACTCTACACATACAAATATCTAAATGAGCACAGAAGTCAGAAAGTGCTATCAATTTATCGTGCTGGACACTGAAGTCCAGAGAGCTATGCTTTGCTGAAAATACTCAGCTAGGCAAATCAATGAGATAAACCCAAACTGAATTCAGATATTATTGTTCCATGCACCATATTGTCATCTTTCTAAAATATGAACTTTATAATAGGGGTTTTTTTCCCCTGATGTCAAATGTATGGATATAGAAAATAGTCTAACTTGCAGTAATTCTTTATATTTTTCATCCCCAAACTGTGTTTCTTTTTATTTTACCTTTACAGGTAATGCAAAGAAACAGTAGAAAATAGCAAGTTATCTTACCTGGATGCAATTTTCTCCAGCTATGCTCCTTCAAGGACATTAGTAATTCATCTATTCATTTACCATTAGTCAGAAGGCATTAGGCAGCTTTATCTGAAAACACATGAAAAGATCAATTACAGGACTATGAAATCTACATGGTCAAATGATTTATTGCTTGATCATCCAGAAGGACCTAATAATAGCTATAATAAAGAAGACTTTGAAATAAGTAACATATTAAATTGTTTCACCCTATACTCATAATCATAATTGTCTTGCTAAGGGTCATAGTATGGCTACCCTTAAAAAAATGAGACAAGAAGCATAGACTTCTCTGCTGATTGGTGTTGTGTGAGTAAAGAGCAATTGGCACAAAATATGTTGAAACTTGTATTCTAGCAGGCCAAGGCATTATAATGCTTGAGTTTCCTGGGTAATAAAGTATTTTTAAAACAGCAATAACAAACAGATGGCAATTGAATGAAATAATCTAAAAGCAGAAATCAAGGTGGAGAAGAAAAATCAAGCAGCAAATGAAGACAAATGAAGAAAATAAGCATCTTAAAAAAGATTCAGACTTAATATAATATTTTTTCATAGTTATTTAAAAAGTTTTCAACCTGACCTTCTTTTGCTGGTACTCTTTAAAAATCTAATGTAGCAATTTGTGGAGTTTCCAGCTATTTATCTTATAAATTCAATGGCTTTGTATTTTAGGAAAATTGTTAGCTATGAACAAGCAAGTTAGCACCCAAGGAAATTGAAACAATTCTGAGTACAAATAAATAAATAATTAGATGGGTTCATAAGATAAAAATAAAAGAAGCATAACCTGAAAAAACAAAAAATACATAAAATAGAATGAACCTATGCTAAAGCAGAAGAGAGGTGGTTATACCAATCTGGTTCTGGTATTAACCAACACCAAGTTCTTAAATTGCACTGAGTGTAAACACAGTATTGAAAATGCTACTTAATGTGTTTATTGTTTAACGAATCTATAGGCATTAGCTCTAGTATTTCTGGTCTCTGAGTACTCTAGAAATTTAAGAACATCAAATTCAAAGAAATGACAGACTATATATTTGGTGCTTACCAAATATAGAAGCATTTCTTCTGCAGGTACCCTTTGCTGACAAGCCTTTGAAAGGTTAATATGCTGTCAGATATTACTGTTCTGTATTATGTTGCTATATTAGTAGTATTATGGATTGGTAAGACATGTAGATCCTTGATGCATCTATTCTCTATATGGCCTTGACTGACACATAATATACCAAGTATCTTCAGTTGCTCATATTCATAGCTGTGATCTCTGAGTGTAGGAACTGTGAGTACTGGGGTTGTTAAACTGAATTCTTTATTTTGCTATCAGGGAATAAGTGAGCAAGTTGTAGATTAGATTTTTGCCATTTACCATCAGACAGACACAGATCTTTGAATGACCATTTGACACAGTCCTTGTTTCATGGGCAAAATAGAAAATTATGTCATACTGGCAATGTCAAGTCACAGCACTGAACACATTCCAAATATCTATGATTGTAAACCTGCTGGTGAGAGCACAAGGCTGTGTCTTGTTCCAATATGAAGTGTCAGACAAGACTCATATGGAGAGCCATGCAAATCTGAAGAAGTCACAATATGTTTCTGTCTGCCTGGGCCGTGTTGCTGCATGTTCAAGTTCTTTTTCACAGTATCAGTCTAAGTTTCTAGTACAGAAGTTAGACCTTTTGTTTTTCAGTATCTCTCTATGTGAAGTACACTACTGTTTTGTTTGAGAACAAGACTATTCTCAATGTCCAGGTGATTAAGCAAAAAGAGGAGGAAAAAAAAGTCTAAAAATAGTTCATATCTTAGCAAAATAGATATCTGCATTTTTATGTCATAACTGTTTTAGTAATAACAGTTTTTAATGCTAGCAAGATTGCTAAGCCACCAAAATGGCTCAGCCTTGATATATGACATTAATTTCTTACTTTACACAGTATTTCTTTAAGTAGATTGAAAAAATGTTGATGATAAAAAGTGAAATGCAAAGTGGAGTCATGTTATGTGAAGCTTCTTAAAGATGTGAAGCAGCCTGTGAAGAGAAGAAAAATCAAAAATAAATGCTCTCACCTTCTTGTGCTAAATGACAGCTTTTACACACAGATTATGTTTGGCTTGTTTGTTTTTGTTTGTTTTTTTTTTTCACTCCGAGAAAAAAGAAGAACCTTGGAGATCAGTAAATGAAACTTCAGCTTTGAACTGACAGTACTCTGCTAGGAAAGGAAGCTGCCTTATGTTCTAAATCTCAAAATAAGACACAAAATACTAAGTGCTGCTTGTAACACAGGGGAAAACATTACATTGATCTGCTTAGTCCTTTTGACCAACAGAGAAAGGAACAAGAACCTGTATTTGGTCTGGCTGGGATGGCCCTTATGATGCCATGTTTTAAGTTTATGACCAAAATAGCATTGATAGCACACCGATGTGTTGTCTACTGCTGAACAGGGCTTTCAAAGTGCCAAGGTCTTTTCTGCTTCTTATTTTCATCACCACAGTGAGTAGACTGGGGCAGAAAAAAGCTGAGAGGGAACGCTACTGGAGACAGTTGATCTGCTCTGACAAAAGGAGTATGCCACCTTATATAAGCAATAAAAGAAAAGCAAAAAGATAAATTAATTCACTATTTTCCATCAGCAGTCAGGTGTCCTGAGAAGCCAGGCATCAGCACATGTAACTGTTGTTTGGGAAGCTATAACCATAGGTGTGCCCCCTTGATCCACCTTTCCCTGAGAGTTCACTGCTGACAAGGACTTCCACTTCTGGTATTACCTTTGAGAAAAGTAATTCCTGTTGTTGGGGGGTGGGTCCCTTTTTTTCAGTCACAGCCTTCTTAGAAGGAGAGGTCCTTCTTTCCCTCTCCTCTGATGATGCTTTCTCTCCTTTCTTAAATGTGTTTCCCAGAAGTGCCACTATCTTGGCTGAGGCACAGACAATTTCTGCAAGTGGCTCTGTTGGAGACAGCTGGAATGCTCTGTGTCCAGCAAGGGGCAGCCCCAGACTTTCCTCACAGAGGCCACCCTGCAGTTTCCTGCTGCTCATACCTAGGCACAGACACTGCATACATCATCATGCTATTTAACACAGCTGTGATAAGGAAATCCTATGTTTTATGAAGCAAAGTAATCGCAAGGACTCCTTGTGAACCCTATTGCTCTGCAAGGCAGAATGCCTCCTTACTGTCACTGTTTGCCCACAAGGTAGCAATAATCAATAAAGAATCTACTTTTGTGACAGACATTTTCATTATTAATGTAGCCGTATGCACGATTAGTCAGCTGGAGTTGACATCAAAAGATGCTATAGAATGAAATAATCACACAAAAATGTAGGGAAGGTTTAACTACATTTACATACATACATATACACATAGTCAAGGTGTCTTTGGGATGACCTTTCCAAATATCAAAAGATTTATCTGTAGCCTCTTGAGTGGCTTTTCCATTTTTACTACAGCCAGGGTCATCAGGCAAGCTGATACCATCTGGAATAGCAAATAAGACTGGGTACATCTAAATAAACATTAATGCTACCTACACACAGCAGGGTTGAGCCATACAGGAAAAGGACATGACCCATAGTCTTTTTTCACTTGCTAATCAAAATATCAATGCAGAAAACAAATTCATACTTTCTATAATCAACAGTAGGTTTTCCCAGATGTTGGTGAGAAAATTGTTACTTTTTTTTTTTTTCTTTTCCTGAAGAAATACCTACATTGCAATGTTTTAGGATCAGTTGCAAGAGTTCTGTAAGATTTACTTCTAATATTTACTTCTAATATTTACTTCTAATTATTACTTATTGTGAAATAAGTAATAACAGTAATAGTAATATTTTTTAATACAGCAACTTCCTTTTTGATGGGTATTGGTATATACTGTCAACAAAAAGCTTAAAGTCAATAAGAATGAATAGATGCATTCATCCTCTGGGATGCAAGGGAGCAGCAAAATTACAGGTGTAAGAACTATAAGATGAAAGTGAGTTTCAGAAATCAACATTCACTTTTTTCATCAGATGCCATAATCTTCTGTGACAGCCTTTAGAAATAAATAACTACTTTTTTTCTTTTTTCCTTGTGTTTTGCAGTCTTATCTCAATATCTCCAGAGTTCTCAAATCAAGTGAGATGTACATTAGCAACACTGAAGGATGAGGGGCTGAGTCAGCCATATGCTTTTCACTAAAGCTTTTTAACACTGATTTTTTAAAACTCAGTTTTGTTCATTTTTCTCCTCCAATTATATATTTTAGCTCATCCTTAGCTCTATGATAAAAATGTGAGAAATTCTAAGGGAAGCATGGGATTAAATTCAGCATCATGTATGTTATCTGCCATAAGGAGTGACTCATTATCTTTTCCTTTCACAAGACAAACTAAAGAAACCACAGAACAAAAAAGCCCCAAACAAACAACCCCTCCCCCAAACACACACAGCCCCCTTTTGTGTCCCCCCCCCCCCAAAAAAAAAAACAAATCCAAATCAATTAACAAATTAAACAATTCCACTACTATCTATTTTTTCCCTTATGGAGAAAATAATTGGTATTTCTAATATCCTTAAGTTTACTTGTTTACTTTCACAATTTCTTCTTGCTTTGACTTTTTTTTTCTTTCCCCTTCACTATTATTAAAGCTCGGAAAACTCCTTTAAATTATTTGTGATTTCTTTCTCTCTCACGGACTTCAACCTCCTGGTTTGACCACATTGCCTTCACTGCTCTTTTTAACTTCATGCATTTCTTTATGCTTACATGGCTTTCCCCCCCCCTAATTTGACCTACGAAAATAGAGTCTCCCTTTACCACTCTTGATTTTTCATGAATTATTGAATTTTGGCCCTTTTTATTCAACTTGTTTTGTATTTCCTCCAAGTCAGCTTTTCTTACAGTGCAATATCTTCGTGTTTGCTGACCTCTCAACAGAACCCCATCAGCATTTCCAGCCTAATGATATTGTAATAATGGTATCCTGTGTGCTTTCCAACTTTAATCTTGTTTATCTTACAGCAGTAGCCTTATTTTCAAATATTTGGCCCTTTTGACCTAACTTGATTCTTGTTCAGCTTCTTTCTATTTCACTAGCTGTGATTTTCTTTCAGTAAAGAAAATCCCAAATGACTGTATTGCTATTTCAAACACATCTTTCACATATAACACTTTCTGTATCGTATCTTGTGTTCTGGGTTGATGCAGGTCGGTTTCTGATAGCAGGGAAGGGGCCCCCCCAGGGTGGCTCCTATAAGCAGCTTCTGAATAGCTCCCTGGGCTCCAAAATGTCCCACCCCACCTCAGGCCACCAGTGAACAGAGGATTGTGCCTTTGCAATTAACATATGCAAGGTGGGGAAACACACAGATTAGATTAGAGCAGGGCAAAGGGGAGGGACAGGAAGAAACCAACACCCAGAGAGAGAGCAACAGCTGAGGAGAGCAACGTCGGAGCAGAGAGACCGAGGTTGGTGAGGAGGGAGAGGGAGAAGGTGACTTAATAGAGATTTTTCTCTACATCCTGTAGTGAGACAGCAGCCTGTCCCCTGCAACCCAAGGAGAATGACGAGGACGGCAGAGCAGTTGTTGGGGACCTGTCGCCCCTGAAGGATCTCGTTGGAACAGTTGTGGACATGCAGCCTCTGGAAGATCACAGAGCAAATGCTGTGGACCTGAAGCCTTGGAGGGGACTGTTCCCAAAGTAGTCCGTGTCTCTGTGGGACTCCTTTACTGGAGCAGTGTGGTCCAGAGGAACTGTGCCTTGTGGGGAGGACTCATGTTGGAGGGGTTTGTGAAGGACTTTCTCCCGTGGGAGGGACCCCATGTTGGAGTAGGGGAAGACCATTAGGAATCCTTCTCCCTGAGGAGGAAGGTGTGGCTGAAAACAACCTGTGATATATGGACTGTAACCCCGACTCCCTGTTCCCCTGTGCTGCTGCAGGGAAGGAGGTAGATATATCGAGAACAAAATACTCTGGGCTCATGAAGGGAAGGGTAGGGGAAAAATTTATATATGGTTTGTGTTTGGTTTTGCCCTGTTTTGATTTGATTAATAATAAATTAAATTGACCTTTTCCCCAAAGGGAGTCTGCTTTGCCCAAGACTGTAGTCGGTGAATGAAAACCTCAGCCCTTTTGACCCACAAGCTTCTGGATGGATTTCCTTCTCACCATCCCGTAATGGGGGTGGGGGAGTGAGCGGCCACATGGTCCTTTGGTATCAGGTGGGCTCAAACCACAACACCAAACATTTAGACCTGTCTGTAGCAATACAAAACTCATCTAGCTCAGAAAAAAATGGGTCATTTCACATTCCTGCCTATGTTTTAAGAGCCAAGATATCCCTTGCTTTTTCTATATCCTCTCTTCAGAATGGTCATATTTTTAAAATGTGTATGTTTTACCTTTCTGTTCAGAAAATCATGTAATGAGATTCTTCACTCGAATGATTTCAGATGATTTCTTATTCCAACAAGGCAGGCCTATAAGATGATGAGCACATCCCTTAAAGTATCTCACATGCTTGGAGGTATCTTACACTCCTGTTTATGTCCTAGAACACACTGTGATATTAACAGTGGAATGTGTTCAGTTATTCATGATGTCACTACTGGCTGGCTAGATGAGGGGAAACCAGTGGATGTCATCTACCATGACTTCAGCAAGGTTTTTTTGATGCTTTTCCCATAACATCTTCATTAGTAAACTCAGCAAGTGTGGGCTAGATGAGTGGACAGTGAGGTGGACTCAGAGCTGTCTGTGTGACAGAACTCAGAGGGTTGTGATCAGTGGAGCAGGGTTGAGTTGGAGGCCTGTAACCAGTGGTGTCCCCCAGGGGTTAATACTCGGTCCAGTCTTGTTCAACATATTCAGCAATGACCTGGACAAGGAGACAGAGTGTATCCTTAGCAAGTTCATTGATGATAAAAAGCTGTGAGGGCTGTGCTGCCAGGTTGAAGAGCTGGGCAGAGAAGAACCTAACGAGGTTCAACAAGGGCAAATGAAGCATCCTGCACCGGGGAAGGAAGAACCCTATGCACCGTTATAGGTTAGAGGTGGACCTGCTGGAAAGCAGTTCTGGGGAGAAGGATCTGGGAGTCCTGGTAGACAGTAAATTATCCATGAGCCAGCAGTGTGCCCTTGTTTCCAAGAAGGTCAATGGAATCCTGGGCTGTGTAAAGAAAATTGTGGCCAGTAGGTCTAGGAAGGTCATTCTCTCTCTCTACTCTGCCCTGGTGAGAGGCTCCCCAGTTCAAGAGAGACAGGGAACTACTGCAGAGAGTCCAGCAGAGGGCAACAAAGATGGCGGATTGGACCATCTCTAGGGAGAGTCTGAGAGAGCTTGGACTGTTTTATCTTGTAGAAGAGAAGGCTGAGGGAAGACCCTGTTAGCATCTACAGGTATCTAAAGGGTGGGTGCAAAGAGGAAGTCTTCTCAGTAGTTCCCAATGACAGGACAAGGGGAAACGAGCATAAACTGGAACATAGGATGTTCCATCTAAACATAAGAAAAAATTTCTTTACTATGAGGTTGACAGGGCACTGGAACAGGCTGCCCAGGTTGGTTGTGGAGTCTCCTTCTCTACAGATATTCAAAACCTGCTTTGATGCAGTTGTGAGTTAGAAGTTCTAGGTGATCCTGTGTTAGTGGGAGAGTTGGACTAGATGATCTTTAGAGGTCCCTTCCAACTCTGACAATTCTGTGATTTTATTTAAGAAAGCCTTTTTAACCTAATCTGTGTCTTTTTAATGTGATCCTGATTTTTTTTTTTTTTTTAATATTGCATAGACTGGGAAATTTTCTGTTATCACAGGCTGATTCATTTAAAAACTGTCTTTAATTGAATTCTTATTCATATATTTTAAGGAGAAAAATTTTTGATTCAGTAACAAGTGGATTCAGAGTGAAAGATTTTTGTTGAATCATTCCATCAAAAATACAAATGAAGCACCACAACTGAAAGAGTTTCCTTCCAGGTGAGATTGGAAGTGAACATAGTGTGAAAAGGTTTGTGAACTTTAGGAATAAAAATTTTTTAATGAGAAGAACGGGAGAATGCAGTCACTGCTGGTAGGCGTGTACAGTACAGTGAAAAATCCAAGTTTCAAAGCACAGAACAAATGTCTTCAACTAGCAGGCTGAAAGCGAATGACAGCCACAACAGGCATACTGGCCTGGATCTCAAGCAACAGCTTTCAAAATGCACTTTATATTCTTCAGTTTAATTTATTCCCCTGTGACATACTATGTCAAGCTGTGTCGACTGAACAGTTTGATAGAAGGAGTTTCTTACAATCACAACCAAGGAAACAATTACTAGTGGAGAAAGAAGAATAGAAAGTTCACCACCTGCACACACAGAAAAACGTCAGACACAAGTTTCATAAGTTTATGAGGATAATTAGTATCATACACTATCCCATTCCACCTATATATATGGACATTTAACATTCTACTGAGTAAGGCTATCAAAGAAACAAACACTTTGGCTTGGTTTTAAGCAAATTATGTTTTAAGTAGTTCAGTGCAAAAGTTTCAGCTGAGAATCGTAAGAACTGCTTTCCAAGAGCAAAGCTGATATGTTCCACTTCAAATCCTGGCTTCAGGTGTGTCATGCTGGTTATTTTCCTTTTGATTAATAAGTTACCAATAGTAGAGAATCGAGTGACAAGTTAAGATGCAGAGCATCCATGCATGCATTTTGGTCTATAAATCACAGGTAGAGCTGTTGCTCTTTGTCAGAATGTTTAAACATAGTTAAATATTAGAAGAGCTATGCATAAGCATGACATAAACAGCAAATTTTATGCTCAGAACTTTTTATTTATAGACTATAAAAATGTTACCAACTGTGTTGTGGAGGAAAAAGGAAAAAAAACATACATATGGTACCCATTCTGTCCAAAGATGAAGAGGAAAAAAAATTAGGAAGCTAATGTCTTTATTTTCATGGTTTCTCCAACCCCAGAGGAAAAAAGAAACCCACTGAAGAGCTGCTTTATTTTGTAGCACAGAAGGCAATGCCTGATGCCAATAAATGTATATAATTAGAACAGAATTTTAATTATGCATTTTCTTCTTTTTCAGGTGTCTCCTAACAGCTAATGTAATTTCTACTGTAGATGTAAATGAAGGAAAATGTATTTTTGCAGATACTCACTTTTTGAAATAAGTTGTTACCAATTGTTATGGAAGACTTGGCTTATTTGGTATTGATCAGTGTGAACTGAGCAGTTCATGAAGCAGGCCTCTGTCAGGTTTTTTGATGTTAAGGGATGGCTGAACAAGATGAAGGTTACCAATAGCTCCATCATTATGTAAGCAAAGTATTCCCCTATTCCAAGAAATTCTTGGGTGTTCAGTTAGTATTTGTGGGTAAATAAAAATACCTCTGTGCTTCCTATGATCTTCAAACAGATTAAATTCCCATAGGTGATAAAATACGAGTGTTTCTGAATGGCACTAACTTTACAGAGAGGGGAAAATATAATTTCCCAGCATTGCGATGCCTTCATTTACTATTTTGGACTACATTTTCTAAACAATTTAAGCTTTAAAAGTTAGTCTGCATAAACTCACACCAAGCAGTAGCTCTCTCTGAAAGACCAGACGTTTGTAGGAAAAACATAATCTTTGTAACTTTTAAGTATTTCATTGAGATTGTTTTCTCTTAGGGAGATTCCCTACAGGTATCCTGATCCTATTACTATTAAGAAAATTGTAATTTAATAAGGAGAGAGTTTATATGTCAGACTCCATCCACACATCTCTATGACAGAACACATCTGTATGATTTTGCCCCGCATACAGTTTTGCCCTGCATATACTAATTAAATATTTGGGAACTATTTGCTATAAAGCTCAGACATTATATTATGTTTATTTCCATAGGCAATAATACATATAATAAAGTTTTCAGGAGATCAGGTATCATGGAAATACTGGCTGATGTACCACATCAGCTCAGATGACTGTCTTTTTCTTCATCACTTCTTAACAGCTTAATTAAAAATCAGTGGCAAAAAACCCCCAAGGACTGATTTAATGAAACTGAAACTGATAAAGATAAATCGGAAAAGATAAATTTTGATTTATGCATTTTTCAGGGATATATAATTTATTGTAAGCAAATGAGAGACCTTGACATCATAGAATGTACAAATGTATTCATCTACACCATAGCTGAGCTCAGACTTTTAATCACAAGATCATAATAGACTTCATACACAGTACTTGCACACCTTATTTTATTAGATCTGAGGTAAAGTGACATTCATTTGTATAAGGAAGCCATCACCAAGTGTAATCAGACATCAAAAATATGAAAAGTTAAACAGGTAAAATAAATTTGGCAATAGCCACCTGCTCACTAGACAACTGCTGTTCTCACAAAAAAAGTTAGAAGAAATGTCTTTCCAGTTTCAAAACTGTGAGAAGTTAGTATAGAGTTGCTGCCTATCACCAGCAATGGCAGTACTGTGTTTAATGGATGGATACAATTTTTAACAGTGCTGTTTGCCACAGTTCTTCAGGTCTTATTGTGTGTGTTGAGAGCTATAACTACCTTAAATTTCTGCTCTGTATTGTAAGTTGCAGATACTTTTCAGCAGCTTTCTCCATTCTTAGTCATTCATTCAGAGAAACTGCTCTAGGCCTGCAGGGTGCTGTTCAACCAGGGGGATCAATATTTTGCATGAGTATGTACTGATAGAGGATTTAAGAGGAATGGTTCTTTTTCTAAAACTGCAGCATCAGGTAGCTGATATTATTGCAAAAGCCGATGGAATTATGCTTAGCTGTAGTTGTAACGTATAGGCCTTATCCTCTTGAAGGTTCATTTGAAAACAATGATTTTAAAAAGCATCAATCATTCTAAATTACTCATACATATTGTGCATTGTGGTCTCAGCTTATACACAGAAAATTATCTAGTGTTGTCTAAAGTACTCAGTACTCTGAATTTGCTCATGTAAAACCTTGTTGGCCCTGATTATTAGGTCTAGTAATATGAGACACTCATTTGAAAGAAGGCAGAAATTGGCTTTACAATGACTTAACAGCTCAATAGTAGTCAAAAGATTCTTTTCCACTTTACAGAATTATCACCTGTGCTTTTTCATTTATCTACATGTTTTTATGTATAATGGCTGCCATGATTTTTTTCTTAGAACATAAAACTTAATTGAATTTATCCTGGCACATGCCTTTTGAGACGTTGTATAGATAATGGGATTCTGTCTGCATTCCAAGAGATGCAGATGGGAGAAAATTCATGTATATTACCTATTTTATACTGTCTGTCATGGTTGCACATCATCCAGGCTACTATTGAAATACTACATTCTTATCAAATAGGTAGCTTTGACTTCTTTGATGAGAAAGGATACTCAGGCACAATGGAACAGAATATTTCAGTTTCTGTTGTGCAAGTCAAACAACCAAGATATTTGTGCACCAGGGATGCTAGCCTGGACACTCATTTTTATTACTTACTCATGAAAAAGCAAAGGTAGAGCACTCCTGAAAACCAACAAAAGCTAATCAGCCACCCAGTTCTCTTCAGTTATGATTATTTTGTTTTTTAAATACATCTTATAAATGTCTTTCTGTTGAATCAACTTCCTACTTTTTATTCTTTAGAATGTGAACTGCATATCTACATGATAGTGTGGAAAAATAACCAACAAAGCCAAACAAACAGAAAACAAAACCAACCAAACAAAAGAACTCAAAAAATACATAATCATCCGGAAATGGAGAGACCTTTTGCCAATGATCAGTCCTTTGAGAAACTGACTAGTCTGACATTCTGTTAGACTATGTTTGGCAGATGTTATAGCAAAACTTGTAAATGGAGAAGCATTTTGGGGACCAAGGATTGTCTGGCTCATTTGGCTTTGTCTCTGAGCTTGTTATATACCTTTTAGGTTACTTCATAAACATTTGCCCCTGCATCACCACCATACTCTTTCCATGAACAGAGAAGTGCCTTTGAAAATCTTCCTCTGGAATCTACATAACTACTTTAGCTTACTGGAGATCATATTCCTCTGGAGGCTTCCAAAGGCACTTTTTTCCATTAGCTTTGTATGAAAACTGGGTACTCTGTGAGAACCAAGTCAGCACACTCGCAGACATGTAAATGCCTGTATTGGAAGGTTGTAACCAGATGATAAAATTAGATACAACCTAAATTAACAGATGATGAACAAGCTAATCTATTTTAGGAACATCTAATTTATTTTAGAACATCTCTGGGAGAAGTTATTTAAAGATATAACGCTAATTTTTATCTTCTTCAGACCTTGCTTTAATTTGAAAGTAAGACTATATGACTTCACATACTTGTAGTAATGGTACAAGGCACAGGAAGAGTTAAAAGCTGAAAGGAAAAAAATATGGAAAAAAAAATCTTAACAATCTTAATGTAAGTTATCTCAGTACCTTACTTTTATTTATGATTGTGAAATAATAACACCTGTTTTAGCATTTTATGGATGAGCAAAGTAAAATATAAGCCCTTACGAAACTCAGTTACTACATGTTTGTCTTGCTAAAAACATTTATTGACTGTAAAATCTGCTGTGTCAAAGCTCAGGATAAAAAAGAAAAGGGGGGGAACTGAGTGAGTAAACATCAAATAAAGGATTATCCTTGCTTGTAAAGAGTCTGTTCTAGTAGGAATTATAAGCAGGGACCTTGACATTAAAGTGACGGGGTGGATTCATAGGAAGCTAAGTGTAAATCATCTAGTACTAGCACCTTAGCAGTTTTAAGTAAAGGATTTGGCTGGCCTAATATTTAGCATTAACCATAAATAGAAATAAGTCAATATTCTCGGATAAACACACCTGAGCAGTAATCAGGCTTTCAAACTTATTTAATAACAGATGTTTCTGACTGGCACAGACATCTGCTATTCTCTACTCTTGAGCTCACGTTATTTCAGAGCTGAGATTTACAAACAAAAGTAATTCACATGTTCCACTTCCAAGTGTATAATTCCTCATCATGTTTTAACAGCTTCAGTGAAGATTTACCCCCCATCTTCCTCTGGCTCCTTTCCCAACCATGTTCACAGGTGTTTATCAGCATTTTTCTCATAATGAGTAGTTCCCACAAAGCAGCTGCTTTGTAGTAGTTGGCACATGCTGTTCCACTGTGAGTACAAAAATTGCAAATGACAGTATCAATACTGTCATCTTGTACAGGAAAGCCTAGGAGCCATCCAGAGTTCTCCATCTTGTAGATGTCCTTATTTTATAGCCACATATATTATTATTTAATACATACAAATGCTACCTAACAATAGCAGCTAATTATTGGTGGTTAGATGATACTATCCTCACTCTGTAAAGAGTTCCTTTGAAAGAAAAGAGAGCAGCCTACACTGAGCCACATGATCACATTGCTCCCACGTGTTGGTACCTGATACTTCTTACCCTACAAAAGCTTTGAGCATATCAACTTTTTTTTGTTTCATGAGTTAGTTACAATAAAGTTATATCATTTAAAGAACTAATAGTCATACTCACACAGTATATCTGGGGATGTTTCTGCATCTATGAATTGCAGTTTGGTAAATCCTATTCAGCATTCCAGGTACCTTTTTACAGACCAGCCTTCAAATAAAGGTTTATTAAAATAAAGGAAAAAAGACCAGAGATAGTGATGACCATGAAAATAAAGTAGTCTTGTGTACATTTTCTGTATTTTTAAAGAAAGCTTTTAGAAGACTTCTAAAATGTTTTTAAAGAACATAGGTAGACATCAAACTAGTTATTTTCTTTATTTCAAAGATATTTTAAAAATGTCTTTTGCTATGGTGTTCTGAATCTGTATATTTGGCAATTCCATTTCAGTATGTAGCATTATTTAGTATATATTATATGTTATTTATTATATATGTATGCAATATGTTATTTATTATATATTAATTATATATAATTTCACATAAATATACATATTCTAACTATATAAACATTTAACACTTTTTAACAGTGATAATGCAATTTGTCAAACTTTTCTTTTACAGCAAGTTTAAAAACTGATTATTCTTTGAGCAGATATTTCAAGTTTTTCTTCTAATGCATCACTCAATATGATTAAGGAGAAACAAAATATTAGAGGAAACACTATTACCTGAGAGCCCTGCAGTAGAAAACACCCTTGGAATATTGTTCTTTTCAGACTTGAGTAATTTTTCTTCCTATTTCTTCACTCAAACAAGGACAGACCTGAGATTCATTGTTATTATTATTGCATAATGTGTTAATGTTTTTATCTTACTGTATTTTTATTATTTCTATATTATATATAAATAGTTAGCATGAAATGTAATAATAATAGAATGACAGGGGAGAAGTATATTTGAATAGATAAAAAGAAATTATACTAAAATTTAAAAATAGTACTGTATAGTGAATCGCATGACATTGCATCTAGTAATAAAACACAGTATAATACGTGTAACTAAATAACACAATACTACTTTCAAATATACAATTTGTCCTTTCATATATCTTCTTTGAAACACTTGCTGCAATTCTCTAAAATATTCATAAAGCAAAATGTATCTTTCTTTTTAGTAAAAATTCTATTCTCAGTCTGTTTCCCTAAGGAAGACATGCTCAGACTATTTTGTTTACTACCTTAATTCAGATAAATTACTTCTCTCATGCTTCTGCTTCTCTGGTTATTTGGTCAGCAAATCATGTTTATTTTAAGTAATTTTACTCTATTTCATTACCAAGTTCCACAATTATTATTTTTTTAACAAATTAACTAAACCAATAAAGACTAATCTTGTTATTCAGATTTTTCTGTGGACGACTAACTTGTGTGTCTGACTTAAAGAGATTATTACAGTGAGTCAGACTATTACCAACAATGAATTTTTATATTTATATATTTTTTAATTGTAAAGGACTATAAAATCTCAGAGACTCATCTGGACATTAGATATCCCTAAAAGGCTCTACTAACTTCCTATATGAAATTCACATATTCAAATATCCAGTTTTTACAGGAGCTGAACAAAATAATCCCCTGTAAGGATAAGTGAAGTTGGATCCTGCTGTTAGGGAATTCTCAGGTCTTAATGGTTCTTTTTAATTGTTCTTTATATGCTATACTCATGCTGCTGTTTTAGAATCCATCCAAGACAGTCAGATGTACTTGGTAGTTGATGTCTGTTCTAGATCAGTCTGAAGATACCTAAGCATAGATGTTGTATGTGTGTATCTGTAGACTCCTGTGGACCCAAATGGTCACTATCATATGAAATCTTTTAGGATATCTGCCAAAGCCTCCACCTACTAATTCAGCATTTTACAGGTCTCTCAGTGGCCTGTGTCATGTCTAACAGTAGCACGTATAACCAGGAGAGCTCGCATGGCACAAGAAGTACATCTAAGGTCAGCTGATTTAAGGATGATTTTTCAATCCCTGGGCTACATAAAACTATTTGTGTGCCCAAACTGTACTGGGACATTCCCTGGACAGAAGATCAGTTTCTAATGTAGTTGAGGCACTGTGGGAAATCCCACTTGGCCTTCAGCTGCCACTAAAAGACTGCAGAGGTCTCAGATATCTTGTAAATCCTGTGCCACATCATACTGTCCCTGCACAAATATGCATAAAAGTAAACTAACAGGTTTCAAATGGGATTAGATATCATTGGGTAAGCAACTTAATTCTTTCTAAAAAAAAAAAAAAAATTTCAGTTGCAGTCATCTCCTTGGAACTCCATCCTTATCACAGGCTGGGACTAACCAAGGTGATGAATCATTTTATGGATTTCTGTACTCTATTTCAGTCTATACAGAAGAGACTCTGTGTTCATGAGAATGACTGTACTTGGGATTACTTTGGTCTGGCCAACTTTATATGTAGTAATTTTCATATGCAAGTTAGTTGACTGTCAAATCAGTTTACTTATGGTCCATAAAACCAGAAAAATGCCCCCTGAAGGGTTGGGAACATGGCCTACTTAATTATCCAAGAAGGCAGCATGAAAAGAATAATTAACTTTCCCCTTAAAATAATTACATTAGCAACAACAATATTTGTATTTACTGCCAAAAGCATTATCCCATTTTTTTTGCCATCTTTAACAATCAAATTGATAGAATTATTTAATGGTTTGTGTTGGAAGGGACCTTAACGATCATCTGGTTCCAAACCACCTGCCATGAGCAGGGACAATTTACACTAGACCAGGTTGCTCAAAGCCCCATCCAATATGGAATTTTCCCATCAGTATCTGAGACAGTCCAACTGAATTAACAGCATCATTGTTTCTCTGTGCATGAAATACATTATCAATCTGTTTGGAAATCAATATTTTGTGAGGAGTAAGTGTACATTAGCAAAGACAAGTACACATCCAAGATCAGAATATGGACACGGAATTGACCCATTTCTCATGGCTTGTGTAGCTGTCTGGTTGTATATTTAGATAATATTTTGTTTTTTTCTATTTTCTATTCCCATGTATGGTTCCTTCTAGCAGTGTTGAATTTTATTAATAAAGGATAAGGATCCTCAGGATCCTAATGAACTGAACCTTGTGTATCTGTTTTTAAGAAGGTCAAAAGGAACTGGCAACACAGGAAACTTCTCTGTACATTAGAAAAAGTAGAGGACAGCACAGTGGAAGCCTTTGACAGATCAACGGGTTCCGTAAGACAGCATAAGAGTGAAGATAACTGCGTACACAAAATCTTATGTTGTCAGTTGTGTTTCTTCCGGTGACAGGATGTATTCCACTATTCTCAAGCAGATTGGGTCTTAAGAGTTTTCTGTCCACAGCAAGTCTGTGAACTAAAGTGATAAGTATATGCTGTGGCAAATATAAAATGTATCCACAGATTGGCGTTTTACAAGTCAAAGGGAAGTACTACTTTGTTTCTTCCGGTTAGTCTCTCTTGACAGTACTTACTCACAAACAAAAAAACACAAGAACAACAAATTCCTGTATGTTTATGAATATAAAAAATACTTGATATGCTGTTAATATCATCTGGTAATCAGTTTGGAATACCACCAGTAATACAAGATAAGAGGGTTGCACTCCAGCAAGATTACAAACAGATCAATGCGGAATTGTTTGACTTTCATCATCAGTAATTATCTGCAAGTTTCCCTGAATGACACAAGCATTATATGTCTTGGACCAAGCACAAGTAAATAATCAGCTGTGCTCAGCATAATTCTGTTGAGAAGGGTTATTTTTTCTATCTTGACCCATGTTGATCAAAAATTGCTCACAGAGAATAATGTAACACTGGAATTTATGAGTGTCATTTCTAAACAAACCTCCCCAAAATCCTAACCCGATATTTTAAAGTCATTAGAGACAGAAAAATTCTATTAAGCTGCAAAAATTATTTCAGTAATCAGTTACCTTTTTAAGTTAAATTACGTTGACATTAATTTGTCAAATTTTTCATGTTGTTTCCTAAGGGACTACTTAAGTACTTATACTAAAGTAACTTGTAGGAAAGATGTTTAAATCTCACACACAAAAAATAACCAGTAAATTGAGAGTACTCAGAAATCCCACAGATAGTGAAAAAATTGCTCATCATCAAAGAAAATTGTCCTAGTGATTACATGGGAACCCACTGTATGGAAACTGATCAAAAACCAAGAGAAATACCAATTCAAAACCCATGAAATCCACAGGAGAAAATTCAAAGCAAAATAAATAAATTTAAAAAAGGTACAAATAATTATAAAACCTTATGGGAAGAAATTAAATAGATTGAGTGTTATTGAAGGTTGACATTCTCAGAGAAAAGTGCAAAAATCTTTAGTTATCTTTAAGATGACTCTTACTCTGTTTCTGGAATTCATACATGAAAAATGAGTTGATGAATGTCTTCAGCAGCACAGGAAGTCCCTTCTAGTCCTACATTTCTAAAATGTCTTACTATATGAAGTAGAATACCTATGCACATTTAAGAATTGCATCAGATTTGTGATGTGTATCAGTCGTCATATGACAAGAAACTTGGTGACTTCTGTTTTCAGTGAATCAGTACTGATTTACATTTTCTGTGTTGATGGTTTTGAGTCCTTTATTCTTTGAGCCTTGCGTGAAATGTTCCAGTGTATTCCTGGGATCAAAGTTAGGTTATGGACATATAATTATAGGGCTCATCCTGCATGCCTTTTTGAAGTATTGACCCATTAGCTTTCTTCCAGTCCTCTGGAGCTTCCCTAGTGTTCCAAGACTTATTGAAAAATCAATGTCAATTGCCTAGAGAGCTCTCCAGCCAGCTCTTTAAAAATTATTGAATGCAAGACTGATTTAAAAATATCTAGATTTAGTAGTTGCAGCTTAACAACCTTCAGAGTTACTGTGGGAGTGGGAGGTATTTCATCATCATAATTTGATATGACTGTACCATCTTGACTTTTTCTAAATACAAAAGGAGCTCATAAGTATATTTCTGCTTCTTCTGCATTATTACTGGCATGTTTATATTGTTTTCTTATATTTGTAGGTAAATATCATGCTAAGATTTCTTTTGCAGTTTCTATTTTGTTAGGGAGAGTTTCCAGTTTCTGATTTATACTCATTATTTTCAAATTCAATTTAGACTGAATCTTATTAATCAAAATACTTATTTGTGTATGAATTTTTCAAATATTAGTAGCTTCTGTAAATTTACAGTGTTTACCAAAAAACTACATGACAAGCTGTTTTAACTGCAATACTGTTATTTTAGAGTACTGTGGAAATAACTTTTCTTTTCCCACAGTGTTGATCATTATGCTTGTTTTGGTTTTGTGCTCAGGGAATAATACCTTCACAAACTCAATCTCATGAAAATATTTCTTTCTTTTTGTGTCAATTTTTGTCAGATCAGTTTTGCTTCCCTGAGGTAGACCTTTAGATTTAGAATTCTCATTCCTGTACCTAAGGAAAATTTCATCTTCTTTCTCCCCCAACAGAACTCCCATCCTGAACAAGTAGCTCCTTTAAAGAAGCTCATATAGGACTGTTCAGTCTTAAGGATAGGTTTAATAATGCCAACCACTTTCCTGAGATACTGCAGCAGAATTATTATTAATATTTAGAAGTATCCTACTTATGGATTCTAAAGGGAAGGTTCTTATACTACTCTTTTCACAATACTTTATGAAAGATTAATTTGAAAATTTCTTCATTACCAACATGTGTTTAGAAGCCAATTAATCTCATACTAAAGCAAACATTTTAAATAGGTTGTATGACTCATGCCTGACAGTGTCCATTTCTTTCTACTGCCTCTGAGAATATCCTCAGATGAACACTTATGGACCAAAAGCAGGTGAAATTTACCCTATTTTCTGACCACTTTCCTCACTGACAGTGTTGCTATTGCATAGCTTTTCAAAAGTGCTTTTAAAGTTTGTCCTGGCATAGCCCTATTCCAGTCAAAATTCTCTCATAATTTATTTTCCATTGCCTGCATGTCTTGTGCCTTGTTAACATTTTAAGTCTTGACTATCACAGATGCTCTATCCAAACCTCTCTTTCTGAAGCAGTTAATATGAGCCAAATAGTCCTCTTGATTTTTTAGCAAATCAAAGTTCTAAAATGTTTCTTGCTTTGAATATTTTTTACCTTCTGCAGTTCTCTCTGACAGGAGGATGTTATTCTGGTTGTACAAATCTCTTCAGGGAAGTACTTCACAGAAAACATATAAAGTCATCTCTGCTGACATATGCAATAGTTTTCAGATTAATTTCTGAATTTAAAGTGACATATACTTGCAAAAGCACAGTTGAGACTTACAATAATAGAACTGAGCATACTTTAGCTATACACCCATCTCCAGCACGTTATGGTTCATATTTTATAGAAACTGCTTCCTCTAAACCCTTTCTAATTAGATTTCTT
Source organism: Phaethornis superciliosus (assembly GCA_023637945.1). NCBI lineage: Eukaryota > Metazoa > Chordata > Aves > Apodiformes > Trochilidae > Phaethornis > Phaethornis superciliosus. The sequence continues at coordinate 72,430,890 of JAJQWJ010000003.1, read as the reverse complement.
CTTCCCATTTAAGACCACTGCTGTTCCAATAAGTCAATAGACAGGCACCGTAGTCTCACTTTTTCCTTATATTATTTGAAGCTCTACAGCTGCCTTCCCATATCTGCCTCCTCTTGCTATTTAAACTTACTTTTCAGATCATCTTCTGCAATCGCTTGTAAATTCTTTGAAGCTATGGCAGTAGGGTTATATGCAGTCATGCAAACATATCAAACTATACAATTGTATAGACATCGATACTCAATAGAAGCCATCTCTCAAAATAAATACACCATCTCTTAATTCATAATCTTGTCTCAGGGACCTGAAGAGAAAAAAGGCCTCTTCAGAGAGTCATCCCACTTTCCTGGCCAACTATTTTGGATGAGATGAATTATTTCCCTGAAGAGTATAATTACTCCTGCTTAACTTTAGGAATGTCAAATGCTAATATCTACATGCAAATGAGCTGCCCCCAGCTACCTTCACAGTCCTGAATGTAGCCAAGCTACGTGGGATGGTGATCCAACCAACTCCCAGGGCAGCCTATTCCAGTGTTTAAACTCAGTAAGAGATACATACACACACTAAAAGAAGCTTTGAAGAACCTACTCTTCCTCAATCATCTATTAAAAATCTATAAACTTCATCTCTTTCATAAGCCAACAAGTTCATCCCTGATTTTCACCTCAACCATCTGAAGTACACACATGCTCACATACAAAAAGGACCTCATATTATAAATTTAAAATTCCCCTCTGCTCTCGTGAGACCCCACCTGGAGTACTGCATCCAGTTCTGGAGCCCCTATTACAAGAAAGACATGGATGTGCTGGAGCATGTCCAGAGAAGCACCACAAGGATGATCAGAGGGCTGGAGCACCTCTCCTATGAAGACAGACTGAGACAGTTGGGGTTGTTCAGCATGGAGAGGAGGTCTCTGAGCAGACCTTATTGTAGCCTTACAGTATCTGAGGGGGTCCTACAAGAAAGATGGTGAGGGACTGTTTAGGATGTCAGATAGTGACAGGATTAGGAGGAATAGATTCAAACTAGAGGAGGGGAGATTTAGATTAGATGTTAGGAAGAAGTTTTTCACCATGAGGGTGGTGAGGCACTGGAACAGGTTGCCCAGAGAGTTGGTGGAAGCCCCATCCCTGGAAGTTTTTAAGGCCAGGCTGGACAGGGCTCTGAGCAACCTGATCTAGTGGGAGGTGTCCCTGCCCATGGCAGGGGGGTTGGAACCACATGATCTTAAAGGTCCCTTCCAACCCTGAAAATCCTCTGATTCTCTGATTCTGTATCTATATACTTTTAAACACCATTAGGGATGGTGATTCAACTAACTCCCTGGGCAGCCCAATCCGTTGTTTAACTACTTTCAGTTAAGAATTTTCCTTTCATATCTAGCCTAAACTTCTCCTGGTGCAACTTGAGGCTATTTTCTCTTGTCCTATTTTACTTGGGAGAATGGAGAAAAGATCAATATCCATCTCACTAACACCAACTTTCAAGTAGTAGAGAACTTCCCTCTCAGTCTCCTGTATGCCAGACTGAACAGCCCCAGTTCCCTCTGATCATTTGGTAAGACTTGTGCTCTAGACCCTTCACCAGATATTGTGTATTTTAAAATGAGATGAAACACACTGTAAAGGCCAATTTATTTTTAGTTACTGTTTTATAACCCACAGGGACCACTGCTGTGAGCTGTGATGTTGGTGATCACATTGCAAACATTCTTCAGAGAAATCCTATCTAAGATGATTCTTTCTGTCTTGAAAAGACAGGTGGCTACTTTGGGCTCAAAACCCAACATGTGAATGCTTCATTTCACTGAGACTAACTCCACTGAGTGTCTGTATGTACTGTTTGGACTATTCCTAATGAGGGAGATACAGACCCCACATTCTCTTAGCTAATATGTATGTGTGGTGGAGACATAACAATTAATTCCTGCCTGGCACTGACATTCTATCTGCAGCTTGTGTTTGATCCTGCTTACCTCCGCTTTATAAAAGTGTTCCTTCTGGAATGCCAGCACATTATGTTGTTATTCTGTTTGCATATAAGAAAAATAGTCCAGCTGTAGCCAGTCACACATAGCTTTAATACTGGAGTAAATTATTTTTCATCTTTCAAAATTAATTCCACTAAGAAATTCTCTTGAATTAAATACAAGGATTTGAGTTAGGATATTTTAGCTTACATTGTGCCAAGTACATTTGAGTACTGACAGATCAAAACAAGCATATATGCCACTTAGGTACCTTGATAATGCAGTTTTCTGAGGGGTAGTTTTCTTTTTCCTTTTTTTTTTTTTTTTTTTTTTTTTTCTATTTTCTTATCCAAGTCAATTAAGAATTTGTTTTTCTTTCCCAATATCCTGATAACCAATAACCTGATAACCAAAACCAATAATTTATTTAGGTTTGCTCTTCAATTTTTTTTCTGTACCTGCGGCAAAGGCTTCTGATTCATATTCTTGGAGACAAAATTTAATGGACTTCTATGACTGCACAATACTAAAATTCCAATCTTATTTATAGTTTTATTCCAAGAATTTTCATTTATCTTATTCTAACAGCATTCTTTAAAACATGTTCTCTTACCATAGTGAAACAAAACCATTACTGCTCTGAGTGTATTTCACCCTAAGCTTCTCTAAGTGGGCACCAATAAGAATGAGCTGAACATCTGGATTTTATGGACACCTAATTCTTTTAAAGCTGAGGCACTTGTAGCAGTTCCTAGTAATGATTATGTTAGGAACACTGCCAGAGCAGCTTCTAGATCAACTATGTTTTCCATTAGCAGTAGCCCTTGCCTTGTAAAGAATAAACGAATAATATTTTTATTCTACTGAAATTGCTTGGAGTCTTTTCCTCTTGAACTCATATCAACATAGAATTTTACTTTTACTCAAGTAGTCTTTCAGTATAGAAGGGTCAGAAGGCAGAAGAATATGGATTCAGCCTATATTTATCAGAGATTTAAATCACAAAAGCATTGAACTAGTATCAGAAAGTTTGAGATGACTGGAAAAAATAGTTGTGCAAGCCTTTAAGAGGTAGGGTCTATCTGATCTTGGTGCTCATAAAATTGCTGGCCATCCGTAGGCCAAAGACCTTACTTCTGGTCTTAAATTTTCTGCTCTGAAAGAAATAACTTCTACATTTTGTGACTTTTGCCTTATTCCCTAGATAAGGAATTTTCTAAATTGCCTTGCTTAAATTACTATGTAGACAATAAATTATTCTTATCAATTGTATGGTAGCTGTAATGTATTCCCACCAGTTGATGTATCTTCAAAGAAATTACAAGATGTATTTCCATAACTTCTTATAAAATCTGCATCTGGATAGACTAGCTGTAAAGGTCCAACTGAAGTTCATAGTAAAATGGGACATTCAAAAACTAAATTTCTTAATTTGGTGTAAACACTTCAAATAGCTGAAAACTATGCTGATTCTAAACAACTCTGATTCTTATTTTCATGATCCATTGTTATAGGACTAGTGAATCAGTCTTAAACATTTAATATGATTCACTTTCTTGTGTTGCATTTTGCTATAATATGGGCATTTTGTATCCTTTTTTTCCTTTGTCAAGGAGGCGGGATTACTGATAGTTTCAGACCCTTTCAATCAGTTTAGAAAGCTGACGATATTTTCAAAATTTTAAAGTTAGGAAATATTACTGTATATCATATCAACATGTGATATATTCACTGTCATCACTGTTTCGAGTAATTGGAACATTATAAATTTATTCCATTTTGTGCTCATTCCTTGCATCCATCCCCCTGTCCTTTGCTGATCATTGTTTTTATTCATTTTAACATGACTTCACATAGAATGGGGATTTGTCTTTCTTAGCCTTTATGTGTCTCATGGAATTTATGGATTCATTGTTTTATCTTAGCATTGCAGCTCAAGGAATTTTTTAATTTTTTTTTTTTTTTTTTTAATTTATGACTGATTTCCAGACCTCATCTCAATACTGTTTACTGTGTCTTATACTGCACAATGTATATATGCTTCCCAAATCTCTGCTTTCTTCAAACAGAAGTATTCACTATTTTTTATTTCATACATGGAAAATTTACTTACTTACAATAATGAAATAGTTTTTATCACATCTGTTTTATTGTATCAGGTCTCAATTACTGCTACCTTGCTGGTCATCACAGTATTTATTGATGTATCATGCTCATTGCAAAACTGCCTTGTTTGGCTTTCATGATCTAAAGCACAGAAGCTGCTGAGTTGTGTACAGAACTAATGAGTGTATTGAGTGGTGTACACAACAGATGTGTGCATTAAGCTCTGAACAAACAGAAAGAGATTTACCATTCACCAATATCATACAGTAGGGCAGATCATAAGCACAGAATATTCAGAGACCAAACTAAAGAGATCTGTCTTCTAACTAAGGAAATCTGTCTTCTCCTCTCCCCATTTCATCTGGGTGATCAGCGAGAGGATGAATGGACCATGACACTTTACTCCAGCAGTGAGATCTATTGCAATTCATTCAAAATCATTGTTGTCCATTCTTCTGATAAATTTTGTTGGTAATTAAGACATTATTTGCTAGTTTTGCTAATTTTATCCAAAGTCCTTTTTATTAATTACTTGAACTGAAAAGACAAAAGAGAGCATGACAGAGTTTTCATCATTTTTGTTCTAGATTCATACCTAGCACTGTATTTTTTTTTTTATTTATTTGCTTTTGCTCCCTGACACACAAACTGAGAATGAAAATGCATTACCTGGAACCTCTCATGTATTCTATAGACATTTTCTGGCTCACTAGGCTCTCTGTTTTCTTCTGACTGCCTCTATTCTGCCCCAGCCTCCAGGTTCAACAAAATACAAGCCATCATAAATTAAAAAACAAAACAACCCCAAAAAGCCCAAAGCAACTAAAAAAATGTTATCGAAATATACACATCTCATAAAATAGGTTTTGTAGCAATGAACTGTCATTTTTTACTTAAAATAATTTTAAAAAAAAGTGCTGATAATCATATCTGTGGTTAATGTGTTTTTGTGAAGGTATACATTAGACTGAGGTTCAACAACAGAGATCAAATTATTAGAAGTAGTCCACAGAGAAGCAGAAACATTCACTATTACTAACAACAAATGTTTAAGACTCTGATAAATTTTGAAACCCAGAAAATAGATTTAATGCTAGATTTTCTAAGGAAAGAGAGGGAAATGTTGACCCTCTATTTTTAATTACCAAGGTATAAAAATTTATTACACTATTATATAATATATATTTTACATATTTTGCGTATGTTACATATATTTTATACAACAATAATATATAGTTATATATAATACATTTTATATATAAATTTATTATTAAATTTATTATATTATTTAGTATATTAATAATTCAGAAAACAACTTCAGAATAGATTTATAAAAATCTTTTCTGTGTTTTCTGAAAAAAAGGTGTTTGATTAAAATGAAAACTATAAATAAAAGTTTTAGATGACATTATGATATTGTGGATATTTAATTTTTTTGTCTAAATTGCAAGTACCTACCCCAACTAAAATTAAAAAAAAGTCAAAAAAAGAAAAAAAGAACCAACAAAAAAAAAACCCCAAAAAACCAACAACACCCAAACAAACCCCAAAAGTAAACAAAACCCCAAACACAAGACTGGAAATAAAGTCCGTATTTTAATAAGGATCTGTGAAAAATAAAATTCAGTCACCTTCTATAAAACATTTTGTTAATCAAATATATATTCTTATTGCTGTGATCTGCAACTGTGGTCAGATAAAAAGAACTGTTCTGTGGAGAAAAATAAAAAAAGAGTGACAGCAACAAAGCAGAGTGAAACAGAAAGTCATCTGGGAAATAAATGTTTACAGGCTTCAAGGACATGCTAGAAAAAGTGGGAAGCTGAAAAGAAAAATCAGCCAATCCACTATGACAAACCAAGCTGAACATTCCACTCTGTTTGCTAAAGGTCTGTTACAGCCAAATAAACTGAAAGGTCTAAGTCTACAAAACATAACAAGACATGTCATCCTCTATTTATTACCATTGCCACCTGATCTTTGAGAAGGGTCCAGTTTATGGTCTACTGAAATCTTTTCTCCCAGGCTTATTACTAAATCTCCCACTCCACACTGTATGTGAATCCTCGGTCTGTGGACTTGCATATGTTTTACAGATTCAGAATAAAAATTAGACATGCAAATTTTCAACATGAAACATGTTATCTATCCCCTAAGTGCTGTTTTTCAAAGCAGAGGCTGAATAATGTTTAACCACCTCCGTGCAAGTATAATGAGCATTGACTTATTTGACAAAGCATTTATACGAGCAATTCATAACTGATCACATCCCTATCAATAATTTGCATTTTGCAATATTTTGCCTATTATACCAAAGACTTTGGTAACAAAATTCCATCATTTTACTAAATCTAGTCATGAAATTTCTTACATATACTAGGAATTAATTTTTTTTCAACATTTCAAAAAGAGAAGGAAATATATCAAACAACTGAAGGTAAAAATAGTTTTATAGAAGAAAATTTTTAATATTAACTTTTTATTTCAGTATATATTTTTGGAACTTTTGAGTGTTACTCTAAAATTTATAAAACTGAAATTTAAAGGTTTTTTATTTAAAAAAAAACAAACAACCCAAATTTACAAGAATACTGTGAAAAATTAAAATAAAATTTGTATTGAAATCGATTTATATGTTTCTTGAGAATAAAAATAAATAAATTCATGTATCCATACTCTATATTCTGTGACTCTTATCAGCACTCCTGGAATACCTTTGAATGCCTTGAACATGAGATTCAGAAAATTACTACGTGACACATTTGAGACAGTAAGACTTTGTATATATCTGGATGAGTGAGAATACAAGTGAGCATTTAAAAACACGCTTTTCATTTTTGGGGGTTTATGTTACTCCTACACTATACTAAACATCCAGCAAGAATTTCAGCTCAGAAATTTATACAGGTCCTATATATGAAGTGCAGGTAAAGGTATAGCTGATGTTTCAGGCTGTATATTTTCATATATGCATATTGTGCACTTAATTATGTGTTTTCAAATCATACGCAAGGAATCTATACATTTACCCATACATTTATAAACATGTTAGAAATGGTCTCACACCTATAAGATACTCCTTATATGTCCATATGAGAATACATCAGAAGTAGGTGCAAATTTGGAGAAAGAATGAAGAGATTTTATGGGTTTACAGTTCCAAATTTAGGGCATGATCTTGGTCAATTAGTTGGTGTTTACTCAGGTAAAAGACAGTTTCTCATCTCTCTAATGAGGATTACAATGTACCTCATGAGGGCATTCAGTTATGGAAGCTCAAAGTAATTACTAATATTTTACCAAATCAGTTCCCTGAATAGTGATTCCCAAGGAATTAATTTACTCCTATAGCCTCAATTAACCAACGCACTTAAGCACATGCTTCATTTTAAGTCTCAGTAAGTTGAATAATATTAGCTGTTTAAGTATTCTGACTAACTAAAATGTGACTAAATATATATTTAAAGGACTTGGTAATCTGATATCTCTCCAAGAGCCTATAGTAATTGATGTTGCCTATCATAAAATGTACTAGAAATACAGGTTGATGCTTCGGTCTCTTTTTATATAGTTGATTTTTTTTATTATTTTATAATTTTTAAAAAAATTTTCGAATGATGTTATTCTAAAAACTTATCAGTGATATTGTTCAGCCTCGCTATTTCCCACTTATTCCAGAAAGAATTTCATACTTAAAATTGAAAAGGCATAATTTTTCTGAGAACTAGGCACATACAATCCACACTCAAAAGAAAATCTAATTATAAAACAGCATGTGTCTTTTTCTGGAAGACAGCATCCTGTGTCTTTCCTGTGGTTTTTTTGTAGTTTTTTTCTTTTTTTTAAAGACATATTCCATTATTTGACAGTACATAACATACTAGAATTGCCATAAGTCTATTATTTAGGCTTCGCTTGTTACCAGCTACCCATTTAGGCACATCATTATAAACAATTCCCTTTAAAATATGCTTTCTTGCTTCTTTCCTTACTCCTGTTTCACAACTCCAAATATTTTTGTTATGTTTGCCTGTGCATCTTCTTTTTGTTGGATTATAGTTGAAGACAAGTCTGCTCAATCTCACATTCCCCTCATCCCTTTTCTGATATATCACACCATTTTTCCAACTAATTTTGCTTCAGCTGCTTCAAGTTTTTGAGACCTTTACATGTAGCTACGCAAATCCATCCACTGATTTATTCCACCATGGAAAATGGCTCATGTTGAAGAAAAAGGATTAGACTGCCACACATGAGAAAAATGAGTCTGAATCAAGCATTCTGACAGAGATCATAAGAGAGAGAGATCACAAGACAAAGAGGTCACAGAGGAGAGCAGAGAGACAGAGCGATTAATGCTGAATATATATGGATTAATGATTTTTTTTCTGACTGAACTCCATCTAATCTCTGGCCCATCTTGTATTTGTCCTCAGCCTGTGTTTAGTACCTGACGGAGTGCACTGAAGACTTGGAAGTCCCCAAGTTGATCTGGTACTTCTGTGTTTCACATTTTTATCATCCTTTTTTACCTACCCAAACTCTTTCTCTCTGATCTAGTTTCATGTTAGTTTAGGCTTTAGCCTTCTTAAAAAAACAAAAAAAAAAAAACCAACAACCCAACCCATAAATTATGAGATAAACTCAGCTGGATGTGACAAGTTTTCATAGTGACAAGAGGCATGCTTTGTACATCCCATTAGTTTGCAATACTTATAAACAGAATTTTTATTGTTTTGGTGATGAGCAAGGTGATTCAAAATCAGAAACCGAACAAATTATTAAACAAGAAAACAAAATCATTAAAAAAACCTGCCACCCCCCTCCAAAAAACCCCCCCCTGGTAACTAAGAGATCTACGTTTATTGAGCTTAGTTTAAGATTTTTGAGTTCCAAAACTCAAAAACAATTTTGAAGAAGCTCAATGAATATGGAGGCATATATACATAAGAGCATAACATAATGCATTGTTAGGATAGATATTAGGTTTTGGCAGTTCCACTAAAATAAATTATTATTTACTTCAGCCATCATTTTGATAACATTAAATCACCTATATTATTTTAAATAGCATTTTCAGATTTTAATTAATTTTAATTTAATTGATTGGTAGATCAATGAAACAAACAGTAGTGATTAATATAGAAGATTATAATGATATGTTGTAGCCCAATAATGTTAAAACCATAGTACTCACAACAGTCTAATTTTGTAAATTTCAGTACTTTTCTGAGGATAGTAAAAGGTGATATGAATAAGTTTATAAATATATAATGGTTTATGAATAAAATATTTCTAAAAGCACCTCAGTTGTGATGGAAATGTTTTATTTGTTCATAGTTTAAAATTTAGAAACTATTGCTCTATTGCAAAGCAAAATTAATTTAAGAAATCAGAATATGTGCTCATTTTAAATCATTCTGACTTCATGATAGATGAATCTACTACTGAATGAATTTGTTAAATGAAACAATGTAATATCTCTGCACAGTTTTTTCTATACCAAGTGCTATCTGAAGAACTCATGGCATCCTGTAACCACTTGCTATTTTTCTTAGATTTAATTTAATACAGAACACTAGGACCTGACTTGCTGAAATAGACCATGCACTTGGAATACTATGTTTAAAAACCTAGTCCCTTATAATGTTTTCCACATACAAAAGGGAAAGGCTTCTGTTCTTACTTCTATACAACGTTTGATTGAAACAAAAATGATTGATAGCAACTTACGAGAATATTGCAGAAAGTTCAAAGTAAAAGTGTTTAGAAATTTAAAGTGAATGTTCTTATTTCATGATCATATATGAGAATAAAAAAATGGAAAAATAAAAGATTTTTCTCTTCCTTTTAGTATTTCATTAGTTATATTTAAGTATTTCTCACTATCTAAGAAACCTGAAGTGGGTATTGGAAGGAAAGGATGCAGAAACAGGAAATTGTAATGGGTCACATAGCAAGTCCAATTAGATGAGGAATTTGTCAGAGGCCATTGATCATTACTTCAGAGGGAGAAGGAAAAGTAGAAATCAAAAAATGATAAGCATTTATGTGATCAGAAGCTAGGAAATAAGATGTTCTTCCAAGTCCAAATCATTAAGAATCTGATATGCATACTAAAGCATGGAATCATATATCCCTGGAGAAACATTCTTTAAAATATTGCAGAACTGTCTCATCTTTATTATTGTACTTGTGATAAATTCTGCACCTCAGTTTTTGCTTTGAGAAATTTTAAGTTATCCTTGTTCATGAGCCTGACTTTATTTAGTATCATAACACACAATCAGTGTGTCTCCCCACTGTTATCTTCTTCACTGCATCAACTTTGTGCTTCACTGGCTATTTGCTGTGCTGCTTCTGTATATGAAGTTAGTAGAAATCTTTGCTTTTCTTTTGCCTTTATAAGTTTTCTTTCCAAAAATAAGTTTGAAATACCTTAAGAACCAAGGAAAAGCTAGAGCACTTTCAAGGAGAACAGAAAAAGAGAACTGGAGACAGAGAGAAGGCAGGACTAAGACTGGCAGCAGGACCAAGAGTGACAGCAATTAGATTCTTTTGGGATATTTTGGACAACATGAAAAAGACATTAAGGTGTTACAGCATACACTGTAATTTCAAAATTAGGCCTAATTTTTTCAATCTAGGATAAAAAATTAAAATTACATCTGTCTTTGAAAGAGTAAGATCACTTTAATGAATCGTGGCTATATAGGCAGTCTCACCTTGGAGCAGCACAGAGTTATATGCAAGAATGTGTTAAAAGTGAGGAATGGAATCTCTAGACTAGATGAAGCTTTTGTAATGAAGGAAGAGTTCTTGGGACTCTTGAGTATATATAAATAATAGTAGACAATAGTAATTGTTTAATAATCCTTGTTTACACTCTTTTTCTTTCTAAATGCATCGATTTTATGACAGAGAATTAAGGGAATAAAACTATCAGAGGGAGTTATGAACAAGGATATTTTTATTCCATCCAGCATTAACAAAGAAAATTATAGGATTTCAGTCATGAAGCATATTGCTAGAAATTTTATAATGTGTCAATGACGCAATGTTGTTAATACCTTTAGGTATTCTTAAACTATGCTCTGGGCTATTCCAGGAAAACATTTCCTTGCACTCCGGATTTCTGCTATTCTTCCTTTCTAACAATCTTTTCTATGTTGGTAAGGTTACATAAACCACAGGTAGAGCTTTAGTTGTGCAGCATCACACTTGGGTTAGAAAAGGATAATTTTTTTCCTAGAGATTAGTGACCAGGGTCTGACCTAAATAATTTCATAGAGAGCTTCATCTAGAAGTAAATGAACTGTAATGAACAAATTTCTTTTCCATCAACAATGAACAGATTCTCCTTCTCCTCTGCCTTTTATTTTCTTTTTTCCTCTACTTCCATTTTTTCCTTGTCTTTTTTTTTTTCCTATTCCTGTTATTGCTCCTTACTTTGATAAAATTTTGAGAATCATCTTTCTGCACATGTTAACACTATATTTTGCTCTCTCATCTTAATTTCATATCTATAGAGGAGAAAATTCATTATGTGTAACATGCAGTCTCAGCAGTATTTTTCTCAAAACGGCAATATTCCAATTTAATAATCACCTCAGCAAGAAGCTTTAGCTGAGTTTTATAGCCTGTCCTGGACCAGATCATAGTATTCAGACTGACATCCTGTATCAGGCTATGCACCTGTTTATATTATGTATGTATGTGTACATGTGTGTATTACGCATAAATATACATGCAAATTACATTAGATTTTTTCAGAACCAAACTATTGATAGTAATGTTTTTTTCCATTCTTTCCACAAGCCATCTTCTGAGTTATTGCTTTTGACTCCTCCTTATTTACTTTTAAGAAATTGTGATCACCAGACCTTCATGTCCCAAATATCTTCCTTACTTTTCTGAAAACACTCTATTGTGTTAAATTTCCAGACCCTCACATGACTCAAAGCATAGCAAATATTTTTTTCACATTCTTTCAGTGCTCAGATCACTTAATGACTTGTGGCTTCTTGGAACATGTGTATCTGAGTTATAAGTTCTGTGTTACTACCCTCAAAGTAGAATTTATTCATCTTATGAGTAAGATCAGAAAAAATACTGCTGTCTTTAAGAGGTTATTTATATGGGTAATATAAAAGAAGATTCAAAAGGGCAGAACAATGGACTGATCCTCTTAAGATCAAAATTCATCCAGGAAAAGTCTCTGGTTTTGATTGGTGGCATTTGGAGTTTGTTTTAACTTTGTTGATGATTTTGCATTTGCTTATTTTGATTTTATTCCCTATGTTAAAATTATATTATTTTTTCACTTAGAGGAATGATTGGTACACATCCTTTGTCATTCTTGAAGTGGCTTATGAATGACATAGCAATTGATAAAGACTTCTTTTTCCACATAAATAATATTTTCAAAGTTATAATATGTATCAGTCTATTGACAGTGTATTTTTGTTGTTATTTGCTTGGCCTTTCTGTTTGTTTTATTTTGTGTTTAATCTGTATAATACAAGAAATGACACATTTTGTTTTGGGTACTCCAGAGCAGATTTATAGTTTTTGCTACTAAGTGTCCCTATGTTTTGATCATGAATATGTTCATTTCATTCAGAACAGACAAGATTTTTTTTTTTTAAATATTTATCAGTATGAATATGAATATTTTTTATAGAGTATGTAGCTTCTGTTCTTATACTGTTTCATACAGCTTGCAGTCTGGGTGCAGAAATTTGTTGATATTTTGTAACTGAAAATACAACAAGAATAGATATATTATACTCATTTAAAAATACCTGGTTTGTATCTCAAGAAGCATTTGGTATGAGATTTTTATTCTCTTGTAAGATAAAGACCTTCAATCCTCTAGCTTCAAACAAGTGGAAATATATTTTACAAAGTATAACCAACTGATCAGAAATTAAGTTATTACTTTGTATTCACTACTTATTAATGTCATCATTAAGCATAAGTATTCACCTTTTTGAGGAGTATTTGTGTGCATTTAGTTTCTGAAGCACTTAGTAGCTAAAACTTGAGGAGATTAATGAGGAAAATCAAGATTGTACAGAGATTTTTATGTGCTGGTTAGGAGCTGACAGGGTCACTCACATATATTTTTATTAAAATGTATTGCAAAGCCATCTGGTAAATGCTGTTTGTAGTTCTACAGGTTTCGCAAAGGCCTTCTAGCTTTTGCTCTCAACTATCTAATTTACAAAGCTGTTAGGCAGTTCTTCTGTAAGGGCAAAATTCTGTCTTTTCCTTTCTCTTTTCCTCTTGCCTTTTCCTATGTGTTAAGATTGGAAGATTATTTCTACCAGGTATGGTAGAAAACCCCACCCCCATGGTGGGGTTCTTTTTGTATAAGAAGTCATGGGTTATAATTTCATTTTTGTTGTTATCTGACCTTTTTTTCAGTGTTAGTTAAAAGCTGTATTTTGTTCAGAAACTGTCTCGAACAAACATGAACATAATAAAAAGGAGAGGCCCAGTTGCAGAATTCACAGGTAGATGCTTGATAGCTTGAAAAATTATAAAAATGAGCCTAACTTCTGTGTTTCAAATAGATTGAATGAAAGCAATGAAGATGCTGGGGACAAGAGAAGGGAAGGTAACATAAGGGGAGAAATGTTACAGATTTTGCTGTAAGTTTTTTGATGATGATAGGAATAAAAATGACTTCAAATTTCAGAATGGATAATGAACCTAAATGAGCTATGAAGAGAGAATATGTATTTTCTTTTGTCTGCTAAGCTTCCAAATTTTTATTGTTCATTGAATATCTCTCCAGAACTGTGGGACTACTCAGGTTGGAAAGGACTCAAGAACATCTCCACCCAAGGCACTGTGTAAATTGAATTCAGAACAAGCCTCTGGCTTTTCTGTAAGTGGGCGTTGAAAAGCTCCCAGGAGGAATATTCCACAGCTTCCTTGGGTATTCTGTTTCAGTGCTTAATTATCCCCTCAGTGTTTTGTATTGTTTTTGTGGTTTGTTTTTTTTTTTTTAATTTCTTTTTTCTCATTAGATCCAGTTGGAAACTCCCATTTCAATTTATGATTTTGTCTTGTTTGCATGATGCACAATTTCAGTAGAAAGTCTGGCTCTGCCTTCTTGTGGCAATTGCCTCCTAGGTACTGGGAGTTAGCTATTAAGTCTCTCCACAAATATTTCTCATCTCCATACTAATAATACCAGTTCTCTCAGTCTGTCCTCACATAGGTTGTGTGCTCCATTCACTGACTATCTCAGTGGCCCTTTGCTGAACTCAGTCAAGTTTATCAGTATCTTTCTGGTACTGGGTGGGCCAGAGCTGGTCATGATATTCCAGATACCATCTAATGAGTGTACAATTGAGGGGAGTATTAACTTTCCTTCATCTGTTGCTTATGCTTCTGTCAGTCCCTAGGCCATGTTGAAGCAGAACATTTAGTCTGTTCCTCATGCAGTACGTTGCATATGTTGAATTACATGAGGATCCTGTTGGACCATTTCTGTACAAAGTTTAAGATCATCTGAAAGGCCTCCTGCCCTCCAGTATGTCAAGAACTCAGCTCTCTACCCAGCCTAACATCACTGGCAACCTTGATGAACACATGTTCTGTCTTCTCCTCCAGGTGACTCACAAATGGGAGAAGTGAGATGATGGACCCTTGCTACCATGCAGGGCAAAGGAAGTGAAATTGTAAGCAAATGTCCCATGAATTATGAAAAATTAACCACTATTCATTGAACCTGATAATCCAGACAGTTTCATTCCCTTTAGCAGTCCATCTTTTCCTTTTCCATCCAGTGTCATCTTGTGTGTAATTTCAAGATTCAGGTACAAGGATGCTTTGGGAGACTGTGATTTAAGTTCTACCATAGCCACAGAGGATGACATCTGCTGTTCTTACTCTTGGTAAATCCAAGCTGGCTGCTCCTAAACATTTTCTTCTTTTTCACAATATTTCTACCATGTATTTCTCAGGGACTGAAGTGAAGCAGACTGGACTGTAAGTGCTGGAATTGTCTTTTGTGTCCTTTTAAAAATGCTGAAAAAGAGCTTTGGAACATGTCTACAGAGAGATAGTAGACATCTCTATGTCTACTATCAGAAAAAACTGGGAGGTTTTTGAGGCAAGGCTCTTAGTAGCTCAAGAAGTTAAGAGAAGAAACAACAGGGGTAAGATACTACAGGAAAACTAAAAATAAGGAAAAAAATAGGGATATTTTCTGAGCTGGTCAGTGTGGTGCCGGGTTCACTTGGAGTCATTGGCTGAGCATCATCTATGGGTGTCAATCATAGAATCATAGAATCGGTTGGGTTGGAAGGGACCTCTGAGATCACCAAGTCCAACCCTAGTGGATCAGTACCACTGCAGTTACTAGACCATGGCCACATCCAGTCTCTTTAAATATCTCCAATGGAACTGGCAAGGTCCACATTCTGCTTCTGGGGTGCAGAGGCTGATCCCTAACATGCTGACCAGTCCTGCCTGCCCAACCATGAATCTCTGACTCATGACTCAGGGCTGGTGTGTGTGCAGGTACCTAACTTGACAGAAAAACCCCAGCTGCCCTTTTTTGGCCTGAGCCAAGAAAAAATTGCTTTATACTTTGAAAATGTATGTATACTGCTTACAGGGTCTCTGTATGTCCAGTTAAAGATTTATAGAAAAGCAAACACAGAAGTAGATCAGTAAGGGCACCTGGCTGCTGCTAAGAAACTCCTGGACATATAATTTTATCAAATTGGCCAACTGATGTTAGAAGGATGAGCTTATTCCAAAGGATGAGATGAAGAAATCCCTATATCATTATAATACCTGGTAAAAAACGAGGGCATGAACTCAACAATTAGCTAAGAAGTTTTCAGTACTGAATACAATCTGGAACTGTTCTCATTGCCTTATTTTTCTCTTCAGTCTTGCAATCAAGTACTTTAATTTCTGAATTAATAAAATTTTGCAATAACTTTCTTTGCCTAAAAAATCTGGTATCAAATATGCATTTTGAAGAACCAGAAAATATGAGGCTTACGCTATCTGTATGGACATATTCTGGTCATGCAATTCTATTGCAGGGATTATTCAAATACATGAAGCCTGCATGTGGCACCTCTAACACTCAAAAATCAGTTTTACTTCAAAACTGTAACTGTGTTTTAAAGTGGCACACATGTAAGAGCAATTTCTCAAGTGGTATCTTAGAAAATCTTGTTTTGATCCAGTTTATTTTTTTAAAAAAACATAACAAAAATGTTATTTTTCTATCAGTACTGTAAAATTTGGTTGAAACTGAATCTATGATCTGTATTTTCTCAGGAATTATATACAGGTCCTCTGAATGACTACTCAAATACCTTGGAAGAAATTTTGCAGATCCTCACCCTGTTTAAATACTGAGGAGCTCAGAGTTGTGAGTTGTGCTACAATGGTCAGAAATCTCATCTTTGGTTTTGGCATTGGGAAATTTAGCAGTAGAGTTTTTCAGTTTTCCACAAGAAGTCTATGTCAGAGAACAATCCATAGCAGTTACTCAAATTACAGCCTACTTTCCCTCTTTCTGTAACATTTGATTTCTCTCCTTCTACACAATCCCTAATACAAGCAGGCACATTCCCTCTTATCACAATAGATTAAGATTATTCAGAGGGTTTAATCTAATTTAGTTCATATTCTGTCTATTATGTAATCAGAAGTAAAATTGGCACCTATAATATAACAGAAGGTGTAACAATATAAATAGCTTGCTCCGAGAACTAAACACATTTTTCTTTGACTTGGGAAAGCAGTCAAACTGTTTCCAATCATACCTGTTTCTCATGTCATTTCAATAATGCATGAAAACATTTACACTTTGAAATACTGAAATTAAGACATCTGCAAGTAGTCTTACATAGCTAAAGATTATAGTTTGCTGACTGCATGCACAATAGTTACAGAATTTGAAATCTGTATTAAAGTGATTGCTGTCCATCTGAGTATATTTAACATTTTTGTGTGTGCACAGACAAAACCAAAATAGCTTTCTGTCATATACTCTTCTAAAAGTAGACTTGATTTAAGTACTGCATCTTTCTGGGAGCTAATTTACCAACAGTCTCCAAGGAAACTTTCATGCTTCTACAATTTTTGGTTTTTTTCCATATGAAATCACTGTGATTGTATTTGATTGGAACTCTCAAATGTTTTTAGAGATACTTTTAAGTGTATAATTTTTGCCCTTTTAAACTGTCAGGCAATGTTTTTTTTCCATCTCTTTGAAGTTCTTCTGGGAAGCACTTTTACAGTAATAAAATTCCACCTTTCCCCAGACCTTTTAGATGATGAGTACACAAGCATGACACCAGATTTGAAGTCAGACAGTGCAGTATTTGATTCATCTCTTGTTCAGTTCCTCAGTCTGGAATGATGCTGATATTTTTGTTCCTTTTGGAAATGTGGTATGTGCTGTCATATTCACTTGCAATTAATACATGTCTGTTACAGTCCAATGGCTTTAGCAATTGCAAACCTTCAAATATTTCTTCAGCTTCTCCTAACCAGGTGTTGCCATGGTATCCAGTCTGGCAGGAAAAAATAGCATAGTCTGCTCTTGACAGCTGTGTTGATGAGTATTACTGATTTGTCTTATAGCTTTAATAAATAGGCTCTCATTGCTAAAAACTGTGTGAGAAATTTGATCATTCCATTAGGGTTAAAAGAGTGCACATAACTTCCTCATAATCCCATAAGTCATTTTACAGCTCAGTACCCCTTGTTCATATTTTTAAACAGTGAGAAGCCATTCATGGACAGGATGTATTTTTACTATCCACTAATCTATAGTATTTGATATTCCAGTTAATTTTGAAATAAATGCAAATAATGGAAGAACATGAAGATTCGTGAACACAGAATGATGTCACCTCAGGGATGAAATTCTAAATGGACATGAATGAAAGCAAGCTGGCTCCTACACTGGGCTAATACGAGCACTTCCACAAATGAACTGCCAAAAAAGAAAGAAAATATCCAGCCAAAGATTGTTAATTAGAGACTAGTCCTCCTACAAACTTATATTTAAGTCCAAATATTGCTTTTATTAGAAAATATACACTAATTTAAATTAGGTATGCTATAAGAAAAACCCTAGAGGATCTTTGTATTGGAATGTTAATAATGCAGATAAAGATTAAACTAGTCAAACTTTTTTCTGAATTACAGTTGAGGCAATATAAACTTCCTGGGACTTTTTTAAAGTTACATTTCAGTTCATTACATTCATATTCTTATGGCAGCTCACATGCAAGGGAAAAACTTATAACTTCTTATCACATCGTGCAGATTCTCAAAGCAATAAGCTTCTGAAAAGCCTCCCAACAAAACACTGAAACATTTTTCAGTGGCAGATACCAGTAATTAGATTGAGACAACACTATAAACTAGGTGGCTGCTTTTCATGAAGATTGTTAGATTATCTGGCAATGAAAAACAGAAGTGAATAGAATAATTTTACTAGGGTATTAAAAATTAAATCTTGGAAATACATGATTCAGAAAATTTTTGTCCTGACTGTAGAAAATCTTGTATCCAGTTTTACCAATAGAGGAGACAAAAGGCCTCTCTTTTTGCATTAGGATCTAAATCACTGGGAGAAAAGAGAACACTGGCTAAGACTATATGGTGACCTCTTTTTACTAACAGAAGCAAAAAGAAACAGAATCAAAATGTAAAAAAAAAATATTAATTTTCAAGGTATCCCTAATCTCTTTCAGATATGTACAAGATAAGTCAATTACTAGTCTTTGTTTAGGACGTCTGGTTATTGGATTACCAAAGTGCTGCTTGGCAAATATAGACGTGGTTTTTAAACATGTGGAAAATTTGCATCTTAAAAATCAACTGTCATGTAGATCCTGTTGTCAGTAAACAAAAGCTTTGGTTTTTGCATATGAAAAGACAAAAGACAAAGATATTTATTTTGATGTCTTCAAAATAGTGATACTTCTGAAAGATGGCTTTGAGTACATACAAGATTCTCTTTCTAGTTACTGTCTTGATATGATTTCAGTTAAATGCGCCAGGCTACTAGGTGACAAATATGCAACATTAGCTGCATACCTTTAAACAATAAATTAGGATCTGATACAAAAACTACAACCCAATTTATGTAAATGTATTCATTACCATAATTACTCAGAAGTATTACAGAATTTTTACTTCTTTGTTGCTCATCTGATGAAGAATTTAAGATGTCCTCACAACTTTTACCCTTGCATTTGTACTGCAAGAATTTCTGCAGATTTTTGGGTAATAGAGACTTTTAACTGCTATACACTTTCGAAATTTATTTTTCTTTATAATTCATAATTTCTATTATTAGTGTGTTTATTATATCATTTCAGTGCTTATAGAGAGATACAACCAAAAATTTAAGGCTAAAGTCTAGGGGAGAGAGAGAATTTTATATATTGACTAAAATAGTGGTATTGATACATTTAGACCGCAGAATTTTTAGATTCATTGGTGAATCATCATTTTGGAGAGCTGCACAGCTGAAAAGATTTATAGCTGGAGTGAAAGAGAAGACCTGAAGAAATATGAAGAAAACATAAATAAATGAAAACTGAACATCCCTGAATACAACTCCTGGGTCGAAAAGTTGTCATAATCTGAAAAACTGCAAATACTGACAAAGGGTCATTTTTCAAAGACCAGATATGCAATACAAATTTTACAAAGACTTTAGGAGTCCAACTGCAGGCTTATAATTCTCTGTACTCTAGTTTTCCTCCCCTTTAGAATTGTCAGAGCTCAATACCTGCTGTATTTTGACCTGAATTTCATTTTTTATATCTTGCAACACTCACCATTGAGTCTGAGCAATTGTTAATTTCATTTCTGATGCTGTTAGGTAGTGACTGCTCAAGGGCAGGAGGACTGGAGGAAAAAGAAAGTGAAAGTAAGCTTAAAAATTGAAATATTTGAAAATTACTTCCTGTAGTCAGTCTGAATTTTATTCCAGTGTAAATTTTTGAGAGCTTAGGAGTTTCTGCTTGAATTGTTATAAGCTTTTTCTTAAAAATCTGATCAGTTACTTTTATTGTCGTCTGTGGATTTAATAATATATCTTTGAAGAACAAGATTTTAAGTTTAATTTTAAAAACATAATATATTCCATTATGACAGCGAAGACATAAATTTACTCCCATGTATTTAACTGGTGGGAAAATAGTTTTAGACATGAAATAATAATTAAAGCAAATATTTATCTGGGGAAGTTTAGGCATCAGCCTTTTTTTCAGGAGTCACATTTAAAATAAAAATATAATGTAAAGGAATCATGGAAAATACCAAAAGTATAAGGTATACTTCTGATTTAAACAGTCTCATCATTAACCTTTCTTTTGCCTTAGCTTCTGCTTTTGTCTAGAAAGATGGCTGAAATCATTTAAAGACAGGGCCCTCTAACACATGCAATTAATCTTCATGCTTTTTTAATTTAAGGCTTACGTCATGTCGCTTGCAGTATTTCTTAGAAAAATTTTTCCAATGAACATTCTACTCTGCAAGTTATAGTCTGTTTTGTGTAAAGCTGTTCTTGAATCTTAATGCAACAAAAATTATTGAATTTTCTAATCCATTGACTCATAGTTTAATAAGTTGAACGCTAGATGTATGTGGGGGTTTTTTGTTTGTTTTGGTTTGGTTTGGTTTCTTTGTGGGTTTTTTTGGTTTTGTTTTTGTTTGCGGTTTTTTGTTTGTTTTTTGGTTTTTTTGTAATGAGATGTAAGTAAAATGTAATGAAGAAACATGCATCTCATATTTTCTCTTGATTCAAACAGAGACTGGAACAACTAGATGCTTTATTCAATTAATAAAATTAACTCTTGGTATATTCAATTCAATTAGTACTGTTGTTGTTTCCTATGCCTTCCACACCTGTAAGTCTGGGGGATACAAATTTGGAGGGTACAACTACTGCTTTCTTTTAAAATTATAAAGATCAGAGTATTAAGGAGACTTGGAATAAGTTCCAAGTTTTTATATATCTCATTGTATCCAGCCATATAAGTTCCATGTGCATATACCATAAATATTTTCTTTTTTGGAAATTGACTTTTTTGACATTTGTAGGCCCATCTACCATATATACTTAAGTTTAAATTTCCCTCTTTATTTACTTCCAAAGCTTCCCAAGAAACTCAATTTTTCTTTTTGCATATGTTTAAAAGAGTCAGGCATTCATCCTTCCTGCCTAGATATTAACATTGCATATCTCTTGCATGTCAACTACTGGTGCTTTCTCCAGGAGCCTGAATGATTTGCTGTGGAGAGCATCAAGAGCTGTCACATGG
Organism: Phaethornis superciliosus; assembly: GCA_023637945.1. Classification (NCBI taxonomy): domain Eukaryota; kingdom Metazoa; phylum Chordata; class Aves; order Apodiformes; family Trochilidae; genus Phaethornis; species Phaethornis superciliosus. Next base: position 72,409,476 of record JAJQWJ010000003.1, on the reverse strand, counting down.
AAATGTTATTCCCCATATCCGCAGAGTAATTAATAATAAGAATCCTCTCTCTTATTTGTCAGTTTTCATATAAACTAATTTTTGTACCATAACTGAAGATGTCTAAAATGTGTCGTGTGTCAACTTAATATATATCAAGCTTGCATATTTAAACAGCTATTTGATTTCCAAGAAGCTCAGTCATTGTCTGCTGGTTTTAGAAAATCCTCTGCAGGCAGCAGATCTCAGTCCTGAAATTCATTGTAAGAATCTTTTTTCTGTTTCTGTGGAAAATGTTTTGGCTTGTTTTGATATTTATTTTTTTAAAATCCAAACTACAATCTCTTAAAAACTGTTAGGTAAAATTCTGAAAACAGTTTGCTTTGAGTTGGTAAAAGTTATTTGATATTTGTGATTTGTATTTTTCTCCAATATTGTCAACTTAAACACTTAATAGCAGGTCAGTAACTTTTGTTGAGAGTCCCTTTTAAAAATTACATTGTAAATTTCTGAAATGGAGTGTTTTAATGTTATAAGGTAGGTATAACTTTATTTTATTTCAGTTTTCTTTAAATCACCATTTCAGGTGTGGCATTGTTAGCAAAACAAAATTACTGTCAGAACATATTTATATATTTTTGATAGGTAACATGTGCCTTGTAGTTTGTAGGATGTGAACTCTGTATTTATAACATGGTAGGGAAAAATATTGGGCTGGTTTGGACAACGCAAGAGAAATGAGGCTGCTGCATCTCTCTGCCAGCAGATCCAATTAGCATCAGGGTTAAAAATGTATTCCCAGTAGGCAGATGCACACAGAACATTTGTGTATACCACGTATGTGCATATATACACCAGGCATATTCATGTACACACAGCCAGACACATGGAATACAACCACACAGGGCACTCACACAAACACAGGTAGCACCAATGACCTCAACCTGCTTCTCTCTTTTGGAGCAGCAGAATAAAGGTCCACTATACAAAATGTGAGTCCCTTCAGAGCCTGGGCCCAGCTCCACCTTGGAGTCTAGTATTTCCAGCTCTTGGGACCTGGACATACAAATCCTTTTCTGTTCTTTTATGAATGAGCTTTTGTCATAAAAACCTAGCAAAATATTTTGATTGCATTTTGAGGACAAGAGATGCACCATCTTTCATAGTATTTCTAGGACATTCAGTTAGATACATAAATTCTTTGTAGAAAGGGTGACTGCACATGTCGAATTTTCAGGAAGATAGGTGGTGATGGGAATTTGAATTAAGAATAAAACAGAGTTGTGCTGGAGAAATTTGTATCACTGATTAAATGCTCCTGAATCTGGAAATGTAACAGGCCTTTCACCTATATCCTAAACTTTATCATGTTTTTCTTTTTTTTAGTGTACTGTTTCTAGAAATCATCCTGAGAGATTCATAAAAAAAAAAAACAAAACAAAACAAAAACCAAACAAAACCAAAAACCCGAAAGAAAAAAGAAGAGAAAGAAGTATCACGCATAAAAAGAGTTTGCAAGACATTTTAACAAAATAATTTAAAATAACCGAGAAGACAAGAAAATGGAAAAGAAAGGTGCAAATTCAGATGGAACAGGGCTCATGGCTGTCCAAACAAAGGTGTCATTCCTGGCAATTGAAGACTTACAGGCTTACAGACTTACAGGGGCAGCACTCTGCTATTCTTAGGGGAAGATTTCAATCATAGCTCACTAGGTACCAGGTGGTAAGTGTCCTTTTAAGAAACAAGGCTGAAATAATTCTGGAACAAGTTTCTTTTACTTATTTGTACAAAATGCAATCTGAAAGAAATTCTACTTGTACAGCACCTTCTGCTCATATTTTTGCTGATAACCAAGCTCAGTTAGACCTCTGTTGCCTGCTGAGTTGAGACAAGTAACCTATATTTTCTGTAGTCTTCTTCGGGCTTCCTCTCAGTCCAGCTTCAAATTTACTTCAGATTTACAGTTATTATTAGCAGTTACAAGAAACAGAAACTCCAGAATGTTCTTCCAATGCTAAACTTGGCTTTATTTTAACTATTTAGAGTTTTGTCTTAAACTAGAAAACAAAACCTCCCTTTTAATTTTGTGATCCATTTATAGTGGTAGGAAAGTTTGAATAGATATTGACACAATGTCTTGTAATTTTTCCATCACTAATGTATATTTTGTGGGGAGAAAAAAAAAAGTCAGATGAACAGCGGTAGATCTCCACTAATAAAATTAAAAGAGGCAATAATAAAAATAGTATTGTTTTCCTAATAATTTTGAAAGATTGCTTTATTTTTTTATCTCTATTGCATGCTGAGGTGACAATTTCATAGTACTAATATTTCAGTTTTCAGCAGTAACAGTTACTTTGTAACCCATTGTATTATTTTTGAAGTTAAGATTATTTTTTGCAAATATGTCGCTTTATATTTGTCTAGATGTTATTCTATCCCCCAACCACTCAGTCCTTAGTCTTTCTGCAGTTGTTCAAAATCAGCTCACATCTTTACTTGTCATCAGTAATCTTTTCACTTCGTGTTTCGTGTGATTTGCATGTTGAATGATACAGACTGAAGCCCATTTCACTACAATATTCAAGTGGTAACCTGCTTCTACTAAAAAAAAACTGACAATGTACTGAAATACTGCTTTTTTTAACCAACTATTTAAACAACCAATTACTGTTATTCTTATGACTTGGATGGCTTCTGAAAAGCTTTTGGAGAAGGACTGTCAAAATTTGCTTGAAAATATATTTTAATAAATATATTTAAATAATATAATATATATAATATATAATATTATATAATATATAATATATAATATATAGTATATAATATATAATATATATATTTAAATAATAAATATATTTAAAAAATATATTATCAGATTATTCTTACTCACATATACTTTGTGTCTCATTACAGAAAGCCCAAGACTTGTGAGGAAGGACTTCCCTTTATAAAAGCCATGTTCACTTCCCCAATCATATATTATTTTTATAACCATCTAGCAATGCTTTAGTTTATATTTTAACATAAATAAACAATACCAAGTCGCAAGTCAGGGGTACACAAATAGCTTAGTTTTTCAGATATATAGACATTTTCTCTACAAATCTTACCATATATTCTGAAAAAAAAAAAAACCAAACAAAAACCATAATACTATTTAGGTTGATCTAGAGATAAAACTTTATAGCAAGTTGATTTGTTACTTGTTTGCCTATACAAGGATACATACATATTTTGCAGGGTGCTCACTCTCCATCATAAAGGTTAATGAACATCTGAAAACTTTTAGTATAATCATTTCAGCTACCAACTATTTGAAGAGAAGGTGTTTACTTTCATTACAGCCTTTGCCTCAGCATATTCTATTCTTAAAACCTTGTCTTGACTTTCTTCAATGAGCTTTACTTCTTGAAATGGAATAGGGTGTGGCAAAACTGTGTTTCACACATATATAGCCCACACTGGTGTGATACACAGTTTTAAGCATTTAGATGCTATATTGTTGAAATCTAATATACTTGTGGTGATAGCAAACAACAAAAATCTGCATTGTCTCACAAAGAGTTGTATTAACTTAGACATGTACATATGCTACACTACAAAAATAAAATAAAATAATAATAATAAAATGCAGTTAAATTCAATTAAGCTAAATAAATTATTAGGTTATTTGTTCTCACAACATTCTACTGTGGTAAAAATTTCTATTACAGACTGAGAGACAGAGAATTACAGCTACACCACACTAAGTAGAAGTTTAATCCAAACATATTTCAAACTGTCTAACCATACAAAGAGTTTGCAAATATTGCTTCAAGGCCAGTTCCTAGCTATTTTGATCAGGTTTATGTTTATGTTGGGTTTATGTTTGCCATCATAGATATACTGTGTGTGCGCATTTATTTTCTCATTTTTTCTATTGCATTTTTTCCAGATGTGGCTGGAAAACATACATCAAACTATGAGCTTATGATCATCCTTGTAATATACACGCAGATATGTCTGTCCCACTTTCAGTTAAATTATTTGGTCTTGAAGATCCTGGTAGAAAATCTTATCCTGGAGCAGTCAGACAGAGTCTGCATGCAATGTTCATCTGCCATCACAGAACATGTTGCCCTCCAGATACTGTTGTGGGTTTGTGAAGTTTAGTCAGAGAACACAGCTGACTTTACCATCTACTGTTCCAAATAGATACTGTTCTTAAAACAGGGTGTTTAAGAGTCTGAAATAACTTCGGCAATGGCTAAGGCAAAATCATGTCACATATGCAGTTTGGATTCTTACTTCTATCATGACAGTCTTCTAGATTGTATAACTCCTCCTACAAGAATTTCTTGTCCTCCATAGTTACCTCTAGTGGTATTTATCATTTCCTAATGTCAAATCTCACTTACCTAGTTTACACTCCTAGGATACTGATGAATATAATTAATAGTTGAGCAGCATTGCCTGAAGAGTGCACCCCAGGGATCACAGTTAAGATGGAGATGTCTACATTTCACAATACTCCCTTTTGTAATCTAAAACAATGAAGCCTCAATTGAATTACCTAAATTAAAGATGAGCATCTTCATTTCTGAACCATGACTACTATCACAGCATCAGGCTTTGATGGATAATATTTATTCTTGCCTTTTCAATGTTCACTGGGGTACTTTAAGAAAAGTAATGCATCTTCCTAGAAAATTGAATTCTAGACTAGGCGCTATTTTGCCACTGTGAATGTCTCACAATTCATTTAATTAGTACTCAATTTTTACTCCATTCTGACTAAATTTGTCTTCTTGTGTTCTTGTGTTCAGTGACCTTATCTTCACGGTGTGTTGATGGGTTGCTTGTATTCTTCATGGTACGCATATTTTGACAACCCTGGTGATATTAATTGGTCTCTCGGGAGCTTTTCCATAATAAATCTCACTGGCAGTAAGAAGTATATATGAACTTTCTTGCCTTCCTAATCGTCATTGTTCATTAGAGCCATACAAAAGAGAAGGATGTGAGGACACATGGTAAACATGGTATCAATATTTCTTCCTTTATGCTTTACTATTCAGAATGTAAAAAAACAACAGTCATGATCTGAGAAGTCTCTATGATCACTGCATGTCCCTTGAAACCTCTGGAAAAGAACCAGAAGCTATTGAGAAGAGATACAGTTCCTTCAAAACACCATAGATGAACACCACTGTTATAGGTGTTTCATAATGTGGGTCCAGTACCAAAGTACGTTAGGGACCTTGTGATATTCCATGCCTTCAAGGTGGGAATTATAATTTCTGAGAATGTCAATTTCTCTGAAACCACTTAGAGAGTATTTATTAAGGGAGGGGGATACTGAGATCTTTGTATAGGCTAACACTCTCAAGGGGAATTAAATGCAACTTAAAGTACAGCCAATAGCCATATGGTGGTGATGGAAATATCTGTTGCAAGGGTCCTTGCAGTAGCATTTTCAGGTGAAGCAACTGAAAATTACAAAAAATTATGTTGGAGGAAATTTCTACACCTGTTCCAGAGTCCCACCAGAAATAGTCATCTGTATACTTAATTGCGAAGTTCCAGTCAGTCACCCAGATTTATTCTGGTCCATTCTCTTACACCAGTTCATTAACTCATCTGAGAAGATTACTGGCTGGAAATTCCTGGGCCATCCAAGGAATTAATGGTATAAAAGCACTAGGTCTTTAGAGAGACTGCAGACCAATTGTAACTAAAGAAGAAATTTGATTTTCAGAAGTTAGTCACTTAAAGCTTACGTCTCATAGCTCTTTCCACATATAAGAGAACTTTCACAAAATTAAAAGTGATTTTATTTTATTAATCCATATTTAACGACCTCTTATGAAATATCTTTTTTGCTGATAAAAAATTCACTGGAAGATTTAGGTTCAAATGTTATTTTCAAAGTTTGGAATGAAGTATGTATTGTGAAGCATGGATGTCTGAGAAGAATTTGTTGAGAAACTTGTAATTGCTGGGCTGAAAGTGTCATGCTTATTGAAGCTATGATCATATCTTACTTTTCTTTCTAGATTATGTAAAGTTGATGAAGCACTGTGAAAATTTTGACTATTTTGACAGAATAAAATTTCAAAGCATTCATTCTAGAAGTGCAAATATTATAGGCATAGAATCTAACTAACAAACATATTTTCAAATAGAAAAAGCAAGAATTGTGAATGCTGTCTGTGAATGAGATGTCAATGTTTAATCAAGTTCACAGAACTTTTTTTTATGGTTACCATTATAGACAGATATTGTTCATTAGTACTTCAGTACATAATTAAGTTTTTAATGTATGAAGTATAATAGGTGGATTCCTAATTCAGAAATTATTAAAAAGAGCAATCTAAAGAGAACAGATTATAAAAGTTATTATGGAATTTTTATGGTCCATCTTATTAAAGCTTACTCTAAATTTAATTTATAATTACATATCAATGATCATGAACTAATAATGTTCCATGTCTATAATTTTCTGGAAAAATATAAGGTCTATATATGTGCAGTAAGCCTTTTCAAACAATCCTAAAAACACTTTTAAACTTCTCAGGAAGTCTCAGTAATGCTGCAAAAAAAAAAAAAAAAGAACCAGATATCATACATTTTGAGCCCTAAAACAAGGATGATAAAATTGCCACAACAGCCACAGTACAAGGATGTTAAAGCTGAATAACCTGGAAAAATTGTAGTTACTTCATTATTTTAGGAAAGGGAAAGGGAAAGAGGAAGGGAAAGGGAAAAGGAAAAGAAAAAGGAAAGGGAAAGGGGAAGAGAAAGAAGAAAAGCTAAGACAGACAGATAACAGAAGATCTGTCTGCATTGGGCCAATATTGGTCCAGTCAATGGGGTAGCTTTGGTGTCAAAGAAATTCTCAAAGCCCACCAAGGCAGCCCCTCCTTTTACAGGCCAGTTTCACTTAGTAGGCATGGTTGAAACAGATTGAATAACTTCAGCAGACCTCAGACCTGGACAGTGGTTTCTCCATCTGGTCTCTTACACTCTCTCTACCCCTGTATTGATATATTTTCAAATTCAGACTATAATACTATTCTTCAAGAGATCCTTCTAATTTGCAAGACTTAAATCTAAACAAACAAAAGCAAAGTTTAATAACAATCAATCCATATTTAGATTATCACTGCTTCTTCAAATAAATGCTGACTAGAACATGATAAGAACTTTGAGGGTGTTCCTTTCAGTTTAATTACTAATACTAATGTTAGATTTACAAAGAAGGCAGTACTGATTTTTTTGTTAGTTTTCACATATTGTTGCCTTTGAACGCAATATGGTATGATGTGGATTCTAGTTATATTTTTTGAGTGTTTTTTTACACCCATATTTCATTTGCAGAGATTGCAGGGCTATTTTCTACAGCTTTATCTAAAAATTCTTATCTTGTTCATATTAGCCTCAAGAAACTGGAAACAAAACAGCAGGCACAAATAACCCTGTCTGTACTCCATTCTTTCAATTCAGGAATCTTTCCTTGTAGTTTATGAAGAATATCAAGTGTAAATAGTGCAATGTAGAAAAAAATCTGAGGCATACACTCACCTTCTTTGATGTAGTATGACTGTCACTGTACATGAGGGCAATGTGAGTTTATTCTGAATCTGAGGCTGCGTTTTAGTTTGTCCTGAGACTTTCCCAAAGCTCTAAGTCTTCCTAAAAATTCAATAACATTTTTTAGATAGGTCATAGAACATTTATCATGCCTAAGCACATATAGCTTTAGGTTGTGGTCTTCTCAGTTTCCATGACCTAATCAATATCAGCTTTACCAGTCTCAAGATTTTATTCTCACATTTGTCTCTAGCAAGTATAGCCAAACATATATATATTCTCAGGAGGATTATGAAAGGTCCTTCCTGCTCCTCATTAACTTCAGCAATTTTGTCCATTCTTACATCACTCAGTGGGATTAAAGCCATGTAGCTACATCATTCTTACCCTCTGTAAAGATTGGAACTGTACTGCATTCGCAGTGCATTACAGTTGTTTCACCTACCCAATTTTTATCCATAATTTAATGCTCTGATCTCTTCTGCTATGCATCTCTGTTGATACATTCGTGATTTAACGATAGCATAGAGAGCAACTGGGAGATTCATGTAAATAGAGTTCTTCTAGTGGCAAGAAATTCCTCTCTAGTTTCTAAATTATTAACATAAGGTGTCCTTTTACATATATTTAGTGGGGAAGGGAAAGATTAAATCTCTTTTTCTATCTAATGATTCTGTTCTCAGGAGCAGATTTTGGGGCAACAGCATAAATATTTTTCAGGGCGGTAAAAAAAATAATGACCAAGAGTTTTCTGTTTCTGAAAAATAGAATAATCTGTTAACTCACAGATGGATCTGTGTAAGTACAATAACTATTTGTAAATCTCTCTCTACGGATTATAAAATAAGATTGGGAAGATTGGTTATGCTGAATAAAAATTAACTTTTGTTAATATTCCGCCAATTTTATAATGGCATAGATTATTGCAGAAAGAAAGGTTAATATGTTAGAACTAATATCTAAGATCTCCCATGTCTCTTATGGGTAGGGTGATGCTGGGGGGTACTTTCCAAGAATTTCCATGTATTAGTGAAAGAATAGTCATAAACTGGGAATGCAGTAGAATGAACAACTGTACCTTTCTGCTTAAATAACAGACAAACAAACAAAAAAATAAACAGTGCTTCTTAGCTGAATCAAAGATGTATTTTAATATGGTGCATTTACAGTAATATCCACGGTTTCAATGTAGAAACAAATATTTTCCCCTGGAATTTAATTTCCACATTTCTAAAATGACATTATAAGTAAAATACACTATATGAGAAATCTATGTCCTATCAAATTCAATACTGACTTAATCCTTTACTTCAATGATAGCTGAATTATAACACATAGTATTTTCAAAGTAGAGAAATTCTTATCTTTTTTTTTCCTTTTTTCTTTTTTTTTTTTTTTTTTTTTTTTTCCCCTTCTTATATTGTGTGCTAGTACTATGCATGCTTAGATGTTTGATGTATTTCACCAGATAGATGGATGTATTTCAGTCAGGAATACTGGGGTGTATCTGGTACGTATATATTTTTAAACTTTAAGTAAATGCACTTCAGAAAGAATTAGGTATGGTTCACCTGAAAACAAACAAACAAACAAAACAAAACACTGTAAACTGAACAGATATTTTTCTTATTGTTTCTTTAAAAACTGTTTTAATTGGGGGACAGTTTTAATACTTTTTAAAATGTAGAAGAAGTATACTTCTTTCAGTAAATTAAAGTCAACACAGTTCCTAGTTGTTAAGCTGTTTAAACAGAAAAAAACCCTAGAAATTACCTGTTTCAAATTATCTTCCATACTCCTGTAACTCACTGATGGTGTTTTAAAAATGGATCTTTAGTAGTACAAGTACAAAAGCTATCTTTTTAAGAAGAGCAACTACTGCATATGAATGGGGAAATTATTCAACATAAAATCACAAGGCCTTTCAGTGCATGAATTTAATGAGCACGTGCAGCAATCTTTCTGACACTATAAAGCTTCAAAAGATCCATTACTGTCTTCTAGTTTACAATCTGTGCACTAACAGGTTTCATGATAGACGGAGCTATTACATACTCTATTGTGCCAATGTTATTACTTCAGAGAGACAGAAATTAAACAAAAGATGGGAAATAGAAAAGTGGTATTAACATGTAACAAAGTTGTTGAAAAATAATACAATACATGTCATATAATATTATATAACTCAAGACACTGACTGTGTCATTTGAATAAAGAATCAAACCAAAATAATAGTTTAGATTCTGTTCTTTATAATTATGATTGAAACCGTTGCTGTCTGAGACATAGCATTGCTGAAGCACTCTTTTGGGGTATAGTTCACGGGATTAAGGAAAATCTGGCATAGTTTTTCTGTATCAGGTTGTTCTAAGCTCTTTCTGAGACCCATTTAGTGACAGAATTATTCTGTCATGAAGCATACATTTTTATTTTAGTTTTACATTTTGTTGTGGTTTTACTCAAAGAAATGGCAAAAGAAGTAAAAATACATTTGTTTTAAGGCCTTCATGTTCAATTGTTTTTGATAACTACAGGTCAACCCAAGTAGATAAAGAGTAAGACCTACAACCTTGTCTTTTTGTAAAATAAGATAAATCCATGTTAATCTAACAATCTAAAGTTAAAGGACCAAATTATGACTCAGTGTGATAAATCAGAGAATTCTGTGTTGTAAAAATAGATTACTAATCTGAGATTCTTTCAATAATCCTAACTCGCATCCACCTGCCACAGCAGGATAGACTTGTCTTCCATGTCCCATGACATACCTTTCAGGACTATGAAGAAGCCCTTCATATTCCACAGTCTATGAAACATCAGCAAGCATCTGTGTTTCAGCAACTGTACATACAAAAGGAAACACTCCAGATGACAGTAGCAAGACAAGTCCTCCATAAATGGGGAAAGCAGTTATGAGTTGCTATTTAAATCAACAATTTTCCAGTTTCTCAAGACCAAGCATTTATGCAAGAGGAGCTTTAATCTCCTTGTACCATAACAAAAATATTTAGATCAGTCCACTTCCTTAGCAATAGATATTTGGTTGGGTGCCAGCTGGATGACTGACATGAACATGCCAACCATGACAATTGTTCATTTTATTTCCACCAACATGTCAGAATACTTAAAGTCTCATAACATTTAGTTGAGAACAGCATATATTCAAATGTTTTGTTCTTTAAGTAAGTGGTCCCATTTATAAGCATTAAGAACATTTAAGTCCTCAGTTATTAAAGTTTACCTTTCCTCCTTCCCTTGTCCCTACCTGTCTCTGTCTCTGTTGCTAAGGTTATTTGTGGTGAATCACTCATAACTATAAGTGTCTGACAATCCACTTGCCTCTTTCATATTAAGTTGCTGTTATTGCTTTAATGCTGATCTGGTATTGAAAGGTGACAAATTTAGATTAGAAAAATTATGACCTGTGGATTATGACCTGGACCTGTGGACCAGTTTGCTGGCAATTTATTATTCCCTAAAACACAACTTTTGCAAGCTTGGAGTTGCACTGTTTATAATAATATCTTACCTGTCTGGCCATGAAAGCATTTGTGAAACTGATGGACAAAGGATAAATGCTACGAGGTGACAAGGAGCCTTCAAGACCAACAGCAGTTATACTCACTTCTCTCCAATGACTGCTTGGAGCATATTAAGCAATCTAAAATCTTGTTTTTATCTCAGGAATCCCATGTAGTAGATAAATCACTGTGATAACACAACAGGAAAAAAAAGGGAAGTTATAAAATCCAAATTAGTTGGTAACTACCATAATTATGCAAAACCTTTGCTACTGGAAGTGTGGATTTTGGTTATATATTTTAGATGACATATATTGTTATATATTAGTCATATATCCTAGATACCATATAAGAAAAAAATACATCTATTTCTTCTACTCACTTAGATTTTTCTTCTCTTCAGAAGGATTTCAGAATTTCACTCACTGAGGTTTGAAAACTTCCCATGATGCTTTTATTATATAAAAACTACTTTAGCTCCCATTGCAATCAGTAGGAGGTATGTTTTAATACTTTAAAAGAGAATCTAACTGCTTAGTTTCCTTATCTCTGGCACATTTCTAATTCAAGCTCACATTATGAAAGGAAATTTTCTCCCCTGTTTTCATCAAAACCTAAATGTTTTTTTTTTTATCTTTGTATAATGGTGATGACTCATGGCTCATTTGTTCACAGTAATAGAGTTTTACTCTTCATTGGTAAAGAATTCAGAAGCATTTAGTTCTGTGGTTAGTAGAATGATTTCTCTACTTTTTTAATTGTTATTTTCTTCTAAATTTGAATATGTATTTTATTATTTGTCTTTTATAACCACAGAAGCAAACCATATAGAGTGATCAGTTTTAAACTGTCAGTATAAATATCTTCTTTTATGATACTTTTGAACCATCCATGTAGTCAATCTTGTTGAGTAATAGTCCAAAAGAAAAGAACCCAACAAAGCATTATGATAACATTTTGCCTTTACAAAGGAATCTGCTCCACACCAGTACTTACTGTACTTTGAATTTGCCAGTACAATCAATAAATAGAAAAAGATTGTTTTTCTTTGTTGCTTTTGTTCAAAATCACATTATCATCAGGATATACAACAATGTCATTGAATGAGACATAGGCAAGTATGAATATGTTAAAAAATATCAGTGAACAGATTTTTCTTTGCAGAGCCACCTTAGTAAGTAAAGAAAATCTTTGTGTGTATGTTTGGCTTTTGTATCTCTACACTAGAAATCAACTGCTAAATTTCCAATTTCACTTTACTAACTCCAAACTATCTCATTTTTTTCTAGTTTTAACAAAGCAAACTCTCATGAATTATGCGCTATGTGATAATGAAAGACAAAGAAAATTAGCTTATTTATGAGTATGTATTTGAAAAAATATTGCAATAAAGGATGATATAGAGTAGTATATCAGAATTGTATCATATGGGTCTTCTGCTAATTATTCATACTAGTAAAGTCATGGGAAAAGTGTTCTGTATTAAAAGCTGAACTTCAGAGAAAATGAAAGTTTGGAAGGGTAAGAGAAGGTTAATAGTGTGTTTTATCCTTTCATTGAATAGGTTTAAAAGTGTGAGGCAAATTCAGATTGGGTTAGTTTCCTAACTGTGAAATTTAAATTAGACTAGGATTATCTTCTGTAGGTGACCATGGCACACTGTTTTTCTGTTATTCACAGATTCTTATGGCCTATCATTCTTGAAGAATGGAGTACAGGAATACAAAATCATATTTATGAAGAGACAAATTATACTGTGGGGTGTTTTTGTTTTGTTTTTGTTTTTCTTTTTGTTTTTGTTCTTTTTTCTGACAGAAACCACAGAGATAATTTACAGCCCAGCACCCATGAAAGAAATATTTAATTCTACAAACATTTTTTATTGAAAGTTGTTTATATCTGTAAAAAATCTTACAAAATTTATTAGTAATTTCAGAAGACTCTCAAACTCTTCTTTTAGGTATTTTTTCACAGGAAATATGCCTGGCATAGCAGGAACCTGTAGAATTTAGAGGGAGAAATTGAGTTCTCTGTGACGAAGAAAATGAAGATTGATCAGATGCTTAAACATTGATTATACAAGACACCATGTTCTGAGTTTTATATTAAAATCTGTAGGAAGTCCCATATCTTGAAGCTGTGAGAGTTAGCCCTGAAACAAATCAAGTTACTATGGAAGATCTCAGAACAGTAAGCTGTGAGAAAGAGTTGACATGAATGGGTATAATGTGTAACCTGAAACAGAAAATTTGTTAGTTTATTAACAGAGGTATCAAGAGGAAGCAAAATCACAAACAGAAGACTTTAGTCGGTAAAGTGAAACAAGTAGTCTTAGAATCAGAGGAAAGGAATAAATAAAAAAATATCCCTGAAGGAATAAATGATCCAGTTCTTTTTTTTTTTTTTCCTTGAAAATGTGATTTAATGTAGCTTTCTCTGTGTGTATATTTTGCTGGAAAATTCTACATTTTACTGAATTTTCACAACACATTTCCCATATTTTGACTTAATCAGCCATACTTGATATCATAGACAGAGTAAATTCACTACACCTTGTGCAAGCTTACAACCATGTTTAAACCAGAGACCAAGAGAAAAAAATATGCAGAATAGATGCTGAAAAGAACAGCAGGAAGTACACCTAAAAAAAAAACACCCCATCTCTTTTGTGGCATCCTGAAAGATGTGAGACTTATGCTGGAAGCAGTTTTAGGTGTTGAAATATAAAGCTGGTGGTGGTTTGAGCTGTTCATTTCCAGAGAGCTGTAGTAAAGAGAGTGGCATATCAAAATGCAAGACTCACCAAATACCCACTAGGAAGCCATGGTCAACAGATTTCCTCCCAGTGTGATGCCATTCATGATCAGCCACTCCTGAGAGAACAGCTGTTGGGATTATAAGACTACTGTGGAAGTACACCCAATCCAGACATCTCTATGGATGATCTCAGCAGGAGATCTACACAGACTGTGAGATGCTATAGATGACTTAGCACACTCTTTGTGGCCATGTTGGTCTTGGAAAAAGAGTGTGCTCCAGGAATTTCAAGAAGATAGCAAAACTACAGGTTATTTTTTCTGGGTGTGATTTGTCTGTTTGTTTCTTTGGTTTCCTACCCATTGAAGAAGAAGTGGTTGATAGAGACAGGAAGGTATTTTGTATAAAAATGGAGTCTCATACAAGTGAGAAAAGTAAGCAAATATTCAAGAGAGGTGAAAGAAATGAAATACCACTTACAACTGCATTGCAAGGGACAATAACAGCAAGACATAATATCTATAGGGGGCTGAGGGAAAACAAAATTTGAGTAGACCTGCATCTACATACTGGCTTTTATGGAAAGAGGAGGCAAATCAAAGCATTGGAACTGGGAGTGAAATAATGAAAAGCTGGTAACTGTTAAAAGGAAGACACAAAAATATTATCATTGTATTTGACTACAAGGGATTCTCATCTATGCAGCAGGGGAAAAAAGGTCAATGAATGTTTTTTCTGTCAGACAGTGAAAGTACTTCTCTCCATGAGGTTTTGGGATCACTTTGTAGCAGCCTAGGGGAAGACAATGAATATGATTTTAATACTACACTTCAGTATGTAATCTAGCCTGTCATTCATAGTGATGATGGAGAAAAAGTAATCAAACCATTGTGTGCACTAATGCTGTTCTCTCATCTTTTAGAAAAGAGGTAAGGACTGACAGTTGTTATCTACTTAGGCAACAAAAAAACAACAAAGGAGTTGCTGCCTTCTAATACCTGCTTTAGAAGCAGGATGCTGAGCTGGAAGAACTGCTACTGTGCAACTTTTTGGCTATGCTTTACTAGAAGGTATGTTTTACTCTGTGCGTTTAAGATTCAAATAATGTTACTTCTTTTTTGATACAGTGCTATAATAAAATATAATAAAAATATATATGTAAAAAATATAATTCTATTTGTGTTACAGAGAAAATCATTGCCATAAGAGTCTTGAAGCATAAAACTCTTGTAAACATCTTAGAGGAACAAGTGGAATCTGCATGGTTTTCAGATAGAGTTCCTAAATTCAGTTTGAAACTATGGATTTCTGTAGGGTACCTCAAGAGTTACACCAGCTTGTATAATGAAAATTATTGATCACTGACTTAGTTTATTGGCACAAATCTATTAATTTTAAAGCAATTTATTAATTAAAGTACCTTCACTTGAGTAATCTTAGGCATTTTTTACAGATGAGCTTGATACTATATACTCTAAACTTAGACAATGAAGATTTCAAGCTACATGAAATTCTAAGGTATTATATTTCTTTCTATTATGCAAATATGTCATAGAGTCATAGAAGAGCTAGGGTTGGACTTCAAAGATCATATAGTTCCAAGCCCCCTGCATGGGCAGGGAAACCTCTCACTAGATCAGGTTGCACAAGGTTGCATCCAACCTGGCCATGAACAATTCCAGGCAGGGGGCACCCACAGCTTCCTTGGGCAACCTATTCCAGCATCGCACCACCCTCACAGGAAAGAATTTCTTCCTAATGTCTAACCTAAATCTCTCCTCTTCAAGTTTTAAACCATTGCCCCATTGCCAGGTACAGAGGTAAAACTGACTGACCTCTAGCTCTCTCTGAGTCTTCTTTTTTTTTCCATTTTTGAAAATGGAGGTTACGTTTCCCCTTTTCCAGTCAGCAAGTACTTCACCAGAGTCCTTGACGGTGAAGACTGAGGCAAAGTACTCACTGAGTACCTCTACCCTCTCTGCATCTTGGATGACCAGCTCTCCTGTTTCCTTCTGGAGTGGGTCCACATTTTGCCTGATCTTCCTCTTATCATTGATTTAGGTATAGAAATTTTTCTTCTTTGCCTTAACCTCTCTCACCAGATCCAATTCTCCCAGTGCTTTTCCTTTCCTAACCTGGTCTCTTGCTTCTTTGACTACTTCTCTGTACTTCTCCTAGGGTATCTGTCCTTGCTTTCATCCTCTGTAAGTCTTGTTTTTATACCTAAGTGTGTCCAGGAGTCAGATTCTTTGATCTTTTGTGTACTGGTCAAATTGTAATTCAATTAACAAAATAACATATTGAGACATTTAATTTTTCTCCCCAACTATTTCCCCTTAACTAGCAGAACATAACCAAAACCACAACTCCATGCTTAAAAGGAAATATCTCTAATAGTCTTCTCTGTATATAAAATTAAATTCTCTTGTTATTATATTACTATATATCAATTACATACTTACCTTAAAATTTGTACTCAAAGGAGAAGAACAAAACCTTCATACTATGTAGTGCTTTCTTTCTTTTCTGGGTACCTTTCCCTCCATATCGTAGTTGTTCACTTTTAGTCTTTTAAATCCTGTCAAACTATTTTTAATGTCTGCCATTCTTTTAATTATCTTTTATTAGATTTTGCCAATTTTCTTAGCTAAGTTCATTTGTTATCCACCTTTTTTTTGATAGCTCTCAGATTTTCTTCTGCCTGATCATGCTATAGGCATTTAAAAGCATTTTATGTAAAATCAATAGCAATAGAGAAGTTCTTAAAACTGCCAAAGACTTACTTATTAGCAACATTTTTACCGGTTTTCTTTTTTCCCTTTATGTATATTTCTAGTCTTCACTTTGTTTCCCATCTACCTGAAATTTATTTGTTATTAACCTTTCTGTGTTCTCTTCTGACACAATGCAGTCCAAGTTAATGTAAAGAATACCATTCAAATCAGATTTTTTAAATATTACTGCAAATTTTAACTTCCAAAAAACTTACCTCAAAATCTCTCCAGTACCTGGGTTTCAGATGCTAAGCAATAATAAATAAACTAATAAAAAAAACGAAGAAAAAAACCCAAACCAGTGCAAATAAGATAAAAGTGCAGCCTATACTGAAAGTTTGAGATGTGGTAGAGAAACCCCATGCATTTATCTAGGCTTCCCTCAGGACTAATTTCTAGATTTGAAATCAGTTATACCAAAAGAAAAGAGATTTTTGGAGGATTTGAAATATTTACATTTGAGTCTGTCCTTTCCTAGGTGATTTGATAGTCGTGACTATATTTATCTTCTTGTGTAGGGATGGAATTTACCTTTTTAGGATAATATAATTTGCTACCTTAGATACATATAAAGATTTAGCATAGTGTACAGATAACCACTTAAATACTAGGATAAGTTTCTGAGATCTTGTTAATTTGGCTATTTATAGAAAAACATTCTGATAAATAACACATAGTAACTAAAATGTTATGATTGTCTCTATTTCTGTCCAATTTCTTTCTCCTGTTTCTCAGTAAAATCCTTTAAAATGTCAGACTCTTTTTCCTCCACAAAATTATTTTGGGGGGATGTGACCATGGGAGATCACCTCATCAACCTTGTGTTTTACCTTTCTAAAAAAAAGTCACCAGTCAAATGTCCATCTAGTTTATATCCATCAATGACAGTGTTAATTCTCAGGAAACTGATTTTTAACTTACTTTTTCACGGATAATTCATGGTAAATTAGAACAGATTTCTAACAAAAATTTACACTTTCCAAATCTTTTTGCAATGCTTGTCATTTGATGAATATTCCTGGATGACTATATCTTTTCCTACTGCAATGTCCTCTGTTCTTAACTCATTATATCATGTGCCATATACACTGAATACATAATGTATGGAAATTAAAACACATCCAGCGAAGTTAAGTAACTCTTCTGCAAGTCCTACCATGGAACTCAGATATACAAGTTCAGAGATTCAGATCTTTAAAATTTTTTATTTCCTTCCTTTCCCCCTCTTTTTTTTGTTTTTTTTTTTCCTTCTCTCAAGCTCTTTCCTCCCTATTAGATTTTTTTATGAGGGAAATGGAGTGAAAACACTGATGCCTTCGCAGTTGAAAAAATTATAATATGTTCTAATTAGTCATCAGTCATTTTAAAATCCATTTTAAATGAACAGTGAAATCTCCAATGTTATTTATTAATATTCCCCAGACAAAAATATATTTTGTTCAATGGTCTTAAATAGCTTTGGAGTCAGTGTGTGCAAATTTACCCTGTCATCATTCTATTGTGGGGAAAAAAAAAAAAAGTGATTGGATAATCTGCGGAGAAAGCAAGAAAAGACAATTATTTTATGTTCCAGTCAGTTACTTTCAAGTGACAGACCTAATGGAAGTGGGGAATGTATCTGATGTAAGTTTGACTAACAGTGTTGAGCTGGCTCCAAAGTCACTGTTTTACTTACTTAAAGTTAGAACTAAGTCAGCAGTTTATTGGGCTCAAGGTAAGGAAGATTCACGCAGGTCAGTCATTTGGAGCGCAATAAACAGCAGATACAGTAATTCTGCTTGGCAGATGCACTGCAGGCATCGAGAGCTCCAGCCACAAATCAGCAGTGCTTACTTAAATGTTCCATGACTCTGCTTATCACTTTTTCAAAAGGATGTCATCATTCAATGAAATGAACATGCTGTCATTATTAAAATAAAAAAGAACTAAGATACAGCTCTAAAAAGTTTAAAGCCACTTGAACCTATATCAAACTCCACTCCAGTTAATCTAAAAACATTTTTAATGTTTTTATGTAAAATCTTTCTAGCTTTAATTACTAGGCATCTTATTTGTAGAGGAATATACCTCTAAAAAGATATTAAACCTACGAGAGGAAACCTTACTGTAGCCTTTGGGTATCTGAAGGGGTCCTAAAAGAAAGCAGCTGAGGGACTTTTTAGGATGTCAGGTAGTGATAGGACTAGGGGGAATGGGTTCAAACTAGAGCAGGGTAGATTTAGATGAGATGTTAGGAAGAAGTTGTTCTCCAAGAGAGTGGTGAGACACTGGAACAGGTGGCCCAGAGTGGTGATGGAAGCCCCATCCCTGGAAGTTTTTAAGGCCAGGCTGGATGGGGCTCTGAGCAACCTGCTCTAGTGGGAGGTGTCCCTGGCCATGATAGGGAGGTTGGAACTGGATGATCTTTAAGGTTCCTTTCAACCCTGAAAATTCTATTATTCTATAAATTCTATACCTCAAAATCAAATAACATGAATAGAAATAGAGAAAAATAATACCAACTACTGGGATAAAAAGAGGTTTGTTTGCAAAAGTGTGATTATTTTCAAAATAGCTGTATTTTGTTCAGCTTTTTAGCCTGAGTTTTAGAAAGGTTTAAACATCATATAAATTGTCAGTAAAATGTATAGTAAGCCTTGTGAGGATCACACACTATAAATCTTCGTATCAGCCTTTTAATTAAGAAAAAAACCCTAACATTTGATGAAATAAAGGCTGATTGGTAATTATCTTCTCAGATGTATGTTCCATTTCAGTTGAAATTGCAAACCTAGAACCCTCATCACTGGGGGTTATTCAAGTGAGCATCCTGTATCCCTGCATCTCAGTCTACAAACTTCCTCCTATTAAAAAAAAAAAAAAAAAAAAAAAAAAAAGAAAAATAAAAGCATCAAGGCTGAATAAGGCATGAGAAAGAGATGATGATGTCTCTCCAGGGATGGAGAATCCACTACATCCCTGGGCAGCCCATTCCAATGTCTGATCACCCTCTCAGTAAAGAAATTCTTTCTAATATCCAACCTAAACTTCCCCTGGCACAACTTAAGTCCATGCCCTCTTGTCTTACTGGCAGCTGCCTGGGAGAAGAGACCAACCCCCCCTGGCTCCCACCTCCTTTCAGGGAGTTGTAGAGAGCGATGAGGTCTCCCCTGAGCCTCCTCTTCTCCAGGCTGAACACCCCCAGCTCCCTCAGCCTCTCCTCACAGGACTTGTGCTGGAGTCCCTTCACCAGCCTGGTTGCCCTCCTTTGGACCTGCTCCAGGACCTCAATCTCCTTCCTGAACTGAGGGGCCCAGAACTGGACACAGGACTCGAGCTGTGGCCTCACCAGGGCTGAGTACAGGGGCAGAATCCCTTCCCTGGACCTGCTGGCCACACTGTTCCTGATCCAGGCCAGGATGCCATTGGCCTTCTTGTGAAGCCTTCTTGGCTGCATGATTCTAGGGTATCACATAGTTACTTATGTCAAAGTAGTCATGCAGTTCATGACATTCAATTTTTCACTTAGCACTGAGAAAATTCAGATTTCTTGATCTAAAACACAATTAAAAATGATGCAAATCTGAATTTCAAGAGTAACAGGTTTCCTGAATGCTGTCAAAAATTGTCTTCTGGACAGTTTTTTTGTATATTGTTTTTCTTTTACTTTCTCTTCTTTTCCTCTTCTTGATCAGTAGAAAATTGTCATCAAACAAAAAAGCAAACACCTTTCATGTTTCTTGCAAAATATGAATTCTGATAATCTTCATGTTAATCAATACTTGTCTACCTAGGACTACACAAGACCAGAGATTTTCCAAGAGTAGTAAAAAACTTGTGTTCCACATTCCATTCAACCCTTCTATTGAAAAAATAAATAAATAAAGAAAAAAAAAAAGATGTTAAATTGCATTCTTTTTTTTTTTTCAATGAGAGGTATGAAATGAAATTCTTATTTCCTGAATAGCAAGTCTTTCACTTATTTCCGTTACCATGAAAAATCCAGCTTTAAACATAAACCAATTACAAAAATAAGATTATCACTATTGCTATAAACCCCTAATATGTGTTGACATTTTGTATAACTGCCTGCTGTTTCTGAACTAGATACCACCACTTCATTGATTTGTATCATCCAAGAGTTTCAGCATTAAATTATGCAAGACTTCAGCTCAATAGAGCTACAATAGTGATTATTACTACTGAATACATTCCAATTATGCAAATTATTAGTTTAAAGTTTAAATTATTAAATGTAAGTAGTTTTCAGTTTTCATCAGTATATTTTAATGTGGTTAAAACTGTTCTCATATTTAATTTCCTGAGCATCTTCCTGTCTAATTAATCACAGTATGTGTGGAGTTATACTTCTAGACAACCACAAAGGACTTCATTTTTATAGCTTGCTTATGGGTTTTTTATGATGGGTGTTACTCAGACTATTCTACTCCTGAGTAAATTTTTCAAGACTCTTCACAATGACTTTAGGAAGGTACTGGTCTGTGATGTTGTCACAGTTTAATGCTGGTCTGGTAATTAAATGAATGAAAGATGCTCTCTATTAACCCCTCTTCCCACCTCAATAGCAAAAGGAGAGAGAATAAAGGAGAAAGTTATGAGATGGAAACTAAACTACACAGCTTTAATGAACGAGTAATGATGAAGAGGAAAATAAGCACCCAAGCAGTGGCCCTTTGTTCTGCATGCCATTCTCCAGCAGTAACTATAAACATTAAGAGTTGTCAGTCCTAGAAACAGACACTGACTGAAAGCCATGCTGTTAATTTCAGAATGTGCACTTAATAGAGACATAACTGCAAAATAAAATTACTAAAAGAAAATCGATTGTATCCTGGCTCGGATCAGGTCAGATGAGATATAAAATATCTCACACTGTAAATATGTGATACTTTTATCAAGGAAAAAAAAAGCAACACAAAAACTGGTATTTTGAATTCTCTTGTGATAAAATCTATAAAACTGTATTGCTGAGCTGCCATTCAGAAGGATCTCAACAAGGTGTAGAAATGGACCAACAGGAACCTCATCAAGTTTCATAGCACAAAATGCAAAATCTTGCCTCTGGGAATGAGTAATCCCATGCATCATTACATGTTAGGGACCCACTGATGTGGATTTGCTTCATTGCTCTTTGTAAGAAGTTGAACTTCAGCCAATATGTTTTTGTGACAAAGTCAGCCAACAGCACCTGTGGCTGCATTAGGCCAAGAACTGTCAGAAGGTTGCGGGAGGAGATCCTTACTCTCTGCTCAGTCCTGGTGAGACATTTGGAGTCCTGGGTTGAATTTTGGCCTGCCCATTACAAGACAGAGGGACACATATTGGAGCAAGTCCAGAAGAGAGCCACAAAGTTGATGAAGCCACTGGAGCACCTGGCATACAAGGAAAGACTGAGAGAAGTAGGGTGGTTTACATTGGAGAAGCAAAGTCTCTGGGGCATCTCATCAACATGTATACATATCTGATGGTGGGGAGCAAAGCCAAAGATGCAGACTCCTCTCAGTAGTGACCAGTGAGAGGACATGGGGTAAGAGGCAGAAACTGAAGCACTGAAAATTAGATTTAAACATAAGAAAATGCTTTTTTCTCTAAGAGTATTCAGAGACTGGAAATTTACCCAGAGTGGCTGTGGAGTCTCCACCTTTAGTGATATTTAGAACTCAACAGGATGTGGCCCTGAGCAATGAGACCTAGGTAACTCTCTTCTGAGCTGTGGGAGTTGGACTGGTTGACAACCAGAAATCCCTTTCAACCTCAACTATTCTGCTATTCTGTTTCTGCCTAGTCCAGTTCTTGAACTATTTGGTCAGTACTTATGGGGAGATGCAATGTCAGTGGTAGTCTGAATTACAGTCAGAAGCAGCAATCAAAAAAAAAAAATATTTTTAAGGTAAAAAATAATTCCCCCAAAGGTCTAAAAGTACTTTAATTTTTTTTCCAAGGATTGTACTAGTGTTTAATACCACAAATTATACAGATTGTTGAAATTCAGATAAGTTAGTAGAATGTGGAGACTTAAGAATGTCCTCTTTTAACAGGTTGTTAGAATAACATTGATAATGTATGTACTTTATAAATGATATTTTTCAGGCATTCTTTCGCACAAAAAATATTTCCCTTTATAAAACTGGTTTACCAATAACAGCCGCTTAAAAGCTTGAACACACTTACTTATGTAAATTTGCAGTACTTTTCCTGAAAAAGAAGTTTACTGGGATCAGTACATCACTGATTACCAAGGAATGAAAGGGCATCTGAATCTATGAAGCTTGTAATCTGGCACAAACCTTTTGTGAAATAAAGAGCAACAAGCATTGTTTTGAGGAGTATCAAAAAATCTAAGGTGTTACCCATTGCTGGGGTTTTGCATGTCTTCCTCTGAAACACCCCATACTGATATGCATTGGTGTAAAACCCAACAACAGAGAGTGAATAGAAGCTGCAAAAGGCCTGCACTTCCTTTGTCTAAATGAATGGGTTTTAGTGACTGGCTCTGAAACAGGTTTAAATATTTTGGGATGGAAAGAGAAAGTAGCTCTGATGTGAATCATGGCTATGTATCAGCTACTGAAAAAACTGGTAAACTCGGAAAACACAGCAGTCTGACCCGAAAGTGCTCTGTGCTCACACCAGAGCTTAAGGGATACCTTTAATGTGTCCCTCCTTAGCATGTTTATGAGAGTCATGGCCTCTGCTCATAGACCTGTGTGGACTGTTGGTCCTCTGGCAAAATTTTTGAAAAAAAAACCAACCCTAGGACACTTTTGTCTGCCAGATAAAGCATAAATATGGTGAGCTATGAGGGGACTATTCTCTCAATGAATGTGTGTAATTGTTATGAACAATTTTTAGAACACTGTGCTAGTATTTTGTGTTATCTCATTGCTAGTACTTACATCTAAACAGAATTTGAAGGGTTAGTTTTTATTACATTACCAAAGACAAAGGCTGCACGCAGGGATCTTATTAAAAGCAGTTTGACTTAATCATCACTAAAGCTACAATTACACTGGCTCATTTAAGCCCTACATGGTGAGACAATTAGCTTCTAAAACTGTTTTGTTTTGTTTAAAAAAATACATACTGGAGAAAAAGAAAACATTTTTCCCTAATCAATGGAAAAGAAAAAAGCATTCAGCTTCTCAATAGACGTCATGCTTGTCTCAAGGGAAATGCTTAAATATCAAAAGGGGTAAGTATTATTTCTTTTATTCTACAAAACCTCAGGCTAGAAATCTTTTAAGGAAGTCCTGTGGCACATTGTATGTCATAGATAACAATCCATTTTAATTAGCTAGATCTCAACTCGTATTTACAAAACTCTATGTTCAAATTTTTATTGATCACAGTAATGAGAAATCGTTCCCTAAATTATTTGCAATTAAAGTGTTTTTAAAAAGATTATGAGCATGTTCATGATTTTCCATCTAAGTCTGATAAAAATGGTTTTTATTTTTATCTCTCTCAGTGTGTATGCTTGTGTGAGAGCATGACCAGCACTAACCACTGAACTGAGGTCAGTCCTCTCACCTATCCTAGATGATTCAAATCTGTTCAGTTTTGTTGCTGATTTTAGGGCTTTTAGGGCTTTTAGGGCTTTTGTACTTTCTGCAGCTGGAAATGGATTTGCAAGCAATCCATTTAAACACATGATACCATGAGATTACTGTCACTTGTGAACACCATCAAAAGCAAGCAAGATTTCTTTTGGAGGTTGACCACAAATTGTAATGAAAATACTATTGTCTCCTTGATATCACATTAAAGCCTCCTTTGCTGAAAAATAAAGACCTAATCTCAGTTGAACCATTTGATCTGAGATCTGGTTTTGTCCAAGTGAATTTATCAAGTAAGTTTATCAAAGTCTGCTAGAAAACCCAGTAACAACAACAAAAATTTTTTACTATTAAATACAAAAACTTCTCTTGTGAGTTGTATACTATACAGCTTCCTAGCCATCTGTCTGTAATGATTTCAAATATAAAGAAACACTTTGGAGGAACAGCAGCAGTGTCTTGTTTCTGTGGTGGAAAAGGCTCACGATATAAGTACAACTGCATGTGTTCTTTTCTAGTTGAATTAATTTTAATGTGTCCTAAAAAAAAAAAAAAAAAAGTCATAGAATGATTTGGGATGGAAGAAACCTTAAAGATCATCTAGTTCCAAACCCTGTGCCATGCGCAAGGGTACCTCCCACTAGACCAGATTTCTCAAAGACCCATCCAACCTGGCCTTGAGCTCTTCCATGGATGAAGCACCCATAACCTCCCTTGAGCAATCTGTTTGAGTGTCTCACCACTCCCATAGTCAATAATTTCTCCCTGAAACCTAGTCTAAATATACGCTCTTCCAGTTTAAACCTACTGTCCCTGTCACTATATGGCCTTGTACGAAGTCCCTTTCTGGCTTTCCTGTATGGCTTCTTCAGGTACTGGAATTCTCTCTGAAGCCTTCTCTTCTCCTGGTTGAACGACCCCAAGTTTCTCAGCCTGTCTTCATAGAACTGTTCCAGACCTCTGGTGGTCTTCGTGGCCCTTCTCTGGACCCACTTGAGCACGTCCATGTCCTTCTTATGCTGAACTCAGAGCTGAACACAATACTACAGGTGGGATCTCATGAGAGCAGAGCAGAGGGGGAGAATCACTTTCCTTGACCCGATGGCCATGCTTCTTTTGATGCAGCCCAGAATATGGTTGGCTCTGGGTTTCAAGTACATGTGGCTAGTTCTCAATAATACAGTGTAGTAACATATATATGAATTTACCTTACATATTATGCAAATTGATGAAGCTCAGAGCTGAGATAAGGGAATACCTAGAAAAAGATTTAATTCTTCACAGTGTCATGATTTGGTTAGAACACCCAGGGAGTCAGATCAGATCCTCTTTCTTTCTAAACTCCTTCTCAGAGAAGAGCCTAGGTGTGGCTGGATCCAACCTTATAGTGTCAGACCTGGCCCTCACAGGGAGACTGATTAAAATGTTATGATCTGAGGAAATGCTCAACTGACAGATAAGATTATTAGATATTGGATTAAGGTGAAGCAATGTTCAAGGTCTGTATTAGAACAGTCTTGGATCCAGTGTTGTGCCAGACAATGGGGGAGAGTTGGTGTCAACTAAGCTCCCAAAGCCCAGCATGTAGCCCCTCATTTTATTGGCTTTTTTCTCTTAGTAAACGTGACATATCAGATTAAACAACTGCAGCAGACCCCTGTCTTCTTTTCTCCTCAGCCCCTATTGCTGTCTCCATCCTCTCCAGCAGTCAGGAATGAAAATGAGGGTCTGTTTGAGGGGTTACAATGGCAGCGTGGCACTGCTCCCTGCAGGCAAGTCCCTTTGGGGTTCTAATGAGGTTCTGTTCAAGGGATTACAATGGTCCCTGTGGATCACTCCCTTGCACATGGTCATTTTGGTTCCTGTTTTTTTCCTTTGAGAATTCTTTCTGTAATTGTTTCCGCCCCCCCCCTCCCCCCCCAACTTTACTAGGAACTAAAATATCATTTGCATACCAGTTTACATTATTTTTGTCTGTGCTTCCAGTTCTGGGTCTGTGCTTCCAGTTCTGGCACAGAACATTTCACAGGGAGAAAACCTCAGGGAGGTGTTATTGAAAGAATGTTCCAGGTAACCTGTGAAATATTTGTTTGCCTGTTTTTATTTAACAATGATCCTATTTCTTTGTTCATTTCATTTATCATAGATACTTAGTCCTTTTCTAAACAGCAGGCAGTTGCAAATTAATATAATTCCAGTAAAAGCAGTAGTAACCCCTAAGTTACATTTTTTGAGATCTAATCTAGTTGCCATTGATGTTGAGAGTAATATCTTGCATTTGTATATTGCTCTTTGCTTGCAGATCTCATACTCCTTACGAATGAGAAAATTATCTTCATAATCCCTACTTTGTGGAGAAATTAATTAAAACACAGAGATAAACTGACTTTTTCAGCATCTTTTAAGTCTCTTACATGTATCTTTTAGACCTTAGTGACTAATTACAACATTTTCCCTAGCACATTGGACACCTGATATATCAAGCACTACATTTAATATATTCTTCCACCAAGTATTTGAAAACTCTTTCATGTCTGTGTAACAGACTGTAATTTTTTGCCTTTTCAAGCAAGCCAATGGCAAGTAATTCCCTCACCCAGACTGCTCAGAGATCTTTATGAAATTTTCTAATTTAATTGGGGCACATGCTACCACAGTAACATCAGGTTATTCCAGTAAGAAGGATGTCTTTAACATGCCAGAAAAACACAAAAATTTCAGAGAGAGGGATTGTTCTCCCCTGTTGTTCTTATTTCCTTGCTCTAATTCTGGCTTATCAATATCTCCAGCAGAATTCCCAGGCTACCCAGGTTTGTCAGATGACTTACTTGTGTCTGAGACTGCAGTACCCTGAGACAGCTGCAATTCACCTTGAATAATCAGAGTTTCACTTTTTACATACAATTTTGAGAGGGCACCATGCGTTCTGAAACCCACTTTAATAAGGACTGTGAAAAGTCACATGGAGCATACAAATGCTTTGACTAGGATAAGAATGTTTAGGTTTTTCCTACAATTTCTTGTAGATATTGTAAATGAATCTCTGAAATGCAGTGTGCTGCCAGAGTGAAGTAGAGGAAATTGACTGCTCTAATGAGTCTGATAGGTTCATTTTACCACTGCACTTACGAGTATTTTGCTCAAATTATTGCTCTAAAGAAGGTGCTATACAAATATAAATTGTTTTTCTTCCACTTAAGAAAGTAATAACACACTTCAGTAGTCAAACTGGAACATGAATATAAAGATGTTATGGTTGACTGCAGGTATCTGAACTTTGATCCCTTGGATTGTATGCATAGATAGATACTGTTCTTGTAACAACTGTTTTTTTCATAAGTAGTATCTCTAAAGTTTTAATCAGAATACTGCATGAGTAGGTAAACAATATCATCATCTTCACTTTAGCATTAATTGCCTATACATGTTTCACAAATTTCATCTTTTTTACTCCACATAATTTTTGGTTCTTATATCTCCTAAGCAACCTTTCCTGAAAGTTTTGGAGGGAGGGTGAAATATATTTCTTAGCTTCTCAAAAGGCCTTAAACATTGATCTGTAGTTCCCAACAAATGACAGTGTTGACTATGTACCCTGGACCTTTCAATTTTGAGCTGATTATAAACTAAAGAGCCTTACTATCAGTGTCCTGAGTATCCCGATATCTTCTATCAGCCTGTTAGCACCTTCTTCTTTGTACACAATGGACTTTGGACCTGGTTTCTTCTTTTGCCTTACCTGCTGTTGATGTACACCTTTACCAACCTCTACTTCTGCTGCTTGCTGTTGTGGGATCCCTTTGGGATTAATCTGCCCATAAAAGCACAGTCTGTGCTGGAGTTCCCCTCATCTCATGGCTTTTTTTCCGCTACAGAACAGTTTTGCTGGTCCCTGATTTATTCCTGCTGTACAAGAGTCCATATCCCTGTCTGAATTACACTGTTTATTAATTTACTATGTCAGCGTGAAATAAGAACATTTTTCACATGAGCCAATGGATTTATCTGATTGCCATTCATGCTAGCACCGGAAGGCCAGGGTTGTGACTTATTTTCTTGTAGACAAATTGCAGTTTTTTTCCTTTGAGTAAGTTATTAGCCTAATAGCATTTCTACTCCAAGAGTACCCAGAAGCCATGGTTATCTGGTTTATCATGGTGTTATTATGCTAAAACTAACTTTCCAAATTACACTGGAACAGAAAGTATTATGCAGTTAGTTCTGTGTACTTATATTTTTTTCTTTATGACACCAAGGAAAGCAGTAAGATACTTTTCCATCTGTTCTGTATTAAAAAGCAAAATTTGCATGGGATGTATACTGAAGAAATAATTAGACTTTGTGACACCTATAAGATCTGTGACTATTAATGCTCCTTTTTTTTATTGTAAACTTGATTAAATTTGATGTCCAGTTAACTGGCAACACGAAGAGGTTGCATGCAACACTTACTCTGCCATTCAAGCAGTAATCTGTGTACCTTTCCCCACCTTCTCCTAGTCCATCAAAATGCACTAATGAAATTTTGCTGCCCACTTGTCAGTACAGTATATATCTCACATACGAAATTTATTGAAAAAAATGAGATACATCTCTTAATTCTTCAAAAGACAGAGAATGTAATAGTTACAGGAGGCGAAAACCTTATTTTTAGTGGAGTGAATATATCTTCCAGTAAAAACTCCTATATAACCTTGGTAGGATTGTAACAGAAATGTTGAGGGGTTTTTTGTTTGTTTGGAGTTTTTTTTGTCCTTGTTTTGATGGGTGGAGTCACCATTGCCTCTGGAATTGAGAGTAACAGCTTCTTGCCCTTTTAGCATCTTGAGGAGCAATCTGCCTCACAGAGAATCTCCTTTAGAGTGGTTACAAAGAGAGAGATGGTAAACTTGTGATACACTTTGTCCTACAGGATTTGTAAGGCTTGAGGTATGGAAGACAGATCTGAAGATTAATCTTCTAGGGTCTGAGAAATCATAGGTGTCATCATTAAGAGCTTTCTTTGAGAGTAAACAGTGTATTCAGCCTATTTAAAAAATAGAGGATAGGCATTGGAACTACTTAACAGACTGCTACAACTAGTGGCTGTTACCCACTGTTCCCTGCTTTTCTTCCCTGTGACTTGTGCAAGAATGATGCTGCAGGTTTCAAGCTCCAAGCCTCTGATGGATTGTGTTACTATTGCTCTAGTTCCTTTGTCCTTCCTATTCATCTGATAAGGAACTGTTGGAACCCTGTAGTTCCTATTTTCTTTTTTGGCCATAGGCTTGGTTCCTTTTGTTATATGAAAGATGGCAAGTCCTTAAGTCCTTGCACATGAAACATATGGACTTCGTGGGATGTGATTTATCTTAGTCACCTTTAATGCAGTAAGACCCTTCTGAAAGCAAGTTGACCATCCTGTTCAGTCTTCACTGAATACTTTTTCACATCTCCTTCTTCTCTTAGTTGGAAAAGACATTATGTGATGAACTACCAGCCTTGAACATTTCAGTGAGGGGGCATTAACAGTTTCCCTGGGCAACCTGTTCCATTGTCTCACCATTCTCACAGTCAAGAATGTCTTTCTACTACACAATCTAAATCTACTCAATCCCAGTTTAAAACCACTGCTTCATATTCCATGACTTCAAGTCTCTTCCCAGCTTTGTTGTAGGTCTCCTTTAGGTACTACAAGTCTGCTATAAGGTCTTTGGGGAGCTCTCCTCCAGGGTGAACAATCCCAACTTTCTCAGTCTGTCTTCATAGGAGAGGTGCTTCAGCCCTCTCATAATTTTTGTGGCACTCATAATTCATATGAGGCTATGTGGCCCCTAAGTAATTAATATCATACTAAACAGTTATCTTCTACTTATACTTGAAGCGGGTTTATCAGTTACTTTTATTGAAAGGAGAAAAAAAAATGTAATCTAAATTCTTTAGGAATATGTACTGATCCATCTCCAAAACAATACTGTACTTGCTGTTCCATCTGTAGTCTCAAACACATTATCCCTAATCTGATTCTGCTACAATTTGGGCCTCTACCTTAGCATAAGGTCTTCAATCCTTTCAGACTTTCACTGTACAATGTCTTGTGTATTTGGTTGGCAGTCCTGGCATGAATGTCTGAGTTTAAGTGTTTGTCTCTCTTTGAAACCAGTCCTATGTCTTCCTACTAGTGTCTTAATTTACTTTTTCCTTTCCCAGATAATGCATTCAAAATTTTTGTATTTCTTTGATCGATATATATTTTTAGATATATATTTACTTTGTATTTCTAAGACCAAAGAGCAGCAGCAAAAGGACAGAGATAGTTTCTCATTCCACTGATCATAGTTGGTATGCAGAAGAACAGGAGGAGAAGAAAAGCTTAAAAGGTGAAGTGAAAATAATCTAATCTGGAGGGCAGTGACCTTTTTTTTGGCAAATAGATTGTTTAGCACCATGGGAAACAGACAGGTCTCTACTTCATAGCTTCAGATTTTTTGAAAAATGTATAATTTAGCCATATTCTTGAATATTTTCAAGAAATGACAAATGTTAGTCAGATAGTAACTCACTGCATAAGACTCTGATCCAAATCAGTGAGGTGGGACAAGATTTCACTAAGAAAGGAATTACTGATTATTTCCAATAAGAACAAAGCAATATATTTCTTTGATTTCTCATCCATGGCAGCACTAATTCACTGAAACTGACCTTAAGAAGAAGAATTCACAAAACTGGCAACAAGCACTGAAGTGGAAGTCAAAACTAGACACTTTTCTTGGAGAATTTAAGCCAAAATTATTGTATTTTATTCAGATAAAAAACCCTAAAAGTTAATTTTACTATGGGAATGGTGCCTTTACTGTGTATAGAATCTTTTAATAGAATGTTATTGCACATATTCTATGTGCAACAAGACATAAGGATATCTGTAATTTAATTTACAAAATTTAAATTTAATTTAAAAAATGCTGTATTTTAATTAATATCAGACTTTATTGTAAAAATATTTTACCACTATGTCCAGAAATGTTTCTACGATAATCTGAATAGAAAAAAAGAAGAATGTGTGAAGTGAGAGTGAATTAAAAAGTACAAACTTCAACACAAAGGTTCAAGAGTAATTTTGAATATAGATGATTTGTATAAGATAAGCAAATTCCTTTTGAAATGTCACAAGAAAATGTGTGATTGTATAATGATCTCAAATGGCTTCTGTTTTATACACAGAGCATAATCCTGTTCAACTTGCATATATTTAGTCATTTGGAATAGCACTTTTAGAAGTATTTAAGCAAGTCTAATATATAGAATAAAAAGGTTAACAAAGCTTCAAGTACTTTCTTCATGCAAATTATTTTATTTTAATAAGAATGGCACAGTTGGTTTTATTTAAATTGTTCTGTGACTTACTCAAGTACGTAATTGAAGGGCACCTGAAAGCAGACACCCAGAGACCAGAAAGGTGTAAGCAGAGCAGCCTATGTGGGACTTCTTTTCAGAATAAGATACTTAACTCCCCTGGAATAATAGAAACTATTTGTGTTCTACTATGTATTTGGAGTGGTTTAATTTCTTGTACCTCAGATCAGTATTTTGCTATCTTTCTGGTGCCTTGTGGAAACTGTATTGTTTTTACAGAACAAAAGCTTTGTGTCTCAGTTTAAAAAGTTGGAAGAGGAAGAAATCTTTTTTCTTATTAAAAAAACATCAAGAGAATGGAGCAACTACATAGTGATGACAGAGAGAAAAAACCACAACCCTGATTTGTAAATATATACAGGATGAATTTAACTAACAAACTTTGTCTAATTTAATGACAAAATGGGTGAGATTATTTAGGAATAACTATAAAGTTGCACACTAAAGCAAGTAGTCAAGAGAAGAAAATGGAGAATTTTCTGAAATAACAGCATCGTAGTATAGCAAGGGTGTGAGCTGTTGAAAAAATAGTAACAATAGGAAGCACACGGATATGAGAAAAGGACTTCAGTAAAGTTAGTTTGGATCAAAAACAGTTTAGGAAAATAAAATAATGTAAACTGATATAATGCTGTAAATTTTACCACAAAGCCAAGGTGTTCATTTAGATTTGTTCGAATTTGAATCTGTCAAACCCCCCCAACAAACAACAAAAAACCCCCATCATATCTCTTTACAAAAACCATACCTCTCTACAAAAGAGATATCCACAACTGTTATGAATGTTATGAAATTAACCTAAGAAGTTGGTTTTGTTTTTTTTAAATTTATTTTAGGAAGTATTGGAAATTTTAGATGAGGTAGATGTACACTTTATGAAAGAGCTAAACGGAGAAAAAATTTGTACTGACTAGTCATTGACTGACTGCATTCAAAAGGAGCCTCTAAATCTTGGAGTTCAAAATTAAAAGCATCGGTCAAGGAAGAGTGTTCATAAATAATCTCAATAGACATAGAAGGTGAAGGTTCAAATCTTATGGCTTTCTGGACTTCTTTTTCTATGAAATCAAAGATATTATATCCACCTGTATTGAAGCAGCCATAAGAAACTTGGTTGGAGTGCTTCATCTCCAGCTGAATGAACAAACATCACAAAAAGGATCTTAAGACTTAGTAAAGATACTGTAAATGCAATAAAATGAGATATCTCTCAAATTACACTAGACACTTCTATATAGTAATGGTATCTTTCTTCTTTATCCAAGTGTCCTTGAACTGCAGCCATACATCTTATTTCCACTATCTTTTTCAATTTGGATAGCTGAGTAAACTTTTATTATTGTATAATACTCTCATGCTA
The DNA here is from genome assembly GCA_023637945.1 of Phaethornis superciliosus. NCBI lineage: Eukaryota > Metazoa > Chordata > Aves > Apodiformes > Trochilidae > Phaethornis > Phaethornis superciliosus. The sequence continues at coordinate 72,376,559 of JAJQWJ010000003.1, read as the reverse complement.
ACAAAAAGATACAAACCTGTGATAAATCTTGCACATAGTATTTAGAAAGCATGTGCATGTTCTCCTGACAGATTTGTTTGCAGAAGATGACTACAGGAATGATTCAGGTAATCATGAGATATCTTATGAGAGGAGTGAGCAGGATACCTAGTCTGCAGGGGATCATGACTACTGCCTTTACCACCTAATAAACATAGAGGGAGCTGAGGAGAAAATAAGCATTAAGGAGTGACAACTTCATTACAAAATGCGAAGATAAGGAAGAGTGGAGTTGGACAGGTAGGTATGTTAAATTAATAATAAGCATATTTTAATGAAATACATGAACTTAAGGCTATTAAAAATCAAGCCTAATTCTGTCCTAGTTTCTGAACTAGTTCTAGTTTCCAATGTAAGTAGAATGCATCTTTCACTTGAGACACTTTCTCATGAGCATAAATAAGCAGAAATTTTCTTTAACGAAATTAAACCTATTTCATTTTTGATAATGTTGGTTCTTCCCTGATTACAGTACAGACACACAAACTTTCTCACTGTAGATAGTTTTGGGAGTTCAGTCGCAGCCTTCTTTAAGTACCCCTTAAAAGCAAAAATAATTCTGTGGTCCAAAATACTAGTTCTGTTTTGCTTGATATTTCAAGCCTTCTTCAAGCCTTCTGTTATCTTCGCACTTCTAGGAATGAAAGTAAGATTGGAACTATCAGAACATAATATCAGCAGAAGGTATCTTGTAGATAAGGCTAGGTTCCCATGGTGAAATGCTGACTGCAGTGAAATCAGTGGCCAAAATGAGAAATATCTTATGTTTTCCCATATTGCCTATTGAACTTAAATTATAAATTCCTCAAGGTAATGGACTTTTTTTTATATAGTAAATGTATACAAAGTTACTCTTTCATCAGTTGTGAGTAACAGTGTGTGAAAGAAGTAAATATAATAATATGCTCAGGGGTTTTAGTTAATAAATATGTGGTCACACTCCAGAGCAGTTAAGCTAGAATTTACAAAGTTAAACAGTTCAGTGATTTTATTTAATCTCCATGACACTAATACAGAGGTCAAAAGGACTGTTATTTTTAGGGAACTACCATGTCAGTAGTAAATCAAGGCTGGAGAAGGACACAGTAAAAAAAGTTACCATAAGAAAAGTATAAACAATAGCCAACTTTTTTTTTACTACAGAAAAGAAAAAAAAAAAAAAAAAAGAAGAAGAAGAAAAAAAAAAAAAACAAAACCCCACACCAGTTAATTTTGAGAGAAAAGGAACAGGAGGAAAAGACGTAGCTCTAGTGCCTAATAGGAAATACCCAGCGGCAATCATTCTTACAGTCCAGTCCCTACATATAAATGTTTTTGTGTACAAGAACATAATGCTGGAGAGCAATGTGGGAGTCCTCCATAGAAGTCGCACGACCAGCGTGAGCCTTATGCTACACTGACATTCCTCAGAATAAAGCCTGCAAGAGATCCCAGTGGAAAAAAGCAACATTATCCACTGCAAATTAATTGGACTTGACGGGCCACTTTATTGTACCGTTTGGTATACACTGCACACATTTATAGATATTGCCACAGATATGCCATAAACCAGTGTCAAATAAGTCGCTTGCAGGTAATCTGAAATTTGCATTCTGATCCAGTAGAGGAAATGTAGAAGGAAAAGGAGCCAAAGCTATAACCTATTTGTATTTAGCAAGCACAGTGTTTAGTCATATCTGTCTGCATTACCTTAGACCACTTGTACTCTCAGGTAAATCATAACATCATAACCTGAAAATAATAAAAAATGAAGTTCAAGGATGATGGAATGAAGGAAGAAAATACGTAGGATCAGTAATACTGAGAAGTATCAAAATTAAGATATTAGGTGGTTTTTTTCCTCATAGAACCAGTAATGACTGTAGTATAATCACTAGTAATACTGAGTGAAATTATATTTAACAGATAACCTGAGGAGAGTATGTCTGAAAATATTACAACACTGTGTTAATGACCTAACAGTAGAAAATATTTTAAGATGCTTAAAATCTAAATTACTTTTAGTTTCTGAAGCATTATCATTTAGATTAATAGTAGCTGTCCTGCAGCAAGGTTTGTTTCTTGCCTCAAATCCTCTCAAGTTGTGTGATGCAAGTTGTGTGATCCTCAAACTGTAGGTACATTATGAATTCTTACTCAGGTACCCAGATTTAACTCAGAAATTTTTTCTGCCCTGAAGACAGAAATATACCCAAATACATAAAGCCATTTTGGCTGAAATATAATTCAAAGACATTTCAATGATGAGAAAGACATAAGTGAAATGTATGGTTCGGTTTATCTCTTTACAATCATCAAAAATGTGAGGAGGAAAACTTATCTAGTGTTCTCTAAAAAGCCATCTTCAAGGGCAGAGGGGAAAGGCGTAGCATATTGTGTCAGAAATTCCAAATTCATTCAAGTTTAGTGGTTGTTAGTGGTCCATTGTTTTGGGTTCCTTTTGGTTTTGTTTTGGATTCTGTTTTATTGGTTTGTTAATTGATTTTTTTGAGTTTTGGCAACCAGAATACTTGGGATATGGGGGAAAATACTGCCCTACTATGACTAAGAATGTTTCTGAAGTATAAACAATATATAATAATATAAATTACATATGTATATATATATTTTTTAAAAAATAAAGTTAATACCCAATTTAGTTTCTTATGGATATATGATTTCATTAGAATACAAGATTAATAGATATTGAATGAATTTTAGAATGGTAGCCACAACTAGCTTTTTAAAAACATAAATACTTATTAATAATTTGAAAGCTGGGTAGTTTTAGACAACTCAGGGAAGAGCTGGTCCATCAATTTGATGTATGAGAGCAAGTAAAAACACATTCATCTTACTGCTCCTTGTCACAAATTTTGAATTAAGCTAAACAGTTAAGGGCAAACACATTAATTTTGTTTCTTTAAGTTCCTATTTAAAATCAATGGGTTGTCCAAACTTTTATTGAAGTTACCAAGATCTATAATATAACTAATACCAGTGGTTAGGATTTCACTCATGTTAATAAATATGAGTGTATATTCAGTCTAGGAAATTTTCATCTGTTCTTAAATACAAAGTAAGGCTTCAAACCAGTATACACTCTCACATCTGAATGAAACAGCTTGGGGGTCTTGGTTAATGAAGAGCTCAACAGGAGCCAGCAATGTGCTCTTGCATCTCAGAAAGACAAATATATTGTTGGCTGCATCAAAAGAATCATGGCCATCAGGACAAGGGAAGTGATTTTCCCTCTACTCTGCTCTTGTGAGACCTTGCCTGAGGTATTGTGTCCAGTTCTGGAGTCCCCAGTACAAGATAGACATGGGACTGTTGGAATGACACCAGAGGAGATTTTTGCTACCTTTGCCCAACTGCATATTTTGACAAACTGACACAAAACCTCTTCTGAACTGGTCAGTAACAAAAAAAAGTGAATCACCTTGACGTTTTTAGCATGTAAGGAAGGAAAGGTTGGGTAGTGGGTTAAATCTGAAAAAAAAAAATAGTGTATAAAACAAATGAAAATATAAGCTTGAGTATCATTTTCAGTATTTCTTATTTTAAAGCAGGACTGAGAGGAGATAGACAATATTTTTCAGAGTTTGCTAGTTTTATGTTCTGCTTTGTCAGCTCATATAAAATATAGCCTTTCTCATATGAATATCACCTGGATGAAAAAGGTCTGCTATTTTACCATACAATATCTCACTTGAAAGGGAGAGAGAGATCTGCCATATGTATCTAGAAGCAATCAGCATTTCCTTCCCCCCCTGTAATTTATGCAGCTGGACTCCCAGAGCTTATTCTGTAATGTACTGACATGAGCTAACTTATAAGCCTCTAGAGTTCAGAGTAGCCAATTATACCTGCTGACTGTCTGCTGGTAGCCATGGTATCTGCAGGCTTTGCTGGTTGTTCTCACAGCAATCTCAGAGCTTAAATAAGCTCAGACACTGTCTCATCCAGTTCAAAATTCATACCGCTTTGGCTGTTGCAGAGGGATCACACTGCCACTCGTTAGGGACTGAAGTGCAAGGCTGTGGAGCCCAGAGGGTTTTGTTCTCTGCCAAGAATCCTTCATAGGAACAGGAGGGATATATTCTCCTTAGGCTCATGCAGATGTTTTAGCAAAATTTAGCAAAAATACAGAGCTTCTGTTTATACATCTGTTCTTCATAAATTTGGTTTCATGCTATGTCTGAAATAGCATGTTCATGATATTTATGAAAACAACCTGCAAACAATCTGTGGTGAAGTGCAAAATACTGATTATTTATGCTGTGAGTCGAAATTTATTTGAAAAAGCCAAGGAAGTAAAGTAAGAATATTCCAGTGTATTATTATTATCACTGAATTTTCACAAGTAAACATAATTGGCCAAGTACTTCGGGTCATGCCCTTGTTCTTATGTCATATTCTTCTAATTTGAAAAAGACACCTTTGGGAGGAAGGTGACTCAATTCTCAGAATCAGTTAAAGTGCGAAAGCATCTTATTTTCTAAATCTGCTGTCAATGCAGTATGATTTCAGTTTTTAAACAGATTTGAGTTATTAAATATCAACAGATGCACAATTTGATCCAAAAATTCTCCTTCACAACAAGGAATTAACTTACAAAGGAATTTATTGTGCAAAAATAAGAAAAAATATTTGTAGCAAGTTACCTTTTAGTTCTAAACACTGATGCTGACCCATACAAACAAAACCAAATATTTCCAGGGTAGCAGGTGCACTTTGCACTACTCTGCAACCTGTTTCTACTGGATAGCCTTTGCAGAAATGTAATTGAGAAGCATAAGTGCTTCTTACATAGCTTTATCTTTCTGCCTAACATAGTTTCACTCAAGTGTTCTCTCTGACTGCTCAGTTATGTCACTTCTGTCTCTTGCTCAACTGCAGTATTCTCTTACCACCACTAATTGAAGTTCCTGATAAGCTTAAAGGTGTGCTTATTGGCCCTTCTTTTTTTTTTTTTTTTCTTTCTTTAGTCTCAAAAGGTCCACTAGATCTAGTACCTGAAATGTTTACAGGAACCACTACATAATGTTTAATATATACCTTGAGAAACACAAGATAGTAATGAGCACAATTTATCTTTGCAGATTTATTTGCCCCTGAGAACAGTTTTTGAAAAAACAGTTTTTGAGGACTATTGTTTGTCAAAAAATATAATTTTTTTCAGTGTCATATTTCATCTCTCAGATATCTATCCAACCTTCATGATTTTGAGATCTTTTTCTGAAGAAATTACATTCAATTGGCATTCTAGAATGTCCTTACTCCTTTTGGAGTTCTTACTCCAAAAATTCAGTTAATGTTTACTATTCTATATTAACATGACTTTCTAGAGGGACAGCCAAATATTGAGACTAAAAAGTTCAAAGCATACTAACTTTCTACATCATAAATATAATACAATTCTAAAATAAATACATACTGAAGCATAGACTTGCTTATGCACCGAAGTGCAAGACTTGGCAATCTCTACTTGATTCTTCAACTCTAACACAGTATTGAACTTCAAGAACTAGTACTTAAACCTAGTACTGATAAACCCAGTTATACTGAAAGCATCATAACTTGCCTGCAAAGAATAGTAACAAGATAATAACATTTCCAAGAAAATAGTAATAGTTTCCTGTAATTTAACTTCTAATAATTAAACAGTTCTTGTTTGCTGCTGTTAATACCTGGTGAAAGGAGAGTTGACTTCAATCATGTCTTTCCAAAAAATGTTTCTGTGAGAATCAACCATCTTGCTCTTCATTTGTTTGACAAGAATTAAATACAGTTGTATAAACTAGAAGCTTATATCTGACCATGTAATAAACCAGTGATGTTCTGAATAGTATCAGACGCCTACATTTATATTCATTTGTTCACAGAAAGTAGAATTTTATGCTTTCATGATTAATAAGGCAGCACAAAACCTTTTCAAATCAATACTTACCTTCATTTTTTCAGTGATATGAAAGTATTTTGCATTAAACATAGCCTGATCATATCAGTTCAATGAACTTGAAACTTTGCACATTTGAAATGTGCAAATGTGTTCAATTTTATGGCAGATAAATTCTACAGCCTAATTTAGAAATCAGTGTGTACTCTTGATAAAAAATTAAAATATCCAAGCCTATAAATCTATTACATGATGTCTTAGGTGTAATAAGAACATAGTTATAGAAAAACAATGATACAGTGCTGCATTATTCCTCAAAGGACTAAAGATAAACACAAGACAGAGGACTTAATTAGCTCAAACACCAGAAGAGTTTACCTAGATATATTGCAAAAAAACTCCTTTGGTTTCAGCACACCATTTTGTGGGTGATGAAAACAGGGCAAAAATAACTTCTGTAGCTTATCAATAGAAAAGACAAGTCCTGCATCAGATACCATGTGGCAGAAGAAGTAGGGAGATGATCGCCCCCTCATACTTGGCACTGATGAAGCCACATCTCTAACATTGTGTTCAGTTTTGGGTCCCCCACTACAAGAAAAATATGAGTTACTGGAGTGAATTGAGGGAGAACAACCAAGCTGGTGAAGGGTCTAAAGCAAAAGTCTTACGAGGAGCATCTGAGAGAATTGTGATTGTTTAGTACGAAGAAGAGACGGGAGTGACACCTTATTGCTCGCTATAACCACCTGAAAGGAGATTGTGTAGTGCGGTGGGGATTGATCTCTTCTCCCATGTAGCCAATGAGAGAGTGAGAGGAAATGGTCTCAAGTTGCACCAGGGGAGGAATTTCTTTACTGAAAGAGTAGTCAGGTATTGGAACAGGCTACCCAGGAAAGGAGGGGATTCACCATCACTGGAGGTGTTAAAAAAATGCATGGGCATGACAATTCAGGACATGGCTTAGTTGGTGTGGTGGTGTTGAATTCATGGCTGGATCTTAGAGGTCTTTTCCAACCTTAATGAGTCTATAATTCTAACTGTACAGTATCTCAGATCTACTTATGTCCTTCAGATACTCCTTGTAGGATTTGTACACTAGACCCTTAACGAGCTTTTTTGCCCTGCTCTGGACTTGCTCCAGCACCTCCATGACTTTCTTGTAGTGGGGGACCCCAGACTGAACAAATTACTCAAAATGTACTCCCTAACCTTCCCTTGGTACCACTATTCTAACTGCATGTTCATAGTACCTAATTATTTTTCCATCAAAATTTCAAATATCTAACAAGTTTTACTCCTTCAAACTGAATATATATTTTTTTAATGGATAGGTTTTTTCCACCCACACCATAAAAGATGATAATGCATTACATTGCAGTTAATAGGTGTTATGCATAAATTTACTTTTAAGTAGAACAAATTCCTTTATGCAATTTAATTCTTGAACCACTGGGAGCCTTTATTAAATTGTCTCTCTACATATTAATTTGTCTTGGCAGACAATTTGTGATATTATTATTCTTATGATGATGCTATATCAGAAGATGAAAACAAAACATATGGGAAATCTATCCATCCTATTCTGCTCTTATCACTTCCCTTATTGTTTATATATTAAGTGAAGTTCCTGTGATGTAAAGCACATATTCTTAATGTTTCAAAAACACATTATTCCTTTTGTAGCTAATGAAGACCCTTTTTGAACTCTAAATAGTGCTAATAGCTCTGTTAACTTTATGGAAAAAATATTCAGTATTATTAAAGAGAATTTAATTTTAACTTTTGACTTCTCTTTTCTGAGGCTAAATAAACTACACCAAGAGGGCTTATTCCCTTTATGCTCAATTTTCATCCCACGCAAACAGGGTCAAATCAAGCATAGTAAAGAGTTACATCAGTTTCACTCTTAAAAGACCAATGGCACAATTAATGAAAGCTAGATCTGCTTTATAGTTTTCATTAGCTTTTTCCTACTTTCCTCTTTCACAGATTAGTCATTTACTTAAAAGTACTTGGGAACTGGAACAGACTATCACAAGGTATAAAACTGCATCTTCTGTGTATCTTTTATTCTGAAGAGATATAACCATAATTCCTTCCTATAAATGTCTCCAAGAAAGCAAGCCCAGGTTTGCTATAAATACATCACAATGTATTTTGAACTTATATCTCCTAAATAATTTCTCCAAGGTTTCTATCTTGTATGGCTCCTTTAAAAAAAATCTGTTCCTCATTGTCCCAGCAAATTAAATGTCTATATTATTGGGAATAAATCACTCACTTGCTAGATTATTTTTGTTGTTGTTTTTGACCTGCTTTGCCCTAGGACTGTGGTTGCCTGTTGAGTGAAAAGGGAGAAAGAGGAATAATTTTTGTGGCACTGATGTTCTTAACTAACAGACTGATGATTGTTTATTACTTTGTGAAGTTGTCATTGTCTATTCTGATCTAATAAATCAAGCTATTGACTAGAGGCAAATTCATTGAATAATTATTGTGTAACTTTATATGATATTTTTAGTACTCAAAAATCTTACTAGGTTCCTAGGACTCTTTGGGTTTTGTGTGTTTATTTGTTTTTCTTTTCTCTTTTTTTTTTTTTTTTAGCATCTTTAGCATCTTTTATTCATTTTTGGACACTGGATTGTGGTAATATACATATATTCTCCATTTATCATACGATGAACATTTTTTTTGGTGAGGAGATACTATCATAAAAAAATGAGGTCAACAAATATTTTTTTTTTTTCTCCTACCCCTCATTTACGTTTTGTAAAGTAGTAGGCATTGAAACCTTAACTGTTTAAGGGGTTTAATGAGAACATGTACAACACAAGAGTAATTTTTTGTTGTTGTTGTTGTAAAAGTGATATAGATTGCTATGGAATAAAAAGTAAGCTCTTTCTCCTTCTCTCTTCTTAAAAAGATAAGTTTCCTGGTAAGCAACAAGGTGCTAAGAGGTCAGCTTCACATTTATTTTTCAGTAAGTAGTTCAATAGTCAAAGTGATCATACATTTTTGTTTGGGAAAAAAAAAGAGTGAGCTCCATTAGATGCTGGAAAGTGTATTTCTTTTCACTGAAACTTGAAGTGACATTGCATTGTTAACCTGCTGACCCTACCCAGATTTAATGGTATCTGAAATAATGCTAAGATAATAAACAGTGTCAAGTAGTTCTACAGTGTTTTGAATTTAGCATTCTATGTGTCTTTAATATTTTCCTTTTCACCTTACAGTGAAACAATGTTGAGAGCAGTTTGTTTTATTTAAGTCCCCAGATAATATAATATAATAATAGCAAGAGTAAAGGGTAATTAAGAACCTAATATTAAAAATCTTCCAAAGAAGTAGGCTATTGGTTGGACTGTTAGCAAAACTGATTTCATTAAGAAAAGGACAAAGACTAAAACTAATTGGATTAAACACCCACTGGACATTAAACAATGCCATTTCAAAAGTAATTTTTAAGAGGATTTACACAAGAAAAATCAATATGCCACAATGAAGAAGAATGAAAATTGGCTTTAATCAGTTGTTAACATTGTCTGAAAGCTGCTGTGTCCTCTTTCAGAAAGAAAGGATGTCCTTTTGTGTGGCACATATGAGGAGATTGAAAAAAAAAGAAACTCTGGGGTGCTTTCAAGTAATGCAAAACACTTTTCTTATAAATCAATCTCTCCTTAAACATGATTTGTTTTCTATAATAGTTTTTCTGACAGATATCTGTAAGATATTAAGTATTCTTTCTACTATTAACATTCATGAAACAGATAATAATTGTCAAGACCTTGTGGACAGAAGTTTAGATGAGATGTTTTCTGCTTTGACAAGCAGATCTATGCTATTCAATACTGAATGATGCGTGAGAATGCTGCTGTCAGATTCACTAACAATATGAATCATTCTCCTTTGTAATCAATATCTTCAATGGCTGATGACTAGCAGGGGACCAGAAGCGTGAGAACATTTAGCTGCTTGTCTTGCTGAGCATTGTCATTTAACTTCATCTTAAAAGCTGCCTTCAGGTGTCATTGAACAAAAGTAAGATGATACAGACCAATACCTTGAAATTAATCTCATTTTCATGTTGAGGTAAGTCAACTCATAGTGTCAGCACAACTGAAGAATAGTCAACATCCACCTCATGAATCCTTTAGTAATTCTCTTTTGCTTTCAGCAATGTATATATATATATATATATATAGTTACATAATATTTAATTTGTTCTCATATAAAGAGTACAAAACCACTAGTATTTTTCAGCTATCTGCTAAATGACATTAGCTCATCATACACATATTTTAAGAAAATAATTCTACAAGTTTAATTTCTGCTGATGTACTGACAGTATTCCGTTCACTCTTTGTAAAACAGATGGTACCTAAAAATCTTAATTCCTCAAAAACATAAAGGTACGAAGTTCTTTTGTCATTCAACATGTCATTTTTCTTCAGGATTGCATGGTATGTTATTGATATTTCAGGAACTGATAATACTTTCCACAATAACGTTTTAGAATAATTAATATTACATTCTCAGCCTATTTTCTACTTTTATGTTTATACTTGGCCAATGACAATACAAGCTTTTTTTTATGATATTGCAGTGATTACAATATTGTTAGTCATCCATTTATCTTTCTCCCTCTCTAAAAGATGTTGTCTCCATTTCATCTAGATGAAATTTCTTATTTCTTATTTCTTTTTCCTAAGTGAGTATTTTTTTTTAACTTTCATTAACATGCTGTTTACTTAGATTGAATCAACTTCATTCATACAACTGCTTAATCCTTCCTTTACCTTCTTAGTGTTATTTAGAAATCATGAACAATGAAGTTACATTAAATTTTCATCTTGTATTAAACTCCATCCACGGGCACCCCCTTGTCGTAGGGGAGGAGCTTCAATGCCCTTGTGAGGTCGTGAGCTATGCTGGCTGTGGCATATGCCTCCAGGGTCTCCCATGCCAGACGGGTCACAACTGAAGATTCAAAGTGTGTCCATTGGCAGGATGGGCTCAGTAGCTGTCAGGCAACCATCCTAGGAGAAGGACAACTCTAACTCTAAACCCGGGTAGATGGAGTTCATTTATTCCTGTAAGGCCATCCATCTAAGAGAAGGATACTCTAACTAAACTGTCACTGTCATCGTCCAAACTTGCTAGGCTGTGGCAGATGAACCTTCGGGGCCAGTTCTGTGCACGCTGTGTCTCACCTAAAAAAGCCACAGTGCAGGCTCAGAGGGTGCACCCACACTTGTAAAGCCCTGCGGTGACAGGTGAGGGACAAAATGGCAGGGAAAGGTGGACTGGAAGTGGCTGACCCAACTCTGCAAGCAGGCAGCTCAGGACATTGTTGGTTCGAGACTGACCCAGGAGATGACAGTCTTGTTTGGCAGCATCCTGAGTGACCAAGCAGCCTTTTTTCAAGGAGAGCACTGCTTGTTCCACATAGAGAGGGGCTTAGAAAAGGTGGCCTGACCAAAGCTCATCTCCACCCTCCACCCAGTTGGCTACCTGTGGTCAGTGGGCATCTTCTGATGCATCATCTAGAACAAAGACAAAGAGACAAAAGCATATATCAGCCTCTAAAGGTGTGTTCAGATTGACATTTGCATGTTGGAACATCAGAACTATGCTTGATACAGCAGACAGTGGGTGTCCTGAGTGTTGTTCTGCTCTAATTGCTCACAAACTGTCACTACTTAACATCGACATTGCTGTTCTCAGTGAAGTCTGTCTTCATGATGAAGATAGTGTAGCCCAAGGCTACAAGGCTCAACAATTCAGCACATTTCACAATAACCAATTTGGTGAAAACCAAATTGGACATAGCTCCTACTTTGGGAAAGACTCTTAAGACCATACAGCAACTGAAAACTGGCAAGGCAGCTGAGGTTGATGGAATCCCATCTGAAGTATGGAGACCAAGCACTCCATGATAAAGTTGAGGAGCCCGTTGTGAATTGTTGGGAACAAGGCAAATTACCACCAGATCTCTGTGACGCAGTCATCATCACCTGTGTAAGAAGAAACGAGAAAAGTCAAACTGAAGCAGCAAAAAAGAAGCCGCTCTGCAGCGCATAACATCCTGCTTTGCAGAAGCTGCAGATCTTTTTGGGCTGGAAGTCAGCTTGAAGGAGACAGAAGTTCTCTACCTGCCTGCACCATAGGAAGACTTCTATCATCCCCATATCACAATAGGCGAATCAGAGCTTAAGATGATCCAGCAGTTCAGCTCTCTGGGATGCCAAGATCGACAAAGAGGTAGACAGCAGATTAGCAAAGGCATACAGTGTATTCAGAACTTCTTAAAAGAGTCTGGAGCAATAAACACCTGGAGAAAAGTACAAAGATCAGTGTCTACAGAGCCATTGTACAGTCTAGTCTTTTATATGGGTCTGCATCATGGGTCACCTACCGCCACCACCTGTGACTCCTTGAATATTTCCATCAGTGCTGCCTCCATACAATCCTAAAGATCCACGGGACTGACTGTGTGACCAGTGTTCCTGTCCTTGAACAGGCAGGGGTCACCAGTATTGAGGCCGTGCTACTGAGGACACAGTTGTGCCGGGCAGGGCACGTCTCTAGGATGGAGGATCGCCATCTCCCTAAGATTGTGTCTATGGTGAACTTGCCACATGGTGCTGCAATAGAGGAGCGCCAATGAGGAGATACAAGGACTCCCTGAAACAATCCCTCAGCTTTGGCCATATTGACTGCCACCAGTGCTCCACTCTGGCCTCCAGTTGGGAGACATGGAGACACCATCCATAACACTGTTGCCTCCTTTGAAAACACATGGAGAATCAGTCTGGAGGAGAAAAGGTAGCACAGAAAGAACCATGCCCTGGCTGTCCTCTCACAGGAGACTTTCTGCTGCGCCTTTTGCAACCCCACTGCCTGTCCCATATTGGCCTTATCAGCCACCAGCATGCTTGCTGCATGTGTGGGTGGAGCCCTTCTGAAATCTTCATTTGCGAAGCCAAGCCAAAACTGCGAATGACAGCAGTGTCTCTTGACCATATTGCATTTTTTTAACTCCTATAATTTAGTGAAACTTTCACACTTTTTTTGTCTCAGCAAATTTTTAGATATTTACTCTATGATCTTAAGCAAAACTTAGATCAGATTTTATGCTTTGCATAAATTACATTGCTAATAATTTACTCTAAACCAGTCTTCTAGATTTATATTTACATTAATCTATGTTATGCACCATTGTTTAATTATTTTTTAACAAATCAGATATGAATATTTCCCTGCACTTAATGGAAGCATGTATTCGCTGTCACTACCTGGAATATTTTTTTCTGGCCTGAGTATTTCACACAACATTAGCTCTATTTCTGTTTCACAAAAATTCTGTAGTATATCAACATTCATTTAAAATACATTTCAGAAAGCCAACTGTCTTCTCATTTAGCTCGTCTGTAATTCCCATCTGCAAGTTATCAAGACCTGATGATTTAAAATTGTTTATCCCCCTATATAACCCCCTTGGATTATTGCAGTTCTTTACTAATGGAAAATAAAGTGCTCTACCATTTTTATGGGATATATTTCTGTTTTTTTGTAAAGTAGTAGGCATTGAAACCTTAACTGGTTAAGGGGTTTAATGAGAACATGTGCAACACAAATCCATCAAATATTTATTGAAAATTTCTGGCTGTTCTATCAGCACTTTCTTAATCATTGTGAAAAACCTTACCCCATCTCTCTTATTACAAGATTATATTAGTTCTAAGATTTCTTCTGTTCCTGACATAATTTGAAAGCATTTATTTTTTTACTCCTTCCAACATTGCATTTTGCTTGATGTCTTCAGACTTGATAGTTTTCTCCATTCAGTGATTAGGTTGTAATTTATTTATATTTTTATGTTATTTGAATTATAATTCTGGTTCCTAACGTTCTTGTTTACAGTATAACATAAAGCATGTTATACATTCATACAGATTAATCAATTATGTAAGATGTCTGGGGTGCTGTTGAAGATCAATAGTTTATCATAATTAACCCCTGGGCAAGCTATAGTTAAGAATGGAGATTACTTTTATACCAATGCACATTTAGATATTAATATTAACAGAATATAATGTTCAGGTTGTGAACACTTTTCATTTTATATTTTAATTGTGAAAATGAGCAGATATAGTTCTGAAGTGAGATCAAATTCATATTTTATACATTTGCAGCTCATGATTCCTTTGATGCATGGAAAATAAATCCATATTTATTTAACTTTCTTCTTTTCCTTTTCTATTATTTTTCCTTTTGAAAAGGAAAACTTTTTTCTTTTGTTTTCTTAATCTGCATTGATGCCTTTGTTACCCTAAGCAAAAAAAAGATGAAATATTTAGAATTCTTTTCTTATTGCTTTTTCTGTATTGTTGTGTGTCATTGTTTTGTGGGCTCTATTATATTTTTCTACATAATTTAAAATAAATGAAACATATATTTCTTAAAAATTAAAGATTCTGAAATAAAATCTTAACTGAGGAGAAAATTTTAAAAGTGAGAAACCAAGCCAAAACAGTGAGATTCCAATGTGTTCAGAAAGCAAATGGAGACTGAAAGAAGGAAGTGGAAAGAAATTCAGTTTAATAAATACAGACAATTAATTAATTGTCCATGTCTTTCTTTAATTATAAACTTAATAATAAAATAATAATTTCATGGAAGTCAAAATTTTTGTTTGAAGTCCTGGTGTTTTCTTGTAAAAATATATTGCTTTTCTGAGTAATATCATTCAAGTCACTGAAAAAAGCCACCACAAAACAAAACAAACAAATAAACAAATAAACAAACAAAATTAAAACCCCAAACCAAACAAAATAAAAACAAAGAAAAAAATTTACACTGATATGTATATACATGCAAAACTCTGCACAGTAACCTCATCTGTCTGAATAAGTTCTCTTCATTACTGCGCTTTCAAAAACTGAACTAGGAAAATTCATTACCTACTTTTTCATCTAAATTCTTCCATACACAATAAAATACATTACTTTAAAATACATTAGTTCAAAATAGAGTTTAATTAACTACAGTATCCATCGTGGACCAGACTCTAGTTCATTTGCTTAATGACGCATTTATTTCTATTGCTATAACCAAAAGATAACTTAAAAATTTATAAAAGCTATTATATCCTTTGTATTTTGATTTCCTGATTTCTTCAACTCTAAGACATTTGCATGAAATTTAAAATTACATGGCCATTATTTAATATGGTGCATTTTTTTTCCTTAAACATATTTTCTTCCAAGGTTCAAGAATTTACCAATAGAAATTTTCTGCAAGATGATGCATTAGAAAAAATTGAAGAGTAAATGCAAACTTTTAATATATCTTCTTTTTAAAATGGGGATAACAAACAGTCTTTTCTTTTCAGGGCTCTGTTTGTGCATGTGCATATAAGGATATATGCTCCCAGACATACCTGTGATACTTACAAATTAAAAAAAATGTATGAAACATCTTCTGCTCATGTCAGCATATGGATTTGCTAAAAATCTAATATAGCAAATGTATTGGGATTGTCTGGGATTAATTTTCCTTCCTTCATAGCAGCCCACACCATGGGGCCTTTGTATTTGTTGCTAAACTGGTGTTGATAACATGACAATATTTTGGATGTTGATGAATTGTTCTTGTACACTATCAAGACTTTTATTCTTTCCCCCCTTCTTTTTTTAAAGTGAGTAGACTGGGCGAGTGAATCGGGGAGGGAACATAACCTGGACAGCTGGTCCTAACTGAGCAAACATAGACTCTGTGCCATCTGGTGTCATGGTCTGAAATGAAAATTCAGGGAGGAGGAGGAAGGGAGCATGTTTGTGCTTGTGCTATTGGTCTTCCAAAGCAACAGTTAGTACTGAGGCCTGCTTTATAGAAAGTGGCTGAGATTCTGACGGTTGATGGAAGGCAGTCAATTACTTCCTCTTTTTCTTTTCTTAGACATGAAGCTTTTACTTATCCTTTTAAACTAGTTTCTTAATCCATGACTCTTCTTGACTTCTTTTGGTTTTCTCCTCAGCCCACAGTACAGGGAATGAGTGAGAATTTCAGGAGTTTGGCTTCCAGTCAGAGTAAATCCATGCCATGGTTTAGGCCCAGCTGATGGACTAAGTCCAGTGTGAATACTTGCTCTCTATATAATGAAAATATAACAAAAATATAGATATTAATAAAAGATTTATGGGTCAAGTCAATAACAAGTAAGGATCACTCATTAATTATGGTTACAGACAAAAGAGACTTGCCTTGGGGAAGAAAAAAAATATTTTCTTAACAATAAAATCAGAGGAGGATAATGAGTCATAAAACCAAATCTTAAAACAATTCTACCCTACCATGATTCTCCATGGCATCAAATCCACTTCTGTGCCTCCATGATCCTTCACAGGCTGCAGATCCACATCTCTCTCATTGTCACTCGCTGCAGCTCCAGCTCTGCCCGCCATGGTTCTTCATGGACTTTTTCATCGTGCTTCTCCATGGGTTGCAGATGGACAGCATGACATCCCACTGCAGTCTGTGGGGAAATCTCTGCTCAGACACCTCCCCCCCCCCCCTTTTGCTCACCAACCTTGGTACCTGTGCTGCAGCATTGCTCTCACCTTCTCTCCTCTGCTCTGCAGGTCTTTTTTGTAGTGGCATGTCCAGCAGCTTCTCATAGGAGCCACCCATATGACCTGATACAAGAACCCTGCCACACTAACCCAAGAAAGTGCCTTTGCAGAACCTTCAGGACAATCTGTTCCATGATTTTCCTGGGCACAGAGGTGAGACTGACTGGCTGATAATTCCCTGGGTTTTCCTTTTTTCCCCTTTTGAAAACTGATGTTTCTCCATTTCCAATCAGTGGAATTAAGCAGAATGCCATGACATGAAATTCTTCCACAAATTAGTACTTTGAATTCCAGATTTGAATTAATACATTGCTGAAGTATCTGGAAAAAAAAAAAAATAAAAATCACTCATTTTAGCATTTTAGTCTCCAAATAAAGAGATTCAGAAAGCTGTGGACCAAAACCAGTAGGCTAAAAATTAGTGTAATTTGTATCACAGGTATGGAAAATAGAAAATAAGTGGTTGAAAGAAAAAGCAAGTAATTCACAACAGCAAAAGAAATTGACAGAGGTCTTAAAAATGCATTTTGTATGCTTCAAAAATTAAAGGAAATACGCATGTCTGGTAGTCATGCACAGCCAAGTTTCTGTTTTCTTTATTCACTCTTGAGGTTCCCATTGGGTTCCATTTTTTAAGTCTATGCAATACGCATTCCAGTATCACTGCACAAGAAGCAGAAAAAGGTCTCTATCTCTCTTTGTTTATTTATGGAATAGTAAGTTTCTTTGTGATCCATGTTAAATTATATATGCTTTTCAACATTACAGTCCTTCCTGGACTGGAAGAAATGGACCATTTTTCAACTGCCTTTTCTGCTTATTCCAGCTAACTTTTTTCCTAACATGTGAACTTGACCCTTAATGAACACTGAAGCCTTTTCAGTTCCAAGAAACCAATTCCAGTAAGCAAACATGTTTGAAACATCTTTAATTCATGAAGGCAAAGCATCTGGCAGCCACCTTAGGAACCCCTAATAGGTAATCCTATTCTCATCTGAGCATAGAGACAATCTTGCTCGTCTCAGCTTTCATAAAGAAATGAGCTAAGAAGCTCTGAGTGAAGCTAGATGCACTTGGGAAGTGCCTGCAGGAGCCTGAAATTCAGGTGGAAATGACTACATGCCTCAGTATGTGGAAAAGAAAAGTAAGATCACTCTGAAGCTGTTTAGACATTCTGGATGTCTATGTAAAGAAGCAGTTTTGTTTTTGTTTTTGTTTTTTTTTTTTTAACTTCTGAAAAAATGTGCTTTTTCAATAACCTCAGAGTAATTCTGATGATTAATGAATTTAGGGAAGCATTTCAAATATTTCCCTGGAAAAAAAACCCAAAACCCATGTCCAAAACCACAGATAGGCCAAAGCAGAAACTATAGTACTGTGGAAACAGAGAACAAAATAAATCAAATTGTAGAGGGTGCAAATTAATTCTGGTCTGAATATTTGTTGTTTTCCACGTGCATAAAACATTCATAATTCCCACTATGTACAAAGTAGAACTCTATTTAAGTCTTTAGAGTAAAATAAAAAAAATATAAAAAAATAAAATTAAAAAAAAAAAAAAGTTTTAGCTATATAAGATGGTAGTATGCAAGTTCATTCAACCTGAGAATGCTCTTTTTTTATTTCACTGGTAAATGAATTTGATAATCATATTTCTGTAATGTAGTAACTACTATCAGAGAAGAAAAAACCAATACAGATGAAAAAACTTCCTTATTTTTTGTTTTATTTTGTTTAATTTTTGCTTGTTTGGTTGATTTTTAGAGAATGTTGGTGAAAAATAAATAAATACTTAGCATTACACTCATTTTCTAAAACACAAAGAGCATTTAATCTCTAGGCTTATAACTTTAACAGTAGTTACTATAGGAAATATAAACAATGAAGAAAATATACCAGGTACATTTTTTAAGGAGGTACATTTCTAAAGAAAATTAGATAACTAAAGTGAAGATTTTTTTTCTTCTGTTAAATTTTGGTGTGTTGGATTAATTTTTTTCTTGACTCATCTATTACAACAAAAGTTGCAGAGCTGCAGCATGAGTGATAGTAATCACTTACTCACAAAGTATTTTCTGTTTTCAAGTGGAAGAACTTTTTTCTTATCCAGAGGTAAAATTCTATACCCACAAGACATAGCCTTCAATTTTCAGTAGTTTATAAACATCCAAAATTTCCTGGGTCACTGTGAATTAAGATAATGGTACAATAAAGACATATTTTCTATTTCATTCTTAAAGATAAACTTTTATTTAAGATTATCAGATATAGATGTATACAGCATAGAGTTTTGGGTTCAGTTGCAGACATCTGCATTCTGATATCAATGTGCCTGATTATTTGCTACGTATATACAGTCCCGTCCCTTTTTGGCGATGGACTTTATGTATGGAATCTAGAGACTGACTCAGGTATTTCAATTACTTACCTAGTCCCCTCTGTGACCGCCTAAGGGACCCAAGTCATATATAAAGAGATTATTACAGCTATCAGGTTTAAGAGACAACTGAAACTTTCTCCAGTAGATTGAGGCAAATATAGTAATGCAAATAGCACTAAATGCCTGTTTTCAAGCATCTGAATCTCTCCTAAGAGGGATTCAGTGTCCTTTGCATAGGGTGCATTTGAGTTTGGCATCTAGTTGTCAGTCTCTGAAGGAATGATTTCCTGTTTATCTTTTGTCATACCAGCCAGTGGACATCTTAGGCCAATTCAAATTGTACTACATTCCTCTTTATAGGAATCTGATTTTTTTTACAAGTTACCTAATGTAAGGAGAACAAAATTCTTCTGTATTCTCCACCAATGATGTCTACTAAATATTTTTTGAGTATATTAAGAGCTTGGACACCCATCTCACTCATAGACTGTTATATATATCTGGTTGGTTATGGGAATATGCAGCTGAATCTTGCCAGAAACCTTGTCCTGGTTTGAGTCAGGATAGAACCAGCTTTTCCTTCTTGTAAATTCACTTTTCAGGCAAGTCTCTTTAAAGTCTCTCTAGCTGCACTTTTTGAAGTTAAGGGCTTGTATTTCATTTAGAGTTTGTGTCTAGGACTTATAATGCTCAGTGTTTATAGTGACTGCTGGAGAATGATATACAGAACCAGGGCCACTGCTTAGAGGCCTTGAGCAGAAGTACTTACTCTACAAGTGGATGTGCTCCCTCTCAGAGTTGAGATAATTGTCTTGTGCCACCACAATACATAAAAAGCCTTAATAATATTCATCAAGACATTCATACAAATTGCTAATAACTATATGGTATTTTGATCAAAATCAGCTCAAGAGAAAACAGAGAGGTGTAATTTTCTAATGTAAATTCAAAAGGATAATTACCAGTGGAAGTTTCCTGTGTCTAAATGAAAAATCACTGCAAATATAACACACTATATATCAGTGTTAAAGACCATATCACAGCTACAACTCCTGCTCCAGCATTGACCATCTGTAAACCACAAAGCAACATCAAGACCAGATAAGCAGTAACATATCATGTTCTGTACATGTCACATGAAGGGCAGCATAGCAGCAAATAACTCTAACAATTATGTGATGTGAGTTTTAAGTTTAAATTCATGCACTTCAGGACTCACAAAAAGAAAAAAGAAACTGAAATCTGATACTCTACCAACTGAGCTATCTGAGTCTCCTTGCACCAGAGCTGGTATTCAA
Source organism: Phaethornis superciliosus (assembly GCA_023637945.1). Taxonomy (NCBI): domain Eukaryota; kingdom Metazoa; phylum Chordata; class Aves; order Apodiformes; family Trochilidae; genus Phaethornis; species Phaethornis superciliosus. The sequence goes on along the minus strand of JAJQWJ010000003.1, from coordinate 72,356,321 downwards.
ACTATTCAGACAATTAGTCAAAATTTGAGCCTAGGCTCAAGCTAATGAGCTTGCCCTACATTGGATGCCAATAAATCTTTTAAAGTTTAACATTGGGCCAGCAATTAAACAAGTGACAGATACTCTCTATCAACCCCTCTTGGGAAAAAGAGTTGGGAGATGGAAACCAAACTACACAGTTTTAATGAAACAGTAATTATGAAAAAGAAAATAATGAAATATATAAAGAAATTGACAAATATATACAAAACCACCACCATGATCTCCCCCCAGTAATGCTCACATCACCACCAAGGATGCAGGGAAGGCCTAGATTGGGCTCCTGGGCCCATCAGCAGATGAAAGCTGGACACGAATGCAAAGATTCAGGAACAAGTGGACTGGGATCAAATGTAGAGAAAAGGATGGGATCCTCTTAGGACTCCGGTCATGTACAAAGAGAGCTTGACTCTTGTGATCACTCAGATTTATAGAGTATGATACATATGTGATGCAATAGTTCATTTGGTCAATTTTGGTAACTTCTCTGGTCCACTCCTCCCCAAAAGAGAGTTGCAGGTTTGACCTCTTTCTTCTCTTTTTTTTTTTTTTTTTTTTTTTTTTTTTTTTTTTTTTTCAGAGTATAAGATGCTTAGCAGAACTGAGCAGTGGCCTTGGTTCTGCATACCATTCCCCATCAGTAACTATAAGCACTGAGCATTGTCAGTCCTAGAAGCAGACACTGGCCAAAAAGCATGATGTTAATTCCAGCGACTGCAGTTACCCAGAAGAGACTTAACTGAAAAATATAATTACTAGAAAGAAAAATTGGTTCTCTCCTGGTGCAAACCCGGACATATCTGTTGGAATGGATCATCACATAAATGCTTGCAGAGATACCAGTCAGCTCCGAGGACTACTGTATAGATCACTGTAAAATGGAAACACTCCCAGGGTTCAAAAATCTGAGGGCTTTTCTCAAATACAAAGTATTTTAGAAACAGAATAATGCAAAAATAGACTTTTGAAGCAGCATCTTGGGTTTGCTTGAACAAACTCATTTTGTCCATGCCAGTGAATCCTATTTTAACAGTTTGACAGTGTAGTGAATAAGAACTGGCTAATGTGATCTTACATATATAGCCACAGTGTTTCAGGTTAGATATTCAGTTAGCTTTATCTGTCCTAGATAGTGTGTTGGGAAGAAGTTGACAAGTAGTGTCTGAGTGTTGGACTGGTAAACTAAAGCTAGCATGATAGCTACCTGCTGTGTGCCTTACGTATATATAGCACTTCTTTATTCACATCACAGAAACCAACTCCATCTGCAATAAAATATAAAACATAAAATATAAAAATGAAATAAAAAAATATATGTTATAAAGTATAAGATAAAATATAATATAGAAAATATAAAATAAATATAAAATGTAACATATAAAATAGTCTTGCACAGAAGAAAAAGAGAAAGTAAGAATTTTATTTTAACAAAATTTAATTAAACAAGTTTTCTGAAGTGTATGATATCCTGTAAAGCTTTTCATAGTTCAGATAGTGTCGAGTTGTCCTGATATCAATGAAATCTGGTTTCTGGACTTTAATTCATTAAACTCAATACCTTCCAAATAGAACAACCTCTGAAAATGTATTATTCACATATTTTCTCAAAAGAAGGCCATGTTCTGTATTTTTCAAAGCTATGTAATTGAACAAATGCTTTACAATAAAGCTTCTTATCTACAGTTTCCTGTAATACAACAATTATGTATTACAACAATTTTTTACCAACATACATATATTTCATTTTTACAATAAATTGTTATTTAATTGATGATTATTAATGATATATTATGATTTCTAAAGGTAAAGAACACTTGAAGATTAATCAGGTATTACTATACAGACAAAATTAAAATGCATTAAGGAGACTCCATCTCTGTTAAGCTAATCTTAGAATCTGTGACACTCTTCTCAGTACCTTTGACATTCAGACCCTGCAGGAGAGAAGAAGTGGGTAGGGTGCAGTTATTGCTCTAAATCAATCCTTTTCTCTACTAGAAATACTTCAAACAGGATTACACCATGCTGTTAGATTGCACAGGAACTGATCCATAGAGTGAAGTGCCAGGAACTCTCACATAGACAGCCTCGGTGTGATGCTTAGAGTGCCAGCAAAATGTCAAATCTCAAGTTGGTGGCAGGAAGCTGTCTGAACACAGCCCTAAAGAAAAGCATTTTTCAGCTTTAAATTTGATGAACTTAGTCTGTTGGCTACCCAGAAACTGAGTGAAGAAATATTCCCTGCAATCATCTAGAAAGAACTGTAAATTCTGAGTTTGATATGTAGCCTGGCAGTAGGAATGTTCACCATCTGTGTAAATTAAATAGACATTTATCTGATATGCCTTTTTATTCATATATAAATAATAACATGAAAATCCTTAAATGGCAATTTAATTTATGACAATGTGCCCTTATTTTCTATTAAACTTTACAACTTCTACACCCAATAACACATAAATAGGGAAATACATTTGCATGTATAAAGTATGAAAAGGTGGATGTACATTTTCTAAAAGTCAAGGAAATAATTTTTCTTTTAGTATCTTAATTTAAAAAATTCTCATCTTTAGCAAAAATGAATTATTTGAACATAACAAAACATGTATGATGGGGTAACGTTCTTCCTTCCCATGGATCACAGAAAAAAACCCCAAACCAAACCAAAAAAAAAAGATCCCAAATGAAAGCAATTTATAGAATCCAAAGTAGTTTACATTTGGAACTTAACAATCCAGCTGTGTTTACTTCTGCTAAATTTTTATTCCATGATTTGTGCCTTAGTTAAATGTATGTTCATTGCATTTTAGAGACCAAGGAAAACATTTGTTTATCAACTAGATTTCTTCCTTCCCCTCCAGTAACACTGAGTTTTAAGGGGAGTGAAAGTGCTATGAGGGCAAAATGACTGCAGCACAAAATGTATAAAACTAATTAGGTTTTAATGAACCAAGTGAAAATGGAGGGGGTTTGGAGAGAATGAAACTGGATGCAATTTAAGGTGTCAGAGAAAGCTTTATATTCATTCCTATAAATAAACTGTGCTGCATAACTTGAAGAGAATTTTAGAGTGAGAAACAGAGCTCTCCAATTGGTTACTTCAGGTTCTTTTAAAATAAGAGGAATCAGAAATCGAATTGGATTAGAGAATGTAGAAACTGATTGTTAAACTGGTGTGAAACTAGTCTTTGTTACATGGAAATACAAAAAACCCAAAACCCAACAGTAGCTAAATTTTAGTGTCAAAGACTTTCATAGGTCACAAAGTGGCAAACTCTCTCAGTTCTTCTTGCCCCATACCTTCAACTCCGGATGGTTTTACCCTTGACGTTTTCTTTACAGAACTCATATTATCCTTCAGCAGGGACATCTTACTATAGCTAAACAATTAAGCTTTCTGAGTCATAACAAAATAGAGAAGGAGGTCTCCATAGAACTTCAGATTTCCCATGTACATGACAATCTTATTACAGACACTAGAAAATCTCTAAAGCTGTACATCCTTTTGCTGAAAATTTAGGTGCTTAATTCAGAGGAGGTTTGACTGACACTCAGAAAGTGTGAAAGTAGCATCTCTGTTTTGAAAACAGGCATAGTTGCTGGAGTGACTGCAATAACCAAAGAGAGGACTAATACATTTGGTTTATGTTATTTTTTACTTTGAAGCTAGAGAATATTTGATGATCTTGTTGTAGTCCTCACTGGAAGGGTGGCTAGTTTAAAACTCACCACACAACTCAACACAAATATCACAGCCTTGGCACAGGACTGTGAAAATGAAAGCAACCAGTGTTAGAGCAGCAGAGGTGTTGTAAAGCAGGACTGAAGTGCCTTTTACAGAGATGTATTGAGATATTAATGCACAGAATCTGTCAGCACTGTGCCATGAACCAGTCTGTACTATAAATCTCTCGTTTTCATGAGCTGTAAAATCCCACAAACTTACAGAGAAAAATAAACACAATAAAAAATGTTTTCCCTAGCCCTAATACAGTTTATTTTTTATGAATATACATTTGCTTCTTTGTAGTATACTTTTTAACCAAGGAGCTGTCAAGAGCTGAGTAAATGGTAGCTAGATTATATTCAAGGTCCTTTTCGAAAACAGAAAAGAAAGACTTAAATACGAACATAAACCATTTCCTAAGGCTTCTGAAATACAGTTGCTGGTTCTGAAAATCTTTGAAGTCCCCTTGAGGATCTGTACTATAAAGTAATGGCCAAATTTGCTTTACCATTCTCAGAGGCATGGTTTCTTTTAGATTATCTACTAAGAAAAATACTATACAAATAATACTCATGACAGAGGAAAAATATCTGGATTGGTATTAATACAAACTCATTAAGATTTCAGAACTACATAGATTAAGAACCTGAAAATTCACATAATAATTCTCCATTTTTTCACAGAAGTTATTTAAAATAAAAGCTATGTTTATAATTTTTCATGTTTACCAGTTCAGGTTTTTCTTAAGTATTTTATCCTTGTTTTGCATTCATAAAATAAAACCATTACCTGATTGTTCTGCAAATTGAAGGATTTATCATGCCTCAAGGTATCATTAATATAGTTTTAAAGCAGTAATATTGAAAACTTTATAACATCACTGACGTGAATTTTCTTACTATCGAGTCATATTAACTTGCTACTTGCTTATTTGATTTTTATAACATTTTCTAATACTGAATTAAAAATATTTTCTTCATAATTGGGGTCCTTCCTGGTTATAATACATCCTCTGCATGAATTTCAGAAATTCAATAAATTATTTTGTAACTAGGATATGAAATATCGATATTGCACACTTTTTCTATATTATCCTATAAGACACATTGGTATTCTTGCCCTGCATATAACTTATAACATCATCTAAAAATACATATCATTATATTGTTCATATCCATACTCTTGAAATGGGACGGTTAGATAAGGCTAAGTAAAATAAGAGAAAATTCGTTTGTGTAAAAATAATGCTAAACTTGCTGGAAGCAGTAGTGAAATCTGAGGAGGAAAAATAAAAAAGCAAGGAGGCAACCTGTGTGTCTCTGTCCCTGCAATTCCTAGAGGTTACATATAATAAGATTAGGAAACAACACACAAATACAACTGAAAACCTTCCTAATGAAAACAAATTTCCCATGTTTGATGGCTTATAAATATCATGATTTTTTGATAGCAACATAATCTGGAAAGACAATTTAGTGCAACAAGAAGATTTCATTTTTTAAGCAAAGTGTTTGTCATAGTTCTTTTACAAAGAAAGAATAATTGAAATGACATTGGAATAACTCAGTTCCTCTTCCCCTAAGAAGCTGACAGTCATTGATGGAAGTGACACTTTTCTTTCCATGGTTATCTAATTTTTCCAGTAAAAATTCAGAAAATAAGTTAGTTTAAATGGATTGGTCATTGTATGTTATATGCATTGTCATGACAGCCTTATTTAGGCAAAACTGATTAGCACACACATCAGACATTTGAGACAGAAAGTTAAAGAAGTCATATCCTGTCCATCACTTTGCCAAATTGGCCTTAGTAGCTTAAGTTGCAGAATAACACTCATGCTCTGTTGAATCTCCTCATGTTCAGCTTTATAGCAGTACTTTTCCTAAAAAACATTTTACAGGTCCTCTCTTTTAAAATATTAATATATGTTAGCATGACAGTTCACTTATTCAGCAGCTCTTAAAATGAACAACTTTTCTTGAGTGTGTAATCTCTTCCTCATCTTTTAGTGGCTAAATTTAAATTCCCTCTGACATTCTGAGGCCATGAGAAATCAGACAAGAGTAAGTAATGTGCTTAATTTACTGTTAATTTGGCTTGTGTGCAAAACAGCTTTCTTCACCTTTTAGGCTAAAATTCACACTGCTTCCACTGACTTTTGCTAAAGTTCCACAAAACTTCTATTGGCATAATTCAGTCCATCAAGGTACATACATACTCCAGCCGAAACACTGAAAGTAGATATACTCTTAGTAACATTCTATCAGCATTGCTTGTTTCACATATAAAGAAAAGAATGAATTATAATAATTAGGAGAGCATAAGCTACAGTCATATGTGATGCACTTACTGGTACAATTTATAGAATCAGAGTCACAGAATGGTTTGGGTTGGAAAGAACCTTAAAGATCATTGAATTCCAGCCCCCCTGCATGGGCAGGACACCTTCCCACTAGACCAGGTTGCTCAAGGCCCTATGGAACCTGTATTTTAAATAAATGTAAACTAATAAAAATCTTTTGTGGGAAAGAACTTGTGAGGATGAGACAGGAGCATAGAGGGCTCTCTGAAGGTTCTCTCCAATTGAAGGATAGTAAATTATTTGTACTAGATCAGTCTCAGGGAACGGTCTTCAACTTCAAACCTTACTAAATACCTGTGCATTGGTGGCATTAAGTGAGTAATAAACTTCTTTTAAACTGATAAAAAAATAAGATTACAAAAATAAAGGAATTTCAGATTCTCTAGAACTTCAAGCAGATTGCAGAGAATGAGGAAATAACATTTATTTTGTTGGTTTGTGTGGCAGATGTATTTGAATTCTCTCCTAAATACAGAATTTTGATTTTATTTTAAGTGAAACACATTTTCTTTCTCCCAGGTTATCTGAAAGATGTCTATCTGAAAAACTCTCTGAACACTTACTTTTTTATTTATTGAGCTGAAAAATCAGTTATTCCAATAGTCTTGTACAGCCAAAGCACTCCTAACTATAAACATTTTCTCAGAAAAATAATTTTGTATTAGGAAAAATGATAGTACTGAATAAAAACACTAATTTTTATTTTTCAAGGGTAGAATACTAAAAGGAAGAAATAGTTTCTTGTGCAAGCAGATTTTGTTGTTTTATCTCCTTTTACACCTGCTTACCTAACAACATTGTCACATCTTGTTTTTCAATTCAATATTCAAGAAAAAACAAAGGGGGGAGGGGGCAACAGAAACAGTATAATACGTAATTTTGCTGCACGCTTTCAAGCAAAGTTGCAAATTAACTTTTCAGAGAGCTTCCACTTTCCTGGGCCAGGCTTAGTTTCTCCATAACTAGCAGATTTTATCTTAATTTGAAAATTAATCCCAAATATCTTGTACATGATGTAGACTTTTCATACATCTGTGCAGGCACAGCACCTGTGTGTTTGAAGCTGCCCTTCTAGATCCCATAAAAGCAAAATAGCAAGCCCTAGTCACCTTTGTGGGTCCTCACATGGGGAAGTGAAGAGGGCAAGACCACATATACGTGTAGGAGGGATCTTTAAATATCTCATTTTTCTTAGTCCTGCTCTAAGAGAGCACTACGCTAGAAGGGGTAGGGCTTCAAAGACAGAGCCATAAGAGCTGTTAGAAGAGATTCTATTGCTTACATCTGGACAGACTAGAGATGCCCTGAAGTCCCTTTCTTCCTGACATATGTTGTGAAGCCAGGTCATTTTTATGTCCCAGTCTGGTTGCTTTTCAACAATTCAATGGTAGCTTTAGAATTTTGACTAATTGTCTGCATTATTTTAAAACATTATTAAGATTAGAAATAATTTTATATAAAGAAGTCTATTTTAAGTTTGTGTCACCTTTTGTTGCATTTCTTTTTTTACTTTATTGTTAACAATAGGTTGTGGGCTTAAATGTGCACATAAGTCTAATTAATAGGCTGTTCCTGCTTTTTCCAGATCATTAATGAAGATGTTTAAAACTGACTTAACACACTGCTTCTCTCATATTCAATAGAACTCAAGAAAAGTTACCTCTTTTGTAGGAAAAAAACAGTGTCCTAATTCCTTACAATAATTGGTATCAATGTTGCTATCGCTCATAATTAGCTGAATATAAATTAGCTTGAAATATTACTGAGAAATTTATACTAAAGTAAACCTAATATTTCATTTACATGTGCTTTTAATTATTTGAACCATCACCAAAAAATTAAAACCTGCAATCAGTAAGGTTTCACCTTCACAGATGACTTTCTGGGAATTTAGTAAACAAAGGAGACATAAATATGATGATGATGAATTATTCCTAAGACTTTGCCTTTGCAATTACCTGTCAACTGCTTCTATTACAGCAGTTGAATGATGTATATGTATTTATTTAGCACTAATAAACAAAACCAAACAAACAAGTAAATAAGAGCCTAAAAATATTTTTTTCTCTCATCACAGGTCTTGTTCTCCAGACCCTTCACCAGCCTGGTTGCCCTTCTCTGAGCTTCCAGCAGCTCAATGTCTTTCCTGCAGTGAGGGTCCCAGAACTGGACAAAGTACTTGAGGTGTGGTCTCCCCAGTGCCAAGTACAGGGGCACCATCACTTCTCTTCTCCTGCTGGCCACTCTATTCCTGACACAAGCCAGGATGCTGTTGGCCTTCTTGGCCACCTGGGCACACGACTGGCTCATATTCATCCATCTGCCAGCCAGCACCCACAGATCCTTTTCTGCCTGGAAGATTTCCAGCCACTCCTCCTCAAGCCTGTAGCGTTGCTTAGGGCTGTTGTGACCAAAGTGCAGGATCTGGCACTTGGCCATGTTAAACCTCATTTTATTGACCTTGGTCCAGGGTCCAGACTGTCCAGCTCCATTTGCAGAGCCTTCCTGCCCTCTAGGATTTAGCCACAGGTGCCAGTGAATACATATTTCTAGGAACATTTAATAGTATAAATACAATGGTATTAAGATACTTGACCAGTAATAAAATACAATATAAGTTAACATTAACAATAAAAAAAAATATATATGTTTTGTATTACATCTGGATCATATCTTTTAGTGTCTTTCACTGGTGGGATTTAAATACTCTGTTAGTCAAGTAAATTTTAGCCAGTCTTTGCAAATTTAATTCTGTCTTGTGACTTGTTCATGAAACAGATTTTAAAATAGATTTTCAAATGGTTTAGAGCCTAAACAATCATGTGTTTCATGTAGTTTGATAAATAACTTCAAATCTCTGGACCTTATTTACTCAGTCCCAAAATTTCAGATCTATAAAACTGGGCAATGATTCTTCTTTTGATCTGCACTCTGTCTATTATACATTCTTATAACACTCCAAGTAGAAGAATAATGATATGGGCTAAAGAAAAAGACCTAAATTTAAAAAAATTAAAAATGAGTGCTTTATCATGAAGGTTATGTACACCATATTTTATTGAAATAAATTAAATATTATCCAATTTCTCTAAATCATACATAAATCACCTTGGGAATTTGCCTTCCTTTTTTGTTAGATTCTCAATTCTTCTGTAAGCATTAAAAATGCTATTTAGAAATAAATTGGGAAAAAGACAACCAAACAACACACAAACTTCTAACAGTTCTTTAAATCTATGTTTTAATAAGATATTACAAAAGAAACCTTTTGCAGTGTCTTTTCTCAAAAAATAGACTTTTTAATATTTTCTTTTAAAATTCCTTATAATAACCATGTTCATTTTTTTCCAGTTTCCATTTGGAACTATTCCACTGGACAGTTCATTACATCCAATTCTTATATTTCTAACTTTGAAAATGATTTGACTTGAATTCAGATCCTTTTTAACACCTGAAATTTGTAGTCACTGTTTCTATTAATTTCCTAATATGTTGGATTACCATTTTAAAGAATTTGAAAAGTCAATTAAAGCTTCCCCATTCAGAACAAAAATACTTAATGTGGAAAAAAAAGTTGCTGCAACTATTTATACATTCTCAACTGTATTTAATATCTACATTATATTTTTCTGTGTATGATGCAAAATAATGAATTTTAAAATTCAAAATTGAAATTAAAAAAAAACCCTAAAATCTGTATGAAGTTTTGGATTAAAGCTAATGCACGTGATATAGCAAAGAGATAAAAATAAGGCTGTACTATTTTGAATAAAATATTAATTTTTATTTGCCTAATATTGTTTTAAAATTTGAAATTGAGAAAAAATATAAATTAGATGTTAAATTCTACACAAATTTTATACAATTGATGAACAGGACCAAAGAGAAGCCTCCTGGTCTTTGACGCAATATAAACACAGATAAGCTCCTCTGTCTGACAAGTCCTATCTATATGTGATTAGTAACTATGACATTAGAAGGAAGGTAGGATCTATCATTTTCAGTATTGGTACTAAAGGCATTTTCATAAAAGAATAAGTGACCTAGATTTAGGGCACAAAAGAACTAGAAGTTGGTAGCAAAAAATATTGTAATCTAGTATTCACACCTTGCCTAAATGTAAAACAGAGAAATTCTGGGGGCAAGGAAAATTTGATAATATCTCCCAGACCTCTGAGTGACTTTAACAGTTGGAAACAGAAAGTTCCAAGGGGAAAGAAAAAAAAAAAAAAAAAAAAAAAAGAAAACAGAAAAAGGAAAAAAAAAAAAAGAAAAAAAGAAGAAAAAAGAAAAAGAAAAAAAGCGAAAATATAAGCCAAACCTCGATGAAGTAGAATCGCTTGAAGTTTTGCTTGCTGAGGGCAAACATGTGAAGCCCCAACATTTCATCAAGTTATCAGCTAGAGTTCATAATAAAATATGCTTGAAAATGTTGTACAGAGGACTAGGATTTCTTTTGCATGATATGAAATCTTACCTTTTGACATGAATCTTATAGTCACTTTATCCATTTTCATAAAGCCAATAGTGTAACTGGAAAGTTTTTAGCCACACATTGATCAAGAACAACATAAGCTAAAAGACGTTTCACTGTCATAATTCATTTGAAACAGATGATAGACTTTGTCATTTTCTAAGTACTTCATTGATTGCCTTCTCTAGAGAGGTTCTGACTCTTCTGTACAGCTCTACAAAAGACTAAAACTTGAGTCAAACTACCTCAAAATAGACTTAAGCTCTAACAAAGCAAAGTGTATAATGGTCATTGAGAAACACAAGTTTTTCAGTATTACTATACAATTTATTTCTGTAGAAAGAAAAGATATCTCTGCTCAAATGTTTTAGACCATAAATATCTGCAAAAATGTATTCTGAATCTTCAGCCTGTGGTGGCTCAGATACAGCTGTATCTTTTTTCCCTTTTTTTCCTCCTCCTTCCTCCTCCCCCTTCTTTTTGGTAATGTCCCTTTCCCATAGTATTATATATTAACTTGATTTTATCTCTATTCTTTCCACAAACAGCAGATCACATTTGCAGCCTTTCTCCATGTGTTGTTTTCTTATCAAATATTACTGTTACTTCCTGCCCTCTTCTCCTTCTTTCACATATCATCACATCAAATTTTATAAAGTCATTCCTGGAGGCTGATTATGAGTCTTCTTTGAAAGTTTGCTTATGAATTTTATTCAATGACCAACATTCATTCTATAAAATTTCTTGGATCAATTTCTGGTTCAAGACATTTATTGTAGATAATGATTAACAAGGAGCAAGTTTTATACACATTGTTTCTTTTATATTTCATTTTCTTTAAGTGAAAAAAAAAAATTAAAGAGTCCTATTTTAACATCCTGAACATTTTGAAAAGCAGGTTCACTTTGCAGGAGAGATGAGTTTATTACACCAAGGTCTAAACTTTTTTGGAACAAGAAAGGAATTCAACTCTCTAGCTTGCTCTAAAACATCTCCAGTGATCAAGGATCTGGAGTTTTGTCATTAAATTGGTGATTACCTATTGGATCATTTCTGGTGTTTGAAATGTTTGTACTGCATACATATAGCATAAATTCTCCACTGTTATGCCTAATCAGGTGTATGCTTGGACCCTCTAATGCTTTAAGAAAGCTCTAGGAGACTTGCAAAGGCAATACTTTGCTCTGAAATAGGAAGGAGTGATTCAAACAGTGTATAACTCTTAGATTTCTCTTTATCTAGGTTCAGGAGTCCCAGTTAGATGTATTCAAGATAGCTCTTCATTTTCTAGCAAAAATTGTGGCTAAAATAAATCTGTAAGCATTAACTTAAAGCAAAGGCATCCCGAAAGATAATTTTCCTACACTGGGTATCTCATGAGTTGTTTTATTAAAATAAAAGGTGTGTTTATTAGTTTTCCAATACTTGTTGAATAAACATACCCAACTGATCCAGAAGCAAATAAGATACAATTTTACCTTATAAATAATTTTATTGTAAATCTGTGACCTGTGTATAAAATAAACTGCACTATATCAGCCCTTTAAGTCTCAAGTGTTACACTGTAATCTATTTACATACGATTTATAGAAAGAAGGAAATCTATGCAAATCAAGAGAAGAGTAAATATTGATTAGACATTGGAGATCCACTAAAATATGAAGTTCTTCCAGCAGTGTCTAACTCATGAAAAGATCATTATTTGTTCAGTATACACAGATCTACTGTATTGCTTGCGTACATGCATTTGCACTCACTTGGATGAGGTCTGGAGTTGAGGGGTTACCTGTATCACCTCTTTGTATGTACGTGGATGAGAAAGAATTAAAACTGCCTGTTAGAGAGGGAGCATCTGGCATCATCTGCAAACAGGCAAGCTCAAGCTGTTGAAACCATCTGTGAGGAGGAGAGACATGCAGAGAGATAGAGATACAAGCTTTAGAGACCAACATAAAGTACCAAAACAGAAAAGCTACATTCTTTAATAACACACCTGTTCCAAATCAGTACTTAACTATAAACACTTTTTAGATGCTGATAGAAAATACAGTGAAGTTGCCCTGGTGACAGGGCTATCTGAGTCTGCTCTCTGAGAAAAACACATGAGACATGAGGAGTCTCCATACATCCTGTGCATAGAGCACACCTTAAGTTCACAGAGGCCCATGTGCTTTGACAGGAAACAGCCTTTTGGTTTCAATTATTGAGGGAAGAAAAGCAGACATGACTATACTGAAAACCAACAGTTCTTTAATCCTGCTCCAGACTCCCACTACTGTAACAGGTGGCCCTGAGGTGTTTATGTAACAATTTGAAGAATGAAATTCTGACTACTTTTTCTTAATAGGATTTTAACTTGTCTTCTTTAAACTAACCTAAAATATTTCTTGGTGGATTTGTACAAATAATCGTGGTATTCATTGCCACAAACATAGATAATGCAAACCCTTCCTACTGGAGCTCCTTTATGCAACTTCTTATCATCACTTTTTAAACCATTCAAGGGCAGTGACCACTTCATCTGAGTTGTTCTCACGATTTAACACTGGCCTGCCAATTAAACCCAATAACAGACGCTCTCTATTAATCCCTCTCCCCTACCTAATAAAGAAAGGAGAGAATAAGGGAGAGAGACTTATGGGTTATAAATTAAACTACACAGCTTTAATGAAACAGTAATGATAAAATGGAAAAAATTACTAAATATATACAAATATACAGGAAAATTGATACCACACTCCTCTCCATTTTCCCCAGTAACTCTCACATCACCGCTGAGGCTGCAGGGCAGCCCTGGGAACGTCCAGGCTGGAATCCTGGGGTCAGCAGCAGTCGGGAGCTGGAGGCAGGAACACACAGATTCAGGCTGGCAGAGATCAGGACCAAAGGTAGAGGAACAGATGGAATCCTCCCAGGATGCTGAAGAAAACAGGGACAGGCAAAGAAGGGAAAGCAGGAAGGGGTTTGACCCTTGTGATCCCTCAAATTTATATTGAGTATGATGTGTATGGGACGGTCATTTATCTTGTCCATTTCTCCCTAAGGGAGGGTTTCAGGTGTGACCTCTTTACTCCTTTTCTCCTTCCAGAGGGCAAAATGTTCCTCAGAGCTGAGCAGTGTCCTTGGCCCTGCACACCAGTCTCTGGATGTAGCTATAAACATCGAGTGTTATCAGTCCCAGAAGCAGACACTGTCTGAGAAACTTGCTGTTAATTTCAGCAAGTGCGGCTACTTACAAGAAACTTAGCTGAAAACAAAATTACAAGACAGAAAATCACCTTTCTCCTGGCCCAAACCAGGACAGTTGTGTCTATATACATCAAGGATGCATATTTCCACTACCATACTGTCTGGAATTGTGGTTTCTCATCACTTGTTTTTTGCATTTTTTTCACACAATATCATTTTGACACATTGTTATTTCTGTATTGCAACAATGCTAAAAAAAATCCCTTCTTCCACTTTAAACCCTTCCTTCAAGCTTGTCTTTTCCACAATGATAGAAATCACTTGTCAGTGATTAGCCAGCTGGTGTGACCACTGCTTATTGCACTTGTTACAGCTGTCTTACTGCTATTTTTGTGTTTCCTCTCCATCTGTCTTATCCACCTGCTGTCTCTCATTTCAACCTTAAATTCAAGCTCCCTGGACAAAACCTCTCAATTTTCCATGCCTGTACAGTGTGTCCTTAGCTATAGGTTTTCCTTCAATATCAACTAATACGCACTAAACTGAGTGAGAAAGAGAAACGGTGCAGATTCTGCATCTCAGGGTAGATTTATACCATCTGTTCACTAATACTAATCCTGAGCAAATTTAAATACTGCTTATGGTCTCAGCAAATAACTTGGGAAATAGGATGACATGGCACATTTTGAGTTCCAGGCTGTCTTGACTAGACCATAGCAAAGGCTGAACAGGGGTGTTTTTTCACAAGAATGGAATATACCTGTTGGAGGAAGGACAAAATCTATACTTTAGGTACTCTAAAGTATATCTGTACAAGTTACATGATATTGTGCACTGTATTGTACATAATGCAGGAGTTCATACACAGTGTTTATGCTATACTGTAATGCTATTTAATTTTCACCTAGCCACAGAACTGGAAGAGAAACAGCCACAGAATCTCAAAGGACATAAAGCAGAAATTGTGGAGGTGTGTTTTGATTTCATAACTCCATTTTTAATTTTTCTTCTTTTCTGCACCCAATTTTAGAGTTACATTAGGAATTTAACTACACCACATAATTTTTTGGTTGTTCATCTCTTCTCCCAAGTAACAAGCCATAGAACAAGAGGAAATTACTCCAATTTGTGACAGGGGTTGGTAGATTGAATATTAGGAAAATTTGTTTTACTAAAAGTGTTGTCAAGCACTCGAACAGGTTGCTGAAGGAAAATGGTGGAATCACCATCCCTGGAGATATTTAAATGATGTGTGGATGGACATGGTTTAGTGTTGGACTTGGCAGTATTAGGTTAATGATTGGACTTGATGATCAAAAGGTCTTTTCCAACCAAATCTGTGCTTTGATTCTATGAAGTTCAGATGTCTGTAACACAGCAGTGACAGATGTAGAAGAGGTATTATAAATAAGTGGAAACTCATTAGCATAATTATTAAGATTTAGGATTATATTAATACTGTCTGTGTTTTGTTTACTGATTTCTGTGATTTCATCTTTTATGAACGAATAACTTTATTTACTTGTTACAAAGGCAAACAAACAAAAAAATATTCTAGTTCCAAAGTTTCAAAAAAAAATAAATCTAGTTCCAATTTAGCTACTAAACGGTGAGGAAGAAATTACACACTCAAAGAAAGATGTTCATGATTCTGTGAATGAAACCTTTCACACAACTTGGCTTCTGTTCAGCAAGACCACAGACACCACAGGCTGAAGGAAACAGTGAAGTGGTCCAAGAGTTCCTCTGATCTGGGTGATTAGGAAACTGCAACCCTCAGGTACTCTGCAGCTTGCCTCACCAGGTAACCATAAATTGGTACACTGGTGATTAAGTCTTAAAGACTTAAATGGAGAAAGGAAAAACAAGAACCACAGGCAGAAAACTGATTTGTAAATTCTCAGGAGAACTGAGAAATATGTTACTGCAGCATTCTTTTTATTTTTAAGCACAGAGGGATTTGCTACTAAAATAAATTGCTAAGTGGAGTAATAAAATATTTTAGTTGAGCCTAGCTGTTTTTCACATATATATATTTTGTTAAAGTGGAGGGCATTGTGATAAATGCAAAATGATCTTTACCAAAGTACTTAGTATAGCATGATACAAAACTGATCATATCTTCTGGCATTAGAATTCTAATAAAAGCGTGACCAGCATGTTGAAGATAGTGATACTCCTGCTATGCTGCACTCTCTTGAGACGTCACCTGGAGTATTGTGTTCAGCTCCGAGTCCAGCATACGAAAGACTTGGACATGCTCAAGTGGGTCCAGATGAGGGCCATGAAGGTGATAGGAGGGCTGGAGCACCTCTTGGAGCAAAGACAAGCTGAGAAGGTTGGGGTAGTTTAGCCTGGAGAAGAGTTGAGTCCAGAGAGACCTTATAGCCACCTTCCAGTACCTGAAGGAAGCCTACAAAAAAGCTGGGGAGGGACTTTTTTATAAATGTGTTGTAGTGGTAGGCCCTCCATGGACACTCCCACCAAGGCCCACAACAAGACTCTCAGTCACCATGTCTGGAGCTGCTTCTTGACAACGTTGCTCACACAGAAGCAGTTCTGCAGCAGATAACATCCTGCTTTGCAGAAGCTGCAGTTCTTTTTGGGCTGGAAGTCAACTTGAAGAAGACAAGTCCTCTACCAGCCTGCACCACAGGAAGACTTCCATCATCCCCACATCACCCTAGGCGAAAGAAAGAGCCAAAGAAAGTCCAGCAGTTCAGCTCTCTGGGATTCATTATTTCCTCAGATGCCAAGATCGACAAAAGGACGATGGATTAGCAAAGGCATACAGTGCATTCAGAAGACTTCATAAAAGAGTCTGGAGCAATAAATACCTGAAGAAAAGCACAAAGATCAGTGTCTACAGAGTCCTTGCACTGTCTACTCATTTATATGGGTCTGAATCATGGGTCATCTACTACCACCACCTGCAACTCCTTGAACATTTCCATCAGTGCTGCCTCTGTACAACCCTAAACATCCACGGGACTGACTGTGTGACCAGTGTTCCTGTCCTTGAACAGGCAGGGGTCACCAGTATTGAGGCCATGCTACTGAGGAAACAGTTGTGCTGGGCAGGGCACGTCTCCAGGATGGAAGATCACCATCTCCCTGAGATCGTGTCTATGGTGAACTTGCCACAAAAGAGGAGCCCCAAAGAGGGGCTTTATTTCCTTACCTCATTGCAATCACTGCCTTTTTTCTTTCTCTGTATATAATTTACTTCGGTGTCCATCATAGACTTTTTCCTTTTTTTTCCCTCTTTTTTAGAAAGCTTTACCTTGTCATATTATATATTTATTTTAACTAAATATTAAGCTACTATTAACCTGTGCCATTGTTCCAATTAAGAAGAAACCTTAACAGTTTGAAAATAGTATGGTGACATCTCATCTTGGATCATGACCTGTAATGTGAGAAATAAATTTCTCACTGAAGAAGGAATTCCATTAAAATTTAAAACCATCACCCTCTTCTTTGAGTGATTGCAAGAAGAATGTCTGGACTTGTTTTCTACTCTTTTTTTAGTTAAAACTGATCAGTGCTTGTCTTGGGTTAGTGCAGTGGTGTTTTGGAAGCACAGGAGGTCACAGGGGTGGCTCCTGTGAGAAGCTGCTATTAGTTCCTATGGTTCCAGTTCTGTCCCCACATCTGGCCAAGGACAGGCAGATGTGGGAAGGTGAATCCACCTCTGCAAGTAACATACTTTAGAAAGGGAAACAAAACTGAAAACATATAAAAAAGGAGGCCTGCAGAGCAGAGGAGAAGAGGAGGTTAGAGAGCAACACCAGAGAAAAGACACCAAGGTTAGTGAAGAAAAAGGGGCAAAGGTGCCTGAGTGGAGATTTACCTGCAGCCCATGGTGAGATGGCAGCTGTGCCCCTGAAACCTATGGAGGAGCACAATGAAGCAGTCCCTGAAGAAGCATGGTAGAGCAGTCCTTGAAAGGCCACGGTAGGTTAAATGTTGGTGTTATTGCCCTTGAAGTGTCACAAATGGGCAGACGTAAAGCAACAGCCTGTACAGGATCACGCCGAGGGTCAGATGTGCATCTGTAGCTGTGGAGGACCCAGTGCCAGGGGAGGTGACTGCTCCCGCAGCAGCCGTGACTCTGTGTGCAGCCCGGGCTGGAGCAGTCTGTGCCTGAGGGACTGCACCTGTGGGAGGGACTCATGGCCCAGGGGTTCCTGAAGGACTCTCTGCCATGAGAGGGACCCCACATTGGAGATGGAGAAGAAAATGAAGAGTCCTCCCCCTGAGGATAAAGGAGCAGCAGAAAAAATGTGTGGTGAATTGACCATAAACCCCCATTCTCTATCCCCCTCTACTTCTGAGGGGGAGGCAGGAATGACATAATCTAGGCCCAGAAAGAAAGGAGGGATGGTGAGAGGGAGAAGATATTAAGGTCTAGCAATGTTTTGATTTCTCCTTGTAGATGAAATTAGGGTTTTTTCCTTCCCAAGTTGAACCTGTCTGTTTTTTTCCCATTACTGTAACTGGGGAATGAAAATCTCCCTATCCTTGTCTTGACTAATAAGCTTTAAGGTGTATTTTCTCCTTTGTGTCCCACAGTGAGAATGGGAGATGAGTGAGTGGAGGCATGGTTGGTAACAGCTGGGCCAAACTGTGACAGTGCTTTTCTACTCTCTGACATATTCTTATGTGTTACACAAAACTTCTGTTGCCTAAACCATCAGAAAGACCTGAAAGACACTGGTGAGAACACTCCTCAGGGTGGCACCATTGGGGCAGAATTTTTTTTTATTTTTTTCTACTTTTTCATCTTTTTATTAGAAAGTATGACATCTCAGTTTTGTTTTAGTGCCTCACAATCCTTTGGGTTCATGTTTTCTGTTTGCAGATCTTAGAAGAAAGACAACACAACATTAAGTTAAAGAAAAAGGAAAGAAGAAAATAGAAGGCAGAAAAAAATAAAATGAAAGGGGAAAAAGAAAGGGAAAAAAAGGAAAAAAAGGAAAAAGGAAAAAAGGCAAAAGGAAAGAGTAATGGAAAAGGAAAAGGAAAAGGAAAAAAGGAGAAGAAGGAAGTAAAAGGAAGGAAAAGGACAGTCACATTGCTTTCAATCAGTAAATTCACAGAATCACCACAGTTGGAAAAGACCTCTAAGATCACTATATCCAACTGTCAATATCTTCTCCCAATAAAAAATATATATCAATATCTGTATCACCCACTAGAACATGGGTGCCTCATCCACAGCTTTTGAATACCTCCAGGAATGATGACTTGACCACCTCCCTGGACAGTCCATTCCAATGCCTAACTACTCTCTCAGTAAAGAATTCCTTCCTCTGATCTAAACTTCTCCTGGTGCAACTTCAGGCCATCTCTTCTAGCCCTATCTTTATTCAGTTGAGAGAAGAGGCCAGCACCTGCCTCTCTAATATCTCAGTTGACCTAGCTATAAAAGGGCCTTGATCATGAAAGTGAAGAATACAGGTAGGCTAGCAACGTGATTTTCTTCTCTTAAATTATCTACACACAGATAGCATTAATATGGGAGTTTGGGAAAAGGATTATAGATTCTGGGAAGAGAAATGAACTTCAAGTTTTCCCACAGAATGAAAAATTCAAGAATGTTTTCTATGGAGCAGTCATATCCCAAAGATATACTTTTCCTAGGTGATACTTTCTACCTCAAATATTAATCAAGGATAGATATTTGTTTGCTTTATGTTCAGAAATATATAGACAAAAAGAAGTAATATGTCAGAAGATACAACACATAAACTAAGATTTATATTTTGTCTTGGAGCAGCATTTGAGATTCTTAGTCGTTAATGAGAAATTTATATTTATGCTGTTTTTAAAATTATTTCCAACATCTCTGATAGTCTATATTATAAGTGTAGAAAGGTCAACAAATTATTACTGCTGTTCATTCATCTGTATATGCTCTAATTTTTATTCACCTCAAAATTTAGTGATGACTAGGAATAAAATCCATTTTCAGATTTTTTTCCCTTTTGTCACTTTCCTTTTCTCTGAGTAAAGAGGAAAAGAAAATAAGGCACTTGAGATCTGAAAACACCTTTGACCTATTTAAAGACAATATGAACTGTTGCATCTGTAATTGCTTAGAGAGGAGGAAAACAAAATAAGATCTGGAGGGAATCAGATGTCTTATGGGACTATAAACCCCTGCTTGTTTTGGTTTTTTTTTTAAAAAAAACATCCCTGGTAAGTTTGTGTTCTGTTTAAGAGGACATATATTTTACTAATGGAAATGTCTTTTGGAATACTGTAACAGAGAGTGAACCTACAGGGGGACCTTCTACCTGAATGCAAGATTGTTCCAGCCCTCTGATGAAAAGTAAAATAAAAATTACAGTCAGAAAGAGGCCTATATGCAGAGGCAAAGACAGCCTGGCTCTATTATTTTTCCATGCAATTGTTTCTGGCTTTGAGAAGGTTTCAGTGCACAATATCACTGAATGAGAAATGTTAAATTTCATATTCAAACCAATCTTTTGAGATCAGAGTGGCTATCCTTTTCCATAACTTGTTTTTTTTTTGCATAACCTTGTTTTGACACACCAACTAGTAACTCGGCTACTGTGGGATACTGTGTACTTCTTGACGAACAAGAGCTGGTCTCACCATCCTTAGGTTTTAGAACACCCTCCCCAGCATAGGGATATCTGTGTTACAATCACTGGTGAAATTGGTCAGTGTATTCCTGGTTTCAGCAAAAGAAAGAATTGGAATGACATAATCATGATCTGAACAAACAAATAAATCCTCCATAACAAATGCTAGGTAATAAATCTCTATAATATGTAAATGAGTCTAAAAGTCTTTTATATCCTTTTGACTTGAAACTATATTCACACTATAAGACTAGAGCTTCAACTTTTGCTGTAGGGAATGCTTTTTCTTTTTTCTTTTCCAGCTGTGGTTAGCTTTCTCCAATTCAGATTAGGCAAAAGAAAAGGCAGAGATTGAAAAGTTTAATTGACTCAATTTAGCTTAATTACCTGCAAGAGAATGGAGACAATTAGTTAAAGATTCTTAATGAATTGAATTATGAAATACATTGCTCCCAATGGGAGTGAATGATCCCTGTAATGGGAAAAGTGGGTATAGAACAAAAAAATAAAAGAGCAGATTGCTTTTTTTCCATTCTTGGGTGCCCAAAACAAAGGAATTAGTGTATTACAAATACATCGTGTACTCTACAGTAGCCTTCAACATCTTGCAGATTAACCCTGCTTGGTGAGTTCTAAGGAGAAGTCAAATCCCTAACAAATACCTAATGAATCCAAATTCATGATTTCTGAAAATAAATATTAGCCAAAATTCAGCTCTCAAGTGTCTTAGTTAGTATTTATAGAAGTGTGTGTTTCAGAACCTAAACAGAAAAATGAAAGAAATATTAAATAAAAAGAAAATGCATCCAACTACCTTTTGGGGTTACTAAGCAATATAAAAAACAATAGGGTAAGCATACACACATTAGTTGCATTACCCTGACTCTTTATTCATGCTGTCTAGAATTCAGGTCTACATCAAAATTAGCAACTCTAGTATCAGAACTAGTGACAACTTATAAAGTAACCTCTGTTTTTCTACTTTTCTAAGAGAAGTCAGTGGAAATGTTTTAGGCACTATCAAATACAATAAATCCAACTCAAAATAACTGAAAAAAAATCCTACTTTTTTTAGTCTATAAATAATTTTGTAGGGAAAAATTCTGCTTATTTTTGGAACTGCTTTAGGTTTTGTCCATTTTCAGAATTGTACTTTACTGTGTGATCACAGTGAACAGGAAAAAAAATTATTGCATTAGTATAGTATTATCCATTTATTTTCTCCTAGTATTTAATGTATTTTATTCATTTAATGTAACTGAAAAAATCAGACAAGTTCACAGCATTCCTTTACTAATGCAGTGCAAACTGTATTCCTGAAGAATTAAAAATCCTATATCAACTTGGCTGAAAATATTAAATCTAATTCTTACCGCTATCTAATAACATTCATTTTGCCACAAATATCACTCACAGGCTGCTTATGATTTGAAAATGTGTGTCTTATTGAAACTTTAATGATTTTTTCCATCAGAAACTTGGATACTTTAGTGCTCAGGTTTTCTGCATTTTCGATGTGAAATTTGTATTATGCTCCTGGTACTATGCAAATGAAATGGAGGTACTGCTTAAGTAGTCCACTTGGATGTTTCTTGATGACATTGGTTTTCAAAATGAGAACATGATTAGGAGATTGAAAATTGCAGTCTCAGCACATATAGAGGTTTATTACTTTGTGAGCAGAAAACAGTTTTGTGTCTCTGATGTATGGGGACAAAATAGAATCTTCGAGGAACTTCTAGGTACTGTAAAGATAACATTTGTGTGAGTACAGGAACACTGAGGAAAGAAAAAAAAAGTAAGAAAAGGAGAAATACACTTATCTTTGAAGAAAATACAAATATTCACTACTTACAAAGAGAAAAGCTTTGCTCATTTTTTCTGCTCTTTTCTTATGGGAAATAAAAAAAAAATAATTTCTCTTACATAACATAGGTAGAAACAGCAAAATGCAAAATGAATCCTAATGTATTTTCACCTTTTTTTCCACATTATTCTAAGTTCGTATGGTTTTCTTGAAAATAATTATTATACTACATAAGTATCAGAATGAAACTTCAGTTTAATTTCATTTTAAAGTTATTGATTGATATTAACTGGGAAGAATAGTGGCAGTGTGCATAGCCAGAAACATTGCAGCATCCACTACAGAATACCCACACCACAGTACAAAACCTGACCTTATTACTAATGCTTGCCCTTTCAGAAACCCAATTTCTTGCTCCTAGAGGGTATTTTATCACATGGAAAATGAGCCTGCAGTGACATCAGAAATTTTTTTCTGCATATATGTATGAGATTAATTTCATACAGTGGGTTAAAAGTGAATAATATATGAGGTTTGTAGAAAAGGACTCCAAAAGGAATTACAAAACTTCTGCAAAGTATGTTACATTGGGAATTAGCTAGATGGTGCTAAAAGCTACTTATGTGTTGCTTAAGATAATGTGACCAAAAGCAATAGAATATCAGGTCAGAGGTGAGAAAAAATTGGACCATTTGATTTGACTGTCAGGTGGGGTTGGAGGCAGGGAGTAGAAGAGCTTAAAGCAAAATGAAATAGCTACAGTATTCAAAATAGTGGAAAAATACAGGACTAGGAATGTCAGTGCTTTGCAGAGATACTGTTTTCTGAGCACTGAAAGACCTGAATATCTCTTGAGCTTTCAGAGGAGACTTCTAAAATTATATCTAAGAGGAGATAATGACTTTCTCTATGTCAATTGTACAAATCTGACTTTGGTACTTAGGAATATAAAGATCATGATCAATTTTCTGTCAAAAAAGGATGTACAGAGAATAACCAAATTATTAAAAACAAATCCTCCTGACAGTCAAAGATAGTATGGCTTGGACCAGATTGACATCTGACACATGACAAGGTATTTCAAAAACTTGGGTTTATAATTTTTTTTCAGATCAAATAAAAGTAGATTAAAAAAAAACAAAAAAAAAACCCAACAAAAAAAACCAAACAAAAAATAGATAGAAATTAATTATTAACTTTCATGAACAAAAAATTAAGATCCTGGTTATCTTCTGATAGTGCACACAGCTGCCATATTATATCCATATATTGATATATGGAAATGCATATCAACAGTGATGAGAAACAGGACTATTGACACAGGAACAAATTATGAATAGAAAGTACTAAAATCTGTTGTGGTATAATCTCATGACAGTTTGCACTATCCATTTTAAAGGAGAAGAGAATGCCTCAGCTACATGTTATTTTACAGAACTCTGTTTCTATTCAGCAATGGCCTCTGTTATTACTGGTGGCAGAAGCAGTCAGTAAATGACACTGACACTATCAGTCAAATGTTCTGTTTAGAATTCTCTACTCTTATGCTAGTCAGACTTCCCATAGTAAAACACAGTCAGTAGTATACAAAGTAGTATGCTGCAGGTGGAACTGGTTGGGAATTTTCTGCCATAATAGCTTTCAACAGTAAAAATAATATCATGAGAAGGAAAATTGTGCATGAAATCTAGAGCATAGAAGAAACTGTGAGCATGAACTGCATACCCCCTAGGAAAAAGTGAAACATCTTAGGCAGAGATAATTAATTTGCAGCATCTTATTCCCCTCATAAAAAAGATATTACTTGGTTCAACAAGCTAGACTGTTCACTCGGTATGGTACTGATTGGGACCATTTTGGATTTGATCTACTCTAAAGCCTTTCTACTCACAGGAGCAGTAAAAAAGTCTCCCACATGCACTTACATAGTTAACCTTTTGCTGCTGGGAGAAAAAGTAGAAGAAAGTGGGGCAAGCCATGCCTTTCTGACAACAGCATTATTTCTCAGTAATGGACTTTGAAAAGAAAAAAATGATTAAAGGATGAATTTTGGCCTTTTTTATTGGTCAAAAGTTCACTCCTCATTTTCAGTAGAGGAAGGTGATTGTCTTGCTAACTGTAATTCAGTGCACACAGATTTCTGTTCTTTTATTTTACACCATTTTAGATATATCTGAAATTAGCATTTTTTTTCTGAATGCACTTTTTAATAATGACAGAGAGAATGGGAGTGTTCTTGTCCTCATTTTGTCAGAATGTAATTTTTTAGTGTACAGATAATATACCTGAGATATTCTTGAAGTCATGGAATTAGGTATGAGTTAAGGGGGACCTACTTGTTAGCTCTGTTCTGAGAGTGTCAGTAAATATGGATGGATAAATGTGTACTCAGTGTTTGATTTCTAGGTGATTACTTGTTCACCTCATTACTTGTTATGCTTTCAGCTGCTTCTAAATAAATATCTTGACTGTCAAAGTACTAAAACACATGATGAATGAGTGTGACCAGAACATATAGAATGGACAGAAAATGAAGATAAGGTCTTTTTGTGATTATGATTAGGCTCACTGATCTTTTTATTTGCTCTAGAAATGCCTGAGGAAGAAACTTTAGGTAGTCAAACACCATAAAGGGTCACTAAACAAGTTATTTCATCCATTCTGTCATTCTTTTGATGAAAGAGAACAGTCACTGTGATAGCGTCAGGGCCTCAAAAATACTGACAGGCTGTAATAATGACTCTCACCACTTTCCTCTGGGACTTTCTGCCTCCCTCTTGACAAGGTCCAAGAGCCCCATTTCATCTCAGTTCAATGTCTCCAGTTCTGATAAGAGCTGTACTGTAGTTACACCTGTGTTCGGCTGAAGTACCAGCTCATGCTGAGATGGTTTAAATGACCTGGACCTGACTACTTACCTTCCCAAGGCTGAGGATTGTTAGACTCTTGATGGTACTCTTGCTCTCACTAGCTCAAATCCAGTCACTCTGCTCATGCTGTGGACCTGCTCCATGGTCCATGTGAACACGTATTTGACTGCTGACATCTTGGCTCCTGGGATGCCTTCCTGCATGAAACAGCCCTCTTTCTGTAGCTACCTGACACATATATAGTTGTGAAAAAAAACAACAAACTGTCTATTGCTGTCTATTGCTTGTTAAAACATCAAACTGACACAAGTAAAATTATAATAATTTAAAATTGAGTAAATTCAGGGATTCCACATAAGATTATGGCTACGTTGCGGGTGTTTTGCTTTGTTTTTTCCCCCTCTCAGTATTAAAAAAAAAAAAAAACAGAATAATATAAATAAAAAAGTAGAATAAGAGAACAGAATAGAATAAAATAATTTCAGTTGGAATAGACCTACAATGATTACCTAGACCAATTCAGGGCTGAAAAAAGCTAAAACATGTTATAAGGTCACTGTGCAAATGCCTTTTTAAAACTGAATTCGCCAATTCCTCATATTGTGCTGAAAAACACACTACATTCACTATGTTCCATGGACATATAATGAAAAGAGTTTGATTATGATATGACTATATTCCCAAAGGTATTAGAAAGCTCTCGTTTTACTCATGCACCATATTCTGTCAGGTGTAGACAACAGAAGAAATCTACTGAAACAAAAACTATTTCTATAACCTGAATATACAAATATGAAAATACTATCACTGAGTTTTCAAATTACCTTCGTTCTAGCTGCAGTCTTTTTGTGGTGTTAACTTAGATATCAAGCACCTCTTCAAAGACCAGATAACAAACATTACACAAGGTATTTCATTAAAAAAATTTGTTTATAAATAAATCTGAAAGAATTTTCTCCTACCCAGGGAAGTTATCTATAAATACTGTTCTGAATTTTTCTGCAATAACATTCCTGTTTCAAATACAATAAAATAATAAAAAAGGCATTTTCTTTCAAATTTGAAATAATGTTATTACAAAATGATAATCATATTCAAACAGCTCGGTATTTTCTGTGGAGCTGATACTCCCTGTCCTAAACAGTTACACCAGCACTTCCCTATAAATGTTTAGAGCTATATACCTTTTTCATTGCAGGAAGAATGAGCTGTTGAAAACTAATACTTTTAATACTTTTTTACTCTACCAAAAGAGTACCTTTTAAAGTGACCTGGCTTCTTCTGCAATAGGCAATCCATACTTAGGCTACAAATTCACTTCTTATACCCTTATGTTGCATTTCTGTAGAACAGCACCTAAAAAAGGAAAGGTTTTGTTTTCATTTTTGTTTTTGGTTTTGGTTTGGTTTGGTTTTTTCTTTTTAAATTTCAGTGCCTACTCTGGGTAATGTGCTGGACTTCTAGAAAAATCAAAATGTATCTCTCTCTCTGTCCTTAAAAATATTATTCTACTTTAATATTTTCAGAAGTCAATACTGGCCTTTTTGCTTTGATTTCTTATTTGAAACTAGTTCTGGGGAAATTTCAATATTTCTGATAGGTCATGTGAAGTCATTCCCTCCCCTGACATTATGTAGGATCTTGTTAATAACTATTAACTCATTAAAACAAATTTCCATTGAGTAGGTCAATTTGCAATACTCATGTAAATTTGTATTTTATATAAACCCCAAATAACTAGCATAATATCAATCCATTTATATATTTCTGAATAATGTGTCATCTTAGTAATGCCACTGACATAGACAATTTGTTTTGGACAAAAATGAACTTGAAATAGATTCTATATCTCTTTTTTTCAGAGGAAATCTTATTGAGAATTTGGCATTTTTCCTCCTAACTTTTGTCTTCTCAGATAACATGGGCAAAAAAATAAGAACTAGGGGAAAATTAAATAAAGAAAAACAAACAAACAAACAAAAAATGTTTTAATATCTACTGAATGACATGTATTGGACAAGTGTCTCTATGCATCGCCATGCTAGTGAAAACGTCTTGGTACAATAGGCAATCAATAGTTGATTGTGAAACAAAGGCACTAGTTAAAACAAAAGATAATATGAAACTTTCATATTTGAGTGTTATTTATTCTTTGTAATGTCAGCCTTAAAGTTATTTTTTTTTTACCCATCTGCATCCTTTAATCTCAACACACCATAGTAAAAAATGTGCTAAGTGATCTATGACTAATGTGTTTGGAACTTACAGGGAGAGCTAGCATTCTCCAAAAGCCTATGAAGAAAGCAGAAGTTAAATCTATTGGAAAACTTTTTGTTCTTGTATTCTCATTTGGTGATTCACTTTGTAAAACCTAACTTGAGTGGACTAATGAAAACCTGTGAAAGAGCATCTTAATCAACCATGAAAACTACAGAAAGCTTTGGAAACACAAGTAGAAGCAAGAATACTTTTTTATTTCTTTCTACTGCCACTTAGGAAAGCAATGAGTACTGCTGGGGTTTCTTTTAGGAACAGATTATATGAGTTTCTATTAACTAAAAGATGTCATACATATTCATTTGGAATAGTTCCTTACTGAGTGAGAGGTGACACACTATTTTAGTGTAAAGTTCAGTTCACTAGAGTAAGAAATGTCAGAATACACAAGTGAAAAAAAGAAAAAC
Source organism: Phaethornis superciliosus (assembly GCA_023637945.1). Taxonomy (NCBI): domain Eukaryota; kingdom Metazoa; phylum Chordata; class Aves; order Apodiformes; family Trochilidae; genus Phaethornis; species Phaethornis superciliosus. The sequence continues at coordinate 72,328,555 of JAJQWJ010000003.1, read as the reverse complement.
ATCAATGTAAAATGCCTTGCTGGAATTCTCTGGAGGCATCCATTCTCTTGCTTAAGTGTGTGACAAGAAAAACTAACACACTTTTTTTTCAATATTTAATAATTTTTCATTCCTCTTCTGAAAATCAAAAAAACTCCTAAGGTATGATATTGTAAAAAAAGCTGTACAAATTACTTTACAATGGACTGGAAACATGATTGTGGTCAAAGCAAAGAAAATTTCTTCATTAATTTCAAGCACTGCAGTAAATAAACTGCATAATCCTTTTTAAGAAAAGTAATGTGTCATCCTGTTCTAGTAGGAACCATGACTGGGGGTCAAACACAAAATTTTGTAGAACAATTTTCTGAAATGTGTAGTCCTACCAGCCTACAACTAGTAGTTGCTACTATTATTTACTAGTTAAGAAAGTCTAGATGGGAGATCCTCTGGTTAAAAGGATCTCCAGAATGAGAACATGAATCTATTCTACACTTATGTGCCTGAATCTGACAGCCACTACATATTTTAATGTAAATCATCTTGACATGAAGAAAGGAATTAAAGTTTCTTATAATGAGGAGAGGAATGCTGTGACTCTGCAGAAAAAAAGGCTGGATATCCAGTGGGAAAAATTTGAAGTTATGGGTCTTATTCTCAAAAATTTGTACTCTTTTTTATCCTCTAGCAATTTAAAATTAACCAAATATATATAAATGAGGATCCTTAACCTGATCTCAATTAATTGCAATGTTATGATGATTACTGTGGTAGGATAGGACACTCAAACAAGGACACTACAAAATCTTGGTAGTTCATGGCAGAATACTGTAATTTCAGTAGGAGAGAACTATGTGGAAGTCAATAGGAGCAGCAGAATTTCCTGATAATGGTTGGATTTGAAAAATGGATTCTTAAAATGTTCTTTTTTGGTATCATTTCCATTAAGTATGAATGGCACAGAATTAAGATATAACAGAAAAATATTTAGGTATCCAGAGTATCCATTTCCTTAAGGTTTATGGGAAGTGAGATTCAATAGGAGGTTATCAGCACCATATAATACCTTCTTCAAAACAAAATATGAAACTTTTTATTTATTATTCTCAATTTTTATCCAAAACTTCTAATCAAAATCCTGCATATGAAACTAGATGTTTTTCTTCATAACGTTCAGCCTTGGGGGTTGTATGGTGTTTTTGTTGCTGTTATTTGGGGTTTTTTATGTCTGGTGGGGTTATGCAAATTTTTAACCTGAATTTCTAAAACTGTGCCAGAAGTTTACTTAGTATTGTATCCTTCACTTAAAACATATGCACGAGAACAGAAAAACATAGACCCCATAAAGAATCTATCATAATAGTGAATTATAATGCTGATGGACTGATACGGAGGTCAGTGACTAAACCTTTCATGGGCTTTAAAAATAATCATAGAATCATAGAATCATAGAACCATAGAATTGACTGGGTTGGAAGGGACCTCTAAGATCATCAGGTCCAACCCTTGACCACTACCACTGTGGCTACCAGACCATGACACTGAGTGCTACATCCAGTCTCTTTTTAAATATCTCCAGGGACGGAGAATCCACTACTTCCCTGGGCAGCCCATTCCAATGTCTGATCACCCCCTCAGTAAAGAAATTCTTTCTAACATCTAACCTAAACCTCCCCTGGCACAACTTAAGTCCATGCCCTCTTGTCTTACTGATAGCTGCCTGGGAAAAGAGCCCAACCCCCCCTGGCTCCAGCCTCCTTTCAGGGAGTTGTAGAGAGCGATGAGGTCTCCCCTGAGCCTCCTCTTCTCCAGGCTGAACACCCCCAGCTCCCTCAGCCTCTCCTCACAGGACTTGTGCTGGAGTCCCTTCACCAGCCTGGTTGCCCTCCTTTGGACCTGCTCCAGGACCTCAATCTCCTTCCTGAACTGAGGGGCCCAGAACTGGACACAGGACTCGAGCTGGTGGCCTCACCAGGGCTGAGTACAGGGGCAGAATCACTTCCCTGGACCTGCTGGCCACACTGTTCCTGATCCAGGCCAGGATGCCATTGGCCTTCTTGGCCACCTGGGCACACTGCTGGCTCCTGTTCAGCTTCCTGTCAATCCACACTCCCAGGTTTGTTCAGAGATTCTGCTTGGGTTTGTGTAGAATGTACCTTGATAACTTAAAAAGTGGTACATTCTTTCACAAAATAGCACATTATTTCAGTTATATTACTAATGGTCATTATGATATTTTATTAGTTTCACTAATTAGTCTCATTGTGAAAACCTATGTATTTTCACAAGGTATATTAGAATAAAACTTGAAAGTCCCCTTCTTATGGAGCTTCTTTAAAGACTTTGATGGAAAAGCACACAGTGTTGTCCTTTTAATGATATACATCAAGGATTTGCTGAAGTTCTGGAATGAGCGTATGGTTAAAGGATGTGAAGTTTAATGAAGGAGAGTGTATTGCACGTAAGGGCATCAAGTATGAAGAATTAGAGCACAGTGATTCTTGATAAGTGAATTTCCATCTGTCAAGAAAAAAGGGAAAGGTTAATGCCTTTGACTTTGCTGATAGGTTCTCTTTATTAAGCCTGTGACCTAAGTTAGATATATGGGAAAATGTGGGACAATTTATTGGGGATTTATTGGTATGCTGGATTTACTTTGTTTGATTTTTTCATCCTTTTATATTTTGACTGTGGCCTTCCTCTGATTTAAGATATTATATCAATATTCATCACATTCTTAAGGACAATCCAAACCTCAAGTTTTGCTGGTGTGTGGCCAAAGGAAAAGATTCATTCTTTCAGAAGTGGTAAAGTGCATGCCTTTTCATTTATTTCCAGTATAATATAGGCATAGGATTACTTTGCCCATAATTAGCCTGGGCAAAGTAATTAAGAGTTGTAATCATTAATTTCTGGTTTACTGTCATGCTATAAATGTTCATCCTTTTGAGTGAGCTATGCCTCAGATTTTTCTTTAAATATTTCTAAAACTTAATATTATTAAGTTTTATAAATTATTATAAAATTTATAAAATTGTTCCAGGACCTCTCTTCACTTTGTTTTTCTCTTTTCCTGTGCATGATTCTTTTTTTTTTTTTTTTTTTTAATTTTCATTCTTTATGCTTTCCTGATATTGCCTATTTTCAGGGGAAATGGAACCAAAAAAATAAACTTTTACTCTCCATTTTATATGTTCACCTAATAGTCAAACCCCCCAAATTTAAATTACAATATTTTTGTAAAATTCAAACCCACTTATTTTCTGTATCTCTAATATTGCATCAACCCCAGATGTGTAAGAAATTTGACGCATAACAGCAAACCTGTTTTTGCATAATGACAACTCATTGAAAATTTTTAATTGTTTAAAACATTTGTTGTGAGCTTTCAAAAAAGTTATTTGCTGTAATGCTGAACAAACATAGACATTTGATATACCAAACTTAATGTTATCTGTGTTTGCAAATTCCCAAGAGCAGCTAAATTCTGCAAAATCTTGCGAATTCTGAGCAGCTAAACAAAATGATATTTTGCATATCTGATTGACACCTGTCAGCTTTTTCTCAAGGGATATTGTCAGCATAATTTACCAATAGGATAGATCATTTAAGGGTAATATTTAGTCTATTTTGAAAGATGAAATTATTCACTTACCTAACATCTTGTCTCTCATGGACAGCTGATTAGTGTCCCCTTTTTAAAAATTCAAGTGTTAACATGAGACACTACTGGAAATCAGAATAGTTTTTATGAAGTTGGTCAGTACTAGTGACATTAACATTAACATCAGGAATTGTTTAATTAACTATAGAACTAAAATAAATAAACTGAAGGTTGCCAGAAGCTAAATAAAATGTATGATAAATGTATTTATTAAAAATAATATTAAACATAATAAATTTTTAAATAAAAATATTTCTATCTTGAAATAGAAATAAAGAGCACTGTTTCTCTCTGGGTATATTTATGATTTCTTTTCTTACATTACAAACAGTTCATAGTCCATTAATATTAATTGGATTCTTATTGTACAGGAAAAAATGCTTAAGTTTTAAATCAATTTGTAAATTACTAAACTATATGGGGTGAAGTTAAGAACAGAACTTGATTGTATCCATTTCATAAAAATCATGTACAATTGGAAACATGAATCTGTCCAAATATGTTTTAAAATTACTATAGCTATCATCATTTATTGATGATTTAGATGAGGGGATTGAGTCCATCATCAGCAAATTCACAGATGACACTAAGCTGGGGGGAGTGTGGATCAGCTGGAAGGCAGGAGGGCTCTGCAGAGGGACCTGGACAGACTGGAGAGTTGGGCTGATTCCAACGGGATGAGGTTCAACACGGCCAAGTGCCGGGTCCTGCACTTTGGCCACAACAACCCCATGGGGAGCTCCAGGCTGGGCACAGAGTGGCTGAGAGCAGCCAGGCAGAGAGGGACCTGGGAGTCTGGATTGACAGGAAGCTGAACAGGAGCCAGCAGTGTGCCCAGGTGGCCAAGAAGGCCAATGGCATCCTGGCCTGGATCAGGAACAGCGTGGCCAGCAGGTCCAGGGAAGTGATTCTGCCCCTGTACTCAGCCCTGGTGAGGCCACAGCTCGAGTCCTGTGTCCAGTTCTGGGCCCCTCAGTTCAGGAAGGAGATTGAGGTCCTGGAGCAGGTCCAAAGGAGGGCAACCAGGCTGGTGAAGGGACTCCAGCACAAGTCCTGTGAGGAGAGGCTGAGGGAGCTGGGGGTGTTCAGCCTGGAGAAGAGGAGGCTCAGGGGAGACCTCATCGCTCTCTACAACTCCCTGAAAGGAGGCTGGAGCCAGGGGGGGGTTGGGCTCTTTTCCCAGGCAGCTATCAGTAAGACAAGAGGGCATGGACTTAAGTTGTGCCAGGGGAGGTTTAGGTTAGATGTTAGAAAGAATTTCTTTACTGAGGGGGTGATCAGACATTGGAATGGGCTGCCCAGGGAAGTAGTGGATTCTCCGTCCCTGGAGATATTTACAAAGAGACTGGATGTGGCACTCAGTGTCATGGTCTGGTAGCCACAGTGGTAGTGGTCAAGGGTTGGACCTGATGATCTCAGAGGTCCCTTCCAACCCAGTCAATTCTATGATTCTATGAAATACCTACAGATTCAACATTAGATAGTAACCAACTTGATATTCAGTACTGGCTCCCACCCAAGTTCCTCAAAATGATCATCCTGTTACATGAGGATCAGCAGGGCCAAATCAGATATGAGGATGCACGCTCTGAATTCTTCCCAATAATCAGTGGTGAGAAACAAGGCTGTATTCTCTCACCCACTCTATTCATAATCTTCTTCAGCACGATGCTCCAAAGGGCCACAGCAGACCTCAATGAAGAAAATTATCTTGATGTCTGATATTGTACTGGTGGGAGCCTATTCAACCTAAGCTGACTGAAGGCCCACACCAAGACCCTAAATCACCATGTACGAGAGCTGCTTTTTGCTGACGATACCGCCCTCTCTCACACACAGGACTGACTGTGTGACCAGTGTTCCTGTCCTTGAACAGGCAGGGGTCACCAGTATTGAGGCCGTGCTACTGAGGACACAGCTGTGCCAGGCAGGGCACGTCTCCAGGATGGAGGATCACCATCTCCCTAAGGCTGTGTCTATGGTGAACTTGCCACTGGCTGCCGCAACAGAGAAGCCCCAAAGAGGAGATACAAGGACTCCCTGAAACAATCCCTCAGCTTTGGCCATATTGACTGCCAGCAGTGATCCACTCTGGCCTCCAGTTGGGAGGCATGGAGACACCATCCATAACGCTGCTGCCTCCTTTGAAAACACAGAAATTCAGTCTGGAGGAGAAAAGACAGTGCAGTAAGAACCATGCCTTGTAAGTAAGTTTAGGGAACAGAATAAGAACTGGGAAAAAAATCAAGGTTAGACTGTACATAATGGAGATGAAAAGGTTAAATGTTGCCAGATCTTTCTTTCTCTCTGTATGTGCATAATTCTTCAAAACTCTCTGAAATACTTCTACCTAATTCTAATCATTGTACTGCTGACAGTTCTTGTTTTCATCTGTCTTCAGTAAATCAACAAAATCCTTTAATAATGCTGGAGCCTTATCTCACATCCTGCTATGCTACAAGAGAATTGAGTATTGTTGCGTTTTGATTAAGTAGAATCATTCTGACATTACAGTGGCCCAGTTTCTCTCTTTAAGCATACACAACAGATAATAGAAACTATGTTAATTGTCTAAGTCCTATTTAAGTCAGGCCATCAGCTGTTGGGAAACTATTGTTTATTGCTGTCGTAAGAAATTTTTAAAATACTGTGAAGTAAGTAAATTTTATTTAATTTCTGTTTGCTCAACCTAAAATACACATTTATAAAAATACTGTTTCTACCTTGCTGCAGATTTTTAAATATTATTGTATATAAAAGTGAATTACAAATAATCTTATTACAGTTTATTTGCATTTATTCCTAATATGCAGACAAACCACAATCTGAATTTTTGACAATATTTAATGAATTGTCCCAATACTGAAACTTGTTGTAAATTTTCTAAAAGGAATCATTAAAATGTTTGGCTCAACAAGAGTTAACATTTCATCTTCAGAAATCTTATATCTTTACTCAGATACCTAAGGAAGCAGTCATTTTCATATATGCTGAGTACTCATTAAATAGGAGTAGAAAGAATCTGATGGTAGTTCAGCATGTTGGAAAAGACTAAATGATTGGTTAGGAAAATAGTGAAGTTCACATTTACTTATGCCATTCAGCTTTAGCTAAGGAAAAAGATATCACTTAAAACATTACTGTGTTAAGTAAAACACAAGTGGTCTTATTTATGACTAAGCAAACATTTTTTACCATAATAATTTACCAAATTTTTACCAGAAATAATAAAATAGATCCAAAATCAGTTTTTGCATTTAATTTGATAACAGCAGCTATTTAAGATGAGAAAAACAGTGTGTGGGGCTGGGACATCCAAAACTGTCTAAAGGAATTTTTTAAGTAAAATGGTCATGTTAAAAAGGATGATTCCCATCAAGCAGATTACAGAGCAACATGGGTATTACCAAGACATTTTTAAAACAAAGAAACTTTAAGTCTGAAAAATATAGAAACAGCATAAGGATTTATACCTGAGGGGTAACAGAGCAGGTAACAGAGCACAGCCCCATCCCTTACAAGGCCAAGCACATGAGACTTAAATGTGTGCATCTGCTTATGTAACTTGGCCTTTGAGGAAGGTTTATGTGAACTCAGGAGTGGAGCATGATGGACACTTTTAGGGTGTTTAATCTTTTCTTGTCATATAAATTTACCTTTTTTGTTTGTACTGTAGTGTATTGGTTTTTTTGTTGTGGTTTTTTTTCCTTATTGATATTGATCTGCAGTGTACAGACTAATGACTGCCAGTTAATTATATGTCTTTGATAAATTAATGAACAACTGCAATCTATTCAAATCTATTTAATTAAAATGTTATTTAGCTCCTTCTAGCAGCACACACTAGGACTCTGAGCTGATCAAATTTGACTGCTGTACTATTGGCAGTCAATGACACAAAATACATATATAATCACTTTACATTATTTGAAGACACTAAAATGGATAAAGTTCAGGTGACAATGATTTAATTTTCTTACTATACTGAAGGAATTATAATCTGGAAAAAAAATTGGGTTTTTCTCTAGAATGGTAAATAATCTGCTCAATGCTCTGGTGCAAAGCTAAGGATTCAGTCAGCTGAAGCACAATTTAAAAAAATGTAATGTTTTTCAAAGTAGTTCTTAATATAAACATCAATTTTCAGAGTGTTTTTTGTCTTATGATGAATTTTAATTAATAAGTAATTAATTACTTATTACCACAGATATTTGATCACCTCAAGTTCACAGGTGTGTTTGGACTTAAATACAACAGCTCTCTTTTTTATCCTAGAAAATTTTACAGATAAGTATTTATGTGTCACACCTGCCACTTCTTATAAAAACAACTTGCAAATATTCTAGGGTTTAATTTGTTGATAAGGTGGATAATAAGATAACAAGTTTCTTGGCGTAAAAATGTGTTTATCTTAGGATACCTCTTTTTGCTTCACAGACAGTGCAGTTCTTATCTAGGTATCAGCTATAAATATTTTAATAGTCACAATCATTTACATGTTTCTGCAAAGTGACCCTTCTCCATGTAGAAGATGTATATTTCTATTCACTGGATCACATTTTCTGATTTTAATATTAAAAAAAAAAGTCATATTATATTTACCACACCTACTTAAAACTAAGAAGGAATTTGGACACTTTTTATATTTATATAATATTTGTTGTATAACCAGGAATCACCATTTTAATTTTAATGCTGCATTTAGGGGGTTTTGTTTGCTTTTTTTTGTTTTTAAGTACAGTTTATGTCTTTGGTAACTTATTTCATGTCTGACTTTAAAGCATGAAGAACTACAGTTTGGTATCCATATTTCACAACAGAAGAGCAGCTATGTAAAGCATTATTAAACCTCCCTTATGTTGTGCATATCAAGAATTCTGCATCTTTCAGCTTAAAGCTTTGGACATGGAAATGTTGCCAAATGTGACCTTCCAATCCTCTTTAGTTTATGAAGCATATTTTCTTTACCTTTCTGTCTTGATAGAAGTACGCCGAAGTGCAGTAGTGAGAAATAACCTCTAAATTATGGAAATGTCTCAGTTTTATTGAGATATAATTTTCAAAATTTCCACCATTTGATCTTAAAAATAATAGCTCTTACTTATCCCACAACTGAAGATAAACTAGCAAAACTGTTATTTAACCTGTCCTTAGGTTTTTATTTCAATTATGGTGTTACACTGGCCATCTTCCTGTGAGTTGGGATGTTGCTTACTAAATGAATATACTGAAGTGTCATTAGAAGTCCACTCGGTAGTCTGCTAGCTAATTAGAAGTCTTATTTCTGTTATCCATCTAATCCTATTACCTCACAAAACAATATGCAGTGCTACATTTACTATAACTGTTCCTATTTTGTTAAGTAAAGTTTGCCATTTTATTTTCCTATCAAGTGACCCCCAAGAAAAACTCTCCTTTCACCCCAGTGTCACAGACCTGTTCATACTGCAAAAAAAATTTACAGAATGAGCCTCAAAACCTCTTCAGTTAGGACTCAGATTAGTTGGACAGCAAATGTGCTGTCTGTAGCAATAACATCTACCCTATGTTTACCAAGGATCCTCCAATGATCATGTCTGTCTCTCAACTTCTGCAAGCCACTGTGCAAGCAGACCCAGTAGATACAAAGCAATAACTCCACCTTTGACATTTAATAAAAATAAATAGGTAAATTGCATAATCTATAGAACTTGAAGATGTCTTATTACACTCTAAATCAATCAATATTTTTTTTTAATAACCCAGAAAATAGATTTCATAAACTGAAGATATACAGGTGGTCTAGAATCAGTTTATTACTTGATTATGGTGTTTATCATCAGGTATAACAACAGTAATATTTTCTATGATAAACACCATCATGACACCGCTTATTTTAAGATTTTAAAATAATTAAGTTCATAACCATAACTAAGCAATATAAAACGAATTTGTTCTACTCTATAGCTACTATTTCTCTATGTACTACTTTTCTCTGTTTCCTGTCACAATTGTCCAACATTGGTATAGTGATAAAGTGGAGGTTTTATGACCAAAGATTAGAGCAGACTTGATGCAGAGGCAGCAATTATCATGAGAGGAGAGAGGAGCTCACAGTGCCTTGTTTTTTTACTGTCTCGCCTCCTACTCCCATTACTGTTCTCATGGGAATGTTCTGGACACATTTAGATAATTAAACTTATCATTTCCAGGGCCTGTCCATAGTCCCAAACATAGCTGGCACAGATCTTAAAGTGCTTTAGCATCCCTGATAGTGTCTGCATGAAAAGTACTGGAATGTAAGCATGCTTGTCTTATGCCAGACTTCTGTACTCTGCCTGGAAAAATGCTTGTTGTCCTGTCCCAAAGTTGAACCAAAAATTTTAAATATAAATAATTTTTAAAACTTCATTATCCTTGCCTGTGACCTGACATTATTTAATTTACATATGTACAGCCAATATCCTGAAGTGTATGCTATTTTCCAGCTTCAGAGAAACTGGAGACTAGGAAGCAGTGTTACACAGGATTTGATTACTCCTATCTATGCTCCTCAGATGTTTCAAGCCAGAGGCACAATCAGCCCCCTTTCACTGGCAGCATTCCTTCATAATGCAGTGGTTTTTCCCATTGCACAGTTCGAGAGATGGAGTGCCTCCGGTCTCTTTGGGAACTAATCCCACCTTCCCAGTTTTTCTCATTGCTCACAGCTCCATTCTAGCATATAAATCTCTGTTAAAGAATAATCCTTGTTCTGCAATGTCCATGAAGCCATGAGAAAAAAAAAAGATGTACTTAATTTTAAGGTAATAATTTTAGAATTTTCAAGCTCTCAGTGCTTAGTAGTACAACTCTGGGTAGCCACAATTTTACACAGACATCCTTTTCTATCAATGTTTGTATTTTAAAAGAACAGCAATCTCCTCTGCTAATGTCCCTTGCTGTTTTCTATTGATAATATCCTGTTTGGTTTAGAATCTAGTCAATTATATCTACTGCTTCATAGGAGAGATACAGATCTAGATATTTTCTAAAAGTTTAATATGATTATAGTGAGAAGAAAATTTTATTTCTGATTTTAACTTTCCAATACTCAGTTCTGGAAAACTGAGCTTTATATTTGCCCAAAACCAAAACATAACTGGAAAGCTGTAAACATCTGTCTTCAAATCAGGAACATTCTCTTTGCATCATTAGGGTAGTATATCAATGGATTTGAATTCATATTCATGAGCCCCGTTTCTCCTGGCTAAACAACCCCAACTTCTTTAGATTTCAGGTGCATTTTACTCCTAAATAGCTGCTCTTTGCCTATTGTTGGGGATTAAGGCCTGAATTGTCTCTGAAAACCCAGTTTTTAACTTAAAAAGCCTAAGAAGGAAGGGAAGCATTAAAGGCAGCACATCTAGTACTGTTGCACTTCAAAATTTCAGGGATACCTATTAAACTAGGCACACAGGTTCAAGATGTCTACTTCACAGTTAAGGAATTCTGTAATCTCATAATTGTGAATCCTGCACAGATAACAGCCAGCTTTAATCACATATGGGATTACTAGGGCAGTCCATATGCTTTATAACAGTTGGTTTTCAAATGAAATTTGCAGTCAGATAATAACATGGCCCAGGCAACAAAGCCTAATTACTAGCAGCAACAACAAGCTGATGGCTCCAATTCAAAATATTTTCCTGTTTCTTTAAACTGATTTTTATTTTATTAAACTATTCTACAACTCCAAAACATATTGGCAACATGGATCTGTATTTGTACAACAAGTTTAAGCCCCAATAAGCTTGACTTGATATGCTACAATTGGTTTGAAGCAGAATATTTATTATTTTTTTAATCTGAGCTATGTTTTATAAAGAGTCTGTAGTATAAGCTTGTCAGTATGCCTTCATGTGATTAAAAATGCTACTGTTCTGAAGAAGCATTGGCTCGGTTTTAAACTCAAATCTCACTGATGTTTCAGTATGAACATGCTCAAAAAATGTTATTCATTTCCAGCTCAAGTCCTGATCCTACAAGTGTCTGTCTTTCAGTTTCAGCCTTTTTTCTGACACTTTTCTTCTGTCTGCTTTGTGTTTCAAGATACCTGCCATGGAATTCCTCTGACAGATATTTTTGCTCATTTGAAGCTATTTACCTTACTCTTTAAACTTGACTCTCTGGTAAAATTTTTGAAGTTAATCTCTTGGTCATCCTCACTTCCTGAATATATGTTTGCATCTTACAATTTTCTCAATACATCAGCACTAAAAATTTGCACTGCAGCAGTCAGTAATGTCAAATTTCCCTCAGAATATGCAAATTGGATTCCCTTTGGCACAAGGAAACCTGGACAATAGTTTCCAGAAGTACTCCAACAGCTAGCAGTTGTCTGAGTAGATGACCAGCCAAGACTTCAGAATAAAATCCTCTCAATTAATTAAGGCATACTAAATTTTTTGCTCTACAAATCTGCTCCTACTATAGTTTACTGTTTGCTAAGACAAATATAATTGTACTCTCCCAGACCTTCACCTAAAACATTGTAACTAATTAATCCATGCTATCTCAGTCGGCAAATGGAGTTCTCTAATTCAGGAGTTACTCTCTATTTCCTTCACAATTGATAAGGAGAGGATAATTCAGGTGCCTGTCTCTCTACTGAGAGAAAAGGGAGCTTTAGTTAAGTATGTTCCTAAATAATCCACTTTGGTTAGCTGTCTAAAGTAAGCTGGAATGAACCCAAGTTAATTAAATCTTACTTGGTGACAGTATGGTAGACAAAGAAGCAGCACAATTTAAAGGAAGTTTTTTTCTTTAGCTGAAGAAAATCTCAAATAATTAAAGACAGTCTTAGGAGGAGGTTGGAAAGTGTTTCAGAGTTGCAAAAGTCCCTTTCCTCAGCTCCTTTTAAATACTACTTTTGCTTTTACCTGTAATGATGACAGTTGTTCTATACACGACAGTTTATAACAATGTTTAAAGCCCATCTGCCATGTGAGCATTTTAAGACTCTTTGGGCCATATAAAACCCCAAAAGCTTGAAGTAAACAAGAAAAGAAAAATGTCAAGTGTTTGAATGCATGTTAAGTTTCTCATCAACCTAAGACTGTTTCAGGGCTCTTCTCAATCAATTCTCCACCCAACCTGTAATTGTGCTTGGGATTGCCCCAGCCCAGATGTAGGACCTTGCATCTGACCTTGTTTATGTGGCTTACACAGGCCAACCTCTCAAGCCTGTCAAGGTCCCTCTGAATGGCATCCCTTTCCTCCTTTGTGTCACACACAACACCCAGGTTGGTTGTGTCACAAAGCTTGCTGAGGGTTCACTCAATTCTGCTGCCCATGTCACTGACAAAGATGTTAAACAGTTCTGGTCCCACTACCAACCCTTGAGGAATGCCAGTTGTCACTGATCTCCTCTTGGACATTGAGCCAATGACCACAACTCTTTGAGTGCAACCATCCAGCCAATTCTTTATCCACAGAGTGATGCATCTGTCAAGTCTGTATGTTTTCAATTTAAAGACAAGGATGTTATGCAAGACAGATGTCTTCTGTTGTTCTCTTATCCACCAATGTTGTTACCACATTGTAGAAGGCCACCAAAACCATGGCCACTGAAAGCTTTCCCCAGCCAAGATGATTTCTAAGTGATTGGAGCTTTACATTTGGTAATGTAAAAAAATTGTATATTTATAATTGTGTATTTATGCTTTTTTTTCTTTGCTTTTTTTTTTTTTTTTTTATAATCCAAGACAATGAGAGAGAGAGGGTACCTCAGCAGTGATCTGGCCATGTCTGAAGTAATGTAATATTCCCAGATGCCTGCATAAAAAGTAGTAATATATCATTATTCTGTTTTGTTTTTCTTCTTAAGGTGTTATTAAGGTGTTATAGAGTACTGTTAAAACAGATAAAATATGTTGTAGAAAAATCTTAAATGTCACAGACACAAACGGTGAATAAAAGGTTGCTAATCTTTGGTACCACTCTGTATTTGGGTTTCTCTCTGATGGAGATGAAACGGGTGTATCTGTTTTCTGTTGCACACACTATTAAACCTGATCTTCATTAAGATATTTATCATAAAGTATTAACTCACATAACTTACAACATCTCCACATGCTTTTTAAAAGGACTGTTTTTATTTCTTATGAAAAGAAAATTTCTAGATAAATACTCAACTGTTCCATTTCTTACAGCAATTCTTTACCTCAGTTTTCTCTGTTCTGCTTTCACGAGCGTAACTAGATTTTGAACAGATAATTACAGAAACTTTTGTTTACTCCCTCCCTTCAAAAAGACAAAAATCTCTTTTCCTAATCTATTCCAGTTGTTTGAGACACCCTTAACTCCTGCTATTTGTCCTGTCAACAGCTGCAGTTATATCAATAAATAATAGATATTTTGATGTAACTGTCTCATCTCCAAAGGTTGCATGTTATACAAGTTTTGCAAGTCATGTTATTTCCATTTCACAGGGTACATCTGAAGTCCAGCCTCAAATCCTAGCCAAATTTAAATGTACCAAATTCATCTTCAGCTTCACAGGATGTTACAAATTGCAGTCTGCCTTCCCATTGTCTGAAACAAATTCACCATTAGAATTTCACTGAAGCTGAATAGAACTTTATTCTTTTTTATCATACAGAAGCAGTTCAGTCACAACACACCACCAGTTGTCTTTTTCTGGCTTAATCTATTACCCATGATGAACTTACTGTACCCCCTAAGAAAATTTACACATTTGCCACTGGCTCCCTGTTGTTGCTATTCTGTGGTGACTTATCAGAAGATTTAGGGAAAAAAAAATCACATGTGAATTTATCTTTTTCTCTGAGATTTTTATTTTATATGAATAAAGTTGTAAAGTAAATTTGTAAATCTTTTTATTGTATGCTGAACATCTGTTTTAAGATGTTTTGATATTAAATAGAATGAGGACAATGAATTCTCATATTTCAGGGTGTAAACTCAGCTAACAGTGGTTAGGAAGAAACAGATTCTCCTAGTGGCCCTACACTGTTGATTTACAAAGCACATAATTTAGGTGAGCTTTTCTTCACAGGAACAACTTGTTTTATTGGTGAAGAGGCCTAAACCTGGTGAGGGCTCTGCATATTTATGGGGAAGTTCCTGAAATAATTTATCATGCGGAGAAAAAGGAAAATCAAATAGAGGATGTCAAAATAAAATAAGAGAAACAGGTGGTCATACTGGAACTCGAAAAACATCTTGGGATGAAAGCTGATTTTAAAACAGGGCTTATTATGGGTCTGGAATTTCAACTTCTTTAAAATGGAATAATGTAGTGAAACTGTATTACAAACTTTTGAAAAAAATAAATAATACAACTATACATCAAAAAATATCAGCAAAATTTTTGTTTAAGGAAGTTTGTAATCTATATGCCTTTATTGCATATATTGCAGGGTAATGCACCCTGAAAATGCACCATGGTCCTCACTTTCAGGAATTAGTTAGTTCCTGTAGGGAAGGCAAGCTGGGACCTAATGGTGACAGCAAGGCAAAAAAAGACATTAACTGCACTAGCAAAAAGTGCAGTCTCACAGTATCCAGGGAGAAGGAGAAAATCCAAGGTCTAACCCAGAAGACAAGTCAGCAAGGCAAGATCATGATCATCAAAATACAAATCCAGGAACAGGTGTACCTGTGGTACAGCTCATGCCAGGACCAAGATCGAAGGCCCAGCCATCATCTCAGCTCCAATGCCAAGGAAGACGAGATGCCAGTAGGTTGGTTTTCACTTTTTTTTTTTTTCTTTCTTCCTTTTTTAGAGAAGAATAATGTAAGCTTGTTGAGCTGTAATGTATTAGGGCTGATCTTGAGCATAAGCAGCTTGTGTTCAAACTCATCTCTCTTACAGTACAGGTGGTGTACACAGGCACATGGTATTCATTCATATCTTATTTCTCCTCACAGGTTTCAGTCCTAGAGTGAATAAATTAGATAGGTCTACAATTTATAGGAGATCAAATAGTAAGTACTAGTGAAATAAATCCTTAAGTTATGGCCAGAAAAGGAGAGGGTCAAGGAAGACTCTCACTTAATGAACGGAATTAAGCATAGTACAAGGGAAGATAAGGATGGCTTAAAAGAAGGACCTTACAAACTTAGACTAAGGTGGAATTATTTTGCGTAAAGTGAAATCTGGAACTCCTGTCAAACAGAGATGCGAATAGTCCCATGCCCATATATATTATACACTTACCTGTGATACAAAATTGTGGGCTATGGTGTACAGTTACAAGGGTGACACATAGGCTAAGGGAATGATAACAACATACATGTCAAAGGATGGTAACAAGAAGGTGGTGGTTAATGAGGATGTAGTGGATGGTGTATCACCTGAGCATGACATAAACTGCATGGAATAAGAGCTACAAATTTTTAAAATTCTGGCCATGATGGAGTTAAGTTTTCTTCATAGCAGACTGTATCGTACTGTGGTTTGGATTGGTGGCCAAAACAGTGTTGATAACACACCCGTGTTTTACTAATTGGAGAGTGTTAGCATTGCCTCAAGGCCTTTTTACCCTACTCTGTACATCCCAGTAAGTGGGCTGGGAGTGCTCAAGAGTTTAGGAGGAGACACAAACAGGGAAAGAGGATATTCCATACCACACTAAGCGATATAAAAAAAGTTTAAGGAGAGGAGGAATAAAAGGGAAATTTCATGGTTATGGTGTTTGTCTTTCCAAGTTACTGATAAGCCTGATGAAGCCCTACTTCCCTAGAAATGGCTGTAGATGGCAAACAGTAAATGAATTTCTTATTTTGCTTTGCTTGCACAAGCTTTGCTTCACTTATTACATTATCTTTATCCTGACCTACAATTTTTCCTACTTTTGCCCTTCCAGTTTTCTTGACTATTGTGCTACAATGGATGAACAAGCAAATGGATGGGGTTTAGATGCTTGCCAGGGTCAACTCACTACAGCACTAGAAATAACCTGAGGCACCAGATGACTGATAAGCTTGTGAAAAACAAGGTTCGAATTTCTGAGACCCTTACATTTAATGAAAAAGATTAATAGTCTGTTTACAACAATTACAAAGTACGGTGTACAGTGCTTGCATGCATACTATATATCATTCTACCTTAATTTCTCAAGTATTATGGGATAAAGTAATTTTCTGCGTCAGCTTATTAGTGAATGAAAAGCGCTTTTTTTTTTTCCTGTATCAATCTTTTTCGGTATAAGTATAGGCATGCTGATCAGTTATGCTTCTTTCAAAAACTAATGTCCGAAATCACAAACACAAGTCTCCCTTTTATCGATCTGATTATATTAAGCATTAACAGAAAATAAAAGAATCCCAAATTCCATAAACAGCTGTAGTTTACTATCCCCAATTAAAATTCATGTGCCATGAACAAATTATTGTGTGTTCACAGGAAGTTGTAGTGTTTTGTAACTGCATTACTATAATTAACTCTCAACCACAGTGGTTTGACTGCATGTAGATAAGAAGGGAGGTCTCATTCTTTCCTCATCAGGAGTAAATCCTTTCTCTCCAAATAGACCCTCTATATTTTCTATTGTTCACTAGGTTTTCAACACATCATTCGCTTCTGTAATTTCTCTCTTCATCAGCATAATATTTTGTAAAGCTGGGTTAAGCTTTTCACAATCAATTAAATCATCTTCACTTGACAAATCCTAATACTTTAGGTTCTAAGATGAAATAAAAATATGTTATGTTTTACATATATATTACCACACCATAAATTGATCTTTTTTTTACAATAGCAGAACCCAAGGATAAGGCACCTTTTTTTCCATTTTAATAAATTTAGGGGTTTTTGCACAGCTTTGCAGTCTTTTCAGATTATTTGTATTTTATAAGGCACTTCCTATATTGATTTTCCCTTGATCTGTTTTGCAGATATCAAACCCATAAAATCTTACTGTTTAAAGATCAATCATTTGCCTTTAGAAATTTTCCCATACTCAGTCTTGCTTTTGGACACAAAATATTGACTCCTAGATCTTCCCTGCTCTACGATAGAATCATAGAATGGTTCGGGTTGGAAGGGACCTTAAAGATCATCTAGTTCCAAGACCCTGCACAGGCAGGGACACCTTTCACTAGATCAGGTTATTCAAGGCCCCATCCAAACTGGTCAAGAACACTTCCAGGGATGAGGCAGCCACCACTTCCTCGGACAGCTTGTTCCCATATCTCACCAAGATGGTCCTCATCACATCTTACCAAGACAGTCCTCTCATACTATTATGGCTATGTCTGCTACTGCTCAGGTCACATCTGTGACACCAAAACCAACTGGCATAGACTGACTCCAATCTACACTACCTGCTAGGAAGTAAGTGTTCCTAGCCTGTTTTCATTTGTTAGCTATGCTCTGAAATTGTTTTGGAGTGTCCTATTCAGATAAGCAAAAACATTGCTAGGGAATGTATTAATTTTTTTACCACATTGAGTTAACTTCTAGTGCTCGGAGACATTTTTTTGTAATATTTAATTTCTCCATGTAAATATGATTAAATATCTCTAATATGATTAAATATGATTAAATATCTTTCAAAAATATTTTTTTCTTCCTGTAGCTTCTCTCATCTGCTTCTTCAGTTCCTTCTCTGCCTTCTCACTTGTCCTATCTTCTGCATCTCTCTAGATCTTGGACGAAAAAAATGCAAACATCATGGCATGGATCAAAAATTCAGCTGACTATAACTATTTTCTCAAATTTATTAGCATCCTTATTTGCCCTGAATTTAGATTTAGCAGCAATGTCTAAAATTAAGTTGACTGCATTTCAAGCCATTTTAAACTTTCTCAACCAGATATTTCATGCTTCTACTGAATAGCTAAGGGTCACTTGAAACTTCTTCAGGTAATCTGCTGGAACAGTTAGCATAATTGATTCAATTCAGTGAATCTGAGCGTTGGTGACACACTTGAGCTTCCTAACTATGATAGCATTCGTCTGGCTCAATCAGTACTTCTCCTTAAAAATCTAAAATTATTTAATTTCTTTAGTATTCATTGTGAATTCCATGAAGAATAAAGCCTTTGGTTTTAATACCTATTTGCATAAACATCTAGTGTTTCATGGTTAGCATGACAAATCCCAGGCCTTTTTCCTTCCCTCCCTCTTTGATACAATATTTAGATTTTTACAATAGAAAAGTAAACAAAATCAAAAAGTGTGAAAAAACGCCTGAGACCCAAAGCAATAAGGTTATTTTAAACAACTACCTAATTAACTGAATGTTGCTTTAGTGGAATTTAAGAAGGGAGAAATATTATTTGATGATTTAAGACCCAAAATTTCAACATCTTCTTAAAAAAAAAAAAACAAAAACAAAACAACAAACTAATATGATAGGTCAATCACCAAAACTACACTGAAACATTATATAGAGTGTTTTATAGACAGGCATGGAGATTGCAGACAAAGGTAATACTTTGTCCTTCATAGTTGACACCCATGATAATAGGGACCATTCAAAACTTACACAAAATATAAAGGAAAACAGCAACATTGTGTACAAATAGTATTGTCCAATTTTATAAATCAATTATTAGGCTCATTAGGATGAACAAAGGATTTTTTAAGAGAATTTTGACTTCCTGAACAAGTTCCATTTCACATTTCATTAAAAGACAGTAATCTAAATATATGACTATTTGGTGAAGCTTTAAAATTGCTACATTTCCAAATCCTTCAGTTCTTTTTGAGATGTGCATGGTAGAGTTTCACTGTTGCTCCCACAGTAGTGTTCCCATGTGGCGAGGGAGAGAAAATATAGCAGCAGTCAAGACTAGTACAAAAGATTATGCACTAACAAACTAAAAGAAACCATAAGAAATAAGACTTTTGAGTATGTTTGACTGGGACCAGGAAGACCCAGGAAGGTAAGTTTTGAGCTATCAGGCTGCAATATTTTCAGGATATTCACTGACATTTTGGCAGCTTAAGTGGGAGGAAGCTGTGAATATGGGGGAAGGTAAACAAGAGCTGAAAAATGGAAACCTTGAAATCCAAACAAGCCATTTTGACACATTTTCCAGCTGGAGCATCACACTGACAATTAAAAATCACTGACTTCACATAAATGCAATAGAAACACAAATATTGTCAGAAGGTAATGTGATAAACTGTATGCCACACATCAAGGTGCATTATAAACTGTTAATGAGAAAATAGAATTCAGGAAACTAACCAGGAAAAAAATCCAAACAAGAAGTGCAATAAAATATATTAGCAAAAATGCTTCATAAACCTGAGAGCCAACAAGCCAGTCTGGCATCCAAGAACACATTTGATCTAAAGGTTTCCAATACCTCTAGTTTAGATTGGCCTTACTTCTCCAAAATACCACTCATGATGTATCAAATGTGTACTTAAGCCATCATTTTCTGCAAACAGTACTCATTTTATACTCTGCTAGCCTGGTGCCAGAAGTTTGGCAGAGATCTCTAGTCCTTTCAATAAACAATTATCCACAGGACTCAGTCTAAAAGCCCACCTGCCTAAAAATTTGAACTGAATGAACAAAACCACTCCAGCCTATAGCTCACCATCACTGTTCAATTATGTACTGTTACAAGGATCATGCTGTCTTTAAGCACTATTTAGGTTCATGGCTGTCCTACCTCAGACTAGAAGCAAATGGTTAATCACAAATTTTGATTGGTTCAGTTCCCTAATAAAGGCCAGACTTCTGTGATAGACTGGATCAGAGGCACCAAGTGTTTCACGTATCTATACCATTAAAAAAAAAAGACAAAATATATAACCCCAGATAGGAAGACACAGAAGCTCTTAAGAAAAAAATTCCAACAGTGTATTTTTTTATTCATAAAAGTATCAGCAAATGAAAATAAAATGAGAGGAACAAAAACAGGCAAACAAAAATCAAACCAAAAATGCTCTTTAAACCATAAATATAGTAATTGTTAATAACTATCTCTCTGACACAAAATGGAAGGACAATGATAGCCTGGCACAAAACAGTAGATGGATATTACAAAGGGCATGGATCCAAAGCATAGTACTTGAAGTGTGTGGCCTAAAAAAGAGTCATTAGGCATATTAGGTTCAGGAAACAGACACACTAATACCTGATAGCCATTTGTTTGGTGCATTACTGATTACTGACTACTTGGCTCAGGGTTACTAGAAGAAGGAAATAGAAAAGATGAGAATCTTTTATAGTTTTTAATGAAAACAAATTATCAACCCTCATTTCAACAGAAATCTGTTCTGAATAAGCCTCTAACTGGACAGCTGAAAACCTAAAACATTAAATCACTCAAAGAGTTACCCTACTCCATTACTATTACTATGTTTTCATGTGAAAAGATAAATTCATTGTGCCCTTTCCAATAAGTATCTGCACTCAGACAGAGTTTTATTCAGACAGGTATGCAAGCAAACAATTCCTAATAGATTTAACTATGGTCCTTAGCAAAAAAAGAGCTAGTTACTACCCAACTAACACAAAACAAACATTCTTGTCAAGTTTATGTTACCTCCAAAAGAGGATCTTCACATGAGGTATTGTCTTCTTTGAATGAAAACCAAAACAAATAGTAACGATTTAAGTTCAGGAAATAAAAAAGGCCAGTACAACGAGCATACCACCAAATTTCTTGCTTCAGCGGTTTGGTTGCCTACACTCAAGGCCAGCTCTGATTTAGTGCAGCTGTGCAACAGCTTTTATCCTGTTCCTGTGAAAAGAACCAGTGAGAAAAAGCCCCTTGCTTTGGCTCAGGAGCTGCAGAGGATTCAACTGCTTTGCCTTGGTCCTTGCTTGAGCAACAACACGTGTAGACCTGACCTCACTTTGGGGATCCTGGCCTTGCCTGGCTGACTTGATATCCTGATTTGACTTTCAGATTTCCTCATCACATCAAGAGTTAGCTGGCAAATGCCAGACTCCCGACTGACCCTGGCTACCATCACTAAATCTGCACTCCTATCTTGCTCAGTTACTGTAGGGCTGTGCCCTTGCTGGTAATGTTCCTGCTCTGCCAGCCCTGCCATCATCCTGTGGGCTTCTTTTTCTTTGCAGAAAACCACCCATAGCTGCCTCCTGAAAATAGCAGATCCTGTCTTTGATAAGAAACAGAAAGACAGAACTTGTTTTCCTCATGATGAGTACATAAATATTTTCTGCAAACCACCTCCTATTTTCCTAGAAAGCCAAAAAATGCAAACATCTAAATTGAAGTTTAACCACATATATTTACATAGTACCTGCTGTTTCCCTCCAGCCTGAATGTTTTGATCTTGAAACTAAGGAAGAATACAGAATAAAGCTCTCCCAGGAAAAACACGTCCTTTACTATAATGTGTGATTTCATTTCACAGCTAAAAATGCATAATTTATAGCTAGAGCACAATGTGTAAATAGTATCTAAGCTAGGCCAAACCTCAAAAGTAATTTTAACAGTCATCTTCAACATGCAAAGCTCATATGACCCCCATATGGTTTAACTTGCTTGTCTAAATTATTCTGTATGGTAATCTTACCAAATTTAGTGGCTTAATGAGAAAACTGGAGCTACAATGCCTGTATCATTCTGAGTTCTGTTTTTCTTCCAGGTTAAGTAAGCAAGAGCATATTCCTGGTTACCATCCACACCTTGCTGAAGTCAAAATCTTTAGCATGAGCCGAAAAAACCTGAATCCCAGAAAACCTTTGGTTAGTGAGAGCTTCAGTACTTTCAGTTAGGAATTCAGTAAGAATTTCAAGACTTTGATTCTTTTATAGTTGTTTCAAATTGTGGAGACATGTGCTGTCAATGAATTTGATCCTCTCAGCTATCCAAATATCTGTCATGGTTAACAACTCTTTCACAAATTATATATCCATTCTTACCTATACTTCTCTTCCAGATTTAATTACTATTACATTAAAAGATATTATAAGTTGCTACAAGCTATCAAGGGTTAGAGCCATTGAGAGAGCTAGCTTATTTCTGTAACTAATCCAAAGATTTGAAAGAAAATTCTAAGAATTTTGCATTGCTGCATTCATTATTATACCTACATTCTCTTTCCTATTTTTAACTGATAGGGACTTACTTAATCCTCTGTACTTGAGGTGTCAGAATACATTACAAATTATATGACCAGAAATCCTTTTTAAAAGTCCATATGTCATTTTTAAGGGTATTTTTTTTAAAGTTTTTGCTTAAATTTTTCTGTTCTAAGGAAATCCACAGTTTAGTTAGGTGTTGTGCAAAATAAGTATTTAATCAAGTAGGAATTCTCTACTTTCAGTGAATATTCCCATGTTCTTGGTTTTACCTGTGGCTTCAGGTGTTCAAAGAATAATTCTAAATCAGTGAGATGCTACTTCTCTTTACAGAATTCAAATCATTAAACTTCATTTTATGTTGTTAATCTAAACACTTCAGTATTCTTTTTCAGCTATTACTATTAATTTCATAACTAATTAAGAAACTGAAAGAGAAGCCCCAAGGAAGCTCTGGCTTGAGAACAACAGCAGCAGAGGTCATTATGAATATGCGTTTCTTGCTCTCCCTGTTGGTTCTTGACTCCACTCACCATTTAGTCTCTAGAAATTTATCTTAATATTCAGTACGACAGATTTCAGCGTGATACTTACCTCAAATGCTAGAAGAAATGCAGGCACATCGGGTTTGATATGTTTCCCTGGAGACATACAGCATTAAATCAGGGTTAGTTACAGGAAGAGCTGCCCATTTGAGGAATCCTTTCTTTTCACAAAGTTACTAGCTCTGTTCTTCTGGACACATTTCTCTACCCCTAGTTCCTGTGTAACCTTAAATGGCAGGGTGCAAGGAAATTTTCCTTTAGCAATAAATGCCTTAGTAGCAACTCAGTACGTAAGAGAAGCAGCATAACTGATTGATCTCTCAAAACTGATCCATGTCTATTAGTCCATTCTCAGAGTTATGACATCATTTACGTTAATGAGACTTGGTGGAATGAGTCCCACTACTGAACTGCTAGGATGGAAGGCCACAAGATGTTCAGGAGAGATAGGGAGGGTAGATGAGGTGGATGAGTTACACTGTATGTAAGGGAAAGGTTTGACTTTACAGACCTTACAGTTAGGGATGATGTGGTTGAGAGCCTCTGGATGAGGATTGTGAGGATGGAAAACAAAATAGACAATGCTGTGTCAATGTCAACATAGCAGACATCAACTATTGATCACCCAACCCAAATGCTAGCAATGATTTTGTGGGCTATTAGAAGAAAACTCTCAATTTGTAGCCTGCTCCTTATGGGAGATTTCAGCTTTCCTAACATCTATAGGGAATACCAGACTACTGTGATAAGCAAGTCTGGGAAATTCCTGAAGTATATTGAAGATAATTTCTCATCACAAGTATTCTGTGAACCAGCTAGGAAAGGTTCCCTCCTAGACTTGTGAATAGAGGACTCATGGGAGATGTGATGGTAGGTGGTTGTCTTGGTCATAGTGATAAAGATATGGTCGAGTTTAAAAATTTTGGTGTACTGACAAAAAAAGATCAGCAGAGTTACTAGCCTGGATTTCAGGAGAGTAAAATTTAAGCTACTCAGGAAGCTAATGAGCACTGTCCCTGGTGTTGTAGTTTAACCCTATCTGTCAATGAAGCACCACACAGCTGCTCACACTCCTGCCAAGTGGGTTCAGGAGAGAATTGGAAGAGTGAAAGTGAGAAAGCTCATGAGCTGAGACAAAGAAAATTTAATAGGTAAAGGAAAAGCTACATGAACTAGCAAAGCAAAACAAGGAAAAAAGGAAGGCAGAGAAACACACACACACACACACATATATTACTTTCCAATAACCCTCATGCATGATAGAGCCCTGCCCTCCTGGAGGTGGCTGAGCACCTGACTGCTCATGGGAAATAGTGAATGAACTCAGTGCTCTCTACAGCTTCCTGAGGAGAAGTGGAGAGGGAGATGCTGTTCTCTTCTCCCTAATATGCAGTGATAGGACCTATGGGAATAGTTCAAAGCTTTGTCAGGGGTGGTTCAAAATGGGTATCAGGAAACTTTGGCATCTGAACAATATGACACGAGCATAAAATATATTAATGGACCTCAAAAATACACTTTAACTTTTCTTCAGGCATGAAGTGGTCAGGAAACTGGACTAGATGATCCCAGGTCACTTCCAACTGGAGCAATTTTATTCTACTGTAGTCCAGCCTATATGAAAACCTAGAACATCAATATCAGCACAGAAAATAGAACATAAAGTCATCTACAAGTCCCAAGTAGTACTGATTGGCATATAAAAACTATTCAGAATTTAAATCAGATTTATTTTCTTATTTATAATAATGGAAGAATTGGCTCTATTGATCAATAATTCTTTTAACTAATTTATTATTTTGTAGTAAGACATTGGAAAGACAATTTATTTTCTTATTTATAATAATGGAAGAATTGGCTCTATTGATCAATAATTCTTTTAACTAATTTATTATTTTGTAATAAGACACTGGAAAGACAATGTGATCTGAAACTTTATAAGCAGTACATTGATAGCTGAACTCAGGTCCAAAAATCAGATGATATACTGAACAAAAAAACCAGCTGTAACTCTCAGACAAATATGTTCAAATATGTTCAAACATACCACAAACATTCAAGTTAACATTTGAGATGCAATATACACTTTTCAAGACATGTGTAGGGAATCAGTAAAGAGAACAAAAAGCTGCTAGAAGGAAAAATCCTTTTGCATATTTTCTAGTAATGAGCATTTGTTCACTGAGGTCCTAAGCTCTGCTCTGCTACTGCTATGATTGCCTAAGTGAATAACTAAATCTAACAGGTATCTCAGCACTATACAGTGATCACTTCAAAACTCGAGTATAGATATATTATGTATCTCCTAGACTGTGTATATGTTCAAGACAGCAGATGATATAACAATCATATCTTCTTCAAATTACTATCCAGAATAAGAGATTAGAACTCTTATTGAGTTGATTGAAACCACCTCCAAAACTGTTTCATGTGTATGGGAACCAACTTTTCATACTGGAATAGGCCACAACTTTTTTATTTTTTTCTTCTTCTCATTCTTCTCCTTTTCTCCTAGTGTCAGGCGTGTATCTGCCATTAAGATGGTAAAAAAATGATTATTTTTAACTGTTTAACTTTTTTATTATAGTGAAGTCAATAGAATTTGTAAGCATTTAGATTCCATCTGGAGTCATGTTCTAACCAGGAACAACACTGTAAGTTTACAAGGTCTCTAACTGGCAAATCAGTTTGCATGAACGTCCATTTCCTTAGCTGTAGTGTTGACAGATGATGAGAAATATCCTTTACTTTTTTGCTTTTATGTAATTACAAACCATTTGTGCTACTAATTACATTAATGGACAAGCTAACTAAACAAAAGTATTTCCATTATTCTCCTGGATTTAAATTTCAGCGCTAGATGGAGCCTGTCTACTTACTGTCAAATATAAAGATTAAGAACACAAATTGGAAAAAAAGTAATAAATAGTTGGTATGAAATACATCTGAGTTCCAGATAGTAATATATTATGTCACTTTTCAAGAATCACTTGACTCCATAGTGGCCTATTATCTTTATAAACTTCTCTACTTCACCTGACACTTGACTTCCAAGATGCTATTTTGAAGATGATTGTTTACTTCACAGAGGAAGTGTCATTCAGACAGGCAGCAGAGTTCTGATCTGGGTTTAGGCAAAATGGTATGCTGATTTCTGTCCAGATTGTCACTGAAATTTTAAAAATATAAATAGCATTGCATCTTTACAGCTGTCTAACACTCATAATAGAAGTGCCAAATGCAGTGTTGCAGACTCTGGTGTGAAACCTCTCGTGTCTCTGTCTCATGGGTGACTGCAATCTTCCTGTGTGAGGAGTGACTCAGAGGACAATATGAGGAAAAAGGCTGACCCTATGAAAAGCAAAAAGGCCCTGCTCCTTTCCCCTCACACAGCTGCAACTTGTGCACTTCTGCTTCTACCTTTGTGCTGACATCTTAAGGAAGCTTTGTTTGGGAAACCATTGGCCAGGAACACTGTTCTTCCTGTTCCTGTATGAGCATTTGATTATTACACACAAAGCCATTGTCACCCTTATACCCTTCTTGCTTCACTAGGCATCATAAAAGGGATCCAGACCATAATATTTTTTCTTTTCTGTTGAGCATCTATTTACAGAGCTTTGCTCTTCCTTTGGAAGCACTTATATATACATTGAGGGCTTTGCCAACACTCACTGCTCATGCTGGTCAGTATCTTTTTTCCTGAAAACTGATAGACTTCGTGCAAGTCTATGGGTGTGTCTTTTTTCCACCTATTAATTATGAAATATTCGTAAGCTCTCATCTTTCCTCCTTACAGATAGCAGATTATAACCAAGATTTATTTGTCAAAGAGACCAGAATATATTAGTTTCCCAATCTAATTTTCAATAAAATTTTACCTAGCTGAGCCAGTGTCTTCAAAAGAAACTGAAAATGAGGTGTTTCCTCCTGAACATGTAGATAAAAAAATTGTATGTTGTAAATTTCTTGTGGTGCTTAAACCCATGGGTAATCAAGATTGTTAATTATACAGTTGGTGGCATTAACTTCCCAAGACTGGTACAATAAGGTAACATTTCAGACAGCCTTTAGTGTCCAGTAATACTGGTAGAATGAGTCTGCTGTAGAAACACAACCACGTCTTGCATCTGCAATTCATTTCATGTCTTAAGCAGTTAGTTACAGTACAGAGTACTCTGGAATGATTGCATTACAGTTACCATAAGAAAGAAGGCAATTGTCTGATTGATTCAACTTACCTTTACTAGACAAATCAGGATGTGCTAAAGCTACTGCTACCAGGATGAAATCTTTCCAGACTGTTAAAGGGTGTTCTTTCAAACACCTAACTGACTTGAAAACTCAAATTACCATAGTGTTTTTAAAAAATCAAATTTTTTTTTGTTTGTTAACAATTAACAGTGGTTATTAAAAAACAAATAGATATGATAAATTTATATTACCTGATAAAATCTAGGGAGGATTTTGTTATAGAGAACTTGTCAAATTTATTACAGATAGACAATCTTGTCAGATTTTCCATCACTTTCCAGGACTGGACAAAGGAATAAAAGTAATAAAGAGAGTTGGAATGATATATTTATTATAAACAACACAAAATAAACTTATGTGTAACGTGTCAGTAAAACAGTTTTATTTTTCTGTCATGAGTACTTACATGTAATTGAAATGCTATAGGTAGGGCTTCCTAAAATTATCATTTTACATGGTGGAATGATATCTCAGAATCTCATTTGTACTACATTATTCACCCCAGCTTCTGTAAAAATGAAAAAATAAAGATGGACAAGAGGATTTCAGGAAGTTTAATTTTAAGGAAACTATATGCTCAGCATTTTCAGGGAGTCCTTTATTGCTAATATTATCAAATAGGGCTTTAAATTTGCAGGCTGAACACACAGTGAACAATAAAAATCTCAAGAAATAATAGAATATGTGGCAAAATAATCAGAAAATAAATGGAATGTTCAGTCAGAAAAGTAATTCAGATATCCCAAAAGCTTCTTAGCTTTTTTTCAAATTGATTATTGAAACCAGTAGACATTATATATTCCTTCTTTTGGTTTATGCAATGGCTTGTCTCATACACATCCTCAGACTAAATTCTGTTTTTCAGGTACTTAACAAGAAAACAGCTACATAGAAACAAAAGTAAGACTCTGGAACAGCAAAGGAATATGTTTTCAAAGTTAATATGATAAAAGTGGAGACTTTAAAGAATAGACAAGTAGAAGGTATTCACATTCACACATCTACGCTTCTCTTTCTTCTAAGTGGTGACTTTGACATGATTCACCCTACTGAGTGTAAAGGTGGGATTTGTCTCACTTAGCTTAGACATATCAGTGTAAATTTGTATATCCTAGCTAGCAACCTCATGCTCTTTTTATAGACAATAGAGAAAAAGAAAAATAGGTACTTTCAGAGAGTAATTCATCTTATGCCAACACAGGTTCCTAAATAGATGATACAAATTGAACTGCAGAATTGCTTCCTTCTGACTATCAAGCACATAAAATGTCCTCTGTGATTATATCAACAAGCATCAACTTTTAGCTAAGGTGAATCCCACACCAGGAGACAGAAACAAGTGGAAAAAAGTACAATGAAAAATGGAACTGTTGACAAATGCAGCTTTTATGCTTTTTGTCTTCCATTTTTAACTTTTTTTCCCCATGCTTTCCACCAATCCTGAAAGAAAATATTGGAAAAAAAACATTAGCAGTGTTCATAGGATTAATCTAAATAAATTCTACTATCAGTTTGCACAGTAGTCAAAATGGAGACAATGGTGAAGATTGGGGAAAATAATTATTCTTGGCATATGATTCATCTCACAAAATTTCCCTGCTGCTCATGACATTAATGAACTTTCTATCCTAAAAGGAGCTATATCAAGAGCCTTTACTACAGTATTTTCATTCATGTATCCTACAGATAATCAATGAATATATAAGAATTGTGATTCAAAACCAATCAGGTTACACAAAAGGGGAACTTGCTCTACAAACCTCCCTTTCTTTGAAAACTACCTCTTCATCATCCTCTATAGCTTGATATCCCTTCGCCTTCTAAGTTTATTTTACTTTGCATACTCTATTTTTATATTACTAGAATTACCTCAGAATTGTTGAATGATGAAAACTTCTCATGTCAGGATTGAGAAAGATCCAGGTTTTATTAGGCGTGTGAGTTCTCAAAGATTTGTGAGAGGATATACTGTAACAAAGCAGATCTCTTAATGAGGCTCAAGTTATATGCAGGAGAATATGGCTGTTTTGTTTGTTTTCAAATGCCTGGAAGATGAACCATTAAAAAAAAAAAAATGATGAGAACTAGTTAGTGATACAGGTTATATAGTGATACAGTTATATAGGTTTATTGGAAACACACCTAGACCTGATGTTGTAAGTCCAATTACCTAAATATGTTGGCTACAAATTCCAGTAAGTATAATGCTCGGAGGTCTGATGGTAGGGTTTCAGCATTGGGATCTTGTTGCTTTATTCTTTCCTCAGCTTGCCCAATTTATGCATGTATAGACATCAGTTACCTGCTTACTAAGTACATATATTCTCCTTTATTTGTTTGTTAAGGGAGTATGATATATATATAAATGTTCTAAAAGCTCCTCATTGACAGGTATATAGTAATATGTAGCATGTCTATATGTTATGCATATATACTATATTACATGTATATAGCATATGTAAAATGTAGCCTTAACCTTACCCCCATAGTTTTATCAATTTGGTATCCAGTACTAACAGTGGTTGATTAATTACTCCAAAACGATTTTGATTTATCTTTTTACAGTGCTAGAAATATATCACAAATAAAATGACACAGACCACTCTGTTCTCTTTGCTCAAAGTGGGAGTGAGTAATTCCAATTTAATTTAGTGTAATAGTAGAAAATAGTAGAAAAGTTATAAAATAGAATTACTTGGGGTTTGTTTTGTTCTTTTTTTGTCTTTGGGGGGGGGAAGCAGGTGTTAGAGTTTATTTTTTAATGAAGTTTATGTTCTAAAGTTAGGTACCTCAAATAAACAGAAACTTACACTAAATATATTTATACATATAACTATGCATACATGAAAGATGAGCAGAAAAGTTTCTTTATTATACACTAGATATCCCCTGAACAACTAATATTGTCTTTAAAAAAACTTAGTGCATCTGATATATTAAAATGAAAAGTAACCCTGAAAAGAGCTTACTCAGAAACCATTAATTTCCTACGTTTTAGTTCTTAGAGGCACAAACAACTTTATACACTATTCTTTATCAAGTATCCTAAATACACTCAAAATTTAATCACATTGCTTATGACTTCTTAGGCATGCATGTATAATTCTTCATTACAATATTGATTCGCCACAACTTCAGTCACCATAGAGAAAGAAAATAATCTGGTCTGCTCTTATCTGTTTACTGCCTCTGGCAGCACAGAAGAACCAGATTCCCAGAACACTTTGGTAATATCCTTAAAGGCAGAAAAGACTTAAAGATAATATTTTGCTTTCTCAAAAGAATTTCAATTGGACAGGAAACATTTTCTTAAAATATATATTCTATCTAATGGTAATCCTTTTAGGATTTCTGCCAAGAAGGCATAGCAATTTAGAGAGGAACATGTAGAATTCAGGTTTATGCAATATACTTAGGATTCATCCATAATATAGCTGAAGACTGAGATCCAAATGTTACCTTGATTCAATAATGTGAAACTTTTGAAGACCTGAGTCTTCTCATCTTACTTGATAGGCAACAAGCAGAAGATATCTGCTTTTCACCACGATGTTACTTCAGTGTAATTCCAGTTCTAGCAAAAAGCAGAATAACTTCACAACTAATACTTCATGGTATTTAGGTGTCTGAGACCAAAACATTCTTTTGAATATTCATTTTCCCCTCCAATTACAGGTCATGTCTATGCATACAGCTGAGACTGAGAACTTAATATTGGTCTGTATCCTCACAGATTTCCAATAACAGCTGATAATGCAAGAAGAGATTTACTGTGATAATATGAGCTGCATTTATCTATAATGAAAGTCAGAATATTTCTATGACATAGATACCATTTGAAAAAAAAAGAAAAAGAAAAAAAGTAAAGCCTAATATTAAGTAAAGATTTGCTACTGATGGGTACTTAGCATTTATAATGACATTCAGCCAGGATTCATATAATGCTACTGTAGGAGAGACCTGTTGTACCTATAAATTAAACAAAATATTGATTGGGATAGAATTAGTATTTGTCTGCCTTGAACCAAAAGATAAATGATATTAGTAACAACAGTATAGAAATGACTTGTAATAGTGTTATGGCATATCCAGAGAGAAATTCTAAGCATATTATGTAAGTTCATGAACCATGTGAACTCCAAAGGTAAAAATGCATGTAGTTGCATGTAGGACACTCTCAATTAAAAAAAAAAAAAAAAAAAAAAAAAAAATTAAAAAGAAAAAAATTGGACCAGGCATCAGGTAAGTACAAAGAACTGCAAGTAGTCAGGACATTGTATAGAATACATGAGAAGGTTGACTGGCAAAACCAAACCCTAGACATGATTTATCAAGAGCATTACCTCAACACCCCTTAGTGAGAGGGAACCTGCAGCATAAAACCAGCAATCATGAAAGAGGAATAGTAGAAAAGAAAAAGGACAAAGTGGCCTCAGTTCCAAGTTACCTCTAATTTGTTATATTTGTTATAAAACTCTTCCATTGGATATTATTTCCCCGACCCCTTTTTCTTTTGAAGATGTCATATGAGGACATGGGAAAAATTAAAAAATAATAATAATAAAAAACCCATTAGAAATAGACATTTATGTACTTTAAAGTAGGTCTGATATAGAAAATACAAAAAGTGGATATCAAAAATACTCTTGGCTCCAGAAGTGCTCTTTTGTGCAAATAATCTGTATTTTTCTTCCAATTTTCCTGTCATTTTAGGATATTGCAGTCATAGATTTCATTTTGAAGATAAAAAAAAGAAGCACAAAAACTGGTAGTAAAAGATCATGGTTTTGGCCAGAGTATACTTAACAGACTGCATACTTCTTAATGGTGATACTTGTGTCTTGGAAATAGGTAATTATATGAGTTTTCCTCAGCTGAACAAAGGGATGGGTACTGAAGTCTGTCACTGACATCTTATACTATGAAACCTAAAGCTTTCTCTAAAAATGTCACAGACAGCATAGATGGGTTATGGGCTATTATCTTTACATTCTCAAATCCAAAGCTTATTCTAGTTGGGTTGTATGACTACTGTCAGGAATAGTTTTGGTGGAGTGAAGAATGGTTAGGGAGGTTTCAAACAGCACTAAAAAAAAATAATTAAAAAACCAAAACAAACAAAACAAAACAAAAAAACCCAAAACCAAACCAAAACCAAAACCAAGCTTTTAAAAATAATTTTACTTGTTGTATGAAATGTAATAGTATTCTTGGCAGCCTGTTGAAAAAGCTGTGTGTATGGAAATGGTTGCAGTCAGCTTTTTCTCTAGTGAATCCACTTTTATAAACAAAAGTTTGCAGATTGTCTTAGAGATAGCAAACTTGGAGCTTAACTCAGTTTTGTTTCTTGATTATATTAGAACTGTAATCAGAAAGTAGACTAAAGTACAAATAAAGTGACTTCAGACAGAACTGTGCTTCTCTCCCTGGATGGAACAGTTTACTGTTCCATCAATTTACAATCTCTCTCTGATCTCATTTTAGCTGTTTCTGTCCTGACAGTTTCCCTCATCTGTTCCTGATACCTTTCTGAACTCATTTATTCCACTCCTAACCTTGTTTCAAACAAATTCTGAAAGTTTTCTTCATTGTAAGGGAAAGGTCCAAAACCCCCTGAATGACATCATATAATAGGATCTGGCTATTAAACGCTAGCTGTCTGAATTTCTTTTGAATATTATTTTTTATGTTTTTTAGGTTTTTTAAAGAACCTCAAACATGTGTCTGAATCTCCCCAATCTTTACTGCTAGTTTGATATTCAAAGCATTTAAATGGTGATAAAAAATGCATTAAGCCTGTTAGTATGACTCTCTCCAGATTGAAGACACAGTTTATGTTACTATAATGAGCCTTGAATATCTAATGGGATGAAAACTGCTAAGAAAAGTTACCAACCATATATTCCACAGATTCTGTCATGCATGCCTTTCCTTATCACTAGAGCTGTATTTTTTTGGGGTATGCTATAAAGTCAAAGGAATAAAAATGTGCTCATATTCCTCAGAAGAAACATTTCCTCACCATAAAAAAAATGTGGTTCCTCTGGTTTGTAGGACTTCCATGACTTCATTTGCAAGTGTCTGTGGACACATACTGTTTTATGTGCCTATTACAACTGCATGACACTAGTATATGTATTACAGTTTGGATCACCAGAATTGTTTACCTTCCATAAGGAATTATTTTCTTGCCCACCAGTGCTTGCAGCTGGGGAAACATGAAAGATAGCAGTATTTCTGCTTAGAGATGTATGCATGAATAAATGGGATGGCAACCACAAGTTTTGAAATTGATTTCTTGCTGCAAGGATAAGTGGAAAATAGTAAAGGATTTTGGAAGTAGAGTAAACAAAGTTTTCATTACTCTCTGAGAAGTTCACAGTATCATACTGCTTGCAAGTGCTCAGTTATATGGGTGTTTAAGTTTGCTTGTCTCTCTAAAAGTATTTTCTTCTACAACTTTTCTGGAAAAAAAATGTGATGTGTGGATACTGCAATCAACAGAAGATCAACAGAAAGTTACTCTTTTTAATTTTTTTTTTTTAAACGAGGATTTGATTAGTCTGCCCATCCCCTTAAAGCAGCAACACTTTTGTATATCTGTACTGACCTGCCACCCTTGTATCATATTAATGAGCCATATAATTTAGGGGAACTAGTGGATAATTTCATAACCAGTGTATGAAAAAATGAAAGGGAAGAGAAGACAATAATAGCATATTTGGAGAATTTATGGTGCAGGACAATGAACTAGAAAAGAAAACAGAAGGTACATCTGGCTAAAGATTAGGTTCATGTTAGAGACTTTAAAATATATAAACATTTTCTCTAAACTGTTTCTTCTTACTTGGAGTTAAAAAAAAAAAAAAGGAGAAAATAATAAACCCCCCCCACACACACACATACACACACACAAAACCAAACCAAACCAAACCAAAAAAACAAACCAAACCAAACCAAAACAAAAAAACCCCCCCCACACACAAAAAAACCCCCAAACCAAGGACCCCTGTGCTTCCATAAACAACTGTTAGCCTGTCTGATTTGAAGAGAATAAGTGTTGTGCATAGCACAACAGCTCAGACCAGCCTGATAGATTAAATGTGTCAGAAGGTTAACAAAAATGACAAACAGAAAAACAAACTCATATTAAATCAAATCAGATATTGACTAATCCCAAGAGCCATGTTAACACTGCATCTGGCAGAAAAGGGATGTAAGAAGCAAAGCAATAGACTGCAATTGACGAAGTAATAAATAATTCTAGAAAGTGATGAGACAATGAAATATCTTTTTCACTTTAAACCCTTTAATAATCCTAGAAGCAAAAAGCATGGGTAGAATGGGTAAGACTCACCAAAGATTTTGGTAAACACAGTGAGTTCTTCAACTTTTCATAAAACTGAAACTGATTTATTGCTTGATCTCTTTTCCTACATTAGTTATTATGAGACATGCCCATTATGTTCTCAGTCTTCTCTTCAGATCTTTTTTTATAGTTGAGATGAAATCTGGTTTCAGCAAATATGATAGACAACCTTTATATCAATGAAAAATTCTTCCTATATGTATCCCTATTTTTCATGTTACTTGGGAGATGGTCTTCACCTGAAGTAAACTGTAAACTTAAATGTCTGAGAAATAACAGCCAAGACAAAGTGTACAATGGCTTTTTATATATTTTATTTTCCCCAGTATCTGCCTTCAACAGAAGCAAAAAGGGGAATTTGACAGGAACTCATAACATTCTTTTCAACTTTGGAGACTTTCCACCTGTTCCTACTCGTCATCTTTCTTTTGCTCTCTCCACTGTTCTCTTGAAAATATATGGCTCTACAAAAACGAAAGGTTCATATGTACACACCAGTTAAAAAGAGCTATTGAATTTCTAGACATTTCAGGTCCTCAAGTTCAGAAATGAAAAGGAGATCCTTTTGATTAAAAACTTCAGAAACAAAACATTGTAGTGGTTTGGGAGTGAAAACATGTTGTTTTGATTTTAAAAAAAAAATTCTGAGTGTTGCAATACCTGTCAATGATTACAGTTCATCGTCTTTTTTCCTGCAGTTGCATTTGGATGAGTAAAGTAGGCTAAAATCTGCCTTCTGACCATGAGATACAGCAGCTTGTACCAGTTTTGTGAACTTTCTACCCTTCATAAATAGCTTCATTTGTACTGTCCATGAGGGTAAGATCTAGTTTCACAGTATCTATGACCATACTTGACTGTTTAATGACATTGCCTAAAAGCATAGAAGGACCATACTCACCCTTTAGCATGCTAAAGGAGTGTAGAATAGAATTTCACTTGAGTGCTAGACTCATAAATTTTGGCTTATGGATCAAGATTCTTGGCCAGACAAGCATCCTGTAATGTCTTGAAATAATCAGGAACAGAAGATGCAGTGATGAGCGGTGAGAGACACAGCCTGCTCAGACTGCCTGACACAAGAAGAAATAGGAAAAAAATTGAATCTTGGCAATTCAGTATTCATTTGGTTTATCCAGGAACTTATGACATCCTTCATCATACATTAAAACATATAGGAATTTTCTATTTCCTATACTGGTTATTATAAAAATCATTTAACACAAATGATGGGTCTGTGTCATTTTAAGACTGCCAGTTCTCTGGCATTCAGTTTAGGAGGACAAATGGATGTGGTATTGAAAGAACAATTTAATAAAATCATTTTTTAAAAATTCAGCTCTGATGATGAAAGAGTAGTCTGACATATTGAAAGGACTTTGTTACTAGCATCATTTCTTCCTTATTCTTTGTCTCAAGCTGGAGAAGGCCTCAGTGAACATTCACCATCTACAGATATTGCACTGGATAAAATATATAAAACTATCAAGTTAGTGGCAGCGCATCATTTATCTAAACCACAGAGTACTTCAGTGTTAGGTGATTAAACAACACTAAAAGAAATCTAGGAATTTGCTAGTATGATCATCATTAACATTATTAGCAACCTGAACAAGCCTCAACACTGCTGTCAGTGGTAGAGGGACTGTTCTGAAAACACCAGTATCACTGAAAAGCCAAAACTTTTCCACTGGAAGAATGCATTCCTCTCCATTTTGGTGACCAGACACACCAGCATGAAACAAACAATGAGTCTGACCATCAAAAAAAAAATCACACAGAATGAGAGAATCACAGAGTGCTAGATGTTGGAAGGGACCTCAAAACATCACTGAGCCCAAGCCCCCTGCCAAAGAAGGAACACCCAGTGTAGGTCACAGAGGAATGTGTCCAGGTGAGTTGTAAATGTCTTCAGAGAATCAGACTCCACAACCTCACTGGGCATCCTGATCCAGTGTTCTGTCATCTTCTGTCATACTCTGGCTGTAACTATAAAAATCGAGTGTTATCAGTCCTAGAAGCAGACACTGTCTGAGAAACTTGCTGTTAATTTCAGCAAGTGCAACTACTTACAAGAGACTTAGCTGAAAGCAAAAATACAAAGCAGAAAATCACCTTTATCCTGGCCCAAACCAGGACAACCCACCCTTTAGATATGGATAGATATTAATGAGGCTTAGCCTTAGCCTTCTCTTCTCCAGGCTGGAGTCTCAGCTCACTCAGCCTTTCCTCATGAGAGATGCTCCAATCCACCAATCATCTTTGTTGCTCTCTGATGGACTCTCTCTCCTTTTATGTCCAGTCCAGAACAGCTGAAAAAGTTGCATGCAATGGGTAGCATTATAGGAGATGTAAGCATCTTATCAGCTAAAGCAATGTACAGGGTTCAATAAAATGCATAGACTTATTAAGAGAGGTTTTAACAAGTTGATCTCACCTAAATTTGGATTAATTTACCTTAATATTA
This sequence comes from Phaethornis superciliosus, assembly GCA_023637945.1. NCBI lineage: Eukaryota > Metazoa > Chordata > Aves > Apodiformes > Trochilidae > Phaethornis > Phaethornis superciliosus. The sequence goes on along the minus strand of JAJQWJ010000003.1, from coordinate 72,291,270 downwards.
GTGCTTAATAGTTCATTGCATGAACCAAAGGTAGTAATTCTAAGCCTATTTTATAGTTAATGGAGAGAAATAGGTACCTTCAAATGGTTATTTATACTAAAATAGATGTCCAAGGAGAGATGAAGCACTCTCTAGAAGTTTCTACTTCCTTCCAGTAAGTATAGAGGAAAGGCAAAATTATTTGCCTATTGACTTTGATAACTGACATTTAGACAGGTAATATTAGGATAGAGATAATTCAAAGAATTCCAGAGTTTACTGGTGTTGTGGTTTGAGCCTGGCCAATAACAAAGGACCATGCAGCTGTTCACTCCCCTCCCCTATTTCAGGATGGTGAGGAGGAAATCCACATAGAACCTTGTGGGTCAAGACAAGGGCTATGAGGGTTCTGCTCACCAATTACAGTCACGGGTAAACCAGACTCAGCTTGATGAAAAAATCAATGTAATTTTCATTAGTCAAAACAGGGCAAATAGAAAACAAACCAGAGCTTAACCCCCTCTTCTCAGGCCCAAATTACTTTGTCCTTATATCTTTACCTCCCCCCTCCCAGTAACACACGGACAGGGAGAGGGATTTACAGTCCGTACATCACATTTTCTACTGCTCCTTCCTCCTCAGAGAGAAGGATTCTTCACAATCTTCCCTTCCTGCAATGTGGGGTCCCTCCCAAAGGAGAAAGCACTTCATGAACCTCTCCAATGTGAGTCCCTCTTTCCCCCACTCCAGCGTGGGCAGCCCACAGAGCCATGGACTACTTTGGGAACAATCCCCTACACAGCTGTAGGTCCACAACATCTGCTCCATGATCCTCCACAGGCTTTGGGTCCAGAACTGCTCCAGTCAGGTCCTTCATGGACTTCTGCACAACTGCTGCACTTATCTTTTAGGGTCTGCTCCACTGTGTTCCTCCATGGTTTACAGGGTGCCAGGATGCAGTCACACCATGGGATGTAGGGAAAAACCTCTGTCCAGAGCTCCTTCTTTCTCTCCTTCCTCACCAGCCTTGGTCTTTCTGCTCCAGCATTGCTCTCTTCTGGAATTTGATTTCTCCCCTCTTCCTCTCCCCTGCCCTGAAGTGTTATTGCCAGTTGATTCCCCTCTTGAATATGTTATAGAATATATATGTTAGAGAAGCCAGAGAGTTGTAGTCAGTGGAATGGAGTCTAGTTAAAAGGAGTCCCTCGAAGGTCAGCACTGGGACCAGTACTATTCAATATATTTATTGATGACAGGGATGAGGGAACAGTGTACTATCATCAGGTTGGCTGATGACACAAAACTGAGTGGAGAGGCTGACACCTCAGAAGGCTGTGCTGCCATTCAGAGGGACCCAGACAGACTGGAGAGTTGGTCAGGAAGGAATTTAATTACTTATAAGAAGGGTAAGTGTAAAGTCTTACGTCTGGGAAACAGCAACCCCAGGCACCAGTGCACACTGGAGACTGAGCTGTTGGAGAGTAGCACTGGGGAAAGGGACCCAGGGGTGCTGGTGAATGGAAGGATGACCATGAGCCAACAATGTGCCCTTGTGGCCAAAAAGGCCAATGTTATCCTGGTGTGCATTAGAGGGTGGTTAGTAGTCAAGAGAGGTTCTCCTCCCTCTCTACTCTGCCCTGGTGAGGACACATCTGGAATACTGTGTTCAGTTCTGGGCCCTTCAGTTCCAGAAGAACCGGGAGCTGCTTGAAAGAGTCCAGTGCAGAGCAACCAAGATGATGAAGAGAGTGGAACATCTCCCTTATGAGGAAAGACTGAGGGAGCTGGGTCTCTTCAGCTTGGAGAAGAACAGAATGAGGGGTGACCTCATTGATGTTTATAAATATGAGGGGTGAGTGCCAGGAGGATGGATTCAAGCTTTTCTAAGTGTTGACTAACAGTAGGACAAGGGGTAATGGTCATAAACTGGGCAGCTCGGTATAAATATAAGGAAGAATTTTTTTACTGTGAGGGTGGCAGAGCACTAGAACAGGCTGCACAGGGTGTTTTTGGAGATTACTTCCCTGACATTAAAAGCCCACTTGGACACATTCCTGTGTGACCTGCTGTAGATGACCGTGTTCTGGCAGGGAGCTTGGATTAGATGATCTTTTGAGGTCCCTTCCAGCCCTTAACGTTCTATGATTCTATAGTTCTATGTTAATTGCAGAGGCACACATCCATTGTGTCCTTGATAGCCTCAACATTAACCAAAGGTAGGGCTGGACATTTTGGAGCATAAGAGCTTTCAACAACCACTCACAAGAGCCACCCCTGAGGCTCCTTCCCCACTACCCAAAACAGCATCACATCAAGCCAGAGCAACTGCATTAAAATATATTTTACACACTTAGAACTAGAGCTCTAAAAAGGAAGTTAGTTATATCCATAGTTTAGTTTGGGAGCAGAATGAATGCTGAATGCAGATCTGAATATAATTTCAATCCTTTTGCTGATTTCTCAAAATATTTATCTATGTATTACAGACAGAAAAAAAATGTGCCATATGTACCTGTCCTGAAGGTGTATATTTGGAAACTATGTAGAAAAGTAGCCCTTTTCTCCTGGTTTAACCCAAGTACAAATTTCAGGAAAATTTCTATCAGGACTAAATAAAATGAAGTCATTGGTCAGGGCCAGGCCAAAGACCGATGCATAAACAGGTTCTTCAATATTTTGTCCAAATAGAGGCAAAACATTCACCATTAATGTCTAACTTTGCCTTGAAGCAAAAAATGAAGTATAAACTCTCCTAGCGTACAACTATCAGGTCAATGTTGCTTTCACATAAATGAAAAAAGCTATTACATTCTCAAGCGGTTTTTTTTTTTTTCTTTTTTCTTTTTTTTTTTTCTTTTTTGTTTTTTTGTGCTATGGTTTGTTCCTATCCTGCTGCCTTTTAGCATTTTAGCACTGTCTTGATCAGGAGACCTAAAAAACCTGAATGGCTGCTTTAGGCAAGCCAACACCATAATTACTGACTTGCAATTGTGCCAGTCCGAAAAGTAATCTCTAACTGAAAACTAACCAAACAAACCCAGTGTGTGAACAGCAATGATGCTGTCTTGCATTAAGGCATTATGTGGGCTGGGAGCATTCTGGGGACTGGTGACCCATCCACAACTCCAACCAGGAGCTGGGCATCTGAGGTGACACCAGGGGCAGCTCCAGCCCTGGGCATCAGAAAACTCTGGGACTGTTGAATGCTGGTCTAGGATGTAGGTGGGATTCATGGATGGACAGGGCAAAGCTGTGGGGAACTGGAGACTGTCCCTGCTGTGGCATCTCTCTGACTGAAAAAGTGACACTTAGCTCCAGGAAGCTGAAATGACATCCTGGACTGTTGGCAAGATGGAGAGGGAGCCCCAGGAGAGGCTGGTCAGGGAAGCAATATCTCTTACTGCCTTTAGGCCCCTTACATCTTGTCCTTCATGGAGAGCTAGAAGAGAGCTAAGGTATCCCTGCAGTTTTTAGTAACTCCATAGTAGCAGGATTCAGATGGACAGGCAATACAAAGATGACAGTAGGAATATTTTAATTGAAAAAGGGGGAAAAAAACAAGCAGGAAAAGACAAAAAACGAAGCATACCTCAAAAAGAGCTTAATCTTTAGTCTCAAAATTAACTTTTTGAAAACCCGTTATTTCTTTATAATCAACATGTCAACAGTGAGGACTTATCAGCAGAAATTAATTTTAATTAGACAGTAACAGTATTGATCCACATGAGTGCACGGCATAATTTTCTGGCCTGGACATAATCAATACTTAAACTAAAAGTTTAAGTTTCAGTTCCACTGCTTTTGGTGTTTAGCCTTTGTTTATATTTATGCAACCTGACTGAAAGTAATGGAGTTGCACAAGTGAATCTGAAGGCAAAAATCTTTACTATTGGTGATCCATGAGTCAGATAGAAAGCAAATAAGTTTCCAAATCCCAGTCCTAATTCAAAAGGCTCATTGTCAGAAAAGCCATTTCAATTGTAAACTGAATGAATTTGATTGAGAAATTATAGGGAGAGGGCAGAACTTATTGGATGTGAAATACTGTAAAACAGTATTTTTATAGAGAGTTTTCAGAATGGTCTGGCACCTTAAGAATTAATCACATCCTTCTGTTTATTCTCTACTTGAAGGCAAAATGCTCCATTTTGACATTACAATTGGTTGCTATAGAAATTATAATCAGGTCAGAAAAAAAAAAAAGATTATGTTTTCAGGTGAGACATAAGATGCAGGAACCCTTGACAAAATGGAGCTTTCTTCTTTATAAATATCAGTCATAGCAGATGTAAAGAACAGAAATGTTAACAATTTTGTTACACGTGTACACACATATATATATAAAAAAAATCAAACATCAGGTTTTTTTATTTTAGAAAACTAGAAAACCACTCTGCTTGCTTGCAAAGAGTCACAGGGTATCACTTTGTTATTTAAGACTCTAACCATGCAAAACCAAATCATACAGTAGATTTTAAACCAAACAAAAAAAAAAAACCACAAAGAAAAAACACAAATAAAACCCAAATACATAGATATCTGTTTAACAAGTGAGACTAACTAGTCACCAATATTTTTTTTAATGTTCTCCATGTTTTTTCCCTGAAAATTAAGAACACAATTAATATTTTCACACAATTAGATATTGCCTTTGCTGGCTTTAAGTAAGTGTTCTAAACAAAAGCATCCAGAGTATCAGAATTAAATGCTAAAAAAAAAAAAAAAAAATTGCTTATAAAAAGCTCTTTTAACTATTGATGTGTTTACAACACTGATTGTTATTTGTGTGCCCCACCAAGACAATGCATCCAGCCTATGTCATGTGGTTGTTTAGCTTCTCAAGTTCTTCCTGCAAACTACCTTAATTTTTCTTACTTTAGCAGGATGTTCTGCCTCATTGGGCCTACCTCAGTTTCCCTTTATGATAGAATTGTTCTTTAGCTCTTTACTGCCCTTAGCCTGAAGTTGGAGAGTTCCTATGGGAAAGCAAGGATATTGCAGACTCTGAACTAGTAACAATCTTGAAAGTACCAACGGAAGGCCAAGTTGATACCTGTGGTGCCAGCTGCTCTCTTGTGTTGAAAAACGTGGAGACCAGTTTTGCTCTAGCTGGGCCAAACAGAAGCCAAACAAGAGCAGATAGATAAATTAAAGAATTTGATTAACAAGGGAAAAAAATGTCTTGGGTTTTCCTTTTTTTCCCTTTTGTTGTCTGATACAGGAATTTGGAGGTATGGCTTAGTAGTAAAATGGCAGCAGACAACCACTTTATTCTGTAAAAGCTTATTCTCATCTCTTGATCAGAGAGACTCCTGTACACTTTCCTTAGAAGGTGTGCTGGACCTTCTTCCCTCCCACTTGAAAGAAAGGGATACCAGACCACTGTCAAATAAAAGGTGAGAAGTATCAAGTCCTTGTATACATGAACTCATATTCATATCTTCATTAGCTAATCTTAAAACTTTTATAAAACTCCTTTAAGCTTTGGAACTTTAAGACATTAGGATCCTTTTAAACATAATATAGAAGACTGAAATAATTGTCTTACTACATTGCTTATAATTTTAATCATTGTTCTAGATCTAGGCTTATTGATAAGTAATTTGCGAGTACTCAAAACAATTAGCCTTTGTGTAATAGCTATTGACCATTCTGTTATTTGTATATTTTATTATTAAGGTACCTTTTTGCTTTGTTACCCCAAAACTTTGTTTTGCTACCTCAATATCCTAACACTCATATAACCCAATGTATGCCTTTTTTTGTATAATTTTTAAGATTCCTTGATTTTTACAATAAATCTTGATTTTATACGTATACATGTCATCTGCTATCTTGCCCCATACAGGACACTTCTCTAATCAGTTCAGATTCCTGTCCCTGTCTATGTGTATATATATATATGGTCACATAATAAAGGAGAGGAAAAGCACACCTTTGAAGAAAAAGCAGGCTTGTACTGTTACACTACTACAATAAAAACGAATCTAATACAGTTAGTTGCTGAGAGTACTTTGGGAAATAAATTATACAAGTAAACATTGCTGGAACTGTTCTTAAAGCAAATATTTCCTCAACCACCCTTTTTCTAGCTGAAGCTCAAGAGTAGGCATAACTTTACTTACTTAGGTGTCTATGCAGCAGGTCTGGCCCATAATACTTCAAATTGCCAGATTATTTGCATTCGATACGGTCAATTGGTACAATAGTGTGACAGGAGAATGTTTAAGTAGTTTTCTTTGTTGAGTGCAGGCTATCCCATTGGGATGAGTGGACACTGATTTCTCAGTCAATGCAGTCTTCTTACATGTCCTGCTAGTGTGTCTTTTAAACATTTTAATTCTATATCTCCCACTACAACTGAAGAAAAATAACTAATAATAGGTACTCTTTTCTCCAATATCCAGGATAATAATTCTCATTGTCTATAGTTTTCGGTGCATGTTTCTTTCCATTACTTATGTTACTCAGTACTCTCACAGTTCTTATTTCTCCTTTTTATTATCCTCCTTTAATCAATCTTCCTTTATTTGATTGTTAGAATGATTTCTTCCCTGGGTTACTAACATAGACCTAGGGGTCTTTTTCAAACTGTGACGATTCTGTCATTCTGTGATTCTGTGATATTCTTTGTAGTTTCCTAAAATGACAGTGACAAGCATTGCAAAGCATATTTGCGATGCTTACATTTTTCACTGCTATTTTCACACTCTGGTTAGAGGCTAATACTGAAAGCTGTGTCATTGCTGTATTCCTCTATTTATTTGCCAAACCTATAACTTGTGGATTTGCTATGCATATTTTCACTCATAATTTTGCAGCTGGTGTCAGAAAATTAAATGTGTCAAGAACAGATTCATTATAAGAGAGGAAAAAAATTTTTCCTGTGTTAGAGAATAACAAACTACACTGTGTCAAAATGTCTCATTATTGACTGTCTGAGTCAAGACTGGAGATTAGCTCCTTAAATTCACAAAATCCTAACTGTTGTTGATAGATATGGGTTATTACACAAGTATGATAGCTAGACAGCCGCCTTGAACAGCATATTAGATGTGCAGGATACGTTCAGACTTTAGTGGTAGAGCTTTCCTACAGTGGATAAATAAAATCAGTATAAATTAGGCAAAGAGCTTCACTCTAGGTACTTTTGTTTTGGTGGGGTTTTTTGTTTATTTGTTGTGGGATTGGGTTTTTTGTTTTGCTTTTTGGAGGGGTTTTCTTCTGGCTTTTGGGGTGTTGTTTTGTTTTGTCTTGTTTTCATTTTCTAACTGACATGCATGAAGTGTGTTTATTAATGAAGCGAAAAGGGATGTTGGATGGATAAGGAGCATCACTGGAGTCCTTAAAAATATGTCAGGAATTTGCTTCCCTGGAAGCAAATTTATTCTATTTCATCCATGATCACAGGATGTTAAGCATCTCTACATATTATGTAAACCTGCATATTGATAAATCTACATTGTATTTTATGAATAGTTTATTTCATCTTTTCCTCTACACTGTCTCCTTTCTATATACAAGTTGAAACTGAACAGGCAGAAGGGTTGGTTTTTTTCTGAAGTTTATAAAGAATCACAGAACCATAGAACCATTTTTCTTGGAAAACACACTTAAGTTCTTCAGTTTCAGCCATAAATCTAGCACTACCTAGTCTACCACTAAACTATGTCCCCAAGCACCACATTTACACATCTTTGATATACTTCTAGGGATGGTGACTCCACCACTTCTTTGGGCAGCCTATTTCAATGTCTGACAAACCTTTTGGTGGAGCAACTTTTCCTAATATCCTAGCAAAACCTCCCCTGGTATAACTTGCGGCTATTTTCTCTAGTTCTATTGTTTGTTACTTAGGAGAAGAGATCAACACCAACCTCAATACCACCTCCTTTCAGGTAGTTGTAGAGAAAGTTTACTTCTCTCCTCAGCCACCTTTTCTCCCAGCTAAACAACCCCAGGTCCATCAAACACTCATTGTAAAACTTGTGCTTGAGACTCTTCACTAGATTTGTTGCCCTTCTCTGGACTTGCTCCAGAATATTTTTTGTAGTGCAGGATCCAAAACTGAGCACAGTACTCAAGGTGCAACCTCACCAGGAGGATTGTCAGGAGGACAATCACTTCCCTTCTGATGGCCACACTATTTCCTGATACAAGCCAGGATGCTGTTGGCCTTCTTGGTCACCTGAATACACTTCTGGCTCATACTCAGCAGGCTGTTGACCAACACCTCCAAGTCCTTTTCCTCTGGGGAGATTTCAGTCCACTCTTCCCCAGGCCTGTAGTATTGCACTGGGTTGTTGTGATCCAAGTGCAGAACGTGGCATTGAGCTTGATTGAATCTGAGGCCCATTGCAATTGTCCTCAACCGATCAATGCAGCTTCTCTAGAACGCTCTGTAGAAGCTTCCAGGGAGTTCCAAGCAGAACCCTCAGGCAGTTCAACACTTCCACCCAACTTGGTGTCATCAGCAAACCTGCATTCAATACCTTCATCCAGTTCACTGGTAAAGATATTAAAGACAACTGGCCCCAGTACTGAGCCCAGGGGGAACAGCAGTTGCTGATGGGCTGCCAGCTGGATTTAAATCCATCCACCACAACTCTTCAGGCACAGCCATTCAGCAATTTTTTTTTTAACCAGGGCAGAGTATGTCCATCAGAGCCATGAGCAGCCAGTTTCTCCACAAGAATGATGGAGGCAAAAGGTTATGTTAAAGCAGGCTAATTCTTAGGAATCAATGATAAAATGGCCTTCATGATCCTCAGGGGCAGTTTGGATTAAATAGATGCTCATTAACTGGGAAAGAATGTTCAATTTGTTTGTTCTCCTGAATCAGTGGACTCAATCAAACTTTGATCTCCTTCATGACACAGTAGACAGTTTTTACAATTAAAGATACTAAATATTCTCTTAAATGCTTATTTCATCAAACATTTTCATTCAGTCACTAAAACCTCCTTGCTTACAACAGCTGGTGATAAACAGAAAAATCTCACCTGTTCAATATTACAAGCTAGACACAGAGCAGTGAATCAACTCATCCTGGACAACACTTTGGGTAGATAAATTTTTTACTTCAGTCTACTATCAAGACAAGTAGTTCTTATCAGTCCCAGTAGAACACTAACTTCTGAAAATTGAAGTAAAAACGTTAAATGTTGAAGAATCGAGAAATGTATATAGCTTACTAGTTTCATTAGATGATGTAAACCACAGAGTTTATGTATTTCTGCCGCATTAAAAATAGCTTCTTTGTTACAATGATGTTCTGTCTTTATGCTCATCACTAAAATACCTAAATCCCATTATTATTCAATGTCTATTTAAACAAGACCAACCAGTTAAAGTTCTTTCTGACTTATCTCGGTTTTTTAGTTTCCTTTTTTTTTTGTTGTTGTTGTTGTGACAGCACAAGCATTTGACCCAACTTACAGACAAGACATCCACCTCAAAAGAACTTACAAAAAAAACCCTCTCAGACAAATCAATGTCTCTATTTAATTCTCCATCAAGCTGCAAAGAGCTCTGTGGAAGGCTATAAAGTATAGAAAAGAGCTCGAAAAGAGAACTCAATCTTTGGCAACAGTGTTACCTTTTATATATGTCAAGATGATATATCCTTACCAAGCCAGTCACATTTTGCCTTTTTCATATACCTAAAATTCCTTTCACCTATAGATTATACTCACAGCTAGACTTTTTGCCTGGCACAAATATGTCCGGCTATATGAATTTTGTTGGCGCTGTGTTCATTTAAGTAAAATTCACAGATTAAGGGTCACAAAATAAAATTTTTTCCCATGTTTTCCATCTGAAAATTGTGGGTTTTAATGAGATATGTTTTGCTTTGGGGTGGCATTTTATTTCTTTTTTTAATTTCAAACTGTTTTATTTGACTGTCAGTGTTTTCTGTCCAGCAGAACCTACTATAATACTCCCAGATAAACTCCCACACAGGGTAGAATGAATTACATCACTTGGAAAATAGAGATTACTTTGGCACATAACTTGATATAGAGCAATTTATCTCTCTTAAATTCTTCTCTATACTGTAAAAATTTCTTTTTAAAGTCCTACAGTCTACTTTAAATCTGTAGGGCTCCTAAAAAGAGCTGTCTCTGTATATATAATCTATAAAACATTAAAGTTCTTTACCTAAATTTTTACATTTTAAACATGTACTTAAAGACAGATTTTAACACACTGTAATTTGCCTTTCATTTTGGACTACAAATTGAACCTTTTGTATTACTGTTCTGTATTCGAACATGACATTCTATGGGCCTCTATTAGTTTTGATGTGTTTCCATGGAAACTGGAGAGAGAAAAAGAAAGAAAATACCTTTGTATGCTTAACCACAGTGAGTTACATACTTTTGCATATTTCTGTGAAAGTAATCAGCAACTGAATGTAGAGACAAAAACTTATTTTTAGAGAGAGGCCATACTACAATGTATATTTTTGGGGAGATGGAAGGTATTCCGAATTTCTGCTGGATTTGCATTAATCAGCCTACCTATCCAGCCCAAATGGGGCATGGGAGTGAAAGGTAAACCTACCAAATTATGTTGCATGGCAATATATCAGAAAGCTGACGGTTCTGAACAGATCAAAAGATTCATCTCCTGGAGTCTATTTAGATGTACTTAGCTTAGTAACTTTTGTGATGATCAACATGAGTCAAAATTAAAATGATGATGAAAGGTTCTGTGTAAGATCTAAACTTACAAGACAATATAAAAAAACAGTAATAAAAAAGAAGAATTTTGTGGAGTTTAATAAAGCCTTAGAAATAAAAAATAATGATTTTTTAAAATTTTTTTTAGGGTAAAAAGTATGAAAAAAAAAACCCCAGAAATTTGACAGTGATAGTATATATTACTTCATATGTCTTGCCCTGGAAAAAATGGTTGATGGCTTAAAAATATTCTGAGCAAGGGAAAATGAAACACTTATGTAGGTGAATCCTCTAAGCACTTTACATATATTATATATAGACACAGTATATTTTAGATAGATGCCCTGCCTTTATATGGAACTGACTGTACATATTTACTGTGAGAAAAAGTTACTTTACACTTCATCCACATATACTCACTCAGACTTGGTGGGACCTTCTGATCAGGTAGATGTACAGGAAAGAGTTAGATAATTTCCATTCACAATAAACCTTCAAAGCTGACTTACAGATAAGTAGAAATTCAGTTATTCTATTAAAAAGGAAAACAAAACCTAATAAATCATCTATGGCATTCACAGTTCTTCTATCTAAGTTTAACATATCATACAATTAGAAATGCCTAAACAGCACCTGAATGATCAGATCATGTCCCTTCTGTGATAGGATTGAACCTTTGTTCCAGATGTAGTGAAAACTGGATCCTCCAGTGTTGAGGAGCTGTATTTAGTGAGTTGCCTGCAACCAAAAATATGTATATTATTGATCTGTGATGTGAACCAGACACTCAGAATGAATGCATACAGTTTGAATAAAGGAGTTGGTGGGCTTTGGCTGTGGTCTTGACTTGGCTTCCATCTTCCCCTGGGCTACTGTGGCACCGAGAATTCAGATGTTCCAAGAAAAAACAACACAGTGGATTCCTTTTTCCTTGGCTCAAATGTAGGGAATTGGAGAGAAACTACAACGATAAACAACATAGAAGGAGTAAATTCTTTTTTGTTTGTTTTTTGTTTTTTTCCTGGTGGAAGTGCTACACTTCCATGCCCTTCATTATGTGATTTGACAACAGAAACATCCAAGGTTCATGCCTCTGACAGGAGAACCGTACCCCTTTCATATGTGCAACACAGATGGGAAAAGAATCTCAAAGTTAATGTTTTAATTAATTAATCAATTAAACAAGTTAAGTCCTTATAATTCCTTTTTATGTAGACAGGTTGCTGTGTAATGTGATTACTTTTGCTGATTCTTTTCCGACATCTTAAATGATCTCAAGGAACCTCTCAACGAACTTTGGATTTCTTCAGGAAGTAAAGCACCCAGAAACACACGGAAAATTATGTATGTGGAATAACTACATCTTTTTTGGTTTATGTGTATGATCTGCAAGATAATTAAGTTTTACTGTTCTTAATCAAGCCCTGAGTGATGGAGCTTCACCAAATCAGAACAGCCCTGACTCTGAACTTTCACTGTCTTTAGCAGTCAGAACCGTTTATATGTAAGTATAAAAACACCTCTTCAAAGTGTTTATCAAAGATAGCTTGTCAGTGAGTTATGTACAATGTTTAATTACTTTAAAATTGCTGTGCTACAAGGATAAATCTAACTATTCTTGCTGAGAGTGTGGGTTCATAATTGCAATGAAACCAAAAGTAAATAATCTTTATTTACCTCATCTATAATTCCATGTGGGAAAGTATGCTAGACTGAGTATGAACAACTTTCAGAAAGCAGAAGATACATGAAGGTACTAAGGACATGCCCTATGAAAAAAATAAATTGATTGCTTGGAACCTATTAAAGGGACAAGAACCTTGAAGTTATATTTAATAATAAAAATAGTCTGCTTATTCCCATTCTTTATATGCATTATCTATCAATGCTTTCACATAGGGCGCATGCATCTATGAGAAACCTTTTAATTCAAAATTATGAAAAGTGGTCCAGTGCAAATAGAGACACTGAAAAAAATTAAGCAGCTGTAGAAAACTACCCAAGTACTGAATTTCAAGATGGTAAAGTGTATAAAAATCATTATGTTGTTTAAGACTAGATCTTGTGACCATACAGTTACTATTATTATCTTCAGCTTTCCTATAAAGACAAAAATCTTATAATGCACAGTTATTCAGGTAAATCACTTTGATATTCAACTGCACATTTTGGAGAATTTTTTCTTAATTTGGCAAATGATTTTTCCCATTTCATATGAATCACTCTAATATCACCGAGCTGAAGTAAATTTCTACTACAAAGATAGAAGAAATATTCAGACCATTTTCAGATTATTTGAGAGCTGTATTGCCTTCACCATACTGCTCAGAAGACAACACCATTCTGATTAGGTGGTATTCACTTTCAGAAATTTCCTGCAGATTTTGGTGTTCTGAAGTACTGGAATGAAATATTCCTATATAAAGTAATGCTTTGAAAGGTTCTAATGAAGAAAACAATCTTATAATTCCATAAAATTCTTACTGGAAGTAGCTATTATGTTACATTATATTAAGTCCTCATTAAGTTATTCTGAAAAAATAATTGAGGAATTTCAATGAGAGAAAGTTCCACATATAGGTATCCTCTTTCCTACACAATTTGACTTCCTTGCAGACAGGCACAGAAGCTATTCAGTATTTGCAAAGGCATTATGGCACTGCTTACACTAAGGATCTCCCATCTCTTCAGTAATACCATAACAATCATTTTCAGATGCAACATGAGTACTTCAAATTGCAGGTTTCCAGTAATGCCAGTAAAAAGTCAGATCAGGCAATTTGGTCTTAAAAGAGATCAGATCAGGCAATTTGGTCTTAAAAGAGATCAAATTTAGCTGGTTTCAAGTGTGATTTTAAATAGTCTGTAATATACAGTGTAGATATTCCGAAACTAGAAAAGCTTCCGTTTAGAGGACAATATTTTAGTTTACGTTAGTTTTATGCAAAGTATTTTAACATTTATTACACATCAAGGTGTAAAGAGTTAAGTCAAATAAATAGGGAAAGAGTAAAAAAACTACTTATAATTTTTTCCAGTATGGTTAGACAGTAATTTATTAAGATGTTTGCTTTTTATCCCTTCCTGTTTCTAAGTCTTTGCATTTTAAATACGTCATCCTTAGGGCTTATAAATCTACTAATAAGAACTGATGGACCACAATATTCACTAGTGGGTTTGTATTTATTATAGAGGAAGCAGGTTCCTGTAGCCACATTCGCATTTTTTTCAAAACTGTAACATTAAAACGTACAAACAGATGTTGTTTTTCAAAAATTCAAGAATAAAGTAGTGCTAAATTTAGGTTTATAGTCATGTTCAAAAATATCAGATGAGGTTTTTTTATGATAACAGATTTTTATTTTTACTAGGTAAAATTTTCATTGGCAGGGGAAATAAATCTTACTTTACATTATCCTATTAATAATTTTTTAAAAGTTAAAATCCATTACTCTTACATTTTCTTCCACACTTTGTGATGAAAAAAAAAAAAGAGGCCTAGGTAAAGAACTGATTGCTAGTTTTGTCTCTTATTGAGTAACAGATCTCTTTCAAAGCACTAAAATCTATTTACTGCTAATGTTTTTTTCACCCATAAAAGATGAAAAAGAAGACTGTTGCCTTTTATATCTCATTAAACTGATGTCACAAAAGAAGTTCAATGTGACAGTCCTTCCACTATTATTTAGCAATTTTGAATTCTATCCCTTTCCTGTGGGACTGTTCATACTGTGCAAGATCATGCTCTTGTCTGACCCAAATCAGGGCCCCAATTGGGGTCTATGCAAAGAATACAGAACAGATCTATATTTTAAGTATAATTTCCAGGGAAATGTCTCTAAAATCAAAGGCCTAGCAATCTTTTTACACATGCTGTAGTTCTTGTGTATACAGAGAGTTTCAGTCTCAGAAAAATGTAAGTGGGATATAATTGTGCATAAACGTCTTGAGTACTGACTCCCATTGAAATCTGCTTACAAATCCCCAGTCATTTTAACACCTATTTAAAAATGGCTTTAAAATAAGAGTCTGTGGTGCATACTGGATCCAACTCCCATAAAATATTAATAAGTAGCAAACCTTACTGTTGCTTAAAAGGGAAATTACAAGGTTGCATTTTCTCCTATGTTTTTACTATATATTCACTGAAAAATCCTAAGAAAACAACATTTTTAATAAATAAACCAGCATATGCAATTCATCATTTTACTGTGAAAATCAGCTTACAATGTTCAGCTGGGGGTGACTGGGTTATTTGACTCACTTCAAAATATAAAGTAAAGCTCCTATAGCACTGACAAAAGCAAAGACACAACTAAAAAACATTTGCAAAGGAAAAAGAAAGAGAGAGGTGCTTTTTATTGTTTCATTATTTTGTTTTCCTTTTTTTCAAATAGTGATTAGACTAGAAAATCAGCCCCTTTGGGATTTTTCAGCCAGTGGTAACAGATGGCTAAGTTAGTGCTGAACCACTGAAGGGGCTGGAGAGTTGATGAGGGAGACTGACTGAAAGCATGTATTCACACGTTGGCAGAATGCCTAATAAAAGCTGTGACCAATCACTGAGAGAAAGTCCTTAAAATATTAAGTGGACAGATATATTTGGGGGAGTGGGAGAGGAAAAGCTTGCCCTGCTAATTTTTTTTTTTAATTTTTTTTTAAGAAAGTTTTTTCAAGGTAGAAAGAATTTCTCAATTCTTGCTTCTATTTCTTTTGCAGTTATTTTCCACAATGCAAAGCAGATGTTTGGATACCGGATTTTCCCTCTTAGATTATGGCTGAATAATACAAAAAAAGAAAGTGTTATGGACATGATACCCCTTGTCCATCCCTCTGCACCACTCTGGGTGAGAAGTTAGAGGCATCAGGAGTGAAGTTGTGCTTGGGAAGAAGAGAGGCCAGGGGAAAGCTGATTTAAAATTTGTTCTACTTTCTCATTTTCCAATTGTGTTTAACTGGTGATGTATTAAATCATGTTTCGTGAGTTAAGTCTTCTTTGCCCATGATGGTAATTAGTAAGTGATCTTGCTGTTCTTCTTTCCGTCCATGATCTTTTATTCATATTTTCTCCCCCGGTCCTGTTGAGTCAGGGGAATGATAAAGCAGTTGGTGGGCACCTCACAGCTAGCCCAGGTCAGCTCACAAGAATCAGTTAGAAGAACATTTATTTCAGGATACGTTACAGTGGAATGATCCCCCCCAAAAAATGTTTAAATTAGTCTTTCAATATTGTCTCACTTTCAGAATAAAAGAAAAACTATTTCCAGAAATAAGATTGTCTAGGAATATGTGTCAGGTACAACCAGCGGGGTTTGGGTTGCAGGGGTCTGCCTGAGGGGAACTGAAACTTGGAAGGAGGTAGGTGAGCTGTTTGGCTTGAAGCAGGGGTAGAAGGAGGAAAGGTACATCACTAAAGGTTTGTTTAATTATGTACATTTTTTTTTTTTCTCAATACCTAAATCAATGAAAAAAAGTTTGCTTTAACTGGTAATAAATTAAGTAAAAATTCTTAAATCAAGACTACTTTGCCTGCAACAGAATACAATCAATACACAATAAGTAATTTATAAAAGAACCTGCACTATATGAAAGAGCTCCCTGTGTAACAGCTCCAATGCTGATCCACTGTTACCACATACTGTCTTCTATTTCTGCTAAGTTTACAGCAGGCAACAGTGCTTCATGCTAAAAAAGTCTCTTTCACTACCAATCCATTAACTATTTTCTTTACAAATGGAGAATAGATGGCTTTCCATTTGTCCCAGTCAATCTGAAATCAGTAGTTTAGTGGCATATAAAAGAGTGAGAATGTGTAAGTACATGGAAGTTCTAATTCACACAGCAAGAAACTGATAAAAATCTGTTCTTCTCAATTTTTAAAAATGTTAATACTCAGGAGTTTTTTGAATAAGATACCAACTATTTACAATGCTGGACTGCTGAAGAGAAGTAATTTGTCCCACATGACACAGATAATGACACTTACTACAGTTCCTCATTTCAGAAGAAACATGTTTAGACAGGCTCCTTTAACATGTAAATACAATGAAATACTGTCTGGTACTTCATATTTTCAATTGATTGTGATCTGCACGTAAGTCTGGTACAAAATGAGTTTTTAGAAACCTGCATAGACATCCAGATTTTATTCCCATAGAAATCTAGACAGGAGATCAAAGAAATCCATCACCCTGAGCAGAAGATCTATACAGAGCTGGCCTTTCACAGGAGCCTCCCTAGGCAACCAGGAAATGCTAGCAGGAGAAATCTTTACCTGCTCTAGATCTCTAGTATGTATAAGTTATACTTTTTTTTGTAATTTTAATCTCATTTCAAAACTTCTAAATATGACTGTCTTCTTCATCAAGTGTCTTTTAAAACCACTAAGTTATGATCACAGTATTTGGCCTTGAGTGAGTTACCTGCAAACCTGGATAGACATGCCCTTTATTGGGCAGCAGTACCTTTGGGTATGTATATCCTATTTTATCCCCTGTTGTGAGTCTGTGTCACCATTCAGAGAAGACGTGGAAAATTAACTTTTTTTGATCACTGAGCAAAAAAGCTAGGCATCCTTCGGTTTTCAGGTTCTGCTACAAAGACTTCTCTTTTCCTCTCTAAAAGGAATGCTTTGAAATGTCCTCCTGTGATTATAAACCACAGAGAAAGTAGCAGGATCTTGGTATAAAGTGCAGTTATGTCTGCGTGTCAAACTGCAAGAATGGATTAATCTGAAGATTACCATTAGGCAATGAAGATGACTATCTGAATGGGAGATCTGAGGCTTTGGCTCTGGAGTGTCCACCTTTCCATCTTGGGGAGTCTTAGTCAGGAAATAAAAGCTTAGGCATTAGGGACATATGAGATCAATAAATTCTGCCACAGATTTAGGTGGTTTGTGTAAAAGAATAGTTAGGACATTTTGGGGCATAGATACCTAAATATTAGTGTATTAATTACCTCTCACCATATTTAAAATGGTGCTAAAAAGTAGAAAATGTAGTTAAGCTGAAAGCTTGATTTTCTTAGTTACCTCTTTTCATTGGATGAAAAAGATTTTATTTCATTTTCTGCTCATCTTATTTCCTACTTAGAAACCTATTTCTTCTGGAATTTTTTCTTCTGGAGAGCTCCCACTTTTTCTTCATGAGAGATCTGTGTAGCTCCCTTGAGAATAAGATTAAAAACAGTACCATGTTTACAACACAAGATAGCTAGTTTTGGGGTAATATTTTTATTCTGACATGTGTGGGTCCTGAATCTTACCTCTAATCCTTTGATACAGATCAGATGTGGAAAGAGAAGAATCAAGTAGTATATTTGGAGAGACATGTTAAAAGATTTCACCTGGACGTGTAGCTTTAGTTTTAATTTGTTCTTAGATTTATTTGTTCTGTAGCTTTAATTTTAATTTGTTTTTAGAGTGCAGATATAAAATATTTTTAGCTGTTTTGAGGATCCTTTAAGACTTATACATACAGTGTTATTTTTTCTTGGGCAACTATGAACAATTCATTCAAATCCTGTCTTTACAACTTTCATCAAATTTTAATTTAATTTTAATGAAATTGGATTTCTTCCTGAATATTATGCTGATTTCACTCAGCAGTATCAAGAGTATCTAACAGAAGTTTTATACATAAAAAATCATCTACTGCAATGCATAATCAAGTTATGTTGTTAAACGACAGGTTAGTAGCTTTAAAAATATTTCTTAAAAATGATAATAAAAATATTACCTTTGCAAAGAGCAATTTGAGATTGAGATGTTCTGCAGATGATTTGTTGTTAGCACTTCCACCACAATAAAGGAAGATGTCAGACCCCTACTATTAGATTTTACTTCCACTTCACTGATGTAGAAAAGTCTGTACGTGTGTATTTTCTTCCTGCAAACTGTTTAAGGCAGTTTACAAATGTGAATAATGTCACCTAGGTTGAAAGTATATCTAATGGCTTTAAATCCAAAGAACATCAGTTACTTGCACAAGAACAAGATGCAACTTTGTAAGGTGTGTGGAGATGTATTCTTGACTGTCCTAAGCAAGCAAAGGATGTATATTTATTTTTTTTTTTATGAGCTAGCTTTGTATTGACAGTACAATTGCTACCAGGAGTTGATAATCTCCAGTGTATTTGTGGCAGATAGAAGTAAGACATATTTTGAAGCTGAATAAATTGAATATATTTTTGTCAAATATGATACCATGAAAGAGAGGTAAGTCAGAAATGTAAAAATATACCACACATAAAACAGTAAGTAATTTAACACAGAAGTCAGAATCAATAAATAATAATAAAAAAAAGAAATAGAAAAAGGAATTTGTATTCCAGTTCTGTGTAGTTTTACGACGTCTCTCCCAGTTCAGTGCTCTGAAATCACCATTGAAGTTCAGTATATTGTCTTTTCTTTCAGAAGGAAGAGTTACTGTTCTATTCCTTCTTGTCAAGGGTGAAATTACTTTTTAGGCCAGAACAAAAATTTTATATTCTACATTAACAGAATATAAATTCAGTTTTTCCTTTAATGTACAAAGAAGAAAATTTTAGTGTTTTGTAAAACTTTGAGATACCAATTGATACACTATATATTCTTCTAATCTAATGTATTCAAGTCAATAGGTTTTTTAGCTGTCTTCAGAGTTCTGTGGTGGTGCAGTTGAACTCCCACCCTTGAGCCACTTGGTACTTGATGAGATTCCCTCTCCCTGGTCCATACACCAACCAGGTACGGGTTGCAAAAGGCAGAGTACTAGCTTGTTAAGGCACCCCTTTAACATATTTGTCTCCTTCTTTCCCTAGCAATTAGGAATGTTAATGACAATCTGTTACTTCCTTACAACCTAGCACATCTACATCTTGATCATAAGCAGAGGACCAGAGAATTAAGGCACCCTCTCAAGGCACCTGTCTCCTGCTCTCCTTGTAACCTGGGAACAGCAATGACAATAAATCACTTCCTGACAGCCTGGTGAATTTGCACTTCGGTTGCAGCTCAAATCAAGGTGACATCAGTACTCAAAAATCTAGCAAGGTCTGGGCCTGAAAAACTGGTGGAAAGTACCAGAATACTTCATCATCCAAGCTGGACCAGAATGGAGAGGTACCTATAAATAGTACCCTCTAAATACTTGCAAACTCAAGGAGGAAGTTCTAAATACAGGGTAGCCTCTGTCATTCATCTCTCTACCTATGTGTCTGAATGAACACATTTGCTTTCAGGATTTCACTGGAACCAAATATTTCTGTCTGTATGTTCTGTGTTTATACATATGTATATATACATTTTGATCTAGAATACCTTGTAGGAAGTTAGTGTGAATCTTGAATTCTTGAAGCTGTAATTAATCAATGTTTTACTTATAACCTATTCTACTGACTAACTTTCTCAGTCCTTAAATTGCTTAATAAGTGCTGCTAAAATTCAAGATTTTCATCCACTTCTCACCATTAATAAATATTGAATTGCTGCTAAACAATAACTCTGCTAAATACTTCATCTGTGAAAAGCCCAAATTATCATGGAGACTATAAAGAAATAGTAAAAAAAAAAAAAGAACATATTTTCCATTGAGAAAATTTTAAGATTAAACCTTGCTTTGTATTCCCTATGCAGTTAATAAGTAGCATTATTCAGTAAAGGCTGTTGTTGTTCACCTATATATAAAGACCAAAAGGGACTACAGTTTGTATATAGTGAATGTCGATGGAGGATGAGATGAAGGATCATGTTTCCGTAGTTCAGCAGCTGAAATAATATAACACCATTTAAGCATCTGATCACTGTAGAAATCAGACAGTATATAACACATCAATTTTCAGTGATTCATTCCATCTACTCCCTGACAGAAAACTGAGCACTTGTATTTAGGGATTTTAAGGCCAATATTTTATGTAGACATCAGAAATCTAGATGTCTTTTTGATGCCATACAATTTCTGTTATACTGAACAGTACAGGTAGCCAAAATGATTTATCTTAACTAGTGCAAATGGTTCTTCACCATATGTGTGTGCCCAGTAGTGCAATGCTTCTGGGACTCCATAGAAAGGCATTTTCTTCCACTTCCACAACTCTTACCAGTCAGGCACATTTTCCTGTGTGAACTAGGGAGTTCAAACATGTTTTGGGGAAATTTATTGGTTTAAACTGAAACACAGAAACAGCTGGAGAATCTACCACTTCCCTTTGCTGTTTGGGGTCTTTGGGGAGGACACTTAGAGGGCTGAAGCCTCACCCCAGTGAATAATCCCATATTATAACACCGAATGATTCATCACACAATTCATATGATTTTGCTGCACTGGTTTTCTTGGTTTGGATCAGTTTGTTCATCAATGATGCTACTAGGTCTTCATCTTTTGCATTTGTGATTAATTGTTCTCAATGTTTAAATATCATCATTGCAATTTTAAAGGTATCCAACTGCAGCTTCCAACATTTTTCTTAGATCATGTTATTCTCTGCTGGAAAGTAAATTTATTCTCATATGCTGTAACCAAAATGTCTCAAAAATTTTTTGAGCTCATCTGAGTTCCTTCAGAATCCATCATAAAAGTGGCAGCAAAAATTATTTCAGTAGAAGTGAGAAAACCTTCTAAATAGTTCATCAGTATGTGTGTATAGCAGTATGTCTGTACACATACAAGGGCAGACAGAAACCCTTTTGTCAGCCTCAGAAATGTATCTGCTTCTGGTGCCAAAAAAAAAAAAAAAAAAGAGAGAAAAATTAACAGCTTCTGGGGATAATCAGAAAAAGAAATTAAGAACATGCTGAGCTTCTCTGTGGTTAAAGCCAAGTCTGAAAAGGCAGTGTATGTTATCCACCTTTACTGTTCACAGACACAATGCCCTTAACCTAGCTTTGAAGAATGTGAAATTTAAGTAATGTGAAATTTAAGTATTAAAGACACTAGAAAGAAGCAGATTTTTTTTTTCTTTTTTAATATCTGCAGCTAGAGAACTGATTCCAGAGAAAATAGGGCACTTTCACTACATTACTTGTATTCTTTGTAATACTCTGTGTAATTAAGAACCATTTTATGAGGAACACGTGCCATTTAAACATGAACATTGTTCTTCTTGTTACTATGTAATTACTTGGAGTAAAGACTATTCAGTTAGATCAAGGTTCTTTGTTATGAGTGCTAGAAATCATTTATTTTACTGAAAATAAGAACCCCACCCTGGCCCTCCCTCCCCTAGGAAAGGAAACATCAATACCACATGCAGGGAGAACATTGTTTTCTGTCATATGAAAACAGCCTCATTAGTATTAATTTCTATCATAGAATCACATAATTGCTGAGTTTGGAAGGGAGTTGTGGAGGTCATCTGCTACAATCATGCTTCTCAAGCAGGGCTACTAGAGCAGTGGACTATGTACAGATGACTTTTGAATATTTTCATGGGTGGAAACTCTATGACTGTTCTTCCTATGCTCAGTCTCTTGACTTTCTATTATTTATTATATACATATGATCATACAATATTAAAAATAACTATTTTTCTGAAGTATATTATTTCATCTGAAGATGGAAAGTAAAAAGATGTAATTAAAAAAGGTGAATCATATAAAATTAATATTTCCAAGATAATTATTAATTGAGAAATTCTGGATTTATTTTGTTCATTTGTTTTTGTTGTTGTTTTTTTCTGTTAGGTTTTGTTGTTGTTGTTGGGTTTTTTTGTTTGTTTTTTTCCCCTTAGTATGCATTCTAAAAGTGGTATTTTTCTCTCCTAATGTCCAAAGTAGGAAGCTATATAATTTGTCTGGTTTGCTGTTGTGATGTCCCACCTGGACTATTGTGTCCCAAACATAAGAAGGACATGGAGCTGCTGGAGCAAATCCAGAGGAGGGCCATGAAGGTGATCAAAGAGCTTGAGCATCTCTTCTATGAGGACAGACTGAGAGAATTGGGGTTGTTCAGCCTGGAGAAGACTCCAGGGAGACCATATAGTAGCCTTCCAGTACCTGAAGGAGAGCTAGAAGAAAGCTGGAGAGGGACTTTTTACAAGGGCATGTAGTGACTAGATGAAGGGAAATGGCTTTAAACTGGAAGAGGTTTAAGTTAAACATTAGGAAAAAATTCTTCCCTGTGAGGGTGGTGAGACTGGCACAGGTTGCCCAGAGGCATTATGGTTGCTCCCTCCCTAGAGTTGTTCACATTTAGTTTGGATGGGGCTTTGAGCAACCTGGCCTAGTGGGAGGTGTCCCTGTCCATGGCAGGGGGTGTTAAAACTAGATGATCTTCCAAGTCCCTTCCAACCCAACCTATCCCATGATTCTGTGATCTAATAGTAAAAATGAATGAGTACATACACATCCGCAATTTAAGAATGAGAAAGATGATATGGGTATGTTCATGTAGTTATGCTGCTTGGTGTCACTTCAGTGCTTTAGAAGTATGGCAAAACACTTGAACTAGCTGGTTCTATCTATCTGCCTTTCATTGTGAAACTGTGGAGGGAAACCAGACAGGAAGGATTATATGGACCTTATATTTTTACAGCTTGTGATTCTAGAATACATCTTAGGCCTCTAAAAAGATAAGAGAAATCTACTTACATGCATGGGTTAAGAGACTGCAAAGGATTAGAAAAATGTTCATAGCTTCATTTTTAAATGAAAATGGAACTGTCTCACCCCACTATTGAAAGTGACAGGATATCTGTGCAGCTGAACTTACATAATGTCTCTTTTACCTTATGTTACAGATACAATATGTCAAATTTATCCTGTACCTTTCTCACCAGCAATATGGGATATTCATTTTCATTTCACATATGAGTTATATTATCATATAAAACTATGTAGATAGATCTAATTTTTCTTGATTTCTATATAGATTGCTATAGTCGGAGCTCTCATGCTCAGAATTTTAAATTTGTTTGCTAAAACAGAGCCTAAAGAGAGGAGAGGAAAACAAGGGGCCTAAGTAAAAAGTAGTATGGATTTATTTATATTTTTTAAAATGTTTGCTTCCAGACATTCTGTCATGCTCTACAAGACTTCACAGAT
The DNA here is from genome assembly GCA_023637945.1 of Phaethornis superciliosus. NCBI lineage: Eukaryota > Metazoa > Chordata > Aves > Apodiformes > Trochilidae > Phaethornis > Phaethornis superciliosus. Next base: position 72,267,585 of record JAJQWJ010000003.1, on the reverse strand, counting down.
TGAAGGTCTTGTCCACAGAGAATTTTGTATTAACACTAATTTTTTTCACTGTGCATTTTTTCTAAGTTCAGAAATAATTTAAGACAGAAGTATAAGATAGATGGTTTGGGAATAACCATTTTATTATTAGTTTTGTTATAGCAGACAGAGTGTTAACTGATCTCATGTGTCCAAAGGACAGAAAGGGTCCAGAAGCAATGAAAATTATTTGAAAGAGAATCAACAATCTTTCTTAATCTGAATGGAGAGAGGGAAATGGAAGATAAACAGAAAAATAAGATAGTACCTAGGTTTTACATCTAACCATTTATATTTATTGTGACTAAAAACTAAATCCATCTAGGATTTAGGATTTCAACACCCTAAACCAAAGTGTTGAGTTTTGGTAACTCAGACCCTCAGATAATGTGGCGTCTATAAAGAAAATTAAGTCTACCTCAATCAAACCAGAATAGGCTATGAGATCCCACCTTTGATGAGGAAGAATGGTAAGTCACTTCAGGACATCCAAGCCCCTTAGTCTTTTTTTTTACTTGTCTTCAGTGAAGATTTTTTATTGAAAGAGACATAGAAATATAACTTTTTTAGTCATTTGTGCTATACTTAGCAGAAGAGATTTAGAATTTGAGTGGAGGTGTTAGGCTAATGCACATTTTGCAAAACACTGGCAATTGTCACCATCTAAAATTCCAGATATGTGTAGTGAGGCTTCAGGAGTTCCTACCAAACTAAAATTAGACTGAAAAATCCTTTTCTGAAGAAAAGTGTAAACTTTTATTCATCTCCTGCAAACATTATGAAAATTAATTCTTGTACGAATTGAGAATCTTTATTTTTCAATGAAATAAACAAAGAGGTATAGATACATATAGCAGATAACTATGGATATTATTTATGCTCATGTTCCACAGCTACTCCTGGTTCCTGTCCCCATTTTTCTAGCAAGCACACAGATGTGTTCATCTGTGATATTTTTCAAGCAAGCACACATATGTCTCCATACTCATCCTCTTCACTTGTGAGTAATCTTGGAGACCCAGAAGAGATACCAGAACAAGACAATAAGATCCTCTGTACCTGAGAATGCACTTTTCACATGACTTAAAACTAGACCAGGAGAGATTTCAAATTCAGTTTATACTAGAGATGGTTTAACTTCACTGTTATAAAAGAATTTTGGCTCTGCAGAAGTGAAGAATTTGGGATAGGGAAATAACTGTTTTTAAGAGGTCAAAGGAGAATAGCCCTGGCTGTATGAGCAATTTAAAGAGTCAGTTATGGGCAATGATGCTGTAAGATCCCAAATCAAAACTGGTTATGGTCAACAATAAGTAAATGGTAGATTGCTGTCAGTTTTCTCCTTCAGAATTTCAGCCTTGTGAAAGCATCAAAATTGCAGTCTTTGAAACCTGTCATCGCTGGGATGAGCCTAAAATTGGAAAGCAATAATTCATTTCCAATTGTTCTTATTTGGATTTTAAAAAAGAAAAGAAAAAAATGGAATGAAAATATAAAGACAACAAATAGCTTTTCCTATAGTAGAGTTACTAAGCATGTACTTCAACTGGACATGTGTACCCCTTAGGATATAATAAAAATGCAATCACTACATAGAGACACCACTAGATGTCAATGCTAATTGACTCTACAATGAATTGTTAATGATCTGCTGTGTATACTGTGTCTAAGCAGAAGATAATTCGAAGTCAGTGATGATTGAATATGGTAACTAAAAGAAAGCCCTGTAGCTCCAGATATAGAAGTAAAGGCAAAAGTGCTATTTTTTGTTTTAATCATTAAACCAAGTGAGTAAATCAGCACAATAAAGTTCAAAAGCATAGACTTTAGTCAAAAGTTTCCTTTTACTAAACCCTACATCATATTACAGTGATGAGCAAAAATACAGATTAATTAAATCTTACACACATTTGTGATATAGAGTACCAAGAATCAACTTTTGTTATCTGTGTTGAGAAACAAGGTGAAAGACAATAGTTCTGGAATATTTTGCTGTCTCATGGTAGTACTGAATAGAAGGATTGTTCCTTCAAAATTTCAGTATACACAGAACAGAAATACATAGGTAGAATAAATTCCTTATTGTCAATTAAATTTTACACCTTTAAAATTTATTATTTCTTGACAAATGCCTATTCACTTAAATATTAACAATGTCTATCCTTGACACCTGTAGAAATTTACTAGTAAGCTTATAAGAATATGAATTTTGAAATGTATTCCCCTTTGATGTCATCACAAGAAACTCAAATACAGGCAATATAATATCTAAATTAGTTTCTGAGGATGCTGTATATTTCGTTTACAATAATAATTGAATGTCTACACTTCAAATGCATTTTCTAATATTTGCACTTTTCAAATGTGAAACCTGAATCAAAATGCATACTAGTTATGCATGTCAAGAGATTACTGAAAACTTTAATAAGTGTACTACAGAGAAAATTGCCAGATTTAAAATAAAAATCATTTCAGACTTTTGCTGTTCAATCAAAAGCATATTAAGTGGAGAGTACTGATCATTCCTCTATTTTATAATCATACACATCTTAGTTTCTATCCTGGAAATTACTTTGCATTTGAGTTCATCTGCCACAGAGATGGTTCCTTTTAAGACAGAAAAGCGCTCAGAAAGATGAAGCCATTTGCCTAAATGTGTCATCACTTTAGAACTTACTTCTATGCTCTCCCTATTTTATTACACTTATTATAGCATTTTTCCCCTAGACATGAGAGAAAATGTCTATCTTTTCCAATAAAATATCCGTTTTCAGACTTTGCAAGCCTAGATTTTAAATCTATATGTCTAAGAAAAGAGTAAAGGAGAATATAACCCTGACAGAAAGCCTGGAGGTCACTCCCTGATTTTCTCTTGCTACCGAAGAGACAGATAACATTTCTACAACTTTAAGGATCATGGAAAAATAGCTTCTGAGTGAAAGGAAGAATTTCTAGTGTTGATTTGTTAGAAGTGGTTTTATGTGTTGACCACTGAGAATTATAATCCTAAAGATGAAAAATACTACACAATTAGAAAGAAATAAAAGAAGCAGTGAATATACTTCCCTCCTTCTCAACAATTCCCCCTACCCCTTTCCCCCTCACCTCAGCATCTGAGGTATCTGACTGGGTCCTCAATAGAATCAGTGGAAATGCAGTCAAAACAGTCAGTCTGACGATAGACTGATTCATTTCATCCTGTAGACAGTATCTAAAATAGAGAATAGACTGATTAAACAAACCTACTTTTCACAGAGTGGGAGTGGAAACTATCTAAAATATTTATGTTGTATCTCACTTGTAGCAGGAGCGATGATTTCAGCCTCTAGCATGCAATAGAACAAACTCTGGTTTAAAGTTGTACAAAGCTAGATGAATACTTCTAATTTATCCAATTTAGCATAAAATGGGCAAGAGGGAGTAAATAAACCCATATCAAGGAAGAAAGTAAAATACTAATTTCTTCTTTGTATTTTTCATTAGATTGGTTCATAGTCTTCTAGAACCAAAGGAAAGCAAAAGCTTATCAGTAGATGCTATTAATATCTTCAATGGTAGTATTTTATTACCCCCATTAAAATCTTTTGAAGAAAAAATTACTTCAAATATATACTCTCTCTGTTACCAGCTTCATCCAGTTTTGACATATTTAATGAATATACATGAAGTTGTGAACTGGAAAGTTGCTTCCTCTTGATCCTGTTTAAGAAGCCTAATTTGCTTTCTGTTGTATACTTTGCCTGCCTCTTTGTTGGTTTATGCAAGTAAAGCGTGCTGTTAAATTAAGGATTGGAGGACAATGAAATACAAAATGTCTTGTTCAGGTCTAGGAGAATTTTTAGTTTTCTTTTCCTTCACTTGCTGAAGATTACAAACACCCTTCTTTCATGCATGGTTTCATTCAAAATTACCTTTTATCATCCTTTCATTAGCTCAATGCCATAACTCGTCTTTTTTTATAAGGAGAAGACATTACTGTTTAGCATATTTTAATTATCTTTGTCCATGTGGAAAATTTCTAAGCAATCTTTAAGGTAGGATTTTAAATTTTTTTTTTCTTTCTTCAAGCTAATATCTAGGATATTTTTGTACTTTTACCTTCATCTAACAAGACATGAAGTTATCTTTTAAGGAAGTGGAATAATTTAACTTTTCCTGCACAGTCTTTTAGTCTCAATATATTTTTATCTGAATTTACTAATCTGATAACTTATGATAAACTAGAAGAGTCCTAAAGTGGGCATTAAAGAAAACACTATCCTTTTTAACAGCTTTTGGAAAGCTGTCACATCAAGTAACCTTACTTCATTGTTCACACACAGTCTGAGAATATGGCTTCATAAGAATCAAGAAAGTTGTTAAAACATTGGTCTCTTATAGACCTCAATTCTTTCAATAGGGCATATGAAGAAATGTTACTATTCGTATATTTCATATATGTGTTACACAGGTATTTTATAATATTTTGTGGTAAGCATGAACTGAACCATTGGCTCCGATAGTCATATCACATCTGAGTTGGATATCTTCCAGTTGAGGAATATTTCTAAGTGTTTCCCTGTCCTTAAGGTTATAAGAAAAGTGGAAGAAATTAAAAGTAAGGTGAAATAATATAGTGCTACAGAAACACACGGTCAAAATTTGGCTCAGATGTTCGCTATGACAACTTTCAAAGGTAAATCTAATAAAGACCAGAAGCATTTTGAAAAAAAAAAATAACCTTTTTCTTTTCTTTCATTATGTGTTTCATGTGAACTTTTAAAAGCATGATAAAGTTATGATTTTTTTTATCTGTACAACACAGATTCTCCTCTTCTTTTGGAAAAGTCAAAATAAGACTTGAAACTATAACAGATCACTATGAAATAATTTGTTTAAATATAGAATAAAGTTCTATTAAAATGTTAAATCTATTTTTGTGGGTTATTTTTCAATTTTCACCAATTATTTTTTACATCACTTTTTTACACCAATGATTTTTTACATCAGGCCTGCCCAAGCTGCTAACCTGTGACAGAATTGCTAACCCGTTTGCCATCCCATATACTCATGTTTTCACGAAGGTTACATAGGGTCAACAGAGAACTTCATGTCAAGTTCTGCCTACCCTGAGATGGTCTCTTAGGGAAAAGTCTATTTTCAAGAGCTGGTGCAGGAATCCATTCAGGAGAACAACGAGTGTTACTCTCTGTCTCTGTTATCTTGGATAACTTATCATGAGCTTCTCAAAAGAGTTTTTTAGCTCCCCAGCCATTTTTTCCACAGCTGAGACCCAAACCTGTAAGGGATCTGAGACACTGTCTTCATACTGTCTTAGCTGGCTAACAAGTTCATCATCTCCCCTAAAGACCCTTCCTCACAAAAGGTGGAAGTATGTAGCAGGGCCACTCTGATCTTTTTAAGCAGAGGCCTCCTTCATGGAATTTTGTCAGAATCCTCAGGTGTTTCCTCATCACCGTAGAAACCCCCCCCAAACTGGCAGTTCCCTCAGATATCCCTCTTTCCACAGTGTTCCGTCTAATGGGGCGGCATTCGATATCTTCATTAAAGGATATAGTCTTTTTACTGCAGATAAAAGGTACTTGCAAAGACTGTAAATATCATCTTTTCTCCCAGTTACCTTATTAATGCCCTCATCTCTGGCTAAGGATCCCAGCTGCCGTGCCTCCCTGCCCTCCAGCTCTACTGTATCCACCCCCTTGTCCCATTCAGGCAGCATCCATGCAGTCAGTGATTCACCTTCATCACGAGAACAAACCTTTGTTAAATTTCTTATCTCATCCAGCAGCATAGATTGAACATTTATCTCAGGTTCCAAATCACTCTCCTGTGTGGTTCCTGCCTCGGTCTGACTCTCACTTCTTAGGGTTTTCAGTTGTCTCTGTCTCTAAGTCATCATCATCACCCCTCACTGGGCAGTATGACTTCTTTAGTGACAGGAGTGACAGGAGTGACAAGGTCCGGTTAGGAGCCAGTGGGGGGAGGTGTCCCTGGCACTGGGGGTGGCAGGGGCAGTTTTCCTGCAGACGTGTCGAACATTGAACCACCCATGGAACACATTTAGGCACAACCATAACCAAAACAAGTAACAGCAACCATCACCGAGGTCTCCAAACTGGAAGTATGTTAATGAGATGGTAACAGACTGGCTGAGATTTACAGCTATGAAACTGGAAAGGAAAGGGGTGTATGCAAATAGTTTTGGAGAGATTTATTTTATAATCAGGTGTCTGAACTGAATTTTCATGGTGAGTGAGATATGAAGGGGTCAGAAGGTGTATAAATGTGAGACTAAGAGTCATGTTTTCACATGAACTCAAGGCTATGTGTCAGAAAGCAGTATCAAACATTTCTATGTTTATTTTAATGTTTTAGGGTGAATCCCATGTTATTTTAAACTTAAAGGCTATTTTAAAAGGCTACAGAAAGGCCATAAGTTCCTCAGACTATTTCCATTCTCCTGCTTCAGCCTGGTCCTGATGAGAAAAGTAAAGTGTAATTCAGATTTAAGGCAAATTTGATGCTAGAAGGAAAGTGCAGTTTACCATACAGCTTTGTCTTAAAATATGGGGACAAGTAATATATTTCTACACTAAAGAAATACTGTTGATGTTGATTTTCACCTGTTCAGGGAGTCAAATTTGAAATAAGGCTATTATGTTTTAAATTAATATCTACAAAAAAAAAGTGAAAAATTATGATGCAGCAATATCTTCTTTTACTTCTGAAAAGCAAGGAATTGCTTATTTATAAGAAAAATGCTTTTCTTGGAACATCAGCTATAATCATCTGTTCAACTTTACTGAGGCTATATAATAGCCTTAATTTATCTGTATTAAAAGAGCTGTACAACAATTTACAAATTTATAATGGATCGCTGATGGCCAGCTAAAGCTTTCATTCTTGTCTTCAACATTTAGTGTAGACAGGTGCATTCAGTCTTGATAAATAAGCATCTCTGAATTTTAAATTACATGGTTTTACCTTAACATTGAGACTAGTGCAACAGTGATGCATAAAGGATAAAGTAATGATTAGTAATGTCTATTATTTTACTAATTGACTTGAAAGTACAAACTATTAGAGTTTTAGTATTTTTTACTTAATTCATTGAATAGTCTAACAAACTTGTACATTGACAGGAGATTAAAGGAGAGTTATTTGGTCAGAACCCATGCTAACCTCTTGCTATTAGTTTTCCTGACCTCCAAGACATTTACAACAGGTCTAAAAGCAACAGCATATGAAGTAGAATGCACTTTTCCAATTAGCTAGCATCACAACCATTTTGCTGCTTCTTTTTCTAAAAGTGTTTTAAATGAACTGTACTTACATCTGTATTAATGCTTACTCAAATAATTTAGTGCAATATGAAAAGTAAGATTCCTCCTGCATAAGATATGAATGGAGAAATCATATCATAGAATCATAGAACGGCTTAGGTTGGAAAGTATCTTAGAGATCTTGAAAATATGAAAAAGCTTACATAATTAGAAATATTTACTATAGGAACAGGATAAACCCATCAAAAATAAAATCAATATGTGGAAAAGAAAATTTTCTCTTGAAGAGGCCTTTCACAAAGATCATGGAAGATATGATGACCCTGTACTGCTGTTTCCATCAGCTATTACTGAATCCCTCATATAAATAAAGCAGAGAGACAGATTGCATTTGGAAATGCTTTGACCCCTAAGTGTTTTATATTGGCAGTATGTTTTTACTGCCAATGTCCCGAGAACTGGAAAATATTGTCTCCTGCCAGCAATCTGATTTATTTTATTTAATTTTGAATTTATTTATTTTTTCCCACATCTGGACTAGACCAATCAGTCAAAAGCCAAATGAGATACATGAAACAAATATTTTTTTAATCACAACACACTACCAGAAGGTGAACAGTGCCAACATCTGTTCATTCCCTCAGTGAAAAACTTAGTCTATTGAGAGCTTTGATTTTGACAGCCTCATAGATGCTGGAGAGATGTCCTGGACCACTTCCTGGCCGCATAAATGACAAGTCTGAAATGTTCAACAGACACACAGTCATCCTAAGACAAAACTAATGGAAATCATCTGCTCATGCAAACCACACAATTCAGTTCTTCCTAATGCCAAAGTAAAAGAACATAAAATGCATCGTTAAACTACACACAGCTCTAAAGAGACACATTACTTGGTATGATTTACAGAAGGGGTTTTCATCATTATTCATGAAAATTAAATGCATTAAGATATAATCAGAACAGTGTTACCCTATGTACTTTATGTACAATAAAACACAACTTGAACGTGTCAAATTGAAGGCATTTTTATTCGGCACCTAGAAAGTTTTCAGTCTTGTTAATCCCTGGAGTACTGCAGCTATTCAGCCATCAAACATCTGAAATCTAGGCAGTGCTGTGTAGAGCAGTGAGCAATATAGTAATGTGTACCATTAATGTAGTGTATTACACTGACTGTAGAGAGTCAATATGAACATTTAGAAGCAGCAGTTTGCTAATGCTGGAGTGAGTTGGATGTGAGTAACCTGTACAGGTCAGATTGGCAGCCCATGAGCAGAAAGTTCTGTGTGAGAACTTGTACATATATTCTTATTTTTGTATATGATTCATGCCTGTTTGAATTTCCAAAGTTGCCATGACAGCTTTTCTGTTCCCACAATTCTCTGCCTCATTCATTATTGACTTTCTAATTTCTGCAGCAGTAAATAGGCAAAGATGAGAGTGAATGTAAAAAGTAACCTCATTTACTTTACAGCCTTGAATAATTGCCAGAGAAGCATGTCTGTTGGGTGCACAAAGAGGCATAGCTCTGAGACTCCAATTGCAGTTTTCATAATCCAGATCTCAAGTTAAAATAAATATGTCAAGAAAAAGTTTTCAGTTGTTCTTGAAACCCTAGAGAAAAAACGTCAGTCTCAGAGAGGAGTGAAGCTATAAACTGGTACCAGGCAGAGTTAGTAAAGTTAATTACAGAAACTAAAATTTAAAAAAATAAACAAAAATATTTATTTAATATATGTAAAATAAGATTTTTTTTTAAGTCTTAAAAATATTTTCAAAGTAGCAGATCTTGCATATCCCCAGAATGAGGTTTCATACTGCTGCCCCATCAGGTCTACAAGTTCTGATCACTGTTTTCATTAAATGTGCTCTACAATTAATTGCCAGGCTTGCTGCAGCTGTCAGCAAGAGAGTAATAGGACATAAAACGCCTACTAGACTGAAGACAAAAATCATCACTTGATTTGTAAGTGTACCACATTAGAAACTAAATAATAGAATTTTAAAATAATTAAAAAGGAGTTTTGAGTTGGAAATATCACCTTCATGGTGAGAAAGATGCTTAGCCAGGGACTGAAAATAAGCACCAGTAGAGACAAATGCATAAATCATCTGTCTTGAAGATATATGCATTCTGTCTGAATAAAAAAATACAAGATGTCATGTAGGCTATTCTAATGATTCAGATGCAACAATTCTATTAAGGGTGTATTGTACACACCTTACAAGAGTGTGTAATACAATATTCCTGCTTTAGGTTAAAAAAAAAAAATGTAGAAAATAATAACAATAATGTCTACCATGACACAAGAAATGCTAAAGCTAAAGTGACAGATTCATAGAATGGTTTGTATTGGAAACAACCTCTAAAGATCTTCTAGTCCAATCCAGTCAAGGACAGGGATAGCTTTCACTAGATCAGGTTTTTCGAAACCATGTCCAACTTGACCTTGAACACTTTTAATAATGAGACATCCACAGCTACTCTGGGCAATCTGATCCAATGTCTCACCACCTTCATAGTGAAGAATGTCTTTTTATGTCTGAGCTAAATCTACCTCTTCTAGTTATAAACCTTCTCCTGTCACTACAATCCTTTGTAAAAAGTTTCTTTCTTTCTTATAGGCTCTTTATAAGTACCTGAAGGCTTCAATAAGCCTTCTGAAGCCCTCTGTTCTTGAAGACCATTCTTGCAGCCTTTCTTCATAGGAGAGGTATTCTGACCCTCAGATAATTTTTGGGGCACCCCTCTAGACCCATGTTAACGGGTTCATGTCTGTCTTGTATGCAGGGTCCCCAAGCTGCATGTGGTATCCCAGGTGGGATCTCATGACAGCAGAGCAGAGGAGGGAGAAACACCCCTCTCAGACTGCTAGTCAGCCTTCTTTTGAACTGCTAGCCCAGGATACAGTTTGCTTTCTGGACTACAAGTGCATATTACTGGCTCTTGACCTATTTTATATCTAGCAATATCTTTAAGTTCTTCACATATCTGATATGATTCAATCATCCCCCAGTACTGGGGATGATGGGGATTGCCCCAGTCCATATGCAGTACCCTGCACCTGGCCTTGTCGAATTTCAGGAGTTTCACATGAGCCCATCTCAGGCTCTCAAGGTCCTGATTCCTTAGAAGAGGACATCAGCCAAGGTAAATTGCAACTACCATGCCCACTGATAGATATGATACTGCTGTAAAAACAGATGAGGAATATTATTGTCACAAAATATGAACAGCACAAGTCTTCTGGACCTTCTTTTCTGCTTTTTTCTAAAGGTCCAAGATGTGATAAACTTTATCAGTATATTCACAGTTTTAAGGAATTCCAAGACCATTTTACTCACCAATCTGAAATTAAAAAACTTAATGAAACAATGTTACTGCAATAGGCTTATCATAAATATGCACAAATTCCAGAACCAGTTTGATTCATGTGGAATTCATGCATGTAGTGAATCCTTGTTCCCCTGCCTTTCTCTCAATTTTTCTGTTTCTATCCACTTGCGTAAGAGTTAAATGTTATTAAAAATACCTTTTTCTCCAATATCCAAATAGTTTATTTTCTTATGGAATGTTTCCAAATTATTCACATTTATTACATGATCAGCCATTTTCCATACCAGGTACTTTGGCAGGACAGTGAACGAAATTAATTTGCATTCCAAGGTGGAGCTGTCAGTGTCCATGAAACATTCTATACATCATGAAACATTTTAATTTGAATGAAGGCATAAATTCAGTCAGCTTCTCACATGGTGGTTATATTGATATCTGTACTTTTTAATGCATTCGTTTATTACAGGGAATAATTTTTTTTTCTTTTTTTTTGTAAATTAGCAAAAAGAAAAATATAGAGTGACACAATCTGCTTTAATTGGATGCCACGTCAAAAAACTCATTACATTATGTCTTGAAATAAGTCAAGAAGCTGAGATGTCTGACAGTCCTCTAATATTTTTTCCCTAACAGTAAGGCCATAATCTTCCAAGCAAAAAAATGGAAAACTCATGCAGCTAAGCAACTTTCCAAATTAAAGCCTCTCCTTTATTTTAGACAAGATAAAGACACAACGAACCAGTCAGTTTACAGTTGAATTTGTGGCATTTGACCTGATATATTTCCCTTTGACACAGAGATGTCTATGTAGACGCATTGAGACAGATGTGCACATACATATCTAATTACATATATATATTTGTAGAAAGCACAGTTCATATTAGTCTCTTATTTCCTTTTCAAACCATGATCATTTCAGCACTTGATGACAATTAAGCTTGTTTTAGTCTGGTCTCCTGATGTGTTTTAAGTGCTGCTGAATGCATTCCACAGATTATGATTCTGTAAAAACTTTGCAAGCTAGATAGAATCTATGCTGCACTGTCCCATTTCTTGCAGTTCCAGAATACTCAAACTATGGTTATATAATTTTCTACCTACTATAATCTCAAGGACCCTATCACCAATGATATATATAATTTTCTTATTTTTAATATATTTTAAATCAAATTTCAATGTGGGTCCAGAAGATATTCTCAAAGTGATGGTAACCAATGGGCAGTTTACTAAACTAGTTGTCTGTCTCTTTTAAGTGAAATACACTCAATCTGCCTAGGTTGTCCACATTTTCTTTTGGAAAAAGTTTTAACTTTTTAATAATATTTCTCTTCTGCTAAATATATACGAAAAGCATTAAATACAATTTTATGAATTTAGGTTGGGTTTGACTGCTTATTTCTTAAACCCTGTGTATGATGGAAACTGACATTACAAAGCTTGGTTCATCTGAAGCTATTCATCAAAGGCCTCCATACGTGGTTTTCTGCATTACTTCAGTTAGCTCTGTTACTACATTTTGTGAGGCTATGTTTTGATAAAATACATTAATAAAAATTTATAAGTAAGGATTAAAATATTATTTTTTTTACTTTCAAAAATAGGTTTTCTGGGGCAAAAAGTAAATACATATAGAGCCATAATGAAACAATTATTCTGAAGATAATTCATGGTTAGCATCAAGGCCATGTCGTAATTTTATTCTAATTTAACACTTGCCTGTGATCCAAAATAAGAACACAATCTGAATGTGGTTTTCTACATTCCATTCTTCTGCTATATTTTAGTTATATTTACGTAACAACATGAAATGTAATTGCTCATTTTGTCCTTCATTATGTCCTTCTTATTTTTCAAGAGAACTCATGATCTGATGAGCTGTCTTGACTTATACAGACTCTTTCTTGTGCCTATTCAATAGAAACATTTTTAAAATTAAAAGAATTTTGATTTTTTTTCTTATAATAAATGAAATAATCTAGATTCTCCTTAGGAAGAACACGAAGTTTCTATAAGAAAAACAGCAAGTTTCTACGATAAATATATTTATTATATACATAAACTACATTTCTGTATTCAGATAGCTATTTCTGTTATTACCAACAAGAATAAATCTTTCTTCTCTGTTACATGTTGGCAAAAGCTTTTATCTTTGATTATTGGTTCAAATTTTAACATTTTAGAAAAATATTTTTTACAACATTGTAGATTTTTTTTCTTATTTATTTTTTTTTTTTCATTTTCCTTCTGTCTTTTCTTTAATCTAATCCAGATTCTCGGTTTATTTTAGAACTCTTTATCCATAGTAAAAATAATTCAACTTGCATTTTATAATTTCCCTTTGTATGTGAAAACAGGACTGAGAATTTGTGTGTAATTTTGTTTTATTTGTTTGTATAGATTCTAAATAAAGCCTACTGCTTTCAGGGAAACAATGCTACCTAAAGATCAATTAATAGTTTTCTTTCTTTCATCCACATCTATGCTAGAGGTGACATTGTATATGTCATTTGCATATGAAGCTGAGAAAATACAAAATAACATGATTAAAACTAAATTGAGTAAACAGTCCACTCTGGACTCCTGGGTAATTAGGGAACATTGGTTTTGGTAGTTATATATTATGCTCATGCATGTACTGAATTTAAATGCCAATTTTAATTTGTTCACTATTTAAATATTACTATACGTTACTTACATATCTACTTTAAAATATGAGAATAAACATCATTTGGCATAAACTGACTGCGTGTTCATAGAATGTTCTTGAAACTCCTTGTCACTCCTGAATCTAGTGCTCTGGTTTTTCAGTGTTATCTCTGGATTTTATCCCATAACAAAGTAACTGTGAAATATCTGTTAAATATGTAAAAACATAAAATGCTATGGTGTAGTTTTCATTAAATTTATTAAGCAAACATAACAAAAGAACAAAATAAAACACAAACAAGCAAATAAAAACAAACAACATCAAAACCAAAAAACCCAAATGAAACTAAAAAAACAACCAAAAAAAGAAAGCCAAACCAAAACCCCATCAGCATACTCCTAATGTATGAAGTGTTTCTTCTGCCGAAAGGAGCATTTCTTTTTCAGAATCATTGTATTTTGTACAGTAAAACAAATCTGAGTATCTGCAATGGTTGAGCCATTATATTTTTTCCAGTACAGAATCTACTTATAACATTTCTTCCCCAGTACTTGTTTTTCAGCAAATTATAGGATCTTTGATGTGTGAAGTCTCTGATAGGTTTAAAGTTAGAGCTAAAACACTGATACAAATCTTCTGAAGTATTCACAAGCAATTATTTTTATATAGGCTTATGCTCTGTTTGGTAAGATGTGGATCACCTGAAAGAGTTGAAAAAGCTGAACAGGAGTTCAATTGCATTCTTTAAATGACAGTTTTTATTTAGACTTCTTTTAGTGGAAATATATTGCAGTTTTTTAAGAGTTGTTGATTTTTGTGGTGAGATAGATGTCTAACATCTTTGTGATAAATCATTTTTTTCTCTCCCTTCATGATAGAGAAAGCTTGGATCAGTAGCTCAGACTATTTTCTTAGCTTCTTTGGAAGACTAATCCTAGGTGTTATGAATCCTAGACTTTTTATCTAAATATCACATATGGATATATACCAGCTGTAAGTGAAAAAAGGTATACAATTTCACTAGCAAATCACACAGTTGTCCAGTTACTATATAGTGATCAATTTTTTTTTTTACATGAGAAAAAAGTCTTTGATCACAAGAGTTTTAAAGATCACAGCTTCTTTTGTTTGTTCATATTCATATTCTGAACACCTATAATTAACACTTATAAGCACTTATAACTAATGTGGCAAAAATCACTTCTCAAATGAGTACAGTGAAATATGGTATAACACTGATAACAAACTGAGCAGTAACAAATCATCTCAACAAAATTTTTGGGAAGCAAGCTCAGTCCTTTAAGCTCATTTTTAGTTGTGTGTTCTCTCCTTTTCTGTTCCCAGGTGGGTGTGTAGAGATGCTCTTTAAAGATTCTCCTTTGCTTATGCACAACACCTGCTGCTTAACAGGCTTCCCACATATGCATGATATGAAAGATTGAAGAGGGATATTTCTTCTTTCATCTGCCCTTAGGTGTATGCAGTAAAGTCTAGAGATGAAACATAGCATTTACTAAGAGACCAAGTGCAAACCATGCCTGTAGCAAAAGCAAGAAAGACTTACAATTTGGGAGAAATAGGTAAGTACTGTCAAGAAATATCCCAACCAGGGAAATCTAAAAAAAGATGACAAACTGCTGGTCAACTGCTAGCTGAATATGAGCCAGTGGTGTGCCTAGGTGGACAAGCAAGCCAACAGCATCCTGTCTTGTATCAAGAAATGGTGTGGCCAGCAGGAGAAGGGAGTGATCATGCCCCTGTACTCATCACTGGTGAGGCCACACCTCAGGTACTGATTTCAGTTCTGAGCCCCTCATTACAGGAAATACACTGAGTTGCTGGAGCAAGTTCAGAGAAGGGCAACCAAGCTGGTGAAGGGTTTAGAAAACAAGCCCTATGAGGACAGGCTGAGGAAATTGGGATAGTTTTGTTTGGAAGAGGCTGAAAAGAGACCTTATCACTCTCTACAACGACCTGAAAAAAGGCTATAGGGAGGTGGGTGCTGGCCTCTTCTCTTAAATAAATAATGATAGGACCAGAGGAAATGTCCTTAAATTGCATCAGGGGAGTTTTAAACTAGATGTTAGAATCAACTTCCTTACTGAAAGAGTAGTCAAGCACTGCAATGGGCTGACCAGGGAGGTGGTAGAATCATCATTGCTGTAAGTATTCAAAAAACATATGTGATGTGGCACTTCAGGACATGCTCTATTGGATATGGTGTGTTTCTTCTGGGTTGATGCTTGGATTCAGAGATCTCAGTGGTCTTTTCCAACTGTGATGATTTAGTGATTCTGTGAAACATGATGGAAAATTCAGCATTCCTGTGTTCTGTGAATATAAAGGAGAAGAAAATCTAGAGGGAAAAAGCACACATATATTGTGGAAAATTATTCTGAAAATGCCCAGGAGAGGTTAAGTTTACATTGCAAATACAGTACTATTGCTAACCCTTCATTTACATTTCATCAAGCATGTATAGCAAGACAGTAGACCACACAGAGCAAAACAATTGCACAGTTGTCAAGACTCGTGTTATAAAATGGGAAAATTGAGACATTTGGTGGAAGAAAGGAAGAAAAAACATACACATGAGGTGGAAGTAAAAAGTTATCAGCAATTATGTAAAAGGTCTGTAAAAACTGTGATTCAGCAAAAAAATCTAAAGGTTTGTAAAGATTTGTAAGATTTAAAATATTTTGTGGCCCCATTTTTTTCTACTCAGTTCCTTAGTAGGCAGTGTTTTAAAATAACTGCTGGGAGGCTTTCAGTCTAGAACAGGAAAGTAATTTCAAAGTTAGATGTGAACTCAAGGGACATACTGAAAAACGTGTAAAAAGAACAGCAAAATGAAATAACAATAACAAAAAAGGGAATAAGAAAAACGAAATAATAGAATCAGATGGAATCTTTGCAGTGATCATTTCAAGTAATTTAAGTGTATTTTTTAGATGGTCTGTATCTTCATCTTATGCATAAATTGTGTCTGACAGTTCTGCTCATATTGTCATACACACTGACTGGCTAAGATGTCAAGAGATGAGCTCAAAGGTCATCAGTAAAGCTGACAAGATCTTCCCATTCCTTCCCAAAGCACATAAATTTTCTTTAAGGATGAAGGCTGCACACTCATGGCAAGCATCCACGGACAATGGAACTCTTAAGACTGGTGACTGGCAGGAATTGAATTAATTTCACTCCTGCTGGGTTACAAAATTATATTCCCTTTGCTCTGTGTGATCAAACTCTGGCTCTTCCAGGTTATCATAATATGTCTGACTGTTCAATTTCAGTGTCTCACAGAAATTCAAAGTTGTTTTTTCTCAGACTAACGATTACTTATAGTTGAAAAAAAAACCAAACTACTGAATTCAAAATGCAGCCTACAACTTGAATAAATAAAAAATGAATTTTAGGGATGAAAAAGAATTTGGATTTTAAAAGTATATAGAAATGCAGATGGATTTAGAAAGAATATTCTTTTTAATTATATGACAACACAGACTGTCTCTTTTGCATGTTCAGACTTGTTCACCTTGCAGTGGAATTATTTGCTTCTGACACTCAATTCATGTTCCTCCAATTTTCTTTATATCTTTTTTACCTAAGGATAGAACAGGGTTATAGAAGTTTAAATGACAAAGGAAAGCATGAGATTTCTTCTCTAGAGCAATTATCATTTGGAGAAGGGCACATAGCGAAGTCTCGATGAACTATCTGATGTGACTTGATTTTAATCACTACAGTATACCCATCTGCTAGATTCCATAGTTTCTGCATTTATAGTTACATGTAGTCAACAGAAAGATTGCTAATAAAAGTCTCATATTATTTCCTATTGAAATCAATGCCTTCAATTGCATTCTTGAGTCTTGTAATATTTCACAAAAATAGTAGCATTTTTCTGTTAAAAGCAATGCAGATTTCTGGAGTTATGCTGTGTATTGAGTTCTGTTTACTGCTAAAAAACAAGATTAAGGTTTGATTTTGCAATTTTTTTCTTCTAATTTTTTAGCTTGCATTTTGCAAATACTTTGGATCCCTCTTCTGAAAGTGACTTACTTTAATCACAAGGGCAACAAACTGAATTTAAAAAGGCACAGGTGCAAGTAGAGAGAGAAAAAACACGCCCACACACACAAGGAAATGAGTTTGAATTAGAGACTTAAAATTGGTATTTATTACTGACTTCTTAATCAGTATCTGGTATAGCTGTAATATTCTTGCTATTAATAAATAGTGCAGTCACTGCGCAGCCAGGAATTCAAGAGTGAGTTCAGAAAATAGAACCTAGTTCCCTATTATTTTGAGTTCATAAATACTTGGCCTGGCATTTTAATTCCTGGGATCGTATTGACCAGACCCTGGCAGAAATAGAAGAGCCTTACAGTCCAGTGGCTTACAGTGCACATTTAAGGCCCCTGGAGGGTGTGGAAGCCCTGTTCCATGTGAAAACAACGTTCTGGAATCCCACTCCAGCTGTCTTCATTTTTCTATAAATTTTCTGATCTATAAAAAAAGTATATGCTTATCGCTTTGTATAAAAGAGATGCTCCTGATGCAGAGGAAGCTTCCAGCTCTAGCTAAATGTAAAATCAAAAAATGAAGAAGAAAAAATAACAACCCTGAGTTTAATGAATTTAACATTTTTCTTAGTTCCCTGTATGTCATGTGAGTGTAGCTGTTTAATTAATTTAGAATGAATGATGATTATTTAATTATTTTTGTGTTTAGAGATGTACACTTGTCTTCAGTTACTTTAATTAAGTGATAAATTCAGAATAAATTGATTTAACTTAATTTCCTTCCCTATTACAGTAAGGTGTTTAATTTAGGTAAGACACAGCACCAAAAAATTTACATGATTACCTATTTAGTGTGAAAAAAATACAATCTTCCATATCCATTTTACTTGGGAGTCTGTAGACTTTGAAGCCACTGTTATTTTATTGTCTGCACTCTGGTGAAAAATTAAGATGATTGATTTAATTCTTTTTATAGTGAGAGAGCTAGTCCACCTGTACTATCTGTCCCTCTGTACTTTTTATCTCCTTTCTTTTCAAAGGAAACTCCCATAACCACCTGATGACTAAGAATCCCATGTCATTCCACTAGAAGGTGAACCAAGTTTTATGATATCATCTTCTGAAGGAAAGAAGAATCAGCCTTATATCGAATTGAAGTAAAATCCTGAGTAAATGGAAATAGCAGACTTGGTAGTGATTAGATTCCATGACTAATGTTAGACATTAGTATCAATGCCACTCATATTTATATTCCACTACCATGACTAATGTAACACAGCTTTAATCTGCTCATAGTGAAGTAGGTTGAAAAGAGGAAAGAGAATGTTTTTTTCTGTTCTTTTCACACTTCTTTCTTGAAGTGAGACAGAAAGAGCAAGATATGCTAAAATTCATTATGCTTTAATCTGAACACTGTCTTTGCTTAAAACATGATCAGTCCCCTGTAAGGTAATGAAAATATTGAATATATCTTTTCCCAAACAGTAAATACTATTTGGGAAGTTGTCCTTTGCTCCTGTTGAAATAATTGAGGAAGCATAGTGTGTAACATGTCTCTTATCCTTAAATAAGGTTTTCTACTTTGTAATTTTCATGGTTTACTACAAAATACTATTGCTGATGGAAAACTTTATTCCTGACACTTATATCACATTTCACTCTCTGACTTTAATCAGAGTTACGGGTTCACTGGAGTTACTTCATATGGTGTTTATTGTGAGAAATAAACAAGCAATGATTTCATTTGTTTAGCCTGAGATTTCATCACCTTTAGTGAATTAATGCACAAGTCCATTTTTGTCAATGGCTGACTGGAATTTCCTACCTGATTTTGAGTTTTGTAGTACCTGGAAAACTGTGTTTTGTGTATAGGTATCATGAATGTGATCTTGAAAATATATTTTCATAGAAGCACCTGCAGTATTTTCAGCTTCATGGAGTAATTAAAATGAAAGCATGTTACTTTTTATGTACTAAACAGTAAAACAAAACTCAAGACTTCTTTTTTTACTTTTTTCTCTTTTTTCTTTTTTTTTTTTTCTTTTTTCTTGTGCTGATGAAAATATTTATTTAAAAATGATGTCTGCTTTTCTTTGGATGGTGTATAAGAATAGCTAAAAATTTTGGAGAATAGAACAGTGAAGAAAGATCTTTATTTCAACAGCAGAGATTCTTTCTTCTCTCTTTGAAAGAAGAGGTGTGACAGCCTAACCTGTGAGTCTCTGATTAGCATCTGTTGTTATTGCTGCTGTTCTCCTTTCCTGAAATATGTTTTCTTGAGAAGAACAATATTCATAGGAATAATGAAGAAAACAGATATAAAGAGAGAGGTTTAGTGCTGGTTCTTATGTGACCTCTCTGCTAGAGTGACAGACACAGAAGACCTGTCACATTCATTGTAAGACCTGCATAACATGGACAAACAGGCCTGCTAAGACATTTTATTTATCTCACAGCTGTAGCACAAAGAAAATGGACTTTGAATAGTTTGAAAGAAGTTATAGCAGAAAAGATGGCAGATAATGAAAAAGAGAAGACTAGAGGGATGAAGGAAGGGATAGACCAGTTGCAGCATAAGATTTTGTGTTGAAAATAAGTGTAAGTTGGACAATATGCATGTAGATATCTTCAGGAATAGTGCCTTAGAGTCAGAGAAATAAGAAGAAAAGGAGTTGAAAGAAAAAGATCAAAAAGAAAATGTAGAAAATAAAGTACTTCTTTAGTTTCAAACTATTGATGAAAGAATTAGGTTTATTCAGGAAATATTTCACAGATGAGAACACAAAGGGAAGAAGCAAACCAGAACGGACAAATACCACATATAAGGTGAAACATGTAATTTGTCAATTGACATAAAAATAGTAATAATGGAAAAGATCACCTGCTACAGACATGTAATTTATTTGCTTCAAATGAAGAATGACACACAAACACATACTTACTTAAAAAAAAAATCACTAGCTCTTGTACCAGCAAGTTATAGCTTACATTTCATAAGAGTGGCAGGTGTTTCCACTTCATAGGGTGCCCAGTTGGACTATGAAAATTTAGGTACTGCCTAAAACCTGCATTTTGTTGAGTTTTGAAGCAGTAGAAACACCTGTGCTTCTGTGTCTTGTGTCAGTTCTTCAGCTGCTTAGTTGGACTATGTTTAGTTCCAATAACATGGGAGCTCTCCTAAATGAAGTTCATGCAGAACAAAGTTATATATAATATAAAATAATTACATTCATCTATTATATATTTAATATGGTATATTATATATACTGTATTTTTGGTAATCAAACATGATATTGTAAATTAACTATATATTAATTATACTGTAATTACTAGATGTATTTGTGAAGTTCTGTAACTATCTTAAGGCCCAACTGTAATACAAAATACTAAATTAAAAAAAAATACTCAGGAAACAAGACAAAGTGGAATTTGAATGGAAAAGCTTAGGTAAATAAGCACTTAAACTAAGGTTATAGCTCCAGATGGCTTAATTTTAGCAAATTATTCTCAGGAAATATGATGGAATTCATTGCAGGACCAATAAACATGTCACAAAAATCTGAATAGAATAGAAGTCCTGCAAATAATGACCACCTTCATTAGTTCTTAAATTTTTACATTTTCTCATTTGAGGAATGGAATACCTAATTTTTGACAGCAAATTACAGCAGACCATTTTTTAGCTGTTTCTAAACTGATATTAGTTTACACTTCCTTCTTTTTTCCAGAACTCTATTTCTCAATGTCATGGTTCCATGGTTCTTACATCTCTGAGTTGAGACATCTTCAACTGAGATATTTTTAAACAAAAGGCAGAACATCAGTCTGGTGTGAGCCAATTAAGAACATTTTTCTAGCTGACCTGCCTTACTATTGTTTTGCAGCTAACTTTTTTTTTTTTTTAATGGAACTCAGATGCAGATTCTTTAGAACTTTCATTTTCCTATTAAGAATTTCTGCTCATCACTGGGTTTGTACAGCCTGATTTAAACTGAGATGAGAAAAACAGTGTCATATTACTTACAGACTCTCATTATTTATGCTGAAGATATGTCAGTTGTTCTCTGAAGGAAGTATTAATAGGCCCCTATTCTTCATATTTTTCAGATACCCTGACAGTGTTTACAGATTAGTCCTACATTTTACTTTCAAAACTAATTAATTATCGTGAACACTAAAGACTGAAGTAAATTCTTTCCCAAATCTATCAGAGGGTTACTACTAACATTCATATTTTCCAGCAGACTGAGGGTGGACAAGTCTTCTCAAAAAAAAAACACAAACAACCCACCTCAAAAGGCATGCATGATTTATCTGTGGGTGAACCTACTTGCATCCTAAGCAACCAGTGTTTAACAAGCTCTGCAGTGCTACGTGGCAGTAGACAGCATCTGGGTGCTGCTGTCTGGAGCTTCTTTCCAGAGCTGCTGTAACACACATATCCATATTCTGATATCTTTTCTAGTATTTCATGCTGCTAGGGGTTAAGTAGGGTGATAGGGGTGCTAGTAGGGTGTGAGTTGTGTGATAATTGCACGTAGACAGAAACAGGACTCGAGATCTGAGCAGATACAATACTTGATTAAAGAAAGTAAATTTGTTCAGGTCATAGGCCTGCTCTTACAAAAATATGCCACAGGGTGTCTATCAGCAGTACCAGTTTGCTAGTCAACAATCAACTGAAGAAAATCAAACTTTGTATCACTGACAGGAAAATCAGATGATATTTCAGAGCAGCTCTTTAAATAAAAAAAAAAAAATCAACAAAATGAACGATTCCTCATGATAAAACTAACTATAAACTAATTGGAGGCCTAAGAAGTACTGAAACCATGAAGAAGGTTTGCAAGTTAGTGCTTGGCAGCTTGCTGTACTGAAAATGTACAAAATCAATACAGATTGAGCTGACTGTCTCAAAAGGCTCTGATCAGTGAGAAATAACAGTATTATTTACTATTTTTATATGTATGCCACTATCCCCAAAATACCTAGACTAAGTATTGAACATGAACATATGGATATTGAAAAGTCTCAGAACTCTAGCCACGAAACTATGAGGAAAAGAAAAATATGCATGCCAAGTACAAATGGAGTTTGTTATGGAAGTGAAGAACTTGACAGCTATTTCATTTACACTATTTTTATCACTGGAACCCCATGATATTCGGAAAAGATAAGCAAAGCATTTATTTATAAATGTCAACAGGTATAAATTCAACCCAGAATGCTAGAATACATCTTTTAAACTACATGTGAATATACTTTAAGAAAACAAGAGCAATTGTAGTGAAGTTATTGGCAAGAAAAATAAATAATTAAATAAATAAATCATAAGCCTAAATCAGTTCCCAGAAAACTAGTCAGAATGGATGCTACTTTATACCTACTGAAGTGAAGGCAGTAGTGTCTGGAAATGAATTTCTGCTAATGGCACTGATTCTTTTGTTCAATGAGAAAGTAACTGGAAATTATTTTTTATGCCAAATAAGCTACTATGAATTTTATTACTAATAGGAAAGAGAGGTCATACTGTCTGCTGAGTGGTACAGATAAAACTATGAAGTGACAAGACATGTAAATCCCATTTCTCAGTTACAATGAACTATTTTCTAAATAAATTCAAACTCCTAGAGACATAGAGCTCAATAGATTATTTTTCTTTTAAGGAGATTTTAGCAGCAGGATATTTTAGAAAATATTAAAAATAATGAGAGTTTCTGACAACATGTATTATCTGTGGAGGAACATTATAATTTCAATTTAATTTTCCTAAGGGGAAAAAAAAATAGATCAAAAATATGATAATGGAAATAGATTGAAATACTATTTCCCTTTTTTTCTGAACAATATGAATTCCTGGACATCTAGATAACTTTCAAGTAATGGTCCTCCTTCGTGAAGGGCTGATGTCATGGTTTTAGCCAACAACCAGGTGACAGAGGCTTTCTGTTATTCCCCCTTTACCTTCCAGAGGAAGATAAAAAGGAGACTAAGGGAGAGAGACCTTAAGGTTGGAAAAAAAAATAGAATAGGTTTACTGAAATAATTATGATAATGATGATGATTTACAAATAAATAAAAATGTGAAAATATGGAACCCATGCTCCTCAGCTGATAATTATTTCCTGACCAGAAAAATCCCAAATGAACTCAGTAGCAGATGAGGGTGCCCAGGTCTAGCATGAGACACAAAAACCTTGGAGCAACAGCACAGATTCTACTGTCCCTAGGGAGTCAGGGGAAGGTGATCTGTCTTGAGGAACATGGAAGATACAGAAACAGCAACAGAATGAGCAAAACCAAATCCCAATACACCCACCACACAAGCCAAAAAGCCCTAGGGAGGGCTTGTTTAGGAGTAATTTTTTAATGAGCACCATAGGAAGGAGTAATGTGATTTGTCCAATTAGGTATCATGACCCATGCTCACCTCACCATAGGCATAGGTGCTCTGCTCCTACCCCTCCATATCATAACTGGCACTTCACCAAGCTGGTAGCATCTGAGGGGCTGCCAGGCAGTCTCAGTTTACTACAGCCATAGGCAATTTTTATTCTGATACTCTCAAACCAGGACACTTGAGCAGAAAATCCAATATGTATTGTCTATTTTGTCATCCCTTTAACTAGTGTATGGATTATTTCTATGTTATTCTTACTTGCTTTTCTAAAAAACATTGAAACATCATTTGATAAATTTGAACGTTTTCTTTACATCTCCAAAAGCTGGGGAATAGGAGGATCCTTGTAAACATGTCTTAGGCAAATAAGGCATTCAGTACTTCAGCCACATGTTTTGACACTACTCCATATGAAAATAACCCAACATTTTCCTTGTTCATCCTTTTACTGCCTATTGCCCTTATATTATAGCCCTCAGTGTCTTTTACAAGTCTTAGCTTCAGCGGAGTTTCCATTTCCTTCATATCATCCCTACATAGGTTCCCAGGCAATCTGTCTAAATTCCTCCTAAGAGATTGTTAACTAAAAAAGATCTCAATCAGATTCTTACCATTCATAAATGTTAGTTCTGAGATAGTAAAGTCCAGGATGTAAATTCAGAAAATTTTCATTCTTCCTAAAAATGTCATCCCCCTGAAAACACAATACGGAAAAAAAGTCCTGCTAGAATATATAATTTTGAAGCAAACCTATCCATGCAAAAAATCATCTATCTCAGACTTGTATATTTGCCATCCAAACATTAAAGAGAAATGGTTCTCTAAATATATTTATACTTATATTCTTCTTTTTTTATCTAGCTTTTACATCAAAAGGGAAAACATTGTAGTCATAACTCTCAGGTACTCAAAGAACCAGGAAAAACAATGTTTTCCAGCAATGTAGGGAAGTACCAGGAAAAGAGATATATTTAAAGTTCATTTTGCAATGGAGAGTCAATGGAAAACAAAACAGCACAAAGTAACCTCCTCATAAAACAAATGCAAGTAATTAATCCGTTTTAGTCATGTATTTTCCAAGAGAAGTCAAGTACATGGCTGTGTTAGTAGAACTGTGAAGTTCAAGTAAGTTTGTGTTTATTTTTTACATAATCTGAGTTTTATAATTATGTTTTTGCTAATTATTGAACTTTGTAATATTAAGCTTATTCATCTGTGTGTTTCCTAATGTAAATTAATCATAAGAATCACTGTAACTTCCACTATATTTTACCAAGATGGATTAAAATATTTGAAAATTGAACATTTGAAAGGGGTAATGGTTTAAAACAGGAAAAGGGTAGATTTAGGTTAGGGATGAGAAGGAAATTCGCTAGTGTGGGGGTGGTGAGACACTGGAACAAGTTGTTCAGGGAAGTTGTGGAAGCTTCATCCCTGGAAGAATTCAGGACCAGGTTGTATGGGTCTCTGAGCAATCTGATCTACTGGGAGGTGTCCCTGCCCATACAGGGGAGTTGGAAACGGATGACCTTTAAGGTTCCTTCCAACTCAAACCATTCTATGATTCTATAGATTCACAGCAAATACACCAGAGGATTCAAAACTGGATCAAAACACAGCAGAGGGGAATCAGGGATGGAGAAAGCATATGTTCCCAGCATGTAGAAATTTTGTAATTTAACACAGAATGCTGAAGCCACATCTACCTTTGAAGAAACTAGTTACAAACAAAACTGCATTTTTCTTCAACACGAGACATCTAAATTGCATAATGGAACTTAAAACCACATTAAAATATACCCACTTTCACCTGTTGACTTTTAGACAGTGCTGATTCTGTCTGCCTCTTTGTTCAAGTCCTTTCTGCATAAAAGCTTTTTCTTTCAAAAGTGCTAATCTCCATTACATAAAAATGCACAACTGTATTTTAAAAGTGGGAGAAAAATGTTTTCAAGGATTTCTAAATATTACTTTTCCCAAGTGGCCTAGTTTTCAGAGCATTGTTCACTGGTCATTTGGGGATTTCAAAGTGTTACATGGGTAGTACTCAATAATCACTTGGAAAAAGTACAAGATACCTGGTGTTGAGTCACGACTACTTCTTTATCAGTGCTGAACAGTAATAAGACCAAAAAGGCACACTTGTCAAAATTCTTTAAGATTTTTTGTGTGTTCATCTTATTTAATTCAAAATGCAGTATTAAAAATGTGAATATTGTGAAGATGTCAGCCTAAATACTAGCCTTTTTATATAAATAAATAAATAAAGATGCCAAAGGTACAGCAAATGGTGTTGGTGAATCATCCATCTTCAATTAGTTTTCATTGTTTTGAAGAGAAAACTACTCAAATATAGTCATTGAAGTGCTTTGTGTTTTAATATTTAGTTAGACATATAAAATTGTTTCTATTTCCATCTGTCCAGACACTTTATTTCTATTTAAATGTTCAAGATACAGAAGTGCATGTTTGTGACATGCCAAGGTTCCTAGTCTGTGTCTACCTTTACATGCAAAACTGAATATAAGATATTGCTAGATCTAGTGATGAATAGTTTTTGCTTATTAAAATCCCTGAATAGCTGTCAAAGATACATAAGTGAAGATGAGTGTGAGTATTTGTATGCCTGTTTGTGATATTCTAACAAAAGGAGGGAAATCTAGGGAAAATCAAGAAAGTTGAAGGTTTTCTTCTATATAGAAAATGAAAAGACCAGTTGATTGTGTTCTAGTTTTTTGATATATGGCTAAAAAATTCAGTACTGGTGCCATATAGCTAAGTTTGTTTGGGTTTGATTTTTGCTTAAGTACATTAGTTGCAGTGAGGTCTTCTTGATGTAGAACTATATGAATGGCCTAGTGTGCCAATTGAAAATATTTTTTTAAAGTAGACAATGATTATTAATTTTTTTCTGAGATCTATATAATTTCTCTTTCCCTTAATACTTCTGTAAGATCAGTGTTTTTTTGATAAACCACTGAACTGCACATATCTCTGTTGCTATTTTTCAAGTAGTCTTTGAGAGTTGTTAACTGAAGTTTCAGCATTATGACTTTTCCTCTATTGTCCAAATAATCTTTTCTTGTTTTTTTTTAATTAAACTAAATAATATAATACATTTAATGCCTTAGTATACATCAATGTTACACAAGAAAGAAGGGGAGGAATCACAGGTTTTTACACCGGTTTTTGTAACATACTCTCTCCTACATCAGTTGACTCACTGATAGTTCTGCATCTGGACTGTATCTGGCTCTCATTTGTAGGCACAGTGAATTCCACTTGAAGAATTATATCATGGTCATTCATTCCCTGCCAGACTGGCCTGTTATAAGAAATATTGACCTTTAATCTGTCTTCCCCAAGCTATTCAGTCTGCAGGAATACAGGTGACATATTTAAGACCTTTCCACGCAGAGCTATGCACACAGCTCTTGAAAGCATGGAACTTTTTGTCTGTAAAAGACAGGAAATTCTTTACTCACAAAGAAACAGGTACTCTTGGGATAAAAGTGTCAGTGGTAAGTCTTGAGGTAATTATCCTTGTCTACTTATTCAGGACAATATCCTGTACAGCTTTTGGAACTGAGGTGTTTTTCATGTTTTTAGAAAACATTTTTTTACTCTAAAATTTGGGACCTTTCCCTGTCACTACTCCACTAAGAAACTTTTCTGTATCTGTCTGATACTTGCACCTACATTTTTTTCACTAAGCATAAAGAGTTAAGACTTCCTGGACCAACTGCATTTTCTATTCTTGTCTTTTGTGTTATGCTGGAGAGCACTTCAGGCTGTCTGAAACTAATAGCATGGATTTTGATTGGAGCATCGGAGGGCACAAAGTAGCAATTTTTTATGCTATACATTTTTTATTATTTTCTCATATCAACACATCAGATTTTATATTGTATGTTACTGTCATATTTGAAAATGTCTACTTATTTTAAAGTTTACTGAAATCTTGTTTTAGATATTGAAAGAGTTAAAGAATTCACAAGGTTTTTTTTCTCCCATTTTATCTAAGAGGTATAAATAATGAACAAAAATGATTTCATATGTTTTTTCAGTCTGCCATGGACTGCAGGCTCCAGCCAATGAATATGGTTATCTTAACCTCTCTTTATAGTCAAATGAGAGAGGATAGATCTTCTGAAGTTGAATCAGTGCACACCACAGCTAAGGCAAGAGTTATTCCCCAGAATGGCAAAGGGACAGGATACAGAGTCAACTGATACAGTCAGGGTCTTATGAATATCAAAGAAAATACAATAGACTAGGTAATATTATTCTAAATAGGTAATATTATTATAAATGCCAGCCTGCTTCTAATGATAGTTTGAAATCTGGGAGGACAAAGGCAAAAAAATATACTTTATGACAACAAGAATTGAAATGAAAAACAAGGGGTTTTGCTAGTGAGCTTGCTTAAAATACCTCCTCTCCCAAAATAAACCAAAATTGGAATCGAGAAAATAGAACCAGCAAAAATTATGAATCCCAGAACAAAAGACAAAAAAAAAAAAAAAAAAAAAAAAAAAAAAGTAGGTTAAGATAGGTTGCTAACAGATTTCTAGTTATAGTGTAAGTATGTATGTCAAACTGTGTTCTATTCCCAAATTATTTCTGTGTTGGACCTGTGATTAGAAAGTGTCAAGACATATTGAAATGCACAACGACCAACAGGAAATTTAGTGTTTAGTGCATCAGAAAATGATAGGATAGAAACAAAATAGAACAGACATTTGTCTGTTCAGCACTGGTAAATATGAGATGTGAAGAGGTGCACTGCTGTTATTTATATAGAGGCAGAAAGTAAAAACAGTGTACTAATTATTGTACTAAGCTACTGGCACAAAAATTGTTGAAGGATGAATGTCACTTGGCTGAAAACTGTCCTTCCACCTGTTCTCAAGAAACTGCTAAGTTCAGCATTTACATTTGACAAAAGTAGTAATGAATTACTTCTTTTCAAAAAATGTGTTTGTTCAGTATTGCACAGATAATAAGCACATAGAACTAAGCAATTAGGAAATATGTAACATTAATGTGGAGATATTAATTTTCAATATTTTAAGAATAAAATATTGAAAAAAGATAAAAATATACTGGTTAATTAAAGGTTGAAAAAACTGAAAGACAAAACAAATTAAGAGTATGTAGGTATAAGATGTGCTAAGTCAAATCAAATGCAAGCAAATTCAATGGCAACTGTAACAATTTCACACCAAAGCCTCTAGGTAGAATTCATCTAGAGAATAAGAAACATGAATTTATCTTTCTTTATATTTAGGCAAATAAGTGTCTCTGGCCATTCTAAATGTAGGTCCTCCAGTCAATGGAGAAGGATCCTACAGAACTGCAGAATCACAGAATACTTGAGTTTACAAAAGCTGGTGGAGCCTGCCTAGTCCAACACCTTCTCAGAGAGTGGTCAAGTAAAGCAGGTTGTTCAGGGTTGTGCCCAGTCAGGTTTTGAATACCTCCAAGAATCAAATCTGTAGCCCCTCTTGGCAACCTATTCCAGTATTAAACCAATCACAAAATAAATAAGTTGTTTCTTTGTTTAAAACTTATTTCTGCTACTACAATGTGTTCTCACTGTTGCTTGCCCTTTTGGTGGAAACCACTGAAAAAGGCTATATCTTCTTCACTTCCCTCCTTCCCTCATCAGGTATTTATGCATACTGATCAGTTCCTCCTGACTCTTCTCCATATTAAACAAGCCCAGCTCTCTCAGCCTCTCCTTGCACGAAAAATTACAATCCCTTCATAATTTTTGTGGCATTTCACTGGAATTACTCCAGTATGTTCTTGTCTCTGTTACACTGAAGAGCCAAGACTGATCCCAGGACTCCAGATCTGTCTTACCAGGTCTGAGCAGAGGGTAAAGGATCAACTGCCTTGACCTGCTAGTAACATTCTTCTGAATAGAGTCTAGGAAACCACTGACACCTTTTCATGCAAGGCCCCACTGCTGGCCCACATTCAAATATTCACCAGGAGTCCCAGGTCTTTTTCTACTGCTTTTCAGTCATTCATTCCCAGCATATACTATTTCATGAGGCTTTTCCTCCTCAAATATAGCACTTGTCAATTCCCTTTGTTGAACTTCATGAGATTCTTATTTTTGCAGCCCATTGAGGTCTATCTGAATGGCTATGCATTGATCTGATGTAGTAGCCATTCCTCCCACTTTTATGTTTTCTGTAAACTTGCTGAGGTTACATGCTGTCGTATCATCCAGGTCATTAACCAAAAGGTTAAATATTTGGTATGAACTAATGGTCACCAGCTGAACTTTGTATGTCTGATCACAACCCTTTGAGCATGACAGTTCAGCCACTTTTCAATTAACCTCATTGTCCACTTCAGCCCACTCTTCATTAGTTTGTCACTGAGCAAGCTATGGGACATGGTGTCAAAACCCTAGCAAAAATTCAAACAAAACAACAGGCAGTACACTCCCTTGTCAGCTGAGTTTGTAATTTCACACTGTCAGATAATTCAGGCATGATTTCTGCTTTTTAATCTGTAATGACTATATCTGAAAATGGTTTCCAGCAATATTTGCTCCAGCATTATTCATCAGATACAGGTAAGGCTGTCCAAGCCTCGGAAAATACCTTCTGCCTTTCTTGGTGATAGGAATAACATTTGTTTTTTTCCAGTCCTCTAGTTCTACCCTGATTGACATGACCTCAATAACATCAGGCAGAATGTTTAGGATTCATGGCTGCATCCCATCTGGGCCCATGGACTTGCAATGCCCAGTTTGTTTCAAAGCTCCCTAACCTTATTTTCCTCTACCTCCTGGTAGAATCTTCCTTTCTGCAGACTTTCCCTCTGGTCTCAGACACATGGGTTGCCTGAAGTCCAGTATTTTCAGTAAAAAAAAAAAAAAAACAACCAAAACCTCAAGAAGCTATTGAGTACCTCAACCTTCTCCATGTCCTGTGTCACCAGGTCCCCTGGCCCGTTCAGCAATTGGTCTTCCTTTTCTTCATACACCTATAGAAGCACTTGCTTCTCTTTATATCCCTTACTAAACTCAGTTCCAGGTGGGCATTTTCTTTCCAAACTCTGTCCCTGCAAATTTGAGAAGTGTCTTTGCATTCCTAGGAGGTAGGAAGTAGAGTTCTGGTCACATTTTCTTGTTAATATTATCCCTTCTACAGAATAAAATATTTTAATCCTTTCAAAAACTGGTCTTCTTGCATAGAAAGTGTAATATTTTTTTTGTTACAATACAACCTTCTTTGCACACGAATGTTCTCCTTCTATCATGGTGACACTTTTCCAAGAACAACAGCATCCAACTTTTCTTTCAGATGTTCTAATTTGAAAATTTCATGAAGATTTAATTCGATTACAAAAATATGTCTTATGACAGTAGCTAAACACAAACAGTCTGAGCCACAGCTACAGAATACAGTCAAGGTGACAATTCCACATGATGCTTGCTGACCGCTTGTCTATTGATAGCTTGGAAAAGTGAAAATTCCATGATTACTGAAACCACTCAGTAACTTTAGTTCTATAAGACTTTCTCCAACATGATTGATCTTAAAAGAAAAAAAAAAAAGTCCAAACACGAAACAAAACAAAACAAAGAAGTAAATAAGCTTCTAAGATCTAAAAAACAACCAAGACCAAATTAAAGCAAGCAAAATCACCACAGAAACTCAAACATTTGGGGATTACACTTTCAAGCCAGACAAAATAAGGTAACAGGATGTAGTTCTTCTTTAGACTCTCGCAACCTAGAAATCTCATTGTCAAAAAACCCATACAACTTTCATAGACAATGGAAGGAGATATATTTAGAACATGAATCATCTAAACTTAGTTTATCTGTCTAAAAAAAGTCAAATGCATCACAATAGAAAAGTTTCCAGTTTTATCTTATGTACTACAACTAATGAAAGAGTTAATACAATGAGCTCAAATGTAAATTTTGATGCTGCTGATAAAAGTGTCAACAAGCTAGTTTAGGTGAGCTATTTGGAAACACATCAGTATTTCAGGAAAAGGTTGAAAATAACAGTAATGCATTCTATTGGATGTTGAGCCAGATTGTAAAGATCAAGCAGGATATTCAGTATTGTTTTTCCCTTTAGTAATTTAATAATGAATTCTCAGTTATGGCACAGAGAAAAACGGCAGAATTGCAGGACTGGCATCTCAGATGATTGCTCTCACCAGTAAGGCGTCAGAATTCCTTTCTGGAACAGTGCACAGGTTGGTGAATAGAGCATTTTCTTTAGAAAAGGGCAGTCTAAAGCTGTTCGTATTAGAACTTGGAGCTGAGAAGCTTAAATACAACTAAAGTCTTTTAACTGATTCAAGCAGAGGAGACTGCACTGCTGACAAGGAGAAGAAAGTTCTTTGATGAGAAAAGCAACAGTCACTTTCTGATCTGTCTGGAATGTTGGGTAGATGGCAGCCCACTCTTCATCAACTAAAATGCAGGCAGAAGTCAGAGTTTATTATTTAAGTGAGAAAGTGCTCTCAGCTTTATATACACAAACAGCTTTATATACACACTCCTTGTTGTCCCACTATAAATGTCATGAAAAAAAAAATAAATCAAAATCAGCTTTATGAAACAAAGATTCTGAGGCCAAGAAGACATTAATTTTCCATGTCCAGGTGTCTCTCCTCATTCAGAAGCATACTAACATTTTCCTGATATTCCTTTTGTCATTTATGTACTTCCAGAAATTCTTCTTGTCTTTGATATCTCTGGCAAGCCCTAAATTCCAGTGTAATTCAGCTTTCTTAACCACATCCCCACATACTCAGACAGTGCCCCTGTATATCTCCTGGGCTACCCCTCCTTTCTTCCACCCTCTACGTGCTTCCTTCCTGCTGTTGAGCTTTGCTGGGACACCCTGGCTCATCCATGCTGGACTCCTGGCGCTATTGTATGACTTCATATTAATTTGGATAGAAGTACCTTGAAATTGAGGGTGAGCTTTGAATATTAAACAGCTGTCTTGGGTCCTCCTCCTTCAGGGGCTTAGCCCTGTGACTCCTTGAAACTTTGATGAGGCCAGTGGCTCTTGTCCTGTATTTGGGTTTTGAAATTTATTCACAAATGAGAATAATTATTAGTCATTACTAAAGGATTTGCCTTTCCTGCTTCCTGTGTGCCAGCTCATGAACAAACAGGGAGTATCCTCCAACAGATAGGCCTATTTGGACAGTGGCAGTGGGGATCAACAATCAGGTGTATCTAAATATTCACATGTGAAGGTTACTGTATTGGACCCGTGTGTTTGGCCTGTGTGTTTTTCTATATCAAAGAACCAATCTTTTAAATTCCAAGGACTTTAATTTTTTTTTTCAAAGAATTTTAATTATTTTCTACAACTTTTACATACAAGTTATGTCTTTGATAAATAAAATTGTCTTAAAGAGTCTTTGTAGGCATGTTTGTGGACATGGACAGATTTTACATTGTATTCTATTTGCCACTGTATGGTAACTCAGCAAAGCAAGGCTGTCTGGACCCAAGACACAACACTACCAGAGGAGAGTGACCCAGAGGTCTGTAACAGTTTATCAGAAAGTTTATCACTTTTTAAAAGAAGAACAGTTGTGAAATCTATTCACACTGTAAAATCTGGGTTATATCTGGGTCTCTGAAACAAAATGCTTCAGCCAGATCATCTTTTTTGTGCATATTCAACCTTACATATTCAACTCATACCTTTGAAACTAGTTTAGCCATGCTTCTTCTTCATATCTGTCTCATTTTCTTGTCCTGTATCTCAAATTTACTCAGATTATTTTTGTTGTTCGATCTCAGAATTTTTTTATTTTTTTTTTCTGTCAGTTCTTGTTATTTTTATACCTTTTAGACCCACTTTGACTGTCTTCACTTATCCACATCCTACCTGCTGGCTTGGTTTCTCTCCTCCTCCCCTGCTGGGTCATTCTTTATCCAGGCTTACTGCACTCTTTCAAACCTCTCTGGCTCCTCATCTCAATTTTTCCTCTTTTCTTTGTCCTAAATCCTGTATGTTACCTTCCACTTTGTCACATATAACCTCTTAATGGATTTTGTTCTTATTCAATTTATAGTCATAGTTCCCTGCCTTTGGCAGCTTCAGTCTTCCTACAGATCCTGACATAGAGATACATAAATTCTGAACTCTTCCTTAAAATGTACACCCCTTCCCCTTCTCATGACATTCCTCTTGCTCCAAATTTAGATGCTCTAAGTTAATTCCAGACTTATTCTCTTTTACTAAAATACAAAATGAGAAAATGAACAGTTATTCAAAGTAATAATCCTTTAGCTCTGCATAACTTTAAATATTATGAGATCTGTGCTAATGATTTATTTTAGTGGTGTCCCTGCACTGTCTGTAAGCACTTTACATACTACATAGAAAATAGATTTATCTTATTCTTCAATATCCTTTGTCTGTTTTTCTTCATTTGCTTCAAAATGCTGAGGCAAAATGCAACATGAAAGAAAATTCATTTCAGCTGAAGATATTTCTGAGATATTTCTAAGTGCCTATGTATTTTAAACTACAAAATACATGTTTATATACTTCATGTGCAATGTGAAGAAAAGATAAATTGTCTTTAGAAAAACATGGAGATATGAAATGGCTGGGCAGCATACCATGTAGATTCAAATTGAATGGTTATGGTTTCATATATTTTCAATAACATTTTTGTATGGGTGAATAGTTTCTGCATCCTTTTTCTATGTAAATTATTCATTTATTTTCAATTCCAATATTGGGTCAACACAGAAGTGTGTAGGAAACTGAATTATTTTTTCTCCATTTACTGCTAATATCTATGTTGAATGGCTTATGAAAACTTGCACACCATTAAAAAGCCAAGTTAAGAGTTCCTCTTAGCAAGAAAAGCCTGAGTCACAGCAGACTGAAAATTTTTTTTCATTAATTTTAGGAAAAAAAATGAATACAGCTATTTTCACTAGTTTATTACTTCAAAGACAATGAGATACTCTGTTCTCCAGTACTCCAGTGAGATTTCATTGGAAGTAAGGATATACTGATGAAGACATGAAAAGGTGTTCCGTGCAGCTATCAGGCAACAGATAGGTCTTTCTAACTGGATTTCAATCAAGTTGCCAAACAAAATCCCAGAAAACAAAAAACCAACCAACGAAACAAAAAAACACAACAAAAGCAAACAAATAAAAAGCAAAAAGACAAACCCACAAAAATATTAGCTGCTTTAAATAACAGAGTGGGTTTTTTTGATTTGGGTTTTTTTGTTTTGTTTTTCTTTAGATTGTGAGCTTCTCAGATCAGGGCTGTCAGTATGTTCAGAGCACTGGCTTTCTTATGAGCACCTTGAAAATACTGGTTTTTCTCCAATGTATGCAATTATATATATTTTTTTTTTTATTTTATTCAGAAATTTAATCATCATTTGATACGGACCCAGATAAATGAAGAATTGAATGTAGATGATACCATTGGGCTCAATCATTCTTGTATATGGTCCTGTATATGGTCTTTATTCTAGAAACAACTTTAGGTTTTCATATTTTAAGAACTTATCTTTCTTATTCATTAGTTTGTTCAGAAGTCCACTCCTTTCTCTTATTCTTTGTCTTCTCACTTCACTGCACACTTTCATCTTTCACAGCATTTAGGTGCACACCGGTCTCTGGGAAACTATTGTTAACAAATACATTGATTTCCTGCTTTCTCCTTCCAGGAGAAGAAACATTGTCTCTCACAGACTGTCTCTAACTCCAGTGATAAGTAACATTACACAGGGCATAATTCATTCATGGACTGGGTTCTTAAAAATGCAAGTTCTTCAGTTTTAGGTAATCTAATTTGTTGTTTTTTCTGGAGTTCGCACTACATCAGCTCAGATGCCAAGAAGGTAACAACAGGCCTTTTGGTACACATTAAAATAATGCTTTGGATTAAGTTTAACTGCCTAATGTGGCCTAAAAATAATTAATTTCAGCCTAGTATCTTTTCTGTCATGGAAGAGGTAAAACTAGGAAAACATTGCAAAAGCAGTGCACACATCTCAGAAACTGTATTTGTGGCAGTTTCTGTAACAGAGTGATGTATTTTGACTCACAGTCATTGCAACAATTTGCTCTTATCTGCATCTCAAAATTTACATCTAGCACTAATCAGAGAAAAGGAGCCCATGATAATCTCATAGAGCTTTCTAAAAACAAATTTGTAAAATTAAAGAAAATAAAAAGAAGTAGACTATAACAGACCCTCAATTACAGTGTACAAAGGTCAGTCATGAGAAATTCAAGCTTTTATGGTAAAGTATATCTAATAAATATAAATATCTAAAGTATATCTAATCCACTGGTGGGATAATTCCTTCTGTAGGAGCTAAGGGCATATTGTTCAATGTTTATTTATAGATGTAATTATAAAAAAATGCAAAGCTACTGACAAAGACAGTCAGAAACTCACAGGTCCTAGTGTCTGTTATTTACTGTTACTCACTTATTTTCTTACCACAGTAGCCTTCATAAAGCTTGGCTAAGAATTTAGGACTAACTTAATGCAGACAAAGTTTGAGTGTATTTATATGAACAATTATAATTTTTACCCATTCTTATCATTATCATGCAGCTTCCATGACCAGAATGAGGAATTCCTTCTAATCCAAAGGAAGGTGGCTTTTTAGATTTTTAGTATTGAATGAGAATCCTCTTGCTGTTCCAAGATGGGCATATGAATTTAAGACCATGTTACTCTCTTATTTTCATATTTCCTGATCCCAGAACAGATTGTGTTGTTCAAGCTATAACACAGGAGACTTTTACACTTTTAGAAGAATTTCTAAGAAGAATTTAGAAATACTTCTAGTATGGGTAGACTCCTTCAAATAGCAAATTCTACTGTCAATAAAAACTTGAAAGATTGCCAGCACCAGAATTTTGTTTTAGCTATCACAGACTTTTCCCACCTTGCTTCTTTTAAGTGATCCTGCTAGGCTGTCTAGGTGTTAAAAACCTATTTTTTCACTGAATTGTATTACTGTCAGCTCAGAATGTAGTCTATTGTTCAAACTTAAATATTTTACTCAATAAGAAAATCAAGAAAATCAATAAATCTATTTGTCTGAAAATGCTTAATCTTGCAAAAACTATATGTCATTATTAAAAATAACTCAGAGCTGCTTTTATTTCTTAAACAGTGTCATCTTATTATAATGTAGCGTTTGCCATATGAATCAAGTTTTTCAAAAAGAGGTTATTGTAAAAAAATGTATTACAGGGAAGAGATTGTATTACTATTCATGGAAACCCTTTAAGATACATTACAGTAGACTAATACATCTACAAAGTTTTACCGACTGTCTGGTAAATATGAATGCTATGGAAAAGAAAATATTCTGTCTATTCCT
This sequence comes from Phaethornis superciliosus, assembly GCA_023637945.1. Lineage (NCBI taxonomy): Eukaryota > Metazoa > Chordata > Aves > Apodiformes > Trochilidae > Phaethornis > Phaethornis superciliosus. The sequence continues at coordinate 72,230,480 of JAJQWJ010000003.1, read as the reverse complement.
TATGAACAGAATACTTGATGAGGCTTGGAAAATGCTTCCTACAGAAATATTTTTTCTAGTTATTTAACATTGTTGTAGCAAGAAAGAAGCTGTTTTAGTGATTTAGAGGACAGCGTATGAAAACCCTGTCGGAAATGCCAATACAAGTTCTTTCCAAGATACACATAGTTGAGAGTAAATAAAGTTAGCTCTATAATAAATGCAAATGAGTATCTAACAGCAAAATCTATTTGTTTTATGATGATATTATTTATAGATATTGACTGAATATCTCCCTCCTCTAGATTTTTTCAGACATTCACTCTTTCCGTGCTACTCTGCTTTGTTATCTGTTCAAGTAATGGTTTCCTGTCTGTATCTGCTGTTTTCTAATACAGCCTTCTCAGAACTCAGATGTTCTCATCTTCCCATTATACTGTCAATATAAATATTGGGTCTTCTGATTTAGCACTCACCAAAGTCATACCTTTAACACCTCTTCTGGGCATATTTCTCCTCCCATTCAAATGTCTTTCACAATTACTCTGTGTATCTTACATTCATTCTTTTCTCCTTCTGTTTTCTTTCCTTAGGTAACAATGGTCTTTGTAATATCAAAATTTGTCTCCTCCTTCCTAGTCTCTACTACTTCAGTTGTCCCCTTCTAACTTTCTCATGTCTTTGTATGGTGTTTAACAGCCTAACTGAACTGACACATTTTTTTCCAGTTCTTCTGTTTTTGTTCTGATCCAAACTTTTTCTGCTTACTTTAGACATGTTTTTAATCCACCATTTCCTTTCTGTGTCTTCAATCAGAATCCATAAAAACAAGAGCTCATTGTTTTAGGAAATAAAGGTGCTTGTTCCTTGTTTGCAGCATGTAGCAATCTTGCAATCCTAACCATACTGCCATTGCACTAAAGTATTCAACATGAAACTCGATCTTCTTGATTCAGGCACATTTATCACAAAAAAACAGACAAAGTTTTCACCATTATTCTTCTCAGTCCCCTTGTCCAAGTACATAGTCTTGATGATGCTCGTTCATAGAAGTTTATATCTACGTGATTAAAAATCTGTGTTCCTTATCAAAAGGTCAAAGTGCTGTCTTGTTTTTCTCTGTGACATTATTTCACTACTTCATCATGCATGAAAATGCCTCCAATGAATAACAGTGGCAATATTTCCATTCCTTTCTCTGTAACACTTTCCCTGAAACTCCTGATCTCTTCATAAAATCTCAGTTTCCTTTTTCCTAGTTTAAACATCTTTCATAAATCTTTCCTTTGTATTCATCTACTGGTGAAGTTTACAAGATGATCTGCAGCTGTGATTCTCTTCCTATGAGACTGCAAGAACTGTTTCCCTAGTTCTTCTGAGTTCACATATCTGCTTCATCCACTAAAGCTATTGTACACTATCCTTCAGTTTCACAAAATTGTTTTCTAAAGATCTTCAAAAAAATCTCTCTCCTTGGGCTCTCAAGTATGCTCTCCATTATAGTATCTTTAGAAAATTATCATGCAGTTCAGGATAAATAAGAAGCCAACAGGGAGAATTATTTATAATGCATAATCTGTGATCATGTGTAAATACCACGTTTCAGCCAGCCAGCTTGAGTAATAACATATTTACTAATGTTCCACACCTGCCACCCTTCTGTTATTCATTATAGGTATTGACTTAAGACTTGGAATTGGATATCTCTTAAATGTTTGGTTGATATTGATTGAATCTGTAGTTTCAAGGCAGTATTATGTCATTGAGACTGTTTTCAATATGATTTTAAACTCCTTTCCTTATTTTGCACTGGAGAAGAGGAAATATGATTCTTTTAAAGTCATTTAAAATACACCACTACTCCAAAACAAACCAAAAATGCTGAACCAAACCATGACAGGCTTCTTTCCCATATATCTCAGCAGTTTTTATTTATCACTGGGCAATTTAGATCAGAGAATTCAATTAGCTCCTGTATAGTTGTGCATTTTCTGTAAATACCTCAAAAAACAGCTGAGGTTTATTCTGTGGAAGTAAAAGTTAAACCTAATATAGAATCATAAAGTCATAGAATCATGAAGCTGGGAAAAGACTTCTAGTAGGCAGTCCAACCTTCAACCTAACTACTAAACTAGCTCTACCAGCCCCTTGCTAAACCATGTCCCAAGGCACCATGTTGATATAATTTTTAAACATTCAGGAATGGTGATTCAACTACTTCCCTGGAAAGCCAATACTAGTGCTTGTGCTGACTGTTACAGTGCTTAGTTCAACGTTTTCTAGAAATAAGGTAGAAAGTATGCAAGTACTGTAAAAAGTAAAACATAATTAATTATATGTCGTTTATTATTTTCTAGTATCATTGTAACTTTTACATGAGATCTTATAAAATTATTTGGAAATTATTTAGATTATTTAGATTCTAACTGTTACTAGGAATGAAGTGCTAATCAGTTAGGTTTATAAACTGTATAAAATCAATAACAAATGAGAATAAACTTTTACATCTGATCAGAAAAAGATGACAATATGATAAAGGTCAGTCACACTAATTTACTACCATCTCAAAGTATAACTTAATATCTCATTTCAAGGAACGGTTCTTAATAAAACACAGTGTTATTCTTAATTTTATGAATTTGTACCATCTATGGCTATGCATATGAAAACCAAGTTTCAGTATTTTAGAGATTATTACAATTTAAAACTATCCCACTAGAAGAAAAGTATTGTTTGTTTTTTTTTTTTTTTCACAGTGGATTAACAAGTTTTCTTGTAAGTACTTCTAAGTGTCTTTTAAATTTCTTATAAGTGGAACGTATCCGGTATCACTATCTGTGATAGTGTCAGGAGCCTCAATAAGAAGATCAAACAACCAGTGAAAAGGAGAAAGAATTAAAGTTAAAACTTTATAAGCTCAGGCAGGAATAAATCTTCAAAAGACTACCCCTGCTCAGTACTAGTTAGGTTGCATGTGAATCTCTTTTGGACCCTGAATTTCACAAAAGTTGTGAACTGTGTGATGAGTGTTCAGAAAAATAGCCAACATGAGAATTATCTTTAGCATAAAAACCACTGTCGATCAAAAAGAAATAAGGAACTAGGCATTGTTTATCTAGAAACTGAGAAAATTTAAAACTGTAAGTTTAAGAAAAGGGATTAGGACTGTTCTAATCTCTGGTACTCAAAAAATAAGAATAGTTTTAAAAATTAGCAGGTTTTATCAACAGATGATCCTTTCTTTTAGAAGCACCTTGATATGTAGGTTAGGTTAGAAACTGGAAATCCTGTGTGAGGAGAGTATCAAAAGGTTTGCGAGACAAGTGTTGTGAGCCTGAGTGGAAGAACATTGTATAACAAGGAGTTGGTGATCCATATAGCAATTGACCAGAGTACACCCAGGTCTGCACTGTCCTGCATGTTCATCATGACCCTCAGGCTGTGTTGTGCTGCTGAGATTCAATGGCCCCAGGACAAGCTCAGTATCCTCATGCCGCAGAGCAGCCTGCAGTCAGCTCCTGCTTGGTACCAGTGATTGTACCACTGACATGGCTCTGCCCTTAACTTAAGGTGCAGGAAGAAATTCACATGCAAATATCATTATTCCTGAATGTAGAAATGATGGATGGAGTTGTTTCCTTGCAAGAAAAACCTGTAACAGCTCCCAGGAATGAAGCTGGAGAATCATTTCTACATTTTCTATGGCTTCCTCTGTAGACTCCACCCAGAATGTTGTATGTGGATAAGAGGCCTGCTCAATGCTATGGCTCACATTGTTTTACAGCATCTAAAGGGACATGAAATTATCTATAGTATTTTATCCTCATAGGGCTAGCTTTAACAAATAACATTTTAAAAGATACCTTACAGAGTTTCTCTCTTGCTGGCATGAGAACAAGCATCTCTTGTTGCAAAACAACAAGTAAACAAAGAAACACTTGCTAGATGCCATCTTGGATTAAGCAGATGTAGATTTTTTTTTTTTAACTTTTTTTTAATTGTTCTTCCCTCAACTGTGTCTTTTCCAGTTCTCTGTTTTCTGTTGTAACTGGTGTAAATAAAAGTGTGTCTTTGTATTTAGCATAATTTGATTTAGGCTAAAGGTATTTTCAAAATGAATGTGTTTTCTTCACCTAAGGTAAATCCATTGAGTAGAGAAATAGGCATCTTTTAAAGGTTCTCCAGTGTATTCCTGGGAACATCCAACAAGATGTCATTGCACAGATAGTATTACATAGAAAGGTTTGATAACCTTGGGCAGCAGGGGAGGAGGAAGTGTCATCCAGTGAACAGGAATTATCCAGAGTAATCTGCAATACAGATAAAGTAGCTATAGATACACTGTACAGAAATAGAGAAAAAAATAAGTAAGTGGTGTGTTTGTCACAAACTCTTTGGAGATCCTTACTCTCAAGCTGGACAAACAGGAGTCTGAAAAGGTACAGGAGAGTAGAATACAGTGTATGACCTTGTAGGGAGATGGACTTGAAGACTTTCTAAAGTTTCTTCTGGTCTTATGATTGATTCTGTGAAGAATATTGTCACATATTTTATTTAAAGGACAGGTAGGAAAAAGGAATTATTTTTGGATTCTCATAAATTCATTCTTTAACTCTAGGTTTTCTCTGATGTTAAAAGTAAGAATTTCAGAGTGACAGATGAAAGACAAATTGTGATAGTATTTTGGCAATGTATATTCTCATTAATTCCAGGCAAGCTTAGGTGTAACAGGTAATTTTCATGTACACCTGAAGAGAAGCAGTGTTTATTTACAAAACTGCAAAACGTAACATGACTTTATAATTTTCATAATAGGGTCACTGAGGTAAAAACATCTTCTAATGACTAACATGAACAATTAATACGTGATGAAACAGAGAAAGACAGGGTGACACTCCTGGGAATATTCTTCTGGTTTTTTTACCATGTACTATAAATATTAATTACAAAATATACCCAAGTCCTCAGGAAAAAACATTTTTCATTAGTTATCATCTCCCACATGTAAAACTGTGAAGCTTTAAAAAACAAAACCAAAACCAAATCACAAGCAAGATTGCTGGTCCTGTCATTAGTATGTATAGAGAAATTCTATTTTCTTTGCTGTGCTTAGCTTAAATGAGGAATTGTCCTCATTTCTTGTTTGCAAAACATTCTTTCCCCTCCTATGGGAAATCATTTGTTTTCAATGGAGCACGAAGAGAATAGATTTTTTTACCTGTTGTTATGTGTTAACAAGAATTTGCTTCTTTACATGTACTGTCTTTATCATTTCGCCTTTAAAGTGACTGCTGTTTGGAGAGCACTTACATTATGTAGAGCTCTCTGCATTCGTTATGCACAAATATAAAAATCTTTTGTGACCACATCCTTCCTTCTGTCCTTTCTAAGGGTTCTGTTTCTGTAGGCAATCTTACTGAATTGAGTGAATCTGCTTCTTGATTCTTTAGCATGCCTTAAAGTGATACATATTTTTTTATTACAAAACTGTGCAGAGCTGACTGTGGAAGCACACAGTGTTTCCACTTTAAAGATTAGCTGCATGTTAATACTGCTTTCTGTTAAAGCTTTCAGGAAGATAGATTTTTTTTCCTCCAGTATACTATCAAAATGTTAGAAGGTGCTTGTTTGATGGCCTGCCTGTATATTGCAATATTAGGCTTGATCTGTAGCTTCTCTCTTTTATGTCTTGTATATCTAATTTCGTTTCCTTTGATCCTTCTTTCTTCCTCTTTGCTGACACTTACTTTGTTCTTTTGCTTTCCCTATCCCTGTGCTTTGGTCTTCTAAGACTCATTCAACCTCATTTTCATTTAATCCCTGCCTATGCCACCACCTATATCTTTGTTGCCATAGTTCTGATGTCTTTCTACCGGTTATCTTTTTATCTAACTATCTGATTTTGTTTAGCTTTTAGTCTTTTAAATTCTCTCCATTGCTTGAGCACCTTATAATCTACTCTTAGTATTGTTTCTTGTTATCGCTCTTGATCTTTCAGAGAGGAGTGACAAAGCTGACAGGGACAATTACTTATAAAATTTAAAACAAAAATAAGTAGTCAATTTTTGTTGCTGAGATATATAAAGTATGTGACCATAATTAAAGATGTGAAACACAGAAGTAGAAACTTACTCCTGTACCTGAGACATTCAGAGACTGCAATGAAGACTTGTGGCTACTCAGAATCAGTGAGGGGTAAACTTCTCAACTGTGTGTGACCTCACTTCTGCTTGCCAGTTAGTCCTGGGGATTTTATGCATATTTGAGCTATTCAAAAATTTCTGATGGAGGACTTAATTTGAATGCAGGGGTAGTAGCCTAGAATACTTGGTGAATTATGAATGCCTGTTGTCCCGAAGAAAAAACAGGCTTTGAACTGGGCTACTGCTTTCCTAAATTGCTTGATAAACATCCTCTTCTCTGCAGGAATGAACCTAATGTATACACAAATGTCATACCTGAAGAAAAGACAAAGATATGAAGCATATCTTAGTAACTATGTTCAATAGTTTGATGCAGATGTAGGAACAGAAACATAACTATGAAAGCAGACTTTTAGAATATCTGAAGTCCTTCTATATACTCCTGCTATATAAATATATATGTTTTAATAACATAAACATGTACTTTGACACATATATACACACTATGAACACATAGAATCTTAGAGTTCTAACAGGTTATCTATTTTGCCAGTTGCACTTCATCTTTACTTGTCAGGTTATATAATATTTTCAAACCTTCCAGATATAAACTCATTCTACAGAAAACTGTGCTAGGCTTCAGTTTTTCCAAAATATCTGAGAGAAATCAGAAAATCAGAAAGAGAGGAACCAGAATTCTCTGAACTCAGAAAAAAAAAAACCCCAAAAAATGTCCAAAACAAATAATAAAAAAACATTCCCTCTCTTCACAACAGCTATTAGCAACACCTCTCCTTTCTCTAAAATCCTCATGAACCACCACCCACAGACCTTTTCATGAGTTTGTGCTTCATTCTGGGTGATTAAGAAAATAAATAAATTTTTTAAATCGAATATACTTTACCACTTCCTCCCTCTCTACTGTTGCTATCTGAGTAGTTCAAGAACATCTCAAAACTTATTCCACTGTCTTTTTCTGATTGTCTCCTCTTTGATTAGAAGAAACTAACTATCAATATCTATGAAAGATGAAAGTAAATGTGAAACCTCAAAGAGATCACTGGGATTTTTTTTTGTTGTTTTTTTGTTTGTTTGGGGTATTTTTTTGTTTTTTTTTTTAATTCTTCATAGCACAGTCCTGCTGAGAAGCTTTTATAAATTCTGATTAAACCCAGCTATTCACAGTTATCAGTGATCTGCTTCTATTCCTGGGGAACTTCCTCCCTTGTTCTCAGCCTTTCTTCACAGGGATCCTGAATCAATCCTGTTTAATTGCTGTTTTTCTGCACACCCAAGGGTAGCTCTGCATGAAAACAGTGGGTGGACAGCTCAGCACTGACTTACAGTTTCAGTGAAGGTGATGGCACGATGGATTAAAGCTTTACTGCATGTGGCACACTGACAGACAGAAAGAGAGAGATAAGTGAGAAAAGTCCTCAGCTACTTCATTGTGTTCTGAAGTCTGCCTGGTATGAAGAGTAAGTAGGCATATGACCTCCATGCCCTGCTTCTTCTGACATTTATAAAATTTTTGAAAAATAAATTGCTTTGAAAGTATAACCTCTAATTCACAAGCAAGTACAGATTTGAGGAAACCTGAGAGACTAAATTTTAAGTCAAATCTGTAATTGCTTTTATCACATTAATAAATTATCTAGTGATGTTTAACTTGTCAGTCAAGTAATAATGTGTCTGCCTTACTTAAATGTTTTAAGAAATCTGGTTTACAACTAATCAGATAAAAACCATGGGATTTTTAGACTTTAACATAGGTTTACAACTCCATTTTTACTTCTATAAGAACTCTTTCCTTTGCAGCTACAATGTTTCAGCTGTGCTGTCAGCAACTATATTGAAGAAGTATTCATATACACTCCACAGAATGGTTAAAAAAATAAAACAAGTTGATACCTCAAAACCACCACTTGTATAAAAGCAAGTGATAGGGAAAAAATGAAGAAGAAAATAATGCAAGCAAGGTAGCTGAAACAGAAAGACAATACACATGCTTCTGATTTTCTGTCATTGAGTTATCCTAATGACTCCAGAAACTTCACCCATGGTAAGACGTAGTTGTGTTAAGACTGAAAAACTCTTTGCACTGACAGTATTGTAAGGAAACATCAGGCTGTGACTTAATTGGTACTTGGGAAGCAAAGTAATGCCAGGGTGGGTACTGAAAAAAAGTAAATCAGAAAAATCCCAGTCACTTTTCAACTGCATAAGACTATAAGACTAAGTTTCAACTCTGTCAAGCAGATAGATGAGACAAAAGAGGGGACAGAGCCATGCCTCATAAAACATCAACAAACATTGTCCTTTGGGATAGATTCACAGAGTCACCTGTAGCATCCATGTGGCCAGAAAACACGGATGAGCTAGCTCATGGTAGTCAATAAGTATCCTTCCAGAGCACAGAGGACCTCAGCTGACAGAGTAAGCCTGACTTAGCATCATACTACTGTGGCACCAAGGGATTTGACATCCTCTGAGCCCACCTGCAGACATTTTTTTTCCATCAGCCTGATGTTTATGTAGCCTAATTGTGATGCCTCCATGGCAGCAGTGGATCTGACAAGTAGAACACCTAAAATAAGTGCAAATGCTATTGAGCAATTTACACCTAAACACCTACTGGGAATTTCAAGAGCATTGAAATACCCATTATTTTGTAGACTTGGTACTGCCTTCAGTCTGCACACAAATCTCAGTATTTCTTTGCTGACTTCAGCAAGTTTTTCATGAAGTAGGTGTTCTTATAATTTTGTGTGCTACACAGTAAAGCTGTACTTACAGCACATCTTTGCAGACAAACTAATTATTATCTGCTTTATTACTGAGATGATTAAGATGAATGCATAGATGGTGTGCCATTTTCTACACCTTCTTGCAGTAAAATAATTAGGATAGTTGAAAATTCCATCTCATTTTAAATACAATAAAACACAAATGAAATACACAGTAAGGATATCTCAGAGACAAAGATTGTAAATCTGGGCAACTTAATAATATTAAAAATAAAAAAACCAACTTTGAAATACTTAGAAAATAGGAAAGAGAAGCTAACATGCTCATTAGTAACTGCTGGAAAGGAATAATTTACTACTTGACAGAATTTCCTTGAGGGGATTCTTACATAAAGAAACCATGTTTAATTGAAGCTGCCAAAATCAATATAGGGAAAACCAACAGTCATGTTCTTTGAACTGAAATAAATCTAGAAAATCATTGAAAGATGTAGGTCTAAGCTCTTTACAACAAGAATGGCACAGCAGAACAAGAATCTTGCTCAGAATACTAAACATGGAAATGCAATGTATAGCAGATTTTTCATTTCAAACTAGACACAGTAGAAGAACTACAAGGAAATGTATTAAATTTTTTACAGCAGAGATATTTATGTTGTATTTATAAAAAAATTAACTTTTCTATGAGGTCCTTGTAAACTCTAAATTCAATAAATTTCATGAAAAAAACACAATTCAAGGATAGCTATCTAGTCCCTAAACTATAATAAATAAAATAATTTCAGGGCACTTATGCCAACATATACCACCAGAATAACAGTTGTGTTAGGATTTGTAAGAATGAATATTGCTCTGACCTAGGATGGACCAGATTGCTGGATTCTATTCTGCTGACAATACCAGCTTTTTTATGTTCTGCTTGTCCAGAGGAAACTGCCACATGAGATATTTTTGGCATCTTTTACTCAAAGCCTGAAAGCATAACAGGCTCTATGGTCAATTTTTCAGGGCCTGAAGTACAGGGATCTAGAAGGAAATCTTTCAGTGCTGAGAAATTACTTCTGAAGAATCATCTGCATGGCTGAAGCAACAGAGCACCATTCAAGCTAATATGAGAGAGCCTGAGTCACAGAAGCATCCCCTGGCTGTAGGGAACCATGGCTTCAGTGTGTCAATAAAACCTCAAGAAAGTTGTATCTCTATCTGTAGGAAATGTTGAGGCCAGCTTCAGAACATACAGATGTTAACATGCTAAGAACAAACTCACTGCATCTGATTCTTGTCCCCCTCAGCAGAAAGGGATGTGTGTAGTCTTTAGTTCCCAGATCTCATTTAAATCTCATTTGAGTATAGCCTAGCAAAAAAACATCAGAACATGAAGCTTGTAAGGCAGTGCCAAGTCCAGATATTGACAGCCTTCTGCGTAGTGGCATAATATGTGAAATTCCCAGTAATCAGTTCTACAGAACATTTCCAGACCACAGAGGACTCATCTTATCTGAGAAATGTAATGCTTCTGTTGCATAACCACTCCCTCACTATGTGAATGTATATTTATTTTTACATGTTTTTCCTAATATGAAGTTCCATCCTAAGTGTAATTTTGGAACCATACTACTACACTTCAATCATTTTCAGCTCAGTCTCATTGTGAAATTAATTATTTCATCACCATTTCTCTTTTAAACAGACAAATTCATGGATGAAGAAAAGTGTAGTAGCAATGTGTGTACCTTTCACAGTTGCCACTGGCCAATTATATGAAGCATCTAATCAAGCAAAATTGTTTTAAAAGGCTGACATGAATAAACAGTCAGAGAAAGGCCAGTAGTATAAATTCTCTATATAAATGTAGGTGCCTGAGTTTAGAGTTGACTTCAAATCAGAAATTCAGATCTCAGATACTATAGTGCTATTTCTATTCTAAATTTTAAGAGAAACTCATGAAATTAATTTAAACCAAACCAAACCAAACCAGTCAAAATACTGTCAAACAATTCTATTTTATGCCATACCTTTACATTTCATAACAGTAGAATCAATATTTCAAGCCCTTGGGTTTGTTTTAATAGCAGTTACAGAAAGAATAACCCAAGCTGACACTCCTCCAGGCATCTGACAAGCTGACATTGACAGTTTTGTATTCTGCAATATTGCAACTGTATGCATAAAGGCAAGGCAATATCTACCAAGCTGGTTCTTCTCTAGTTTTCAGTATTAGACCCTCTCATTCTTCTGTTCTAAATGAAAATATTTTTTGAAGCTATTGCAAGACAGTTTCTTCACAGTCAAAAAAACATGGTCCAAATGGGAGTGAATTTAATGGCTGTGGAAACACCATGCCTTTGTTTGTGAAATCTGCCCTTTTCAGCAGAGCAGTTTGTGTCTCATGGCAACGTGCAATTTTTCATCTTATTACGTTAGTATCAGTAACTTTCACTTTAAAACTAGTATAAGAATACTGTAAGTATCCAAGAAAACAAGTGTTACAAAAAAACTTAAAAATCCAGAGTTTAGATTAAGCACAACAGAAAATACATTAACACAGATAAGTATAATATAGGAACATCTAGAACTTCAGATTTTTAAAAAAATGTTTCTGTCTTATAGCAACCATATAGATATAATTAGTAAACAAGCGTGTTTGTAGGTCTGTATTGGATTAAAATTATTTTAAGAGAATTTTTTTGGCTTTGTTTTTGTTGTTGCTGCTGACAACTGAGCATTCAAAGTTAGTAAAAGGAATAAAATTGCACTATGGCATAAAATGTGTTCACTGAGCTGAATTAATTTTATTTTTTTAATATCAGAAATTTTTTCTAATGTGGGTGGAATTTTTATGTCTCAAATATGTTTTAAAAAATTTTATTCTTTATTCCAGAGAAAATATCTTTTCCCATTTCTCACTGTAGATCATAAGATATGAAGTTGTTTTGTGAAAAAATTGAGTCAAATTCCCTCAGTCTCTCTTTTATTAACTTTGACGGCTCAGTGTGCAAAACAGAAGAAGGTGTAATGTCTTTTATTACTTCATAGTGTGACATGTTGTGTCAAATTGTAAGTAATAATAAAAAAGATCTGGAATTATCCACATGTTCTTCATTTATGGTCAAATTTTTTCTACAAGTTTGGTCCAATAGTTATCTCTATGCCTCACTGGCAAAATCACAGCTATTCAATGCAAGAATACATTATATTTGAGTAACTCTCTCAGTTAAAATATAAATATTTCTTAGTGTAGGAAAAGCATAAAGAAGCATAGAAGTGCCATGAAGAAAATTTAATTTAAATTATTATATCCTCAGTTATTGTGCTACAGTAGGTCATTAAAGTTAAAAAAATAAAAAGGGAATTTATTCCCTGTGCCACTACTGAACTTTATACATTTTCTTTTTCCTAAAAAATATTTTTTTTCCAGGTAGATATACCATAAATAATATTGTATGGTCATCACAAGAGTTACATTCTATTCCATATCCCTTTAAAAAGGTTTAAATGTCTTTTGTGGACCTGTGATTTAGAGTTGTTTCAGAGCTAAACAAGTTTATAATTTGGAAAGATGTGGTGCCTGTCTCTCTGTTGTCTTATAGGTCCCCAGATTTTTTCCCCCATTTTAATATAGTAAACTATGTATTTTGTGTGCTTGTCTAATGAATATCATGCAATGGAATATTTAATATCTCATAAATTAGAATTTTCAGGTGAAGGCAATTTGAGAGCCCTCAGTTTTATTATTTTATTTGTTTAGCAAGTAATTCCTGCCCTACTGCTGTAAATTGTTAACTATTAAACCATTTTGTGTTTCACACATAGATCACAAGGAATCTGATAGATGATCCCAAAAAACTCTATTAGCCAGAATACCAACAAAAAATCATTAATGAGAATGTGTTTCTGCTGAGTTTCATGGTTATTGTATATATCATATGTATCAAAGTTGTACACTACAGCACTTCTGAATAATAGGTTTTATAGATGCCTCAGAATGTTACATTTTGCAGCTTTTCTCTTTTAATGACAGGGCTTTTTCCTTGATCTCCTGAGATGTCTTCAGCAGAATAGGCAAGCAACTAGACATCACCATCTCTATGGATGCATCTGGAGGTCTTCCTGAAATGTGATCAAAAGATTTCTGCTCTTTTCTCCCTTCTCTGTTGATTTCTATAGCTGTCTTTTTCCTTTCACCTGTCTTCAATCTTTTTCATTTTACTTTTCATCCTTTCAGAGCCTGACTTATCGAACCAGCTGGTGGAACATAGCTGGGGACAATTTGGCACATGAAAAGAAGAAATATGTTCAGTGTTTTTCCTAACAACTTAACTTCAAGAAAGTGAGAAAATTACTGGGATTTGGTTTTGTTTTGTTTTTTTTTTCTTTGCCCATGTATGTATACCATATCACTATTCATAGCTGGTTGAATCCGAGTAGAAACTGGCTAAAGCAGACCTAAGAACTTGGAGGAAATGCCTGAAACTGATTTTCTTACAATCTTTCACAGCATTTTCAATAAAATTCTCTCGGAATTCAGAAATAATAGGTCTTTGGTTTTTTTCCACCCTCATTCACAAACAAACTTTATAATTAACAAAAGTAAGTACACAAAACAGTGTACTCTCAACTCTTTCAGTTGCAATAATTTTCCACATGGGTATTTTGTGTTGTCTCTTATTTCATTATATGTGAAATAATGAGTAAATTCTTGGTTGGAAATGTTCAACTTGTGTAAGAATTTCCTATAATAGAAATCCAAACTGAAGTGATTGTCAAAAACAGGGGGAGAGAAACAGCTCAAATATCTTTAAAATGTGGCTATTTTATGCAAGTAGAACTTTAACACTCTAAAAGCTTTTACTCTCTAGTAGCAAGGAAAATTTTTTTCCTTTTTCGTATCATTAGAAATACCTATAGCGACCTTCACATAACTGGACTGTTCCCATAACCTAATCAAGCATCAGATATGAAACATTTCTTTACCAAAAGGTGGTGACTCTGGATACAGGAATCAAGTGAAAACAAACAGCAACTAATCTATCATCTCAGTAAACAAAGTTGAAACTCATTATAGTAGATCTGTTCTCTATGTAAAATAAACAACAACAACAACAAAAGACACTCTTTTCAGATCATCAGCAAAAAATTAATTTAGGATATTCACAAACCAACTTAGAAGTGTACTCATATAAGCTATCTACCTATCTATGGGATTAATTTGAGTATGAAGGAAAGATGGTACTTAGCCTCTGAAGGGCGAAATACTGTTCTGATGAAGAGATCATACCCCGTGTCTTTACACGGCTTGTTCCTAGTTCATTGGCATCATGGCCATGATAAGGTTCTTTGACTTTTGAAATGCTGAATACTGCCATTAATCTTATGTTCTTAGAAAGGGTAGGTTAGTATAAAGCATGCACATTTTATTGAAAATTTTGGGGAAAGAAATCTTTTTTATTGTATTTTTCTGCTGTGTTGCACAACAAAATTCTGACACTGGACTGTAGCCTCCAGATAAACCTGCTATAAAAATGAAAACAATAATAATTATTAAAAGTGACAGCAGACTACATGTTTTTTTCCACCCTATGCTTAAGATAAAACCAAGATATAGCAAAAAGGGTACAAACCACAGAATAAAACATAAAATGACTAATCAACTAATGCCTTAATATCCCTCTACATGGATTAGAATTTACTTCCTTTATATTATTATTTTTAAATTCCTTTTCACTGGGGAAGTAGAAGGAAAAATGGCTGTCACAGAAAAGAAATGGAGGAGTCAACACAGACAAAAAGATAAAAAGAAACTGTGAGTATGTGTGTTGAGCAGGAAACAAAAAACTCTGATACATAACAGAATTAGCCAACTAATGGTCAAGTTGTATGTAAGAGAAGGAGTTAAGAGTGAAATCTGAGGGCAAAAATAGTCCTTAGATGATCAAAAGATACATGGAGTGATTAAAATGAGGAAACCAGAGACGATTAGAATAGAGGTGATAATTAGAACAGGCTGTTCATTTTTCTATTAGCTCACATAACAGAACTATCCTGATTTGCAAGTTTATGAATTTCTAGACTTTTAACCCAGATTCTTCACAGCCAATTTGCTCACATTTCCTCTAGAAGTCATTAGTAAACTCCACAGGTAGAAATGCTTTGTTCCTGCTACACGGTACTGCTTTTACATGTCTGAAAAGGATCCAGCTTTTCATCATCTTTGGTTCATGACATAACCAAGTTACACATATGATACAAAGGTGAATTTTTTCTTAATAATAAAAGGCTGGATTCCTGCAGAAAATGAAATTATTATTAATTTGCAGCAGAATATATAATATTATTATTATTGCAGCAGAAGAAGCTATGATAGGTTTCCTTGATGAAAAACAGAATTCCTAGATGTTGTTGTTTTCAGTGTGTTGTGTCACAAAATCATGTGTCTCTGTTAAATATTTTTACAGTAGATTTAGGGTTGGTGGTGTTGTAACAAGTCTAGTTAATCTAGATTAAGAGTTGTGGAAAGAATGATACATATTTATATTGATGCACTGTATGCTAAATATGTTAGAATATTTTCAAGGGCAAAACAAGAGGAAGAAAAGGAAGCAGACTAAAATATTTCACTATTAATCCTTTAAAGATACTGTAATTTAGTCTAACACGCATCCTTTTCTAAACCTGATAAACCTCAAGTGACTCACTGACTGGAGTGACTGGAGTTTTACCCAGTCTTCAGTTAATAAGTCATTTTACTGGAAAAAAAAAAAAAAAATAAAAAAAAACCCAAGGAGAATTGTTTTGGCTTTCCGGTTATCAAACACATGAATAATGAATACAGTCCTGAATACATGTACTGTTGAAGAGATTAGGTTGAACCCTCCAGGTTCTCCTGTCCATGTTAGAAAGCACTGAAAGTATTCCCTCACCACTGTCACAGAGGTCCCATCAGGTCCTTCCTGAGAACAAGATTAGGCCACACAAATGCAGAAAATACATCCAAATTATGTTGGTCAAGCACTGAAATACTTTGCAAGTATCCTAGAACCACACTGGTTACTTCATCCACTTCAATTTATGCCTCCCTTTCTCTTGCTTTTCCTTCCGAGGTTCTTCTCTAAGTCTGACCCTTTGCCTCTGCCAAATAAACAAACTGCTTCTGATTCTTTTCAGCCCATTCCCTCCAGTCTGCTGTCAAGGCTATCTTTGGCTATCAATGATAGGATTTCTATTTCATCAGTCAATGGTCCAAAAAGTCACTATCCTATTTTTGTTATCTACAAAGTATTTTTCACACAATTGTCTTCTTAGTGTATCCATAAATCAGGGTTAAACTTCTACTTTATTTTCTCTTTGATTTAAGAAACCTTCAGCAATTTCTCATATTGCTGTCTTATTAATATACTATATTGCCAGAGTAAGTAGTTTGTTTGCAAATCTCAGTAGCATCAGCTTCCATTTTCAAAAATACACTTGACCTCTTCAAACACAAGAGACTTCCTGTATTGATCCTTTCTGAGGTGTGGGATTCATTACAAGTAATTTTGTTAATTTAAATGGTGAGCACAAGCCTGATCAGTTGCTCAACTCTAATGAATCTGCAGATACCTGGAGCAACACAGAACCAGAGTGCACATATGAGTATACAAGCATCATCCTACTCATTTGTTCATCACATTTGTAGGATTGATTCCCAGGTCTAAAGTATTCAAAAGCTGAGCAATATTTAAAGAACTTAAGAAGATAATTTTAGAAGCTGCCACTGATAGGAGACTTCAGCAGGAAAATGTCCACCAAGGATGTTCCCCTATTTCTAGGAACATGGATTCTTTAATTTATTCTTCTTAAAGAAATAGTTAGATTTTACCAAGTTATTATTTTCAATAGAAACAAATAGATTTTTTAACAAAACAACAACAAATTCTAATTGTATTCCATTTTCTCAATACGAAGAAGCCAACAATAACATTTATGGAAGTTAAAGATGTATTTACTTAAGGAGCTTCCCCATCTGTCTGTAAATGGAATATATTCATACTGCAAGTACAGAAATTAAGAATTAATGAAAGTTGTGCATAATGTCTTCAGAAAGTGTGTTCCCATGCCTATTCCTTGATCAGACCTATGTATTTAACCTGTTTGAATCAAGCAGCATGGGGATAACAAGGGGAAGGAAAAAAAAATCATAAACTAGAAATAAACACACATGGATCGAAAGCTTCTAAATTCACTCTCATTTCATATATTTTTAATGTTATGCAATAACTTCCAAAAGCACATTTTCTAGGCACCAAAAGATGAAGTGTGCTGGAAAAAGAACCTGCACAAAGTGTCTCTCATAGCTTTATCAAATTATGTTGTAACCTACTGTGAGAGAATAAAGAAGAGCCTTGTAATTAACTCTAGGTTTGATCCAGTATGCACCTAATGCAGTATTCAGTAAATTAGAAGGGAATGTGATTAAAAAAAAAATAAGAAAAGAAAGTAAAGAAAAGGATATTCAAAGTTTGAACTACTTCTGAGAAAACCTTTTCAAGTTCTTTAGTGTTAGAAAAATGTCTTCTTTGTAGTGTTTAAAAAAACAACAAAAAATAACAAAAAAACCCCAAACCAACCCATTGGAAATATTCTGATTTTTCATCCCAAATGTTTTAAGTTCAGAACAAAATCTACACTCAGAAAATCATCCACTACAGTCGAGGGAGAGGAAAAAAAAAATATATTCCCAGGTTAAATTCTTTTATAAATTAACTGTCCTGTGTGTTCCTCCTTGTTCCAAAAGGAAACCCTTCAATCTATTATTTTAGGGCTCTACAGTAGATTCAGAATATAAAACTGAAAATGAATTCCAGTATTGGAGTACATTGAAAATGTACACAAGAAGGAAACTTTTAACAGATGCGAATTCCCTGAGTGCTTGTGATTGACATCTACAGAGAGGCATAATAATGTCAATACCTCTTAGGCTCTAAGTACTGGACTTCCTGTTTTCCTCAATGAAGGACAAAAGCTGTAGGCTCTGCTTGCCTTTCTTTAGAAGTCCCAGAAAACAGCTTTTTTCTTGCTTTTATCACAGTGAGCTGCCAGACTCTAGTCATTATGGGAGACATGCCATCCACCTGCTTAATTCAGGAATCATGCTGGTTATTGCACCCCAGGTCAAGGAACTGATAAACAGTTCAGACCATGTATTATCTTCATCTGACAAACTCTTTTGCCCTTTGTGCCCATAGAGAAGAGTGCTGCAGTAACTACATTAGAAATTGTGCATGAGACTTCAATTTATCTAACTTTAACTGTCTAAAACCAGGTGACTAATCCATATCATCATCTCGTATCCTTCCAGGCACTTCAAGGAAGTGATTCACCCTACCCAACAATACATGTCCAGGATAGCAGGATGAATTGTCAGCCTGAGTGCCTTTCTCTCTCCACTGACAGCCACAGAAGCCTGTCTTTCTAAAAAGAAAGTATCTAATTTTATATGGATAAGTAAAGTATCTAAATTTTAGATGGATAAATCTGCTACCACAGAAGAAAATATGACCATAACCCTATGAATATAATTAACAATAAAAAAAAAAAAATTGGAATCTAAGCAACATATTAAAGATTATAATATATTTCTGTTTATTTCATAACAGGTCATCTGGAATACCCACAAGCCCTACTGTCTGGTGCAGTTATTTTCAAGAAGTTGCTGTTATTTGACTAGCAAATCTATGGAATCTAGAATTAGATCAAGGATTTTCTTGAGGTCAAAGCTGAAGTTACAGAAATATGTAAGCAGAAACTTACAATAATGCTACCAAACTCATCTGCCTTAGAAATTTGACTTTAAAATGTGAGTTACAATCATAATTGCACTGCTTAGACTAATCTCATGCCTGCATACTTGATTATTTTGATTATTATAGGTACCCATTCAGTTATTAAATAAGTTTTCTCAACATGAAGCTGTACCAACAAAATATAAACTGCACAAACAGTAGAGTTAAAACTCCTGGAGACACTGAAGCCTCCAACCTAAATTCTTTTTTATATGCCTGGAAGTAAAAAAGATGATTCTGTAGAATATAAAAAAAATATAACTAAAAATAATTTTTAAAATATTTTTTAAAAATAGCCTGTGGAAGGCAAGAAGAATATAGGGAAAGCACTATAAAAGAGGGATAAAGTTCAAAAGACGGTACATCTTCTGACAAGGCTGAATCAGAATGTGTCAAGCAAGTCTGTCACTAGAATATTAACTGATTAATAGCGGTGTAAAAGCACCTAAAGAATGACTGAAAGAAATAGTTTACTGGCAGAACTGAAGGCCAATCTTTCTACTGAAGAAAACCATAGGACAATTTGTTTTCTCGAGGTAAAAAAGTTATTTACACTATATAAACCCTTAACTTTAGCAGTGCATTTCTGACATTCTGAGCTAAAATATTGGCATCATGTCTAAATATCTGTCTTTCAGAATGTATAAAAAGCACTAGTTTAGATTTAATTTAATAGATTTTTACTCAAATAACTTTACCTAATCCATATCTTCCAAAATAGAAAATTTTATAATGTTATTCACTCAGTTCATAGTGTCTGAATTCCCTGTAGTTTCAGAGAAAGAAATTGTACAAGGATGTTAATGTCCTTTTAACCTCTTTGATTTCCCTTCTGTTAAGCTTTAACTTTAGCTTTCTACATCTCTCCTCTTTTGTTCTTCTTTGCCAAGCCGCAAATTTAGCTATAAATTTATTTAAATTATTATAAAATTAAACTCTGTTAAGCTTTCTAGACAGAAAATAATACAACTAAATGTGACAAATATTTTTTTTATTATTTTATGGCTGGATTACATATATTGTAGTAATTGATGTGATATTATATTCTGTCCAAAACAGAATATCTAACCAGACTGCTAAAGATTCAAGTCAATTAAAGTTCTTAGTACTTGTAGTAAATAATAAGAGATATTCTTCTTTTTTGTAATTTTATCTTATTCATACATTGAACGTCTACATTTTCTTTAAACATTGGCAGTAATTTAATGCATGTAGAGTAATATTGTACATACTTCTTGGACCTACTGGAAATGTGGGACAATGGTGAAAATAAGTTGAAAAAAAAAAGAACAATAAGTTAGAAGTTATCAAGATTATTAATACAAATCATGGCCTCCACTGCAACTTTAACTTAGCCTGAGCTCACCTTTGTCCCAGAATTCATGATTTTGGAAGTAATTCTGAAGAGTTAGAATAGTTCCTGGAAAACAGAATCAGTCAGGGCTTCAAAACTGCTGGGATACATTGCCTCTGGTCAGCCTAACTGTTTTTGTTGGGTTTTTTTTTTTCAGGTAAGTGTGCTCAGCAGTGCTTTAAGGTCAACAAAACCTGCAATCCACTACTAGGTAGACTCATGCAACACCGTGGTCTTTTTTTGACATGAGCTGACATACAGATAAATGAAAAAGGGATAACACATAGGTACACAATGGTGCAATTAAACATAACTATTAGAACTTAAGTTCCAAAAAGGATAACATGTGACTAAGTAGAGACTCTGTCAGTCTGAAGACCTACTGAATGGGGATTTGAGATATACCAGTAAGTAACTAACCTGTTTTCTTTAAGTCCTTCAAAGCTGGTGTTAGAACTCTTCAGGGCTCATACCTCACACTCCATTTGTACACCTTAGGGAATACATTCTACTCTAAAATCCTTAATACAGGAACTTCTGACTAACTGTGATAAGCCCAAATACATCCAGAGCAGCTAGCAGTTCTGAGTTTTATTTTGCCAGCCAGTGTCACAAATGTACTTACTGAGAGCCACAAGCAAAGACTGAGAGTGCAGATGCTGTTGCCTCAGTAAACCCAGATCCACCAAATATAGACTTTACATATGAATAGCTCTAAAACACTCAGATAAGGCATAGCCAAACTATGGAAATTGTTTGAAAGAGCAGAAAAAAGATACCGTGTGTTGGAGAAAAAATTGCAGTGCATGAATAGGATTATATAGCTTTGAATTTATATTTTTTTATTATATAGCTTTGAAAATGCTCCTCTGAAACACAGTGGGATTTCTATTTATGCACAAAAGTTTGAGGATGTATGTTAGGTGCTTTATTGCTTTATTAGATTTTTAAAGACGTTTTCAAAATAACATATGTTCATCTCTAGGAAGCTAGAACTACATCTGGATGTGTGTTATGACTTTGTTTAACTAGTGCCTATTTCTAGAGATATTTTATATGATATATGTAAATGCCATACTTCCATCATTTTTATTGTATTTCTTTAGTTGAAACAGTTTTTGTTTGTATGTCTGAGAACTTTTCAACAATGTGTTTTAAGGAGTTAGGTTGATATCACGTCCTTTCATATTGCGCTCAGTTCATGTTGACTTTTAATTGACCTTGTAATTGCTAAACTTTATCTAGAAAGCAACGACAGTGTTCCCTAAAGGAAGTATTTTTATCTTTCTCTTGTTACATTTAAATGGGAAAACTTGTGTTTTCCCATTAACTGTACAAACTACATAACTATACAAATATATGCAGCATGTAATGATGAACAAGGACAAGCCCTCTCTTCCAATCTGCTGAAGCTTATGTGTTCTGTGATTCCAGGCTTCCCATTTTCAGAACATTCCTGAAAATTTCAGAGTTAAATTTCCAGATTGTTTTTTTAAGTTTATTGTTACATATGTGGACAAAGAATATGACATCTGTATGCTACGTTGTTATTGAAGAAAAATAAGTCTTACAACTGAAGCAGAAAGATAAAAACTGTCAGCAGAAGAGTGTTTGACACGTTGACATGATGTAGCTCTGGTAGGCATCTCAGCTGTATACAGCTGCTTGCTCACTCCTCCCACTGTAGGATGAAGGAGAAAATTGAAAGAGTAAAAGTGAGAAAACTCCTGAGTTGAGACCAAGCAAAATATCTGTGCGCAAAGTAAAAGAGGACTTCATTCACTGCCATGCTAACGTAGGAAAAAATCAGTCTTTAAGTCTGATGCATTCTTAGGTTCCAAAACATTGCTTCTGTGATTTTTCAAGTGTTCAGTCATCTGCAGAATGAAATGGCAACTTCATTTTTCATCCTTCCAAAGTTTTTTTTTTCTGAGTAACCATATTCAAATACATTATTAGCTTCTAAACTTGCTGCAGTATCTTTCAGAAATTATGGATTATTATTATCAGTATTATGCTAATTGATAGCATCTGCTTATGTAAGCAAACAAGCAAATGCATTTTCAGTGTATGAAATATGAATGAGAGAATAAGATTTTAAAAATATGGCTATATCAGAAGATCAATGTCAGTATTTTCACATGCAGCATATGAATAGTTTTGGACAGGCGTCAAAAACTGTATGGCTTTATTATAGTTCTGTGTCTTTGTCTAAATTTTAGTGGGCTGATAATTTTTATCAAGCAGCAAAGACAAAAAACAAAGACAACCAACATGTTTCTTCTCTTGAAATATTTTCATCCTTAAGAATAAAAATAAAACATCCCAAAACTAGAGAGCAGATTGGTATTTTTGAAGCTGCACACTGAAGGCAGATTTTTTTTTTTTCCTCTTATGTTAATGAATTATTTTATGTATATATGAAGAAAATACTTTGGAGCTGACAAAGCCATCTCTTCATTGTTAACTGGGACAGGTTCCAGCTTTTAGCTTATCCATCCACCCAGATAAATCTCTCCCCAAGCATCCAGAGTTAAACTATAATCATATCTTTCTCCTCTATAGAAGAACCAAATGTGTGACTACACATAACCAAGACTGTTACATCTTATGCATATTTTGTTTCAAAGAAAGCATCTGGAAAGATGCTTTGCCAGCTCTGAAGTCTGATAAAATGAGAACCCCAGTCAATACTTGCAGTGACGCTTGAATCCAGTTCTAGCGCGTGGACCAAGTCCAGGCAGACATTATGAACTGGAGAGTCATACTGAGGTACTAATGACAAAAATCTTGTAAGTGCAAAGCTATATTTTTTATAAAGAGTGGGACCATTAATTTGGCTAACTATTTCCAGTCACTGGTCATGTTCATTAGGAGAATGAGGCATGAAACAGCAATAGGCTTTCCATCTTGCCAATGAGATCTAGCATTTTATTTATATTCATGAGTATATGAGGCTAGGTAGAAGCCTTTATAAGATTGCTATAAGATCATTCTTCTGTACCTCTTGCTTGCCAAAAAAGGACTCTTGGATTGGGAAGAGATGAGAGACATACACATTTTCTGTTCCTACCATCTTTCATCTCAGTTCCAAAAGATTGTTTTATGTTAAAGTATATTTGATGCAACAGACAGACAGTCCTGAACATATTTATCCTCTAAGAACTGTTCTACCCCCAGATTGTGATATAAATTGGTTTGTAGCCTTTGTGCAGTTGATAATAAACTCCACAGACAGCCATAATGTGGCAATGAACCATCCACATGAAATAATCCTATCTCCTTGTCCCTCTGGAGCTGCAGACTTCTTCAGATTGTAATAACAAGGTAGGTCCTAACCTATAACTCTCTGTGCAGACAACAGTTCTTAGGACCTTAGAGTCCACCCCATGGAATCTAAAGAGTCCTAACCACCTGCTCAGTTTCTAAATTTCACTTTTGGCAGACAAGAATTACATAAAAGTTAGATTTTGCAATACTGCCTTTTAAACTCTGTTTGAATTTATCATGGAGTTCTCTGATTGCCAGGACAGAAGCCTGATTCTCATGTCTGCTGCTGAATTGCAATGTAAATACAGAAAGGCTCCTAAATCTACTATCACTTTTCTTTTCCCTGCCTTGAAAAAACCCCACATAAATACATTCTTTTGATGTTTAGGTGTCAGGCAACCATAGATCATGTTAGTATTTTGGTGTACTCATTTAACTGTTGTTGTGGATGTTGTCTGTGAAAGGTGACAGTGAAGGAAACTAGATCAAACTAGCACCACATGCTTCTCTCTCCAGTCCCTTAGAGCAGGCTCTAGTCTTCTAGACAAGTTCTCAAGTACAAAGTACTTTCCTGCAGCAAAGGCAAGCTAAAAGAAACACAGGCCCCAGACAGACCTTTTGGTTCATCTGTTGCTACCACACTAGGTTACAGTGAAGGAGTTAGGTAACAAAAGAAGCTTAAAATGAAAAGATGCTCTGGTATATTTTTGAAGAGTTATAAGGCTCACAATTGATCACTCTTTGTAAGAGAGATAAGTCTGTCAGGTATGCTTTCAAACCATTGTCTGGGGCTTTGACTTTGATTCCATGGCTTTAGCGACAAATGTGAGCAAAAGTCCATTTAAAGAGAACCCTCTGGGGTCACTAGAGAACACTTGATGATTGGTTCCACATTGTTACTAGACCATAGCATTCAGGTTTTTAAGGGCTAGTGAGTTTTGTCACTTGCTGTCAGTACTGTAATACAGCAGCTGCTTTCTGCTGTAGAGACTGTGAGTCAGGAGAATTAAGATTTATTCTTAACGACCATTGTAGAGTATCTCATTAAAAAAGCATAATGAATTGTTAATTCCTTGAGTTTGGGCTCGATCTTTAGAAAAGCTACCTGGCTACATTCAGTGTCCCAGTGCTCCGTACTAAAATAGGGAAAATAAATGATGTGTTTATAAAGTTATTTGAGCCACAATATTAAAAAAATGTTACGTATTTAATTCATTTTATAATCTACATTTAAAAAATAATAGTATCCAGCATTAGTATTTTTTTCAGGAAGAAAAGTCATGAACTGTCTTTGGAATCAGAAAGATATTTTTCGAATATCAGAGCACTATTTAAAAGGAAAACAGAAGGAAACATAGAATATGTCATACTTGAAGAACACTTGCCAATGTGTTGCTAGATAAAGCTGCTGCAGACATTAGCCAGGTCATCAGCAATCAAACTTGTCAAAACTATCATTTATCATATGAACAATAGTATATTCCTTTACCACCTGATTTTTAATTGAAGACAAGTTTCACAATCTAGGCTATTCATCACAGCTTTGTTTGGGGGCCTGTCCAAGACAAACCTTGAGCCAACCCAGTGTCTTAAAACAGCAGAGCCATGTAAGTTTGGGATTCAGACAGACGTTTTAACAAAATATGTATTCACATAATTTAGAGGAACTGAATCACAGTCATGGTTGCTGGAACAATTCATATGCAAAATATATTTATTTCAGCATTATCTTCCTAGGAAACCACATGATAATGCTACTAAATATATTCTATTAGAAAATTATATCCCTGAGTGTTGTTAATATTCTAGTGACAGGAGAGAAACATGTGAAAATTATACACAAAGTAGATTACAAACATTGAAAAAATGTATTTATTAATTCTTGAATTGAGAAATAATATGGAAATCACAACCACAAAAATTGCTATGACTATAAGCTGTGCTAAAACTGATTACACATGAATTGCTTGGCATGTTTTAAATAAATAAGTCAGAAGCTAGTTCTGCAATAATTTCGTAGTTACAAATTCGGACAGTCATGAACACATCTCAAAGGAATTTAACAGTTTACTGTCACAGTATTTCATTTAACTATTTCCAAAGGTTGCTTTCAGATAAGCATTTAGAGAAGAAAATTCTAAATATAATTTTTTATTTTCAGTCTTTTTTATTTTAATCTTTAAAATTACATTTTTTAAGTAAAAATGTACATTTTTTTCTTGCAATGCTTTTTTTGGGGTATTCAGACTGAAAAATTTGGTTTCATGTTCACAGGTAAAATAATGGACTCTTCAGGACACAGTCTGTAACTTCATTCTGAGTCTTTGCTGCTCAAGCTTTTCAGTTAAGTAGAACCAAACCACTATTACCACATAGCCCTTCCAAATCAAAAAAAGCACACACAAACCCCAACATAAAACGTGGCTTTTTAATGCCTCTGAATGTTCAATATAACTGATAAGTAAATTGCTGAAATGATTTTTCTGCTGAGTTCACAGGAAAATCTGAAATTTTCTCTTGTAAAAGGATAGACAGATATACAGAAGATCACAAAATCCCAGAAACATCCAGGTTGGAAGGGACCTCTGAGATCATCAAGTCCAACCCTTAATCCACTACCGCTGTGGTTACCAGACCATGACACTGAGTGCCACATCCAGTCTCTTTTTAAGTATCTCCAGGGATGGAGAATCCACCACCTCCCTGGGCAGCCCATCCCAATGTCTGATCACCCTCTCTGTGAAGAAATTCTTTCTAATATCCAACCTAAACCTCCCCTGGTAGCTTGAGACCATGGCCTCTTGTCTTGTTGAAAGTTGCCTGGGAGAAGAGCCCAACCCCCCCTGGCTCCAGCCTCCTTTCAGGGAGTTGTAGAGAGCGATGAGGTCTCCCCTGAGCCTCCTCTTCTCCAGGCTGAACACCCCCAGCTCCCTCAGCCTCTCCTCACAGGACTTGTGCTGGAGTCCCTTCACCAGCCTGGTTGCCCTCCTTTGGACCTTCTCCAGGACCTCAATCTCCTTCCTGAACTGAGGGGCCCAGAACTGGACACAGGACTCGAGCTGTGGCCTCACCAGGGCTGAGTACAGGGGCAGAATCCCTTCCCTGGACCTGCTGGCCACGCTGTTCCTGATCCAGGCCAGGATGCCATTGGCCTTCTTGGCCACCTGGGCACACTGCTGGCTCCTGTTCAGCTTCCTGTCAATCCAGACTCCCAGGTCCCTCTCTGCCTGGCTGCTCTCAGCCACTCTGTGCCCAGCCTGGAGCTCCCCATGGGGTTGTTGTGGCCAAAGTGCAGGACCCGGCACTTGGCCGTGTTGAACCTCATCCCGTTGGAATCAGCCCAACTCTCCAGTCTGTCCAGGTCCCTCTGCAGAGCCCTCCTGCCTTCCAGCTGATCCACACACACCCCCAGCTTGGTGTCATCTGCGACGAATCTTTGCTATTTTTCACAATCTATAGGGTAATAAAGTAATATTTCAAATATTTCACATTTCTCACTTAAGTTACCACCTAAATAAATAATGCCATTTAATTTTGTAGTCACTCAAATTTTGACTGCTTAGAATACACCGTTTTCAATTAGCCAGTAGTCAATTATTCCCTGCAACTATACCAGCACTGTTAATGATATCCAAGATTGCATGGTTAAAGGTAAATCTAGAAATGCAAGTTAGGTGTGATAAGACAATAGAAAAGAAATGTAGATTTGAAAAAGTAGCTTTGCCCAGTGCTTTAGTGTCTTTTTAACGTTTTTGTCCTATCCTGTGGCATGTATATGAATTCTGAGTGCCTAACTTGGACATGCAAAACATCAGGGAGCCTGAGAGTTTCATGCTCACTATATAACAAAACCATATTTATATATATCTGAGCTGATGAATCTGGAAGTGTTCCTCAGGATATAGATCCAGCTATGCAGCTCTGACCTTGTTCTTATTTAATATCAAGTAAAACCATATGTTCCCCAGGGTCTTTTTTCCACCCTGTGCTTCTTGCACCTCCTGCATACTGGGCATATGTCCCAGAAATAAGCTGGACTGTTTTTCCACTGGCTCCACTATTTAACTGTGATGCGAAGCCAACCTTCTACTGAAGGTAGAATGGATTCCTAAAAGCTTGATCCTCTACCCACAAAGCCGGTAGATTAATTTAATTCTTTGCATTAATGCACAATGAGAAACTCAGTGAGTTCTATACAGTACCTATGGATGTGTCTTTCTTTCCAACTGGAAATACTTACAAGTTGACTTACAAATCTTAGAATAAAAGTCAGGAGTCTGCCTTTGGCATGCCTAATTTTTCTGCCTAGCAATTAAAAGATGTATTTAGTTATACAATGTGATATTCTGCAGTAGAGCTAGCATAAAATTATTGCACACATAATGCACAGAATTAATCTACAGATTTATCCATAACTAAGGCTAAGAAATGAGGCATTAATAAATATTATGAAGTGGGGTTTATGAAACAACTCATATTCCATCATCTGCCATAATATTTAGACATTTTACATCCATTCTACTTCTTTGCTATGTCTTCTTGACAGAGGGAATTCATATATACCTATCTTACAGAGCTTGCATAACTTGTACTGCTCTTTTTTAAATCCAAAGGAAGTAATGTTCCTACTACTGCTAATCAAAACAAACTTGCTCATATGCAATTATAACATCCTGACCTTTTAAAACTGTATATTAAGTATGTGAAAGCATGTAGTGCTAGTGAGTGTTCTGGGGTATTTTTGCCATTATCTTCATGCACTCCCATGAATACAAATTGACAGTCAGGAACAACTCTACCTTGCCAAAAGATTGAGAGGAAAACATTACATTCATTTTATTCATGCCTTTGTACATACATATTCACAGATGTATGTTGATATTTTGATCTCTTATGCGTGTGCACATAAATATACATGCATGCAGGTTTTCAGATATATAATTATTTATATACAAAAAATATCATATTTACAGCTGAATATGGAAATACATGTATATATTGACAAAAGACTTAAACAAAAATACTTTTATCACAAAAAAATTCTATGTCTTCTGTGAACTTTAGCAGCTTCCACAAAAACTCCTTAACAGTACTATGTGAGAGAGAGGCTGGCACACACAGTGCTGACACACCTCACACAAAAAGGAAATTAGACAGGATTTTCAAATATATGTACCTCAAAGTAGTTCTAAGATTTACAGTTTACTGTCTGTATCTGTCAACAATCGCATTAAGATATTGGAGATGAAAGCATGTCTTTTCCAGTGCATTTAGGCACATAAAGCTGAGATGAGACAATGAGACTATGTGTCTTTTTAAGTGCTTTTCCTAGTCTAGCATAGTAGTCCACAGTTATCAGCAGTTTAAAGGTATTTATTTACTTGCCAGACAGAACTTCTGCTCTGTTTACTACCAGCTACAGCTGAGGTGAACGCTGTTTATTTGGACTGATGGTATCAACTCTTCCCTGGCAGAACTGAAGATGCTACATTAGTCTCTAGAATTGCACTTAGTTCAGACTCCTAAAATACCCCAACATAAAATAGCTGAGGAACAAATGTTCTATCCTCTACCCCTTTCTCAGTGGCATTCACCAAATCATCTAAAATAGATATCTCAAGGCAGTTTGAAAGAAATTAAAATTCCCAAATCCATCACTGTATTGAAAATTACTTTTGACAGCAACTATATTGCCTGAATATTTTTGAAAATCTGCCTTCAGAAGGCTTCTCAAGAATATAAGACTGGAACACAGCAGTTCTTGTGTATCAGTACTGTGCTTATACCAGTTGTACACTTTCAATCTTTCATTTTTTTAAGATGAAGAGATTTATGGTAGAATAAAGTCAATAGAATAAAATATTTCTGAATTCTAATTACATTTGTGCAGGGGTGGGCATGGAAATATGATCTTAATAAATATTTGTGTTACCTTTTAATCAGCCTTAAAAAGAGCAATATTGAAATAAAACAAATATTCTAAGTTTAAGTCATCCAAGCTTTTGAGATTACATTTTATTTTCATGGGTCAAATAAAGTGAAAAAAAATCAAGTCATTGTCCCTTCTGCCAAGTTTTGCATTTGTTTGTTTGGCCTAAGCAATATAACACGGTAAATTTTTAAATAACTGTAGAAACAACCACAAAGAGTAAAATATATTGTTTTCTATTTATTTCTCATGCATATTTTAAAGTTCACTTATTGTCTTCTGGACCTAACTTTAATATTAAGAAGTCATTTTAATATTGAAAGTCAAGATTTCCAAGTAGTTTTCTGTATGTATTTTCCTTAAAGGACAGTATTTGTACTTCCTCTTATATTATTTTTTTTCCTTACTTCTAGTTTTCCTCCTATAAACATGGAGAATGTGAGCTTTACCTTGTAATTTCATTCATTCTCTTTAAATGGTAGTCACCCAAATGAAAAGTTCTGCACTCATTCTTCATATGGAGCACAGCCAGCACAGGCTTTGCAACATATGTGCTGATGGTTTACAGAGAGAGAAACTTAGCAGATGTAATAGAAATTCACTGTCGGTAGAAATACAGATCTCCCCAACTGTCCCTCCTAAAAGAGTGGTGTCTTATGTCTTATTTCAAGCCCATCTGAATTCTGGTGCTGTAGCAAGCAGAGTTTAATCACTTTGCCATCTGCTTAAAGAAGGAAGATATGGAGAAAGGAATCGGTAGGCAAGAATTAAGAATTATAAGTGTCCTCAGACACTTCAACATATAGTGGTATGTGGGTAGGATGTGAGTCAAGAAGTGTAAGGAAATATAGTTGTAGCATGAAGGAAAAAGTGGAGAACGGGAAGATAACATTAGGGAAGATAACAAGAGAGACTGCTAAGGCAGTGGCAGTAGATTAGTCCTTGACACCGAGACAGAAAGGACTAAATAACAAAGGAAACAATAATTGGCAGGTAAGAATCACATGAAGTGCCTAGGAATCACAGGCATCACCAAAGCTATCAAGTAAGAATAACAAGACTAACAATGTTTGGTCACTACATCTGAAAGCCAGGTTTCTTATGAAAAATAATCTGCACATTTATATTTTATGTGTATGGCATTTTTAATGTGATGCCTTATAATGTACCCATGTATAACTGGAAATTACGCAATTTCAGGTTTAATGGATTTATTGGACTATTACCTGTATGGTTTAATTTGTGTATTTTACTTCCAAAGGAGCAAAAGATCCTCAAAGGCAATACGGATAATTGAATTCTATTCTGGAATCAATATAACCTTTAAGTGTTCAAGCTTAATTCCCCAAATAGCATAAATCGTTTAGCTCTTCCTCAGTCAGACAGCTTGGTAGAATAGCTTCTCTGATTTTAGTTAGCTAAGCAGATAAACAAATAAACAAATGTATCTAATGCTGATAAAGAAAAAACTTATAAGAAAATAAAACAATATCAGTCCTTCTTAAAATAGCAACAAAATTTGTTTTGACTTCACCATCATCTGCTGTATTCTCTACTATTCACGCACAAAAACTACTCAGTGAATTTAATTGAGGATCCTAGCTTTATTGAAAAATGGTGACAAGTGCTGCCTAGTCAGTTAATGATTTGACAAAAGAGAATTTGTGATGTCATGAGAGAATTGTATTTTGAGTCATTCACAATTTATGTAGTTGTCCCTGCTTAAAGCTTTTCCCACAAAATAGGTGAAAGAAATTAATTCCTTTGTCCTGGATCAGCCTGACAGTGTCCTAGGCAGGTGACTGTTTCTCTGATTGAATGTGGAAGTTAATAAAAGGATGGTAAAGGCAAATAGCAGAATGAATAACAACCTAGAGACAATGACATCAAAAAAAAAAAAAAGTAAATCTAGAAATCTTGCAAAGAAAACAAGAACAAAAATAGATCAAAGTCATAGATCAAATAAGAGTACTTCTTATTCTTTCTACACAGACACTGTACCTTTGGCAAAACATGACTGCTAACAAACAACTTTTTTTCTTGAGCTGGTGCACATTGATAGCTAAGGATGAATCACAGAGTTCAATAGGTTTTATCGTTATTACACTCATCTGGTTTTACATATGTAGTAAAATTCCATTACATTATAAACATTTTTCAAAAATCTATGAATATTTCAGATGAGTTCCACATTTTATATACTGGGGTAAATATTAAGGATTCTAGATTTGGCAACTTCTGAGAAATGATTTTCCAGTGCATCACATTCTGCAAAAACCCCACAAATAATAACAAAAGAATACACCAAAACATAAAAGGCACAAACTACAAATTCATGTTTTCATACTTCAGCATATATCCAGATTTCAAAAGATATACAGCCATTCCTCAAATTGCCTAAAAGTTTTTGACCTTTTTTTTCAGTTGATGAAGGACACTTATTAACACAAAGTCAAACACCAGAGTTTGCATCTCAATAAATGCCTGTAGAAGAGCAGAAAGCAGTGTGTCTAGTTAGCCACCTTCAAAGATAGAAGTTTCAGAAGTTACCTAAATTCTCTTTTCTAGTAGATTAAAAAAGTATTGTTTGTCTTCATTTTCAGAAGTAATTAAAAATATTGTTCATTTAAAAATCCTAGTTTTCAATTTTGAAATATTGGATTACGCTATATTTAAAGCTAAAAAGCAAATTGTTTCTAGATATTTAGAAATTATGAAAAAAAATATGTCACTAGATATCATGCAAAAGCCTGTGCCGGAAGATACTTGAACTGTTATATATAAAATTAAATGCACAGAGACTGAATTTTACATTCCATCTGTCCATTGACATCATACTGTAACAACAAATGTCACAGAGAAATGATTTTCTAAAAATCAGATCACTCACGGGATCTGACAATTGTTCTAGAGGCTTGTAAGATTATTTCTTAAATGGAAGGCAAGGCTTGACAGAAGGCAGTTTTCAAAGAAACTGTGCAGGTTTATGAAACATTAAACCCCAATCAAAATACATAACAGTTTCCAGGAGGGAGAAGAATCCTTACCTGCTTTAGGAGAAACCACAACCTGTATAGGTTTGCCTGATTCATTTTCAAACATACTGAAAAATGGTTTCATATTAATCCCCCACTACTAACTAATTCATGAACTGGTCTACTATCAAGCCTTCACCAATGACTACCAGAAGCTCACAAAGAAGAGCTTGATCATCTACGTTTTCTGAAAATTATAAATGGCAATAAAATTGTAATAAGTTAGCCTTTTTAAAAAAAGTTTTACAAAATTAGAACATGATTAAAAAACCTTACATTCCTTATTCACATTCCTATTACTACACATAACATCCAGTACTGTATTTTTAATAAAGTGTCCCACTAAAATTTTCCTTGCCTTCACACCACTTCTCTTTGCTATACAATTTAATACTCTTTAATTTTTACAAGCTAAGATAAATACTTCAAAGACAGGCATCATGATTTGGAAACTTTAAATGCATATAAATATAGGATGGACATGCAGTAATATTTAATAATTGTATCTAGTTATTTCTTTGTCTGCCACCTCCACCCCCATCACCCCTCAAAAAGAAAAAAAAAAAAAAAAAAAAAAGGAAAGAAAATATTACTGATCTCCTTTTTTTTTTCTTTTTATCTAAGTTATACAAAAAGTTAGTATAATGAATCACCTTAACTTTTTCTTGTAATGTTCTAGTTGTAGCCTATGGTAGGTCCTAAAATAAGGTATTAGTGAGATAATAGTTTTAAATAATATTAAACTGTTTTCCTCCTTTTTCTTACTAATCCATTGAATTTCATTTTAGAATCACAGATCTGTGAAAAAAATGTTTATAATTATCACCAGTGAGCTAACAAGCACTCATGGCAAGTTATTCTATCCTCCTTTGAATTATTATTCAATACAATATATTGATGATCTAACAACTGTGAAAACTATTTCTGCCTGTGGCTTGTAATCTCCTTGGACAGATTGCATCTTACAAAATGTGAATGTCTGTAACACAGAGCTTGTCACTCTAAAGGATCCCTTCAACTGAAACTGAAGAGCATTTCTAGGTTTTAGGGCTTTTCATCCTAAAGCAGACATCTGAAATTGAACAGGTCTCTTTTCAAAGAGCCCATTTCCCCCCATTACTTCTAAAGAAAACTTCATTGAGATCCCAGTCTTGAATCCTGAAAAATCATAGAACTATTATGATCCATCAAGAACTCAGCACACAGCAAGACTGTACAGAATGCTGTTACTCCATTAGCAAGAGCTGCCTGTCAGAGAAATCAATATATTTTTCTTATAGAAAGCTGTAACTTGAATCCTATATTCATTATCTTTTTTTTCCAGGTGGTGGGCTTGGGTGGTGATTTTGGAGAAAATGGAAGAAGCAGCTTCTTCAACACACTCTAGTGCAAGGAAAACATCACGCTTTTGGGCTGCCCAGAAACTACAAGCACTGGTACTGAGAAGGACAGAAGATGGCCAACTTCTTTTTTTTTTTTTTTTTTTTTTTTTTCCCCATTGTGAAGAACCTTCATAAATTCAGTGTCTTCATTTTGTTCCTCCTTACAGCAAATTGTGTTCCTGGAAACAAAATAATTAAAATGATGTAATTAAAACACAAGAAAGAATGTTATTTTCCAGTTTCTTTTTGGTGAATTGTAGTATTAAACTGAAAATACAAAGTGCAGGAATCACCATTTGGGTTCTGAGTTGCTTCTAGTGCTAACAGAACTTCTTTTTAGTCTCAACTTTTTAAACTTTTTTTGCTTTTGGTGTCACAAATACAAACCATCTGGTATACCAGCTGCCTTTCTTTTTACATATATGGCAAAAGTGGGTGGAAAGGCTCCAAAATTGTAGACATTATCTTTTGTTTTTCCTGCTTATCATCATCATCATCACTGTAATCCTCTTAGCACTTTAAAATATGACTTTGCTGCTTTGTGGACTCTGAGATCTGTCAATGCCCTGCAGAACTGAGTTTTGATTTGTTTTCAATGGGTATTCTGAGTGATTTAAGGGGTCAGAAATCCAGATTATATCTTACTATGGCTTTGCTAGTTACAATTTGCAGTAATTTTATTCCACACGTTAATGTAAATTTGAGCACTTTAATTAGACACCTGTCTTTTTTAAGCATAGTTGAATTTCTTAATAGAAAAAAAAATTAAATACAATTGAAGGATATATTAACCTCAATCTGAAGCTGAGTTTTGTTCTCTGCATTTCATTTCACGTAGTTTTGCCAGAGCTTCTCAAATTTCTGTTTTCTGCTGAATTTCTAAGAAAGTAATAATTTAATTACACCTTAGCTAGAGTTTATTGACCTTCTGCCTGAGAAGAGAAAAAAATGTAATTAGAAGTCAAAGGTGAATATCTTGCTCATATAGGCAATCTGTTCCATGCACAGTTTCACTCAGTTTAAAGAAAATCCCATAACTTAGTTCTATAATTTTCAATAATTGTCCAGACTGTTACTCAAAGCTCTTTCCATGCAATTCTGGAGAAGTCATGTTTTCTTTGTATAGCATAAAGCTATTATATTCAACATAACCTCTCATGTACATGTCACAGAAAAAAGAAAACAAACCCAGAAAAAAAAAAAAATATCCAGATGGAGACTTATTTTTCTGTTAGAATCATTCCTCTCTGTAGATAAGAGAGGATCCCTTACCTAAATGGGATCTGGAATTTAGGGACTGAAAATATGAAGACTGATTTCTGTTACTATATATCTGGAAGCATAATGTGGAAAGAACTAACCCAGCAACACACTATCCTTCTTTCAGTAAATCCACCCTCTTCCTGAGGTCATCAAGGAAACATTATATTACTGTGTATCTAAAGCAAAATATGAGTTAATATGGGTCAGTCATGAACTATTTTGTTGTTGTTGTTGTTAGAGTCAGCGGGATTTGGTGGATGAAAGCTGGATATGTGCCAATAATGCGTACTTGCAGCCCATAAAGCCAATAATATCCTGGTCTTTTATGAAGTGGCCATCAGGTTGAGGGAGGTGATTGTGTTCCCCTCTGCTCCACCTTGATGACACCCCACCTCAAGTTATGTGTCCAGATCTGGGGGCCCCAGCACAAGAGAGACATACACCCATTAGATGGACCCAGAGGAGGGCTACAAGAAAGAGCAGGGGGCTGGAACAGCTTTCCTACAGAGAAAAGCTAAAAGGTTATTTAGTCTGGAGAAGGGACAGCTCCACCACTGTCATGGCCCTTCAGTACTTAAAACAGGACCATAAGAAAAATTGAGAGACATTTTAACAGGGTGTGTAGTGAAGGGCAGTGGTTTTAAATTGAAAGAAGGTGTATTTAAACTGGACACAAGAAATTTTTGATTATGAGAGTGATGAGACATTTCTACAAGTCTTCAAGAGAAATTGTGGATGCCCCATCATTGGTAGTGTTAGGTTGGCTGGATGTAATTTGAGCAATAGGACCTAGTGAAAGATGTCCCTGCCCATGGCACAGGTGTTGAACTAAATGATATTTTAAGGCACTTTCCAACAAAAATAATTTTATTAATCTATTATCCTGTGAAATTATTGGTGGCTGCACCATTATTGGTGCAAGATTTGGTAATTAAAGTAAAAACAGAAAAAAATTCACAAGTTGTTAGTGTTCACACTACTATCAAAAGGACAAGAGAACATTAGCCATAACAAGCCTCAACAGAGTTGAGAAACTGATACCATGATAAGGACTTTTAAAGGAGAAATTAATTTATCTTTCATTATCTGGAAATTTTTCAAGACAATGACGTAAACCATGTTAATAAAGGAGAACATAGGCATTGAAAATAAGTGACGAGCATAGTATCAATAGAAACTCTTTAGATTATTAAACAAAGGAAAGTTCTTAAAATTAAAAAAATGAAATAATAATAAAAAAGGTCAGGAAAGAAATTAAGGTAAAAAACACACAGCAAGGACAGAGACTAGTGAACAACATTGTGAAATTAACACAGACACCATATATAACAAATGATATTTTGAAGCAATTCTGTTAGCGAATCCGAGCTTCCTCTTCTAAGCAGGCTGCCAGCAAAATCTTAGTGTAGGATCTTTGTGGCTAATCATCTGAGCGTGGGCCAGTGCAAAGCTCTCTCTCTTTTTTGAGCATCTAAGTACTAACTTGTCGTGGTGCAGATGTCGGATCCCACTGAAGAGTTTCTAGGAGAAGCCAGAAATTGCACAAAAAGAGTTCATCACGAATCAGGATTAAAAACAGGTCTTCCAAGGAAGTAAAACACAGTAAACTGTTTGGTTCAAAAAGAGAGCTATCTCTGATCTCTTCTGGAAGCTAAATGGTGATAACTTGCCCAATTAGGAATCCACACCTATCAGTTCCTGGGAGTCAGGGCCACTGCTGCCACATAGGCAGTCAAATTATAACTTATCCTTTTACAAGCCAGTGATTCTGGTGGTCACAGAAACTCAGCAGATTTCTGTGCATCATAGAGATAAAAGATATAATTGAAAATTATAAATAATGTTCCCTAGCTTATCTTTAGGAAAATAAGTTTTGACAATTTAGCTATCAGAATATGGTGATATGAGATGATGTGTTAGATTTTGCTTCCTCATCACTCCTTAATTCTTTTACCAGTATGTCAACACCATCTCAAAATGTATATTATAGTCTCTCTTAAGAAGATCATCAGATTGGAAAGATGTGAGAATTTGGGAAAGAGCTGATTGACTGAGG
Source organism: Phaethornis superciliosus (assembly GCA_023637945.1). Lineage (NCBI taxonomy): Eukaryota > Metazoa > Chordata > Aves > Apodiformes > Trochilidae > Phaethornis > Phaethornis superciliosus. The sequence goes on along the minus strand of JAJQWJ010000003.1, from coordinate 72,193,501 downwards.
AAGTTCTAAGTGATAGGTAAACCATCCTGAAATTCTAACATGAGAATTTTGAAGTTTTATGCAAAAGAAGAAAAATTAAAATCCAGCATTTGTAACACATAAAACTTTGGAGATGTGACGACAGCATTTCACAGTGACTAGCTGCAACCTTTCATTTTATTTGTGCATGATAAATGAAGCAGTGTAACCTTGTTGTATTAACTTGAACAAACATGTAAGTAACACTATTTGTAATGGAATGAAAATGGCTAGAAATCATTTATGTTGTTTGTGTTCTTTTTTCTTATTAACTCCATCATGCATCCACGTGCCTTTAATGACATCAACCAGAGATTATATTTTGGAGGTTAAACCCATGATGCTCTTTTTTCCATTCAGTGAATAAAATAATACTTGCAAAATTCTTATTAAACAAACTAAGTATCTAGTATCAACTAGAATCTTACAAGTGAGATGTGACATGGTGAGGGTGCAGGTGATGATAACATTTACACATTTCTGGCTTACACTGTGACTCACTGTTGAATATTGCTCATGTGGTCTTATTAATGTAAACATTTGAGAGAGCTTATGAAAGTGATTATATATCAAGAAGTCTTCTAAGGAGATAAGTAGTGATCAAGTGCTAGCAGATCTGACTGTGAGAGTAAGGTTTATGGCCAATTCATAAATCATGTGTAATTTTATAGTATGTCTATAAGATAACCTGCCTTGGGATAAACTTTTTTTTTTTTTTATGAGAGTGAATTTGTTTAATAATTAATGACAGCAATTTTCACAATGGCTGTAGAACCCCTGAAGATAGCAGTTAAAAATGCAGCAATGAAGGGGGAAAAATTGGAAAGTTTTGCTAAAATAAGAACATTCAGCTCATTTATACTGACAGGAATAGATAGAATTTGGTTTCCAGCACTTCTCCTCTGTCACGTTAATATAAAGTTCTTTTTAATGAAAGACCAGGACTATGACATAATAGATTTCTATTTTCTTTAGATGTATGCCCAAAAGCTTTTAGATTTTCAAATCAATTTATAACCTGAAAGGGAAGATGCTCCACATCACCTGTGTCCAAGAAAAATAAGTAGAACTTTTGTTCTAATTCAGATGAAATGTCAGCCTTAAAGAACAGCATAGACTAGCTTGATGGAAAACTTGACAAAAATGCCAGTATTAAAAATAATAAGTAATTTAATAATTCTTCATTAGCCAACTCTTACTGTTGTGATGAAACATTATTTCTTGTACACAGTTACTATAGACAGAGCTGTGAGTAGCATTTGATCAGTTTTTTTAACAACTGAACTTCTGAATGTAAAACATTTCCTGGGACAAGTTAGTGGGACCTGCCTTAGCTGAAGAAATGTTAGTTTAAGAATTTGTAAACTTGAATAGTTTATGCGTTCACAGTGGGAAAAATCAGAGGCTTTTTCTTTATTCCTTGCTTCTTTGGGCCAAAACTTGAAAATGTAGCTCTTAAAACATAATGCAGAAAACTCTCTACTTGACCTTAGCACAAGCTTCCTTCATGGTAGCACTGACATTCGTCTGCTGCTCAATGAACTGGGTGAGAACAGAGGACTTATTCAGCAAAAAGTCAATATTTTTACACTGGTTTAGGTCCTGAACAAGACCATTGATGAGGGTCAGACAAAAGTCAGTGCTGACACAGGGAAAGACAGCAATGAGGGCAAACACACTTATTTTGGTAGATGTTATTTTGGCTGATGTATGTATCAAGTTTTCCCTGATAAATTATGGCTCTACACCAACCTTTGATGGAAGTTTTTTAATTTCTTTTCTTGTGTCTTTCTCTCTTTTAGCTAAACATAAGGACACCATGGAAATACTAGTTTAAGTATCTAATTTTAAGCCTAAAATTAGAAAATTTAAACATACACACATAATACCACATTTATTTTGTGGCTTTGTAGGTTTAGTATTTAAGATACAGCTTGTGCAGTGATGAATTTAGCATCTTGTACTTAGATGAAATGGTCCCATGTCACTCTGTTTCAATTCACCTGCTAAGTTCAATCAGCCATCAAACAATAAATCTTTAAAGCTGTGCAAGGGACATGTGTGCACAAATCAAATTATTTATTAACAATATACCTCAGCAAAATGTCTTTGTCAACCAAAGACCTCCTGCACACTACTCTAAAAATAAGCTCCCTGGAGCCCAACCCAAAGAAAGTGATTGAGTGAACTAATGTGTTCTCATGTATTCCTCTTGATGCTGAATTTATGTCATGCATGAAAGACTTTGCAGGGCATTATTTATACATACAACTTCTTTATTCCTTGCTCTTGAAGGTGTTAAAGTAAGAGTTTCCAATTATACCTAAGCATGTGAAAAAAGCAGCTCTTTGCAAATATTCCTAAAAAAACAACACGCCTTTGGGAATGAACTTTTGCCGTTGTTCTATATTTGCTTGAATAAGTCAGAACTACTGAGCTGATTTGCTAAGGAACTTACAGCACTGTGGCACACAGTACTTGAGGTGAAGACAAAAGTGAGGACTCTACATGGTTACCAAAAAGATGTTTTATCTCATTGCCTTTCAGTATGTTTCTCAGTCTAGTTTGCCATTTCTATTCAACATGATTTTCCTGGTTCTTCTCTATATATTTCTAGATCCTTTATCTTGTTCTTTTCTCCATTTCAACCATTTCTTTCCAGTCTCTCATTTGCCACAGTACCTTTCACCTTTTCTCTTTTATGACAAGGAAATGGCACATATGTAGTCTGGTTTCTAGTCAAGAAAAAATATTCCAAACTAAACTTGAATAAACACTCAGTAAGTGGGTAGGTTCATTTAGCCAAAATAAGGCTTTTTAGATCAATGCATATTTGTGCTATATGATTCTATAATGTATGTTATACAGGTATTAACATATCTTGGCAACATGTTACAGGAATAACTATGTATAGATAATATGTGTTAAACTTTCCCCAGGCAATGCCTAAAAGCAAACACTGAGGCAAGTATTAATTAGTCAGCTTCTGAACTGTTCAGCTTTGCCAGATATTCTAACTGAATTTCACAAAGCAAGACATATGGTAAATGACATTGTGCCTCTCCTAATACAACAAATATGATTCAATTTTCATGTAAACCTATTCTGACAATTTCCTTATGTGATTTACATATGCATTTTGTATTGAACTAGTTACCCTGAAGCAAATTCTGTGGATTGGACACTAATTCTATTAGCAAGGGTAACACAAAGATCATAAAATTTACCATATTCGTGCTTATATTAGAATGCCTCTGTAAGCATAACTTTTAGACAATATTTTATATTTTCTTTACACTGTACAAGTTTTGATGACGTATATTTTTTTAAGCTTGCTACAGTATAATTGCAGCATAGTTAAGGAAATGTACGCTGCCTTGTAGCTAAACACTTTTCTTTTTTAGCCTGCAAATAACTATGAGAATACTTACTTCTTCCTGTGCAGTAAATATTTTTAATATATTTTCTTCCACATTGAAAATATCAATATTGAGGAGACAGCACAATGAAACAATAACAGATATAAAGTATTGATAGGAAATAACATAACAACTTCCATAGCACAGATTTTAGATTTTAGTTGCTCATTTATGATCTAGGAAGTCTGGTAGTCAACAGGAAAAATTGTGAAGTTGATCAAAATCATTATTGCTTGACAAGTTAACCAGACTGATACTATATAAATTTTGCAAAATGAAAGATTTCTCTCTGTCTAACCTATTTCAAGCAAGTGTAGTACAAACCCTTTGCCATTTTTTTTTTTTTTTTTGACCTGTGGAATAACAAAATAAAAAAGCTATATATTTTTTTATATGAAGCAATATATTTGAGGGCAGAAAAGTCCTCCTTAGAGACAATATACTCCAGTTTCCCACACTCATTTTTTTTAGTTTTGTTTCAGTTTCTCATTATAATTCAACAAAATTTCTTCTCTGTATTGCAAACAACTAGTCAAACCCTCAAAGCTCAACTGGCTCCTCAATTTCCCTGTAATATTGAGCTTCCCTTTTTAAGGAAATGATAAATAGAAAACACTACTAGTGTGGGTCTGCTGCTCACAGATTCCTCCTGTGTAAAGCAGGAACCTATTTCTACAGTCCTTCAAAAGAAGCAGGAGTCTGCAGAGAGGCAGCTTCCTCCCTCAGCAAGGGTTCCTGATCAGGACTGAACTTCTTGTAGTGTCCAAACTTAGTTTTCACACCTAGATTTCTTCATGATGTATGTGCAATTTCTCCTCTAGCCTTTCACATTTAGGAAAGATTGATTTTTATTTCTTTCTGATTCACAGTTGAAACCTCAAGCATTAATGCACTCTTGTATGGATACACTGTGCAATTCATACAGTTTGAGTTTAGAGTCCTTCCCATGTTTTCACTACTTTAAAATTTCATCAGTATTTCTAAATACTAAAACTCAATATGTCATCAGAAATATAGGTCATGAAAGCTTTATAAATTAAAAAAATCATAGAATGTTTTTTGTTGGAAGGAACCTTAAAGATCATCTAGTTCAAACACCTCTGCCTAAGCCGTGACACCTACCACTAGAGGAGGTTGCTCAAAGCCTCATCCAAACTGGTATTGAACATTTCCAGGGAGGGAGCATCCACAACTTCCCTGGCAACCTGTACCAGTGTCTCACCACCTTCACACTAAAGAATTTCTTCCCCGTGTATAACCTAAATCTACCCTCTTCCAGCTTAAAACCATTACTCGTTGTCCTATTACTGTCTGACCTTGTAAAAAGTCCCTCCTCAGCTCTCCTCTAGACATCCTTCAGGTACTGAAAGTCTCCCCAGAGCCTTCTCTTCTCAGGTTGAACAGCCTGAACTCTCTCATCCTGTCTGTGCTCCAGCCTTCTGATCATCTTTGTGGCCATTCCCTGAACTCGCCTCAGTAGGTCCATGTCTTTCTTGTGTTGGAAGCTGAAGAACTGGATAAACTTGGCCTTGTTTGACTTCATGGTTTTTGCATAGGCACACCTTTTAAGCCTGCTAAGGTCCCTCTGAATGTCAGCCTTTCCCTCCAGTGTGTCCACCACACCACACAGCTTCGTGTCATGCGAAATCTTGCTGAGATTACACTCAGTTCCACTGTCCATGTTGCCAACAAAGATGTCAAACATCACCTGTACCACTACCAGTCCTTGAGCATATTGATCAGCCATCTTGGGCTCCTCTTCCACCCATGAATGTTTTTATAAAATAAAAGAATAATTTAATAATTAAAAAGGCAACAAAAAGTACACTCAAAAATACTTTCATTTCTTTCAGATAAAATTCAGCATGAAGTTTTCATATTTCTTAAAGGTTTTACTGAAACTCTGTAAATTATTTGAAGCATATCCTACGAACACCTTGCATACTTTATCAAGTATATGCTTAAGTCCCTGTGGCTTTTCTTGATCTTTGATGACTACATTTCTCACATATATATATTCCTGTAATTAACCTATGCATGCTTTCAGGAGTGCTTATTTGTTGCAGTCAAATAGATCTATCTATTATAGATATTACTATATAGTTATAGAAATTACTGTCTGATTTTGCCTGTAGCGTTTGGAAATAGCTCTCTAAAACCTTAGTTGTTGTCTATGTATGAAAATTTTGAAATCCTCCCTAAGTAATACTATGACAGTATCAGTGGGGCTTTGGCCTTTAAATGTAATCTGATTCTTGTCACTAAATTTATCTTACTATGTCTTACTGTGCCCTAATGATTCCAACTGCCAATATGAGCCTGTCCTAAGAACATAAAATATTGTATTGCTAAAGCCTCTTTCCTTTTTTTCCTTTTTAAATACCTTTCATATATAATTGATTTTTCTGTTTTTGAAATGCGTTCATTTTATAACTGTGAATAATATTTATCAAGTGAAACTGAAACAATTTACATAAAGGTGTAGAGAGAAAGAGATGGAGGAGTTGACTAGAGCACTGACCACACAGACAATTAAGTCTGAAAACAGTTGTATTTAATTACAGCAAAACTTCATGCAGCAAAACTAAGATGGGTACCTAGTGTAAAGCAAGCACAAAAATTTTTATGAAGTATCCCAAACTACACATTAGATAGGTTATTTGAAGTACACAAAGGATGAGAATAGTTGAAGAGAAGGATATTTCACTTGCAGCTCTTATATGCAGCCATGAGCTTCTAAGGAGGAGTGGGTGTGAAGCTGTGAAGAAAAGCAATTCCATTCTCAGTAGGCTACCACAGTACATTTTCAAAAGTTTCTAATTGAAGATATGCTTCATTTGCCTTAACTATAAAAGAAGTCACATTTATTCATGATTGGGTCTGTAAATGACCTCACAAAAGTACTCTTGGAATAAAAAAACCACAAACCACTAGCAAATACCCCCCCCCCAGAAAAACCTCAACAAAAAAGAAAAACACACCACAAAACCAAACAAAACAAAACCACAAGCAATGAAAGCAACAAAACACAAAACCAAATTCAAACAAAAAAAAAGAGTAACATTTGCAAAGCAATTTCATTTTAATTGTGTCAAATTGTGCATTTAGGTTTTGTATTATCCAGTCAATATCAAGAGAGTTAAATTCCACTGAGCTCAAAAATTTTAAAATATTTTGATTGCAAGTATACCTGTATCAAGAATAGACCTAGTTCTAAAATAAAAATTGAAATATCATGTATTAAAGCTCTCAAAAATCAGTATATGAAAACAATGATATCACTGTAACTAAAGTATTATTCCTGGAATGTTGTGATAAATCTTTTAGAAAGCTATCACAAAGTTATCATGAAACCTGCAAGCAAACACAAGAATTCTGATACACAACATTTTTTTTCTACTGGCAAGTAATGAGATTTATGGTTCCTTCTGTCAAAAACACTGAAAATTATAGACCTTTATATTGTTTAGAGGGTTTTCCTTTGTTTGAGTTTTGTAATGCACTTTTGTTTGTTTGTTGTGTAGTTTGTTTTTTTCCTAAACTAGCTTAGAAGAAAATAGAAGACAACATATTTTACACAGAGGTTTTACATCCTAGAAAAAAATCAAAAGGTATTAAAAAGCTTGTAACTAGTTTGGATAATTTAACTTCTAGGAAAGAAGTTAAATTAGGGAAAATTAATCTATAGTGCTGGTAAATTAATCTATAGAAGTTATCTTTCATTTTTATATGAATACATGTTTGTAAAACTCAGTAATGTTTTATTACTCTGAGCTCCTAAAATGAAGGAACATACACATGATTAAAATATTTTCTCAGTTCTTGCTAGCAAAAAAGAAAATTTGCTGAATCAGATTTTGTATCAGGTGGTTTTTCGTGAAGATTGGTTTTTCCATTTGACTTTTAAACAAACGAGATTTTTCAAAAAATAAACTTCTGAAAAAATAGATAATTAAATTAATAAATCACTCATTTAACCCATTTTAATTATTTGATCACTTTTTCCTACTGAGGAAATGTAGCTCTCTCTTTTCAGGAATTCATAGAAACTATTCTTATATTTTCAAACTCGTATCTTTAGAAAATGAAGGTTGTTAAGCCAAACAGATCTTACATAAAGCTTATATGTAATGTGCATGTCTGTCACTAAATATAATAATTATTATATACTTCATTTCTACTTAATCTTCTAATTTTTGAGATGGTTAAACTGAGATAAAAAATTAAAGTTGAGAAGTACTGTGGACTGATGGTTTATTTTACTGGCAGTTTTAGTATGTTAGTTTATGAAGTTTATGAGCAATTTTCCTTATTTATTTAGTTATGGATACCCAACAGGCTAACATATGCAATTTAATGGTGCAATTTGAAGAACCTACAAAAAGTAGGATCCCTGCCGAAAATTTAAAGAGGGGCTGTATCTATTTTCTGCTTCTATTACTTCATATAATGGCTTCCCAGACAAGACAGAATAGCAAGCAAACAAAATGCTGATAATGCACGACTTACAACAACTTCTTGTGAATGGAAAGCAGATATGGACAGTGGGAGGCTACCCATCCCTAAATACAATACAAGTAACTGGTGAAAATAAGAGAATCCTTTAGTTTTGTTCAAGAATGTATCTCATAGTTATAATCTGCCCCCTTCTAAGCAGGCTGCCAACATGACAGTCACCACAATAACAAAAAAACCAAAACTGTATCAAACAAATAATGTATTGAAACGTAAATTATAGCTATAATGTAAATAAATAAAGCACAATGGCATCATTTTAATTACATATGTTGCTATGTATCTATCCGATTTATTAGGATTTCCAGCTTTACAATAAAAAACACCAGTAGTATTAAAACTCAAACACCTGTAAGTATAGCTGCTGTTGCACTCTAAACAATCCACTGTTTTGAATAGAAAAAAATATTTATACACACACACTGCTTGTAACCTTGAATATACTTACATGTTGTGGAAAAAGGAAAACAGAGTCACACAACTAGTACAAACTTCTGAGTCAGTATACTACTCAGTAACTATATTTTCATGACAAATTTTTCCAGTTTTAGCTACTACTTATCACAGTCCTCTGATTAATTATAAATCTTTGCCTAACCAGCTGCACTGTATTTCTCTCTTATTGAACCTTTCACTAATCAGCTTTATTTACTAGTCTTTGGAGTACTATCCCAGCCAAACTTTCTCTAGAAACAAGATACTCTAAGGGCTACTCATAGATTTACATTCACCAATTCTTTTTGGTATCTAAACAAAATAGCCCCTTTCCTACCCTCAGTTTACTAGACATCAATGCTAAATACCCTTAATTAATGTCAAAGATCTTTTGGTGTTTTCGAGCCATATCCAATTCAAGTTTAGTATATTGCAGTGAGGGCTATTGGCCTTCTGAGACTATTTTACTAGAGTCACATTAAACCACTTTCTACATACTGTGACAACATTTAACTTTTTCTGCTTGCATTATTTTTCCAGATCCCAATAAGCTTTTGGATATACAACTAACTATTGCACATTTTTTTTCTTGCTCACTTAAAATTAAAGCTCCATTTTTCCTGGGCATTTTGGCAGCTTTCAGAGGGTGAGGCCGTTCATCCTGGTTTGACCTTGATTTCAACAAAACTTTTTTTCTTCCTGTAAAACTTATTTCTTTTTCTGGAATATGGAACTTCTCTTCCTTTTCCAATACTACAAATTAAAACTTATAGGATGCTTTTGTGTCAGCTGATTCATTTCAATAAATTACTTAATTTATTGAAACCTTAATTTTTAGAAACCATTTTAGAAACCTTTTTAAGACTTGGAAAAACATATTTTCTTCTATTAATCTTTTATTAATCTTCAGAGCATTTTACTTTGCAATCATTATCTCTAGTCATCCTCTTAACTGTTCTTATTATAATCACATTCGAACAATGATTCAGGTACTCCACTATGCAGTTTTCACCTTTCTCTCAGATTGCTTTTCCTTAAAATTTGAAGAATATTTTGGAATCTCATGAATTTGTCCTGAAACAAATGCCACAGTCTTCAATGAAAGCAGAAAAAGACACAAGAAGTTCTTAGAAAACTTGATGTGGAAATGTTGAGACTTTGGCCAAGTCTTGAAATCAATCTTTCCTGAACACTGTTATTGAGTGAGATATTTGTAAAGAACGTAAGTGAAGGAATAATATCCCTCATGAGTTTTCCGTGTTGTGCAAAACTAATCTCCATTTTGCGTATGGGGAAAGATTAAAAAATAATTAATGTCCAAGCTAAGTAACTAAGTTTAAGACTGCAAAAAAAATGCATAAATTCTGGAAATATGCAAGGACAACTTTGTTTGAGGGAAAGATTGTTATCTTTCAGGAATAAAGAACTTGGTAAAAATGCAGAAGTTTTACAGTCCTCTTTGTACTGTATTTAAAGTACTAATGGAGGATAATATAGGATAGCGAAACAGGGCAAAAGACAATTAGTTTGTCTTCTTTACATGTAAACGCAAAGGATTACAGACTTCCTAAACAGGTAAACTACATTTTAAGTGTGACTGCAGTCCATAATATATATCCAGACTCACCACATCCGAGATCATGTTAAATTTTGAGGAATATGAGATATCACATCCATAATAGGTCTTAGCACCATAGATCTGCCTCTGTGGCTTTGTATTCATCTGAGTAGTTAATTTCCAGGGATGCCAGAAAATTTTCTTTCTCAAGAGAAGACAGGAATATGTCACACTGACCTGCACTGCTTGGCTTTGGGTACTTACCAACCACAGACAATCATATGAAGAGGGAATGGGCTAAATATACAGTCCCTGCACCCTCCACACCCAAGGCACCTATCCCTGGTTGATAGCCCAGGTGTCAAAACTACTAAGCACAGGATGACACAGTGTGACAGAAACCAGTTCTTACCCTTATCTTTACTGCTCTTTGCAGTTCTCTATATTTCTTTTGCTTTCTGTCCTACATATTACTTTCCTTCTCTTTTATTCCCATTAGTTTTCTCAAATTTGAGGAAACTAGTTATAGAATTAATCTACTCAGATAACTTAGAATGACAAATATATTCTCTCTGCACCTGCAGAAGGAGCAGATGCTATTGAAGTGGTTTAGCACTTCAGCAGACTGCTTCTGACTGCCTAGTCAGTGACTTTTGTTAGTTTAGTAGTCTTATTTCCTTAAAGATTTGGCAACAACTATGTTCTACTTCATACTTTTCTCTTTTAAATGAAATGTAATATGCTCTAATGACTTTAGGCTTAACTGACATAGTAATTAAAAGCTTTTAATGTATGAAATAAGTACAACCAGAAAGTTAAATAAACAACCCTGGATCTTTTTTAAGTACACCATTGCATTTAAAAACAGTACCACCATTGGTTTGTGTTGGGAGTTATTTTTATATTCCTTAAGAGTATTCTTTTTCAGATATTGATCTATGTATGACACAGTTAATCTTTGCTGTTGATCAAGGTCCTTCTCATCCTTGATTGCCTGCCATGTAAAGTAGTGCTTTTAATCCCTTATCAGAGAGATGTTCTGTCCTCATGTCCTAGAGCACAGATGGAATGACTGACAGGATGAGCAGCTGGCTGTCACTTTTTTCCTGGAAGAGGCAGAGTTGTCTAGTCTCCCAAAATATATCACTCCAGACTTCTATGTTAACTTCTTTTGCTTTTTTCCAAAGCTTCTCCATCTTTATCCTACAGAGTGCAGGAATTACTTCCTAATTTTTATTCAATGATATGATAGTTCAGCTAGGTGAGCCAACACATCTGCCTAACTCAAATCTGTAATTTGTAACTCAAAACTTTGTACCATACTCCTTTGCTCAGAGATGCATGATCTGCATCCTTACCACACATAACAGAAGATATTTAGATATCTAATTCTGATTAGTGTCACTAGGATTTACAGTTTAGTCAGCTGCATGCTGACATTTTCAATCCTTGAACCTACAGCAACAAGGTTCAGAGGTTTTTCATCAGTGAGTTAACTGAGGGTAGAATTGTAAACAAAATATGAGTGTAATTAATTAATAGGAAAAAATATTATAGGCGTATCATAACATACTTATGAAAGGTGTCTTCTTAAATCTAATATAATTTTTTTCATCATTTTTATTTGAGCTATTGCATAGCATGGGTACATTAATTACCTTGTACATTCAGATTAATTGGTCTTAATTTTTTATCATGTTATGAGAATAAGTGAGTTAATTAAAATAGCACTCTTTGAATAAGGGAAGTATTGTGCAGTACAGAAGTGCTCATGACTTGTGAAATGAGACCTATTTGAAAAGTTCTTCAGAATTTAGTTGTTATAAGTTGCATCAAGCTTGCGGTTATATTTCTGCTCTTTTATCTAATTATGCTTTATCTTTCAGCAAATTGCTTCTCAATACTTTGTACTGAAAGAAAGCCCTCCAGAAATCAAAGAAGCTTATCTTCATCACTGTGGCTTATGCACTTATCTTCATCTTACAGAACTGTGTGACGTGTTCCCTATCCTGTTGATGCCTCTGTGAATGACAATTGGGTGTTTATATTTCCAGTCCATAACCGATGGATTAAATGTATCTAAAACTTCTGTCTCTGGTATTTGAGTTGTACACATTAATACATGGGACCATGTTACCCCATATAAATTTTATTTATTGACACAGTCATGCATTAGCCATTTATTTTCATAAGTACTAATTACACTTCTCAGTTTGGTTTCTTACTATCCTGCAGTTAAAATGCTTTAAAACTCTGTATATGAAGTCAATATATTTTATGAAATTTACCCCTTTTAAAGTTTACTTAACATATCCTTTCAAGAACTAGGTCAGAATCTTGAATATGCATACTGTTGTTTTACAGCCTGACTTTGTTGATGATATGGTGCATGAGGTTCATCTGTGAAGAAGACATTTTGGAAAAAAAAAGCTTTTCTCCATTGCATATGATTTTATAGAAATTAGTATCTCATGCAATTTTCTTTTAACTTAATCTCACACAGCAGACTGTGATACATATGATATATATCTAAGTCTGAATTTCAGAGACAGCAGGCATTCCCCTTTTTGCTATGCTTTTACAAATGAAATTGTGGTCACACAAGAAGGATTTACTTTTACCCTGTCTTTTTGTTTACAGTCTGAGGGAGCATGTAATGGCTGATACTACCTTTGCAGGCATATTTGCCTGTCACAAATATTACTGCTGAGAAGCTATTAAAAAAGTAAAATTTCAAACCCACATATAGCTAGTAATGGATTTTGCATTCCAGATGTAATTGAGATAGCTGAATAACAATGCATATGACAATTCAGTAGGAATATATTTTATAAAACACATAAATAATGTAAGAACTAATATTGTAACTTTATAGGAGAGTGGATTTTTTAGTGGCATAGGTCCTCCAAGTAGTGTGTGTTGATATCCAGACCATTACAAACTGCTTGAAAAAAGTTTATTAATAAGTAATATCTTCAGAAAGACTTTTTTATTTTAAAATACCTTTTAGTCTACATTCTACTAGTGAGCTGGTAGACTGAAATGACTTTAAGGATTTTTCAAAGTACATTCATTTAGCACAAAGAAAACCATATGTAGAAAGCTTTACACTTACTTGCAACCTATAATAATGTTCTCTCAGAGACCTGAATGAGATAACACTCAGAAGAAAAACTTATAACAAACTAGACTGTTATTTCTAGTTTACTCCTCCAGCCCACCCTGTACACCATTACCTATAAATGAAAAATTGAAAATAGATGTGTATTCAAGAACTGTTGGAACTACCTTTGGATAGAGATGCATCATCAATGCTTAACTTTGAATGAGAAAATATTTTTTTTCCATTTTCTGCTTGTAAAGAGCCACAGTTCCATTGCCAGGTAATTCTCAATGAATGATTTCACAGTACTACATTAATTTTAAACAAGAACAGTCAGTTTTCCAAGATGTTAGGTTCTTTGGAAAGACAAAAAAGGTACTAGGTCTTTCGTAGTTATTATGGGGCTTGAGAATTTTTTATGGTTTTTTTGTTGTTGTTGTGTGTTTTGCTTTGATTTGTTTTTCTTTTAGGTTTTGGTTTTTTTTTTTTCTTTTTTGTGGGCTTTTTTGTTTTGCTTTGGTTTGGTTTGTTTGTTTTAATAACTGCTGACATGCATGCCACCAGTGATAATAATACCATATATATTTTACATGACATTACTTACATGACAGATCCTGGCCTTGTAATATTTTAAACCAAGTTCCCTGATGAATCTTTCCTAAATCTTTATGGTAACAATTAAAGAATTGAGCGTTCTCCAGAGAACTCAGTGTGAACATGTTTTTTTTCCATGCAGAATGGTGACGGCTGCACACAGAAATTCATTTATCTTAAGTATAGGTAGAAAATATTTTACACACTTTTCTTTAAAGTTCTGAGGTTGGAATTTTTTTGCTTGGTTGGATTTTTTGCATTCATTTATTTGTTGTTTGTTTTTTAGGTGGGAATAACAATGTAAAATTCCTTAGGTAGTTTATTGTAATTTGCTGTTGAAGTATTTTATTTTTTTATAAAAAATACAGAGGAAATTAAGTTATTTTTTATTTGTTGCTCTCATTATACTGCAAAAACCCTAATGCATATGAAAAATTATTACAGACATATTATAAGAAAAAGATTGAATTTATACCAATATGAACATATGATTAATTCAAAAGGGATAACAGATATTGCACTTCAAGATACAATTATGAATTATCAAAAACAGTGAGATATTGTGCAATTTTATTTGTACTGACAACTACATTATTTTTTCCTTGTGATATTGTGTATTTGATATAATTTAATGTGGTGAAAAAGGTATACAAAATAGGCAAGAAATTTTAATATCTCTTAGTTGCAGATTCCTTAATCTAAGATTGTTTTTTACATTTCCTATTAAAGGTCTCACATCCAGCTAGGAATATATATACATAACACTACATATCAAAAATATTTTGTCCCTAAGATACTTTTGTAGGTGATTGCTGGTCAACAGGAATAAAGTGAAATAACTGTCGACTGAGAAAGAAAAAGAAACTAAGCACTTGGTATTATATAATGAAAAAGGAAAACATCTGGATGTTAAAGATACAGAAAATCTAAATTCTAAATACTTAATGTGATTAGTACTGATAAGATCTAAATCTTGTGCAGGTTTTTTTAGGTGGTTTTTTTGTTTTGTTTTGTTTTGTTGTTTTTTTTTTTTTTTTTAATTCTGTATCAGCTGGGATTCTTAGTGCATTAAAAATAAAGTAGTGATGAAAAATACAGATCCCATCTCTTTCAGAAATCCCGTGTCACTGAACTGAATGTGAAAAGGCAGATGAATATGATTCCTTAGGATCTCAGGATGAATACCCCACAATACACACAGCAGTGGTTTAGAACATTTTTTTCCAAGTTTTCTGAAGACTGTTGTATTGGTGAAGAGATTTGGGGATGAATATATGTTTTCTTTGGTGATTTCCCATTTTATTGACAAATTCCAAATAGTCTTTCTTTTGTGAATTAATAAAACCAGTGTTCTTTTTCATGCTACTACTCAAAATAAAAATGTCATGTAAATCTGATTTCTAGGTATTGGGATTAAATGTAATTCCTAGCTAATAAGTTTTTCAATAATAGAAGTAGGATTCTTTCCCTATTTTCTTGAAAAAGTTGATGTTAGATTTCTAGAACTATCACACAAGATTTTAAAAATACAGTGCTGAAACTATTTCCTTTTTTTTATTTTTCATATCTGTGTATAAGAAGAGTTTTAATACATTTATCCATCTAGCTCTCATTCATATATGCCATTCTTAGAGTTTAAGAAGGGAGGTGGAAAATAACATTAATATTTTTGGGTAATCAGTAATCTAAAAGACACCTAATGTTCTTAAAATCATCAAGAAGTGCCATTTCTCTAGGTAAAGATGTATTCATTGCAGAATATGAGATGTTCCAGATGGTATAATGACTGCCACGTTTTTTTAAAGTGGTCAGAATATATTTTCCAAATATCACTCTTGCATATCCCAGACAGAATATTCAGCACCCTTTGTCACTACTAGGCTTTAACAAAGAGTAACAGATACACAAATATATTTAACTAACATTAAACTAACTAGTACATGAGTATTGCAATGTTTCCACTCAACTTATTAGTTTGATGTAAATTAATATTTGCTCATATTATAAATGGAATTTCTATAATAATTTTGCATAACAATTCATCATTAGTAGTTTTATGGGCTTTCTGCTTTCATCAATAGACTGCACATTGATTATTGCCTTAAGTGACAGAAGACCACAGAAATATGATCAATAACGCATCTCTGTGATTCATTTGACCTACCTTAATATTTTCTGATAATCTTGCATTTCTTGTTACTCTCTGACACTATCTGCTACTTGCTACTTTTTGTGTCCTCCAGAAAAAAATACTAGAAGAGGAGATTGAATATCTAGCAGTGTTGCTATGGTAATTTAATAAGAAGCAGAAAAAAGTATTAATACAGACGGTATCCATACTGAAATAGGGATATTTTACATTTAATATCCAGCCAATAAATTCTGATTTTATCACAGTTCTCCACTTGCAATATTTACAGTAATGACTATGAAGTCACTTTGTGCTTTGAAGAAATTAGTTTTTGGAGGCAGAAAACTTAATCATATTTCTAAGTATATAAGAAGTTCACATATTATATTTTCTTTCACTAAGGCATATATTTTAAAAAATATTTTTAGGGCAGAACCTGAAAAATAATATTATAGTTTTCCATTACTTTCAGGTGACCATTTTCCTTAGACTACATAGGCACTTCCAAAGCTAAGCATATGAATCACAAGCAAGAAGAATATCTAAAAGAAAAGTATTATGGGCACACTGAAGCAGTTGCAATACATCTGGAGACTACATTTCAGAAAATCCATTCAGATTGAAAGACAGTTGTTCCAGTTCTGGTTTTAGTATCATTAGAGGAGTATAATTTTGTAGAGAATGTTTCCCTGGTTTGCCCCTTACCTTGTCTTGCATATACACACACACAAAAAAATGCATATACCTGCAAAGAATAGCATGATAGTGAATATATTCAAAATTATATTTTAAGAACCAGAGATTTATTATAGAGTATGTTACCCTATGTAGAGCTTTCAGGGTTTAATTTAAAGAAGTGGAAAAAGAGGATGTGGCATCTATGAAGTGCTCATTATATGTCATAACTCTGGGAGCATTGCAAAGCTTATAATAGGCTTCTTTACAGAAAGATCACATATGTGCCAACAGTCTGTTGGTATCAGTGATCCACCCCTCTGGAAAGAGTAAACTTGACCTCAGGAGGAATTTTTCATAGCAAAACTAATGTTTGAATTTGAGCAAACAACAGCTCCAGGGAGAAAAATCCTCAGAAAAATTTACTCTCAAGAAGTCATCAGAGGCTCTACTGGATCTTGAAAATGAATAAGCAGAAGAGAAAAGGTATTTCCTCAGGAGTATTTTTAGAAACAAGTTGCTTTATCTGCCAAGCTTGCTTGTCCAGTGACATTTATGTTTTAAGTGTTTTAATATCCAACATATAATAATTATTTCTTGTTGGATTTTCTCTCAGTATAGACCTTACATTGAAATAAGTTTCTTCCTTTTCTTCTTCAGTTGCATCTACTGAGTTATTTAGTTTTCAATGTCTATTCTTTTTCAAAAGAAATGATTTAGGGCTTTCATTTCTAACATTCCCATCTTAAAAAAAAACCTCCATAGTTGGGCATGTTTTTTTCTTGGAAATTTCAATTATAATCTTTTCAGGTTGACCATTTTATGGGAATGCCCTAGGGCAGAAGCATGCTGCAAGGTGTTTAAAATTTGTCACTGTGTTCTTGATTAACTGGAAGCTATAAATTCTACTTCAAGATTTGCAAGTGTGAAAGCATTTAAAGAAATGCAGAAATCATTCGATATAAAGAAAAGTACAACATGGATCTCTTAGAAGTGTGATGCTATGATCAAAAATTTAATCATGACTGATCCCTAGTCAAAGCAGACTGAAGGTGACTCAGGCCTGTCTCATTATGTCTTTGTGGTCTTTGATCTATATTTCTTCATTTCAGATAAAGTAGACATTGAAATTCTTCTTTGAAAGCCTTTTGGATTCTAGCTACCCTTTTATTAATTTATTTATATATTTATTTAATCACTTGCTATAATCTAGAGCATATATTCTCACAACTTTGGCAAGAAATAAAGCAAATCAAATTACTTTATTTAATTCAACATTTTATTTTACATTTTTAAATTGTTCTTAAGAAGTAATATATTTTATACTTCTTATTTCATATTATAAAATGAATGCCTTTTGCTTCTCAAATATGTATGTGGAGGATTTTCAAGTATGCCATTCCTTTTTTTTCATCATCTACCATAAAGAATTTTAATTTCTACAGTTTCAGAAATAACTGAATGATCACTTGCTCTTAAAAAAATCTGGCTTTAACACTGCTCTCTGGTTTGATTCCTGAATTCCTTTGATCATAAGGTTTCTACATTTTTCCTTGAAAACGGTCAAACAACTGCTTTAAGAGTTTCTAACATTACACAGCTGTTATGTTTCTCTTCTGTCTGACAGACTTTACTTCTCAGTTTTGAGTAGAGCTTTATAATTCTTGCTTTTGTTAAATATTGTATACTTCTACTTTTGCAAAATTATTGTTTCCATGTACTTAATCCGTGGCTAAACTCATATTTCTTCAAAGGTTTCTGAAAAGATTGTCAGATGACCATCTCCAAAGTTAGCATACTGAAAACAGGTCGCTTCATGTCAATACATTTCTTCCTGTCATAACTTTCCAGCCAATTTAATGATAGAAGTAACAAAGAATTTGGATAAGTCTAAGGCATGATTTTTCCGTTGTCTGTGAAGAGTCTCCACTATAGTCAGGTTTCCAGAATACTTTGTTACTCTGTTATTCATGGAGCTCTGAATAAATTTTTTTTTGTTATTATTTTTTTATTTCAGAAGTTAAGGCTATATAAGAGGTCCCAGTGAAACAGCATTATGAATCATACTAGTGTTACAACAAAGGTTACTCCAGGGTATTTTGTTCTTACATACTCCAGACCTGTTTCCTTACATCTGGGTGGTCAATATGTTCTGCTATACCATCTGAGAAGTCATCATTTCAGATCACGACTTCATTTTTGAATGTTGCATACACAAATACAAATAGCATCACATGATGATTTAAATTACTGCTAAAATATTCTAGTCCTCTAACATGGATGTGAAGATAGTGACTCACAGTTCCTGGTGTTTTTTTAGCTGCTTCTCACTCCATTTTACTCATACTGTATGTTACAGAAATGTGCTTGTGAGAATTAAGTCATTACTCACTGGTGCTTTCTACATGGCCATGATAGAAAATGTCTCCTCTTTTTTAAAGAGTATAGCTGTGTATTTTCATAATTCAGAAATGGACTTATTTTTTATATTATGGAATTAACTTTATAACCAACTGTACTTATAACCAACTTTGCCAAAAAGCTAAAACCTATCTTTAAGCTTTTAGAAGTATTATCATCAGTAAAAATTGCAAATCATAGGCTTAATTCTTTCCTAATGTATATTTGGTCTGTGACATGACTGATAATGAAATGTCACCAACGAAGATCTTTTCACTGATTTACAGTACTATAAAGCTCAGGCTATGCAAAGAAATTCTCAATTAATGTTGTATAAATTACCTATTAGAATGCTATGCTTTGTGTATTTTCATCTCTACCTTTTCAATGGTATTGAAAGATTGAACAGTTATGAGACAGAATTGATGCAGAAGTTTAGTTTTTCTCTTTGTCTTTCTAACCAAAAAATCAATATCTCAATTCATCCTTCAAAATATACATGAAAGATTGAAAACTGATGAAAATAAACTATGTCAGGTTAATACCACATAATTCTGTCTTTTTGACAGATTGAGTTTCTCTCTTTGATGGACAAAAATAATGTTGTGAAGAGTGTGATCAGTGAGGTTTGCAGTAAATAGATTTTGAACAAGCTGTGAAAATTGTGAACAAAAAACAGAGTTCTTAAAGGAATCTTAGCTGCCAGAATTAAAGTGGATACATTACTTAGTATTGAAAAGCTGATTCTGGTTTGCTTTACTTTGTTTTTCGGTTTAGCTACTTGTTTAAAATTTAACAATTAACTTCTCCAAGCTATAGATGAACCAACAAGGAGAGGTACTATGCTGGACTTTGTTCCAATCAGTAAGGAGAGGCTGGTGGAGAATGTGAAATAAAAGGTCAGTCTTGGCTACATTGGCCATTATATGTTGGAGTTCAAGATTCTTAGGACAGTGGGGAGGGTGTACTGCAAGCTCACTACCCTGAACTTCAGGGGAGAAGATTTTGGGTTCTACAGGGATCTGCTTGGCAGGATCCCATGGGATACAGTCACTGGAGGGAAAAGGAGCCCAAGATAGTTGGTTAATATTAAACAATCACCTCCTCCAAGTTCAGGAGTGATGCATTGCAACAGACAGAAAATCTGCACTGATGAGGGCTACATTAGTGAACAGGATGATCCTTGCCAAACTGAAACCCAGAAAGGAGACCTACAGGGAAGGGAAGCAAGGACAAGTAGCCTGGGAGTAACGCACAGAAATTGCCCAAGCATCCTGGAATCAGTTTAGGAAAACTGAAGATCTGATAGAGTTAAATCTGTCCAGCGACATCAAGGGAAACAAGAAAATCTTCTGTATGTATGTAGTGGTAAAAGGAAGACTAGGGAAAATAGGGGCTCCATTTTCCAAAAGGGGAAAAATGAAGACCCAGGGAACTACAGGCCAATCAGTCTCACCACTGTTCCCAGCAAGACCATGGAGTAGATACTCCTGAATGTTCTGCTAAGGTAGATGGAAAATGTGGACATTCTTTGTGGCAGCTAATATGGCTTTACCAAGGGCAGATCATGTCTGACAAATCTGATGGCTTTCTATGACAGAGTCACAATGTCAGTGGATAAGGGAAGAGCACCTGTTGCTATCTACTTGGACAAAAAAGCATTGGACACTGTCCTGTATGACATCTTGATCTCTAAATTGGAAAGATATGGACTCAGTGAATGGACTGCTTGGTGGATAATGAATTGGCTGGATGGTTGCACTCGGAGATTTGTGGTCAATAGCTCAACGTCCAAATGGAAATCAATCATGAGTGGCATTCCTCAGGGGTCTGTGTTGGGACCAGAATTGTTTAACATCTTTGTTGGTGACATGGACAGTGACATTGAGTGCATTCTCAGCAAGTTTTCCAGAACCAAGCTGTATCATGTGGTTGAAACACTGATGAAACAGAGACCCTCCAGGGGGACCTTAACAGGCATGAGAGGTGGGACTGTACAAGCCACATTAAGTTCAGCAAGGACAAATGCAAGGTCCTGCACCTGGGTCAGGGTAATATCAAGCAGAAAATGGATTAAGAACATCCCTGAAGAAAAGTATTGCCTGATATGAAGCTCCACATCAGTCCAGCAACCTCTATTTACAGCCCAGAAAGCCATCTGTATCCTAGGAGGCATCAAAATAAGCATGAGCAGAAGGTCAAGGGAGGTCATTCTCCCTCTTTCTTCTGCTCTGGAGACCTCACCTGAGGTAGTTTCCAGTTTTCCAGCCCCAAACATCCTTCTTTGGGAGAAGAGAAGGCTCTAGGGAGACCTTATAACCGCCGTCCAGTAACAAAAGGGACCTTATAACAATCTCCCTATAGGAAAGCTGGAGAGGGTCTTTTTCTAGGGACATGTAGTGATAGGACAAGGGGTAACAGTTTTAAGCTGGAAGATGGTAGCTTTAGATTAGATATTAGGAACAAATTATTTTTTCTTTGTGCTGTTAGATTTTTTTCCCTAGTGCTGCAAGTTAAGCCATTTTTTGTCAAACTTATCCATTTATTATTTTTGTTTGAAGTAACCAGGTTTTCACAGATTCTCACAGAATCACATAACTACAGAGTAGTTAAGGTTGGAAGGAACCTCTGGAGGTCATCTGGCAAAACCCCCTGTGTCATTCAGGGCTACCTACAGACAGGTTCCCAGGAATATGTCCAGGAAGCTTTTGAATATCTTGAAGGATGGATACTTCGTAAACTACCTGGGTAACCTGTTGGTGCTGTTCATCTCACAATAATAAAGTATTTCCTGATATTTAAATGGAACCTCCTGTATTTCTATTTTTGTCTGTTTCCTTTTGTACTGTCACTGAGCACCAATAAAAAGAGAAGAGCCTGGCCTCACCCACTTTGCAGCCTCCCCTCAGGTATTCATGTACATTGATGACACTTCCCTTGAGTCTTCTCTAGGCTAAAAAGTCCCAAATCAATATGATTTCTCTCTTTTACAGTGTGCTGTATGAATGCTTATGATAATAGATCTTCAAGACCTAAACTGTACTCTGCCTGTGATCAGCTGGCTGTAGTGATTGTATCTTTAACAGCATCAGTTGTGTTAGCTTTTCCCAAGGAACACAACAAGACTTAAAATCATAGGACGTAGTTACTAGACACAGTTTTGTTTCAAGAAGAGGATTTTTCATCACCTTTTCACCAAATGAGGCAATGCCTCTTCAATTTCTTGTACTAAGCAGTACTTGCATATAAAGGTTGCTAAAATCAATAAGTGGAATGTAACATAATCCTACCTCTATTAGAAATAAAATGAGATCTGATAAGAGCTGCACATTAAAGACCAGAGATGCAAGTGTAGTGGCTCTGTGTGGCTGATACTGGGTGAGTTGGGTTTTTCTTTTAATTCTTATAAGTAGAAAAAATTAATTTCAGGAAAAATTATTCCCAAAAAGGAGCAAATATTCTATGCAAGCTAGAATTTTTTAATTAGTGTCATTATAAAAGTAATGATGCTGTGCTACCTCTTTACTCCTCTTTGGAGATGTAAGGAAATGTGGAGTTTGTAAGGGCTGCAAGGTTTTTTATGAAGTCTGAATACTCTTCTCACCTTTGAGAAGACTGTTCTCAGCAGGGTGCGTTTGTAGGTAAAGATGGTTCATTTTCATCAGACCTTTTGGTATGCTTGTATAGATAGAGAAACTTCAGGTATGAAGTAGAAGCATCAGGATTTGAAACAAAAATGTAGAACAAATACTGTACCTTATCACCTTTTCTCTCCTTCCTCCTACTGATAGCTACTTTATTTCTCAGTATCAGCTGGTTTGCTTTCAGAGATGGCCCAGTGCATAACTAGACATGCTCTAAAAAATTTTTTTGAGATTTACAAAGCTTTGAAATCCCCTGCTACTATTTCAGACATGAACTCTTTGGGTGTCTGAAAGTGTGCTAATATTCTCATATGCACCAGTGGGAGAAAACCTTTATCTCTAGCTACAAATCCTGTATTATCAAAAATGTTAGACCATCAAACCCACATCAAAGCAATAGAATTTTTTCACAATAAAAATCATTCCCTGCCACTAACACAGCTGTAAAATCTTGTGTTGATATTTTAATATTTTACATGAAGTATTAAGCTTTTCACTGAAGCGACAAGAAGTGGCTTCACATACAAAATGTAACTGAAGAATTTTACAACCCCCTGTGTTTCATCTTTTCCATTCCCTCTTACTGACTTCAGGGAAACAGAAATCTGTTTCAAGGTTGCTGCTACTAAGAGGGAATAAGGGTGGGAGAAAATAGATAGTCTTTTGTAAATCTATGTGCTGGTTTTGGCTGGGATAGAATTATTTTTCTTCTCAGTATCTTGTATGTTGTTCTTTTGGTTTGTAATGAAGAGAGTGTTGAAAACTCACTGATGCTTCAGTTACTGCTGACAGCTCTTGCAAAACATTTAGGACTTTTCTGCTCCTCCCACTACCCCGAAAGTGAGTAGATTTGGAGGTGCACAAGATGTTGTGAGGGAAAACATCTGGGAAAATTGACTCTGACTGACCCATGGGATTTCTTAGATTATCTGACATGATCCTCAGCAATAAAAGCTGGGGAAATAGGAAGGAGGGGAATGCTCAGAGTTATAGCATTTGTTTTACTCTGTAGCTATTACATCAGTCGGAACCCTGCTTTCCTAGAGACGGTTAAACATCTGTGACCAAAGGGAAATAATGAATGAATTCCTTATTTTGCTTTGCTTTTTTGCTCATCTACTGAAACCGTCTTAATCTCAACCCATGAGTTTTCTCCCTTTTACCTTTCTGATTCTCTCCCCCACCCCAGCAGGAAGAGCGAGTGGCTGTATGGGGCTGAGCTACCTACCATGGTTAAACTAAATCAAGCTATTAAAATTAAAGAGAAAGCAGAACAGAATTTTAGTTAGTGGCCTAGAAACTCAAATAAAAATTTTGCTTTCTGACCTTCAAGTGACTAGTGAAGTCAAAACACCTGTTTCATCCGCATCAGACTCTCAACTCAAAATACAGAAATTTTTTTATTTTCAAGTACTCTGGAAAGATTTTAACCTTTGGTATTGTGTGAGATAGCACATTACCCACTGTAATTCCAAGTTTTATATTGCCTCTAATATTTACCATCTTCACAGCATAAAAAGTAAGGAGGTTTATACAATATTGTATAAATGACTACATTACTATTGTACACATCTTTGGGAAATGGTGTTTATATAAAGATATTGGATGTATTAATAAATCTTCATGTGTTTGAAATAAAAATGGTTGGGTTGATAGTTAGTATTCCAAAGTTTATAAAATTGTTCAAATTAATTTCAAAAAAAGGCCTACATAGTCACCTAGTTCAGTCTGTTGCCTAACTGAGATGAACTCTGTATAGCCTCTTTTCAATAAGAGTCAAATGATGGTCATGTTATTTCTCTTGGGCTGCTTTTTCAAAATCTAATAAATATGATAATTTGGAATCTCTGTGTGAGTAGTTTACCATAAGTCTTTTTTTCTTTTTTTTTTTTTTCTCTTTGGTATACAGATTGAATATTTAATATAGAAAATTTTAGTGGTTTTACTTGTTGCATCTAAGCAGGAATTTTTCAGGAATCTGAGCTACCAAAATGATTTTGTGGACTCCAAAGAGGGAAATCATAGAAACATAGAATGGTTTGGGTTTGGTGGGAACCTTAAGGACCATCTAGTTCCAACCCACCTGTTATGGGCAGGGACACCGTCCACTAAACCAGATTGCTCAAAGTCCTATATGACCTGGGCAGGGGGAGGGCATCTGCAATTTCCCTGTGCAACTTATGCCAGCGTCTCATCACTCTCACACTAGAGAATTTATTTAAATATTACTTAAGAAATCCTCTTGCAGACAGCAGAAATGCTAAATTTTATTGGAATAGACATTGCCCATGAGGGCTCCTGGTTGTATATTGGCAATTAAAAATTTTCACATAACAGCAAGAAAGTCAATACTTTAGCTGTCACTCAGGGCTGTTTTTGCATAAGAAGGACATGGAGCTGTTCGAGCGAGTCCAGAATAGTGCTGCAAAGATGATCAGAGGTTTGAAGCACCTCTCCTATTAAGACAAGCTGAGAGATTCAGGGTTGTTCTACCTGGAAAAGTAAAGATTCTGAGGGCCTTCCAGTATCTGAAGTACTTCACACCCTTCCAAGGCAGTTGGAAATTTTTTACAATGATACAGAAAGAAGAAATTCAATTCTCTCTATAAGAAATGTAATGCTTTTTGAAGTCTATTTTTTTTTCAGAAATGCTACCTTCTAAGTTTTAGTGTTTCTTATCTTGAAGTTACTTTTCAGTGGTTTGTTGTTTGTTTTTTTTTTTCCTGCACCTGAGAGTCTTCCCTGCCATAATATATGCAGTTGATGGACCTGACTATATTTACTGGCAGTTGCAGAGGCAAAAATCGTAAGATTATAGAAATATAGAATAGATTGGGTTGGCAGGGATGTTCAAAAATCATTTAGTCTGACCCCACTGCAATAAGCAGGGACACTTTTCACTAGAACAAGGTGCTGAAAGTTCCATCCTACCTGACCTTTAACACAGCTTCTCTGGGAAACTTGTTCCAGTGTCTCACCAATCTCATGGGTAAGAAATGTCTTCTTTATGTCCAATATAAATCTGCCCCTGTTTGTTTCAGAACCATTACCCCTTGTCCTGTTACTACAGAAATTTGTAAAAAATGTCTCTCAGTCATTCTTATAAGCCCCTTTCATATATTGAAATGCCACAATGTGATCTCCCCAGAGCCTTCTTTTCAAACAGTTACCGACTACCTTGTAGAATTGCACTCCTGGTCCTCACCAAATTGATCCTGTTAAATATTTCTGCATCAGCTTTGAACAATGCTTTAGAGGAAATGTCTTTATCATAGTTCAGGTTATAAAAACAGTTGTTCAATAAAAAAATGGATTTTCCAGTTAAATTAAATATTCATAGATATACTAGGAAAATAACTCAAAAAAATTATTTCCGTGGAATAGTCATCTGTCTGTATTTCTTGGAGCTGTGGATTGTTTTTTCATGCATCTATTCTGTCTCATAAATAAATTGAATATCCTGAGGCTGGTATCATTTAGGGCCTCTCCACACTCACTGGGAATGTCATGGTACCAAGGAAGCTGTAACATGATTTTTTAACCACAGTTCGCACTAGAAAAAGGGGAAAAATAACCAGAAGTATACAACTCCTCTGTATTTTCTAAAGTGAAAAATGCTTCAATTTTTACTTTTTGTTTAAAAACTTGAGGTTCTTAGGAGCACTGCGATTCTCAGTGCGACATCTTTACTGACTTCACTTTGAGATGAGATGTTGCTAAGCCCCATCTGACAGTATAACTTCATTTGGTTTTTTTCATCTTTGTTTGTTTGTTTATTTATTTATTTATTTATTTTGTGAGCAATTTTTGCTGTTTGTTTGATTGTTTCTGTGTTTCATGGGGTTTTTTGCTTTGCTCTGTTTTGTTTTATTTTGTTAGAATGGCAGATCTTACACAAAGGTACTCAAGTGCTGAATCTGGATCAGTCTGGGTAATTACGAGATCAACAGTCAGAAGTATAATGTATCTTGAATCTGCTCCAGAATTCAAACGTATCCCTGAACCAAGATATTGGTGCACAGCTATTAAGAGGATTGCTCCAACTTTTTTCTTAAGATATCTGCAGAGCAGAGCTGGGAGTACAGGCAATAGTTATGACTATATTTTACTACAGTCAATGTTTATTTCAAACTCAACACTAGGAAACTGTTTGGAGAATAGAGTCTGGGAGAGTCATTTTGTCACCAGCACTGTGCTGGGATATGCCAAACAGACCTGAAAAACATAGATAGTGTATATATCCCTCTGTCATTATTTCTTCTTTTCTGTCTTTCACTCTTTTATGGATTTGATTTTGTTACTCCCAGCAGTATATAACCACAGCAACTACTTTTTTAACTTTGTCATTTGTTTTGCACAGAGAGAAAAAGAATTACCCATTTTTGTAGATAAAATTTACATATAAATTTTGAATTATTTGTGCATGTTTTTATAAGATTTTAAGTTTTTTTGTTTTGTGGTTTTTGGTTTTGTTTTTTGTTTTTGACAGACATATTAAGTGGGAGGCATCAGACTAAAAATACATCCAACCTGCTATCATATACATCTGGATTAGTCATCATAGCTTCTTTTTATAGTTAGCCAAAGGAAACAGGCATTTCTAACACATGAATCACCTAAAGTGAATGTCTAAAAATAGGTTAGACTAATAATGTCCTAAAATGTCTATCTATTCACTGTCTGTAAGGACTGCCTATCATTGTTAGCTCAGATGTAGATGACTAAGTTAAAATAGATAAATATTATTTAAGGATCTTTAAAATAAAAAGTTGAAATATGTGTACGCACCTTCTCCTACATCTACTTTTCATCCATGGTCTCACGTGAAAACATCAGTTCCTCAAAATTTAGGCTTGTAAATCAAAAGTCCTTTTCTCATACCATTGCCTGCAGTGACACTTCGTCATTCTTCATTACCTATTCCATACTGGTGATTCAGAATGGAAATCACCTGTCAGTAGAGGCAAGAACATAGATTTATAATATCTAATTAAATGTTTACACAGATTGTATATGGAAATATTATAGGTACTCATTACTATGTACCACTGCTTTAGGATTAATTTATTATATAATGTTTTATGCAGCTAGAAATACAGATATTTACAGAAGTGAAGTGAAATCTTCATC
Source organism: Phaethornis superciliosus (assembly GCA_023637945.1). Classification (NCBI taxonomy): domain Eukaryota; kingdom Metazoa; phylum Chordata; class Aves; order Apodiformes; family Trochilidae; genus Phaethornis; species Phaethornis superciliosus. The sequence goes on along the minus strand of JAJQWJ010000003.1, from coordinate 72,165,879 downwards.
CAAAGGTCATTCATAAAATTATTTATCATTGAAAAGTGTGTGTTTTTAAGGCAAAGGTATATGTTTTCCCCCTGTCATCACATATATCACATTAAAACTGTTCACTTTCAGCCTGTAATTGTTTAGTATACGTACAGCTGAAAATGCCTAGCTGGAATGCTCTGCATGTCTTCCCCTCCAGACAATCCATGTTATGTATATAACTGTGGTATATAGCATATAGGAAGGGACTTAGAGAAAATTACTTCAAAAAGTTTCTAGCAGAGAGCACCATGCTGCCAGTCATTAAAAGTGAACTTCAAGGTAAGTTCATAGGTTTTGTATATAGATGAATATTACTCTATAGAATTATTTAATCCATATTCCATAGAGGATAAATATAGGACATAAATAAGTCATTGCTAATCCTAACATTTCATTGCATTTATAGCTGTAAAACACCTGCTTCTTATCTACTTATGCATCATTTATGTGTAATTTATTTCAGTCACATTCGGGAATTGTATCTTTATTATTGCATTCTTATTCTACCTCTGAAAAATATGATGTCCTTCAGTTTGAAAAAGAAATGCTATTAGTCTATAGTTTTTATTTGTGCTTCATACCTTTGTTAATCACAGAAAGGAATTACCCATTGAAGCAGAAAACTAAAGTAATTTGGATTTGTTTTATAATAAATTATATCAGATTATGCCCAGAGGCCAGAGTAGAAAGAGTTTGTTCAACAATAAAGTCAGTTCATTAAATATTAGAATATTCTGTTCTCTCCCATACTTGTATGTTGATTTCATGTAGAGTAATAGTGTTTGCTTCTGTAAGTACACATTCCTCTAAGGCACGGAATTAGCATTTTGTATGCTTCTGTCAATAATCACATGAGGGAAAAATCCTTCTTCACTAAAAAATTAATCTGTGCAACTGTAAGTACTGGTGAATTACTAAAGACATTCTGAATTCCAGAGAAGGAAAGGGGAGAAGATTGGTGTTGTCAATACCTGTCATATGACAGAACATCTGCTAATACATACAGCTTGCAAACATACACCATCATTTTTATTCCCTCTTCAGTCTGCATAACTTAAAATTGTGATGGAAAACAGTTCATTGATTTTTAAGACAGGCTTCAGTAGGACATTTTTATACCCCTTTATTATTTACAGTTCATATTTTTTTCATGCACTTGGAAGAAAATTATGGTCACTGAATATGCGTGGATAAGATAATCAGATCCCTAGCATTTCCGAGCCAAACAAGAATTATTTTCACCAGTAGCTGAAAAGTGCCAGGCTTGATATAGGTTGATATAGGCTGGAAGTAGTTAGTGTTGAAATCCAGTGGTCTGTTCTTAGCCACTTAATCACTGCTGATAAGCTATAAAAGAAAATTTTCTTCTCATCTTTTATGAAACTTTTATTTCACAAGAGGTTCAGCTTCTTCTGCTGGTTTGCCACATACTAGTCTACCACTTTTTTCTGTGAAGAACATTTTTCATTACAATCTTTGCAAAATACTTTGGAAGAAGGGTACAGTATATTTGAAATGTTAAATTTGCTGTAAAGTAGTCATCAGAGATGTCACAACAGCCTTTTAGAATGACTTTACTAAAAGAATGAGATTCACAGCAGCAAGCTATACTAGTTATGGTATTTAGAAAAGAAAAAAATACTAACATATGTATTCACCTGGTAGTGAATAACATCAGGCAAAGTTCTCATGCAATGGAGTTGTTAACTTCAAACTTCGTTAGAATTCAGAATTTTTTAAAAAAAGTCTGTAAATTCTGCTTCAGAAATACCAGGCCATATGCTGCTTTAATCCAAAAATATATAATCACATAAGGCAACCTGGAGCATTTTCTGTCTCCTTCCTCTGCAGTAACAAGCCAGAAGTCCTCATCTCAAGGGTTAAGCTCAGATTCTGAACCATTCAAGGCTCAGAGCAGTAGAAGCAAATGCAAAGTTTCACGTACAGTCAGTCTTACTATTCTGAATGTCATCTAATCACAACTTATCCTAGCAGTCATACAGATTGTGACAATAAATATAGGCAGGGATAGCCAAAGCCTGTGTGAGCCTGCTTTGGTCGTAGCATACCTAGAATCTAACAAAAAAACTCAATCTAGACTCTCACAAAAAAAAGCATTAATCAGCTATATGACCAGGCACAGAAAGAAGTGAGAGATGGGTTAGATTAGTGTCTGACAAGAAGAGTTCACAGGTTTGTTTTTCCCTCTGGCTTCTCTCAGCTTAGAAAGGAACCAAAGCTTGCCTAAAAAATCTATGTACTGAATGTTAAAGTACCATTTTTGAGAAAACTCGGAAGACCTAACATGTATTCTCTAACAGTTTAACTTCACTGATGATAATTATATTTCCATTGTAAAGAAACCTACTTTGTAGAATTTTTTTGCACCTTTTAAGTACCTGTGCATAAAATCATGGATATAGACATTGTGGAATGGTTTCAGCGCTTCCACTAATTGTTTACTAGATAGTTGTCTATTCCAAACTATTCACCTGGACTCTTTCTGCATATATTAATATTAAAGAGGTCATTTATTAGCCTACAGTTGAGATGAAAAATGGATAAGGTAAATTGCTCTCTAGAATATTTCTTTTTTTGAAGAATGAAGACATTTCTCCTCATTCTATCACTAGGTATTTGGGAAAAGAGACCAACCACCACCTTGCTACAGCCTCCTTTCAGGTAGCTGTAGAGAACAATACAGGTCTCCCCTCAGCCTCCCTTTCTTCAGATAAAACAGCTCCCATTCCCTTAGCCACTCCTCACAGGGTGTGTTCTCTAGACCTTTCCCCAATTTCATTGCTCTGCTTTGGGCTCACTCCAGATCCTCAATGTCACTGATGTAGTGAGATGCCCAAAACTGAACACAATATTTGAGGTGCAGCCTCACTAGTGCTGACTACAAACAAGAAATAGAAAAAATATTGTAGAATTATTAATCATCATATTAATATGCTAGTCCAAATAATGTTTGGATTCCATTTGCTATGGAATCTTCTATATTTACTTTAAAATTTAGGGTTAGTAACTAATGTCTAGAACTCTAAAAATATTAATAAAATTAATAATTTGGGCACCAGTGAGTTTCTATATCAAATTACTTATTTAATCTTGTGGCTTGTGCAAATAATGAATAACATCCAATCAGAATATTCTATGTCCATGTCGCAGATGCATTTAATCATTGAGGTGGAACTCCTTTTGAAAGGCATATTCTAAAGTGTAAGATTCCAATAAGATACTGAAAGTGAAGATGATAGTTTTGCATCTCTTAGAGATCAAGAGTTCTTTGCAAATAAATGAAGCATAAAAAATTACTCCTAGACATTTACAAGTTTATGGGGAAAAATACTTTTATTTTAATGAGGAACAAGTGGGATTGCATCATTCTTTCAGGAAAGAACTGAGTGAACTTCAGGGTGAAAAATCAAACTGGTTTAGCCTCTTTAAATACCTCCAAGAAGAAACTATTTCTTCTAAATCCTGACTGAAGAAAAAGGCATCTTTTTATATGAGTAACTCTAGTAAATAGTAAGTCATACAGAATTTGTAGATGAAAATATCAACCAGATGCAGTAGAAATATATAGGAAAAAAATGACAAGTGGAGAACTGAGTTAATCAAAACACCAGACTGATATTCATTCTTGGCTCAGATATAACTATACATTTCCTTCCCAAATTATTGTCCTCATTCTTCATCTTCGGGGTGGACTTAGGGCTGGACTGAGATGGAATGTGAGGTAAAGCCACAATTTACATTCACACTCTTCTGTTGCCTCATACCATTAAATTATCTGCAAAGGAATAAAGCAGAAAAAGTATATACAAAGATGACTGGATGTCATTAATTAAAACTGAAATTACTCTGATCATAAAGAGCAGCAGCAAGAAGAGTAGGAGACCTCTAGGAAGTTTTCATGACTGTACCATCCTTGAATAACAGTATCACAGAGGTCCAGACCATCCTGTCATCCTACCAACCCAGATGGTGACTAAAAATGTCAAAAGTCTTGCTGAAGGAAAGATGACATTCATTGTTCTCCTGACATTTACTAATAGAAGTTTAAGAATAGAAGTCTGGTAGATTGTTCAAGCACCATTTCCTCTTCATCTATCCATGCTAACTATTCCAAATCATCCTCTTGTCCTTCTTATGTATGGAAAAAACATCTGAAATTATTTATTCCATCAGAGTTCAATTCCCAGGAACTAAGGTGAGGTTGGCACATCTGTACTTCTCCAGATCCTCCTTTGCATTCTTCTTGAAGATAAAATTGACATTTGCTCAGTCTTTATTCATTTCATGGGATTGTTAGATAAAGTTCACTGAACATGACAAGGTTTTATTTTCTGAACTTCAGGGCTGTGATCCTACTGTTTGCATTTTTCCCTCTCTTTAGGACTGCAGACTCCACCACTTCACAACTGTAGCAACAAAGCCTGCTCTCAACCTTCACATCCCAGACTACTCAGATTAAAAGGAACCTTACATATATCCTTTAAAAGAAGAGAAACATTTCAGGTTATTGTGCACTTACTAGATGATAATTGAGTATATACTACATAAAGCTTTTATCTTGTAGCTTTAAAACAGTTTCATGTCTAGTGCCCACAGTTACACTTGTAAATAAATGCACGTTCACAGTGTCTAAAAAAATTCAAAAGAGATTTTCTAAGAAAAGCATTCAATATGACTTTATTACCCTGAGGAAGTAGGATATCAATGTTAAGAAATGCATATAAATAAGAAAAAATCATAATGAATTGTGGTATCAGTATTTGCTGCTTTAACACATTTTGATACCTGATGCACTCAAACTTACACAAAAACTTTGGAAAAGTTATTATAAAAGTGCTGTGCATGATCACAGAGGTAGCATTAAACATTATGCTTCATAAATATAAATAAGGTATTTACATTTCTTACAAATATCTTGTTGCATGTTTCATGTAATGAGACTCCCTGACATAGACTGGGTCATTCATTTATATTCCAGACATTCAATACTATATATCAGAATAATGACCCTTTTCTCTCTCTCTTCAAGTTCTTGATTGAAGCATAAATTTATTTTGATTGAACCTGCTTTCTCTGGATAACATGTGCTACCTCTGCAGAACCTATTGTTGGAGTTTAGTATAATATTTAATGTAATTCTGGAATAATCAGAGAGGTAGACATTGTCTACTGCATTAAAATAAAATCTAATGAAGCCACAGTGGTTGCATTATTATGATGATTAACTGGTAGAGGAACAGGAAGAGATTGCTTTTTTTTTTTTTTTTTTTTTTTAATTCTGACAATAGTATTTTCCTCTTAGCATTTCCAGAACAGAAGAGGAAACAGCCTTAGTAAAAGATGCCCAGTTTTATTTTGTTCAAAAATAAACAAATACTTAAATAACAAAAATCAGCTAACGGTATTGTGAAAAAACATTTTTTTCTGTGTGTTTTTACATACCTAATACTTTGCGGGAGATTTTTTTGTTCACTTTGGCATACGGTTGTTCCTTTTTGTGATAGTTTTATTAATAAGTATTCTCCTTCATTGAGCACACCTTTATAGTGATCAAAGCTTTCTCGATGATGGTATCAAAAAGAACATTCAGGCAGATGCACTTACAGCTTATGTGAAATAAGTTCAAAAGGTTTTTCATCCCTTATCTCTGTCATGACTTAAACTGCCCTTGCCCATAGCAGAAAAAAGGTTGTCAAAGTAAATTTTCAAATTTATCAGTGAAAGCCTCTTTTTAGAGCACTCAGACTTATCTGTATTGAATTAATTACACAAACACATACATCTATGCTGCATCTACAGTCTGAACAGACTGGGAGCAGGTGGATAAGGTGACTTTATGACCTGTTTCAGTACATTCACTGCAGCATTCCTAGAATATAATAGACTTTTAAAATTTTTCTTTTATTTTGTTTGTCTACCCTTCTTCTCCAAATACTACATGTTTGGCTGTGAAATTGTCACCTCTGTTTTAACTTATCATTAAGTCTAACATGGGAAAGAGGGATTACCAAATATGTCAGAGAAGTCAAAATGAAGTTTTACTTTGAGAAAGCATCTTTAATAGGAAAAGAAGACTGGTTTTCATAAGTCTGAAATATTTGCCTTTAATTTTTATGTAATGTATATGGTCCATGATGGTTAGATAGGGTTCTTTTTATTTTATTCCATGACAAACCTAATTCACCTTCTGTGGGGATTAGTTCTCTTGAAAACAATCTCTCTGCAACAAGCGCTTAAAAAGTAGCTTTTAAAATAAACATTATGGAATTTCACACTTCACCAGCTAACTGTAGCGACAGTCAAGTGATAACACGACAAATGATTTTGCATTTTTTGGTAGATATTTTAACTATAATTAATTATTTTTTTTTCTTTAATGGTGTTCACCACTCTGACCCCACAATAATAAAGAGGTGTCCTTGCCAGCCAAAATGTGAAAAAATATTCATGATATAATGTTCTAGTAGACAATACAATCACCATAAGTAAGGAAAGTTGTCTTCACTCTTCTTTATTTTCTGATATATGATGTCAGAATTAGCAATAAGGTAACATCATGAGAACAAGGAGAAAGCAGTAATTTCATTTCCTTTTCCTGTTTTCATCCCTGACCTTGTCTTGGGCTGCGATACATTTTGTCCCCAGTTCTGCCATTATTATAATATAGCCTTACAATTGTTATGAGATCAGATAAACTCTCTGCCATTTTTTTTAAAGATCAGTTATTAAACAAATAAAATTAAAAAATGTGGAAGTAAATTATGTATTACAATTGTCAGTGAAAAAGATTTTAACACATATAGAGAATCAGGAAAAATTGATTCTTACAAAACAAGGTCTTAAGACCATAAAAAACACTTAGTTATCTTGACCCATTAGGCATGAAGGAAACTTATGGTTCTGTCATGGCATCTTTGCCAGCAGGTAGATGTCCAGACAGCCTCTCTCTTACTCCTTCTCCTCACCAGGAAAGGAGGACAAATTAGGATGGAAAATCTTGTGGGTAGAAATACATACATAGAGATTCATTAATTGAAATTTGACAACAAAAGCAAAATAGTCTTAACTTGGGAAAAATTAATTTTATTTATTACCAATTAAAATAGAGAGGGGCTTTGAAAAACACTGACAAATCCTAGAACACCTTCCCCACAGATATGCCTCTTCTGAGATTCAGCTTCACTCCTTCATTTCCAGATCGTCTTTCTCCCCAACTCTACCTCAAGGGGAGGTCACACATTAGCAGTTGCAATTAATCCATAAGAGTTTCTCTCTGCAGTTCCTTCCTCCTTCAACATTTTCCTCTGCTCCAGTGTCAGGTACTCTGTGAGCTTAAGGAAAACTATTCCACCAGGATCTGTTTGAAAACTTCAACAGGCTGTAGAAAAATATCTTTTCCTGTGCCTGGAGCACCTGCGACCAAGACCTTTCCACCTCCATTAAGTATAGGTGCAAACAACATGAATTTTTTCAACCACTGCTATGTCTCTTGGCACTTCTCTTGGAACTCACACTGTTTTTGCACTATTCCCAGCATGAACCCATGGATACACACTTTTGCATCATGAGCTACAATGAGGAAAAGAAGACAAATAAATTGTAGAATCACAGAATGGCTTATGCTGGAAGGGACCTTAGAGATCATCTACTGCAACCCCCTGCCATGAGCAGGGCTGCCTCTCAACTAGGTAACATTGCTCAAAGCCTTATCCAACTTGGCCTTCAACACCTCCAGGGAGGGGTTTATGCTTTGCCTATAGTTAGGACAATACTGAACTTAATTCAGAACTACATTCTGTTTTGTTTTATTTTGTTTTCCTCTTTAGTGCCGCAGTCTAGTACCATTGCATTGGCTACACTGGTCAAATATGACATAAAAACATAAGTTTTCAGGATAAAATTATCATATTATCTCATCATAAGTGAATAAACTGCTTCCATTGCTTACGTATGTTGAGACTGTGTGGTCTTCACAAATGAAATTAATTTTCTGTATCACATTGAACAGCTTACATCTACAGCTAAGGGCTTATTTTGAGGAACAAAGAGAAGTTAATTCTGATGTAAAAAAATAATTATCTCTGAATTAATTTAGTAGAAAAATGTAGCTAGACTGAGTAGACAGTTTCATTTGTTTTTTCTTTGGTGTGAGAGATGTTCACTGCCCTGTTATGCCACAACTCATGGATATTATAGTGATTATACAACCACCATAGGAGGAACAGACACAGAGGACGACACTAAAACCAAGTCTCAATTAGCCAATAGTACTATAAATTTGGATTCCTTCAAAGATGGAAGCTCAGTGGAAAATGAAATAATGAACTTAATTCAGGACTATGTTCAGAGGTAGGGAAAAAATATCGCACCTCTTTGCTTTAATACCAATCAGCCCATAATAAAGAGACTTTGTGAGGTATTTGCAAAAGTGATTGAATATTGCACTGTTGTAACATGTTAATCTAAGCAAAACTAGCTTTTTGAGATACTTTCCACTTAATGGTAGTTTTGATTTTTATTTTTTTTTAAGTGTTCTCTTAAAAGCAGGCTTTATGTCTTCAAGATGATTTGACAAAAAAGATTATTTGACACTGGAATTGTGTAAATTTTTTTTTATGGCAATTAACAGTAAAAGGCAATGATTCAAAGGTAGAAGTGCCTCGCAGAAGATGTGAATATAATTTTTTCCCTTTGGACTTTATGTTGATAGTAATTTTTTTTCCCCAAAATCAAAATAAATACCTCTTTAATTTTTTTCTTTTTTCTTTTTGTTTTTCTCTAGATATTAGGAAATACTAATGCATTTTCTTTTTAAAGTCTCATCCAAATGTGAAGTCTGTGACTACACCTGATCTCCTCTGTATCACATATGTTTAGCTCCTATAGTGTTTCTTCATGAATAACTCTCACTAGTCAGTATTTATGTATGGATAATGTTTTCTAAACATCTGATTATTTTAATTCCTTTTTTTCTGGACTTTTACATTGGTTCAAATTCTCTAATTATGGTGCCCAAGACCTTGAGCAAAGTTTCTGTATAGCATATATCAGTACCTGCCAGAGCAGAAGGATTTTACACATTACAAACCTGCTTATAATTCCCAGTTTGGTGTTTACCTTTTTGTTGATTTTAATCACAAGCTTTTTCGACCAGATTTCACATGCCCAACTATTTCCCATTTTGGATTTATGTAGCTGATCTTTTGCACCTAAACACAGAATTTTCATTTTAACTTACTGGACCGTTGCCTGTGTTTTTTCACTATATCTCAAATTTGTTGAGATCATTTAAGATTTTAATTCCAATATTAAATATCCATCCCAGGTGAGATTGTCTGCAAATTAACAAGTATACTTTCAGTTCCTTCATCAAGTTGCTAATGAAAATATCACATAGGAACAGACCTAGAAAGAACCTCTGGTTTCTACTTAGTACAACTTTTTGTTTTGGCAATAGATAACTACAGCCTAGAAAACGTTTCCAAGTTTTTGTCTCTCATATGAAATAGTTAATTTTCCACGTCTCTTACTGAGACATCTGCTACTTCACATTTTATCAGTAAAGGTTGCTGAATGCTAAAGGCATGTATTCCTTATATATTTCCTTCTATTCTAGACAAACCACTGCTTCTTTCAGAGGAAACAGATCTATTTTCTACGTACTCCTCTGTCAATTTCACCAAACACAACTGCTTTGAAAATACCCAATTTGCGTAAGCACTCTAAACTGCTATTTCCCTGTTTTACAACTCTGTCCTTGATACTTTTAGCCAGCTAATCACAGATGATTTTTGAAGACTGAATCAAAAGGACATTAAGCATTCTGTCTTCTAGCACTAATTTTCTTTCACTGACTAGCAAAATGCTTTGTCTGTCATTTTTAAAGATATTTGTAGAGACATTTCTATACTATTAAGTCATTAGAATTTTAAAAAATATATTGATCATTCTTCATTACAAGACTTGTCTGAACAAAGTTTATGAAATTCTTTCATACTTAATTATCTCTCCAGCTTAAATTTCAGTATTTTTCCATTTCGCAGTATTTCACAGTAGAAGCCAGTGGATCTAGCATGACCATCCTAGCTTTATACTACTTGAAATAATTTGTGCTTGTGCCCTTGGTTCTGTTTAAAGAACTCCTAACTATCATCCTAAACAATTTCTTTCCATGTATTTTCCATTAAAACTTCTCCACTCCTCTTGCTTCATGAATTTTGCTCTTGTGAAGTCTGTTTTTTTCCCTGTTCCTTGACCTTCTGCTGCAAGAAATACAGACTCTGAGTTGTCATTGCTATCCCAGTTGTGTTTTGCTTTCACATTCTTACCAGTAGAATAATGCCAGAAAGTAAACATTTATGAGGCTAGGTCCATACTTTGACTTCAAAGGAACTATCATCAGTGAATAGCTCTTTCAGGGCCAGAACCCAAGGTCTATTACTATAGTTAAAATACCAGTCTAGGGAGATCCTTCTGAAATCTGTACATAGGTTTTAGTCATAGACAAATACTCTGTGTACCTCCACTGAAGAAAAGGAATTTAATTTTGAGTTTTAAATTTGTACATAACTCTAGGGGTTTTTGATATTCTACAAGGATCAAATTTGCTTTTGCATTTTACAATAAAACTTCTCCATAGTAATAGAAATATTTGCTACTGAGCCTTTTTTCCCTGCAAATTGGACTATTAGAAATATAAACATTTTTGCTAGTGGTTTTTTTGCTTTTGAAGTAATCTTGTAGCAGAAATGTTATATTTAACATGCTTTCAGATTTTAAAATGGAAATAGACTAATCGAAAAGGGATTGTATACTGTTGAAAGTTGAGTTCCTACTAAATTACATGACAAAGTCTTCTTCATAATTTCACATTCCTAATTGTATTGTAAAAGTATTCACTAGAGACATACACTAAAATGTAATTGGTAAAGAACATCTCTTCAGCTGAGAAGAAAAATAAGTTCTAATACATATCAGTTTACTCTGATGGAAAGGGTTTTTTTCTGCATTTTTATCTCCCCTTTTTTCCTCCAAACTAATTAATAAGCTTAGGGAATGGTTTTGTTTTGTTTTGCGTTTTCCACAGCTCAGTCACGCAAAGCATGTCCTTCACAATATTTTCAGAAACAAGTTGAATTTTTATGTAAGTGGGTAAAAATCTCATCCCAGTCAAGACACTAAAAATTTCTATCAACTATTTAGAAGATGAGCACAAGGTAGACACTGACAGCAAAGATCACCCTTGAGGACAGTTAGAAGAAAATCTATCATCTGTAAAACTGAAATGATAACAGGCATTAGCTACCAGGGATGTATTCCTTGTCAATTTTCCAAAAGAGAAAGGCATTTACTAAAAAGATAAACTGTGTGTGTCAGGCTGAAGTAAAAAAAAAAAATCAAAAAAATCCAACCTAAAAGCAATAAAAAAGCAAGAACAAAAAACCAAACTATCTTATCATTGTCAAGCTTAGTGACTAAGAAGATTTTTATGGACTAGAAGAGTGAGACAGTTTGCAAAGCTATTAGGTACTATGATCTAATCATCCTCTATGAAAGAGGATAGCTTTTTCTTTTGTACAGTGAAAAGATCTAAAAAATATTTAAAGTCAGAAAGTCTTTTGTAAAAAAAAAAGATGGGTTTGATATCTCCAGTACTTAATAGAGTAATTAGGACATTCTGAACTCCTCGTTTTAATAAATTTGTATATTTCATTTTATAACAAAAGTTCTTGGGCTAGTGAAACATTTTATTTTCTGTTCATTTGTACCAGTATAAAGTTATTCTCTTGACAATTAATGTATTCAAGAAAATTATATGATGGAAGCTACATATATACAAAGAAATCCCATTTGATGTTAGTTTCTGCTTTAATTCTAGTATGGATTCAGAAACAGTATTAAACATTGGATGAAATAATGTACATCCCTATCCAAAGAAATTGTCAGCTCACTAAGCAAGTATAGTATATATGTTTGTATGTGTATAAAACAAGCATAGAGAATGAATATGTTTATGGAAATAGTTTTCAGTGCTGCACTGAATATTATTGTCTTATTTATGCCTGAATTTTTATTTAAATTTTGCAAGGCACTCCATGAGAGAATACACAAAATAGAATATTGTACTTTTCCCAAACTGCTTCAAGTTCACAAATAAAAACATGCTCCAAATATCATGAAGTGCAAGAAAGGTTGGAGATATTTACAGATATTGTGATAAATAGTAGGCACAGAGCATCAGATGGATTATTTGAAGCCTGAATTGATTGACTAAGAAATCTCCGGGGACTGTGAGGTTCCTAAACAATAACAACACAAAGACAGTTTTTTTGAACAAAACCACTCGAGGTGAGAATGGGAATTAGCTTTTTTCATAAGAGATACTCCTTTGGGAAGGCAGGCGAGGGAAGTCCTGTGATAGTGCCTGTATTGAATCTCAAAGAATACATTTACTTTCCTCTCACTGAAAACCAACTGAAACAAAACATTCCTCAAGCCCTTTTGGAGAGAAAAGAGTAGGGGAGATCTTTAGAGACTTTCAATGAGGCTGACATGAAGACACATGAGCATAGCAAAACTTCATTGCTTCAAGTGTTTCCATAGGCTGGGGGGAGATTAAATGGCAGGTAAATTAAGCAGCAAGCAATTTACAGAATAGAATCATCATATAATACCAAACTAAACCCAAGTTGGTATCGTGATCAGTGACTGCTCCTTCACCTTTCTTAGCTGGTGGGAACCACACCAGAAAATAATGGAGCAAATAAATTCCTACCTGAGTATATAGGTAGGTGCATGCACTTTAATAACACAAGAGACTTTAGAGGAAACATATCATATAAAAGAAGAACCGTATAGTTTGTTTGTTATCAAGAAAGATAACATTGTAAGATATGGATATCTAGTTGTTATACACCAAAAAATAATTAAAAAGTCTATTAACTTGTAAGGAGCCTTGTAAGAATCTCATGGGTTCTTATGTTCATGTTGCTATATACCCATTTATAAAAGATTGGAAAAAGCCAGCAAAATCCCTACTGAGAATGAAGGCATACACAAATGCAAAAGAATTCGGTATCTCATTTAACACTGGTTGAAAAAAAACAGCTAATGAAGACTTGGTGCGTGTCATGAGTTCCTGTATGTTCTTTTACATCTGCTGTATGTAGAACAACAAATAAAGACTGATATTAGTGAGGTTTATAAATTTAGAGTGTAGCTGGATCCCAAGGCTGGATTACAAGTTTATGAGCCATCTCTGAATGTGGGCACTGAAAAAGTCCAGTTGACTCTTCCATGTCCGTAAGAAAAAATTCTCATCAAGCCAAATTTCCTCAGCTCCCAGGAGAAAAATCTGCAGGGTTAATGGATATGTTGGCTGAAAATGCTTTTAACAGTTAGCCTGGCTGTGTTTTCAATATTTGGCTGGACCAAACTGTCCCAACTTATTGCCAGTATAGCACAACATGCTAATTACAATAGTAGTGTAAAATATAAATAAGTCTCACATTAAATAGGAAATGCAAACAACTGCTCATATGTGCTGCACAAAACTTAATTTAACCACAGACCAAAAAATATCTTGTCAAAGAACATAGTAGACTTGATAAGTTTATATGAAGACTCTGAGATGCTTGAAATGTGACACCGATCCAGGTAGACTACAATAGATATACATTTATAAATATCTATTAGCTCCCAGAAAACTGTAGAATGTGCATTGACACCAGACTGAAAACAATTCAGGATGGAATATGTGTCTATAAACCTTGCTATCAAAACATTTAGAAGTCCCACTGTTCTACTGGAGTTAAACTATTCACATGAAACATTAAGCTATGGAAGTTATAGGCTCTGTTAGAGCAGCACTTAGCTTAAATAATACACTCTCCAATGTTTCAGTAAATTGCACATTTTGTTTTCACATGTCCATTTAAATGAAGAATTCAGGAAGAAATCAACTGATGAGAATTTCTAATATATCTTTATTTTTAAATTTTTAAATTTTTTAATTTATATAATTAAATAACTTTAATATTTTTATAATATAATAACTTTAATATTTTTTAATTTTTTAATTTATCTTCTTGAAATTATCTCCAAATATCGCTGAATGCACGGCCAACTAGAGTGCTTCAAAATAGTGTTATCCTCCATGAGATAATATATAAATAGTTATTATCATTCTTTTGAGCTGAGTTTGACAACTAGACGACCTCAAATAAGATGTGATTAAGCATGACTGCAGATGTTTAGTATGGCATTGGTTCTGCTGATTGTTAAGATAATTTAAGATCATAATATAAATATAATGTAAGAAACACATATAAAATGCCAATCATTGCCTACTTCCTTCACCAAAACAAATTATACAGTACTCAGCACTGTTCAAAACTCCCACAAACTCACCACCAATATGGATTTTATAATTTTATAATTTTATAAGTAACTCGTAAATTAAATGTCAAAATCATTTAATAAGAGTAAATTATAGAATTCCATTCAATCACTTTAATATTGAAATAAAATTCTAATCCATTACGTATTTTCAGGTTTTTGATGTGAAACAGTCTGTTTACTCTAATTAGAGTTATGTGTGTAATGGAGCAACAAAAGCATGCTAACTGTTGCCAGAACATATCCTTCGCTAATCTGTATAGATTTATTTATACAGAAGGAAATTTAGCAATGCAAAATACTCAATTTTCATTTTGATTTTTTTCTTTAATTGGGCTACAAGTATAGTTAGAGTCTAAAGCTAAGCAGGAAGGGAAAGAAAAGAAGGGAAGGGAAGGGAAGGGAAGGGAAGGGAAGGGAAGGGAAGGGAAGGGAAGGGAAGGGAAGGGAAGGGAAGGGAAGGGAAGGGAAGGGAAGGGAAGGGAAGGGAAGGGAAGGGAAGGGAAGGGAAGGGAAGGGAAGGGAAGGCAAGGGAAGGGAAGGGAAGGGAAGGGAAGGGAAGGGAAGGGAAGGGAAGGGAAGGGAAGGGAAGGGAAGGGAAGGGAAGGGAAGGGAAGGGAAGGGAAGGGAAGGGAAGGGAAGGGAAGGGAAGGGAAGGGAAAGGAAGGCAAGGCAAGGCAAGGCAAGGCAAGGCAAGGCAAGGCAAGGCAAGGCAAGGCAAGGCAAGGCAAGGCAAGGCAAGGCAAGGCAAGGCAAGGCAAGGCAAGGCAAGGCAAGGCAAGGCAAGGAAAGGAAAGGAAAGGAAAGGAAAGGAAAGGAAAGGAAAGGAAAGGAAAGGAAAGGATATTCTGTTTAATATCTGTGCTATCCTTGTTTTTTTACAGTACCATTTCAGAAAACCACTTTAATAAGTTCACAATTATTGTAATTTCCTTCTGTTTCAGAGTTTGCTATCATAAATAAGATGGGTTTGGTTTTTTTTTTAGTTTTGCAGGGGAAAGGAGGTTCCATTTTGATTGAAACCTGCAAGATAAATGTTCACATGGTCATATACGTAGCCAATTGCTTAAAAGAGATCAGTAAGAAATAGTAAGAAAGGTTAAAAGAAAAGAAAACCAACAGTTTAAAAATCAAATAAGAAAGAAAAAATTAGTGCATCTCAATTGAAGACAACTGAAATGAAACAAGAAAAATTCTAAGACATGTTTCTTGCATCAACTGGTTTCAGATGGAATATAATCATGCTTCTAAAAGTAACAAGGATTGCACCCTGGCAAAACCCCTGCAGTTGTGCCTTGTGACTCATGCTCTCACAGCAAGCTGTTATAAGTTATGTTGCCTTTCAGGTGGTATTTTACACAATGCAGCTTTGCGTCTTTCAGCAAATAATTGTGGCTGTATCTAGAGCAGTGCCCTAATCTGTGGTGGGGCCTGGGTACCCGTGCTGAGCTGTCTGTACTGCTCAGCTCCTAATAAGGTGTAAGGAGAGAAATTTGGCATGCTTTGTAACAGTGTTAGCTGGCACCACCCCAGGCAAATTTAGGGCAAGTTTGGGAGTTAGTTCAGATCAGGGATGATTCCTAAAAGGTTCAATGCAGTTGCCTCATTTTAGAGGCTGGGACAATTTAATCCAGTAGTCATAGCCAGACTGACTGCTGGTGTGGATACCAGAGAAGAGTTTCTTTTCTATATGGTTTACTATCTTATGTATAATATAAATTCTCTGTATGCAGCACTAGAGTTTCTCAAAATTGCCAGAGCAGTCAAGTTGCTTGGTATGTTTGCAATATTTCCAATAACAAAATCTTAACAAGCTCACAAGAACAATTTTCTCTGTGCTTAAAGGAAAAAGTATCTCATGCATATTACATCTTTCTTTAAGAACCAAGTTTACTGGGAATGTATTCCTAGTCTCAACATCTCTTCTCAAAAAACAAAATCATACTTCAGATACAGGGAGATCATAGAAAAAGCAGCAAAAATTAAATTGATGTAGAACTGCCATAGTTTTTTTCACTGAAAATTAAAATGAGCTAAAGACACAGGCACACAAAGTGGAGAATTTCAACATTTCCATATTAGCAATTCAATATTGCAAACCATCTGTAAATGAAGAACTATTCACTAAAGGTATCTATGAATAATTAAGCTAGTAAATAATTCCAAGCTTTTTGTAATTTGAAAAAGCAGGAGTCTGGTAAGATGAGGTTTATTAGCTAGGTATAACTTACCATAGAAAGCAGAGTCCTAACCTACCAATATTTTAAAGAATTTCAGAACAAGGGAGGTGCATCTGCCATAGACCTGTTTTACTTAAGACTGATTTTTTTTCTTAAATGCCTCCTACCTTATATGAGAAAACATTATAAGCTGCCTCCAACTGCTGTAGATAAACTCCTATAGAGTTCACTTATTCTATGAATTAAAGCACTTTTCACAACCCAGTGTTAACCCAGAAGGACCTCTTAGGCCTATAGAAAGATCATGATAACATAGACATCCAGTGAATATTAGTTTCTTTCTCCACATTTTAAATTTCACTTCCACAACCTTTTTCTTCATATTCAAGAATATTAGTCACTTTTCATTCATTCATTGTATTTCCTGTTTTATTATTTTCCCTGTGTCTTTTTTATGTTTGTGTGAAAGTTTATATAGTCATACTCTCTAACAAAGCACAAATAAAAAAAAATCTTGCAGAAAAATATGAAGCATTATTTTTCACAGTAGTGCTATTTTTAAGGTGTTGATATAAAACTTTATGTTACTCATAAATGCATCTACTATTTTATAACAAGATGCATGAAGAATGTGTGTCATGAACAGATTTGACTCAAAGAATGTTAACCACCTCTTGACTTTGCTACCCGTCTTTGAATAATATGTGTTATCTCAGCAAAGCCTTATTATCTTTTTTTCTCTAAACTTCAGCAGTTTTTAAAGACAACAAAAATCTTTTTGTTTTGGAAGATAACAGGGAAAGAATTTTTATTTGAACTTCAGTTAGTTTTATTACAACATAAAAAGTCTGATCCACTGAGAATTTTCTATGCAAATAAGGAACTTCAATTATCACTGTGGAAATGAGGTGACATTCAAAGTTGATATATGGCAAACCCACATCTGTCAGTCTTTATTTGAATGTCAATAATACACATTATTCCAATGAGGGGAGACCTTGCCCGAGGAAGTAAAATTCTAAGCCTGTCAGGAGACAATTTCTTTTACAGATAACGGAAATAATTTACCCATATTTAAGATTTTCTATCTGTAATATTTCAGGTACAACAGCTGGGTTTCATGGGATGCTTAATTTTTTTCTAGTGGAGTATAGAAATGGTAAGGAACAAATAACACACAAAAAAAGCAGAACAAGGAGATAATGAATTGTAACTGCAGTAGATCAGCATGTTTAAGTAGTTCATTTCAATTCATTTGCAAGCAAAATTGATCTAAAAAACCTCCACATAAAGAAAAGGATGAACCCACAAGATCTTTTTAAAGTATGTTGAACTTAACTGCTGGACTTAAAGAAAATTCACAATTAACACAATCCTAAATATTAAGCAATTAGCATATAGGGTTTGTAATTTTGTACTTTTTACATAGAAGACTAAAAATTATATGCTATCTAGATCCAGCTGTTTCTGAAACAGTTTGTGTTATTTTCCATAGCCAAAATGCATCTTCATAATTTATTCCTAATTCAACAGGGAACTTTCATAGCAAAGACACTACAAAAAATATGAGTTAAAATGCACTGGACTGTAGCATCATCTGATCCAGTGGATTGTTTGCACTGCTTATTTAAAAACAGATAATTTCCTTTGATATTTTTAAATATCTTGTGATATTCATTCAACAAAATCAATACAGAAGGGGACATTATGAACTGTAAGATGGTAGAGAAAAGAATAGGTTTAAATAGGGCATGTGAAAAACTGCTGCTTTATGTATGGATTCAATACATTAATTAATTTGCAGTTGCCTTAGAAAACTGTACACGACTGCAGAATATATATAGTGTACCCTTTTGGCCAGTATAAATTTAGTTTGCAAGAGCTGTATAATTACATCATGCTTAAAGAGACACAATGGAGAACAGCATTTTTAAAATCTTAGAGTTGACTTGTTTCTGGAGGGAAAAAAAATAAATCCCTGTTATTTGTATGACAGTCTTCATATGATAGTCTTTCTATTTGTTTTCCCTCCAGTCATTTCTGGAGGAGATGCTATTTTGTATCCAAATTCTGGTCTCAGAAAGAAGTCTATGCCCTCTCTATAGCAGAATATTCCCTATTACAAAGTTGTAAAAATCTCATATCTGAAATGTCTGGGATCTTTTTAGAAGGTTCTCTTTTTCCTAAAGCCATCAATGTAATGAAAGATAATAAACAATTTAGCTACAAGTCATCTGTCTCTCAGTCTTCCGAGTCGCTTTTCAGAGACAGAGTGAATTAGTATTAAGTGGAATATAGGAATCTTCTTTACAAAGATTTTTTAAACTGAAACTTTTATAGATAAGGGACTTTACAACAAGTTGTCTAGAGAACAGTAGAACAAGATCTATATTCTTAAAGATCCTTCTCCAAGGGCTGTCAGCATACAGTTTTGGTGGTTTTAGAAACACCATTTTTCCACATATTGGACATTCCTCACTATGGTCTAGTTAGATGATATTTGAAGACTTCATTAAATATATCTATTGACATTTTTCTAAGTATAGAAAAACATTTTAATAGGGAAGTTGTTAATGAATTCATTCATTCCAACTGGGTAAGGTAGTTCTGTGTATGCAAAACATATCTGTTTTGAAAAAACAGATATGTTTTGAAAATGTTAAAACCTGGAAAGAAAAGAATATTGATTGTTTTAGGTATGCCAGAGTTTATGCTGACAGGTTTATGATGCACTATGCAACAAGCAAACATATAAAAAAATGCAGTTTGGTCTGCACTGTGTTGAAAAAATTAAGAGTTGCAGTAATTAATTATCTATTTCAGTTCAATTTGCTTTCTACTGAGAACATCTCATGCTGTTTTATAGTACTTAATAAAATCTAATACATTAGACAGTGTGATAGACTCTTATAATATATACTGACTGCAGGCCCCCTTTGGTTCTAAAACCAATTTGTATGTAGATGATACCCATTTTAAATCTCTTCCAAAATAATTTAGTTTACAGTTTCAAAGAGTACAAACCAAGTGCTTCTTGAAGGCAAACATTAAGTTCACAAACTTTTCATTGTATTTTCATGTAAAAAGAAGATAGAAAAGCTCAAAATTACTTATTTTTTCAAGGTACAAGTAAAAATGCCACAATATTCATTAATTTAAAAACAAATAAGAAATGAGGCAACTATGGTGTAAATCTGTGACATTCTGAAAATTCACTACTATAAGATTCATAAACAGAGGAACTGGGAATTTTTCTGGAAAGAAATTAGAAAAACTTTGTGTTTTCCTCACAAAGAATGGATATGTCTAAACTAGAAGAGATTGTAAAAAGGATTTTAACTTTTTAAAAATTGATAACATTAAAATACAGTTTCATTGTTATTTTTACACAATTGTTTGAATAGTACAGGTGTTTTCTAAATTTTAAAATTTTGTTTTGAAGTTTAAATGTAATAAAATAAGGAAATAAAAATAAGTGGAAATATAAAAATTATTACTACATAAATAACATTTAACAGGCATCTAAGAAGGTAGATAGAGCTTTATATATTATCCAGACCCAGAAGAAATATAAAAACAATCAAACAAAAAAAAACCACCACACCCACAAAACAAAACACAAGGAACCTTAGTATTTGCAGAAGACAAAATCTACTTCCCACACAAATCTTATCAGAAAATCAGATAGTATTAATCTTTTTAATGTAAACTTTACTTATGACAAGCAGAAAAAAATATAAAGACTAAATCTTGGAACTCATAGTTCCAATTTTATTGATCTGTTTAGAATGACTAACTTGGTGTTATAAGTTCTGAAAATTAAGTGTTCTAGGGATCCTATATGTCTCTATATGTCACAACTTTGAGTGTTAGTGGCTTTTACTATTGAATCCATTACCAGAGAAAAGGTCAGAAATCATGATCCCCTGTCTACCACAAATTAATCCTTTAGAATTTTATAAAGGTGCCTACATTTGCAGAAGGGGTCTTCACATATTACATTATTCACACGGATAAGTCTAAAACAGGAAAAAAAGAATGGTTTGGTCTTTCAAGCTAAGAGATGAACTTTGAAAGTCATTCTTCTGCGGTTGTAAATAGTGAGAATACAGTAAAAGAAAGAAAGCAATTTTGACGTATATTTCCAATTTTATGGAAGAAATACTTCCAGAAATTAGAATTCGAGATAAATTAGTCAACACAATTGGAATTGGAAATGTATTTTGTGTAATTATTATTTTTGTGTAAATTACAGTTATCACAGAGCTGTACTAAAAAAATTATGAACCTGAGAATAACTGTTCTACAACTGAATTACTTTGATTAGGACACATCAAATATTATGATTTACCCTTGGGCTAGTTACCTTATGAATAAATACATAGGAATCACACTGGCAGCATTTTAACAAATACTTTCAAAAGTAAGGATCCCTATTCTGTGGCCCAAATATCAGAAGATCGTCATGGTATTAGTTCAGTTTTTTTTCTGAGGGATTCATCTGGTGTTTCAACACTTCAAAATTTGACAACTGAGCTTATTTTGGTTATCCTAAGCTACTTTGTTGCCAAGAGGCAAAGAGACTAGACTACATTTAGAGTAAGAACTTTCCTATAAAGATGGAGTTTCTGGGATAAACATATAGCAAGCCAGCCTGGTACCAAGAAAAACTTCACTTGACCTGAAAGCAACTTAACTAGAACCTGAAATTGGTATCATGAGTAAACGAGGGCAAAAATTACAGCACCTCTGAGAGAAGATCTAGGTGTTTTTCTAGACACAGATGACACAACCTATTTCTTTCCATATCACCTGATTCATTTAGAAATTCCTAAACTACTTGTATTTCTTCACTGGACCTTTTTGTGTAAAACAATTATCCAGAAGCCATTATAAAACATTTGCCTGTAAAGTCTAAAAAGAATAATCAGTACTTCTTTATGAATAGACATAGCCAGATTACTTGCATTACTGTTTAATTAAATAAATATTCAATTGCTTTTGCAATGGACTTTCAATTAAATACTCTCTATGGCCAGTTAAAGTGTGAGAAGAACGTAATTGAAATCATTTTCATCTACTAGATATTTTAACTATAAATTAAAGCCTTTAGATCTTTTTTTCTCCATTCTTATTTTAAAAGAAAAATGCTGAAACTTAAATTTCATGAAATACTTATAAAGTATGTTATCTACAAGCTTCTTCATGAATTGCAGTGTAATTCAAGTACATTTCTCCATATCATTACAGTAGTATCTAGTGGAATCTAGTAGTATCTAGTGGAAACAACAGAAACTATACATTAATTTCTTCGTGTCAGTAAGTCCTTTAAAGCACATTCATACATATACTGTCACTATCACTTTAAAGTAACAAAATTGAATAAAATAATAAAATCATAAATATGAAATGAATTTCTAAGCCTCTTCTGAAAAGCTATTTTAATTCCTTGTAAAAGATACTTTTCCTAATGTTACATACAAAATAATTGTGGACTATTTTGGCTTGCAATTACTTACATTTTCAAAAAAATTTCAATATTTACAATATCTCACAAGATTACCAAAATAATGCAAAAAACCCATGAACAATTTAAATTCATGAAGCTGATTCAACTTCATGGCAGTAACAGTTGGCAGTAAATATATAAGGCCAGACTTTTAGCTTCTGTAAGTATTATAATAGCTCAGATGATGACAGTGAATATGTGCTCTGAGTTCCACAGCTAAGATTTAAAGTCTCATAAGCTGTTTAGAAAATAACTCTGACATAGTATCAATTTTGTCTTGTAGTCTTCCTTTATTAAAACAAACCCACCTATCTAGTCTAATTCTACTACAGAATCTTCATTGGTTTGTATTGTGAGCTCAAGTGATTTCAGTTCTATTGATTGTAATAGAGCTACTTGCATGAACAAAGGTCTTCCCAATACTTCCAAGAAATAAGAATATTCATTTATTACTACAAAAATAGAACAGCACCTCATTCTTTTGATATAGCTAAAATTGGTTTTGAGTAGCTATTCATCTTACATATGTACATACATACACACTTATGTTTAATGTAATATATTGGGTGATGTAGGCTCATCATTGTATTTATGCATTTTGTTGCACATTATAAAACCATTAGATGCAATAGTTCAGACTAAAAGCCCAGGTCTTTGTGTAAGCCAGAATGCTGCCTCAAATATTGGCAGGAGGCTGATTTTGAAAGAAGAGAAAGAACGTGGTGCTGACCAATGAGTCCACTGACTGCTCTTTCATTTCCTATTTCTAGCTCTGAAGATCTTCTAAGCTGTCACAGTTTACCTGGTAACGTTCAGTGGGTTTTCCACTCTTCCCTTGAGCTGCCACCACTTAAAATAATAATAATGAAAAAAAATTATTCCTTTAGCTCCACAGTTCATCCACCCTTGTGTGTGAAGCCATATTCTTCTGTTTCTTTTTACCCTGACAACTGGCAAATATTGATGTTCCATAGTGCTTATAATGGAAGACAGTGAGCAGGTACTGCTATTCATCCTGTCACTCACGATTTTGTAGACCAGTGTCATAGTCACCCCCTTGCCCACAAACATGTCTTTGCCATGTCACAAATTGAGGTATAAATAATCATTCTCCTTTTTTTTTTTCTTGCACCAGTTATAATTATTCTTCAAATGATCCCCACATAAATGATACCTATTTCTGCTGTTGCCTGAATAAACTTGATCTTCGTTTTCCCTTTCAAAACTTACTCCATTTCTGCTTTCTCATAACTGTATCGAGGAAGCTACCTTTTACACCACTTCAATCAGTAATACAAATTTCAGTTCTTTTTGTTGATTATGCACTAAATTAGCTAGGCGGAGCAAAACTGAAAGGAACCAATATATTTTTCTCTGATTAAAAGGAAAAAAGTGAACTTGTTTCATTTATGACGGACCATGGGACAAATCATGAGTGTTTCAATTCCATTCAAAAAGGAAGGAAAAACACCATAGACACTGAACACTATTAGAAGTCTGCCTAACATATCATATAAAAATGGCCCTCTGAAAATACTATATACATTTTTTAATTAACAACAAAAAGATGTTAAACTGTTACATTTTAGAAACTGCATAAATTTATGCATTTCAGAAACACTGCTTAATTAGTCTGAGGAAAGGTAGCATTCCTTCTATAGAACAATTAATGACTCACTCTCAGCATCTGGTGCACCTCAACATACTTCTGACACTCTCTCCCCTATTTTATATTTATCTCACATTTGGAAATTTTTCTTTCTTTTTTAAATGAACTCTACCCTTACCACCTTGTTTCCATAGTTAGCTAAAATTTAACTTACTTTCCTATTATCATGTTATAGATGCTTTAAATATGGCAGATTAGTTCTTTTGTGGATCCCTAAATGTTTAGGTCATAACATAGTTAAGATTTTTCTTCAACCTAGTAAAAATTAGGTATCTCATATCTGTCTTTGTATAGTCTTTATAGTCATCTATGTTCAGAGGACAAAGATATTTTTGGCTTTTCTAGGCAAATGTTTAGGGGCAGTTTGCTTCCATTGGTTCATTGAAGATCCTCTCTTTGAGAAGATTAAATGTCTAAAGTAAAGAGTAAATGTATACTAATCCATCTGCTCTGTTTAATCTAAACAATGAATGTATTGTTTCTAGAAAATGAAGCCATTTTTACATGGTGGCTATATACATATCACTATATGTATACAAAATTCAAGACACAAAAAAATTTAAACTGTCTCACACTGACGGATACCGCATGGCTATTCTTTCAAAGGCCCGTCAGTCAGAGATCTGAGCATTCTGCTTATTATTATATCTACTGCTCTGACAATATCTATTTCTCCATAGGGTTTACATTTGTCCTTTTTCTTTTATACTGAGTTACTACTGACCAGATATGACAAATTATATCCTTATAATCCAGATGCTCTTGCCTACAGGACATCAGATTTGTGGAGCAGAATCAAAAAGAAACACAGTACATTTATACTCCAGTAATGCCTATGTGTTTTAAGATGAGAAAGTCTAACTTACCAGCCAAAACTTTGAATAATAAACCTAAGCAATTAGAAGGAGCAGCTGTTTGGGGCATGCCTTATTCACACAGAAGATGTTGTAAGGCACTTAGTTGTTGGGAGATTTTGGATCTCCTACAATTTTACCATAGCAACAGTCCTTCACTGTCAGAAAACTTTTCATTCCAAATGCAATATATGAAATTAAATCTAACACAGTTCTTGCTACCTCTTTCTAAATCTAAACCCTATCTATGAAAAGCCAGCTTCAGTGGAGTTCTTTAATAAACTTCTCAAATTCTCTAGCACTTTTCCATTCTCATTGTCTCCATTTCTAGGTGTAGAGCATGGGCTTTTTTCGTTTATTAAAATTGTATTTTTTGAAGTTTGATTTGTTTAGTTTTGATTCAATAGGGTTTACTGGGTAAAGGTTGACATTTAGTGAATGTCATGACCACCTCAGAGGATACCACTCATGTAGATCTATCGAGTTAGCATTATACTTCCAAGTATTAGAGCACATGGTAGCCATGGAAACACAGATCTTCCCATCGTGTCATCGTTTGAACACGAGGAACTAAAGCAGGAGGACTTACAGACTCTGAGAGGCATCTATTCCATCCCATTTCCTGCCCATACTCTATAAACGTCATGCAGACTGGGAACCCCTCCTTTTTTTCGCCCGCTCCTTGCTTCGTTGCTGTTCCCTGCCCTCCTGTACCACCAGTTCACCACATGTTCTTCAGAGCCCATACCTGCTGGGTGCTGGGAGAAGCTGTGGACTCCCCCTCCTGAGTCTGCCCTGCCACAAGGGGCCCTCAGGCACCTATCCCTGCTGCCACTGAGATTGGGTTGGGCATATATATATAAATATATATTTGTATATATTTGTATTTTTATTATTTATCCCTTCTGTTATTGCCTTTAAACTGTGCTAGTAAATCTGTCTCCAATTGTTTTCAATCTCTATCTTCAAGTCTCCAGTCCTTTTATCTTCTTTTCTGGGGCAGGGGGTGGGAAATAGAGAGTAATTCTGTCTTTTGGTTTTTTGGCCCGCCCAAGCTACTAAGCCATGACAACATAGTCAATTTCATAGGTGCCGGAGCTGCACAGAGCTACTCTGAACAAGACTTGAGGCAATTTGTGAAAAACTAACTGAACTTTTGGTGAGCACAGTACAAAACACAGCTAATCATGACCCTTCAGAGTATTTGAACGTTTTTCCACTTACAAGCTGACCAAGATATAATATGAGTTATCATAGTACATTTCAATTGAATACCTCTCTCAGAAGCATAAGGTCTGTCAGGGACTAGCCATATTTAACAAAGCTGGATGGCAAAAAAAGGAAAATATTCCTAAAACTTGCATGTGGTTATGTGGTTTACACTCTCTTGCAACTTCCACTGCCTCTGCTATTTACGTACAAAATACAGTAAGCTCAGAACTTTCAATGTTCATGGAAAAAAAAAAAAAAAAAAAAAAAAAAGACTACCAGAATTCTTCAAAAGAGCTTATCTGATATAGGTAGGTCTTTAACCTTTGCTCCCTTACTACATACAGAATGTGACCTCAGAAGCAGCTGAAAGCCACTTATATATAGAAAGAGTGGTCAGTGCTTTGTTTTCTGAGATTTTGTAGATAGATAAACAAGTACATGTGATATAAACTGTTCTTGCTTTATTCCAAAAAGTGATATGTACGTGAGGAAAATGAAATGTTTCATCTTCACATCCTTCTGATTAGAGTTGATATTCTCATTTAGATTCTAGATTCTAGATAATGAAGTCTCTAAGCTATAAAACCACAAATGCAAACTTTGAGGTGATTAAAGCCTTAGGCCTTTTACCATAGACCTTACTTAGGAAACTAGAACAATTTGATGCTAATAGATTTGGAAAAAGAATAGAGAAAAGAGCTTTCTTAATGTTTATTTACTTTTCGTTGTGGAACTGGTTTTGTTTACAAGTATTGTTCTCATTACATATTCTAAAAAGTAATGGGTGCTTTTAATTTAATTATATTCTATTGAATTACATTAAATTTAATTACAGTTAATTAGAATACTAGTTAGGCATGTGTTTCTACATAGTTTTAATCCGATGCTCAGAACCCAGGCCCAAAACCATGAAAGGATCAAAATGCACAAATTCTGATCTGGTCAAATTTTAGACTAGTCCTTCAGAAAATATTTCTTAAAAAGCACTGGGTGAATGTTGGGTACTTAAAATCTATAGAAGGTTCAATGTTTGTCATGAAGAAAAATATCTCTTTCGTTAAGGCCTGGAACAACTTTTTGCAATGCTGAGATATTGCCCTCTCTGACAAATCAGCCTGTCAATTATATTCCAGTTAAGGTCCAATGGTCCTTAAAAGCCCTGTTGTAAGATATCCAGTTTGTATTAATAAAAAAAAGTTCTACATAGAACAGAGAAGCTACACTGCTGTTTGCAACTTACACTGTCTCCACTATTTACTTACTTTACTTTCGTTGAAAAAATAGAACTCAGAAACTTTCTTAAAGAAAACTATAGCATGCAGATTTGATACTGTAAATTTTCATTCTATGCACTCATCAATGAGAGACATTTTACAACTATCTACATTTGCAAAATCGTACAGGGATAGTAAGTGTAGTAAGTGAAATCCAGAAGTTAGACATTTGTGAGCACATATCAATCTCCCTTCCTTGCTAATGTTTATAAAAAATATATTTTGGGAGGCACTACTAATCATTAGTGATGAGCGGTCACTGTTGTCTGTACAAGAATGTACCACCTGGGCTGAAATTCCTCCCTTACTCTTTTTCACAATCCAAACCTCAGCCAAGGCATTCAGTTGTATACTGGAAAGTACCAGGTAACCTTGTACTTAGGTATCTCTGACAGTTTACATCATAAAAACTAGACCTGGCGTTGCTCATACTATTTGCATATCATACTAGATTAACATAAAACTGCTTCTATTATTGTACATAAGTAATGCATTGTTTTCTACTGTTTTCCTAACACATACTCTGTACACAGATTAAACTTGATATTGAATAAAATGATTTGCAATGATACTCAAGGATGAGGAATAAAAATGAGGTATTTTACTCATGTTACTTCCAACAAGACAGAAAGTGTTGAAGTGTAGCAAAGACAATCAAATTACATCAAAACTGTTACACAGATTAACTGAAGAATTAAAAACAAAACAAAAAGAAGAGACTGTGTGATGTGAATTTACGATCGCCTTTAAAAACATAAAAACAATCCATTTAAAGTTTAACTTTCTGTCTGTGGATGCAGCAGCAACTACATGATGTTAACTGGAAAGATCTTGAAAAGGTCTTTTAATCTGAAAGTGTAACAAAACCTATGTAGTGAATTATTCTTGTTTTGTAGATAATTACCTTGAAATGGGTTCAAACAAGTGTCAGGAAACTTTTGCTTAGGAGCAGAAAACCTATTGGAAAAAAGGCCTTCTGAATTTACACTATTGTGGAGTATTTTTTACTGAATGCACTTTTATTTTAAATAAATTGAAAACCTCGGAAACATTTTTATGGACTTTTCTTTTACTGTGTCTTGTAAAATCCAAATCTAAGTTACATCAGCAGCAAATATCCCACTTATTTTTATAGTGTAAAGCAGTACCGCTGCTAAAGAATTGAGTCTATTAATGACAACTTCAAGATGAACCTGAAACCCTTGGAAGAGGATTTCAGCTATCTATGATCCAAGGCCGGTTTTGTGCAACACATCTGTGGGATGTGAAAAATTAAGTGAGCTAAAAGAATTAGGGATAAGAAATGTAAGAAGACACACAAATTTTAATAATTACAGGCATTACAGTCATAGTAGCTATTAGGAGCTTAAAGACACAGGAAGAATAATACTGTCTGGAAGGTATAAAATCATCAAGTAACAAATAATTGCAAGATGGTACCATGAAAACATCAATATCCTGCCTTCTTTGAGGAACAATGGACTATTCCTCACTGATAATGAATACCCAGCCAGCAGAAATTCACTGGGTGACTTTTTTGGGCTGGTGAGCATTTTAATGTGCAGCCTAGTTACTTGTAAATGACTTAATATCTGTTACACACCATAGAGAATAAAGAACTGTACATTGCAGAGCTGTACAAATCTTGCCTGATAGGTCTTCGTGTGCCACAAAAGTTATCCAGGGACACTGTGGTGAAGTAATAAGGCTACTCAAACAGGAAAGCACCATTACCTTTTCGTTCTAAAAGCCAAGTTCTGACAAAGGAATTAAAAGGTTTACAACTGACATCAGTAAAATAACATTTGACATTTAGTGATCACCCACTCAAAACAACTGCCTCTCTTTCTTTCTTTCAGGCCAGCTCATATGGAGGAGCACATATAAAATATTCAAAGTGCTTCTAGACCCATGGAGAGATTATGGAAAAAAAAAAAAAACAACCTCAATGAAAACCTTTGGTATCATAGAATCATAGAATCATAGAATCCTAGGGGTTGGAAGGGACCTCGAAAGATCATCTAGTCCAACCCCCCCTGCCAGAGCAGGGCCACCTAGAGTACATCGCCCAGGAACGTGTCCAGGCGGGTTTTGAATGTCTCCAGTGAAGGAGACTCCACAACCCCCCTGGGCAGCCTGTTCCAGGGCTCTGTCACCCTTACAGTAAAAAAATTTTTTCTGATATTCAACTTGAACCTCCTATGCTTCAATTTACACCCATTATCCCTTGTCCTATCGCTGGTCACCACTGAGAAAAGCCTAACTCCATCTCCCTGGCACTCACCCCTTACATATTTGAAAACATTGATGAGGTCACCCCTCAGTCTCCTTTTCTCCAAACTAAAGAGACCCAGCTCCCTCAGCCTATCCTCATAAGGGAGATGTTCCACTCCCTTAATCATCTTAGTAGCCCTGCGCTGGACTCTTTCAAGCACTTCCCTGTCTTTCTTGAACTGAGGGGCCCAGAACTGGACACAATACTCCAGGTGCGGCCTCACCAATGCAGAATAGAGGGGGAGGAGAACCTCTCTTGACCTACTAACCACACCCTTTCTAATGCACCCCAGGATGCCATTGGCCTTCTTGGCCACAAGGGCACATTGCTGGCTCATGGTCATCTTCTTGTCTGCCAGGACCCCCAGGTCTCTTTCACCTACACTGCTCTCCAGCAGGTCAGCCCCCAACCTATACTGGGACATAGTGTTGTTCTTCCCCAAATGCAAAACTCTACACTTTCCCTTGTTAAATTTCATCTTGTTTCTCCCTGCCCAACTCTCCAGCCTGTCTAAGTCTCTCTGGATGGCAGCACAGCCTTCTGGTGTGTCAGCCACTCCTCCCAGCTTAGTGTCATCAGCAAACTTGCTGAGGGTACATTCTATACCCTCATCCAAGTCGTTGATGAAGATATTGAACAACACCGGTCCCAGTACCGACCCTTGAGGGACTCCACTAGTCACACACCTCCAACCGGATTGTGCCCCATTAACTATAACTCTCTGACTCCTTCCTTTCAACCAGTTCATGATCCACCTCACTACCTGATCACCAAACCCATACTTGATCAACTTATCTACAAGGATGCTGTGAGAGACGGTGTCAAATGCTTTACTGAAATCAAGATAAACCACATCTACCGCTCTTCCATCATCTATCCACCTAGTAATTTCCTCATAGAAGGCTATGAGGTTAGTTAAACATGATTTACCCTTGATAAAACCATGCTGACTGCTCTTGATGACCCCCGTGTCCATGATATGCCTGGAGATAGTGACAAGAACAAGTTGTTCCATCACCTTTCCAGGGATGGAGGTGAGGCTGACCGGTCTATAGTTACCCGGGTCCTCCTTCTTGCCCTTCTTGTAGACTGGAGTGACATTTGCTATCCTCCAGTCCTCAGGCACCTCTCCTGTTACCCATGACTTACTGAAGATGATGGAGAGTGGCCTAGCAATGACCTCCGCCAGTTCCCTCAGCACCCTTGGATGCATTCCATCTGGACCCATCGACTTATGGATGGTAATCGACTTGGTAAAAGCAAGCAAACTAAGCAAAATACTGACTTATCCACTAGACTAGACATGTTGAATAGTATAAAAAGATCAAGCTGCATATATTTCTAACAGACATGTTTACTGTTGTTAACATTGCAAGAATGTTCACATCTATGAAAGTTCAAATTCTACTTTAAAAATCTTGTGTCAACACAACAGAGTATAAACATTCCAGCTGTTCTGGAGCATGCAAATGCCATTTATTAAAAGGTCTGAAGAAAGTTGTTTTTTTTTTGAATGTTACACAAGCCTGAGGTTTCACTAGCTCCATGAGAACTGAATGAGTACAATAAGCAATATGAAACACTTTCCCTTTTTTTCTCTAAATCTATAACAATGGACACAAATGAGGGCAGATGTAGAAAACTGAGACGCAGATAACCTCCTAGTATGACTTCAGGAAGTAAAATCTGTCTGGATTAAACTTTTTTACAAAACTCTTTTTGAGAGAGAACCAGATTTTCAGAAAAAAAAAATTATCCCTATCACCAAAATTGACCACAGCAAATTAGACAGGTTTAAAAAACAAACAAACAAAAAAGTAATAATAAAAATTCTTTTCACTATGTAACAATATTAGTTGATGGAAATATTTCTTTCACCTCCTCTAAAAATTTAGGCTCTTTTTTTTTTCAAACAAAACAATTCAGAAGATATATTACTGTGTTTTAAAATAATATAAATTTTTCCTACATTCTGTTCTCTCTTGTTTATGAACACCTAGTCATCACAGTTGTTCTTTATAACACAAAAGGAATGAACAGAAATAATGCAATGCTACTGACAGGTTTTACTACACAAACAATACCAGCTTGCAAAGCTTTGCTTCTTGCAAAGTAGGAAGAACTGCAATCTTAAACTGGCAATATATTAATATATATAAATCAAAGAAATACTGCAGTTCAAAGGAAGGACATTCCCAATAAGTCAAATTGAATTTAATCAAAAGTTTGCAAAAAAGGGGCAATAAAAATTAGTAATTAAGATACCTAGAAATGAGAGGTCACATAAGGAATTAAGCTTTTTAAATCCAGGGTTAGTATGTGAAATGATGACATTCAAGACATATCTGAATCTTTTTCACTCCCCAAGCTCACATCTAAAAGATTGAAATAGCAGCTCTGTTCTTGAAAAAGATTTATCATCTACAGTAGACAACTAAGTCTGCCCATTGTAAGAATTGTGTTAAGATAAATAGCTACTAAACCAAACAATTGCACTTGGCCAACTTTATCAGCAATATTTGTTCTGTACATGACTTTATTTTGTTTACATTTAAACATTTGACAGAATAATATTATTGAGGGGGATTTTTTTTCTGGAAGATTGACAGAAAAAAAAATTCAAAACAGCAAGTATTTTTTGGTGTGAGTCTGTACCCAGGAATCTTATTCTTGGAGTTTGCTAACAAGCACAGTATGCATTCTTACATAATTCAGCAGCAGTCCACAAGCATCTAAATGTGTGAGCATCTAGCAGTTAATAGAACAAAACATTGGTTGGTGCAATACAACTGGTTTATCTGTGAGACACAGCTAACACTGCAGAAGACAGAACAAATCACAGACTGATAGTGAATTATCCTTACATTCAAAACAAATCCTTCAGCAAGCTTTTAATAAGTCAAATTTTCACTGATTCAACTAGAACCATAGACTATACAATCATTTTTGCAATAAAGCTGCAATACATATTGTTATGCCTTTGGAGAAATAAAATTGCTCATTTCAACTAATGTTTCTTTTTAAATGTGCTATTTAAAAATTGTCCAATTTGCAGCTGCAGATTTAAAGCATATGACCTGGTTTTCCCTGGGATTGTTCAGAGCTTTAATTCATTCCTTTTATGAAATTTTCCATTTAATTATGTTCACTGTCAAAAATACTTAATTTCTTTTTTCACTAGCTAATTATTTTTTGCCATTGTTATCTCTTTGCATATGCGTAATTTTTAGTTTTCAATAATATTTCTATCATTTAGTTTTGTATCTTACCCTATCTTACCCTTTCTTTCATGGAATCGTTTGTCATGTTTTCATTTGCTTTATCTAAGTGTTTCCTTTCAGACATTTACTCTTCAAGTCTGCTTTGCTGTGCTGCCTTTACAATTCCTGTTAGAAATGTTATTTACGTAGCCCTGCCATTTTTCATTCTGAAAATTATTATAAATTATTATAAATTTCTTTATAATAACTTTGTGAATCAAGGCTTCAAAAAGAAGTCTTCTTAACGATAGTCTACTATTGTTCTTCAAGTTTCTGAAGAAGTATTATGCTTTTCATTGCAAAAATATTTTGATGCAGTGAATGCTTATTTCTTTTCTGGTCTGAGTCTGATGTAACTTTTACTCTGTAAACCTTTTCTTTTTACTTTTATATATAGCAATACAACTTTATCTTGTACAATAGCTTCCCTACACATTATGGGTATGTGGTGTTCCACAAAGTGTGGAACACAATTACAGGACCCTAAAAATATGCAAGGCAGAAAAGAGAAAAAATACGTTGTATAAAGTTCTCTTTCAAAGATGATGTGAGCATTAAATTAGCAAAGGGGGCAGGGTAGGAGATTAAGATTTACTACTAAAAGTAGAAAATGAAGTATACAGGAATGTTTGAAATAACAGGTTAGTACTGAGTATAAAGTCTTCATTTCAGAATTATCAAGATAGAAAAAGGTAATAGAAATGGTATCAGAATAATTAGTACTAAAGCTGCTTAGAAACATTCAGCACACAAATTAAGGAGCATCATGATGCACTTGATGTTGAAACAGCTGCGAAGTATGCAGGACTGATTAATACTGCTTTTTGATGCTTGAGGAAGACAGATGCAAGAGTTGAGTCATAAAAGCTAGAATTATAAAACTCACCTGAAAGTGAAAGGACATTGCTATGGTGGAAAAAAAACAAACAAACAAACAACAACAAAAAAAAAAAACCTAAAACCAAAATGTACAATTGTGCTTTTGAAACTTAACACAAGCCAAGTGATATAACTCTGCGAAGATATGGCAAATGTCCTGCAGGAAGGTGGGAGGGAGGAAGATGGGAGAGAAAGAGATGGAGAGAGATAGAAAGGGAGAAAGAAAATGGAGGAAGAGGGAGGAAGAGGAAGAGGGAGGAAGAGGGAGGAAGAGGGAGGAAGAGGGAGGAAGAGGGAGGAAGAGAGGTGCCAAGGATCCAGTGGCACCTGCAATTTTTCTTTTTCAGGAATTTCTTTTGATTCCAGAGCAGACAAAGGTCCGATGCAGGGTAGCAGCTTGGTGATAGGCAACAACAAAGGAACATATTGATGTTCCTTTATACACTAGGTTTCCCACAGATCTCAAGGCTGATTCAAGCCCCTGGAATCTTGCCTCTTAGGAGGGTCTCCTCACCTCACTAAAAGGTCATTGTTTGACCATCCGATGGTGTTAGCCAGCTTTCTGGGAGCCTCAGCTCACTGCTGGCTCCACCTGGGTGAGAACCTTCACCCTGCCATTTCAGTCCATGTGAGTCTAACTCAGATTGCCATTTGAGGCAAAGAAAATTCAATATTCCACTGAATGGAACCACACAAATGCTATAGTAAATATACACATTTGAACTTTTGATAGTTTATGCTTCCAATTAGTATTTCAACATAAAGAATATAATTAGTGATCATTACTTAATCTTGAAGATTTAGATAAACCTTTATAGATCATGAGTTCCTGTTTTCAGGTTTGACAAAGAATCTAGAAATCAGCAACAGAAAAACTATCTTGTTTTTCTAAGACATACTGTTGTTTGGTGTTGACTTAGGTATGTTGATTCATTGCAAAGTGATAAGGGTATGTATTACTGACACATCATGAGTCTTAAGTGAAGGTAATTTTTTTTTTTTTTCAAGGAACACTGAAAATACTCGAAGGGTTTCCTTAAATAAAGATTAAATAATGAATCCAGCTGCTTGTTCACATGATTAGTTGATCAGTAGTGAATGAATTTTAAAGCAGTTGCAACTCCACATCAGCTGTGACCTTTCCTGAGACTCCTCCCTTAGCGTCAGAAAAGGGATTTGGCTTCATTCTGTTAAATAGTGATTTGATGTCAATCATGCATGGAGCCACACAGGATCAGACTGCAAGTTACTTGTGAAGAAGGAAGAAAGCTTAAATTATAAATAAGCACAATAAGAATAAATTAAATGATATTATGACTATAAATATATTTTCCTTTGCATAGGAGTAATGATGTGGGTCTATTATGATAGTTTTTGTGAAGTAAAAATATTATAGGTAAAAGCAATATTCAAAACTTGAGATTCCAAGCAATATTGGACCAAATGACCCTTGACATCCTTCTCAACCTAGGATTCTGATTCCATGATACGTATTCATAACTTAGAAGAGAGAATAAAATTTTCTGGTATTTCTAACAGGGAAAAGAATAAGAAAAAAAATATTTTACTATCTCAAGAGGAAATACACTGCAAAAAGAAAGCCATGGATGCTGTACAGGATGGACTGGTTTGGAGACCAAGAAGTGTAAAACTATTTGAGAAAGAATTAATGCATTTCAATATTCTCTTATTCTAATATATTGTTAGGGATGAAAAATAATGAATGGCTAAAATAAAATTATACCAGGAAATAAATAATTTATATCTGAATAGGAAACTGGGGAAAGAATCCATGCAAGGTGGAAAATTAATATAAAGATGCTAGGATCGAGAGTGATCTTGGACAGAATGAGGAAAAGAAAAATACTTTTGCCCATGATAGCATTAAGATTACAGCCAAATGGAAGAAATGAGTGAAAGGATTAAGAGAGAAAAACATGGAGAGGAACTTAAGTGTATTTTTACTTATACAATTTTTAAAGGAGTATTTTAAAAGGAAATACAGGTTGAGCTAGTGTTTTCACAGCAGTGAAGACATAAATTTTTTTCCTTCTGGAAGTGGAATTTTTTGACAGTATGAATCATGGAGTACTGTAAGAGAATACTTTTGCCTACTGTATATTTGAGAAATTATTATAGTACTTGTAAAATAAGATGTACCTACCAGGAATCATATACATTTGTAAGGAAGTAAGTAAACATTTAAATTTACCAAGTTAACTGAGTTCCCTTTGACTGTAAGAATTAATATGAAATATAGAGTTGCCCTAATAGACCAAAACACCTTTATTAATACTTCCATGCAGATGAAGTATTTGAAGGCTAACAGTTTCTCTCTTCTGTGAGATGCTGGAAGATGTTGCCATTTTCACCCTTTCTAGCCCGTGCTTTAAAAATTAACAGCCATTTTAATTTTTCTCTTTTACTGCTTTTCTATCCAATATGGAACAGACATAACATAATGTACTAAAAAATGATATTTTACTGGTTTTTGTCTTTACAAGAAACATTCTGTGTTCTCTCCCATTTTGCTACCTTTAATATTCATATATAAATTATTTATTTCCTGCTATAATTTTATTTTCACTGTTCATTATTTTTTAACCCTCACAGCAATAAATTAGAATAAGAGAATATTGAAATATAAGAATTTTCAAGTGACATGAATAACTCATGAACAGAAAAGTTCACAGGTAGTTTAAAAGTGGCTAGTATCTTTTAAGGCATGATAGAACAAAAAATAAAAATAATAATAAAAAAATCCCGTAGCTGTCTAAATTGCTTATTAGCAGTTAGGTGACCTTGGTACCTGTCAACAGCTGTGTTAATGTAATCAAAGGCTGGCCAGTATATACAAATTAAACTGAGGAATGCTGACTACAAATATGCCCTGTACATTTTAGCACACTGAGAACTGACATCTGCTTCCATATTCTCTGTTACATTGAAACACGCAGGTGAGAGATTACAACCCACATTTCATAAGGAGTCAATGGACCCAGGTGGAAAGAAAAGAGTGGGGATTTCCAAAGAAGAAAGAGTTCAGAATGACCAAAAATGTTTAAAGGAAGCTCACTTTAAACATCTGTATGCAAAAGCTTGCAGGCTAGAGGAGGAAACAGAACTCATGAGGACACAGAACTGTTAAATCTCCAGAGTAATTCAGATGCTGTGTGACAGCTCACCTGGCTGGGATGTTATGATAGATGAGAACAAGGAATGATGAGCAAGGAAGATGAGGAGGTGAGTGTGCCCTTCATATGAAGGAGTTGCTTGGATTTATGAAAATCCCTTGTGGGGTGCACACCTGACTGGCTGAAAGCTTGTGGGCCAGGATCAGAGGACAGGCTATTTAAATTGACATCATGGTGAGAGCTTGTTACAGACCACCTGATTAGGGTAAAGAAGTGAAGGAAGCCTTTAAACCACTGACAAAAGACTTGCATCACAGCCCACAACTCCTGTGAAGGACTTCAGTCTCTCTGACTCCTGATAGAAGGGCAATGTCATGGAATCAGTCAGGAATATGTCTAATCCCCAGTGGTGATACACAGCAGTGTTCTCTATTCACTAACAAGGAGCAACTGATTATTAATGAGATGTTTAGTGGAAGTCTTTGCTGTAATGGAGTTCAAGACCCTGGGAGAGTGAGGAAGGTGAGTAGCAGAGTGCAGACCTAGCTCTCTATCTTTAAAATATCAGAGTTCAGCTGATAAGCGTAAGGTAAGCAGGAAATGGTAAAGGAACTCAGAAAAAGCTGGCAGGTCGTTAAGGACAGCATCTTCCAAGCACAGCAGAAATCCCCCTCAGTACTCAGGGAGATAAGTAAACATATCAGGATACTGACTTGGCTAAACTGGGAACACAGCCAGCCAGTGCTAAAGAACAGTATAGAGGAAGTGGAAGCAAAGACAGGTAGAGCTTAGAAGCATCACCAGGTAGGGATGGTTACCAGAAAGCCAAAACTGAACTCAAGCTAAGACTTGCAAGGGAAAACAAGCAGAGTTTCTACAGTTGCTAATATTAGCAGTAAAAGGCTGACCAAGGAAAACATTGGTCAGTTGATGAATGGAGTGTCTGATTTAGGGACAGCAGCCAGACAGGACTGAGATACCTGATAACTTTTTTGTCAGTCTTCATCAGTAAGTACTCCCAGGTCTCTGTGGTTAGTAGAAGGGTTGAAGAATGAGCTGAAGATCTTTAGTTGTACAAGTTTAAAATTTATGTATTATTTGCAGTACTTTGGATATTCTGTAAATTGCTTTTTTTTAGAAAGTTCTGAACTAACATAATGGTATAACGTTTAGGATGGTAAATATGAACATAAAGCATAAATATCTACTGCTTGTTTCCTTTTACACCAACTCTTCAGCAGCATTCTAATAATGCTGAAGACCTGATCTCTACAACTTTTCTGGAGTTCTAAGGGACAGGTAACAAAAACCATTCTCTCTCCAATTTAGATACTAAGAATAATTTAATAGTGTTAAATTTTCAAGGTTTTACCAAGACATAGTAATGGTTTCAGATGTTTTTCCTGCTAGGAAATGTTTTTCCCGCGAGGGACCCTGATTGAAATATAGATTTCCCTGGAAGTCATGCATGACTTAACTAAGATATTAACCTGCAACAGCTTGAGAAGTAGGTACACAGAGTTCTGAGTCAGCCTAGCATGGTAAGGGTAATTTTATTTCTCTTTAAACTAGATTAGCCAACAGTCCTGTTATTGCTCCCTATATCTCTTCTTATTTCAAATATATATAAAAAAAGCATAAGCAACCTAAGGCCATAAAATATATTTTAAATCTATTCCCCTTTAAGAAATTCCTTTTATACAACCATACTTTTATATCTAAAATTAAAGGAGAGGACAGAAGACTTCAATTTTTACAGGATTTTGTCACAATATTTGACTCTGCTATTAAAAGGTAAAAGATAGACTCCTGATAGAAAAATAAGAAACAGAACCATTTTTCTACTAGTCCAGTCTGGTTCCATACATTGTGATCAATACTAGATTGAAAAACACTCCATGTATAATCATTTGCACATTTCTCATGCTATTCTCTTCACATCACCAAGCCCCCTTTCAGTAGTCTGCATATTAAATAAATACTGTGCAATTAATTGGTAGCTGTTCAGGTCTCACACTGTCCTTTTATTAAGTGTACAGCTTTTCCTTCAATACAGCAAAAATTCCCTCTTCTGAAGTCACAGACTCATATTTTTTTTCACTACTATACTTGAGAATTTCAGTTATTATCAAGCATGTGAGGTATTTCATATTCTGCTCAGAGAACAAATCTTCCCTTTACTGTCTTCTGTATGCAGATCACAGGTATCATTTGTTTCAGATTTTTTGTTGTGTTTGTTTTTTTTAATACTGCAAATTTACATTGAGCTGTAGGTAGACACTTTAGGTACAGGATTTTTAAGGCACTGCTTCCTTGGTCTCACTCCTCTGAATTCACTGCCTTCATTCCCTGAGCAATTCTGCTTGCCTCTGCCTGCCTGCCTGCCTCGTATAACTGTGAGGGAACAGGGAAAGAATGCCTGTGTGTGAATGTGTGTGTGTGTGTGTATGTTCAATGAGAGGAAAGAGGGAGAGAAAAGGTCTGTCTTGAAAGTCCTGCCCAGCATTTCTTAGGAAATTCATCATGCAGCAGAGGGGTCTTAGCAGAAATAACCTCCTTTATTTGCTGCATCACAGCTGAAGGAGCATGCTGTATATTAAATAGCAATCAATTCTTTTGAAGAAGAGAAAAAATTTATCACTGCAGTTATATTCTGTGTCATTAAATATATACAAGGGAGCTAAACATGGATCCAGTAATGCTTATATGCCAGGAAATAGGATGGCTATTTAATATGTGAGTGTTTTTAACTTATTTGTCTATGATTTTCTAACCTTTTAAAGAACAAGCTGTAATCCCCAGTAGTCCAAATGAATGGCACACAGTGCATCAATGCTAATGATTGCATGGATGGTATAAACTACTGCAGTCTGCAGATGCATAATGCACACCTGTGGCATTTGAACTAATGAATTCATTTATATCAGTGGTGGGTTTTCTTTCTCTTACTAGACAAGTTAGAATAGACACATATTATTAGCCAGTCTGCTAACTGTAGAGGAGCACTGAACCTCACCATCCAGAGCTATATTTTACGTCTTGGAGAACAGGGTATACTAGCCATTTTTCTTCTCTTTCATCTGACTCTGAATTCATCTTTTTTTTTCTACCCCCTAGCCTTACTTCAAGCCTAATTTCCTTACTGAAGTTTCACATTAGAAATAAAATCCTTTTTCTTTCTTCAAGTTTTGGCTCACACATTATATTCAGCTCCCCCTGCATATTGTGACACCTCTCTCTGAGGCCTATGGTTCCATTAATTTATTTTCTCCATATAACAAAGGCTTTATTTTGTCACCTCTGCATCACAGTCTTGATGCCGATATGTCACAGGAGAATATTTAAAACTATCCAAAGTTTTAATTTTCCTGTCTGGTATGCTATAGACCAAAACAAGAAAAATAGCAGTTTTGAGAAAACTCCCATACAGCTACTGCATCTGTCATCTGGAATATGTAAAGTGCAAAACAAAGCCTTGATTTTCTTCTGAAATTCAGTAAGTTCCTACTGAACAAATGCAGGCTGTAGTTTTCTTTAACATAATGTAATTATATAAACCAGATAGATTACTCAAAATAAAAGAGGGAAAGTAAATTATTAGGAACTTTTCAAGTATTCGTTCCAAAGTATGTGAAATAAATCTCCCTTATATTTTTTTCTAATCTAATCTGGTTCACAGGTATTAAATTAATTTTCTGAAAAATATGAATGGAGGCAGAATCTATGAATGGTACGAACATAATTCATTTCTATGGGACGGAAAATCTGATCAGAGGTACAGAGAAATAAATACCAACAAAATTAGAAGCAGACAAACACCTCTTGGAATGGAGGCATTCCATATCATAAGCCCAAAGTACAAGTATTAATAAAGTGTCTGTACACATAAATTGGGCATTATATAAATGTCATGGTTTCTGCTGAAAGCCTAAAAGGCAAATTTAAAAGCTGTATCTTTCTGTTTGTAGTAAGAGCTAAACAACTCCCGTACAAACCCCCAAAATCATACCATCTAATATATCTTATGCCCTTGGAAACAATAGGAGCAGTCAGCTCTTTTCACATCCTTTTAAAAAACCTTTTAATCTTTTTTATGTATTTTTAATTTTTTTTCCTTCTTCTGCCCACTCGCCTACACCCTACTTCCTCCATCTCTCCTGGGCTCTCTCGAGCTAGTCTGATTCAAGAGGACATTTCCAGCCCAGTGATGTTTCTGTAACTTATTCACTGAAGGGACTCCTTGAGAAGCATTCCCACTTTAGGAACCATTCCCACATCCTGCCACTGCCATTCCATGTCTCCTGCACTAGGGATGGTTGGCAGCAGACCATTGGTGGGAATGACACTGGCACAGAAGCAACACCAGGATCAGTGAGCCACAGTTGTGTCTTATAGCTTTAAGCTATTCTGATGTCAAATATTGTTCATTCAGAGACAGTTCAGCTCCAGCTGAAGTCAGCAGGAGTCTTCCATGGATTTCAGTGATCTTCATATAAAGCCAGGAGAAAGATAAACCTTCTTTCTTCCTTGTGTGAGCAAGATAACAAAAATGGAAACAGTAATGATTGATTATGTAGGTCATGGTCAGTTCTGTGAGCCATGAATTATGTATAATGTATGAGGCTAACCCTAAGGAGAGGTAGTTTGTAATGGGATGACTAATTCTAGGTCCTGGGGTACTTGTTTTGATCATCTTGATGTGAATAGCTCTTGTGTTCTGCTGGATCTTGGTAGGACAGAGACAAATTTAGAAGCAAGTTTTGCCTTAGACACTAACTCACAGTGTCTACAGACTCTAATGAAAATTGATCTGACTTAGGACACAGTTTTGCCTTTACACTTTTGAATTTTAGTAGAATATATATATATATATCCTGAGGTGTTATGTTCACTTTTCTGACATTATTTATACTTCCAAGTCATTATTTTTAACACTTTTAAAATAAATATGCACTCTGAGGAGCAAAATAAATTTAAAAATGCCTGTTCTCACTATTTTTAAAGTATTCCTTACATACATTGTAGTGCATGCTTATGTAAGAGATTTGCTTACTAGAAGTTGTGGCTCTTAAAGTCATGATGTATATGGCCTTAAAGAACAACTTAAAAGTGCACCTCAAATATAATTAAAGCATTAGGCCTAAATTATGCAGAAATATATCTCTGTTGCATTCCTTAATAGATACAATATTCAAAACAAACACAACAGAAGTGAAATCTGCAAAAGCCTGCAGTTGCTGTACAGTTTAATTATCCAGTTGTTTTTTATTTGGCTTTTTGTTGTGCTCTTCTGCAAACCATGTTGCCAGCAGTGGGGAAAAGTAAGGGAGTTAGTAAGAAAATAAGCCTTCCAAGCATTTAGGAAAGCCTGTGTCCTCTCCAGAGATTCTTGATCTGTGTGTGGTATTGCAATAAGCTGTTCCTTTGGCAAGAGGAGGTATGCTAGGTGGTTCACACTACACAATTAATTTACAAGACTTCAAGCTGCAACAGCTGCAGCTCCATTATTTGCTGGAAGACAGAGGGAGTGCATCCAAGTGTAACATAAATATACAAGTCAGATGTGCCTCTGTCAGATACCATCCT
Organism: Phaethornis superciliosus; assembly: GCA_023637945.1. Taxonomy (NCBI): domain Eukaryota; kingdom Metazoa; phylum Chordata; class Aves; order Apodiformes; family Trochilidae; genus Phaethornis; species Phaethornis superciliosus. The sequence continues at coordinate 72,123,605 of JAJQWJ010000003.1, read as the reverse complement.
CAAAGACATTTCACTTGGAATGACTGACTTGAAATATCCAGATATTATTTCATACAGAGAAAATATAACAATGAAAGCAGTGTATTTACAGTATACATAGAAGATTTATTTATCCTAGGATGCAACAAGGTAATATGTTAAAGGATCTTTTAAAGGACATAGGTAAAACAATCTATTTGTTTTGAACTTGTATTTCCTTGTCAAGAATTCAGCCTTTCTATTTTGCATGGTTCCAGCTATCCAGCCAGGTGAAAGACAAATTGTATGTATGACTGTTATTATTGAAGATTTGCTTAATTTTAATAGTATTTGATTATCAAATATGTGTTTCCTCATGCTAGGCAGAATACTGGATTACCAGTGTATGATTAGAAGTTCTTTCCTGTTAAGGTGTCTTGGCCAGTCATGTTAGTATGAAATATGGCATGTAAGATGTATCTGAGAAAAAAATATGCTAGAGGTAGCAGTTTCTTTGTAACACATTAGTAAATCCCAGCTTAGATCTATAAATGGTAAATTGCTTTTATTCCATTCAGTGCCCTGTTCCTCAAGTTAAGATTTTTTCAAGATAAAGGATTTGGCAATATTATGAACCATTAAGCAATTGCTAACCAAGTCAGGACCATGGAGTGATCTTTTTCAGACAAGCAGTAGGCTGGGCTCAGCTGTGCAGATTCAGATTTCCCCCTTGACTTTAGCTTTGGACAGCAGCATTCTGCAGAGGTTTTTTTTTCCCCAGCATTTTCCTGCTTCTTTATAAACATTATGGATTCAGGATTCAGACTTACAGCAAAGCTAGGTGGTGGGTGAGATTTCTGGCAGCAAGTGTAATAAATTTATGACATTAATTGAACGGAATTAAATTTATTTATCTTTTTACTTGCTCGCATACCAAAAAGGAGTAAACATGACTGAGATTCTAAAGAGTTTTGAAAAGAGTTTCAAGATCCCATTTATCCTTTTTTATACAGATACCAGAATTGTTCATCATTTTAAACAGCATTATTTACATGAGTATGTGCATAATGATTATATTCTAAAGAGTCTAGGTAATTAATTTTGGGCTAATATTTTAACTTTGCTATCCTTTAAATTTACAGGATTGCCTATCACTTCTGGCTAAAAGATGGCAGCTCCAGTAAAATATTATAAGATCTAAATATCTTAAAAGTATCCTCTATTTTCATAGATATATTTAGTGCTATTCTTTATAATGTATGTGTTATATGTATGTATATAAGTTTACATATATACATGTGTAGAAATCTAGGGAAATATGCTCTAGAGATATTACATGAATTATTTAGAAATTAGGCTATTTAGAAAAGATTCCATAGACACAATGTGACAGTCTTCACTGCTAAAGGCAACAGTTTGGTTGCTGTAGCTGTGATGGATTATACAAGACACAGTAGGCTTAAATTTCAGCAGTATAACTGAAGGGCAACTTTCCAAATATTAGGAAAAATGTATTTTATTATATTTAATAACAGAATTATTAACCTTTGCTTGTAGCTCATCTAGTAAACAGTTTTAGTGATTAGCCAGCATGAAAAGTTCTATTTTCTTAACTGGATGCATAAATCACACAAAAAGGTTCTTTTACTTGACCACATAATAAAAAAGCAGATGTGTGATATAAATACTCATAGTAATCAGTTAAAAAAAAAATTTCTATAGCTACATGTTGCAATTCCTTCAATCTGTCATTATCTGGGAGAATATACCTCTTATAAATTTATCAAATATTCATGAAAATCTAATTCACTGTAAATAAGTTAATAAATTAAAAATAAAAACAAATATTTGATGAAAACATCTGGCAGTGTTTTTGCAGCTTGAGTTATGCTTGACAATAATTGAAAAGAGCAAGAGGGATCTGATAAATGGAATATCCACCAGAGAAAAGGAGAAATTCACCAGCAGAAAGACAAAAGAAAATACGTCTGACTTGGGTATTCTACTTCATTGTAAGTTCTACTTGTTAATTGCACTTAAAAAATAAATCAGTAGCCAAGAAGTTCTGCTGATATTTATCATTGTTACATTATTTGACCTCATGTAAACTAAGTGCAGATGCAGACAGTTATTTCCATTTGATCATTTGGAGTATATCTAATTCAGAATTATTTTTATGTATGCATTTGCATGAAAATAAAAAATTATAGAGAGCTCATCTTCCAGCACTAGAAAATAAGCAAACACACTCCAAAAAAAGCAAACCAAAGAAGTTAGGTGTTATGGCAATAATAATAGAAACAGTATAACACCCTTTAGGTACCATATTTCATGTATTTCTCACAGGGTCAGAGATGTGGAGAGATATAGTTCATGTAATTGCTGAAACTTCTTTTAAAAATATCTATTTTTTCATGTACTTTGAAATTCAGAAAATAATTAATATGGGAAAAGATTTTGTTTATATTTTAAACAAGGTATATGTTTTCTGTCTAGGGTACTCGCAAGATCACTTGTTATTCTGGTATCAGAGCAGCTAAATATTAAGGCAAATAATGGAATCACAGAATCATAGAATCATTTGGGTTGGAAGGGACCTTTAAAGGTCATCTAGTCCAACTCCTGAAATGTCCTTGTGAGACATAAAATGGATATTTACACATAAAAAAATGAGACAAAATTGGATTGAATATTTCAGTTACATGAATCTTGCATTAATTAAGTTTTCACAAATGTGGTACACCAAGACAAGTCATATAAACAGTGTGGTACTTGTCAGCCAACAGAACCACAGATAAAGTTATCAAAATTACACTTCTCATAAGTGAAGAATTTCACTGCATCTATCAAGGAAACGTAAATGCTAAACTGGTTTCTTAACTTGTGTAGGTTGTGTCCCTGAGGGCTGCTTCAGATAGGCTTCTTTGATTAAATTATGGAAAGCAATCCAGAAAGAAGGAAGCCTGGTTTCCAGAGCTTTTACCTGGGAAACCTTGATCCAACTTATCTGAAAGAAAACCTACTGAATTTAGAGAGAAAACTAACCCCAGTGGGTGTGGAAGTGGCTTTCCTTTTTGCGTAAAAAGCTAAGATAAGCAGAGTAAGAGTTAGAATGAGTGAGACTAAATACATTGTCATAGGGTGTGTGGGGACTGAGCATGAAGGAAAATCCCCAAGTGTGTGGGGAGGTGTGTAGCCACTGATGTGCAGCAGTGGCCTCCTCCAACCACTCTTCACTCCTGCCAACCACACAGGTCCACGCTGGGTGTGCCACGTCACTGCAGTGCCACCTTACTCTCCAAAGCTACAAAGCACCCCCGCAGCAGCTTCTTCCTTGCCTGTCACCCAACCTGACACATCAAGTGGGTCCTCAGGAGGGGATTCTGCCAAGGGTGGTCCAGAAAAGTTGTTTAGACACAGGCAAGCATCCTCCCCTCAACAGCATGCATGACATTTCACTGGGCAGACATTGACCAGGATGGGTGTTTTCCTCACACACAAGGACTGTGTCTGGGCAAGAGGACCACAGCCCAGCTAGAAGCTGGCTCTCTGTGAGTTGAAGCAACCTCAAGCTTAGCCATCCACAGAAGTCAGGTATTTTTGGAGGTGTTTCCCCAAAGGGCCACAACTTTCTCTAAGTATTGCTTCCTAATTTAGCTGCTTGGTATAAACCACCAGCGGCCATGTTATCAAATAACCTTGGGCCAATATCGTGGAATTCCTCCCTAAAGAAGTCAATTAGTTACTGTTACTTACCACACTATCATCTTCTGGTCTACTCTCCTATGTGTGTTACTTGGGTGTAAAGACATTATTAATCCACCTGTGGCTCTTTTTTTTTTTCCCTTTCTGTACATACCCAAGCCACAAGAGGAAGGCAGATGAGGTCCAGAGTTTTGGGGAAGTTTTTCCCAACAATTTCTTCATTTGTATTCCTCAGTGCATACCATAATTTTATGCTAGGGAGTTGGAGACAATATCTAACTTCTCTGAGTCGTACTTTCAGGCAGGCTTCATGCATGACACTTGTTCAGAAATATTTTTCCACTAAACAATATCTACCTGATGTAAGAATTAAATATTCCTTTGGCTCTAAGAGTGATTTCTCTGGTACTCTTCTTGTTACTTTGAAGAAGCCTGTTGATAGTACAGCAATGAAAATTCCCAAACAGGGAGTAAAAATAGCTCACTTCTGTTATGGAAAAACAATGTTATGATACAGTCCCATTTACTGCATATTTTCATAATTTCTTGGAAACTATTTGCTGCTACAACTTTTCTTTAGCTGAAAGTACATTTGTATACAAGTATATTCATGCAATTATGTGTATCCAGCAAATTAATAAAAATATTTTTGTCAATGTCAATAACAGCACAAAACTACTACTTTTACAGCAGATGGACTTTTATAGTCTGAGACTCAAAATTATAAGAAAAAAAAAATTAGCACCTGCTAAATACTTTGGGCTTAAAAATAAATGTTTTGACAGAAAGCTTATTCACTCAAAGACGAAAAGGCTGGAAAGCTGATTGTTAGTTGTATAACAGCACTGTATAATTTGCCTTTGAATGAAAGTTTAGTAGCAGGAGAATGATTCATGATCAAATGTCTGGAAAGGGAAATTGTTCTGTAGTGGTGAATGTTCAACAATAAAAGCAGGTTTAACATTGACAAGACCGAGTTTTTGAAAAGGGCTTAAAGGTATCTGTTCAGATAAGAATTAATCTCTCATAAATGTTTCACAGCTACTGAAAAAAATACTGGTAATTCAAAAAGTCAGGTGCCACAGCATTTTATTTCAGTAACTATTATAAAGCTAGATAAATATGTCAGTATGTGTGTTATTTTGCTAAAGTCTGGTATGATCATATTTCTCATTTTCTACAATTTCTAGTCCATTTTAAAAATTTCTTTACCATTTTTTTAGCTTTCTCTTCTGTGTGGAACACTCACATAAATAGCAAATAAAATGAATACCACACCAAATTGAATCCTAACCCCTAGAATCTATATACAAAATAGACCATTTGCAAAACAATTAACCACTGATTTTTCTTCTTTATCCTTAATCAGTGCTTTATAACTATGCAGAAAATATTTTATGCTAATGTAAATATTTTGGTAACAATGCTAAATTAAATAAAATTTCATGACAAAATACAAGCATGTTTAGACAGCAAACTAGCCCACCCAAACTAAATTTTCAATTCTTCATGTTGTGTACCATGAGAAAGTTTACCAAATCTCAATTTTTTCTTACTTCAAAAGGTGCTGTTGAATACATCTGAACCATCAAACTTTCTTTTTAATGATATAGATACCATTGAAAAATACCAAGATGTCCAATGAAGAAAACAAATAAATAAATAAAAAAGAATAAGGGATAAAATACAGCCTTTTCTTACTTCTACTCTTCCGTACACCTCCACCAGTGCTTGACACAACATTCTAGGCTAGATGGATGCTTGTCCTGAATGATCAAAGCTGATTTCATGTCTACATGCTAAATTAGACTATCTCTTTGGAAAACAAGCCAATTTTGCACATATATATGTATATACCTACACAACCTACACCTACATGTGTATATATACACGTGTATATATATGTGCATATTTTATCCATCATGTTTTTTTCTCAGAGGTATACAAAGTAAAGAAAGGTAAAATATACTTCAATAAGTATAGTCTAATAATTTTCTCTTTCCTTTCAAAGCCATCTGTCAAATCTACAGTATCTGTTATGTCTTATCAGGGAAGTAAGATAGTATTTTAAAAAGGACGTGAGCTTAAATGTCATACGAAACATCTTGGTTTCTAAAATCACCAATATATTGATTTGAAGTATATTCTTTTGGTAGTTTGGAAAAAAAAATGTCACTGTGAACATGTCTGTATCCTGACACTTTAGGAGCAGCTAAACAAGAGTTTTCTGTCCTTTGGTATATTTTCTAACTCTTATAGAAACAATTCCACCGAATCAATGCTAGAAAATCACAATGAAGATTTTCCTTGCCTTAAACCAAGTTAGTTAAGTAAAAATATGAGAAATAGAAATATCTGACTGTTTTTATTTCTGTTTGTTTCTATTTCTAGGTCAAGAATTTGAATACTGTAGTGAAATGACAGCAGAATACTGTTTAATGCATACTCTGGCCTTCCAACAACGTACAGAAAAGTTATGGCCTCAGATAACTATGTTCTAAGGCAGCAGTATTCAAATTATAGCTCTTAAGGGACTTCACTATGGCTCTCATGGAACTCATATGTCTCATTTGTGTTCCTTTTGTTGTATTTTATTCCTGGGTAGACAGAACAGTAATAGCAGTAACAAACCCTGTGCATAAACATACCTACAAGGGAACACTTGATCAGTGGAGACCCACCATGCAACCTTTTTAATTAAGAGGAAGATGCAGATAAAAAAGACATATGTTAGACACTTCTCTGACTAGAAATGCATATGTGAATAAGAAAAAAACCAGCTCTTCTTTTGCGCTTAAGGTCTCCTTACACCTGACTAGTTAGGTGCCTACTAGTCATGCCAGTAGACAGTTTTAAAAAAATCAAATTTTATTATTTCAGAATTCAGGTTCTACTTGCAAATGAGCTTCTCTTTGTGCAAGTGCAACTCAATTTGATCTTCCATGTCTATCTCGACATTTTTCTTCATTTATTAACATTTGTCCTGAATATGACTTCAAAGGCTGGCAAAATGACAGCAGTGTCCCCCACCATGAATGTGGCTCATTTTCAGTCCTATCTTGCAGGTTTCTATGACTCCATGAACCTTCAGTACAGATTGAAAAGGAAGATAGAAAATGCAAGAGGGCTGTACATAGTAAGAACCTGTGATTACTTTACCAAAACATATTTAATTCTAGAGGCAGAAAGATAGTTTCAGTGAAGTTAATATAGGCTTATTCTGAAGTCACTGCTACACTCCTTTGTCTGTGCCATTACTGAATTTTTCAGGTCCTTATGCACACAAACTTTCTAATGATCTCTGCTTTGTTCTGATAAGACCCCACCTGGCAGAACTGTGTCCAGATAGAGTCCTCAATGCAGGAAAGACATTGAGTTGCTGGAGCAGGTCCAGAGGAGGGCTACAAAAAATTATGAGAGGGATGGAACACCTCTCCTGTGAAGAAAATCTGAGAGCTGGGATTGTTTAGCCTGGAGGAGACAAGGTTCCAGGGAAGCCTCAATACTTAGAGGGGGGCTATAAGAAAGGTCAAGAACAAACATTTAGCAGGACCTGTTGTAATAGAACAGGGGGAATCATTTTGTACTAAAAGATGGCATATTTAGACTAGATTTAGGGAAGAATTTTTTTTCAGCAAGGGTAGCGAAACACTGGAACAGCTGGCCACAGAGATGGTAGATGCCCCATCCATGGAAATATTCAAGGTCAAGTTGGACAGGGCTCTGAGAAACCTGATGTAGTTGAACATATTTGCTTTTTTAACTTTCCATATATATATATTTTAATTTTCCATATATTTCCATACACTTTATCTTTTGTGTTTGCTTGTCCCAGATGCCTTGGCTTATTTTTATAACTGCCTGTAATATCTGTTGAAAGAAATATTTTAACCCTCATCATTATGTAAGACAGAACCATGAATATAAAATAATGCAGGGCTGTACCTGTGGAAAATGAAACATAATTTTAACAAATTATCCATTCTTTCTTTCTGTGTTGTTTTGTTTTTTTTTTTTTTTTCCCATCAGTTGGAAATGGGGTCCCATCCAAGAGAAGACTGTGGGCCTCAGTGCTGGATTACATGCAAAAGATGTCAGCAGTTCCTTAGCACTTTGCTCCCGATCCATTGATGCAGACAAGCATGGGCTTAGCTTAAAATATAACCAGAGCTTAATCATCTAACCAGAGACACATGGTGTGATCTGAGCATTTGACTCATTTCCTTGAGTAAGAGAAGAAAGGGATATTTAAGAATCTCAAGGTCAGCAGAACTTGTGCCACAAATATACTGGCTTCAGAAAAATATAAATCATAGAGGTACATGTTTATCCTTTATTGCAACACAGAGGAGAGATGAATCTTTTAGAATCACAGAATGGCTTGAGATAGAAGGGACCCTCTGCATGGGCAGGGAAACCTCTCACTACACCGGGTTACATCAAAATCCATCCAATCTGGCCTTGAACACTTCCAGGGAGGGGGTAGCCACAGCTTCCAGTCTTTAAAATCTACAATCTGAAAAAGTTATGTTTTTCTTAGATCAGATCTTCCCAGGATTTAAATGGCAGGTAAAAGAAAGAAACATGTGAAGTCCAAAATAAAAAAAAACAACAATAAAACCAACAACATTCCATTCACCCTCATCACTCTGAATGGTCTTGAATACCAAAAGGTATAGAACTGGGGGTAGGGAGAGGAGGAAAATTAAAATTAAATACTTTTACAGGTTAGAAAAGTCCTATTTATCTATTTTTCAATATTTTAAGTTCTGAATAGAAACTTTTACACTCCATGTAAATGAAGAACAATTTTTTATTTTTTTTTTTCATAAACCTCTCTGGGTACCTAATGTGGTAATTTAAACACAATTTGGATTTTTCTATCCTGGGTAGTTTGGTGTCAGTTTTAAATTACAATTTTCCTTAAGACACAGGTGTGTTCTTGAATGAGGTACTTACAAATTTTATAGACAGTTCAGGGAATGTCACATTTTGGGAATGAGGAGAATAATTTGTATCTCTCTTCACTTAGGAATGGTAGGCTCTGAGCACTCAGTGATCCACACTTCCCCCACCAAACACCTGCTGAAAACACATTTGAGCCTACAGATCCTGAGTGGATTTGTCCTCCTGATCTTATGCAAGATATGGAGGGAGAAAAATTCTATCTTTGCTCTGTAGATATCATTTTATCCTATTCATTCTTTTCAAAGTTCATTCATGGCTGAATAAATACCTGTTCTGTAAGGAAAAATAAAATCTGCTCTGATGTTTACACTAACAGACTCTACAAATGCTATTGCTTCCTCAGACTCTAACTGCAATGCAAGATAGCTTAACATTTTATTTTAAACCTCAGCAGTGTGAAAAAAAGGAAGCTATATGGCTTCAGTGGAATAATTTCATATTACAGTAATGGAGGAAGGAATTTCAGTGTTCATCACTGTGTCAGATACTTAAACTGAGATATAAGAATTATAGCTGCGTGCCACTGCATGCTCAGCATTGTTTGTCATTTCATAGGTATATCACTACTTAACACTTTTGTTTTACTTTATGATTAGGTTTGATGTTTGTGCTATGTTGCAGTGCTGAAATCCCTATTACAAGGCACTATTTTATATGCTTAAAATGTGTCCATAAACTCTCTTCTAGTTGTACCGTGTCCCCCTGATCATATTGTATCATGCACATCTATTGTTCTGCTGTTGTTGTATTATTTTACTTTTTTTTTTTTTTAATTGTGGTAATTACCAAATTTTCATTAGGAATTTCAGAAGTCTATCATCAAAAAATAAAACCCAGAAAACCCAAACAATGAAAGTCTAATACATTATTTTTAAAAAGCTTATGAAACAGTCTCTGAAGCCTACAACAGAAGCATATGAACCTCATTTACTGCTTGCATTTTATAAACTTCAGCATCATAGTCAAAAATACTTTGTCAAAAGCCACTGTAAGAGTGAAAGATAATTTATTCTACAGTCTTCATGTCACATGAATAAATAGAGTTGATCCAGTTCTCTTTTTAAACAAAAAACTTCACTGTTTACTTATAGTCATATAATTTAAAACTGCGACCAGTGTGGATTCTCCCCACAGGACAGTAGAGAATTTCTTCCTACCAAAACCTCATTGTGAAAAGTAGGGGAATGAAGGATATGTCCTTGTTTTGTACCTTAAATTCTACTACTCTCATGACAGAAAAAATAGAACTGATCTATAATAATGGTTAAATAAAAACTAAATTTCTTTTACTTGCTCTAGCTCACCACTTAAAAAATAATTATGGACAATAATAGATAACAAACTGTTCATTTTACAGAATAAGTTCCCCATGGAGATGCAGTGAAGACGTTAATAATTAATTAAGCAGCCTAACTTGGTATTATATTTGATAACCCGCACATATACAAAACCCAACTGATGTTGTTTGAAATTTTTTCATAAATATTTATAGATTATTGCATTTTCCTTCTAATTTTTTTTTCCCCAAAGGAAAGGAAAAACAATTTGTGTGTTAATTTTAACTTACTGGTTTTGTTCGGCTTCAGTAGTTCTGTCTATAAATAAAGATATTAGATAAAGCAAAACACACATATCCTATGTTTGTTAATGTAAAGAATTTAGTTAAGGAATGCTCCTGATTTTGTAGTAATTCAGTTACATTTCTATCTACCTATATATAGTGAAAAGCAGGCAACTCAGTGTTTCCATTCCCCTTAAATCCTATCTTTAATATTTATTTTGTTTAGATTCTGCTGCCCCCTACAGAGTAGTTGAAAATATTTCAGATTTTACAAATCCAAGGATTGCTGTTCATCATTTTTCAGTCTTACCTAGATAAATAAATGCACAGCTTGCACTGTCTCCTAGTAGAGCTTTATTTGTTGTCATTGTACTTTTTGATGTTCAGCATGACCTGTAGTTTAAAAAATCTTGCCACTTTGTGATGTATTAATAAATAAAAATGATAGGTGCTGTTATTGAACTACTTAAATAAGATGAAATGTATTTTACATCTTTCAAGAGAACAGAAAGCAAGTTTACTAACTTTTGAGTCTCAGGAAGTTAATTATAATTATATTATTAATTAATTATTAGTTAATTATATTATATTAATCATTAGGTGCTACTTGTATACCACTATTTTTTTCCAGAATCTACTATCTGTATAAAACAGCAGCAGTTGAATGCAACGATGCACTTAAGATTCTAATAGAATACAGTCAATAGGACAGAGGAGAATAGAAAACAGTCTAAATGTAAACTGTATACTTTCAATTAGAGTTCAGAAATACAACAGGCTCTTTGGAATCAAAGGAAAAGTAGCATTTGTACTAATGGATATTCCTAAACATTATCTAACTAGATAAATGCAAGACCTGGGTCTTACTTCCTGCAGATAACCTTAAAGGTGAATAGGAAAGTCACTTCCCCATGGATGTGCCCTGGCTGTTTCCATTGCACTGTATCTGTCCATCAGTTAGGAGATCATGCATGAAGGAGAGAAATCTGAGGAATCTTCCACCATATCCTGCCCTTGTAACAGTGTGAAGAAAGTAAATAAGCTGGAGATTTCATACAGCCTGATTAGATCCCTTTGCACTGCTCTGCTGAGGTATAAGCTGTGTTACCTAGAAAACAGGATTTAAGGGGAAAAGAACAGTCATGGATGTGCTTGAGTTTTTCTTATGAATACTTCCCAAAACTCACATAACACAGGAATTCACATACCTATGGCTACTGAGAACATCAAGGAGGTAGGACAAGATATTAATGACACTTCTCAAACATCTTCAGGTTTCCTGTGAGTTTTCCCAAAGGCTCAGAGAAGTTACTATTCCTAAGGAGACAAGTACAGGTTACATCTTCCAAGGCATGTGGTGAATGCATTATGGAGCATAAAAGTATATGAGCATAGCTGTTTTTTCTTTCTTTTCTGTGGCTTAAGGTTTCCCTTCAATATTCTTTCTGAATATTCTATTTTTCCCTGTTCACATCCTTTTTCTTCCCTCTTCCAATATTTTGACTAAGTTGCCTGTCTCTAAGCACTTACTTTTTCTCGCTATATCTAAAAACTCTCTGTGCCTCCACTGCTAGTATTGGTATTATTTGTACTCCTTGTTCTACTCCAGATGACCTAAATAAAGCTGATTATTCATATCAATACAGTCTGATAGAAATTCAGATATTAGCCTCTGTAAATGGTATCACATATTCAACCTTGAATACATGATCAAGGTGTTTCTTAGGAAATGGATGCTTTTGTATCTCTTGCAAGGTGCCTGGTAAGATTGTATGCCGAGATTTTCAGTACTTTGAATTCCTTCAGTACTTTAGGTACAAATTCATGTCACAACTAAATTAATCTGACACCTGCAACTATGGCTGAACTTGCCTGGCTATCTTTCACACTTGACCCAAATTGCCACTACTCTTCTTATTCAAGTTCCAATGTTCCTTTGACAATTTGATGAAGGGATGAAGCATAAAGAAAGAAAAAAAAAAAAAAAAAAAAAAAAAAAAAAAAGAATAATTAAGTCCTTATTAAGTTCCTAAAGTTTCTTCACTGTGTTGTAAGATAATCACTACACTAAGATCAAAAGAAGCATGACACTTTGAAAGGGCAGGAAAATGATACCTACCTTAGGTATAGACAGATATTTCAGCCTCAGATTATAGGCCATTGCACACACTTTCTTTCCTACTCTCACTCCTAAACAAAGCCTCAATCCTTCAATGATTTTTGGCTGTGGTCAGCATTACCCATAAACCATCCCCTTGCCTAAGGGGAGGTAAATGCCTGGTTGAACATAATTAATTTAATGATTTTGAAAAGCAATCCTATCATCTTCTGAGAAGGGATTTGGATTTATTTTCAGTTACTTGTATACTTAATCCCAGCTTTTTAGTGAAGCCTTTGCATATTATTTATTTCACAAATAAATAACAAATGAGAATTAGCTGTAAGTGGGTAAAAGATCCATGAAGATATACTCAAAGGCATTAATGTAGACTGTTAGTTAAATAAGCATCATAAAAAGGTCCTCCAAAAGTCAAAGGTCTTTCTCAGATGAGCAAAATATTTGTCTGATAATATCATTGGCTTTGGCAACCTCTGCATCACTAATGTAAAAAAGGCAACACTATGTGAATATAGCTTACCCAGAGGAACTTGCTAGACAGGATTCCTTTGAAATAACAAACTGTTTGCTTATGAAATATATTTCAATATTTTTGCATCTGTATGTTTAAAGGATGAATGCATTTCCTGGAGATAGGAAAAGTGAGCAGAAAGATGGAGAAGAGGCTTCAGAAAAAAACAAGGTTTACTTTTTGGAGCCTTAGGGGTTTTTGCCTTTTTTTTTTTTCCCTCAGAAAGATGTTAAAGGGGAGGAAACCCCTGTAAAAATATCTGTTAAATGTATGCTTCACCTTTCATTCCTTTTCATTCACTCCTCTTAATCTAAGAATCTGTCATTCACTCAAATAGGGCATTTATTACCTGTGCACATCAGGAGTATATATGTTCACTTCTTCACAAAAAATGTAATTTAGCATACAGCACTGGGCTTTTAAAGCTAAAAGCTTTGAAATTAAATCACAAACCTGACACTTTTCTCTGGTTTTAACTTGACTACTTTGAGAGAAGGAACTGAATAAGGAAACAGCTTTGCAAGTTTCATTTAATACTTCAAATAGACTAAGTGCAGATTTTGTAGATTTAAATATTCACATTAATATTGATTTGCAGGAGTATCAGGGAAGAAAAACAACACCATTAAAAAGATAGAGACATAATTCCAATTATAGTTGTAGGTAATGAAAATGCCGCATTACTAAAAGCTACAGTCTCAGATTAGAGAGGCTCAGTAGTGATTCAAACCAAGTGCAAAGATAAAAGGAACAAGAAACATGACACTGTTACAAAGCCAGAACCAATAAAGAATGTAAGCATTTAAACAGTAAAATATTCCTTCCAATAAAACTGTGCCACTATATGGAAGAACACTCAAAAATTTATTGAGCAAAGGACTGAAGACCTGTAGACAATGAATAGGTCCTGGATACCACTTTAGACTTTCAAGACTGTTTCTATATTTTACATCTTGCTCTTTAATTTAAATAATGAAGATTCTGTTGTTCTAGGAACTGGGTGTGAAGCCATAAATCTCCCATTAATCATTAGGTTACAGCCAGTCTCGTGCTTCTCTTCATTCTTCTCCCTTACTTCCTCCCATGTGCTCAGCCTGTGTCAGCGAGATTAAGGCTTTAATATAACCCTAAAAGCTGAAAAGTACCACCTCACCCAACTTACATTACAGCCTGCTCAGAGAAAGAATTTTAACTGAACACTGGTAAGGAAACCCCTTAGAATAGGAATTCCAGTAGCGTTTAGGTACAAACAATGTGGTCTTGCAAATCAGGTGGTCTCATGGCTGGTGTGATCTGTTAAAGGAAGAGAAATGGAAGATTGTGCATTGAAGTCATCTTAGGGGCACAAGTGTGCATTCCCCACAAAGAAAATTTATTTATTGCAGTGAATGTTTCCTATTCTGTTTCTGACAATTACCCAATTTTATTGTTTTGATATCATACAGCTTTAAGAAGAACCAACTATCCTCTATGAAACAATTTCCTTGCTGTAATCCAGAATATTAATATTTCACTGGAAGACATTCAGACAGAAACTAGAGGAAGTGATTTTGCTCTCCAGCTGATGAAGAACTGTAGAATTTTAGAGTTCAATGCTATTTTGCAACTGGATGCAGCAAGAATTCTTTTTCAGACTTCAAATCTGTCCTTGAGATCACCAGATACAAAATAATACCAAATTTATAGTTTTCTCTACAACTCAGGATTATAAGGAACTGATAGTCTTAGTCACATCAGAGAGTGATATATGCTTCCTGTAAGTTGAATGACCCTGTCACAATTTAATGCTGGGAGAACAATAAAATGAATGGCAGATGCTCTCTATTAACCCCTCTCCATTCCCCTACAGGGAAAGGAGAGAGAATAAAGGAGATTTAAAGGTTTGAAACTAAATTATACAGCTCTAGTAAAACAGTAGTGATGAAAAGGAAAATAATGATATACAAATATATGCAAGCATTCACAAATATACACTTTCATTTACATTACACTTTCACAAATTTACACTATCATGTCACACCCCAAAAAAACACTCATGTCAGCACTGAGGCTGCACAGCAGGCCCTGGAAAAGTCCCAGATTGGGCTCATGGAGTCAGCAGCAGATGGAAGCTGGATGCTGGGGCACACAGATTCAGGAATACACAGACCAGGATCAAAGGCAGAAGAAATGATGGTGTCTTCTGAGTATGCCAGCTATGGATGAAAGTGGGAGGCCACAGGGATGGCTCCTGTGAGAAGCTGCTGGGACTTCCCCTGGTTCCAATTCTGGCTCTGCCTCTGGCCAAGGCTGAGCAGAGATGGGAAGCAGGATGTACCTCTGTGAGTAACATATTCAAGAAAAGGAAAATCAGCTACGTAGTTTTAATGAAACAGAGATGACGAAAAGGAAAAGTGAGTAAATATATACAAGTACACACACAGGCGATATCCTCTTCTCCCAGTAACACTTCCCTCACCATCCAGGCTGCAGGGAAGGCCCTGGAGAGGTCCAAGGCTGGGCTCCTGGAGTCAGTGGCAGACAGGAGCTGGATGCAGGAACACACAGATTCAGGACAACATAGATTGGGATCAAAAGAAGAAGAACAAATGTAATACTCCCAGGATGCCAGGCATAGATGACTCAAAACTTGAACCTCATGATCCCTCAATTTTATACTGAGTATGATGAATATGGGATGGAATATTTTGGTCAGTTTTGGTCACCTGTCTGATCTGCTCCTCCCTAAAGGAAGATTGTATGTGTGACCCTTTCACTTCCTTTTATTTCTGGACCATAAGATGTTTTTCAGAACTAAGCAATGACCTTGATTATACCATTCTCTAGAAATAAGTAAAAACATCAGTAGTTATCAGTCCTAGAAGCAGACACTGACTGAAAAACATGCTGTCCATTTTGACAAGTGTGCTACCTAGAAAACTTAAATTACTAAAAGAAAATTGGTTCTATCCTGGCTTAAGCTTGGACAAACTCTAATTTTGGTTTTGAAAGTTCTTTCAAACATTGGTCACATTGCGTCTTTCAGACCCTGGCAGACACTTGATTTGTGTAAAGATCAGACCTGCAAGCATATAGGGTGTCTATGCAGCATTAGAAATAAAGATGTACAGAAGGAAATTCCTCACATATTCAGCTCTTACCTTCTTTTTCTACAATCTCTATCAATGCAAAATAAGAATGAGGTTTTGACAGATCAGGGGCAGGCACAGAAATAACTGCAGAGCTATCTTTATATATGCAAGACTACTGTTAAAATAATTTTTTACTTGCATTTTTGAGGCATTTAATTGTGTCAGTTTGGTTTAATTTGCAGCCTTTTTTCCCATTATTTTGCCGTTAGTATTTTGTTTCAATTATGTGGTTCATTAGTATGGCCTTAGTAGTTCCAAGTATGCAAATTTTACATCTAATCTAAACATTTTAGTGATGCTCATGTTTCCTTCCCCACCTCCTTTTTATGCTGTATAGAATTACCTTTTGTTAGACAAGTTATTTTGATGGTAGAATTGGATTCTTTTCTGGTAAGACTTTAATGAAAATTTTTGTATTCAATGAAACTGTTTCACTTTCTAATTTGTCTTTCCATATATTAAAATTTCCATAAACCGGAAATTTGGAATATTCAAAAAAGTACCAGAATATATATTTAATTTAAGCTGCATCTCCCTATGTCAACCTGCTATATTTAGTTACTTTTTATATGGATATGACATTCCACATATTATACAGAGTTATAAGCAATTGAAATAACAGTGCATGATAAACAAGGCCAAGTGTTGTAAACATCATATGCACAAGATGCTGACTACTTATCATAAATGCACTGAAAAGCTATTCCTTTCTTTTAATAATTCAGATTTTAAAAGTGAAACCGTAGGTTTAGATGTGAGTGCAACAACATAAAAGATAAGCTTTAATTAAGGGAAAGGATTTTCTGTGTCTCAGTGCCTCAGTGAGGAATATAGTTGCCTTCGTGAGGGCAAGAGGTCTTCTATTCCCTTAATGCATCCCCTTGTGGTTCATAATTTTAGGTAATCACTGCTCCACCATATCATCTCTCACATTTAGTTCTGTAGTTTGACAGACAAGATCACCTTGATATGCAAAACCAAAATGATTCTCAATCAAATTTACATATGATATAGACCAGTGGAAGACCCATTCAGCATACAACATTCTTCAGAATTTCCTGTCTTGTCAAGACACATATCTTTTTACAAAAGATGGAGTAAAAAAATAAAGATAAAGTAGTAGTCAGAAAAAAGTGTTAGCCAGTTAAGATCACATTAACTCATTCCTGCTGATATTAAAGATTTTTGTGTGTTCCCAGGACATGCAACAGAAAGTAACACTTCTTAGTTGTCCAGGAGTTTACAAGTCCAGTTTTAACCTAAGAACAGATGAATATTAGGTTCATCTAATAGGCTAATACTAATAGGCTAATACTACTTGCATGTCCTTGCAGCAATCTGTAGCATAGGACCTCCCTGAACTACAAGCTTTGTCTATATGTGTATTCTTAAGCAGTTCTCCATGACCTCAGTAACTTAATGTGCTATTGTCTTGAATGTATTTTTCTCATAAAAGCCATTCTAACACAGTGAGATACAGACCACAAGTGTACACTATGTGAAAAAAAAAAAAATTGTTTTATTTGTCCTAAATTTTCTAACATGAGAAATGGTAATCAATACTGTACAGAATTTCTATATCATTAATTACTTTATCTACCTCTCTTCTATCTCTCCTGGATTTCTTTTTTCTTGATTAAAATTTCTAGACTACAATAAATGTTCCTGACCATACTGTAGAAGCTGTAATGCCTCTTATCATTGTGTCATATACATACAGGTGTACTGATGTTATTTTTTATAATGTGTTGCTTTTTTTGGACAAATTGATCTAAAAATCTAAGAGATCCTATTTTCTAGCTCCTCAATAATTACTTCCTGCCAGAAGAGATAGTTGTTGAGCTTCCCCAGCTAGGAAACCCACACATATATTAGAGTTATGTGATATGAATTTATTAATTTACTGGAGACTCTTAAATGCCTTTATAAAGGCCTAAGTCTATGAGTCTTTCTAAGCTTTTGGGACACAGGGAACAAGTCAGTATCTATAAAGAGTGATTTGGGTACAGCTACAGTATAATAAGAATATGCCTTGACCAATACAGGGATTTCCTACTTTTTGTACTTTGGTATGAGAACACATAGTAACTTACTGTTACATGCATGGCTTCATAGGAAAATCACAGACTTAGAAGGAAAGCCGTTCCAAGTATGAGAGAGGAAACTGCAACTGCAGCTGATACAGAAAATCTGTATTTGGGGATGAAGGAGTCTCACAGTACAAGGCAGGCTGGAGCCAATCCTGATGATTAGGGTGTGGAGCAAAAAATACATAGTTTGAGGCCAAAATGGTTGTGTTTTTTTTTTATTTTATTTTATTTTTAGCCTGGAGAAAAGCTGGCTGAGGGAGATCTTACTGTAGTCTTCCATTTAAAGGCGACTGCAAAGGTGTGGAACCAGACTTCCCCCAGAATTTCACAGTGAATAGCAAGATACAAGTCACAAGCTTCATCAAGATAAACCTGATTGAATGTAAGAAAGAAAGATGGACAAGGAGTGCTTAGGCACTTGAACAAATGGGGCAGAATTGCTGCAGAAAAGCTACCCTCAGATATATTCAGAACTTAACGGGACAAAATTGTGAGCAGGCTGGTCCAGCTTAGAAGGTAACACTTTGAACAGGAAGTTGTCCTGAATATCTTGCTTAAGATGCATTGCTGCCTGTTAGCCCTGGAAGTAAAAGACTCTCCCTCTGGCAGCTGTGGCCATTAATATTGACATAACAACCTGCAAGGGTTCTTGGCCATCTACCTTCATCACTGGTAGCTGCTGAAAATCAGTCACTTAGGCCACTGATGACTAGAATATGTTGGAACAGACAAATGTAACATAATGCAAATTATAGGAAATTATGAAAATTACTTGTATCCTGAATTTAGTTCAGGGAAATAAATCATCCCCATCTTTGTAGTTATTCACTGAAAACATCTTTTCAATAGAAACCAAAAGCAGCTAAGATTCTTAACTGTATTAAAAAGAGTTCACTGAGATTCTGACACTGAGGTATAGCTTTTCCTATGATCTGGCCTGCAACTATTTTATTTATTCTGGTTTTCACAGCAAACTTAAAAGAATGTTCCTATTGATTTACTGAGTTAAAAAGTATTGCTAAAATAAGTTTTCTATCTGCAGAACTTCTGATGTTTTAGTGAATTTACTAAATAACCTCACTCAGTATAGGATGGGCTAGGTATCAGAATTATGTGTTGTTGACTGCTTTGATAATGAGTTTTGTTCCAAATTTCAAATATATATATTCTGCCTTTTCACCACATATATCCATAAGTGCTATACACCCTGGTTTTCACAAATTGTCAGGCATATTTATTGTGGGAGGGTAGCTTTCTGTTCCCAGTTCCCTTTCCATTTAGAATTGCTAATTAGTTACCTCAGTTTAAGATGATATGCCATAGATTGCAAATTATTTCAAGAGAAGTTATAAGCTAGATGAACAGAAGCTGAAAAACAGGTGTTTGCCTTTTGATTGGACACAGTGCTAGAAATGAAGATAAAATAATGGTTGCTGAAGAAGAAAGTTGAAAGAAATCTTTACTTCAACATGTAAGAGCACCCAGTATGCTTGAAATTTTATCAAGAAAGCATGAATACCACCTCTTTTTAGAGATCTGAGTGGCAAAACTAAAAAAATATACCAATGAAAGAGTGGGATACTAGCATACACATAGGATTTGACTGTAAAGTGTACACAGGACATCCTTCGTACTCTAAAATTTGGGCACTGTGAAGGAAGCAGGGGTCTGAATTACACAGTCAGCTAGGGTCCCAGTCTTGAAGATGAGCTGTGTTCAAATTTGAGGTTTTAAATTCATTGTGTTATGTATTTATATGATTTGCATGTGTAGTTTTAAACAGTTCAAAGCATGGTATACTTAGCAGCATGGATGAAAACTTTTCCCTCTAGAATAAGGTCTACATTCCGCCAAGTCAAAAGGGATGTGAAAAATCCTTTTGCATCTAACAATTTTACTAAGAATTAGCTCTTTTAAAATTATTATGTATATAGGGCCAGAGAGAATTTGATCATGGTTTGATCGTGTTTGATCGTGGTTCCTTTAGCAGAAATGACTCCCAAAAGCCTTGTTGGGAAACTTTCCTGAAAGACAGTCTACCAAGTATTATCATGTACAGTCTCAAGACAAGTTCTCTCTGAAAATAGAGAAGATAAGCAAGAACTTGTATCCTTCCTTGAAATTTTTTAGTCACTTATAAAGTTATCCATCATCATTTTCAAAAGCATACAGCAACTTCTCTGTCTTGTCAATAATACCTCCTTGAAATTTCCTAGGGAAAAAAAAAAAAAAACAAACGCAAACAAACATACAAAAAAAAAAAAGTAGTAGTGTGAACCTTCTTCCGTTGCTCAGTTTTTTGTGGTGCAGAGCACAGAACTACAATTGCTTCAGCCTGTATCTGCCCCTCTGTTCTTACAGAGATTGCTCTCTGTCTTTCCAGAGAGAACCTGGAAAGCACATAAGGTTGGGAGTTTAGCTGAAATTGGACTGTTCTGAAAGCTGCAAGAACTCTGGCCTGAAAAGTGCATATCAATGATATTTGTGTCATTTGCACGTTATCCACAGCATTTGAGACACTTGGGCTGTGTGACTCACTGTGCCTGGGAATTAAATGTCTCCAAAGACAGAAAGAGACAGAAAAATCTCTAGGTCTGATGCAATATTGCTGATAGAATTGTTATCCCTGCAATGGTGTTGCATCCCACCACTGCTAACAACAAATTCAACTGAATTGTTGGATTAGCTGAATTGCTAGTACATAGTGTATATCCTACAAATGCAATCGTGTTTACAAATAAACATTACATAATTAATTACTAAGGATTTTCAGTACTGAATTCTTGAGTTTGCCAAATTTAACAAAAAAAAAACCCCAAATTAACACATAATCAATTTCCAGATCACTTTTTGCATACCATGTTTAGAACTCTTTGTCAGATATAAGTGGTTTTAGTGACACCTTTGGCAACAGCCCATCATAGCATGAATGAAAATAGACAGCATTATTAATTATTAAATTATTCGCTTACAAGAAAATCTTGGAGCACAAATTTAGAAAGCAAATTTATGAATTTCAGCTATTCTTAAGGACTTAATAGGAAGATACAATTATTTCCTAATATAAACAAAGATCACTCCAGCTACCTATGGAAAGTCTTTCTTTTCCAGGTAGGAGCCATGATTTTCTGTAGTCCGCTTTTCTTATTAAGAAATAGAATTGTGTTGGGAGAGCTCTTGACAGGGCATGAGATCACTCATTAATACAAAGAATACCAAGTAATGCAATAAGCTGAGACCTTTCTGATGGAAAGACTGGAGTTTTGCTATAAAAAAGAAATGTCATTTTTTTATCTTTCACAATCTGGCACATAATGCCATATATACCTAATTCAAGCTTCACTACCTGGAGTAGGATAACATTTAAGATTATGACATCTAAATGGAGATGTCTTCATGGTGGTATCTTTAGTTCCTGTGGATGACTATGCAGCAGGGATGTGAAACTTGCTTCAGTTTCCTAAACAATATTTTATGGGGTCATTTTATGTGTCCCACAGTATTTCACCCAGCTTCTAGCTGCAACTGCACCCACATTTTGTGCGTGTCCTATAGGTCACAGGGTCAGATCTACTAGCTACATGGGAAGGTCTCAGAAAACTTCATATGTCTTTTAGGCAGCTACATTTAAAGACACAAGGAAGGCTAAGGTGGACAGCTAGAGCACAGGTATCAGTTTTAATAGACCAAACTAATACACAGAGACATAGAGAAAACTTATGCCTTTTTGAAGTGGTAGCCAAGACCTTGGATAATGTCCTAGGCCATCATCAGTCATACTAAATCCTATGCGTGAGCACCTGAATAAATTCTTAAGTGCTCATGTAAAATATTGATTTATGCAGGGTACAGCCACCAATGAAATTTACAAAATCATTCTGCTTTAAGGTGAATTGATTGTCTAGAGATATTTGCTTAATGCTAAGAATCTCCTTGTCAGTAACCTAACAAATATATGCTAATTTTCCTTATTTTTGCACCAAATAGGAAACAGATAATTTTCTCAAAATATGTATGAATTGTGGTTTAACCTAAGTGTGAAAAGGAAGAATATTTGAGAAATGTTTACAGGTTCCACATAAATATCAGAGTTTATCAGCCAATTTTAAACTGTGGTCACAGTTTCATAGAGTGTGAGGATATTTCCTCAGTTAAAGCAGCAATTGGTGACTGAACAAGGCAACTGTTTAAGATTTTTTTGTTCATGTTTTGATAGCAAAATAAATTATTTGGTCCCAACAAAATAAGATTGCAGTACAACTTTTGCCTTCATCATAATACTTTTTGAGCAACAAATATGATCATGCTCACTTTATTAGAACTGCTTCGAGAATTAGTAATAAGCATATGTAGCAACTGTTTGTAGTTCTTCTGATTAAGATAGACAATACTATTTTCCCAACCATTCTCAAAGTGGCTGAAAAACTCAGTGGCAATCATCAAAAGCTCTAGATAAATTAATATTCACAAACCTGATAAATCAGTCTCACTGAGAACTGATCTGGAAGAATTCGTCCTACAGTATGGAGTAGTTAGCTGTCTCTGTCAGATCCATGCTTTGCTTACTCTTTAGTTTATTTGGAAATATAATGATTAAGATAAGAAGAATTCTCAATAGCTTCTGAAAATTGAGGAACAGAGGAACAAATGAAATATATCTTCATTCAAAATTATTGTCTATTGTTGCTCAAAATTAGAAACAATTTACAATGGAAATGACAATTAAAGGCAATTCTTCAGCTAGGTTACAAGTAGACCATATTTGCTTTCCAAAATAGCATTGTTTTGTCTTTTTCTGTTTCTTTCTTTTTTCTCTTTACGCTTTCCATCTGCTGACTGGTCACATCAGAAAGAGTATATAATAATAACTAATCACTGATTTTCAATTTATTTTAAATTTTTATTTCCATAGTATTTATTTAGTGAATGTTTCTTATTTACATGTGGTTTTAACAATGGAATAATTACTGCAATATGGCACAAAGCCTTTTTTTTAGTTGGTTGGTTGGTATTTTTTTTAGTAAACTTTAAAGTATTTTATAAACCATGATTATTTAAGTCTTAGATAAATTAGATAACTAAAAAAAAAAAAGTTAAAGGAGACAGAAGCTAGATTTTTTTTTTTGTCAGCTTTTCTTTCTTTTAACATAGCTGTGAATCCTACTGGGACACATAAAGACAGTAATCACGAAGTTGATGCTGTAGTTTACTGTTCCCAGTAAATACAGAATGAAAATTAATATCAAATTGTTTATGCTTATTCCACTCCTCAGACAATACTGTGCCATGCCTGGACAGAAGACAAAAAATTAGGAAAAACTAAATGAGCTTGTAATTACAATTTATCCACACGATGGGGGTGCATATACCACTTTTAAGATAATTGATTATTATTTTCCAAGATTTTGAGTATTCAGAATAGTTTCAAAGCAAGCTACAAGATTCGTTTCAATATTCAAACCAGTGTATATGTTCTCTGAAATATATATTCATCTGGAGACCTAGGATAATGAAAATAAAAAAGATGTTAGTTTAATGGAGCAAATCGAACGCAAAACACATGGAATATAATTTATTGAAAGAAGAGATAATCAACTGCTTCTCAAAATTAGAAAAGGAGGGAAAGCATCAGCAAGAAAATGACTGGGTAGGACATAGCTTTTATGCAATGAATGGGTGTTGACTGGACCAGAAAGGATTTAACAAGAAAGAATGTCTATACATGTGAAAGCTAAATATGAATAGCAGGAGCACTGTGGTAAGCTCTTAAAAGATATGCAAACAACCACTAATACAGCTCATGTACACATTAACACTGAATAATATGCTTTTACTCAGTGGAAATTTTAATGCAGACAATTCTCTCTCTCTCAAAAAAAAAGGCTTTAATTAGGCATGTTCACAATTTTGTATAAGTTATGTCTTTCTTGTGTCAGCCATTACCACATTTGAGCAAAATCTCCTCTGTTGCCTTTCAATACCAATATGCACATAATTTCACAGCTGACTTCTTGCAGACATAAATATACATCCTTGAAGAACTATAGCCAGCTGCCACATTCCACAGCAACAGTTTTCTTGGATTACTAAAACAAGTTCAGTCCATGAGCAGACCTTCAGAAATGGAGTTCTGATGAATGGAAATGGAAGAGAAAAGAGAAAATTATTATTAAAAAGAGTAGAAGAAAGCCAAAAAGAACATAAAACATTTACTGTGTTTTCTTACTTCTTCTTCCAGTAAAATATTACTTCGCTACTGTGTTTCAGATTTTGACACTAGATCTCTAAAAAAAAAAACATCCGAAATTTTACTGTAAGGTATATAATATTTATGGAAACAAAATTTCTAGCTTTCATTACAGTAGCAGCTTTTTTTTTTGCTCGGTTGGGATTTTTTGTTTGTTTCTTTTTATTTGTTTGGGAAGTTTTGTTTTGGGTTTTGGGTTTTTTTTTTAATTTTATTTGTTTGTTTGCTTACTTTTTTTCCCCTCTCAACATTAACATCCCTTTCTGGAAAGCTTGGAGAGAGAGATGACAGTAGATGTGAAGAAATTCAGCTTGGCATCTAACTAAATTGAACAGTGCAACAAAATACTGTTGCCAGTCTGCATTTGTCAGAAATAGCTGTAAGAATGAGGCCTGAAATATGTTTGTGAGAAAGACAAGAAGTTGGCCGAAACTAGTGGAAGACTGCAAACAAAATGATATGTGAACTTTGAGGATTTCTGGGAAAAGGCCATTCCTCTTATGGGTTATGATCTGGTTTTTATTCTATTTAGACATTTCTTTAATTTTCAGAAACATTCTATTGTACACACCATTTTCTCATTAATACAATACAGTCTATTGTAGTTGAGTAATTCTTTTCTTTAATCAATGTAAAGATTTTATTATGCACTTGGATATCCCCCAAACTTGTATATTTGAAGATATATTAAATATAATATCATTAAAATCAATAACATTAAAAATACAAAACCAATTAGTTTTGTCATAGCATGTACAAAACTTAATATACATTTTCAAAATGTTCTGAAATAAATAAAAAGTAATAAAAGCTACATCATCACAGATCAGAGATGATGCTATTCCCAAATTTTAGTGGAACAATAATGCACCACATGTTTCTGAAAGTTAAGATTCCTGGCAGCTCATTTATCTCCAGCAGAAGCCAATACTGGGCCCTTCAATGTGGCTGTAGTTAACCACAGGCAAGTCTCTTGCATTATTTATGAGAGGGGTTCATTGCAGACACCATGAAATGAAGCTAGACCAAGCCATTGAAAGCATGTACACACTTTTCCCCAGTCAGACAGGTTAAAATTCAGATAAAATCCAAACTCCAAGCAAAATAATTACAAGAACATGACTATTTCAACTGATTTCAGATCTTACTTTCTATCAAAAACACAAATTCAAAGGTCAGTACAAAAGCCAGAAGCATAGTATACAATATAAATTAACACTATCTAAATATATATATATATAAAAAATAAAAAACAGTGAGTCCTTGAGTAAGTAGAAAGTTTTCAGACTGTAGTGGTGGAGGCAGAATAATCTCTTTGGCCTGGTAATATTTAACCTGTGGCTTGTGAAAGATTGATCAGCCCAAGTGAATCTATTTGTGTTCATTTTCCTGAGGTTTACACTTGGTATATTCCTTACTTTATCCCCCTTTAATTTCTTCATGAAAAATGCAAAAGTTGAACACTCTTCCTACTATGAAGGGCTTACACTTCTCCTTTCCTTTTTCCACTCAAATTTTACATTAATATATGTATATGTATAGGTACATGTATATGTATATGTGTTTGTGTGTGTGTGTATGTATATATATATACATATATATTTACCAATGAGGCACATTACCCCAGAAGGGCTTTTTTGTCTTCTACAGATGTCTTGACAAGCTCAGCAGCCATGGAAAGTTATAATTTTAAAAAATTTCAGCAACTCATGGCTACGTTCCTGAGTGATCTTACTGTCAAGTTTACAAAGTTAAAATCAACAGATCCCCAATCATGCTACAGTTATTTTATTTTGGCCTATAATGATCACATTAGTTCAATCACAGTGTTCAATAGTTATCTAAAATTACTAGTGGGGTAGAGGAGCATTATCCAAATTTAATTATTGTTCCCTATAGGCAAAGTTCTCCTTTAAGGCAATTGCAAATTACACCAGTCTTGATCTAAGAGCCAGAGGCATGCTCTTTCTGTATCCCATGTCTTCCACATGAGGATGTCATGAGGATGTCAAATAACCATCCTTCTGTTTGAATTGCCACCCCTTTCCCTCCTGTTTTCTCAACATTTCCAAAACTCACAAATCTGACATATTTTCCAAATAAATTATATATTTCAATGCATTATTAAATATTCTTCACAGCTTTGTAGTGAATTAATTATTTTTAGTTTATGGAATAGAACAAATAACATGTTTTTCATGTTATTGGGTTTTTTTACCTAGGAATCCTGGCATTTTTCCAACAGATTGTGAGTAAAATGGGGGATATGTTCAGTAGATTTTATAACTATTATTATAATTACTTATTTTTAAAAAACCAAAAACAATGAACAAAAACCACACACAAAAAAAAACCAAACCACAAAAAAACAACCAAAAAACCCAGTCAAACAAAACCCAACAGAATCACAGAATAGTGAGCCATTAACCTTACTCCACCAAATCCAATGCTTAGTCCATGTCCCTAAGCACCACATCTACATGTCTTTTTAAGACCTCCAAGGATAGTGATTCAACCACCTCCTTGAGCAGCCTATTTCCATGTTTAATTGCCCTTTCAGTGAAGAAATTTCTTCTAATATCTAATCTAAACCTCCCCTGATGCAACTTCAGATAATTTCCTCTTGTCTTGCTGCTTTTCACTATGGAGAAAGGACCAACCCCCATCCTCACTACAGCCTCTTTTAACGTAGCTGTGGAGAGCAACAAAGTCTCTCCTTTTAGCCTCTTTTTCTTTAGACTAAACAACCTGATTTCCCTCAAATGCTCCTCATAAGACTTGTAGTCCAGACCTTTCACCAGCTTTGCTGCTCTTTTCTGGACTTTCTTCAGCACCTAAATGTCTTTCTTGAAGTGTGAGTCCCAAAGCTGAACACAGTACTTGAGGTACAGCCTCACCAGTGCTATGTGCAGTGAGACAATTACTTCCCTAGTCCTTCTGGCCACACTATTTCTGATGCTGTTGGCCTTCTTGGCTACCTGGGCACACCGCTGGCTCATATTCAGCAAGATGTTGATCAACACCCACAGGATCTTTGTTCTCTGAACAGCTATCCAGCCATTCTTCTACCAGCCTGTAGGGTTGCATGGGGTTGTTGTCCAGCCTGTCCAGGTACATCTGTAGAGTCTTCCTACCCTCAGACAGTTAGCAGTCTCTACCAACTTGGTCTCATCTGTAAACTCAGTTAAGGAGCACCTGATCCTCTCACCCACATAATTGATAAAGATATTAAAGAAGACTGGCCCCAACACTGAGCCCTGGGGAACACCACCTTTGACCATACTGCCAGCTATATAAAACTTCATTCACTGAAGCTCTTTTGTCCCAGCCATATGTAGCCAATTTCACCAGGAGAATGCTGTTCAAAAGTGTCCTGAAGGCTTTACTAAAGTCCAAGTAAACAACATCCACAGCCTTTCCCTCATCTACTAAGTGTGTCCCTTTGTCATAGGAGATCAAGTTCATTAAGCAGGACCTGCCTTTCATGAACTCAAGCTGACTAGTCCTGATCACCTGGTTGTCCTGCACATGCTGCATAATGGCACTCAAGATGATCTGCTCCATAACCTTCCCTAATACCAAGGTCAGACTAACAGGCCAGTAGTTCCCTCCTTCCAGACCTACTTGTAAATGAGGGTCACACTTTGCCAGTCTCTAGTCTACTGCCACCTCTCCAATTAGCCAGGACTGCTGGTAAATAAGGGAAAGTGGCTTGGTGAGCACTTCTGCCAGCTCCTTCAAGGCTGTATGTATCCCATTTGGCCTCATAGCTTGAGTATATCTAAATAGTTTATCAGGTTTCTCAACTCTTGGATTATGGGGGCTTCAATATGGTCCCCATCCTGTCTTCTGGCTCAGGGAAGATGGATACCCAGCAAACAACTGGACCTACCACTATGGACTGAGGCAAACAAGGCATTAAGTACGTCAGCCTTCTGCTCATCCCTGATCACTATGTTTTCTCCTGCATCCAATAATCACAGAATGTTTACCTTGTAAGAGACCTCCAAGATCATCCAGTCCAAACTCTGACTAACACCACAGTCAACTACTAAACCATGTTCTCAAGGGCCAGGTTCAAATGCCTTTTAAATGCCTCCAGGCATGGTGACTCCACCACTGCCCTGGACAGGCCATTCCAATGCCTGACAACCCTCTCAATGAAAAAATTTTTCCTAACATCCAGCCTAAACCTCCCCTGGCACACCTTCCATCCATTTCCTCTGGTCCTTTCACAGTTTACTAAGGAGAAGAGGCTTTTTCCCTCCTCTCTCCAACCTCCCTTGAGGTAGTTGAAGAGAGCCACAAGATCTCCTCTCAGCCTCTTCTTCTCCAGACAAAACAGCCCCAGCTCCCTCAGCCACTCCTCACAGGAATTGTGCTCCAGAGCCTTCATGAGCTTCATTGCCCTTCTCTGGACACACTCCAGCACTTCTGTGTCCCTCCTATAGTGAGGTCCCTCCTATATGGAGAACTGAACACAGAACTCAAGATGCGGCCTCACCAGAGCTGAGTACAGAGGGATGATCATCTCCCTGTTCCTTCTGGCCACTGAGTTCCTAATGCAAGCCAGGATGCCATTGGCCTTCTTGGCCACCTGTGCACGCTGCTGACTCATATTAAGTCACTTATCAACCAATACCCTCAGGTCCCTTTCCAACTTACAGCTCTTTAACCACACTTCCCCAAGTCTGTAGCTTTGGGGTTGTTATGACCCAGGTGTAAGACCTGGCATTTGGCCTTGTTAAATCTCACAGAATTAACCTTGGCCTATTGGTCCAACCTGTCTAAGTACTGCTGTATGGCTTCCTACCCTCCTGCAGATTGACACAGCCACCTAGTTTGGTGTCATCTGCAAATTTACTGAGGGTACACTCAATCCCTTCATTCAAATCATTAATGAAGATATTAAAGAGACGAGGCCCCAGTACTGAACACTGGGGAACACCACTTGTGACCAGTTGCCAGACAGATTTAGTTCCATTCATGCCTACTCTTTCAGCCTGACCATACAGCCATTTTTTTATCCAATGCAGGGCTTATTTATCCAAGCCAAATGCCATAAGTTTCTGAAGAAGAATGCTGTGAGATACATTGTCAAAAGCTTTACTAAACTCCAAATAGACAATGTCCACAGCTCTTCCCCCATCCACGAGGCGAGTCATCTTGTTGTAGAATGAGATTAGGTTAGGACAGAGGTTCATCTTAGTCCTCTTTTTGTTGTTATTATCTTTATAGAAGCATAACTAAATATATATGTAATCAC
The DNA here is from genome assembly GCA_023637945.1 of Phaethornis superciliosus. NCBI lineage: Eukaryota > Metazoa > Chordata > Aves > Apodiformes > Trochilidae > Phaethornis > Phaethornis superciliosus. The sequence goes on along the minus strand of JAJQWJ010000003.1, from coordinate 72,094,049 downwards.
AACATATGTTGAGAAATCTGTTAAACCTAGTGCAATCAGTACTTTTGATTGCACTTGTCCATTAACACATATTAATACTTGATATACCTCTTTGTGACATGTCATTACTATACTGAATTCAAAGAGATTATTCATACAGTTACAGTTTTACACTGTTTAAAAATGAGGTTATATTTCAGTGATATGTATCATTTTATTAATATTGATCTACTAGTTTTGTTATGGGCCATTTTACTGAAGATCTTCTACCCTGTATTTGAAATGAAACTGTCAAGATTTATGCATATATGTGAAAAAATCATTAAAATCCAGCTGAGTCATTTTTCCTCTCCAGACACCTATTAAAGTACTGATGAAGATAGAAGTATGGCTCTATGCACACAAAGGTCTCATGGTAGCAAGGAGAAGGATGGGAATGTAATGGGCAAGAGTACAACATTTCAAGATCTTGTAAAATGAATTAGCAGAACTTTTTGAAAATATGAGGTGGAAGGTTGTTAAGTCTGACACACTTTTCAGGCTTTATCTGAACCTTTGTACACCTCCAGATTGTAAGGAATTCTCTAAGTCTTGTACAGAACACAGAGATATAGCAGAAGGTAAAAGACATTACCTGGTCATCCAAAAGTGTAGTGATTCACTTTAGGACAATGAAGTTTTTCCAAGATAGAAATTACAGGAACTGTAAGTATTAGAAGAGCAGTACCTCCCATTTCAAGATCAGTTTTGGTTGCAAACTAACACACCAGCAGCTGAAAGTGTGATAGACAACAGATCTATATTATCAGAAGGCAATCAATCTTCTTCTCATGTACTGCTATCCAGTACAGTTTCCGTGATCCTGTAAAATGGAAAAAAAAAACCACCAACAAAAGAATTATATTTTTCATTACCTGGGCAACTCTGAGATAAGCTTTCTGCATTCTAGATCATTTTTGGTTTCTTGTCATTATGTGTTACAGCTGTAGGGTCTAGTTGATTGATTATCCTGTTGCTGTGGACAAGAGCAAGTCTATTTCTCTCAGTTCAGGGCAATCCATTACAGTTCCTGAATAGGAGTGGAAGCTTTGTATATCCATCCTATGGGAAGGATGATATTTAATAAATAAATAAATAGCAAAAGCAAACAAACAAACAAACAAAAAAGCCAAACAAACAAGCAAACAAAAAAACGAAAAACACAAACCAACCAAAAAAAAAAACCTTAAAACTGTAGTCTTTCCTCTGAATAAAGAATGACTATTTGGGAGCCAGTGTAGATAGAAATGATCTTATACAAGATTTATCTCACATTAATACTTTGATGGAGGACATAAATTAATATCGAGAACAGTGTTATGATTTTTTCTGATTAAAATCCTCCTTTTGCTATATACAAATGCTGAGCAACATAAAAATAGATGAAATATTATCTAGTCTTCTTAGGATAGAAAAGAATCAATTTGTTATTTCAAATATGTTTTCATCCACTTCAATTAAATAGCTTAGTCATTTCTTTTGACAAGCAAGAATTAAACCAGGTTTTGAAATAAACCTTCAGTTTTTTCTCCTTCCATAATAAAACTATTCTAGATTTATAGAGACACTCACAAAATATGATAAATATCAGTATCAAATACTTTGCTGCTGTTCTTCCTACATAACATTAGAAATTGATACTGTAAAAATATTTTTTTCTGACAACTAATTTTGCTTTTAAAAGCTCATGAAACTAAACATGAGAAGATTTTCTTATAATATTGTCTAATGCATTTAGGCATCTAAGGGCGTTTAAACCTGAAAAACAGATCAAATACAATACAGTTTTCCATATTGCTTTATGTTGCTGAATAAAAAGTTATTGACATGGCCAATTACCCTTATTCCTAAATGGTATACAACTACATTCAATGTTTGGGAGTCATATATCTCAAAAATTTATTGATGTTAACACATCTGTAGAATTACTGTATGCATAACGAAGACATTTTATGGATATACAATCAAAATCCAACTTTTAAGATCCTTTCATAGTCATAAATGCCATTGAGAAAAGTTCCATAATTTCTATTTGCTTAAACATTGATATCATTTGCATTTTAATATTTCCAGCTTTTCTTGTTTTTTTATTTTACCATTTCTCCATTTCTGTCTCACTTTATGAGGCAGTTTTTTTATGGGCATAAGGCAGGAGAAAATCAATCTTTGCTCACAGTGCATGATGCTTTGGACATAATCAGGAGTACTTTTCAGATTTAAGGTACATTTGTTTGTTTGTCATTTGCTGCAGGAATGAACTTCCCAAACACAGGTACTGTTTATAAAAGTCTGATGTATTCACCAACGGGGTTTATATAATTTCTTAAAAATAATTAGGCCTGGTGATTATAAAAATCTGATACTACATTGTTTAGCAAAAAGCTAAAAACTCCAGACGAAACTTTTTTCTTAAGAACAGAAGTTAAAATTTCTCAGTGGCTTAGGATAATGGACAGATACATTTGACTGTGTAAAGGAACCATAAATAAATAATAAACTTGTTATTTCACCAATTGTGGTGAAATTGTTATTTCAACAATTGTAGACTTGCTTTAGCAAGTCATGTAGCTTAGCAATCTTAAATCAAAATTAATGAAAATATTTGCTTTAGTATTTTCTAAAATATATGTACAAGCCAACAGTAAAATGTAACATAATTGAAGCAGAATTTTGAATTGATTTACTGTATCCAAGATTAATTTGGTAAAAGTATTAGATTTAAGGCTAGGTAGTCAGTTGGCTCAGTGCTGTAATATAATTGTCTTTTCAGAAATGCATCCATTTTTTACTGTGTCATGACAGTTTTTTCATCATGAATAACATTCCTTTATTGTTATGCTTTTCTTTCTTCAGATGTCAGCCTCCAGTATTTGGATATCAGGAACAGTCAGCATTAAGTATTCTCATTGATTTATAAACATGCTATACACATGTATAATTATTTATATATATATGTCATTGCCTGAGAGTACAATATAGGTATTTATCATATTTATTGGCTAAAAGGAACAGCAATTACATTTTAAAGACCAAGAAAAGCAATTCCTTTTTAAATAAAATTAAACTTCTGAATTCCAATTATATGTTCCAGTGACTGTGATTAACCAAAAAGTTCTGTAAATTAACTACAATATTTTAAAGACTACAAAGTTATTTTTCATCATTGTCACCAGATTCCCTGAATAAAAGTTTTCAGCAATTGACTTCTGACGTCATTTCAGGTTTTAAATAGATTTTCTTTATTTTATAGGTACAGGCTGATGATTTAAATAATGTGAATATCATAGAAGGTAAATTAAAAATTGAGTTAAAATTAAACTGCAATGAAATAAAACCCCATAACAGGCCCATGGCATTCACATTAATACTAAATAAGCAATTTTACTGTAATAAATAGCAGATGAATTTGAATTACTGAGGCCATTAATTAATATTTTGCTGAGAAGTGTATGAATATGGTGTACTTTCAGCTTGATATTACTAAGGTAAGCAGGCAGATGCCCAGGCCTGAGGTTTAGCCAACTGAACAGACCATGAGAAACTACTGAGTACAACAGGAAAAAGTGCTGGGCATAACAAGGAACCATCAAGTGCAGGAACAAATATCACAGCAAGGTTTGACCCAGATGGAGGTTCAAGTGGTGGATGAGCCCTGCAAGCCCCAAGCTTCAGACAAGTGGTTTGGGAATCTCTTTAATGCCAGAAGAGCTGGCCCTTCCTCCCAGAAGACATGTGCTCCCTCTGAAAAGCTGTGTTGTTAAGTGGAGGAGCTCCGGGAGACTGCACATCACCTGCAGAGAACATGCAAGAGAAATATACAGGATATTCTCAGAGACACATCAGCTTGAAGAGACACTGGGACTGATCGTTCCTAGTATAACAGTAGTGCATAAAATGAATATGAAAAAACAAAAAAAAAAAAAAAAAAGAAAAATGGAAGCAGCTGAATTCTGTCATTATAAAAACTCCTGCTTCACCTAAAGGCTTATAACTGTGAAACTACTTCATCTCCCTGAAAGCTGAAGAGGAGTCAGATGTGCTATTAAGACAAACATCTGGGCCACTTCACCCTAAACACACAAAACCACTAAAAGGAAGAAGGATACAGATAGCACCATGAGGGTGGATGGATTTCACTTATGGTTACAGAGGAGTTATGTGAGACACAGCCAGACCCCCCAGAAAGTGGAAGGGAGTACTGAGCCCTTTTCAGGAGCACTATTGAAAGACCAGGAGTTCATTAGTGACCATACTAGTAATATTATTAATATTATTTAAGGGGCAAGTAGTTTATGACTTAGATAGCACCAAATTCAGGTGCAAATGTAGCAAATTCTGGGGACTGATGGAAAGAAAATAATTACAAGTGGATTGTTTATCTGGGAGGAGGTAATGCTGGATCAGGCCTCATGGAACAGTGTCTCAATAGACAATTAAAGATGAAGGAAGGACAAATTATATTTCATGCTTCCCTGCAGTTGTTGTGCTTTACCTTGAACAGAACACTGGTAACCATATTGCCTAATTTCAGGTACATTTATATCTAAGATAGACAGCATTGTCTTTCCATATAGACAGCAATGTCTTTCCATATAATCAAAGATGTGTAAAAAATGGTTTCATAGCACACTTTATCTGAGCTATTTTAAACATCTGTTAAGGATGAGATGAGCCATAGCTTTAAAGAGCCTATTAAAGGAGGTTGGATGGGGAAGATGTATACTCTATGTCACAGATTTCATTCTCCTATTTACTTATTTACATACTGACAAACACCAACACTCACTTCTGTGGCCTGACCAGGATCAGCTGTGTGTGACTCAGAGGTCAAGTGACACTGGTATTGAGTCCTCATCATCTCTCTGGGATTATTCTTTTTAGCTGATGACAAATGTGTTATTTCACAGAATCATATCACAGAATAATTAAATGGTTTGTGTTGGAAGGGACATTAAAGATCACCTAGTCCTAACCCTGCTGCATGAGCAGCAACAGTTCCTGCTCTACCCAGTTTCTCAAAGTCTTAACCAACCTGGCCTGGAACACTTTCAGGGAGGGAGTAGCCTCAATCTCCCTGGGCAATCTGTGACAGTATCTCACCACCCTCATACTAAAAAATTTCATCCTAATATATAACCTAAATCTACCCTCTTCCAGTTTAAAACCATTACCCCATGTCCTATCACTACATGCCCTTAGAAAAGGTCCCTCCCCAGCTTTCCTGCAGGCTCCCTTCAGATACTGGAAGGTTCTACAAAGTCTCCTCAGTGCTTTCTCTTCTCCAGGCTGAATAATCCAAATTCTCTCATCTTATCTTCATACAGAAGGTGCTCCAGCCCTCTGATCATATGCATAGCCCTTCTCCAGACACACTGCAGTAGGTCTATGTCCTTCTTGCGTTGGGGGCTACAGAACTGGACATAAAACTCCTGGTGGGGTCTCATCAGAGTGGAGAAAAAGAGGACAATGGCCTCCCTTGACCTGCTGCCCACGCTTCTTTGGATGCAGCCCAGGATATGGTTGTCTTTCTGAGCTTCAGGAGATTATTACTGACTCATGCTGAGCTTTTCATCAAACTTCCCCAAGTCCTTTTCCTGAAGGATCTTTGCAATTCACTCTCTGCCCAACATGTATTTGTGCTTGCCCCAACCCATGTGCAGGACCTTGCACTTGGTTTTGTTGAACTTTATGACATTGTCATGACCCCATCTCTCAAGTCAGTCAAGGTCCCTCTGGATGGTCTCCTTTCCTCCATCATGTTGACCTCACCACCTCAGTATACACGAAGTTTGAAAATATGTTATTAGCATATAGACTGTGTCAGGCATGTACAGTGGCTAAAACACTCCTTGAAAAAGTCAAATTCAGATCTGTTCTTCATCTCTCTAGTTGGATTTGGACTTAGATTTCCTACTTTTGAGAACCTCAAGAGTTAAATATTCTGAGTTCCTCCATTTAGCCATTTTTAGTTTGCTAAAAGAGTTTTAATGCTCACTAGGTTGGACATGAAAATGTTCCCATATTTGCTTTCTAGAGTAATTAATGTGGGATGGGGATGATTTAGTAATCAGTCCCTTCTCTATGTCTTGATTAAAAATCTCAATTTAATTTGTAAATGGTACTCTCCCTGGAAAATAGTGATTTATAGTTGACTTAGAATTTGAGTCTCTATCATATTAGTTTGCTTTTCAAGATTAGAGGAAAGTTCCATATTTTCTGTTGTTACTAAAAATTCTTCCATATTTGTTCACAGAGGTCTATTTAGACAGCTCGCTATCTATTTGAAAATTGTTTTCCTATTTTATTAAAATCAGAAACATTCCCTCTAAAAGAAGAATGAAATTGTAGAATATAACTACCCACAGCTTGCAGACATACTGTTTTCTAAGCATTAAAAAAAAAAACAACAACCCACAAACCCAAAGCTAATCAACCAAACAAACAAACCAAAACAAACAGGGAAGAAATCAACCAAAAAAACAACCCACAAGATTAATTTTTTAATTATTCAGCTTTAAAAAAGGTAACTTAACTGAATCCTGGAGCTTAAAGTCATACTTCTCAGAGCTGCTTGTTTTTCTGACAGGGACTAATTTGGTCACCTAGCTGTCCTTAAAGCAGACTTGTTTTAGAAGAATGAGGTCAACTCAAAATGGCAATTTTTCTGTTCATCTCTCAATGATATATTTTCTAAACAGTGCTAAGAAGAATCACAACCCAGCTCACTGTTATGTATGTACAGTGAGAGGAAGTAGACTAGCCTATATGTGTCATTTTGTCTAAAAATATATAGGTGTTTATCTATCAAGAAGTAGAACAATTATTTAACTCTACACAATAACAGATTTTAACATTCTAAATGAGCTATTTATATAATTTTCTGTATATAACTCATTTTCCAACACAATTTAAAATTATTAAAGGTTTTTTTTTTTTATTTAACTGTATTTCTATTAAACTAAGCATGTCTATAGACACGTATCTTTCTTTGGGAGTTTATAAGCTTTTGTATGCAAAATTTCTGTACTGGCTCTGCTGTTTTGGTTTTAGGCAAGCAGTCTTCCACAAATACTGATTAAATGAAATGCCTAGAATTTCATGCACCATGAGCTACCCACTGTCAGAATCTAGACTATTATGTTTTAGTCATTTGTTCTCATATGAAAGGTTATTTTAATGATAGAAGGTGAGAATAATTTTGTCTTTTATCTGGACTACAGTTTCATCATGAGCTAGGCAACAGCAAATTACTTGATGAAAATTAATGATTATCTGTCCTTTTTTTAGAAGTGACTTAATTAAGTTTTATAAATAATGGATTAGTAAGTCATTACATAACAAGCTGTTGAAGTTAGCCCATTAATGTACCTTCTGTTATGGTTATAGGATCTTTCCATGCATAGAAATTCAACTTACAGAAATTTATCCTGTATTAAAGCAGCACTCACTAGAGCCATGATGACTGAGTTAAGGTCCATTTAGAGATTCCATTACAAACTACATATTTTCAAATTCCAATTTCTCAGCTGTTCCATAGACTATCTGGATGATACTTGATGCAAAGAATTAACACTCAGTCCCTTTCTTTTCTCCCTTTGTCTTGTATCAGCAAAACAGATAAAATGTGGGATTTAAGTAAAATTCTTTCTCTATATGTGTTTTCTTTGAAATGATCTTGAGGAAGACTTAGCTTGGTATGAAATAAATATGTACACATTGATCTGTCTGAAGTTAATGTAGCCATTTATGTGATATAAAATAAATTACGAAACTTTTGATTTAATAAAACATGTAGTTTAAAACTTTATTACCAGACCTATACAGCTATATTTTTACATCTTATTAGATAATGTCAAACTTCACTATGATGCGTATGTTACAAATCAAAATTTTACTTATGCTTATGTTTCATGAGATTTCACATTAGTTAATTAGAGATGATTCTGCAATTGTAATTTTTATGTCACATAAAAAGTTTCAATGCAAGAAATATGGGCCTTTTGAAAAGGTGTTTTTATGACTTCCTTTTAAAAAGAGGAACATCATGCCAGGAAATGGAAAGGAAAAAAAAAATTATTACTCTCAGATAAGACTAAAAATTGATGTAAAAGTACGCTGAAAGTCATAATTATTAGTACACTAATACATGCACTCTTTTAAATGACTGTCTAAGACTAAAATAAGATGTAAAAGTACGCTGAAAGTCATAATTATTAGTACACTGATACATGCACTCTTTTAAATAACTGTCTGGTTTTGCCCAGAAGTGTGGAAGCAGACTAGCTTAGAAATGACTCAGAAAAACATTTTTGCACTCATTTAAGTTCAAATAAATTTTATAACTTATCCAGTGCAAAGGCACTATGGCTATTGTCTTCAAATACAGTCTTTACAGTGCCATACATTATTATACTTTCAATCATGATTCAATATTTTCCTTGAATTATCCTAATATTTTAAACTTTCTCTTAGAACTGAATACAGCGTATTTTTTCTAGAGGCAAATTTGAATTTATTACTATCCCCACAAATAAAGTTCAGATTGTTCATTAATTTCAACCTTCTAAGTCAAAGTCAAATTGGATTATCTTTAATTACATGAATAAACAGTGACTATGAGCTGTTGTTCACATCAAATCAAGCGAACTTGGTCCATCTTCAATTAGGAAACCATCTGTAACAACCTTTTTTTTTTTTCCTTCAAAAAGATTCTGATTTACTTCAAAAATTTCCTACAATACTATGAGCCACAGTTGAGGATGAAATGAGGAGAACTGAAATGTGCAAAAATTGCTCACTTTTGGGGAAGAGAAGCACGCTATACTATTTTCACCCCAGCAGAACTCCTGTATCTCTTTAAATTCTATTTTCAGGAGTTCGAAAGCCCATCCAAGTATTTCTCATTCAGCTGGAATAAGACTTGGTTTTAGGATGTTGTAGAAAAAAGCTCTGCTCAGGACCTTTGAAACAGCAGAGGAAATAGTAAGCAGCATTAGGTTATTTTCTCTCAGTAGAAAGCAAGTGCCTTGGGTTAGTGCAGAGGTGTTTGGGAAGCAGGGAGGGGACCACTGGGTTCCAATGCTGGCCCTGCCTGCGGCCAAGGCTGAGCAGATACGGGAAGCTGGATGTGTCTCTGTAAGATGTTCAAGAAAGAGAAAACAAAACTATAATAATAAGACCTGCAGAGCAGAGGGCTAGGTGGGAGCAATGGCAGCGCAGAGATACCAAGGTCAGTGAAGAAGGAGGGAGAGAAGATGTCCAAGCAGAGTTTTACCCACAGCCCGTAGTGAGATGTCCCCCTGCAACCCAGGGAGGAGCACGGTGAAGCGGTCTCTGAAGAAGCTCCGTGGGGAAGACATGGGTTTGTAGCCCCTGAAGGATCACTGCAGGCAGGTGTAGAGCTGCTGACAGGGAGTGTCACAGGTGGATAGACATGGCCTGTGCAGGATCATGGAGAGGGGCAGATGTGGATCTGCAGCTATGGAGGACCCCGTGTGTTACAATCTGAGCTATTATTTTATATTTTGATTGTGAGGAAAAATCAGCCACTACTCACAGCCATTGCACAAATTTACAAAAATAACAGGCTTTATGATTTAAGCAAATTACACAGATTTATTTTAGGGAAAGGAGACAATAACGCCACCTTTAAAAGAAAAAAAACAGCTTTACAAGAGGACGGAATTTACACAAATTAGTCACTCTGGAAGAGAGTTGTTAAGAAAAGGAAAGAAAAACAAGAGAGCAATTAAGATTTATCACTGTCCGCCGGCCCTGGCCTCTGGCTGGAGGGGGGATGCGTAGGTTCCTGCTTGGTGCTGTTCTGCTGGTGCTGTCCCGGAGCTGAAGCCGAAGTGGCGAGAGAAGGGGGGGAAGAGAGAGCCCACACTCTCCTTTTCTCCTGAAGTTTTTATACAGCAAAAAGGGTTTCTGTCTTTTCATAAATCACTGGCACACAGACTTGCTAAAGATGACGCACAGATTTTGCCATCCCAAGAACTTCTTCTAATTATTGTGATTTTTCAGTCCTTGTTATCTTGCTAAATTTATTATCTTTGTCTTGACCATGTACCAGGAGGTGACCTGACTAGCAGTCTCATCTTTAGGTGCCTATCAGGCATGATACAAAACAGAAGCTAGTTAAGTTTGGGGTAAAAATCTGTTAATTGAGAATATGTTTGGTATATTTTTAAAAAGAGCAGAAAAAATACAGATTCGAGAGACATATTCCGTATTTTCAGAGTGTTTACATGAGCGTGCCTGGGGAGGTGACTGCTCCCGCAGCAGCCGTGACTCTGTGTGCAGCCCGGGCTGGAGCAGTCTGTGCCTGAGGGACTGCACCTGTGGGAGGGACTCATGGCCCAGGGGTTCCTGAAGGACTCTCTGCCATGAGAGGGACCCTGCAGGGGAAGGAAGGGCTGTGAGGAGTCCTCATGCTGAGGAGGAAGGAGCGGCAGAAACAGCGTGTGGGGAACTGACCCTAAACCCCCCCTGCCCCTCCCTGTGCCCTGAGGGGGAGGCAGCAATGAGGTGATCCGGGCCTGGGAAGAAGGGAGGGACTGTGGGGTCAGGGGCACTGAGAGGTGTCCCCTGTGTTACTGTCTGGGGCTCAAGAGTGCAAGCAAGTCAGTGTGAAGTTTAGTTCACTGAAAATGGATTAAGGAGGTTATGGGTTTTAGATATGATTTGTTCATTTTTCAGAGTATGCAGAGATGTGGTTCAAATATTCTGTATATACTGACAAACAAACAAGATTAAAACTATAAACTTGAACTTCTGCCTTACTTTTGTACCTAAAGCTGGTGAGAGTCCACCACTGTGTGAGGATTTCATCTTAAAGTTGCTCACATAGATGATCATTCCTTACGAAAATCCAGTCATTTTGAGGAATAAATGAACAGAGTGCAGTAGAGTTTAGACAGCCAACTGAATAATAATATACAGGCTTAAAAGGCATATTATAATGTTTTATTTTTTAGAAACCACTGTATCCATATTTTTTATTATTGAAGAACATTGCCTTTCAGCAAAATAAAACAGGATATTTGTTAGGTGTAATGTCAGAGTAATAGAAATAAATTTTCTTTAGGAAGTATGCCTGTTGGTTTGGGTGTTGTTTTTTTTTTTTTCATGTTAATTGTTATCTCAGACACATAATTACCTGTTTATAAAATCAAAGTAGATATCTATTTCTACCCTTAGGGAGAAAGAGACAAAGACTATTTGTTCAACAGTCATGTGAATTGTTTTAAATTTCTTGAATTTTCTAGTGCAATTTGCAATTTGCATTTATTGACAATCCAATTCCTCCAACAGTATTTTATGACAGATTTATCATGAGCTCGGTGGATTATGACTAATGGTTTAGCAATACAGTTTTTCGTAATAACTTCTACATGCAAATGGCCACTGACCTACATTTATACTATAGTTTTCATATATGATCTGATCCATATCATGACTGTATTGGCTTTAATTAATTTTCAAGGGACTGGAGTTATTACAAAAAACTGAAATTGTGAAAATGACAATCTGTTGGTCTATTTATTAATATTTTTATTTAAGCAAGTTCAATGAATTCAACAGGATTACTTCTCAAGCTTTCTGAATATTGTTTTAGGGACTGAATATTGGTAGAAGACTTATTTATACCTGCTATTTCAGTTACAGTCACTCACCTCAGAAGAAACCAGTAGGGAATTTGATTTTGATAATGATTAACCACACCATCTGACCAATATAAGTCCAATTAACAATTCAATAAAACTGACCAAAAGTCAGATACTGTCTCAAACACTTCAGCTGGCAAGCTCTTCTGGTACTCATATACCTCATATAGTGCATGTTCTGACATGATATTGAGGAGACTTGATGGTGAAAACCACATGTATGGACAAAAGTGGGGAGTACTTTATGTCCATAGCTCTCCCTTGCTGGCATGTCAGATGAATGAAAAATCTGAATGCAATTCATTTGTGCATATTGGCTAAATCAGTATGACTGAGAAGCATCAATCTGCTTCCCTATCATTGTATATTAAATACATTTTTAGATTTACTTGCAACTAAAAATACTGAACAGAAAGACTTTAGAGATGTTCTAAAGAGGAGTACTTTTTCCTCAGTGCAGCTTTGCATGAGCACCCTGAGTAGGAATTAAATATTTGCACTCATCAGTATTCAAATTTGGGATTCTTCATTCTTCAAGGAGAATTATCAAAAGTGATTCTGTAGGCATCCCCTTTGCTGTAGTAATGCAAACAACCTGACAATGCTTAGGAAGCTAGTAAGTGGATTGTTGCCTCTTATACTCATAAATATTGTTTTGGAGATTTACTTGAAAAATGAAAGTGCCTTCCAGATGCTTGGATAGTTTAATTACCAATGATTCTCTTAGGACTTAAGGGTTCTTTTTAGAGTTCTTCATGAAAGTAAAAGGAAATTTAAGTAGGGGATTCCTAAATATAGTTATCCTGCTTTTCTCAGCTACGATTTCATTCACTTAAAGATATTCACATGTTGAAGAATTCAGAACTGAATCACTGGCAGTTACCTGCAATTTTTCTGGTGCAATTAGTTTATTGCAACTCAAGTCAGAACAAGGTAATTCAACACATTAATTTTTCAATATATAGTGCTGAAAAATAATCACTGAATGCAACAAAAATGTGATTTATACTGCACAATTTCACAAGCTTGCAATGTTGTTGGCTATTACACTGTTTCTTAAAAAAGCCTTTTAAGATTCACCTTTGTCAAGAACTTTCTCTACTGAGACAGCATTTACACATAATTATTGTGAAATTCAGCTTCAGAAGAAGACAGAAAAATCAATTCACACTTTACACTTCAGTTAACAAATTCAGAGCTTTACCTCTGAAAAAAAAATTAATTTTTATGTAATAAAATACATGGAGAAAAAAATAATATTAATATCTCCTGACAGCAACTTTTTTGACTTTTAAAGGCATTCCTTCTACATTTAAAGGAGCTACTAAGGCACATATAAAACTGTATGTAGGGTAAGTTGTGAATCTTTTGGAGAGCTGGTTAAATAAATAACTTTTTTGAGTAGTATTTCCATATCTGTCCTAAGGAATTTTGTTGTATTCAACACTCTTAAATGAAACTGCTTGGCTAACTGGTCTATAACAGACCATTGTCTGTCATCTGCATTTTTTTCTATAGGTTTTTTATTTTTCTTTGTGTGTGTGTGCACGATTGCTTTTGAGTTTTGGGTTTTATCTTTGATTTGGATTTTTGTTGTGGGTTTTTTTCATTTTATAGGAAAGCTTAAGTGGATTTTTCCTGACTTTTTCTTGTAGATCTTAACCTAGAAAGGCACTCAGATTTCTTGATGAGAGATAAGATGAATAATTTAGGTTTTATCTAAATTTTATTTTATTAACGTGAGTTATCATCTTTGTATTCATAAATCAATCCTTTTTAGATCCTACCTAGTCAGTAAAAAGAAACAAAATTTATACCAACAGAGATTACCTAGTCCATATAATATAGGAACTTCCTCTCTATCCATTAGATTCCCTGAGCCTTTCTTGTAAGGATACAAGTACATATATACTTAGTTGCCCATCCACTTCTTAAAATTAATTTAATTATTTATATTATAACAACCATGCTTGTATTACATAACAAATTTATGATAATTTAAATTTAATTACAGTCTTACATTAATATCTATGTAGTTTATATAGCTCACTTGAGTATTTTCATGGTGTTTTATTTTCTTGCAAAGAAATTCTATTATGCAAATGTCTTCTTATCCAAATTAATAGTCCATTCTTGTTTGATGTGGAGGGTAATTATGTGGTGTTAAATTAATTTAAATAAAATCAAATATAATTTTTTCCTCACATCCATCTGTATATCAACCTAATTAAAATGTCATGTAATGTTTCTGGAGGATAAAGAAGAAATAGTCTATTTCAGTGTATTGACATTTTAAGTAAGTATTTATATCGGATGGTGAGTTCAATAACAATAGGATTATCATCTTCCATACTGTGTTAAAGAAAGTATTCCATTAACAGCTTAAAGGAAAAAGTTCTTTCTGAAAGGGCTATGGAAAATGGAAATGTCTTCCAAGGGTTTTTACCATTAATTAATTCATAAGGTGTAATTCATTATGATGGTTATGTTTACTGTGGGATTTATGTATGTTTCTTGCCTTCTTCGAGCTATCTTTTTATGCTTTAGTGTTCCTAAACGGGACAAAAGGAAACTCAGTCCTTGTAATGAATATTGAATATGAGACTGATTCACAGTCTCTTTTCTCTTGACATTTCTAAGAGTTACATATTAAGAAAATAATGTATCTTGAGTATGTTTCTATTTAGAAGGATTTTATTATTTTTGAAGGGAAGGAAATGAGAAAAAAGAAAATATCAATGGATTAAGATTTTAGCAAAATAGTTGGGCTTTCCACAAGCTCTGCATTATTTTTAATTTAACTACAGCTTAGATAATAGACTGGTGTACTAGACTCAAAAATAAAAAAGCAGTTTTAGACTGGGATACTAAATTGTGTCATTCTTGGCAAAAAAAAAACCCAAAACCCGCAAAAATACAAAAAAGCCCCCACCCCTTCATATTTATTAAATAAAAGTCCTTTTCCCTGCAGCTCATGGAAGGAGAAGGTCAAGTTCACTTATAATATAAATACTGATTTTCATGACTTCTGTGTTATTAAAAGAAGGTAACAAATGAAAAGGGTGGCTTTTTTCAAATGAAGTAATAAATAATTATGTGGTGACAAAAGTAGCTCACAGACAGGTTTTCAGTTTTAAGACCGAAAGTAAATTCATTCCTGTGGTAGCTGGTTCTAATCCAGAACTGGCATGTTTTACTGTCAAACCTAACTTCAGAAATCAAATTGCCTAACTTTCAGATGATTTCTAATTCAATCAGATAACGCTTCAATTTAAATTACAATTTTTCAGCTAATAAAAAGCCATTAAAGAGGATAACAAAGCTAATGGACTCTATCTAGTGGTTCTTGGATTAGTATGCCAGGCTAGAGACAGTACTGGTATTGGGAAAGAAAACAAAATAAGGACAACAGAGCATTTCACAGTGGAGTTAATAGCCATGGGATGAAAGATATTTGGGCATGTGTTTTTTTGTTTGTTTGTTTTGTTGCTTGTGGGAGGGGTTTTTGTTTTGCTTTTTTTGTTTTGGTTCGGTTTTTTTGGTTGGTTGGTTGTTTTTTTTTTTTCCATTTTCATTTGTTTGTTTCTGTTTTGTGGGGGTTTTATTATTTGTATGTTTTGGTTTTGGTTTTTTTTTGTTTCTGTTTTGGTGGGTTTTTTTATTATTTTGTATTGAACAAATGCACAATGGGCATGCATCTGGAAGGGAAACCCAGTGGAGTTTTAAGATCAGTTTCCACCACCATGAATGATTCCAAAAGATGACATAGTAAGAGAATGGCAAGTTCTAGTAATTTGAATGTGCTATGCAGACCATGACATCATCTTTGTCCTAATTTTGTGTTTCCTTTCAAAATTGAATGTTTTTCATCAGTGTAGTGAGGTTTTGGTAGTGGAGAGAGTCCCCAGAGGTGGCTCCTGTGAGAAGATGCTGGAAGCTACCCCAGCTCCAAAAGTACATCCCTGCCTCTGGCCATGGCTGAGCCCATCAGCAAAGGTAGATGTGCCTCTGAAATTAACACACTCGGGAAGGGGAAAATGAAACTGCTATAAGACCTGCAGGGCACAGGAGAGGGGGAGGTGAGAGCAATACTAGAGCAGGGATACCGAGATCAGTGAGAACGAAGGAAGGAGAGGAGGTACCAGAGCAAAGGTTCCCCTGCAGCCCATGGTGAGATGGCACTCTGTCCCCCTGCAGCCCATGTCTTTCTTAAAGCCCCCTTTACACACCAAAAAACTACAATAAGGTCTCACTGAAGCCTTCTCTTCTCAAGGCTGAACAATCCCAAGTTTCAGCCTTTCTTCCTAAGAGAGGTGTTCCAACCCCTTTCTCTTTACATGGACCTCCTCTCGACCTGATCTAGAAGGTCCACACTTTCAAGTACTGGGAACCAAAAAACTAGATGCAGTACTCCAGCTGGGGTCTCAGAAGAGAGAAGTTAAGAGGGGAAAAATCACCTCCCTCAACAGGCTGCCTGGGCTGCTTCTTACACAGCCCAGGATATGATTTGCTTTCTGGTCTGCAAGCACACATTGCTAGCTCATATAAAATTTTTCATCAATCATTATCCCCTCTGAAGTCCTACTTCACAGGCCTGCACTTAATGCAGCAAATATTATTCTGGTTTTATAATACTGTAATGCAATACTGCTTTGTACTTGACATTTCATTTCATTTGACATTGGACATAAATGTTATTATTCCAATAACAACTACATGAACAATAACCAATCACATTAAAACATTAAAGAATATATGCAATTAAATAAACAGAAATACTTTAGTCCTAATTCCTATCTTGCATTTTAATAATGCAGGTTTATAATTTGTCCTTTTCTGCAGCTTAGTGTTGTTTGTTTTTAAAGGCAAAGGCTACACTATGCATATGCTCAGGAGTTATTTCAGTTCCCTAAAATAGAACGAGCTATAGAGGTGAATACCATAATTTCTTTTTGATTGTTTGTTTTGTTTTCTTATGTAGTGTGTATCTTTCTTTTTTTCTATGCATGTCTGCCAATTGTCTTAAAGCTAGTGAGCAGAATTAACACTTGCATCCTGGTGTGTGTGATTCAGCTAGGACAAAAGAAGAGATGACACATTTTATTTGCAACATCAAACTGCATCTTTGTAATGCTTATCTATAAAATCAGTTACAAAGTGGATTATACTAGGAAAAAAAAGGTGGATTATACCCAAACTTTGTAGACTGATAGCTCCTTGCGTTCTCAACAGTTCACTTTTACAAAGATGGTTTATCATAGCAATTTGTATTTCTGGAAGATGAAGGCTGGAAATTACTTTCTGGGTCCTACAAGCACTAATCTCTATATCAAACAGCAGAATCCCTTGGGCTAAAGAACACAGATCAAATTAAGCAGTGGACATATATTCTAAGACCAAGACTGAAGAAGCAATCAAGTTTAGTAACCACTAGAATGCTTGAAATAGTACAGACTCATCCAATTTCAGCTAAATCTAAAGAGCTTTAAGCTTTTTGTATAAGGTGTATGAATCCTTTTGTCTAGCTCTTCAGGGACCACAAGAAGTTTTGTACAAATTCTGAAATAGAAAATTAACAACAATGAGACATAATAACCCACTTAACTGGTGCAAGCTTTAGAGTTGTGAACAATGGAGTTTTTCTGTGGATTGCATTCTATGGACAATAACTTATTTCCACAGAGGGCTTTCAAGTGAAAACACAATTGAAAGTGAAATTTCCCAGTGGCAGACAAAACCTCAAAGAAAAAAACAGATATATAAAATAAAGCACCAAGCAATAACTATAACCAACAAATCCAAAGCTACTCTGAGCTCTGAATAATTTTCATACTTATGACCAGAGAGCTCCAGACTGAATAAAATGCTAACTGCCAGCCAGATTTCCCTTCAGAGTGTTTCTCTGTGCTTCACCTTACACTTTTTATAAGTTAACCTCAACCTTTTACAGTATAGTCAGTTTACTGTGTGAAATGGGGTGAATATACAAGTTTCAAAACTTTTACTTACCATGACATTTACCCTACCAGTAAAACTCAGATCTCACAAAAGAAAGTACAATACCTAAGTATTATAATTTTATATCACATATCTGTCATTAGGGAAACACCAAGTGTTGCTGACTGACTAAGTAACCTAGCTGCTACTAATGTTTGGCAGGCCTTATATGCCTAGATCAACTCAGTGCATTTGAAAATCCCATGTTATATACTTGCTTCTTTGTCTGTGTTAGGAGATATTTTAGTATGGAGACAACCACAACAGTTCCTGGGAAAATGCATTAACATTCTAACTATTTCTTCAAAGAATTAAGTGTTTTAAATACTAGAATATTTATTATTTAAATTAATATTTAAATATTTAAATTCAAATAGGTATCTAAAATTAAGTAATTGAGAGAAGAAAATTTCATTGAGTGGTTTCATCTACAACACTAAAATTAACTCTCTCCCTAATAATTGAACCTCTTGACATTTCTTTAGTTTGCAGTGCTGAATCTTTAATACTTGAGAGATTCAGGGACTCAAAAGATTTAGGAAGAGCAACTGCTACTGAAAAGCAAAGCAAAAAAATTATGTAATTATGAAATATAATGGCAGAATATGTGCAATTTATAGTAGTGATTTATGAGAATAGTTATGTTTTATAGACTTCATGTCATGTTATTAACTTCTGTATTTTTAACTATTAGTGCTACCACAATCTTTCTCACCATTTGACATGAAGATACATTTTAGAGCACAGTCCAAACACATACTTCACAAAAGAGTGTTTTTCTGTAGTCTCACTGAAATAAGAATATAGTTATCAGATTGATTTAAATGAAGAACAGTGATGATTTTTCTTCTTTTTTACTTCCATCTTTGATGGCACTGTGCATAGAAAATGTCCTGCTAGGTCTATACTCTGATCCATAATCACAAAGAATAGTATTCACACTTTAATATAACCACTGACAGGCAAAGATAATATTCAGTGAGATAAAGGGAAGCAACATGTCCTCTTCAGAACTCAGCCTGTCTTGGAATCATTTGCTTTCTTAACTCCTGCATCTTTAGTGTTTGTTCAATATAGTTGAAATAGATATGTTGAGAGGTACATGTATTTTAAGAATGACTAACCTTTATGTTATTGAAGCACCACACTGTATGTGCAAATACAACTTTTATTTCAGTTCCCATAATCTTGAAAAATTCTATCCTTGCAAAATTGTTAGTAATGGCATATTTTCACAAAAATGTATCAAAGAAAGACTTACATGGTAGATATACTTTACTGTCTGTATTTCTTTTTCTCTGTATGTGAGTAACAGAGCATATATTCAGGGAAAGTTAACTTTGCATGTTTTTACACCACAAAAAAAGTTCTTATAATAAAATTTGATTATATTGAACTTCTTTATTCTAACATGAATTTGTTTAAGAGATCTGTTGTAATAGGGTAATATTTGTCTGCATGAAAGCTAGTATTCTCTGGTTTATAGTTACCCCAATTTTTATTATTATTGGTTTTGTTAATAACAACAACAATTATAATTATAATATATCAAAACATTTATTATCTGCTGAGATCCAAATTATTATAAGCACCTTATAAAGTACAGGGAAGTTTTATTCTGTGTGACATTTAAAGACTGGGGGGTTTTGTGTCATATTTCAGTACATCAAGATATCTGTGGCATGAAACCCTTCACTACTGAAGAAAATTAGAGATTGACAACCATCCAACAATGGAAAATCTTTCAAAGTACCCTAATTGTGGAAAAGAACTGTAGAAAATATCTTTGTTCTGAGACACTGAGAAAATTTCTGCTGTTCATCATCTCTGACAGTTTCCCATTCCTTACCTGTCATGGGGTGGCTTACTAGCTACACATTGAGACACTGGTTCCATATCTTTATATAGAAAGTTATATAATTTGGAAACTGCATTTGTGTTTTCATATGCATTAGCATTTCTTTAGTTTTGTCCCAGTCTTCTAATTAGTATTTTAAGAACACTGCAGTTTAAGCTGTACTATAAAGCTGTGCTCTGGAAACTTGTTAGGGTTTGGAAAATATAAATATAAAAGTTCTTGCATTACACTGCCCAATTGCATTTTGTTCCACCTTTAGTAGTTTTCGGTAAATACTTGATGACATCATGAAATGGCAAATTTCCTGGCTAGCTTCTAGTATGTTATCCCAAGCAGTCTAGAAAATCAGAAGCTGGCAACACCTGTTCTTCAAAAGTCCTGGCATTAACAACAAGGCTCAGTCTTGCAAGGATTATTAACAAAATCCCTTTATATGTCCTTACTCTGTACAACACAGAGATGGATTTTTCTTATTGGGAATGGTCCCTAACCTGAGCTGAGGAAAAGAATCTTGGGGAGGATGATAGAGTCCCATGTTTAACAGTAGATATGGTGTAGGTACAGTACTCAGGGCCATTTCCACTCACTATTTCATTTACTAGTCTAGACAACAGCAACACCTATCCCTCCATTTATTGTGACAACAGCATGGTTATTTCAGCAATACTGGGCCTGACAAAAGGCACCTTCCTTGTAAAAGATGGAAATCAATGCCCCTTCATATTTTTCATTGAAAGTTATTAGGTAAATTGCCAGCACAAGAAACAGAAAATGCCTTATCTCTGTGGAGACCAAAAAATAAATGAGGCCATCAAATGTCAGGCACAGCACTACTGACCTATGTGCAGAACTTTGCAGTTGGCTTTGTCAAACTTAATGCAGTTTGCACAGGCCCACCTCTCAAAACTGTCAAGGTCTTGACAGTCAAGACCTTATCAAGCCCCTGGATACCATCCTTTCTCTCCAGCATGATGAGTGCACCACACAGCTTGGTCATTAGCCAATTTGTTGAAGGCGCACTTAGTCCCACCATCCATATCGCCGTTAAACATTATACAGCATCAGTCTTAATACTGACCCCCGAGGAAAGCCACACTTCAGAAACAATGTGTGATAAGCTGACCACAATTCCCATTCTCTATCCCCCTGCGCCGTGGGGGGAGGAAGTAAAGAAAATCAAGAATGAATTTAAGCCTGGGAAGAAGAGAGGGTTTTTCTGGGGAAGATGTTTGAAGATTACTATGTCATCATACTATTCTGATTTTTAGGGGTAATTAGTTTTTCCAAGTTGAGTCCATTTTGTCCATGACTGTAGCTGCTGAATGCTCTCAATGTCCTTATCATGACCCATGAGTCCTGTCCACTTTAGGAGGGCAGTGATAGAGTGACTTTGGTACTCATCTGGGGTCCAGCCAGGGTCAACCCACCATATGATGTTGCTGAAGTGATCATATACAGAAGCAAAGACTGGAGCAGGATGAAGCATAAAGATCTTTCCAGAAATAGCATAAAGGCTCACGAGGTAGGTAAGGTGTTGGAAGCAGTTGCATTCTGCTGTGCTGTGGAAGCTACCAGGGTAATTTTACTCTATTTCCCTTTTGCTGTTTCAGGAATGAAAGCAAATACAGACCAAGTTGTTTTTTGTTGATTTTTTTTTTCTTCAAAATCCTGTCAAAAAGTGGAAGGCTATATCTGAGGTTAAGATCCTTCAGTAAACATTCCTTCCCAACTTTCTTTTAGAACGGTGAAGGTACAGAATATGACTCCCCCTTTTTTTTTTCTCCCTTTATCTATTAAAGAACAACTTCTAGAAAGGCATTGTTAGTGTAATAGACTAATTATTGTCTTGGTCTATTCCTTTGATCACGTAGTGCAGGTAAGTTCAGGTTGCTACAAATGATAAAGTGTTGAGTTTTCTATTGTGGAAGAGGAGAGCAGTCTCTAGGGATGTAATATGTATATGTATATGCCAGTGTTTTGTTAAGATTCACTTTGGTTGAAGTTTTCAGATTGCTTTTTTTAATAGATATGTCATTCTGTACAAGAGAAAGAAGCAAAAGATGATGTGATGAAGTTCCTTCAACTCCTTTCTTCTCCCTTTTTTTTTTTTTTTAAACACACAGAATGAAGAAATAATGTTACAAAAATTTTATTAAAGATAAAGATTGTCTTGAAAATCAAATTACCTAATAAAGTGTATACAATCCCCAGGCTGAGGACTGAGCTGTAACAAAAGAGAGTAGAGACTTTACATAAAAATGAGAACTGCATACAAACTGAGAACTGCAAACAAAATATAATGACAAAGAAGGGAATCATCATTTGAGGGAGCTGTGTATTCTAAGTCACAGTACATTCTAAAAAAAGAATTCATACTGCACCAACTGTTATGAGTCAAGACATAAATTAACATTCCTCCTTTCCTAATTCTAGTAAAGGATATAGAATCTAACATTTGGACAGACTGGTGAGAGGTCTCATGATTTGACAATCTCAAATCATCTTCCACTAGGGATCTGTAAGACCTTAATAGACACAGTGAAATCAGCCTGATAAAACCTCTTCCAGGGCACCCAGCTGGCAATCATCAGCCATTCCTTCTACAGACCCTGGAGGTGCCCAGAGGCTCTGTGGGGACAGCTCTTTTCCATGCTGCTGGTGCTGCTATTCAGAGCATACGATGCTCCAATGTCTCTGTGGTATCCATGGTGAAAGAGTTCTTTATAATTTGATACATTCTTTTTCTTCTGCACTGATCTCTGAAGGTTTAACCAGATACTGAATTTAAAAAAGCCCATAGAAGACCCCTGAATGACACTGGCAAAATTATGTCTTTTATGGATCAGAGATTATTATTGAGCTCTCTAATTCATTGGAGTCCAGCATTAATCCAGCTCTAGTCCAGCATGACAGTTTATTATCATAATCTGTAATACATAATAGATAAACATGTTTTATTCTCAGACACAGCTAAATAATTTTCTACTGCAATATCTTGGTCAGTCCAACTCAGGTGTGATAAGATGAATGTAAGTCAGAATATGTTTGAAAAACTGATAAATCATTGAAATTATGGTATTGGAAGAAAAATTGTTTTCAGTAATTGCTTTCCTATAGAATAATTCCGGAAACACTAAGCCATCAAATTTTGAAATCAGAAATATTTCTAAAATCTGCATGGTTTAGGAAAAAAAAAATAAAATCTCTACAGGACCTGGGGGTATGATTGATCTGGGTTTTGTGTAGGACCTACAGGCAAAAAATCAGGATTATCTGAAAACATATTGTCTAATGACAAGTCAGATAAAGCATGTAGGAAATTATAACAAAGAGCTGTTTAAGTAATTTGAAAAAAATGGTTTTCTAAAGGCAGTTTCATACAAAGATGAAATTGTGGCATTAGCTCCAAAAAGCATTGAGATGGTGCCAATTTACTCCAGTGCAATGAAGTAGAAAGGTAGTAAAGCAAACCTGAAGTCAGGCAAACCTGGAACAGACTGCTCTGATATTGAGTTATGTGTGCTTCTGATACGTATGGTAACTTATTTTGAATTATCTTGGCCTCCTTTATGAACGATGGATTTATGCCAATTAAGCAGCTCACTTAAGAGAACTAGATAGCAAATGAAGTAGAATAGGAAGTTTGCAGTATGCACAAACTGTAATATATAAGACAAAACTGAGCAACATTATGTATAAGGAGAATCTTGATATATGATGTGGTTATCTATTCTGAAAATATGACATGTCAAAAAAAAAAATGTTATCAAGAATAGCTCACACAAGGCTAATGAAAGAACAGAAAGGATAGTTCCACAGTGTAAGAACAAGTTTTTAATCATTTCTGTCCTAAAATCTATTATCTCAGTAACTCCCAAGCAGATATACCATAACTCAGAATTTAGATTGAAACATAGAACATCTTTGAGAACAAATATAGGAAAAAATTTAGGCTATACAATTATATAAAAATTGTTTGTATGGGCAAGGTTAAGTATAAGATTGGCCTATATTGTAACATATTACAGGAATTAAAATTTCACGACTGAAAAAACTTAAAACCAGTATAATCAGTAAAAATACAGGACAACATTTTAATGTATGGAAATCTCAGTGGAAAAGATACTGGTAATAAATTTATCTAATTTACATGTCTGAATATCAATTACATAAATCTTAGCTCACCACTCTAAAGTCTATTTAAAGAAAATAAAAGATAGAGGTGATTCACTTCAATATAAATTGGCTGTCTAATACTGGGAAAATAAACTATTATCTTTGATCATTATTCTAACTATATTCAGTTTAGTCTATCAACTTCTGAATTGTCACACTCAGTAAGATAAATCCTATTAAAGAATGGTTGCAAGACATTGAGGCGAGGCAAGTTTTCTACCAAAGTGCTAACAGTAAGTCCAAAAATGAGGATAGAATTCCAGCTTGTGGCATAACTAGTTGAAACTGAAATTATAGAAATTAATTAATAAATTAATTAACAATAAATTAATTTGATGATTGCAGGAGAAGATAAATTATTTGCATATGCAGATGACTAAATAGAAAGCTCAAAATACTGTAATGCTGGAAAAGCACTTCAATCTTTTCACAAGATGCATCACCTGAAAATCTCCTTGTCAGATTTATTCAATTTATTAGATTATCTCTTTGAATACAGAGGTATTAGACAGATCAAAACAATCAGCAAGATAATTGCTCTAAGTGCAGTATAGAAGAATCATGCTCCATGATTCTTTCTACAGGAAAAATCACTCTAGGAAACATTTTTGGTATGAAATGTTCTAGGAGAAAGATGTACTATATATTGAAAGATCTGACTGGGGCAAGTTTTTGGGGTTTTTTTTTGGTTTTTTGGGGTTTTTTTTTTGTAGCTGTATCAAAGAGGAACAGAACAGAAAAATATGTAAGAGGGATAACAAAATTTAGACAGCGCAATCTGAAACCAGATCTCAGCAAAGTACCAGTCAAGTTTGAAAAAATGAATTGCTTTCGTCACTTCTTTGAAAATGGAGACATTAGGTATGATTTAAACAAACCTAGAGTGTTAAAGATTTTCTAGCACAAATCTCCAAAAGAGAACTGGGCACTACGTTGTGTAAAACCTTTGGTAAGGCTTGTGACATTCATGTAGTTTTAAGATACCATCTACAAATAAATGCCTCCTGGGGAAGATTCAAGTGACACATCTTGGCAAATAACACATTACTTGATGTGATCCTGGATGATGTGGGCATTTGGTAAAAGCTATGAGCCATATGTTCCCTTCAGCTGGGCCCTGCCATCCTCCTGCAGGATCTCACAGGAGATACTCAGCCAGCTGGCTGCTCTGCAGTGACTGTGCACAGGCAGACCCGACACCAGTGCCACGGTGCCATCAGGACTATGTCTGCCCTATGTACATCATACAGCTTGAACAAAAAGCAGGCATAGCCAAGGTCAAAGCAGGTCCTTCAGAGCTTTGCTGCCCAGCTTGGCCTTTCTGACCCTATAGGACCTCCTGAAGGGTGTGAGAACATATGTGCTTCCCTCCCTCAATGCCAGCTCCATCAGAGCAACAAACACTGTGGCTGACTTTCTTTTACCACAGTAGCAGCTAAAATCAGACCTGGTTTTCCTCTCTCCTCTTTTGCTAATCAACCATATTCAACCCCACTCAGTCTTCCCCATCCCTGGGTCTGTTACCTGTGTTGCTGTGCAGCCACAGCCCATCTCTTTCTGGAAGCTGAAGCTTCAGGTTTTGTTTTCAGCTGTCCTCTCTCTACTTGCTCTTTCTTTGTCTTTCTCTTTTTTCAGTTACATCTCTGTTGTTTTCTCTCTCATGCACTATATACAGGCAGTAATTCTCACAAAATGTTCTTCGTTCCCTTGTCACGGTCAGATGACACTTAGTTTTTTTGTTACCTCTAGTCTTATTGAGTATTCTTTCCAATGTTGCATTGTCCTCTGTATCATGCTGTCTACCCCAGGAACTAAAATACCCTTTAGTCACCAGGCAACAACATTAGCCAACAAGCTAAACCTATTACAAAGGTTACTGTACAAAACTTTGGTGTTCAAAAAGAGTATTTAAAGGGAAGAAAAGTTACAAAAGCAGTGGTAGAGTAGCATTGTAGAACGAATGAATAAATAAATAAATAATGTGCTATCTTGCTTTATAAGTGCTTGCCACACTGTCACTGTGGATGCAATCTAATCCGTGGAGATCCAGGAGACAGTCCCACCCTGAGAGTTAGACTCAAGTAGATTAAACAGGAAAGATTACCTGAAGATGCTCCCTGTACTCTGTTACTTAAGCCACCCCTGCATGTGGGTGAGATCCATAACTCCCTGCGACCAGGACAACTGGGGGCTGCACTGGTTTGGCCTATGGTTAAATAAAAGGACTTCAAACCTGTACCAGTGGATACTTGCAGGGCAGCCTCTGCCTTCCCAGGTAATTTCCAAATCTTATCACCAAATGTTGCTGTGAAATCTTTCCCAGCAGCTGAGAACACATTGCACAATGCACAGTGTCCCCTAGGATTTTTGCTATAATCACATATATTGAAAGTTCCAATCCACAGCCATGTTTGAAAAGGTCTGAGTTAGATCCATTGATGAAGATGAGGAAAAAAAACAGCGGAGAATTCTCAATGAGGTGACTCTAATAATCTAATGACTATGTTGACAGTGGTGGAATGGTAGTGTTCTGGACTCAAGTGTCCTCTAGAACATATGAAGAGCAACAGCAGGGAGCTGTTGGAGAGGTGGAATGAATTTGGGTCATGTTTCCTGTGAGATAAATTCTGTGCACATCATATTTCCTTGGTGTCCCTTTTTAGCCTGCTTTGTGTGCAAAATGGACTGAGTATGTGGTACTGAAAGAAAAAACTTAATGAGTGGTGCTGCAAGTGGAGGATGCTTTCCAGAAGAACAAAGGGATGCTGGTGAGTCTGCTACATGGTTTTTGTGCCATGCTGTTGCCCTGTCAGGTACAAACGTAGTCAGACAGGGGTTCTGTTATCTTGTCTGGCATGCTTATACCTGAATGTCAGCTGTTGTATAGAAAGAATACCTAGTGTCCCAGGGGAGCTGTGATGACATTTTCTAGAAGGACCACTGCCAGAACCACAGTCCCTGGACCCACAGACTCTTCCTGTTAGAGGAACCAAAAGATGCTCACTTTTGCTTTAAATGTCAGATGAGGCACAGATTTTGTGTCTGTGACTAAATAGAAAAGATGTGGTTTCTGCCAAACTCTCATACGTCTGGCTTGGAAATGTAGTATGCTCTAGATTTCTGCAAGGCCTCAGGGAAACTCTGAAAAAAAAACCAAACCAAAACCCAAACAACAACAAAGCAAAAAACCAAAAAAAACCCAAAACCCAAAAAGACCTGTCTCAGGAAGGGGAAGGAGGAAATAAGAGAAAATTACATGGCTTAGTATTTCTTTGCGTGTTCCTAGGCTGAGTTGGGGTCTTGGGACATAGGAGATGCAAGAAAAGAGCAGTGGTGGCAAGTTCCTCCAGACTGTATTTCATAAATGAAATTACATTTGGTAATAAAACTACATTTGTTAACTTTCAGGAGTGTGGGAGGCTTGTTTTTCTAGGGGGGCAAACAGCATATGTAGTGTCACTTTTGTGAGTATCTTGGCTTCTTTTTCCCAGTGCAGAGGACAAACAATCCAAGAGAATCACATGCATGGCCGTGTGTGGTGGAATCCTGACAAGATTTGTCTTGTCCAAGACATGTGAGTATGTGACTGTTTCTACTGTTACCACCCACATACCCTTTGAGGTGGCACCCTGCTCTGAGGCATAGCTGCTTGCTACACAGACAAAATCCATCAGCTGATAATTTTTTTCTTTCTTTTCCACTGAGTTGCCATGGGAGACTGTCAAGCTGCAGCTATGGCAGCTTCACCCCCCCCCAGGCATCTTTCCTCTCTATATGCTATTCTCAGTGTCACTAAGCTTGACATTCCCTTCCTTCCTTCCACTGCCAAGAGCATAAATACAATTTATGCTCACTAGATCTCTCAACTCTTCCCTCTCCCCCTGGGCGTGACAGTGATGGCAAGACAGCATAGATAGGTGTCTTCCCTTGATACATGCTCAGCAGAGAGGTCCTGCCACGGGTACTGGGTTACTTGGAAGGGCAGCAAGCTGACATCTAAACACTCAGTGTAACAATAGTATGAGAAAATATGGGAAGCTACATGGTGAGAGGTTCCCCAGCCTGCATGCAGGAAGGTATTTTTGTTTACCATTGCATTGCCAGGCACCATGCTCTGCCACAGGCTGTCTTGCCACCCCAGCTGAAAAGCAACACTTTAGAGGGAGATGTTTGTAGTACTATAACAGGAGGTCTCTCTGGAGCAGATCAGGAACATTAAGGAGAGGAGAAAGAGGCAGACATAGTCTTCCAGTATATTGCTGGAGGACTGCAACCAGGTGACACTGATAAAGGGATTCAGCCTCGTGCATTCCATGCTGTGTGACCCCATTCTTGGGCCAGTGCCATCGAGTTAGGACAAGACCAATGTAGGAGACAAAGCTAAGAACCTAGAAGTGCAGATGACTGCAACTCCATGGTGACAAGCTTCAGTGATCAGTATGATGGGACAGAGTTTAAAACAAATGTGAACAAGTTTAAAATTACACAAAACTGGGAGGAGGATCTGATAGACAAAATGGCTGTGCTTCTGTTCAGAAAAATCTCACTGGCCTGGAGCAATGAGACAACATGAGCCAGATTCAGCTCGACAAAGGGAAATGCCAAGGCCTACACCTGGGGAGGAATTACTGCACCAGTCCAAGCTGGAGGCCAACCAGTTGAAGAATCAAAGCAGTTTTGCAGAAAAGAACCAGAAGGTCCCTATGGACAACAAGTAGCATATGCACCAGTGCTATGCCTCTGCAACAAAGAAGGACCATGGCAACTTGGGGGTCATTAGGCAGAGAGCATTGCCAGGAGACTGGGGAAGGTGATCCTTCCCCTCTGCTCAATCCTGCTAAGACATAAGTAGTGTGCTGGCCCTGGGTCTGGGCTCCCCAGTACAAGAGACACAGACATACTATAGTGAAATCATTGAAGGACATGAAGATGAAAATGAAACATATGAGATACAAGAATAGACATCTGGGATAATTTTCCCTAGAGAGATGGCTCAGGAGGAACTGATAAATGTGCTTGAATTGCTGATGAGGGGAGTAAAGTATGGAGCCAGACTTTTCACAACAGCACCCAGTGAAAGGGCATGAACTGAAACACAGGAATTTCCATCTACCAGAAGAAAAATATTTTTATTTATGAGGCTGTAGTTTCTATCCTTGGAGATATTCCTAACTCAATTGGACACAACCCTGAACAACCTCCTCTAGCTGAACCTGCTTTGAGCTAAGTCATCTCCAAAAGTCCCTTCTAGCATTAACAGTTTTGTGCTTCTCCTATTCTGTGATTTTCTGATTTGTTTAATTTACTGCTACAGATATATCTGTAGAGGACTGGAGTCCTAGTGACATCATGTCAAACATCTGCCATACAGTCAAAATGAAGCCAAAGTTGCAAAAGCAGAACCAGAATTACAAGTAATGTAATTATTGATGCATTTCCAACTGTTATTATTGCTTGCTTGTACATAGAGGAAACTGCAATTATTATCAATTGTTTCTCTTAAAGATCCTCAAGAAAGGAATACATCTGACATGTATCAGGTCTGGCAGTTGTAGAAACGGAAGCTTCACTCATAATGCTGTCAGTCAGAGTGTGTATCCAGACAGCTGCATATACACATTAGCAGCACAGCAATTGAGTTTAGAAGCCAAGGATCCTTTTAGGACTTTTAATGTCAGACAAAATATTTTGGCCCCATATTTTGGCATATCACACACAGTGGAGCTGATAGAGGGTAGCGACCCCAGAAGTTTTGTTCTTTCATAAATCCACTTAGACATGCTGTAAAATCAAGACATATGCTTTCAGTGCTAAGCATGGGAGTACCTTTAGGTAAGTATTTAAAAGACTTGTTAAGAAAAATCTTTTTTAATTTCACTATATTTCTCCACTGATGAGAGTGCTCTATGTCAAGCAATTCTCCAGAAGATAATAATAGAGGACAGGAATGAAGGACAGATTTTAACATTACTAAGCTTTGAAGGATCTTCAAAGATAAGAATAATTTTTTATGGTGCCTAGGAGAAAAACCTCTCAATGTGAACTGAGCAATAAAGAAATATGAGTAAGAGCTTGTCCATTCAAGGGTTCTATAGAAAAACTCCCAGGAAGTGTGACTATCTTTAAACTACACAATAGTAGACCTTCAAAGGTAAAAATTAAAAAAAGGAACTGTGTTTATACTAATTAACCTAATTATTTTTTCTTTAAATTAGATGTTTTTGTTGAAGGAAGGAATGCTATTATAATATAAAAAAACCCAAGAACTTCATGTGACTTCAGTTCAAACCTTGCCTCGTTCAGTTGTTGGTGAATATATTTTATTACCCATTGCTAATGCTATTAAGAAGTTTAGAGACAGAATCATATATGACAAATAAATATGGAATTATAAGGGCCTAAATGTTCATATTTTTATAGCATTGATAATCCAAGTACTCTGCTTCACTGTACCTTATGTTTTCTTCCTTTTTAATAATTTGTTCCTAAACTACAAACAAAACTCCCACTGCGATAACATTCATTTCATTAGAAATTACATTTATAAAGTGGCATAGAAGCTGACCAAAAATTAATTAGTCTATACCAAACATTATCTGTTCCATATCTACTCTATACTTTGAGGATATTCACTAGTTTATGCAGCAGGACCATTACCTCCTTCAAGACAGGAAGGTTAAAGACATACGGACATATCTCCCTCTGTCTTACAGTTAAACATATAATTTCAAAGGTAGAATTGTATGAGAAGGCTTGGGGAAGAATGTAAAATTATCACAACAGTCTAAAACAGGGATGACTCATTAATTAGTGCTTTCTGTGCAAATTAGGGAGAAAGTAGCTATCATTTTAAACCTTATGACCCGCAAGAGGTATGTTTAGAAAAAGAAATCACAATAGCAATTAAAAATATGTATTATTTGAGAAATAAAATGCCAGTGAAAGCTTTTTTCAGATTTTTTAACTTCCTAACCTATTTTGTCATGTAAAACTTAACATAGTAAGAGCATAAGCTCTACAATCCCCTCAGTTTTCACTACAATGTGAAATAAATTTTAAAAAATTTTCCGTTATGCATAAAATAATGTTTGTATTAATGCAAGGGTTTGCACGGCATGATATGTGGCATTTATATATTTATCATTATGTTATCAAAAATATGCCTAATCATAAAGACACATCATCAAAATGGGTTTTTTTTCTTTAATATTGCATTATGAAGTCACCTAAAAGCCAGTGCTACAGACTGCTTTCCTTTTTGCTAGGTGCCAGATAAACAGTCAATCCACACATCAAAAATCCTTGATTCGGGGGGTTGACAAAAGGGGTTTTCCTATTCTGCCACTACTGGTTTTCAAACTCCAAAATTTATTTCATTCTTCATTGGAACGAAAGTAAATGCAAAGTTGTGTAAGAGACTGTGGACATCTCCTCCAGCTAATCCTTCCCAGGATCTCTGCATCATCACCAGCTTGGTGTCCCAAAAACTCCTGGTCTATGTCTAGGATGAGGGACATGGTAGGAGCTTTCCTGGTTGCAGGCTCAACCAGTAGTGAAACTGCAAACGTATCCCAGGCAGACACAGAGGTGTGTACACAGGGTTATGCACACACACACACACACAAACACATACAAGACTGATATAGCCAGTCCCACAGATATTACGACAGTCAAGGTGATGTCTTCCACTCCACCTGGTATGGGAGTCTCACAAAACATATACAGAGATGTACAAGAAGCAGGTGCAACTTTAAATGATTGAGGAAGAGTAGAAAAGGGTCATGAAAGGAAGGACTAAGTGTCTAAAGGACAAGTAACACTTAATATAACAGAATTGTATTTGTATGTTTTCAGGGCTTAGGGACAAGAGAAAGAAAAGAAGCTGAAAATAAACTGCAAAACAAAATAACAAAAAACAAACAACCCTGATATTTAGAGACAGCTTGAACTGACAGGAGCTGGATTCATGACTCTGCAAACAAGACTGTCAGATTTTGAAAAAGAACAGAAAGAAATTAAAATTACAACAACCTCAAACTAAGCTTTTCTTTTCAAGACCCAAAATTAAAGGTACTAACGAAAAATTCTGTTACTTCATCTCATGTTTTGGTGGATATCTATTATATTATATGGAGGTATATATATATATTTATATGGATATTTGGTAAATATCTGTTGTATGTTGAGGTTGAAAGGAACAGTGTTCCTACTGTGATGTCGTTTTTTTTTCCTTCTAATTCAGAGATGAACATCTGTAGTTTTATATACAACAATACTCCATCTGATATTCTGCTTGGGTCTAGTGACAATGCACCAAATTATGGTCCTGCATTTGTCATGCTAAAAGTTATACTTGTTTTATAATGCCTTAGATTTACCATAAATAAAGGCTAATAACATATTTCTATGTCCAGGCTATATGGGAGTAGGGAGAAAAAAATGAATAAATGTAAGGAAATGTTGCATCAGAATACTCCCCCATACATGCAGAAAAATCCCACTGTGCCCAAAAAGGATGGGTGAGGCAACATTTGCTATTCCTGTTATAGCCTGTGAACAATAATCTGTGCTTATTCTTCCAATGCAACAAGAAGTACAAGGACAGGGACATCTGGGAACAGCAGCAAAACATAAAATCCCAAGGGATCCATGTTTCAGTGGTTCCTTGCACTTACAGAGACCAAGAGACTGGTCAAGCAGAAGCTATAACTTCACGCCTAATGAAAAATAAAAAGAGAGTTTTAGCTCTCTTATGAACAGAAACATCCTTATTTATATGGGTTTGAACCCAACACATGCACAGTAGTAGACACATATTTTCCACCTAGTCCTAGTCCTATTCCTAGTGCTTCTAAAATCTTAAACTATACCAAAGTAAGAGAACCTACTAACCCACATGAAAATGTAATCATTTTTTGTTTCTTTGTGGAAACAGTACTTAGGGAACTACATAAAAAAACAGGATAGGTGAGGAGAATGTGCCCATCTGTTCACAGGAAAGAGATTTGGAAGACCTACAAAAAGCACTAGGTGCTTCCAGAGAAACAAGAATCCTTGGCTGTGATACATAATCTACTACTGACTCACAAGTGTGGCTGAATTCCAGAAAATAATCTGTTTAACCTTACAAGATTGTATGTATGTGTTTGGATCCAGGTGGTCACAGCACGTGCTCCCACAGCTACCCGGGGGAGATTTCTCCATTCCCTGATATATGTACAACATTTTTACTGTGGCCCACAGTAAAAGCTACATCTGAGAAATTTAAACCACATGAATATGAACACTCCTTTCTGGCCTCTTCCCCCAAAACAAGTGCAAAGTTATTAATTACTAAAAATACTGATCTTTGATCTTCTAATTACTGTGTTTAGTTTGCCTCTAGGAAGTTCTCTATGTTTCATGTTTCAAGTTAAATCATAAGCATACTATGATAAAAATGATAGTGATGGATTTATGCAGTTCATAATTCTAAGCATCAATGTTTTTTTGTTATTTACTGAGAAAGTTTTATGAATCATATTTGCAATGTAATTTGCTATGCAATATTTTATCAATGAAATATTCACAAGTTAGAGTTGAGTGTAAATTTCATGTTACAAACCTCACATTTTTGCTAAAATTTATTGTCGGTGTAGCACAGAATTTAAGGTGTTTTAAAGCAAAGAAATTAGGATTTAGATGTTTTAGCAGGAAGCTATTTGTCTTAATTTAAAGTGTTCTCATTTAGGACAGATTATTTGAATTTAATTTTTGTTAGCAGATCATCAGTTTTGCAAAATGGGATTTCAGTGACATTAAGTGATAAACTACCATATGTGCTACCAATACCCATGATATAGCCATTTTTTGTGTATTTAAAGAAGTAAAAAATGAAATCATTATAGAGAGATGGTTTTCATCATTTCAGGTACACTCAACACACAGATTTGGATTATCAGCCTCTTTTTCTGAGGGTCATGGAATTAGTTAAAGAAGCTGGGTTAGCGTGAGATTCCAAAATGAGATCACACAAAACCTGAATGTGCCTCTGTCAGTAAGGACTGAAACTTCTATTCTAGGATATGAGTTGAAAGACATTGGCTTTCTAATACAATCTTAGGTTAAGCAACCCTGAGACTGAATTTCATTGAACACTGCTCTATGATCCTTGGTTAGGAATACCTACCTGAAATTTCTGTCACCTCAATTGAGGTAGCACTGTGGACTTAAATACACTGTTGTGAAATACAACCTGACTCTTAACTCAGTTGAGGTCTTCTGCAGTTAATGATACTCATCAGCTTCTCTTTCAGATAACAATAATCTAACTCAAAATAGGAATCTCTTATATTGTGTTCTCATATCCCTTATGTGTAAAGAAGAAAATTTGGTTTTGTCAATCTGGATGAAGTGCTTTCAGTCCAGCTTTTCCATGCTATGGTCTTAAACTGAGATTTACCAATACTGAGGAAGAAGTTATAAAAAAAAGTATTTGTAGAGAAATAATATTATGGTAAATGAAAAGCTGGTATAAATGGTAAATATTATCAGTGAGAAATGGCTAATGTCTGCCTCCTGCCAAGAAGCATATAAATTATTATTTTTACCCAACTCTATCGTGGATTAATTTCCCTTGGGTGACCCTGTGTGTCTCCAGATATTTATAGTAAAATCTAACATATATCTTGTTGGTCTTTGTTGTCCTTTAGTTGAATACCTTTCAGAAAATTCTGGTTCTGTCTCCCTTACTCACTCCTATCACACTGATCAGATCCCCCTAAGTCTTCTCAAAGCTAAATCGTCCCATCTCTCTCAGCCCCCCTCCACATTAGAAATTCTCTAGTTCCAAGATATCCAATATATGAAGCTGTTTTCATTTAACCCAAAATGGGTTTTTTTCTGTACGTCTGCATCACAATATACAGACACAGAATTACTAAGACATAAGTGAACCCAGGTGAACCATCCAGAGCTCATCGTTGCTGCCTTCTGGCCTATGTGTCAGATTTTTTCCTAGTCCTATAGGTTTAATTTAATGTGAATTTTTGTTAGCTTTTCAAACTCTTCAACTTATGCAGTGCCCAACAACTTATGAACCAGAGGGTTTTCTACTCCCATTTTTCACTTCTTATGGTTTCTTATTGTCTGTAAGGAAGGACTCATTCTATCAGACTTTTTACAGAAAAGAGTTTTAACACAAGTTTTAAGTTTTTAAAATTTTTTCTGTTATTAATAGAAGGTAAGTTGCACTGTTTTACAGAGGCATCAAATATGAACACTTTCTAGCTACTCCTGGGTATGCTTGTGCTTTTAAACATCAAAGCAAACTTTTAATTACAGGAAAGGAAATTGAAACACACAGCATTTTGATTTATAGCAACTGTGTGGTATTTCTGAAGTTTGAGAAAGTTATTACCCTAGAGCTCTTCAAACACTTCACTGACAGTCTTTATTTTCTAAGAAAAATGTTAATAAGTATTGGCACTAACTAGACTTAAAAAAACCCCAAAAAAACAAAATAACAAATATAAAAAAAACCCCAACCATACCTAAACTTTATCCTCTCTTTCTCTCATCTGCACTGAGCAGAGCTTTGGTCCAGATAAGAAAGCGGGTCGCAACTCAGTTCAAGATCTTATATCTACCAAGTAATATTTGCATCCTCTGGTGCATGGGGAGAAGTAAAAGTGGGGGGGATGGAAGCAGTCTGCCCATGAAAAACTGATTTCTCAAACTCCTGCATCAGTCTGCTCCCACATCTGCATCAGGGAAAGATACGTGCTAGAGCTGCAGTTGTGTTAGGGGATGTAGGTTGAGAAACACCAGAATACTCCTGGATGCCTTTAAATCTCTATTCAGCCTTTCAGCTGACAATGGTAGTATTTGTACTTAAGCTCCAGGCACTCCTGGAGCCCTCCTCTCCCTCGGTGCTGTTATACGTGGAATAGTTACTCTTCTGGGTATATACCATAGCATTTTAAGCTACTACTGTCAACATAATATGGGTTTATAAAACATTTGGGTTAGAACCATCTCTACTGATAAAACATTTCTATGAAGAATCAATACCTGTTCCTCCAAATTCACTCTTTTTCTGTGAGTTTTAATTTCCCCTGTGTGTATAAGTACGTATATGCCTGGAACTGCTGGAACTGCTCTCGCCTGCAGGACTGAAGTTAAGCAGCGTTACTAACTGTTGACTGCATCTGGATTAAATGTGAATTTAAATACTGGACAAAATATGTATAATTTTGCCTGGAGGTTCGACTTGTCTGCTGCTGGTATAATGACATCTTTCTCACAGATGCTGTCACTATTTGTGCCTTTCTCTACTGGAGAAAATAAACTCCTCACAACTAAAAAAAAACACATTTACAACTAAGCAGAGTCATGTATTTGTCTTTAAGTTCCTGTTCTCACACAAATGTTTTCTGTGCCATTAATCAATCATTTAACTTTAATGTGCCTCACTTTGCCCTTCATGCTATAGACATAAAAACTTGGGCATATCCTCCAAAGGACAAAATATGTGTCTGGAGATTATACATATTAAATTATTACAGTATTTACGATAATAAGGCTCAGTTATTAAGATAATTAAGCTATAAACTAAGGCAGAGAAAAAACAGATCTTAATAAGGCTTGCATTTTACATCTTATTACAGTCAAAATACTGAATCCTTCAACACTGAGATTATAACACTTTGCTGAGAACTGTTACCAAAAAAGGAAAAATGTGTTTTTAAGAGTTTTGTGCCCCAGAAGAAACTGTAGGAAATATATAGGGAAAACAAAGTCCTGACCACAGTTTTTCTAACATCTCTTTATCCCTGCCTTTTCAACATTTTAAAGAAATCTTATGTCTCTTTCTCCAAAGATAATGACAAATTTCACTTTTTTTAGTATACCTGAGATCAGAGCACTTTTTTGGGGTTTGAACCACCTCAGCAGATAACCCTTTGCATCCAGATCCCTCTAGGTACCTGCCTGCAAATTAGTCACTCAGATACCACTCTGAAACTGAGGTGTACAGGGCACTAGTGGTAGGTAGATAGTGGTGGATAAGTGGCAAACTTCTAAGAGAAGCATGGTCTGCAATTGAGCTGGGAGCAGGCACTGACTATAAGAATGTAAGAGTGGTTACACTGGATAAGTCCAAAAATCAAACTAGCCCCATATATTATCTCCTATAGTGACTGAAGCAGACAATTAGGGAGAAATACAAGAACAGGCCACGTGTACACATTAGCTCCACAATGTGAGAAGAAGGATTCTTTACATTTCTGCGTAGCCAGAATGTGCAGACGCACATATAAAGTATAATATAGGTGCATATAGGTTCATAAAGGTGCATATAAAGTATAAAAAAATTTATAAAATATATTAATTATACAGATACAGTTGTGGATATTTTTTATCAGTTTTCACACAGTAGCTGACCATGATTAGCAATATGGATTTTTAAAAATTCAAATAAACATTCCCCAGCTGCACTGCTGAAAGGGTTGTTTTTATTTGTAAACCTTGGCTTGTCTCGTTCATATATGTAAGCCAGAGGGAATTTGGCTGCTAATGTCAATTAGTAAGGAGCATGTGGAAAAGTTTCATCTAAAAAAAATGTCCAGAAATTTTATAATTTTGTAAGTCTGGGTTTAACTGATTTTTTTGTTTGTCTTGGTTGGTGATTTTTGGTTTTGTTTTTGTTTTAATTTTTTTTACCAAGGTTCTCCACAGAAAGTTATGTCTTTTTTAGACTTCTAATCCTAAGGTGGTCTGTTAAATACAGATAAGTTTTGGAGAACAATGTGAAGTCCTGAAATTTTCTGCTCTCAGCCCACCTGGCACAGAGGTCCAGCTTCTCTCTGAAGTGTCTCTTTTTTCAAATTAATTGAATCTACTTGCCTAATAATATCTCAGAATAATCTAATTCTCTCAGCACCACATATCTCATACATCTTCTACCTTCCAGGGCACAAAGCAAATCTTTCAAAACCTGCCAACATAAAATGAAGGGGATGGCAAAGGGATGAGGCAGGAGAGGAAAAAAAAGTTTCCTTACCTGAAGATATGGCTGATAAGCTTTGTGGCTTCAATTAGTTGGTTTATGGATTGAGGGAGGAGGTTGTTGGTGGTTGGTTGTTTTCACTCAGCTCAGGAATTAAAAAATCTACTTGATAAAAATGTACATCATTTCTCCTTCTAACATGCTGTACTGGTGTTTTGGAAATATGCAGCCAAAAAAGCAAGGAAATCTTCATTTTTATTTCTTAAAACAGAATTTGAATTTATTAGCTTATTTCTGGTACAATACAGAATACTGCATAAATTCCAGAAATACTCTGTTTTTAAGACTTCCACACCATCTTTAGGAAAATAATGATAAATACCTAATTTCTCCAGCTTCATTTTAGCTGCCTAGAACATATGTTCTGTTAATCTGAGTCTTCTACTAAAAAAGGTTATTATTTATTTTCTGTTATTAATTCATTGATCTTAATAAAAATTGAGATGATTTCTTATGGGGTTTTTTTGTATTTAATCATCTCGGTGCTCTGCAAAAGAGTAACTAACTCATTAATCTTGAACCACATCATAAAATATTATTTATAACATTTGAATTTTTATATCCACGTTCTTATCATTCCATTGTTTCCTTTATCTCTCGAAGCACTTTCTGATTTTTTTAAATTCATACATTTTCTCATTTCATTCATTTGAATATTCTCCACTCATAGCATACTATCATCTTTTAGACCAAGTAAATATAGCATTCTACTTGTTCAATATACTACACAGATTTTAATAAATGATTACACACACACTCATCCAAGAGAGCTGGCTGAATAATTCATAATGAATCTTTCCTAATCTTCAATTTACATGAATAATTGCTGGGCTGTAGACTATTCACAAATAGTTTATCCTGATTATTCAATCTAAAATCTCAAATCTGTAGTGGTTTATTGATGTGTATGTTATATGCAGGATGCGATATAGCACATTTT
Source organism: Phaethornis superciliosus (assembly GCA_023637945.1). Classification (NCBI taxonomy): domain Eukaryota; kingdom Metazoa; phylum Chordata; class Aves; order Apodiformes; family Trochilidae; genus Phaethornis; species Phaethornis superciliosus. The sequence goes on along the minus strand of JAJQWJ010000003.1, from coordinate 72,055,344 downwards.
GCTTCCCTCAAGTCTGAAATTCTTAATTTCAACACAAAATAATGAGTTAGTACAATATTCAATTACCGAGTAGGAGATTTTATGGAAAATGACCTAGCAAGAAAACATATATTTCAGGCATTGGAAGAACAGACTTGTCAGATAAAGAAAGCTAGGTTTGCTAAAATGGGTAAAGTGTAATGTATGTCATAGTAAAATAAACACGAAACGCTATTAATAAAGTTGACATTAACTTGTGCAACAACGATGCGATACTGGGTCCAGTACTAGTCAACAAATTAATTAATCATGTAGATGATGGGGCAGTGTACACTCAGCAAGCTTTACAGATCACAAAATTGGGAAGAGTAGCTGATAGACCAAGTGTTGTGTCACCATCCAGATGGACCTTATCAAGCTGGAGAAATGGGCTGACAGTAAGGAACTGCATGAAGTTCAACAAGAAGTGCAAAGCCCCACATCTGGGGAAGAACAACCCCAGGCACCAGTTGATACTGGAGGCTGGCCAGCTGGAAAGCAACTTTTCAGAAAAGAACTTGAGGGCCCTTGAAGAGAACAAGTTGAACATGAGCTCCAAATCAGCCCTCGTGGCAAAACAAGCTAAAGATATCCTGAACAGTGTTAGGAGGTGTGTTGCTAGAGGACAAGGAAGGTGACACTTCTCCTCTGTTCAGCCAAGGCCGCATCTAGAATACTTTGTCCATTCCAGGGCTTCTCAGTATAAGAGAGCCATAGACATGTGGAGAGTCTAGCAAAGTGCTACTAAGATGATGAAGGCTCTTGAGCAAGAAATCACAAAGGCTCAAGCAGCACACCCTTGCTCAAGACATCTCTCATCAAAGCCAGGGAATGGAGCATCTCTCCTATGAGAAAAGCCTGAGATCACTTAAACTGTTCCATCAGGAGAAGAGAGGGGCCAGGAGGATCTCATCAATGTATCTAAATATCTGAAGGGAATGTGTAAAGAAGATGGAGCCAGGCTCTTTTCATTAGTGCCCAGTGCTAGGATCAGGGGCAGTGGGTACAAACTGAAACACAGGAGGTTCTGTCTATTCTGCATGAAACACTGTTTTTAAAGTGAAGGTGACTGAGCACTGTTACAGCTTGCCTGGAGAGGCTGTGGAGATAACCTTGGAGATATTCAAAAGCTATCTGGACATGGTGCTGGGCAACTCGTCCCTCCTTGATCCAGGAATTTGGACAAAATGATCTCCAGAGGTCTATTCCAACCTCAACCTTTCTCCTTTCTGGGATACTGTGATTCTACCAGCTTGATGGTAGATATAATAACCACCATCAGGAATTAGCAGTAATCCAGAGTTAAAACATAAGTGCAATGTTGATGACATTAGCAGACAAAAAAGTTATCAGAAAAGCAAAAAAAAAAAAAGAAAAAGTTCAACAAAGCAATTATTCATAGAGGTATGGATTAAGCATATTTGCACAGAATATGTTCTAATATCACAGACTGCGCAGCTGTAAAGAGAAAAAAGGAATCAGTTGATTCTGAAAATATCTAGAAATTTCAAAAAACAGCACTAAATTGTAATATCCTTTTTAGATGTGATAGTACTATTCCTTGATTGAAAAAAAATTACTGTGATAATAGAAAATTATTTTATTTGGGCTTTTAGCAATTGGAAATGGATTTTTTAATTTAGAGTGGTGGTTGTGTGTGCACACTTAACTATGGCTATTGGGAAAATTCAAACAAAAATACACAAAACAAGAAAAACAGGAATGAAAAATTAGAAGACTAAATGCAGCTTCAAGCGATCTGTTTCTTTAGCTTAGCAAGTAAAGCATTGAGCACAGCTTGTTTGCAGTAGCTAAAACTAACAAAGAAACTAAATTTGAAAGAAATTAAAAATTATCCTTGATTTTTTTTTTTTTCCCCTCCATATATATAGGGTTTTTTTTTCTAGAAGGCCTGAACTTTCTACATGATATGAACTATTCCTCAGTTCCTGAATGGCTTTTCTACCATAGATAATACGGATTGCTGCATGTACAGGTCATCCTCAGTGATAAAAGAATTTCAGTTTCTAGTCTGGCCATGACAAAAAACCTGAATGATGACAGTCCTTGTAGCTGGACTGTTGTCCAAGATCTTAATTTCGTTCTTAAATGACATCAAAACAAATTTTCAGATTATTACAAAATCGCACTATTTTTATTCTTTCTAATTAATCTTAAGATTTAACTATTGAAATAATTACCATGAGAAGTAGAAAATTATTTTTATTTTGCCTTGTAGAAATTTTAAAAATACTCACTACTTCTCCTTGGGATGGGAAGAAATTTTTCAGGCACAAATTATTGCTCTTCATCCCAAGACAAAACAATATGATGAAATTCTTTTGCTTTTCTTCAGGGATTTCAGACAAGATATCCAGTGAGAATACTCTAGTATGATAGTACACTCTGAGAAAGGATTCTGTCACTTTCTCCTAGGGACAGTGCTCTACCTTTACTAAATATTTAATAGTCATTGTACTAAGGTTTGGAATTTAGGTATAGATCTAGGCAACTGAACTACAGACCTAAGCTCTTGCTTGAAGTTTTAAAGAATACTTAAATTTTTAATGTAGAGGAGAACAGTACCAACAGCAGAGACTATGGTTTGTCTTAAAGTGCATTGTGTTGGGAATTCACTTTGGCTATGGCAGAAAACTGAAATCTTCTCTCTCTTCTGTACTGCGAGAGAAAAAATAACAGTTTAAATCCATAAAGGTGGATTCTAAATCTCACCTGAGTTTTCTGACTGCTGCCATACTGTACTGGGTAAAAAATATTTCCACTCTTCACTATTTTAAATTTACTCTATTTTTATTTCTACTTGTTTTGAATAGCTATTGGAACATTTCAGAAGTTCAAATTCTTATATTAATATCCACAAGGGTTTTCCATTTGTTACAGAGACAATTAATTACCAAAGGGCAAACAAAAAGTAATTCAATCATGATTGGACCTGAGTTTATCTTTTATTCAGTCCACAAAGCAAACAATCAAACATCGGCATGATTCTCATCAGGATAACTTGGAATTTATATTTCCTTTTTTAAAATAAGTAATCAAAATTAAATTACTGTTAATTGGCTTTCTTCCATGTATTTTCTTATATTTTCATTTTAACCACACGTTTACCAGTTCAGTTTATATATCACTGCTTGTGAGTTGGTCAGAAAAAAATTTGCATTCTACCAAACCTGTTCAAACTAGTTCATGTTTACTACAGGGCTGTCAATGTATATTTATTCATGTGAATATCCTCTGTGTTTGTACATTATATTTATCACAGGGAATCAAATAGGCTCACTCGGTGTGTGATGCTAATTACTAGAAGCATTAAATTAGTTTTTGCTGAAGCAAATCCAAAGAGACTGGAAGCTAGTCTTTCACAATCCATGGAAAAGATTCATCTGTACTAAGAAGCCCAGAAAAACTCTTTCCCACAATGACATACAAATTTTAACACCAGAATTTTATTTCCTGCAGTCACTGAATACCTTGTGATTTTGTAGTTACCTGGTAAATGGCCCATGCCCTGTGAAACCTTAGGCAGTGGGTGCTATAATATCAGCACCATATGAATAGTATACCTATAGTGATGGACTATAAACTGCCTGGCTCCTGTAGTATCTCTCATGCTGTTTTTTCTGCTGCATGGTAAATCTGTTAGGTTTATATTTAAGGTGAAAATCATCTAATATCTGTAATCCATGCGGTTCCTAGAGTGACATTTAACAATTCATTTTAACAGCCTTTGGTGTAGCAGCAATATTGCTGGATGTCTTTTGATAGCCTACTGTATCGAGATCTCAAGCAACTTAGTAATATGTTTTTGTAACAAGGAGCCAGCAGTTTGCTTTTGCATTTCAACCCCTCCAAATTTTTAATCGTGAGCCCCCTGCTGGTAAATGACTTAAACTGATTATAGTGAGTACTTGAATAATAGCAAGAGCTTCATAATTAGAAAGTCATGCTATTGATCTTCTTATGAACTGTTTTCATTAAAAATGTCTAGAAATTACCATTCCCCTGAAAATACTTTGCAAAAAGAGATGTGCTTAATTAATTCTAATGCAAAGACAAACATCATAATTTGTTTTAAATATGAAACAAACTCCAAACTGAGTCTTCAGCTTTGTTTTTTATTTATTTTACTGATGCAGAACAAGAGCTGAACATTAAAATAAACAAAAAATATCAAAAACAACATTATGAAAATTGTCCTTCTACATATTATCATTCAAATAAATTAATCCACAGAGAGAAGTTATTTCTCTGCATGCAAATATGAGAATTACAGATTAAGTCTTCTGTGGCTTTTTTCTTTTATGACAGCTACAGGAAACCAATTTTTTTTTTTTTTTTAAATAAAAGGTTTTAAAGTGAATATATTTACGTTTCTCTTTTCTTCGCAACTATAAAGAAGAACATAACGAAGAAGACTTTTATCATGAGGTCATAGTGTGAGTCCTTTCTCTTCTATTTTCCTTTACTTTTGTGGTATGAAGACAAGCTAATATTACAAATACCCAAGTTTAAGCACCCAGTTGCATAGGGCACAACTTCCCAATGTCCATAATCTTTGCACAAAAGTGAATCTTTTAGCTTTAATTTTGAGACTGCTATAGGAGAAAAGGTGGAAAAAAGCAAAAAACAATTATATGGACATTTTAATTATAGATTTCAGGAAAATAGTGTCTCAGAATAACAAGCAATGAGCTCAGCTCATTTCTGGATATATATTTGTGGATAGTTCACCAAACACTATGACATAGAGATGACTTCTGAAGAAGGTCTTGAGGATCCTCCTCATCTCATGTAGACACCCAGAACATAGACACTTGTGGCTGAACTATTTTTAGGAGATCTCTTTACAGAGAGAGGAGTTTAACACACAGTTAGGACAATATTAATATCATTTTAATGTACATTTAAGAAAGTCAGAATAATTAACCATTTCTTTCTTTGTACTCAAAAGGAAGACTATCAGCAAAGATAGTGACTCCTACTGCTGCTGTTCAGGCTGAGGTAAATAAATCTTACAGGGTGTAGAAGTGAAAACTGACCAAGGCTGCAATGAGTCAGTAAAGAAAAGCAGGAGAGGAAGTTGAATTCATTGGTCAAAAAAACCAAATGTTCAGCCCATGAAGCCCCACTGGTCCAGACTGGGGTGCCAGGGTAAGAGTTATGTGGCCTGGCAGCCTCAGAGGCTTACAACAATGGTGTGGCTTGAGATCCTGAAGCTGTGGTAAGGCAAAGCCCAAGGCTTCCTTCATTATGAGTCCTGCTGTACACACCATATTGCAGCTGTGCAACACTACCTGGACATCACCACCCCAGGAGTACAACCCCTGGCATGGCCAGATGAGCACCTAAGACCCATATAGGTCTGGGTTTGTGTGGCTCTGGTTGAGTGTTTTCCCCTCATCTTTTCCCTGTGCTGCTTCCATCTGCAACTTTAAATAAAATTAAGTGGAGTTTAGACTAGTTATTTCTTTGAGTAACACCAGCATCACCCTGGAGACTACACACTAAGAGAAAAGCAACCAAAAATAACCTCATGTATCTAAGATACTGTTAATTTCTAAAAGGGTGGAGGAGGAGGGGAGAGAGAGAGAGAGTGAATACGTAAAAATAAATTAATGGAGAAGAGGGAAGTCTGTCCAAAAAGCTTTACATCACTGAAATGTTTCAGACTCCATGCAGTCAATACAAATGGAGGACTTTCCCAACTGCAGATCTGGGAAATAGCATGCTTGTGATACACCATCCACTGAACTGCTGTGGGAAACAAGCAATTACACCATCTGAAAGAATGCCTGTGGCTATGAAAATATTAGTAAACTGAACAGCAATGAAGCATAATCCTGGATGCTAGGAATCAGCTGTCTGTATTTTTAAATTTCAGGAATGAGCCATGGATAGGTTTTAGTGTAGACCAAATATCTCATCTGCCCCAGTTCAAGTCATGGTTGTGGTGACCATTCCCAGCAAGCAGTTTGTGTACTGTATGTTGTGACTTCAGATCAAAGGAAATTTATCATAAATGAAGGGTCATTCTGTGCCTCACTTTCTGAGTGTGAGTAATTCACTACTATGATTACAGCATACAAGCCTAAATATAAACTGTCACCTTTAATAGCCATGAGTCTGGGAGATTTCTGTCCGTAATTACCACAATTATTGTGCATGATTAGCCAGCATGATTACAATTACCCTGCTCCTTTTCTCAAGAAAGTCTAACTTCAGCCATGGTACCACTGCCTGTGTTACATACAAACCCATAATTTTAAACTATTATGCTAAAATATTTTTTTTCTCTTACCCACACTATCAATAAAAAAATAGCATTTTGGAAACCTCACCTATCTTTGATAGTGGTAAACTCAGATAGATCTAGTGGCAATTGATTAGACATTGTCTTCTGTTGCATAAACTACTAAACTTTCAATAAACTTCTGAAAAATTACATTGAGTCAGTTCCCCTCTCCCTCTTGAATCCACCTCCTGCTCTGGAACTGCAGATTTCATTTACCACAGTCTTTTGCCCCTTTTGCCTTTAGACATTGATTGCACATAAGGAAAAGTAGGCTATTAGGGATGTGTCCTTCCACTTCTGGTTATTCCTCTGTGTCATGTAGGTGGCAGTAAAAATTGGAGAGTGTTTTGATTCCCCATTTGCAGTATGTCAGGACTAGTCAGTACATCAGACCAAGATGTTATCTGACACACATTCTTTCCCTGTATCTATTTCCTTCATGGATAAAATAACTTTAAAAAGAGATTACTTAGTATGAAAAATCTATTTCTTTAATTTAATAGTTATGATAATTTTCCACCTTAAACAATGATGGTATGCCCACAGTATCCAAAAAATATTTCTCTTCAGAGTACCTATGCTTCTGCCCAAGATTTGGGAACTTTAAAGTGTGATAGTTAAAGATTTCTGTTTTAGGAAAAATGATAGTTTTATTTAAAGGAAAAATCACCATTACTATGAATATTCATGTCTCATACTACAAAAGTTTAATTAGAATTCCATGTATTGGTAAAGTAATGAGAAAGCAAGAAAAAAACCAAACACCTTGTGCCTTTCACATAAAATCAGTAGTGATAACAAGGCTCCCCAACTTCATGAAGTCTCTCATATGTCTCCAGCAAAGAGTACTAGAAATCTTTGGGATGTCATTTTCAACTTCTGTCTAGGACGTCAACATAGCACAACACTCCAAAGGTATCTAAAGACATGCTTTCAGAGCAAGAAATCTATGACAAGCAATTGTTCCAGCTACTATAATTATGGTGCCCTTGTAACTCTGTCATTGCACAGAACTATGCATATATTTTCTCTCTCCCATATATACAAATATACACAGGCATTTGCAACTCATTTGCAAATCATAATTTTAAGTACTCCAAAAGTGAACTTGAATTAACCGTGTGACTAATGCCCGAGAAAAAAAAGAAAAAAGAAAAAAAAAAAAAAAGAGAGAGAGAAGCAACATCTTCTAGAATAATAAATGACTGGATAAATAATGATCCCTTTAATCTCCCAGCATCACCTGAGATTTCCATTTCATTCCTCTACTAACATATATATCATGTTTTGCCATGTGTTGTTCCTGGGGTGCTATTTTTATTAGCATATGCAAGCTAGCAAGTGAAGGACCCATAGATCTCCTCAGTTCTTCATTCAGATTACCAGGAATTTTTAAATGAAACATTTCAACAATAAATAAATAAATAAATAAATAACAAGAAAGGGGAAAAAAAAATAAAAAAAAAGAAAACTGTGATGTAAAAAAAAAAAAGCAATTAACCCATTAATGACTGAAGAAGGAATATTGTAAGCCAAGTCATATTGAATGTGCTGCATCACTAAAACTGGCTACCCAGGGTATCTGTAGAAGCTCCATTCTCGGAGACTTTCAGAATTCAACTGACTCCTGGCAACCTGATCTAGCTGTAGCAATAGCTCCACTTTGAGAAACATGTTAGCATGTGTGACTTCCAAAAGTACATTCCAGCCTGAAGTATCTTGTAATGAGCAAAAAAATGTTTGATAGACAGTAGTTTTCAAATTGCATCATTTTGCCTTTATTTCTAGATTTTGTTGTCTTAACAGTATTCTAAGAAGACTGATTCCAAAGAAGTTTAAGTCTGATACTTTCTTTAAGCCTAATACTTTCTAAGACTAATTTGGAAGATAACAGCAGAAATAATTCCTTCTCTTGAATATTTTGAAATCTGACTATAAATAGTAATAGTTTGTATTAAAAACACCTCCAAACTCATGTAAGTATTAGTACAAAATAAAATCTAGCTTTAGCTGTCAGTTTGTCTCACAGGGTAAATTATGAACAACTTGTCAGCACTAAGTTATCAATTTTGACAGACAATGACAATTCCCTTAAGACACAGAATATATATTCAAAGTTTATGACAGTAGTTTTCCATCCTTTCTTCCTGTCACAAGAGCACTAAATATGACAGCAGTCATGCAAACTGAATGCTGAGCCCTTGGAAAGAACAGAATTGTCCAAGAATTTGACAGATTCATTAAATTTAATACCTGTTGGCAACATATATTTTTATATTTAGAGTATAAATTTTCTCAGCTGAAATTTTTGCACAAAAAATTATTACTCAAAATACTCTAACTGATGAAATTTTCTTTTTTTCTTTTTTTTTTTTTTTTTTTTTTTTTAACTTACATTCCTTACAATATCAAAGAAGCTAATTCATGACGCTCAATTCTGCGCATTCAATATTTTTTATCTCAGTTTTCTTGGAAAAACTTTTATCATTTAACAAATTGATTGGAATAAATAAAACAATATGTAAAATTATTTTCTCATTTTAATTTACAGTCAGGAATTTGATGGTGAGATACTGCATTTTTTCCCCTATATTGTTCAATTTAAAGTTTCATATACTACATTAGCATTTAGATCTCTGAAACTTTGCACTCTAGAAGTTGTGTGTATCTATTGGTAGGAAGTTGTTGATATTACAATCAGGGAAAGGCAACCAACAAATATTGCTGAAGGTAATTGACAGAAAAGATTCTTTTCTGTAAAACATTTGTTAAAATCTTTAGTAAAATAATACATGAAGAATAAAAGTGAGCTCAGGAGAAGATGCCAGGCAGCTGTTTCAAGTACACCACTCAGTCAGCATTTATAGCTTAATCTGAAATATCCCTGTGGAGTTTTTATATTTCATTCATTTCTCCAGAGAATAGAAACACTTTCCTATGGGATAGTGACAAAATCCAAACTTCAGTTTGAAAATATCTAGCAAAAATATATAATCAAGCAAACCAATTTTTCCCTGAGATGTTATCATCCTGAGTATTCCCAGAAGTATTTCAAGCTGTGGCTTGAGAACTGGTGGGCAAAGGTCAGACCAGGGAGTCTTTGTCTTTTTCAAAACCAGCAGTATTTTCCACTTCTAATTCCTCTTCAGTAACACAGGGAAGATTTTTATCTCTCCACCATTTCTATCACCTTGCCATTAAAGAGGCTAATAAAGACTTTTCGGACATGGAGTGTACATCCTTGAATGCCTAGTGATTTAGGAAAAAGGAGAAAAACATTATTCTGTCTCAGTTTCTTTTTTTTTCCTCAGTTCTTCATTAACAAAAAACATCTTGATGTATGCTTGCATTTGGACATTAATCAGACCTTGAACCTGAGTTCAAGTTCAAACTATTGCTCTCTCACACTGCTTACATTTTGACTTATATTTGATGTGAGACAAAGGTGGGTTTTTTTATTTAAAACTTAAAGTCAGTATTTCAACTGCAGTATCAAAGGCTATTTGGAATCATGATCACAAAATTCTGGCTTTGTGCATTATAAAACACATCTGTAAAAAGCCAACCAGAGCTGGTGAAGCCCTGAAAATAAACCTCTCATCCTCATCTCTCATTATGGGCATGAGAAAGTAAAATACAAAAGTCAAAATTGTATTTAAAATGCTGCCTTAACTGGTGATGGTGATACAGATTCTATATTGTCTAATCTTAATCCAAATTCCAAACTTTCACTTTGGAGACTCGTCAGTCCCAGTTGGTTTGTCTTTCTCTAGATTTTGAGGTAGCAATAGATATTTTCTCCTTCTCTTCTGAAGAAAACAAAGGTGATATGGTTCCAAAATCCTCTTTTCATGGAAAGCAATAGATGGTCCCCAGTGACAACCAATAGCTTTTGTTCACTCATTGTCCTAGCATGTAAATTCAGGGAAAATATATGGGGGGGGGGGGGGGGGAGGGGGACAGGGTAAACGGGGCAGGGATAATTTTTACTGTGCAAGCTCCCCACATTTTCTAGCTTCCTGAAAATATCTCCATGTTATGAGGGGTACTCAAGCAAAGGTGTGCTAACAGTAGGCAGAATGGCTGAATTTTATCAAAAAGCCTATCACCACTGTACCTATCATCTCACTAAACAAAGGTTCGTGGTTGATAGTATTTAAAATTTAATCAGAGATAATTATTATGGTGACTGAATCAGCTCAGGAACTAGTCAGAGTAAGACCATCTCATTTGAAAGAAATGGGGGGGAAAAAAACCCTGACCCTCAGTACTTCACAAAGAATATATAGATAGAATAGATCTTGGAGTTCAAAGAAAATGAAGTTATTTTTCTGAACTGGTTATGGAAAGTCCCCCAAAGAAGGTCCATTTTTATTCAGTTCTTATTCTAACAGTGAAGTTGTTAATACTCACTAGTGACTCATTAATTAACAGTATCTTTGAAAAGCTACTTTTGAATCACATCTTAATACAAACCATGGTTTACAGTCACAGGAGGTGGTGTTTCTGAACTTCTACGATAAACCTTGATAACATCCAAATTAAAAGCAGTCATTACATTTTGGCAAAAAAAGATCTGCAGGAAAATTCTGCATAACAAAAACTATGAAAATAATATAATTAATTTCCAAAGTAGTAAGACAAGAGAATTAAAAAGATTTTCTCATGTTGAAAGTAATTAATGCTCAGTGGTGTTTGTTTAGAATATGAGAGACAGATCGAGTCTCTGCTCTGTTGGCAGTTTAGTGGCTTTGAACCATCCAACTACTGAAACTGATTGCCATTTCCAGGTGAATTACTGTCCCAGGGTCTCCTCTCAAGGCTTGACATGTTTTACTTAACGGAATTTGTGGCTTTTATTTATCTGCATTGTGGCTCCTTCTTTTATTGATTTCTTCTCTCAAGATCCATTCTGTTAATCCACATGCACCCCAATCCTGTTGCTATGTGGTCACTACCACTTCTGATAAATGTTGCTAATGAAGTCAAGTGTGTTCTTAAAGTTTTCTCTAAATGTGTTGTTTTATTCTCTGCTAAAGCTTGCCTTCATAGAACCCCAATAAGAAGGCTCAGACTTTAACCCTCTGTTGAATTTTTTAATATATTTTCATTATTTCAAATATAAATCTCTCATTATTGAGGTTTCAATGAAGTCTGAATCCCTGTATTCCTGAATTATTGTATTATTTATTTTATTACTGAAACAATTACAGATTTCAGACTTCTTAACCTAGGAAATGACTTGTGTCTGCAATGTCAATGTCTAATAAAACACATTGAATCTTCTAAAGAAAAAGGTTCAGTGCTTCCATACCGTCCACTCACCAAATAGGCATGAAACATCTATGAAGCCCTAAAATCTTCCAGGACCTATTCATTCAAGTATGTAAGACATCAGCCTGAAGACCACCAGAGATCTTTATATCTCCCCATTGACTGCAAGAGAAATTCAGGTCCTACTACAACAAAATGGATTTACTCATGTAACCTCCCTAACTAGATGTAACTAGAATGAATATAACTTTTATAGCATGTGCATTATGTCCACTATCTGTTTGAAGATGCCTCTGTTTACCTAGGCTGTCAAGAGCTCTTGGTTATCAAGGCAACTGACTCAGGTCTGGATGTTGTGCTTTTCATATAAGTCCCATTCATATGTCACTTTAATATTTTTCCATTTCTTAGAAAAGACAAATATTATGTCAAGAATATCTCTTAAAGGTTGAAAATCAAAAAGCTCACCTTTCTATCTGTACATTTGCACATTGTTATCTCATTTAAATGACAGTACACTAATTTATCGATTTCTTTTCTCTATTTTGGATTCATGCTTTAACATTTATTATATTCTTCTTGCTGATTTATGAAAGACATGATAAATCAAACCAAGGAACCAGTGAGTTGTTTTTCACAAAAAAAAAACAAAAACAAAAAACCAAAACCAAACCAAACAAAAACCAACAACAAACCAAACAAGAAACTGAGAAGTGTCTTTTAGAAGTAATATAGAAATGAATTTGCTTCTTAAAAGGGCAATAAGTATGCTGTTTCAGTAAATTCCTGGCAGCGTTAGATACATTTGAAAGTGAAAAATAATTTGGAAGACGCAAACAGAAAAACTGATAGGTAGGTGTATAAGCCTACACTGGTAATAGGATTTAGAATCTTTATGTTGTAACTACAGATCTGAAGATTATTAAAGGTCACAGTCAAAAGAAAGGTTTTTTGACACCCACCTTTAAAATGAGAAAGAAATCGATTGGGTAAACTTGAATGTGAACTGATCATTGAAGACCATCACTCTTCCAACTTAAAGGAAGCCACATTGAATGGGGAAGTGTAGAAACCTGTTCCATAGTTGTTCTGAATCTTGATTCTGTTTGTTAGCACAGGTAAGGACTTTCAGGAGGATTAAGAAGAAGATTTTCTCATAATAACATCTAGCAAAGTATTTGTTTATGCATCACATGTTGGATTCAGCGACATAGTTGCATAACCCCTTACTCAGATGAGTTACATCTGATGAAGTGTCTTGTCCTTGTGATAAACATAATTTAGCAAGAAAACTGCAGATCAGTGAAGGTCAAAATGAAAAAGTAATCTGATGTGAAGAAGAATCAGGTATCTTGTTTCATGTGAGGCTGCTTCTTAATTCTCAGCTCAATATTTTTTTTGTATTTTACACATCTGAGAAATCTTACTGCAAGCATAAAAGTTTTTAAGGGCAAAAATAAAAGATACCCACCAAGAATAAAACAAAACAGGCAATTAGTGTCTGAACCTTTAAAACACTCATCTCTGTTTGTACATTTGCACATAGTTATCTCATTTAAATGCAGCAGTTACTTTTTCATAGACTAAAGATTTACTAATACAGACATATCATGGTGGGTATGCCTTCACTTTTTAACAGAATTATTTCTGAGTACTTTATAAACTGTATTGTGCTAAGAAATTGGGGAAGAATGTAAAAGACCTGTGGCAGAAAATTAGACATGCATGCCGGTGGAGGACAACATACCATAGAGAACAGGGGGGCATTAAGAACAAACTCATGATTTGTATTTTATGGCAATGACTGAATGAGATCATCATCATTATCATTAACAGATCTGAATTTGTGCCCACAGAAATCAACAAATACATTGCTGAGGCACTGAACTGTAAAAGCAATGAAGCACCTGCTTCAATGGAAAGACCAAAGAAAAAAAGGCAACAAACAAACAGATTTTTAATGTATATACCTGAAATGTTTGAGTGAACTTGAAATGCCTTTTATTTCCATTTCACTTTGAGAAAACTAAAAAATATATTTCCAAATGAAATAAATAAAATCAGTTATTTTTACTTGTTTTGACTTTTTCTATTTAAGTTAATCTTCTAGGATGAAATTTTTTTTTCTGAATCCAACTTGATTCTTTTTTTTTTTTTAAGGAAGTTACTTTTTTTATTTTTCCCATTACATTATTTTACCCAGTTATATTTAATGAGTAAATATATCCGAAGGTTGGTTGAGTCATGTATCTCTACAATAACTATAATTACAAGTGGGTATCAGCTCCAGACATAGACAACTAACTTTATGTGCCTAAATGGACAGAGGTCTTAGTTATATATTTAGTTTATTAAATGAGAAACTCACTTAGTGTACTCCACCAGGACTCCAACTACCAATATAAGTAAGCACAGTTTATCCCAAAGGCCTTATGTCATATCTTCCACAAATTAATGTGAATTTCTCAGATGCCATAAGATATTTCAAACACCATTAGATAACTCTGTGAGGCAGATTCATTGACTTTTATTTTCTTCAGAATTAGTTAAATTGGTGTCTTTCAAAATGTGACTCTACTGACTGATAAATCTAGTTCTTGGCTGACAGTACGAGGAGCATTGACAATTAGCATGTGTGTACATCTACATTTAGACACATATATGTAGATTCTCGCCTGGAGGTGAAGCCTACTTTTACTGTCAGTTTCAACCTACAGTCCAAGAAAGAACAGAAATTACCTTTGTTTTCACCAAAAATTCTGTAATTTGTCACTAAAAAAGGAAACTTATAAATTTGTGTTTACTTTTTTCCCCTAAAACTATATTTGCAGTCTGAGTCTGGAAGTCTTGTTCAAATCTTATCCATCTTATTCAAATGGAATTATTCTTTTTAAATCTCTAAAAATTTTCAGGTTTTTTCATTGTATTCTTGGTGGATAGAAAGAATTTCTCCCAGGTCATAATTTGTAAATGAAAGTAAAGACAGTATTGATATAAGAATAACTTGTCACAAATGAACACTGAACAATTGGAGGTTGAAATCAAAGTAGATGAAATTCCATACAAGAAGATGAAATTCTGGAAAAAAATTTCAAGACAATATACTGTAGCGGCAAAAACCTTCCCTACTTTAAAAGATAGATCTTGATTAAATTATTACTGTAGTTTGTTGGAAAGAACTATAGAAGATTTGTAGCAAAGCAGCATCAACACAGTGACCTCCTCCCTCTTCCTGGGCAAGAAAGCTCATCCCACCACAGGGTATTAGGAACAACCCCATATCATAAGGAGACTTGTGGTCCACTTGATGGGAACAGGGGTGTGACCCCCTTGGGGATGCTTACTCACTAGTGTGAGCAGCTGCAGAGCTGGCATGGAGGCTCACAGGGATGGAGTATCCTCATCTTCCCCAAGCAGGGGGAGTTAAGCAGGGAACTCACACTGCTGCTTGGCAGGTGGAGGTGTGTGCATCCATGTGCATGTGTGTGAAAACTGGATGATCTAAAGAGGCAGGGGACAGGGAATAGCCCTTTCGGGCATTGTCTATATAGAGGGGAGGGTTTAGAACCTTGTAGTTGTACATTAGCATTCTGTAAGTCTGCACTACTGTGGTTTATATGATCTATGGCTGATGCTAATCCTGAATGTACAGGTCACTGACTACCAGTTAATTATATGTAAATGATAAATCCATAAACTACTTCAATCCTTATTTGGTTTAAACTATGTGAACTGAACAGGTTTTTCCCCGTGGCAAAAGTCTATAATAGCAAAAACTGGGCTTGTTGAACTGCTAGGTCCTTTCCAGAAAAAAAAAAAAAAAAAAAAAAAAAAAACAAAAAAAAAAAAAAACAAAAAAAAAAACATAAACAAAAAAAAAAAAAAAAAAGCAAAAAAAAAAAAAAAAGAAAAAGAAAAAAAGGAGTGAGAAATCATAAAGACATAACTTAGCAGAAATAATAAATTACGTTGCTAGCTGAAGCTGTCAGTCAGGCTCTACAGGAACCTTTCCCCACTTTGAGGACATTGAATTTTTTTGGAAGTAGCTCTTATATTGGGGCATGCACAAAAGATTCAGGTTTGCTTCTCAGAGTTCTAAATATATTAATGGAATGTAATATAAGAACAACTGCTATTTGAATACCCAAACTGCATAAAAGAAAAAAAATTACCAGGAACCAAGTGTGTTTGAAATTAGTGAAAGATTATTTACTAAACAGAAAGGAAAGTAACACATTTCTTTTCTGAATTCAAGTAGATCATAGAGGCAGAACACAGGTAATAGGTTCTTCAGTACCACAGTAAGAAACTTATTGATATTTTTAAGGCTTTCTATATTTAGAGCTTAAAAAGCTATGCTATGAGTTATTCTTATAGCACTTATTACACAGTATCCTGTTAAATCTCTGCAGTAGTACATCTGCCTGTTGTTTATTTAACAATGTGCTAATTAGAAGTGGTTTTGTACAGTCAGGTCTTTCTTACTTTCATATGGAAAGGAAAAAGGAAAAAACTCAACTGTGATTATTAATCTTCACTAAATTTACATTATCTTGCTGTTGTGGAATCATTGCTGTGATATACAGAAATGTACTTTTCTGTGGTACTGAGACTTGTGGGATTAAACCTAGATAACGAAGGCTGGGGGCCTGGAATGTCATTACAATCAGGACTGTGTTCCCTAATTCTCCTTTTAGAACTAAGTGATGAGTCAGAGATTTTGAAACCTTTGAAGTTCACTTTTCAAGACAGTGTTATTATATAACAGGCAGAACAAGTTATTTTATCTTTTTATTAAGGTTAGAAAAGGTTTAATTGTTTCTTTAAGCTACAGCCTCTTCAGAATATTTTCAGGAAGAATAAAAGCATGAAGTCATGGATACATTAGGAAACAGGACCCTCTTATTACTTGTTCTAAACATTAAATGGATTCAATTTCCTTTATTGCAGAATTATTCCAACTGTATTCCTCAGCAGCTGAATAATATATTTTATAATACAAGAATGTGTTCTGGACATGATTTTCCTTTAGTTTCCACCTGGTGCCTCTTTATATTTGGTAATGTGATATATCTAGTATGATGTAAAATGAACTCTGTTGAACTCTGCCTCAGTCAAGAATCTGAAAGAAAAAAGCCTGCTTGTGTCAGAAAAAAAATTAATTCCAAAATGCTCCTTTAAAACACTTTAGTTTCAAAGCAAAGCTGAAAAACATATGGGTAGAACTCTTCTGTTATTTTTTTGCCTACTTTTAAGTGTGAATGATTTCTGATGCTTAACCTAACTTTCTAACTCTAAGTTGAAATGCTTTCTAATGACTTCTAGTGACATCTAATTAATTCATAGTATTGCCTTGCTTACATGTACATTATTGTAACAATCAGAATAATGGCAGACAATCTCTTCTCAAAAAACTTCATTTTTAATAGAGTAGGATGTATCACAACTATTATAGGGTCAAATCTCTACCATAATGGTTTATGATATATGGATGACAGAATATCTCCAGTGAAGAACCTAGATTGTGCAACGCATTTACCAGACTCTTTAAATTTAGCCTTGATTAGGACAAACTGATCTTTTCTTCTTCCAGATTTATTCAATTTAAAAAGAAAAAAAAACCCCACATATATTCAAGAAAAGATTGAAGAGAAAGAAGTCAGTTCAGATCCAATGCTACTTACAGTTGTTTTGATAGTTGTACTAATATAAACATCTGAGACAGTAACTGCTCCTTACACACCTTTATTCCTCAGACTTGCCTACACTGCTATAATCTCTGATGGATACCACCACAAGGGTACCTGTCAGAATCTTTGCTATGGTCTAGGAGTTCACAAGGATTAATGTAGTTTAGAAACTTCCAAGAAATTTGTTATGTAGCTTAGAAATTTCTAAGTGATATAAAGGTTATATTTTTAACAAGACAGCCTTAAAATTCTGTAACAAAATTGTGAAAATAGGGTTTATGCTTCTTAATAGGAAAACTCCTTTTCCAATAGCTGGTCTCTCACTTTCTTTTCAGATGCCCAGAGATTATTCTATTTACAAGTATATTTAGCCTCTTTCATACTGTATTTAGAAACCCCAGGTTCAGAAACAAAAACAAAGTATAATGTTGGTTTGTGAACAAGTAAGATCTCCCTCTGAAAAAAATCACTGTATCTCTCAAAGCTCTTCCTTTCCTCCAATATCAGAAATCAGACACCTTATATGTTAACATTTCAATGTATCTTCCAGAATCTTCAACTTTCTCATGGTCCAGAAATGCCAATATCCTTAGAGTGTCAATACATGTAACAGTAAGATCTGTCACTTCAAACTTTTTCTCCTGTTTCTTTCATCTGTGACATTGCCTCTTACACACACACACTTTTTCTTCTTTGTTCATACACTTACACTTAAGAGTCCTGAAGATATTCAAGAGCACAGCTACACTGCTCTGATCAATATCTAGGGACAGTGAGCCTTTGGCAGCACTCAATGATATTTGCTTCTCTTCTCATACTGCTCCAAAATGCTTGTATATATTCCTGTTCCAGCTCAAGAAGTATGAGGAACTGTGGTAAAATATTTTTCATCAAGGTGTTGCACATATATGTAAGTATGCTTTTTTTTTATTTACATACTTCTGAATAGTCTTGGAGTGCACTTCACATTCACCACGGATTCCAAAAACACAAACAAGGCAGCCTTTCACTGTTGCTGTTTGTAAGCACAGTTTCTAAAGAAGCTAAAGCTCATTAACCTGAGACACTGAGTCTGCGCATGCATATGAGAAAGAAAAAAAATGTTTCTCTAACTTCTGAACACCTTGTCTGACTTCGACCAGATGTGACAGAAGAGATGAAATATAAAGACGAATTGAAGTACATAAAGGTCTTTGTGGAAAATAAGCAGCCAATATTGGAAAGACCTTATGACTCTCTGTAGTCATCACAAAATGGATGTCTACAGAGAAAATCTAAAATTAGGCACCAGAGGTGCTGTGACAAAGGCCTTATTGGTGTTCTGATCACAAGTACAGATTCCACTGAGGCATACAATTAACTGGGAGATATAGCTCCATACCAAACCAGACTTGATTAGATCAATGCTTAAAAAACTAATAGCTCACACTGCAAAAGCAGTCAAAACCTCAGTCACAGGTCATATTCCCATTTTCCTAAGCAGTGTACAAATACAGAGCAGAAAGTACATTCTCAGGGTGGTTTCTACATACACATTTCATTAAGACTGACCCTTTAAAACACAGCCTTTTTCACCCACAGCAAGGACAGTCATTTCAATGAATCTGCACAAATTTGCCAAATTTAACAAGTTTCTTAATCCCAGTCAGCTCTAATCTTATAAAGCTTTGAGGTAGTTGAGGTCATAGGTTAACTTTGTCTTCCTTTCAGGATGTGCACAAAGTTTTAACAGGTTTCATGGTTTCAAAGCTTAAAGCCAAGGAGATGATAATACCATCTACTCTGAGCTCCTGCATAACAGGGACTTTGTTTCAATATTCTATCCATTTAGTGAATGGATAACGAGTGCTGGGCCAAAGTATGCCTTCCAAAAGGCCTATGGTGTGATAACCTTTACTGGAAAAAAAAAATGCCCACACAGATACTCACTCACTCCCGCTCTTCAGAGGGTCAAAACAAGAATAGAAATTTAATGGGCTGAGATAAAAACAGGAAGATGTGTCACCAATTTCTGTCAGAGGGAAAGCAGTCAAATTGAGGAAAACTAATTAAAAATATTGCTATTCCCCATATCAGTGAGAAGGTAGGGGATAAAGAAAAAAAAAAAAAAAAAGGCAAAGTTATGCTAGTTTCTAATGCCCCAGCTGCTCTTTGGGAACTTATGTTCAGCTGCAAGTCTACAGCTGAAATCTTTGATAGAATTTTTACTTTCAGAATACAATCCTCCATTCTACAAACTATTTTCCCCAAAAGGAAAGATTAAATAAATTTCAGACTGCCAATACCTCTCATCCTTTCCTTTGCATTTGTACTACTCCTTCTTTGAAGTGAAGGCAATATGATATATTGACAAAAATTTCCTTATTATGTATACAACGGCAGGGAGAAAATCCACATAAAAGTTGTGGGTCAAGACAGGCTATGAGATTTTCACTCACTGATTACAGTCACAGGCAAACCAGACTCAACTTGGAGGGAAAAAAAAAAAACCAAAAAATTTAATTGTGATATATGTTGATGAATTTGTATTCCTAACCAACTAAAATTCAGAAAAAGAATTAAATGAGTAAGAAGTGAATGTGGGGTTAAACAAAGCAGCTGAGACGTGCAATTGTTCCACTGAGGTAGGATGAAGTAAAGTTAACTTCTTCAATGAAACAGAGCAGACCCCTAATAATACTAACTCCTGTCTCGAAGATAATTACATTGCCACAGGCTAACTAGGCACCAAAGGAATGCAAACACCTACACAAAGGAACACAAAGACTTTATGGTTAAAGGTTGTATCGTCTTACAACAACATAGTGGAGTCAGCAGAGGAGTCAGCACAACCAAGAAAGGTAAAAGTTCAAGCCTGATGAAGACTTCTTACTTCCTCCAAAGACCCCCTATACATCTCCCCAGAAACAGACTCAGCCCAGACTCCACCTATCATGAATATTATAATCAAATTATGTAAACCCACCTTCTTTTGAATATGTATAGAATTGTACTCAATATAAGATAATGCCAGAGCTTTGATTGGTGTGCTTAAGGAATTGGGATTCTGCTCATCCCCCGCACCCAGCGCTGCCTTGCTTACTGAAATTTTATTAATTAAATCGAGCTACTAAAGAGAACATTGAGTCTCAGTCATTTTATAACAAATTTATCATTAATCAAATCAGGGCAAAGAGAAAACACAAACCAGAGTGTAAATACTCTCCCCTACCCCTCCCCTCTTCCCAGCTTCAATTACTTTGTTCTTGAGTTCTCTACTTACTGCCCTCCCCAGTGGCATGAGGGAACAGGGAATGGGGGTTTACAGTCTATACATCACAGACGGTTTTCTGACAGTCCTTCCTCCTCAAGGAGGAGGATTCTTCACAGTATCCTTCCCCTACTCCAATGTGTAAGACTTTCACAAACCCCTCCAGCATGAGTCCCTCCCTCAAGGCACAATTCCTCAGGAGCAAACTTCTTCAGCATGGGCATCCCACAGAGCCACAGACTGCTTTGAGAACAGTCCCCTCCAAGGCTGCAGGTCCACAACATCTGCTCCGTGATTTTTTACAGACTGCAGGTCCACAGCTGCTATAGTGGGATCCTTTATGAGTGGCAGGTTCACAGCACCTGTTCCACCGTGATCCTTCAGGGTCTGTTCCACTGTGCCATTCCATGAGTTGCAGGAGACAGGCTGCTGTCTCACCATGGGATGTAGAGAAAAATCTCTGTTCAGGAACTTTCTCCCTCTTCTTCCTCACCAACCTTAGTTTCTCTGGTCTAGTGTGCTCTTCTCAGGTCTTGTTTTACTAGTGTTGTTCTCTCTTTTCACGTGTTGCTTGAACTCTCCTCACCCTCTCCTCTGTGCTGCTTTTAAACACCAAGTGTTTCCCCTTCTTCAATATGTTAATTGCCTTCACTGATGGCCTGAAGCAGGGTCAGGCATTTTGGAGCAGGAAGGTACTTACTTAAGTCATCCCTGGGGGACCCCTTCCCTGCTACCAGAAAGGGAACAAAATCAACCCAGAAAAAATACCATAAGCTACTGAGTCTTGTCCAGAACTAGCCCACTCATCTGTTTGAAAGCAGACATGTTTATTCTGGAAAAACATTCACTCCTAATCAAATAGCATTTAGAGTTCTGGAATCATGGTAAAAATAGTAAAACCTGGAGACCTTTTCTACAAAGAACCATCTGTTTAGAAAGTACTGACAAGGTTCTCCCTCCTCATTTCTCATCAACATTACTTGACTTCTGCTTTAAGGCCATTAAGTTGTATAGGCCTTCCTGCATGCCTCTTAGAAGTATTGTTTTAACATATTAAACATCAGCAGCTCTTCATGACAAGAAAATATTTATATATATTTTTAAGAACCCCTATCTCCAGAGTTCTTGTTATATTCTTGGATGCAATCATCCATCACATTTTTTTACCTGCTGGCAAGTAGAAAATAACAACTCCCTCTACACTGCTTCTCAACCAGAATTATTCATCTTTCACAAAAAAACAAAAAAAAACCAAAAAAAAAAAACAAACCACCAAAAAAACCCAAAAACAAAAACAACACCAGGAGACTCAACCATCCAAACCCCTACTGACATGGAGAGCAGGTTGCTGGCTTTCCTTTCTTACCAGTTTCACAGAATCATCTGGGTTGGAAAGGACCTCTGAGATCAAGTCCAACCTTTAATCCATTCTGCACTCAAAAGCAGATACATCATTAGAGCATGTATTTCTAAAACATGTGAGAACAGAGTAAAATAACAGAAGTGTTAATCCCTGTCTACATACTTACAGTAACTAGCAGTTAATATCCATATTGTTTCCATGTATCCAAGGTCAAATTAATACTACATTTTAAGATAAATATAGATAATGTTTATTCTTGTCTTTGTGGTGCTGTGTAAGGACCACAGTTTGTAATTTTTTATGCCAAGGAAGTGTTGATAGATGAACAGATGGAGAACATCCTCTACTGTGTCTCCTGTCAGCTGTATGCCATTATCAGAATAGTACTGCATAATAGAATAAACAGATTAATATGTTGTTGTTGTCATTTTATAAACAATAAATTTTTTGACCAACTTTGGGACAAAAACATCCTTCTCTTTGTACCACACATTTCAGAGGCATTGTTCTTAATTCTTAAATCCATGTGGAAAGGTATTAAGACTTGACAGTACTGTAGACCAAAAGCATGTACTACACACATTGGGAGGTAAATGATATATGGGCATTACAAATGTCAAAACAGTTTGGTCATCCTGAGTTGTTTTATGAATGTCTGCCAGGCAATCATTCAGCTATGTTCAAGCTTTCTGATAAGAGGTTGGCATTGAATTATTTAATTAACATAATTATTGATATGAATTTTAAAAATATCACTGTAATCAAGAAGATGCACAGTTGGTACATTTGGTATTCATGTAGTCTTGGAAAGTCATGATTAAACAACATGAATTTATACCTGAATTTATAAAGGAGAAGGTTAAATGTCAAGTTACCTCACAGAGATACCACTTGGATCCGAATGCTAGCAGTTCTCTGTCAATAATGAACATTTTTAATAAACATAATTTCATCACCACATATGTGCAGAGGAAGAAAAAACAAGTGGTTGGAGCACCAGATTATGTCATGCATGCTTCAGCTCCCATCGATAGTCCTCTTGAATAAACTCATGCATATATCTTATGGCTAGATGCACAAATAATTTTAGTTTCCTGTGTGTTCTGGGTATCCATGTAGCTGCCAGAAAATCAGAGTATTGAAACTCCAATTCTTCTGGTAAGCACCTCTCATAGGTAGGACAGAACAGAAAGGAGGATATACAAAGAAAATACTTCTGACTTCTATTAATACCTTCCTTCTTTCCTGGTGCCTTCACCTCCTGATCTGTAAATGTTTGCTCTGGCAGACATATGAAGAATTTGACAACTACTGATAACAGCAGTTATCAGGATGAGACACAAGCAGATCTGAAAGTATATGATTTGTGGGGAAAGGGAGGACAACATAGAAAGAAAGGCTCAAGCAAGAATTCCCGAAAAAAAATACAAGTCTTATTAGGAAACTCTCAGATGAGTATAGACAGAGATGATGGAGGTTATAATCAAGTTAAAGAGTTAGGTAAAAATATCCATTGCTGTGGGAGTCACAGAAAAAAATAGAAGATTCATGTTGCATATGCTTTCTAGCCATCCTACCTAAGAGAGAAATTTTACCAAATGTACAGAATGAAAGGATATAAGTAAAAAATCTGGTGGTTTTACAATCTGGAATAATTAAAGTCCTGATAGAAATTTGAGAAGGGATTCATTTTACTTAATTTTGATACCTGCATGTGAACTACTAGTCATCTGGACTCCTTTATGCTTAGCGGAGCACAGCAAAGTAATTAATCTTCAGACATTTAAACCAAGTCAAACCAGTCTTCCTCAGAAAGTACCCTTTCTCTTTACTGACCATAAAAAGAACCTACACAACTGCCTTTGGGATTAGAGCAGTATCTCTTCTTTGAAATGCAGAGACATGTGACTGAAATTCAACTTCACAAGGAGTAGTCTAATACAGAGTAGGTATTGTAGGAGTGAGTCAGTGTTAGCAGATTTACTTTTATTTCCACCTCTTACAGAGGAAATTTGCTCTAAGATTTGTTTATAAGTCCATTTTTACATTAGAGCTTCGTGTGACTTAAAAAATCCAGAATTAAAAATTTAAGAATGCAAAGCTAGTGTTTCACAGGAAAATGTATCAGATACTAAGTAATACACAAAAAGTAGTAAAATTACATCGTTCATATTTTCATTTGACTAAAAGCTGCAGAATAAAGTAACATCTTCTGTATTGAATTAAATAAACAATACAAATAATAAATAATAGTTTAACACTGGGTACAAGCATGTCTGGAGCTATGTGAATAATAAGGAAAATTAAACCTTAAAATGCAGACATTTCTTGGGAAATATGCAAGCAATCCAGATGCCCATGCCAGTACTTTAAGAATGCTGCTATAAAAGGAAGACTGGTGGATATGGGATGTGGGTATGAATAAATAATTTGAGCAACCTAAAAGACTTTGGTAGTACAGCCTGTATCTTGAAATATTTTCACAAAAAATTCACAACTTAATTTTTTACATTGGTCATTCCCAAGAAGTGTTTTTAAATTGTGGCTAAGAACCAATGATCAAAATGTTTGACACATAACTTATGTATTTTGAGTATTAAAATTAAAGAAAATATCATTAATTAAAAAGTAAAATTTAATTTTATGGAAAAAATTAGATCAAACAGCATGATTATCTGTAACAGACATTTTACCATTTATTGGCAATACTATCCTATCAGATTCACTTCTATGAATGTGAGATGTGCTGAAAACAGATATTATTTTGAAGATACTTCTTTGAAGTGTACTTCAGTCAAAGCCCAGATTTAGAAATTGTATATAGAAATTTAGTTAAAAGAAATTAAAAACTCTCTTGTGTCAAATCTACTTTTGAAGATAAGACCCCAGTCAGAGTATGCCCAATTAATAGCTCTGATTTAAGAGGAATTCCTTCCTTAGATGAGTTTTTAAGGAATAATAATTTGTGGCAGTAAAATGTATTTTAAAGGAAAACACAAAAAAAGATTTAAGGATTGGTAATCTGCAGAAAGATTAGCATTCTGCCCCCCTTGCTCTTTTCATCATCCCTGAAGTTTGAGACACTGTACTGCAAGTCAGCTCATTAATTTTTCTGAAAATTAATCAAAGTGGGGGGGGGGCAGAAATTTTTTAAAGTCAAATATGTGAGCTGACCTGACTGACAATGTGGCTATACAAGCTCCAGGGAGCAGGATCAGGGGACCCTATCTACAGGACTGAGGAGAGGGAAAGGAGAAGCAGAATTCTTGAATCCTTGAGTTCCTTCCTGGAGCTCTGTGTCAGTTGATGGGATAGTAATCTGGGATATTATGGTATGCCCCCTTTATGACAACAAGTGATTAATACTTGGATAAACAGGTGAATATGGTGTCATTGAGCCTCGTGTTATGTCTGTGATGCAGATCAGTAGCAATACTTCAGAGAAGGTAACAAGAAACAGGAAAAAGATAAAGGACCATGCTCTGCAGCACAGCTTTATTTTCTGTAACTTTTGTTTGCAGGGGTATCACAAAGTTTAATACCCTCAAACAAACAAAGCCATTTCTCTTGGACTTCTATTTTTTAATCAATTTTGTATTTTTGATATCTAAAATAAATTATAGCAATGAGTTCTGTTACTCTATTGTGTCTTATTTGAAAAAGCATTTCTCTACTTCTTTAAAATCCACTGCAGGCTGGTTTAATTAGATGTCTTTGTTCTAGGTGAGAAACAGTGAATAAGCATTCACACTTTCTGATTTCCTCACACTTCTTGAGTTATATTATGTTCCCTGGGTAATGAATTAGTTTGCCTCAATAATGCCAATTTATTTTCATTTAAAACTATTAATTGTTAAAACTTAAAATTAAAAGATTTTTTTTTCCTGCCAGATAATGTCATGAGATTTTTCCCACAAAATCACATCATGAAACACAATACCTGCATTAATGTGTCTGCTAACACTAGTATGATTTCCATTACCCTCAGCCTATAGCATTAAAGTCCTTAAGTAAATGGAATCCATTTTATCTAAATACTTTAATGAAAGGAGGGCAGACAACACAACCCAGTAACATTGGTGATTTGCTATTTGCTACACCTGACAATCTGCTATGGCTGAAGGGGCAGCCCCATGGAGCGTATTATAAATTAATCCAGAAGAAGCTGTCCTGATTCAATTAGTCTTTCAGAATGTACTGTGAGTACCTTGCTAGGAAACATCGCCATTAACAGATTTCAATAATGTCACTTTACTTCAAGGTATTATAGGATCTAAGGCAGGTAACTTACCCAGGTGGGTACAGCTTTGTGTAAGGACTTCTCACACGTGGGTATGCTTTTGTCTAAGGTTTATATGATGCATATACAGCTTACAAAAAGTGAATGCTCTAACCTAACCAAGTCAACATGGCACTTAAGCAATGTATGAGTATCTCTTGATCAGCTTCATAGGCTTTAGTATTGCAAAAGCAATATGAACATATTCGTCAGACTGTATCTGAGGTGTCCACAGTTTCATTGTATTTTGGAGGTAGGAAACCTGCTTACTTGATTATAGGAACCCCTGTAATAAGTTATACTGAAACTCCATCTAACAATCCAATATGGTTTTCAGACTGAGAGTAGCTGACAGCGGATATGTCAAGTTTCCTTTTTCCTGCAGCACTTTGTAAGTAATCATCTTCTTTTGACTATTTTGAACTGTCCATCTACAGGAGAGGCAGTGAAGCATTGTCCATATTCACTTCTTTCATGCTACTCATGGTTTTCATAACCCGCTTCAAACATCTTTCTGGAATGCACAGCTGTAACCAGCACAGCTTCCCTCTGGTGGAAATATTACAGAGCAAATGTCTCTCAGACAAGGTTTGGCATCCAAGTTTTCCATGGGATGATAAGGTTAAGCTGTTCAACTCCCAGAGAAAGCTCACAGCTCCATTTTCTAACAGGGAAGGGAATTCTCTGGCAAAAGAGAAACTTATTCTCTAGCCAGCTGGCTCCTTAAAAGCTTGATGCTACCCTTTACACTCCTGCTCAACCTAAATCTTCGGTCATGAGTAACTTGGAAATCTTTCCTTATGCAAAGATGAGGAAGCAGTGGATGAGCAGAAGATTCCATTTAGTTACAGCCAAAAAGCAGCTGACGTTGTGGGCTTACGCGACAGGTTTTTATCAGTTTTGTCATTGATTTGGCATTAAACTCACATTTTCCAGGTTCAGACAAACATATTTCCCTACTGTGTTTTCTGTTGTTGATTGTTTTTTTTCATCCTGAAATAAGCTATATTTCTTCCCATGCCCTCTTAGATTTCAATACAGTTTACCACACAGTTTAGTTTAGTTTTATTAGTTTAGTAAGTATTAACATAACATAAGGTTATTAGGGAGCATATAACAGTTCAGATGAATAACATTTATTTTGCTTCTATCTTTATCTTTGCTCTGTTTTTTTTTTTTTTTGGTTTTGTTTGGGTTTTTGTTTTTCAAACTTCTTGTCCTTTGCTTTCAGTAAACATTATTAAAAAAAAAAAAAAAAAAAAAAAAAAAAAAAAAGATATATAATGTTCAGTACAATAGCTCTTTGAACTTTATGTCCCCCAAAAGATTTGTTAAACTTATTTTTTTCTCAGAAGAAAATATTTCCTTATTTTACTGCCCATTTGTGATATTGCTAATTTGACAGGAAGCAGCATTTGCCTTCTGTAGTATACACCCTGTAAAAAAAGACTGTTTTGAAGCATTTGGCCTGTAAAGATGGTGTAGATATAAGAACTGTATCAGCTGTTCCTAGACCCAAGAAATTACTCATTAAAACTTTTAATCATGTTGGTGTTTCTGTATCAAAGATAGCATGACTGGAGTAATAAAGGGAATCGATCAAGAGTGCCTCAAGGCAAATAATTATGCTTCATTTCTATCTTCACCTTTTATATGTAATATCTGGGGTGATTTGGAATGCAAGAAAGAGGTGGAAAATAGTCATGAAGGAAAACTTTGTCATGTCAGAAGAATACACATGGAGCCAGATTCACCCATCAAGACTCTGGAAGGAGCATAAGAAATTAACAGGAGAACAAAATTAATTCCAAGCCTGGATTCTGTAAAGGGATGAGAGATTCGTGTTTAAAGTCACAATACTCTACAGCACCAAAGGTGTCTTGTAAACCTGCTGTTTCCAACATTTGCAAATTTGTTACAACTGTGTGTAAAAGCATTTGCTAAACTCGTTACTTTTTCTAGGTGTTTTTAACAAATCTATTGCCCAGCTATTTTTAAAATGTAGCTGGCAGAGTGCAATTTGACCTCCCATGGGAAATTAGAAAATGGAGAAGTTATTGGAGGAGGAGATCCAAAAAAAATTACAATCATGACAAGCTTGAATTACACCGTGTAATTGAATCTATTCAGAAGCCAAAAATCAATGCAGTCAGACAGAAGTGTACCAAATGTGACATTCATTTTTTCTGCTTTATCAAGCTTAATTGATGTCTTAAGAACTAAATAAGAGTGATAGGCAACATTATGGTAGAAAACTCAAGAGGTATTTCAAGTGGCTATTCATAAAGGCTGAAAATAATTCATAGAATTCACTGTGAGTTGATGTGGTGATAGAATAACTATGTTGCTTTTAAATACCACATGCACTGGCATTAATTTCACCTCCATCCCAACAGAGCTCCTACTGAGAGAGGCAACAGGCACAGATCCATTTAGCTGGCATATCCTGACTTAGAGAAGCTCTTGATTTGTCAGTTTGATTTTGGACAGAAAGTTAACATACCATGCCTAACAAGATATCACTAGTGACATTTCTTGGCATTTCCACATACAGTTTGTCATAATGTATATGCATACATAAAACACATTAACATATTCCAGAGTCTAACAAAGGACAATACTTTCATGAACATAGGAATGTTTCAGAATAATTCTTCCTGCCTTCTTCATCAAATCTAAACTAATTTTATAGAGTCTAAGCTACAGTCCTATATAGAACACTAAGATGATCACCATAAAATGTCAATAAATTTGAAAATTATGAAAAAAATGTGAGTACAGAATTATAGTGAGAGTAGCTCTGATGATGTCCTAAAAAGTTAATTGAAAAGTAGCCATCTATTTTTGTACTGAGCAAAAACCACGTAAGAAAACAGACACAACTATCTACTAGGAAGGAAGATCTGGCTGAACTTGTCAGCAATCAAAAACATGGCTAACGTGTTTTGAAAGCTGTATGATCTATAGATTTATATTTTACTAAAAAATTCCAATGTCAGAATATTGTGATTTTGATAGTTAAATATTTTTCTTGATTCATTTATTATAACTTCGTATCAGTACTCAAGGAAGCAACTGTGATGAGGGAATCTTATTCTAGGAGTACTGCTAGTTTAGATATTTGGCCTGAGAGTTTCAAAGGATAAGAGGAAATTAGTTGGCTAAATTTCATCTTCTCTCTCACACAAAACTTCCTGTCATTTCCTGAAACCAAAGATCTATCCTTTCCTAAGAATAAGCAGATTTCACAGTTTTAATAGTACAGTTTTAATAGTAACTGTGATGATGTAAATAATGATGCAAAACTTCCTACATCTTCAGACATGCTGCTATTTACACTAGAGGGAAAAAAAAATATTTGCCCTTCAGACATTTTTAAGGCTGCATCTGTGTGACAAGTTGGACAAGTTCAGATGTGGTTTTGGTGCTTTTTCAAGTAGACTAATTTCAGCATGTTTACTATCAGTGTCATTTTAGTGTACAGAAGGTTCAGGCTATCTGAAAATGACTCAATTAGAAGTGTAGACAAACTAGTCAGCAAATAAAATGTCTACTCTCATTAAGATTTCTTTAAATTTAAACTGTGTTCAACTCTACACACACACTTTAAAAGTGACAGTCATGTCAAAATAAACAGCAGAGATATGTTGACTTTTCCATATCTTCCCCCGTTCTTTGAACAAGAGGATAAAATACTTGCTAATAAAATGGAAGGATTTCTGAAATCTTAAATAGTAAAATATAAATTTGTGCAGCTCTGTTCCCATGCAAGTTGTGCTGAAATGATCAAGAATAACAGGAAGCATGGGTAAACTAGAAGCATTGGATAAGATAGGACAGGCTCTGTACAACAAGACTAATTCAAAACAGTCTGCATATCATAGGATAGAGGCCCATATGTTGCCAAGCTATATTTTGTTTGTTTTTAAAGTGTAATACTTTAATTATTTTACACTGTCACCAAATACATTAAAAAATAATATGCACCCATATTTGTGTTACTTTACCAGTTTTGGTAAGAAAATTACCTGTACTTTGATTAATTAATTTAAGCAAGTACTTTTATTTTTGAAGAAATTGTTATTATCAGCCTTTGAGAGCTATACAGGCTTACATTTAAAATCCAACTATTGCCAACAGCACCTGTTTGTAAATACTTTCCTGTAGCATAATCTTATCTTCCCTGAAATACGTTACTCCACTTCTCTTTAAGCCTGATACAGATAAGATTATCTAGCCTTAGAAGAAACCCCATTTTCAAATTCTGGTTAGCCCCAGATAGTTGCTGTTTCTTTCATTTCCACTGCATGACAATCAGCTAAAATATCATCCACTATCTCATTCAACTTTACAGCAAGGCAGCTGAATGCTAATTAGGCATTACTTTTGCTGTAAGGAAGAGGGGCTGCTGAGTCAAACCTCAAGCTATCAATGTCTAAACACCCAACATCTGTTAATATTGAAAAATGTTACAAAGAAACAGACTAACCACAAGAGACAAACCATTATAAGAAGCCTTTAATTCTTATTCTCAGATGTTTTGCGTGTGCAAAGCAGCATGGCAGTTCTTACATATTTAAATACAACTATACAGATCAATGGAAATCAGTATAGGAACACCCCTCAGCTCCCCTTTCCCAGCACCCTGATTCAGTGAAGATTTCACTAGTACAAGAATGGAAGCAGTCAGCTGTGTGGCTCTGCACTGAAGCTATTTAGTCTCAGAAGTACACCAACCATTTGACTGTGGGCTAGCACTGTGTTATCGACATTCAATCACCTTCAGGATCTGGACTGAGATATCCAGTTCCTGTACAGCTCTGTGAATGTACTATTTGTACAAGCCACACTGGTTTTATCTATTGCCACTGCACCTTGTAACAGAATTTTGTTTGGGGCCAAGATCTGGAACTGCATGACATCGAAGGGATATACTCCTATCCATGAAACTAAACATCAGTCCATCTTATAAATGTGACTTTTGGAGGTGACTGAGAGCAGTTTGTGTAGCTGAGGAAAGAATTTCAAGGGTCTTTGTACTGGTGAAAGACCAGTCACTCAGACATGTTACACCTCCTTCTGATATGCCCTAGCCTTCATGATGCCTTGCTTTTATGAAACCAGCAAGGACATACCATGTAAAAAGAGTTAAGAATTATTATGCCACAGTTGTTAAGAATTATTATGCCAGAGTCTCTGCAAGCAACACACAGGCTGTTAGCCAACCTTCCCCACTTTTCCTTTTCAAAAAATATCTGTGATTTACAAACATTATTCATATAATAGCATATTCCAGCTCCTTTTCTGGCTTCTAGAGAAGAAGAAAAGAAAAAAAAAGTATCTCACACAAAAGAGCCTGTGTCATTGCAAATCAGATACAAGATTTATGTTTTAAAACATAAAATTTATTCTCTATTCATTCTTTTTTTTTCTTCCTCCAATTAGCAGCTAATCTCATCCCTATAGCTGCAGGCTCTAAACTGGTAAATGTTGTGATTCACTAAGAAGTAGCTGAGAAGTTGTCTTTTTTTCTTATAATTACAAGATATGGTTGCTCTGGAGCTTTCTTAGATCCCTCAATGATTAGCAAAGCTTTTGGAAATTGTAGAAATAGCATTTATATTTTAATATGCAGAAAAGAAAATAAAAGAATTAAACACACAAAACCCAAGTAATTCAGGGCTTAAAAGCCCTTGGAGTATATTTGAGAGACACAAAAGCAGGACTTTGGGGATATCAACTTCTTTACATTGAAAACAGGCAGTGATATTTTGGTTACTAGACATGCAGGAAAGGAAGATCTTGCCCAAGAAAAAAAAAAAAAAAAAAAGATTCAGTTTGGTTAAACCTTTTTATGTTTGTCTTGAAATCAAAGAAGAGAGAAGAAAAGAAATACTGTTTCTGAGCTGAGGAGCAGCAGCAAGCTGATGGTAAAACGAGTCTAGGCTGGAGTGTTCTGAGGGTACAAGTATACTAGAGAGAGGAAACATTTCTGAGTACAGAAGCTCAGCTCTTTAGATCAGTAACATATTAAAGTTGCCCTCAGCATGCTTCTGGGCAGTGACATACAGCAGTCCCCAACAACTTGTGAGTACAGTTTAGCAGTTAGGACAGACCAGGACCTGTCCCTATAGGAAACTTGTTTGCAGCAGCCCTGTTTTGTGGGGCAAGGTTCCTTTCACATGGATGCAAATAGCTCTGTTGTAGTTGTTCTTAGTGTCATCCAGTGGTCCCAGGAACACTCCATCTACTTGGGCAGAGATGGTGCTAGTGCTGACCACAGCAGCTGTGCAGGAATAATAACACTGTGCAACATCTACACCACCCCTCAACATAACTCTGAAGAGATGTCCAAACGCAGGCTGACCTAATCCCAGAAGCCCATGCAATATATTATGCAATATGAGGATGCAAAAGAAGAAAAGAGAGTTTCTTTACTTGGTGCTACACCTGTGATAGGGAATGATTCCTATTGAACTTTCATCTCAGAAATGCATCAACACAGCCACATGCAGGACTTGAGCTGGCACAGGGGGAGAGAAGGTAAAATATAGATCTAAACAGATTCAGGCACTGGGAAGTCCAGAGCTAGGTGGTTCAGCTGAATCTACCGAAGCACCACAAAATATCGTATGTTAGATTCGGAAATGTTGGATGCAAAATAGTGACCTTTTATATGAATGCCAGTGTCCAGGCAGCACTTCTAACAGTAAGTTACAAAACACTATCAGGCAGGTTCTCTTTCTTACACAAATGGAAAAGGACAAATTAATATAATACCAATAAGCGAGATTCTGCTGGCTCACGGGACACTGAGTCATAGCAACAAGACACAGATTTCTAATTTCTGTAGAGTCTGGGAGTTCTCAGGCCTTTATTCGCTTCTTGTACTGAAGAGGAAGCAGAGGACAGATGGAAACAATCCACAGCTCACACTTAGACTATGTGCCATCAGCTGAAGCATGATACAATAGGATTTGTAAACTGCCAATAAATAACTTTTCGTTTAATTAGTGACCTGAGGACTGCTTACTATTAACAAAGATCTCATTTCAGTGGAGGCAAATGACAATTTTACTATTGAATCATATAAGATCAGGATTCTTCAGTGTAATAAACTGGACAATACCAAACTTTCTATGAGTTCTTTTGACAACAGTTATGTATCTCCTCTTATGTATTAAGTAACATCCTAGAACTGATAAATAAAATTGGCAAAGGGTAGCTTTCCATATGTTTTGCGTAATCCAGAAAACAAAATAATTGATTCTGAAGGGAGTAAACCCAATGACAATAAAACCGAAAAGTCATGTTAAGTTTCTCAGAAGAGATGAAATAGAGAAGGAGGAAACACCTAGATATATGAGCCAGGCTGTTCAAAAAGACCATATTGATGGTCTGCATTTGCTCAAGACATTTGTAGAAAAATAAAAAGATGAAGAATACAAGAATTTATTACTAGTTTTGATTCTTTTCTCGATTTTGACACAGTAGGGAACTGAACTGTTATAAAATGCTTTACATTCTTTCCATCTTGTTTGATAAACATTGCTGGAAAATGTTTCTATAAGTTTTATGCGTGATAGAGACTGTCTGGAATTGATAAAGATTTGTAATGTGTATTTGCAAGACAGACTGTGTGTGCATATATTTTAATTCCAATCTTATAAAAAAAATGTCCTGGTGTTTTCTATACAGTCACAGCATATTCACTACAGAGTCAGAAAGCTACTCAGTAGGGATTCTAAATTTAAGTAGAGAGAGAAAAAGGAATATAAACACTGTAAAGCTTCAGATAAGCCAAGTTACTGCCCTGGACATTGTAAGGTTGAATACAATTTGGAAATTAAATTTTCATTTAAGTACTGTTAGGTAGAGAGTAGCTAAATAAATAAACAATTATAATAATGATGGTAATAGTGATCTTCAGTATGCTGTTTCTCACATAATTCAAGTTGAAAATTACATAGGTTTTCTTACTGACTAAATATAATATGTTCTTGCTTCTGTTTTATTTTGGGTGTATCTTCTTCTTACAAAAAATAGCTGCATGAGAAATATATATTTCTGCAGCTAACTGGGAGAAGGTGACATTCTGCCACTAATAAGAACAGAATAGAAGATTGTTTCCTAATTTTAAAATCATTCTGGAATGTTTTTGTGAGAGGAGGCTAGGCTGGAATGCAGCTAAGATTAACAGCTATGCTGTAGGAGGAACAATGTGAAGACCATCATTATTTTAAGCTAATACATAACACATCAATCAATCATCAGTCTACTGCTGGGGGTGATATCTCTCAACTTGTCACTTGTCTACTAAGTTTTATTTTAGCATAATTTTAAGTCTAAGAGAAGGAGTTATTACAGAAATAAACAGATGTTACAGCTTCTATTATGTCTCCCTGAATACTCTATGCAC
Source organism: Phaethornis superciliosus (assembly GCA_023637945.1). Taxonomy (NCBI): domain Eukaryota; kingdom Metazoa; phylum Chordata; class Aves; order Apodiformes; family Trochilidae; genus Phaethornis; species Phaethornis superciliosus. Next base: position 72,020,738 of record JAJQWJ010000003.1, on the reverse strand, counting down.
ATAAAAAAACTCATGTTGACATGTTTCTTGGTGACCTTTTGGAGTTTGAGATAGTACAGCAAAGGGATAGAAAAATTTTTAACTCAAGATCACCAATTTAAATGAAGTACATCTGAAGTTACCTGATATAAATCTTTGCAGTCACTTTTTGAGTGTAAATAGCATTTACATTCTTGCACATGTCTGCATCAAAGGCAAATGACATTTCAAGCCCATTTTCTGGTTAACTGGGGAACCCAGGCTTAATATAAACACCACAGTGAGGAGCTTTTTGAGTCCCAAAACATGCCTGAATTTCAGAAGATCAATGGAAAAAGAAATACAAAGAAATGACAGGATGGCAAGAAAACTAGCATCTGGAGATGTCTGAGACACTCTATTCCTTCAAAGAGTAACTTTGCAAAATGTCTGAACAAGGGCTATATTGTGCGTGTCCTTCGTTGAGTTTATTATTGTGTATCTGTCTCCTCAAGTTCTGTCTGCTTTCAAAGTCCATAGCACAGGCATTCCTCTACCAATCTCTACAGAAAATCTCTACTGAACTGGTTGGCTTAGAGTTCAGAGAACGCACAAAGTTTACTTAAACTGTTGCTTCTAATGGATGATTTGTTAGAACATCTGCTCCAGGAGACCCATTTTGGACATTATCTGCCCAAAAAGACAAGGAAGGTTGGGATTAGAGCTGGTGCATCATAGCAGACTGTGCTGATCACTGGGATATAAGAGGCAACTGACTTTTATCTCTGCTGTGGATAACTGAGCATGCAAAAAGCCACATGGGCCAAAGGAGAGCAGATGTTAGTAGTTCATCTGGTCCGGTGGGAAAGATACTGTCTTGAGTGGCTGCTCTCAGAATTATTCTTGCTTGGGTTTTGTTTCTTCATCCAACAAGCAGCAAATACAGACTTCACAAGCTTCCTAGGAAGCAGAACACCACTTACTGGGCAAATCTTTTTATCAAGCAAATGTGCAAAAACCAGAACTCTGGCTCCCAGCTTCAGGGAGTGCAGTCCTGGCAGGAGACAGCATTTCAGAAATGCTCTTCCACATTTTCTATTGATTGGTTTGGGTATCCCAGTGCTTAGTGTACTGACAGCTGTCAATCTCACCTAGCTCCACACTGAAATCAGCTTTGCCAATTCTGCTCTTAGAGACAGGGTCTGAGGCTGGAGGTGTTTTGTGCCGTATGCCACACCAGTCCAGTCCTTTCATATGAGCAAGATTTAAATTGTGCTTTTCTTATTGCACCATTTTCCCCAAACTCACAGCTTCAAGAGATATGCCTAAAACTCATTTCACAATCTTTTTAAAAGCCTTTTTCATCAGCTAAAGTCCTGTCCTAGAGAAACTGTGAGTCAGTTAAAAATATATAGCTATACATATGCAAGCAGAAGCTCTTCATCTTGACTGAGTTATTTAAAACATTAATACAATAAACACAGAAGATTAAAAGTGAAGCCATTATCATCTGAGGCTATCTTTGCATATTTTATAGCTAGTTACAAATTCCTCTCAGGCAAGACTCTAAAATTCATTGAAATACTCATTTCCTCCTAGGAACTGTGTTGCTCTTAAGACATCATGTAAACAAAGAAAAACACCCACACCAGTTAGTCAACATGCCATAACAGAGGAACATCTCTCCCAGCATGAAATGTTTCTCATCTGAGTTACCATACTCCTTCTACTCCTTATTTTTCCATTTCCTCTAGCAGAAACACTTCCATCTATTAACAATCTTTCAAATTCTTTACACTTTAAATATTGTATAGCAACACATGTAAACAGAAATCTATGTTACTTTTATTGCACTCTTGGTACAAATTCACAGCAGTTGATTGCAGAATCTCAGCTCAATGTCAGAAACTCATACCTGCTCAGCTGCAAGATTTTATATGGAATAAATGCTGTCAAATGCTATATAAACCTCCACATTAAAGTTGTCATATAATGCTAGAGCATTTCCTCTGATTTCTCTTTTTAATTTCCTCCGAAGAGTCTCTGATATTAAAAAAAAAAAAAAAAACAAAAAAGAAAAAAAGAAAAAAAATAGTGTGGGAAGAAACTCTATTAACTACCTTCTATCTTAAAGGCAAAACAGTACAGGTGGAGAATACTTCTCAGCTACAGGTCTGATGGAATGGAGCATAGCCACTAAAATGAGTGAAGTCCTATTAAAGTCAATGGGCCTGATTCTTTCCCTGTACCTAAGTAGTAGACAGAAAACAGGTAAACTGCTAGTTCAAAAGCCTGTTAATGAGGCATTAAAACCTGAATCTGTGCCAGAATACAGATTTTGTGGCTCAAGTGCTTTTGTAAGAACAACTTTGCTCTCACAAGAACTTTTACTTGCTAATAAATAGCTTTATATACCTTTTCTAGAGAAAAACAACCCATCATAAACCCTAAGCTTTTACTTCTGATTTCTTGAAGTCTAATCACAGTGCAACTGATCCAGATATTTCCTGTTGTGTCAGCTTAGCATTATCCAGCATTTCTTCTGCCACTGACAATAAAGCTAGTGTAAGATGTGGGGTGGAACTCTGGACAATGAGCTCTCCTTCACTGATTTCTGAAGATGATGCTACTTGATCCACTGCAATGTATAAAGGAAGTGAAGCTTAATATTGTGCCATCTGAGTAGATTAACAAGACAGCAAAATGCAATTACCTTTTAGGAATGAAAAATATTTTAATCTTTTTGAATGATTAGCATTCTGAAGTATATGAATTAGTGTTCCTGTGTGAAATCTTTAGTCGTGTTTATTTAAACACAATAACCTTTACATGCAAAAACAGAATTAACAAATAAATAATTTTTTAATGCAATTTTTCTTCAGACTGGTAGGCCCAGACCATGTTCAGATATTTGGAAATATGTAATTTCACAAGACCAAGTTTTATGAAAGTGAAAAGGTTGTGAAATCCATTTTTTTAAATTATTATAAGGATAAAAATTAATTTTTGGACTGCATCTCTGCATTAGTCACTAATAGCTCTGCATAAAGCTTGACAGTCATATCTAAATACGCTGTTTAAAGCTCTGCATGTTTCTATTGACTTAGTCAATATTGCTGATGAATAACTGAAAAAAATAATTTAATCTTGTTTTTCCAGGAAAAATAAGGGAAAAAAAAAAAAAAAAATGTTTCTGCTAACTGGTTAATTGATAGAAGATGAATATTTATTAGAAATCTACAGGTTTCCTAGTATAAAAGTATAATTAAATTTAAACTCCAGAATATAAACAAGAATTGCATATGTAAACATGTAATTTTCATTAAATTCTCTCTCTCTCTTTTTTTTTCCATTAAATTCCCACATTTCCTTGAAATACTTTCATCATTAAGGACTTGTTTTGATTTTGATTTCCAAGTCCACAGTGAATTTCTACCATTGTAATGAAGGGCTCACAAGAATAAAAATTTAAAATATCTTAAGAATGACTCACTCTGTCTATGATTAGGAAGCAGTAAAAATATAAAATAGCATACCTCTTGGTTTAGAATTAATCCTGTAAGAAACGAAGAGATCTAAACTGAAAATCACTTATCTATATTTTCTTGTTTTGAGATTATTTCATATTCTTTTCAAGCACCAGATACTTTTTCACCTTCTAAAATATAGAAACGAGATCCTGAATACTACAGTTCCTGCTTTCAGCAGGATTTCACAGTTCTCAGTAAGTTTTATTCTGAATTTCCAGTATTCTACTCCTATATTAAATACAATAGCACAAAACATCGCTGCATTGAGTGTTTGTTTTCTCTTGTGCCTCCAGTATAAGTAGAAATAGTAGAAAGAAGCTCAAAACTGATCACTATAAAGTGTCATGAAGCAGGTCATTGGAAATAAGGGATAAGGAAGGGATGTTAGGTCAGAAAAGTGACATACAGGGAAGCCCTCTGTCATTGCAAATGACACTGAAGAGCTGCACTTCATCATGGCTGCTGAGACCTTTGGACAGTCACACACAGCAACAACAATGGTGTGCAAGAAGAACTGCTGGATAAATAATCATAGAATCATAGAATTGGTTGGGTTGGAAGGGACCTCAGAGATCATCAAGTCCAACCCTTGACCACTACCACTGTGGTTACCAGACCATGGCACTGAGTGCCACATCCAGTCTCTTTTTAAATATCTCCAGGGATGGAGAATCCACTACTTCCCTGGGCAGCCCATTCCAATGTCTGATCACCCTCTCCGTAAAGAAATTCTTTCTAATATCCAACCTAAACTTCCCCTGGCACAACTTAAGTCCATGCCCTCTTGTCTTGATGATAGTTGCCTGGGAAAAGAGCCCAACCCCCCCTGGCTCCAGCCTCCTTTCAGGGAGTTGTAGAGAGCGATGAGGTCTCCCCTGAGCCTCCTCTTCTCCAGGCTGAACACCCCCAGCTCCCTCAGCCTCTCCTCACAGGACTTGTGCTGTGCTTCACCAGCCTGGTTGCCCTCCTTTGGACCTGCTCCAGGACCTCAATCTCCTTCCTGAACTGAGGGGCCCAGAACTGGACACAGGACTCGAGCTGTGGCCTCACCAGGGCTGAGTACAGGGGCAGAATCACTTCCCTGGACCTGCTGGCCACACTGTTCCTGATCCAGGCCAGGATGCCATTGGCCTTCTTGGCCACCTGGGCACACTGCTGGCTCCTGTTCAGCTTCCTGTCAATCCAGACTCCCAGGTCCCTCTCTGCCTGGCTGCTCTCAGCCACTCTGTGCCCAGCCTGGAGCTCCCCATGGGGTTGTTGTGGCCAAAGTGCAGGACCCGGCACTTGGCCGTGTTGAACCTCATCCCCTTGGAATCAGCCCAACTCTCCAGTCTGTCCAGGTCCCTCTGCAGAGCCCTTCACAGCATCTGAGTTAAGGCAGATAATCTTTGTTGTGATTTTAATTAACAAAAGGAGTATTCAGTAGTAGCTGAACTCTATCACTCCCTTAATTCTGCTGGGAGCAGCTTGGCATAACTTATCATAGGATTTCCCTATGTGCAGTATGTGCGCTAATGCTGTGTATGTATCATACCTACAGCAGATGTTCTACACAGAAGATCTATACCTGCACACTGGACTTTGCATGCCCCGAACGCATTGCCTCAGAAGGCATCTGCTTTACATTTAATTGCCCTGAATCATTCTTTGTCCAGGATTTTCGTATGTGGAACATATCAGGTTTGAGTAGTATTTTTACTGTCCAGGCAAAATGTTATGCATCATATTTCATTGATATGATATAAATGTGGTATTATTTGATCCAAAAGTGCAATCCTACACATAATTTTTCCATTTTTATCTTCTAAAATGTAAAGTAATAGAAAGGAAAGTACAACTGACAATTTACATCTTATGTTGTTTTGATTATATGTACATATTATTTATTTATTAACTATTTTGCATGCTTATTTACATATTTGTATGTTTAAAATTTTGAAAAACTGATGGGATTAAGTATTTGACACTATGATTTAAATAAATTCTGTATTTCTGTACCTGTATTGCTCTCATTCACTGTGGTGGAACTGAAGGCTAAAAATTAACAAAATTAACCTAAATCAAAAAACAATGAAAAAAACATAATTAACTCTGTTTATAAGCAGAAAAATAAACTACGATTTTGATTCTCTTTCACAATTTCTCTCCTACAGCAAAGCAAGAATAATCTTGTTCTTAAATACGACTTTAAGAGGAATTTTTAAGAATCCATGGTTAATAACTCTTTTGAATCGTGTATAATTGTTTACTTGGATGAAAATACAGATTTAAATTATCTTTCCCAACTTAGTGCTGTATTATAGAACTTGTGGGTTAACAGAAGAGAAAGCTTCCCCTTAAAATATGATAAGGCTTGAAAATTATCTAAAAACATAAAAAATGAACATAGTACTTTGTTTTTAAAGGTAGTGAAAATGTTAGCCATTCTTTAGGTCTTAAGTTTTCATTCAATTATACATTAATTTACTGTGTGGAATTATAGTTTATCATTTAATGCTTAAATTTCTCATCTTGCAATTTGAAAGATCATATATAATTAAAATTACTGTTGTAAAAGTAGCAAGTGGACATTAGTGGTAATACACGGTCATCTTGCTGTTAACATTATGTAAATAAGCATATCCATTTCTTAAACTTAAAAATCAAGCAGTATTTCAATTGCATTTTAATCATGCTGTTTAGTTAATTATGTTCTCTACAGTGTTAATGTTAGTATATATAATTTCACTTTAACTTTATGAGCTCTAATTTCACTCTGTAATTCAACTGATTTTTAATTTTTTCATCTGTGAAACTTCCATTTAAAGGAATGAAATCTGAGAGTCTAGAAAGGATTTATTCTGTAGCTCTTTGTCACTGGGAAAAATACAATGCATTTAATAATTTAAGGAAACCCATCTTAAATCTGTCCATGTAAGTTCATGATCAAAGTTGATTATAGATAACCTCAACTTTTCCATGGAAAAAACAATAGGGACAGTCCCATGGTCAAGATTTTCTCCAATTAGACGCTTCAGTTTATGTCAAAGTCTCTGATTCATCTAGAAGTATTATTTAAAATTATTTTGATTGCTTGATTTAATTCCAAGTCTAGTGAAGAATCTCTGTCCTTTAGTTTTCTCCTAAATATTCAGAAAACAGGAAGTTTCTAGTAGAAACTGAGACTGAAATTTGGTCAATGTCATGAAAGTTTTATATTAATTTTCAAAAAATATTAGGCAGGATTTAGACTTTCTCTTCTTCTTCTAGCAATTAGGTGGATTTTGTTTTGCTTGGTGAGTTGTTAATTCCAAACAGAGCTATTACTTAGTACATATTGTATGCTATATAGTTCCATGACATACATAGTTCTAAACTATTATTTAGACAGTAAGTTTTTAAACCCTTATATCAGCAATTATATTGATTTTTCAAGCCCCATAATAGGTATGCATTGGCACTGTATATGCCACAATAGATTATTTTAGCAGTTCAGTGGAAACAAGCTTGTGAATTTAGAGCATCTTATAAACTGATCATGAATGAAGTTTTGGATGTTCTAAGTAAAAAGACTATTAGCACTGAAACTACTCTCTGTGCAAGTTTCACTAGAACAGTAGAGATTCATCGTGTTTCCTGGTTACCAGGTTAGCCTTACATATGATGAAATCTTATGCTCTCTACCACTGCAGCTTACAGTGTTCAAAATCAATTTTACTTCTGAAGTTGGTAAAGTAAAATCCATAAGGTCAAGATGCAGTTCAAGTTCAGGACATGTAAATATGTGTATTTATAAGTATCTTATTTGCCTATTCTTCTTTTGCAGTCTATTCCCTCTGAAGTAAACAGCTAGTGGCTGGTTAGTGGAATTGCGTTCTGAGTTTCATGGACTAGTCAGAATCTACTTTAAGCAACTAGTGAACCTACAGAGAAATAGAACATAATTCTTAAATTATTCATATGACAAAAATACATGTTCAGTGTATTGGACATGCCCTTGGATGCCTAAGATATTATGGAGCTGGAGATACAAGACAGGACTGATAGGAGATCTATATCCTCCAGAAGAGACAACTAAGGGCTTTTTGGGATACATCAAGGTACCTCAAAGGTTGGAAGTTGTAGTGGTTGAGCAACAGAAGCATACTCCTATGATACAGATAACCCAAAAACAGATGTCTCAGGTAACTTTTTGGCTATAAGCACCTCAAAACTATTAATGGATTTAAAAAACTAATTTGCTACAAAGCTGGACTATACCACAATATGGGTAGCTCAAAAAGACAAGATCTCCTTCTGTGATTATGTGTTCATACCTCAGGGCAAGTTCATATTTGTTCCAGCCATTTTGAATGACTGAGACCTCAACTCTTCTCTTTCTAAAGGCTTAAGCTTACTTAGCAATCCTAGATGAGCTAAGGGAAATCTTGTTGGATCCACTATACAAAGTCTGTGTGAAAATTTAAACCTTTATGAGCAATATATCTCATGGAGAAAAAATAAATCTATACTGATTGACACATATTAAAAAAGACTTACAGTTTTATCCTTTCAGTCAAAGCCTAGTTTAGATTAACTGAAACACCTTACAGCAACACAGGTGTTTATGGAAACATATTATATATGTATATGTATAGGTACATATATATATTTAGGTACATATACTCTCCATGGAGAAATCAAGTTTGCAGCTCTGGACCCTGATTTGGTAAGGATATTTCAGTCTTTGTAAATGAAGACCAAGAAATAAAAGGATACACTTGGATGTAGTTAATCCTCTAAAACAGGAGCTGTAAATACAGAAAAATTCTCAGGAGAATATCCCTTTGAAAAGCCTCTAGTGGAATTTCATACAGTATTTCCTGTAATTTAGAATTGTGACTAGAGCCAAGTGAGCATATTCAGATAAGTGAAAGAGTTATCTGAATCATTTTACATTCCACAACAAAAACTCTCCTTGAGGAATGAAAAGAATTAACTCATGTCTTAAAAATGTATTTATTTTTTTCCTACACACAGTACTCCCAGCAGCTGACAGTACAGAACAAATGATATATTTTGAGTAAGCATACTTCAAAAATGAATGTTCTGTGATATTTCTCTTCTTACTTAAAATGTTCCAAATCTCAGTAAAGAGAACAGGGAAACAAATGACTTTTCCATTACAAAGCCTCCCTCTTTGAAATTTTAAGAAAATATTGACAACACTCCACATACTAATAGTACATTTTTAAACCACTTTCTTTGCTACTCATTATAGTCATATATGTCCCTGAAAATGGGGCTCAGTTCAGGCAATGGATAGAGATTTAGGAGAAATGAGCTAAATTTTCAGCATAGGCAAGATGGATTTCCTTCTGGAGGTGTACCTGTCTCTTGATAACACAAACTGCTGCAGACAGAGTGGTACACTTCACTCCTAAACCAGAAGTAGCAATATGTTTATTGATACAAAACAGTGATTTAACAAAGCTTGATAGTAAATAAGACTACAGTTTCACAAGATAAGATGGCTAGACACACTTGATTATTTACTGTGTGGATTTTCAAAGTTTCAGCTTTTATTCCCAATTCACTTTTTGAGCATCTGAGGTAATACAAATTCTCTCAACCTCAAGGATTAAGCTTAGGTAAGGGGAGATCCTGGCATGAAGACTGCAGTTTTTTCACTATAGCTCAATGGGCCCTTGGCTGTTCACTATTTATGGAGTTAAGAGAATTGACTTATAGTCATATTTGTCTACTGACCATATTTTGGTATGTGCATGTTCAACTAGCCCTGAGCTATTGAGCAAGATTTATAGACCTTGGTTATCGTGTTGTTGTTTGTCACCCAAGAGGTTGATTTAAGCCCAGTGAAGCGATCACCACCACCACTGGAGGCTATTTCTTAAGCAGAAGTTGAAGGAAGGCAAGGACCACATGGCCCCAAGAAACAACTGGCTTAGAACTCACTTAACTCTTTCCACCAAAAATATGGATTCAGCTCCTATCCAGCACAACCCAGGGAGAGGGGTTGATGATTTAGTAATAGTAATATCTAGCTACCCTACTTTCTTGGGTTGTGCAGTGATATTTTGGAAGTGGAGGGTGCCACAGGTGTGGCTCCTGTGAGAAGCTGCCTCAGTCAGTGAAGAAGGAGGGGGAGAAGGTGTCTGAGCAGATATTTCACCACCCCCGAGGTGAGATGCAAGGCTGTCCCCTGGCAACGGGGAAGGACAGCATGGAGGAGCACGGTGGAGCAGTCCCTGAAGGAACACAGTAGGGTGAATGTGGATTTTGTTGCCCCTGAAGTGTCACAGGTGGGCAGACATGAAGTGGCAGCCTCCGTGGGATCACAGAGAGGGCAGATGTGGATCTGCAGCCATGGAGGACCCCATGCCAGAGGAGGTGACCCTTTCCATAGAATCCATTATTCTGTGTGCAGCCCAGGCTGGAGAAGTCTGTGCCTGAGGGACTGTACCTATGGGGGGGACTCATGTTGGAGGTTTTTGTGAAGGACTGTCTTGGGTGAGAGGGATCCCAATTTGGAGCAAGGGAAGGGCTGTGAGGAGTCCTCATGATGAGGAGGAAGGAGTGGCAGAAACACCATGTGGTGGACTGACCCTAAATCTGCCCAGTACCCCCTGTGCTGCTGAGGGGGAGGAAGAAGTGAAGAAAGTTGGGCCCAGGAAGAAGGGAGGGGTGGAGATGTGGAAGATGTTAAGATCTGGTCATATTTTTTCTTCCTCCTAGTAGATTAAATTAGGGGTTTTTTTTAATTCCCAAGTTAAGTCTGTCTGGGTTTTGCCCATTAACATAACTGGGGACGGAAAACCTCCCTATCCCTGTCTCGATTAAAGAGCCTTGGGTGGATTTTCTCCTTCCTATCCCACGGTGGGGATGAGGGGTGAGTGAGCAGAGGCCCAGTTGATATTGGCTTGACCTAAACCATGACAGCTACAAATATGAGTCTTCTCCTCCTAGAATTTCCCAGATTTAAAGATTGAGTTAAACATTAGAAGTACTTAAATTCATAAATCATGGAACTAAACACAGAATCATAGAATAGTTTGGGTTGGAAGGGACCTGTAAAGCCCATCCTATCCAACCCCTGTGCAGTAAGCAGAGACATCTTCAAATAGACCAGGTAGCTCAGAACCCTGCCCAACCTTCACTGTTTCCAGGGATGGAGCATTTGCAAACTCTCACTACAATCTGTTCTAGTGTTTCAGAACCTTCATTGTAAAATATTTCTCCCTTACATCTAATATAAATCTACCCTCTTTCAATTTAAAACCTTTATCCCATTCCCTACTAATTTGCTGAAGAAATAGGCAGATTTAGTAAATGTCTGACAATGTCCTATTTCCTGTATGAGCGAGATTTTGAACCCAGAGTAACTATTGTTTGCTGAAAGTATCTCATTTGGAGAGTCTTTTAGAGACTAATAGTTTGTCACTAAATGCTCACTCTGATAACACTAATCCATAAAATCGTATGTTCCAACATGTGACCACATTTCATGCTTAAAATTAAAATATATATGCACACCATATGTAACAGTATGGAAAATGTCTATGTGGTTAAAGACTGTGAAGGATGAGATATAGCCAGACAGAGATGGGTTTTTTTAATGAAACTGAGGTAACTGTAGTCAGTTTGTTCTTAAGAATTTGCTCTAATCCAGGCAGACATACTGATCTTTCTGTGTTCATTTCAGAAAAAGTCTAAAAAACTAATTTAGGTAAAGGTATTAACATTCTAGAAGCCTAAAGTAACATTGAATTAATCTCTCTATATTTGACAAACTCAGCATGGAAATCAATATATTCATCAAGTATTATTACAAATTAAATTTTTATCCCACAAGATCATTGACCTTAGTATTGTTATTTTTTCTTCTGAAGAAAACACAATTTACAAGTTTTAGAAAATTATACCCACAGTTCTGCCAGTATTTAACTCTTCCCATTCCAGTTAATATTGATACTGATTTTTACACAATGACTAACCTGATTTTCTCAAAATGCATTAACTTTATTATACAACTTTTGATTGATATATACTTACACAAAGGTAAGCACAAACAAATTTTTAAAGCATCTAATTAAAAAATAAAGTTTTCTCTTTATTACAAGACAAGGTTGCCTGGCAAAATAGGAATTTAAAGGGGGAAGTTGAACCACCTATTTCAACAGGGCCAGCATTTTTCCACAAACTGTCTTTAGCAGCTAGAGCTAATGTGTTATAACAGAATGCCTTTCTGTAACTTGAGATTCTTCGAATTCTGATATAAAACTGTATTATCTGAAAGGACCAAAACTACTACTCTTTAATATACTTTTGACATTTGGATGCTGACAATTTCCTCTGTGGCATCAACACTTGTTGACTTGATGTCAGCAATCAATCTGGCCCATTAACTAGAGCCAGGATTTAGTCATTATGTTCTACAGAATATATCAATGAAAAAAGTCAGAGTTTTCTGAAAACTTTTAATAGCCTGCACTGTACAGAAAACTTTTAGAAAATGTTGCCAGCTACTTTCCATCTACTCTTAAAATCCTTGGCTTTCTAAATTAGTTTTATTTTTTGTATAACTGCTGAAGCTTTCTCCCAAGCACGTCATGTTGCATCACATGCAATTGGAATTGGTTTATTATATAAATAAGTTATACAGCCTACTGTGGACTACATCTTCAGCTTCTTCACTTTTCTATACACAGCATACTGTACTTTTAATGATATCCTCAGGGAGGTAGTCAAGAGCCTTGGGGGTAGAAATGTGCTAGTGCCTGTGGTTCAGCCAAAGCTCAGAAGGAGCTCGGGGTAGTATTTGTGGCATATTGTTTGTTATTTCTCCCTTAAAAACCCTCCCTTCAGAGTAGTAAGTTGAACATCAAATTCTTCCTCATGTTTGACAGACATGTAAAAAATCTCTCGTTTCCTGGAAAATATAATGAAAAAGAGCCAAAAGAAATGGTAATAAAACAAACATCATTGTAATCACTGAATCATCCTGACCATATCTGTAAAGCAGGAAAAAATTATTTAATATTTTCTTTGATGAAGTTTGGCAGTTGCATGTAGATAGTGCTACTGAAGTTCCACAGCTTTTGTGTGTGTATATTTCTTGTTTCTTCTCTAATGGATCATAGCCAGAGAATGTAACAAAAAAAAAAATACTCACAAAATAACTTCTGTAGAGGATGTATATACAATGGAATGTCTAGTAAATTATGAACATTATGGTGTCCCAGAGCATTGATTACCCTATACAATATCTAATGGGATCTATGGCAACAATTCATGTAGTTTGTCCACAGGCATTATTTATGGTTCTGGAGAAGCAGCAATCCATCTGAACCTAAATACAAATCTAAAAATGTCCTGCTTTTGAAGAATTCAAGGGAGTACTTGTGCCTTATTAGAGTTAGACATCCAGCTACAGTATTGAAAAATGTCAATTTAGCACATTATGGATATTGGCTTACCAGAAATCATAACCAAGTATCAACTTGTAGTTTACACATTATCAGATATTTGACTAGCACTGGTACACAATGGATTTTATATACAAAACACTCTGAATATATTGAGTCAATAGTAGCAGAATGAGAAAACTTGACTAACATCCTTCAACAGGATTGTTATAACTACCAAAATACTTTTAAAAAGGAGAAATAGAGACATTTCAGTAGGACATGCTATGATTTTGGAAATCTGTATTCCATTATACTTTAACTATGTTGTATACAACTGATGCTTCCACTTAACAAATATGGCCAAAAGATCACCATCTCTTATTTATTCTGCATTGATAACTTTAGTTTTTGCTTTTTAAATTTTTAGACCTAATTAATGTAAGTAGAGAAACAGGGTAAAACTACTGATGAAAAGTCTCAGAGACTCAATTTAACATAGTTACATTAGCTATTTACTGAAACAATATCTGCAGAAGTATACCAAGCAATTCCAAATTCATTTGGAAGCTGCTAGAAAGAAGGCTCAAAAGTCTCCAGGCACATACTCAGCCAGAAAGTGCAGAGAGAAAGTGCAGAATAAATTTTTTAGTAAACTAGACCATGCATTCTTTCTACTAGGAAGAAACAATGAGTCATTGTGACTCCCTGATGTGTGGGACAGAAGCTCTGCTCTGACAGCCTGACCAGACATATAGACATGTTTGTTGTCTTCCAGAGGCCAGATTCCATAAAGCTGTAGTAGGACCATGAAAGTTCATCACTCCCTTTGACTAATATCCCTTGCTCTTATTCCATGTTGGCACAAATTCTACTGTTACAGTAAACCTGGAAAGTATCCAAAGTGACTACAGAGTTTTGAGAACAGTAGTCAAGGGCATAAGAGCTCAGGTGGTGCTTTCCTCAATCCTGCCAATGAAGGGAAAATGTGCGAGGAGAAAGCACTAATATGACAAGTCAATATTGGCTGCAGAACTGGTTTTGGTGACAAGGTTTTTGTTTCCATGACTATAAGAAGCTATTTACAGATCAGTGTCTTTTGGGGAGAGATGGAATCCTGCTCACAAAGAAGTGAAAGTTATTTTCACCAACTGGATGGTGATGTCGTCAGAAGGGATTAAAACTAAGAACTTAAACTTCATGTAACACACGAGCATGTAAGGCAAAGAGAGAAAAAACCTGCTCTCTCCCTCTTTCTCAAGCTTTTATGTATGAATAAATGCTACATGCAGAAATATTTTAATGTCTTGGCTTTTTAAATTAGTTTTAATCTTTGTATAACTGCAGCAGCTTTCTCCCAAGCACATTACATTGCATTGCATACAATTAAAAGTGACTTTGAACTTGAGCTGCAATGTGAAATCAATAAGCTACTATGCATTTGTATTTCAGTGACACAAAATGACTGGGGTTAAAGATTCTGAACAGTCAAAATGATTATTGAGAAGGCACTTCTCAATAGTGTCTGCAGCTTTCTCAGTGTCTGCTGCAGTATGTTACATGGTCTTAGTAGCTTTTAGGAAAATGTCATTCACTTTGCATTCTCAGTTCCAGATGCTCAGGTAGTCTGCACACAGATAGCAGATTGAGACCTTTGGATAGATATTCATATGATGGGGGCAAAAAAAATTCTTCCTAGAGACTGAACTGATTGTGTAACTATAAAAAAAATTATTCGTCTTGCTTGAAATTGAAAAGTTTTTGCTTTAAAGAAAACTTCCAGAAAAAAAAGATTAAGATGTCAGCAAGTATATCATGAATTATCCACACTTTGTTTAATGTAGAGGAAAACACTAGTCAAACACATTGAATGTGTTTGAACTTACATTAGTCTAGAGTCAGATCTTTGAGTTCTTGCAAAATGCCACACATGCACATATAAAATCATGATGCCAGTTCCTTTTAAACTGTATTTACAGTTTCTCATAAAATTAAATATATAATTTTAAAAGATATAATTATATAAATAGTGAAATGGAATTGTGAATAGTGCCTATAAAAAGCAAAAATAATTAGACTGTAATATACTTAACACTGGTTTCCTATGCAACACAAGTTTGATAGTAAGACAGTAGTACTTATCAGTCTAGAAAATATATTTCTTACATGAAAAGTAGAATAAAAGTTACTGTATTCATTTTTGGATGCAGTATGTAAGTCTCAAGAATTTCCTAAGTCGAAACAAAACTTACTAGTGGCTGATGAATCTGATTCTTAAAAGACTGCAAGTCCAGAAGTTAGTAAATAATAACCCAAACAATTGTTGTTACTATGCTATATGAATTTAGCTACTTAACATTCTTGAGTATATAAAAATTTGCATTCATAATGTCTTACAGACCAGTTCTGATACCTAATGTAATCAGGAAAATAAATCTTATAGTTACAAGAATTTTCTATACATATACTTTCTTTTGTTTTGTATAGCTTATCCATTAAATCTGTTTCAATCTTCCATTAACATTTGATTCTGGACAATCAAATATAATGTAATAATTTCCCTTTGGAATAAATATCAAAGACAAGAGAAAATGTAAGCCAAATGGTCTTTTATACTGAGCACTGTAGTTTAATAGTAAGACAAATTAGTATAAACAACCACATAATCAGACATTCTACATTGATATTGATGCCTTTTAATATCCTCTCACATGGCTACAAGTGCTAATTCATGCAACTTTTCTGCTTGCAACACCACTACTAGTGCATCAACATGTCACCTAAATAACTGTAATTAAGCATTCTCTGTAGCTGCTGATTACAGTATGCTGATGAACATTCCCACTGGATTTAGCAGCCTCTTTCATAACAACGACAATAATCATCTCATATTATAATGTCTGTGCTTCTGAAGGCTTCTTAAATAATCTAAAATTTAAATTGTACAGACTGTTGATTATTGCAATCTAAAGTTCAACAGGAGCTTAATCAAAAAGGTTCAAGTATCCCATCACTGACATCTATTAAGCAATATGGTAATATACATCTTGGGAAATAAATTCTTAAGCTACTTGGTCTTTCAACCAAGGTAACCTTTTTACAAAGGTCCATTGACCTCTTGAAAAGAGCAATGGAACTTTTTATGTCACTTTCTGTTGCAAGGAGGAAAATAAGTTTTTCTTTCTTTTAAGTAAGGATTTCTTCATTTTTTTAAAGTCCATTCTGCACTGAGAATAATGACAATCCAAAGCATAGAATGATGTCTCTTACTAAGATATTCTGTTGTTAACTTTATACTGCAGAACTAAACATATCTCAGCATAACTGCCTTTTAAAAAGTTATTCCTTTTCATTCTCATTAGAAACTTTAGAGATGTCCTCAGTATTATTTTGTTTGCGTATTTAAAAAAAATATATATACTTTTCATATTTGTATTAAATGTGTTTCACACGCCCCTTTATATCACCATCTACCACATCTCAAGTTCTGAATGCTTTTAATAAACATCTTTGCAATAGAGGAAAGATAGATTCTTGACTCAGAGTATCTATAGAACCACTACAGAAATTCTACTGGAGTAGTAAGATATAAGTCCATATAAATCATTGTGTTTTTGCTAAGTCTTTGAGAGTGTGGGTGAGATATCCTCTCCAAGTTTTCATTTTCACTACATTGTTTCTTGGGGAATAAAGGACAATGAGTAAAGATGTAAGACCCACATTTACATGAAATACATAGTTTTATTGTTTTGTATGTTTTATGCTACGAAAGACAGTTATCTTCTTCATTGCAGTTTCTTGATACAACCTCAGTAAATCCATTTATTACTTCTTAAATTCAAAATTAATTTAAAAAAGGGCCCTTTCAGCAGGGAAATAAACACAATTTAAATCTTACCTTGACAAAGGTGTTTGAAAGGGACAGATGGAAAAAGTGTTAGGAAAATTAAGACATTTTATCCTAAAGGAAGAGATAGGACTGATTCTTTAAATCAAGCTATTTTCAGCAACTTCATTTTGGTGTGCACAGGAGCAAACGTTTCAGAATATCGTTCCACCCCAGTTCTTCCGCTTTCAGCACTACTTTTACTCCTCATTCTTAGGATGCTCTGGCTTTCTCTAGCTGTTACCATTCAAAGCTTTTTTTGTGAGATTCTGTTGACCTTTAAGTTCCATGCAGCAGTTAAGTTTACCTACTGTAGCATATCCATATGAATAATCTGGGAAAAAAACCAGGTCATTTTTACCCTTTAATTCTCCATAATACAAGAGAAAAGAGTAAGGGTGGAAGGAAATCAATCGTAACTTATCCCTTGACGAATATCAGCAAACACTGTCACAAAACCAATGTGAAGAAATGGAGTATGGATTTTCTGCTGACATTTGTAAAGTGTTTGTGTCAAAGTATTTTTCTAATATAGCAAAGGTTACAGTTTAACAAATTAAAGCACATGTTTCTTTTGAACTGACATGCTGGTCGTTTGGGTTAATTTAGATGGCTTGTGTTTTTCTAATAAACTCTTAACCTAGCCTACTGTGGTTATGGTCACTCTTCGCATTAATGTGCCATAAGTAATTGCTTTTTCATCAAAATTATCTGAATAACAACAGTGTACCACTTCATGACTTTACCTAATACAATTTGGAGGAAAAGTATATGCCATTTAAAATGTGTCCAGAAACGAATTTGCCTTGCAAAAACCTAAACATTTAGGTGTAACATCTATAATTTCTGATTGCTCACATACTCTCTGATGTTACAGGATTGTCTGAATAAGGTAACTATTCTCCTGTGAGATATAGTTAGTAAATTTCCTAATAAAAACCAGAACCTTTGTTTTCCTGGTCTCTGAGACAGAATTTACTTTATATGAGCTTTAAATATCTATTTAGTACTTTTGAATTACAGTGTGACAGCCTTTAAGAAACACAGCATGAATGCCAAGTTGTCATTGGATTGTCATGAATTACCTCAGTAATGATAATTTTAGGATATTAATTCCACTTTAATAATTGAACACCAAATACAAATTTGCAAATCTTTCTTTATGCTCTTTCCCCAGTGGTTGGTTGGGGTTTTTTTGTTCGCATATGCACGTCTTTTAGCAAAATCTTTCATAAATGTTGTATCAATGTAAAGAAATGTTGGATCAATGTGAAGAACCTCCATAAAGTTCTATGAATGATTCATAAAAATGTTTCAACTTCCCAGCAGACTGTTTAGTACCAATGCTAATGTATTACTTTGTTAAAAAAAAACAAAAAACAACCCCAAACTCAACAGATCCAAAACATTTAATTTTGTGTATTTAATGAGAAATAATATTTTAGACATATTTTCCAAATAACTGAGAAAAAAAAATCAAAGCTATGGAGTGGAATATTCTTTTTTCTTGATTATTAAGATATCAGTGAGTTGACAAAAACTAGGAAATTTAGTATTAAGGTGTTATCTAACTGATCCCTTCATAAGAATGTTTTTACTCATTATGTATAAATTGACATGCCCACAACTTTGAGTGAACATCTGTAAATTATTTACAGTACTACATATGTACAAAAGTTTTCCATTGCCATTAGTGTCTAAAGCATAATAAATATGAGTTTCCCAAGCTTTCAGCATTTAACTAAACCTTCACAGATTTTTCTGAACTGCACATACATACCTGTAAATCTTACTGTGAATACTGTAAGAAAGGCCTCTCAAAAAAACCCCCAAAACCAAAACAATTACAAAACCCCAAACAACAAAAAAAAAAAAGCAAACCAAACCAAACAACAACAACAAAAACCAAAACCACAAAAGCCAAAAAACCCACCCCAAACATTAAAAATTAACAAAAATAAACTGCACTGAAGAGGACAAACAAAATCTTTCTGTTATATGGTTTGTCTCTCTCATAAAGTGCATAGAACCGTATGTTCTCAGGATTCCCTCACAAAAAGCACAGTGAAGCCTTTTTCATTCAATGTTTAAGTTATGTGATCACTTGTGCAATGTGTCTCTGCAACAAATGGAATGCCTTTTCAAAGAACAGTTTCCACATTTTCCTCTGCTGAATAGAGTAATCAATCATTACAAGATTACAAAACTCCAAAACCCAAGAACATCCAGAGAATCAACTTATTGTGAACAATAACTGATTTGTCCACTGAGCAGTCCATGCTAATTTGAACATGGGGCTGTCATTGACACAATTCTTGTTTAAGGGCAATGAATTATTAGGCATGGCTGTGCCATGCCCTTGGGCTCAAGCATAACAAGACCTCATAACAAAAGTCAGACACCCTGAGATTGCATTCACTTAACTTTAATTGTCATTAACCACTGTTTTCTTTTTACTATAACAATTTTTATCCACTTTTAAAATACAGATTTATTTTCATATGAATGAATGTGTGTCATGGTTTGAGACTGGCTGATAACTAAGGACCATGTGGCTTCTCACTCTCCCCGAGTGGTTAGGGTTATACATGCCTTTTCTCTCACATCTTCTTAGCACCCTGATACTGAGCTCTGGCCTTGCAGCAGCAGATTTTTTGAGGTTTTATCCACTATGAATGCAAACTACCAAAGTGGTTCAGATACTCCTCAATTTAATTTTGCAATTTAAGAGGAATTAAGAAGTTTTGCAGGCAGGGATGAAAATTTAATTCCTGCCCTTTTTCTGTTCTCTGAATTGCTAGGATAAATTCCCTATTAAACTGTTTAGCGCATGCTGGTTCTTTTAGACTCAGCACATTATTGCAGTCTTTGCCATGGTCCTTTCTACAGAGTATGAATTAATTATTTTTTTAAAAACTTGAACATTCAGAACACCACAGGATCAGTTGCAAAACAGATGATCACAGAGGGCAACTGTGACTCTAAGCTATTTGCCTTTGATCTTGCCAGTGAACATGGGTTCTATTTAGATGCAAAACAACTGTGGTACTGCAGGGTGGTCTTGAATCAATGCATGTAGTGGATACCACACACTAATAAACTTTTACATGATGACAATGCTGATGTGCAACACAGTTCTAAGCCATTTCATCCATGCAGTTCCCAGAAAGAAACTAAAAGCAAAGTACATCTGTTTGTGGTAACCTAGAAGATAAGTCAAAATTACTTGTATTCTATGGCATTTGAAGAATTAGTTTGAGGATTTCAATTTACATAGCATCAGAAATGGCAAAGAGATCTTGCAATGTTTATACACAACAAAAAGTGAAAGGAAATTAATCTGCATAAAAACCTTAGTGCCACCTGTGGATTGTCTTCACTAACTGGGCTTCTAACTCCAGCAAAAGATGGCAAAATTCTGTTCCAGCATCAATGTTCTTCCCACTCAGTTATGTCTAGCAGCTTTAGTTCTTGCTAGACAACTGGATTGCAAAATGGCCCTAAGTCATTGATCTTGAGGCAGGGAGTGGTGAAATGTTTCCTGAGCTGATAGAAACAGGAAGAATTACAATGGCAAACCATAAAGATCAGAAATATATCTTTTACTATTGGCATTTGACTTACATGAAGTAGTATTGTGTTGAAAATTAAAATACTGGATAATCGTGGTCATATGATGATAGAAGAAACAACCCAAGAACTACGCAAGAGTTTGTGCCCATTTTTTATTTCAGGTGCTCAGACACAAGGTTCAAACCTTACATTTCCCAATCTATTAAAAGAATATCCCATAAATTTCCAAATCAAGGTTTACTGTAGAATGTAATCCAGAAAAATTACTAATTTTTAAAAATTTATTTCATTATTTTTTTAAAGGCGGCCCTACATTCTTTTCCTTCTTTCTTCAAATCAAACTAACTTTTGCTGGTCTATCTTCGTTCTACTCTTTACTGGATGAGAAAGTAACCTTGGGACTTAGAATCCTTGAATTGTTGTTACAGGTAGTTATTTTTAACTCATGATGCTGAACAAATGCATCTAATTGACTTGCAAACATCTCCTTCCCTTTTAAAATATTTTTATAAAACTTAATTACTTTCAATATCTTTTACTTTAGGTCACAGTGGGAAGCTTTCACTTCTAATATTCTAGAGTTTTGAAATACAAGTCATATGGGACTGCTTTTAATGAAGAACTTCCTGTGTAAGTTTTTTTTATATGATTATGGTTTACTTCTATTAAAAAAAAACACCATGAAATATTTGTTACATATCTGGTTCACCTACGTCAAAGAGGTCTGTCCTTTCTGCCCTGGAGAATTCTCTTTTACCGCCCTACATGATTTTTCACAACTCTTGACATAACAGTAATTTTCATGCACTTTAACCTACACCACAATCACTTGCTCCTATAAAAAGCATATAACTGTAAAACTGGATTAGCACCATAGAGTGCAATATGTAATTTAAAATCAGTAAGACAAACAAACAAAAAATGGTTGTAGATCAAGATTTAGGAAATTTTAATTCTTATAAGATTTGACAGGGAAGGAAAAAGGAATAAAAAAGAAAGCAGTGCCTGTATTCAGGGAAATGAGCTCAGTAGTACTTATAACTCTAGACTGTGATTATTAAGCATTTAAATATTTTACTGCTACAGATTTGTGATACCCAACTAAGAAAGCAAGCTCTGTAATAAAATGTGCAAAAATGGTTGGAAAAGGGGGAAGGAAGTTCATATAATTAATACACATTAAAAAAACCAAAAATGTAATGTGGGAATAAAATACAGGTCTTAAAAATTATTTCAAAGAATGTCATATGGATTCACATGTAAACAAATCAACTGACTAGTCAGAGCCTAAGTCTTGTGGCTAACTGGTAGGAAGAAACCTTGAATTTTGGGTGGAAAATGAGATGATACTTTCAATAGAGCCAAATAACTATGAGTGTCTAGCTTGGAATAGCATTAGATCCACGAATAGTTTCTGAATTTAATTGCAGTGATTGCTTTTGAAAATTTTGTTAAATGTAGACATACATTTGTAATATGTGAGGACAAAAATGCAGCCCTCCTTTCAACCATCATAAACAACCTATTCAGCTTTTCAAATCAGAAATGTTTTTTTACTAGAATTCTAAAGTTCCTGCCACATATTCGAGTAAATTTACAATGTATGAAACAAAAAAGTGGTCTAAAACCTCATTGATGAATGTGCCATAAAAATATTGTAGTTAGCATTTTTACTTAGAAAGGTACAAGAACTTAATCACAGGAACATGTTCTCTCAAAGAACAATCTGAAACAATAGAGAAGATCTGTCAATTCTTATCTCAATAACCAGTTTCTAGCACAAAAGTGGAGTTATTACTTCTGTCATTGTTTGGGACTCTGTGCATCTAACAATAGTTGATCACATAATTTCAAGCATACAGAAACAAAATTACTATTAAGCATAACTTATTTTTCTGTCTTTATTTAACCCATATCCAGGGCTAGACAGAAACAGTCATCTCTCCCACCCAATGACCCCTCCCCAGCCAACATGGGGAGTTAGAATGAGAATCCCTATGGGTTGAAATATCGAAGAGCCACCGAATCATGGAATAGCTAGCAGTGGAAGGGACCTTAAAGATCACCTAGCTCCAACCAACCCTGCATGGGTGACACCTTCCACTAGATAAGGTTGCTCAAGGCTCCATCCAAAATGGCGTCCACTTCCAGGGAGGGGCCAGTCACAACTTCCTTGGGCATCCTGTTCCCATGTCTTACCATCTTCAAAGAAAATAATTTTTTCCTATTGTCTAACCTAAATCTCCCTTCTTCAGGTTTGAAATCATTGCCCTTTGTCCCCTCACTACACACCTGTGTAAAAAGCCCTACCCCAGCTTTCTTGTGGGTCCCTTTCAAATACTGGAATGTCACTATAAAGTCACCTCAGAGCCTCCTCTTCTCTAGGCTGAACAATCCCAGCTTCCTCATCCTTTCTTCATAGGGGAGGTGCTCCAGCCCTCTGATCATTTTAGGGATCCTCTGTACACATTCAGGGAGCCCTGTGTCCTTCTTATGAACAGATTTAATGAAATAATATCACTAATACAAACATCCAAATAAAGTATATAAGTTTATACTTAGCTTAGGCCTCAAGAGTAGCAGAGGGAGCAGCAGGCTAAAAGGGAAGAACCCCAGGAAAGGCAACTGCCTGCTCTCAGCACACCTCTCCCTTTATAATGGGCATCAGGTGAGCGATGTGGGGCAGCTGCCCTGACTTATGGTCCCAGCTGATTCAGGGCTAGTGATTGACTGCCCTTCATGGCAGGCCTATCATCCTGTCCAAATGAAACCAGGACACATGCAAAGAAATATTAAATTAAAACATAACAATGACGAGCTTTTCCTCAACAGATTTCTAAATCTAAGTCATTAATAACCCTAGGTTTCTTCTAATACCAGTGGTGAGAAATGACATCTTGAGAGACCAATTCATTTTAGGTACACATTTTAGGAGGAGTTGAAGCACTCCCTCCAGAGGTCTACTTTTCCCTCGATAAATGTGATCAGTCTACACTTAGGTTATGTTTAGACACTTAAGAAGAATGGATAAAAAAGTCTACTTGGCAAACCATGTATCTGCCTCTTGAGAAAAGCTCTAACAGTTGAATTCTCATGAATGGCAGGTGATGCAGTTAATCAGTCTCAGTATTCTCTAGCCTGTTCATTGTCTGCTTCAATTGAAGTCTCACCAATACACACACAGAAGCCCTTCAGAGGTTCCAACTCCACCAAATAATTAAATTCCAACCACTGTGCTCTCTCCAAAAATAATTTGGACCTTTGTGTGGAAGGAACTTGCTGGCTCTACAACATGCAGTATATATTTACTGTTTAAACTGTCAAGTTATTTCTATCTTTGACTTTTTATCCTTTAAGGAGCTGAGAAGACTTGGATGTAGAATAAACTGTATTCACATCTTCCTTTCCCTTTACTATTTTATATTCTTTAGAATCATGTTGCCATGAAAAAATGGTTAAGAATAGCAACTGGAGTATTATTCTGTCAGGTTCAATTTGTTAATTTGTTCATCATTTACCAAGAGAGGATGAAGATGTTTCACAGATGAATGTTTTGGGAAAATATATGAATGATTGACCTAATTCTTTGGGTTAAGATCTGTAGCACGTATTTGTCACTAATGTCAGATGGCTGCAAACCAATAGTAAACAATAAGTCACTGTATGTTATGGTCCAGCCATCAAATATTCAGATGTGGGTTGAACTGACTTACTAAAAGAGCTCATAGGGTTTTAGCTTCCCACTAAACATAGTCTCTTCCAGCAATTCCAAGATACTGTACCCAAGGCAAAGCACAACAAATTTTTGTGCCTTTCAAATACATCACATCCAGAAAATTTGGAACTCAAATACTATCTGAAGGAGCCTGAGCATGTCTGCTGCACCATAAAGAAAGAAATTTTTTCTGTGACCCAAGTCTGGATAGCAAAATACAGTGTAGGATGGAAATTTTCTGTTTCGTATGTCACAATCACATGTGCACTTCTTTCCAGCCATGCTGTACCCAATGCATCTGCCTCTCATCTATAGTTGACAGAGGAGGGCAGCTGCAGATTCAAAGCCTAGATCTCAACTTACATACAATGTCCTGCTTCATATAATCAATTGCAGCAGCTTAAAGATTTAGGTGCTTGTTCTCTGTATTCAAAGGCTCACTACAATCAGTCCAAGAACTGATCTGCCACTCCAGCAAATTATGTTGTCAGCTGCTCCCACAGTTTTATTTTTCTTTACTGCACAGGGACTCTAGGAGTCAGTAAATATTTTAAGAACCTCTCTCTAGGATTGGGTCACCTCAGCAACACAACAGGCATTAAATCATGATTCTAACCCAACAGCACTTGCTAAGATACTAATTTCTGTGTAGTGCTAGCCATTCTAGAAACCAAATATTCCAGGTATCGTGTTAGCGCTCTGCCTTGCACTAACTATATTCGGATCTACATCATCTCTAGGTACAAAGTTAACCATTGGCAGCCCAGGCTGTGAAATCTATTTTATGCATTAGCCTCTATGTGTGACTGCTTCTACAAACCAAGTACCACTCAGCCTTGGAAGAATGCTCCCAGCTCAGAACTATAACAGAAAGCAGCAAAGTTTCCATTTGCACTCTGCCTAAGAAAAAATCGTGCTCCTCTTAGGACTGATGGTAGGGAATAGGTTGGTCTTCACCATAGGAGTGGTCCTAGACCACTCATAATAGCTGTTTGATGTGCTTTACAGGACTGCAGCCAACCACAGTCTTATTCAGAAAGCAGTGCTCTCAGCACCCTTCCATGTCCTTGGTCTCAGTAGTACCTTGCAGCTGCAAAAAATTAGAATTTCTTTTTTGTAACAGAGATTTTTCCTTTTTCTATTGCACAAAAAGATCTTTTTGTTGGTCTGAATACTGGTGAAGCTTGCAAACAAATTCAGTGTCTTCAAGTCCACTGTGCTTCAAAAAAGTGTTGCCTGCAGCTACTAATCTGTTTATTATGACTCCAATGTGCTTTCAGGGAGAAAAACTGTCTTCAAGCCCAAATCGAGATATAATCCTTACTTTATTTTTATTATTATTTTTAATTCAGTCCAGACATCTACAGTATAAAGGTTACCAACAATAATGACTAGATTTGAGCATTTAAAAGTAAATTACTAAGTATAATGAGAAGATAAGAACTTAATTTGCATTTACCATAAAAAAAGAACTGGACATCAGCCAGTGCTCAGATTTATTAACACTCAGAAATGCTGTCACAGCTCATGTGTACATGGGACATTAGTCATGGATTTTGTTAATCTAACATAATGCGGAACATAATTTATCAGGACATCAAAATAATAGCTTTTACTTCATTTCCCCATCTATGTGAAGATATGCACAATAGACTCCGAAGCTATACATGCACTCTATTAGAGCTAATTGAAACTAGATGATACAATTAACCTGCTTCTTAGTAAAAAGCATTAACACTTAATGTAAAATTCTAATACTAGTGAGAGAACAACATTGGAAGTAAATGTAGTGCATAAACACAAATAATTTTTATTTTCTTGAAAAATAAAATGAAAAAATATTGATCAATCAATAAAAAAGTATCAAAATTATCAGCTGGGTCAGCTACTGTCTCCAGTTTTCCTCATTGTATTCTGATTTTCCATGGGAACATGACATTTCAATAACTTCCAGAAGTGATGAGTCCACTAACTTCTGGTAATTAGGTGCAACACAAAAGAACTGAGCAGGTGGTCATGGTACGAATGAGTTGTAAAGATATTTCATTTACACTATACACAGTGCTGTCATAAAAATTGAAGTTTAAAATTTCTGTTCAGGAACGTATCCCAGTAATGCAATGAAACTGCTTTTATTTTTCTGTTGATTATGATAAAATTTTAATGCAAAAACTGCCAGCAATTCCAGGACTGTAATTTCTGACATTTCCCAGTAAAGTTAAAATATTGCATGTTAAAACTTTCCTAATTAGCTGATTCACGGGTCTTATATTTTATTTCTTCAATTTTCTTTTTATGTAATAAGAGAACAGAAAAACTACATTCAAGATATTTGGTAAATTGCAGCATGTTAGACAAATGTTTATGGATAAAGTTCTTTAAAAATGTAATACACCATGAAGACAGGAACTGTATGGAGTAATGTAGATGATGATCAGACCTCAAAAGTGCATTGTAGAGCACAAATATGTGGTGATAAATGGACACCGACAGATTTGGAAGTGATTAGCAAAAAATACTAAAAGCATTTTTAAATAAATATTACTGTTTCTCATAGTTTCTAGAGTGTAGCCTTGGAAAATTAAATAATTTGGCTGACTACAAAACAAAAGGCCATCACACAGCAGAACCTCGGGAGTGTGGAATTTAAATGTAAAAGAATCTTTTGAGTATTCTAAAGGTCTTTGGGAAAGCTGAATATTTACCTGGATCTTGGGTTGGCTGTATGCCTCTCGAAAACATGAGAAAAATCAACTTTACCCACTCCAAGAGCATTGTCATAAAGTTTTTCCTTTCTGTGGGAAAGTTAGGGAGAGAATTGGGTTGAACAGCTTATGTTGGGTTGAATAGCCAATAACATTTGGAGGGAAGGGGAGGAAGAAGTTGGAGTCAGGACCTAAAGATCTAATTTGCTCATCCTGCGGGGACTGTACAAGGGGAGAAGGAGGAATCAGCAGCTGCTTCTCAGTGACTGCTACTCTGAATATTTTCTTGCTCTCCTCAACAAAAAGATCTGCAGAGCTTTTCAAGGCAAATGTAGGTACAAAAGCTGTGGCTGCCCCAGGCACCAGCCTACTTTGCCTGCATCTAGGTCATCTTAAAAGTTTGGTGTGGAAGGCATGAAGAAATAAAAAGGAAAAATAAAGAACTTAGTCACTTTCAGGAATTACTGTAAATTATTTCTGTAATTCTTTTTGCAGAGCTACTTTCACTGGAATCTCATATAGCAAGAACACATTTAAATCCCTTTTTTTTTTTTTTTTTTCTTTTGTCTGTGGGGCCCTTTATTTTGCTTTTCTCTCAGATTTATACATTAAAGTTCCTAGAATCTCTTGAAAAGTCAATGTGTACGCACAGCCACATTCAGCTTGACCCATTCTTGCTGTCTGGTTTATTTATTGGCTTTGACACAGATATCAGGACAAAGCAGGTCTGGAAGAAAAAGGGTCAGAAATATGTCTTAGTCCTCTTCTAACTCTGTGAAAGACCCCCCAGAGATACTGCAACTGGTCAGATGGAACAAGCAAAAAGCTTCTTCCATTTCCATTTTTAATGAAGCAGAAATACCTTCTGTCTTTGATTTTTCTCCCTGAAATGTGAAAAAGGGTTGAAATGGGAAGAGCTGAAAGGAACATAGGTACCTTTGCTCTGTGCCATGGGACAACAGGTCAGGGTGGCAGGAGGGTAACACCCTTCCCCATCCCCAGGGGGTAGGGTTCTTAACCTAGAAACAGACTCTCTGGTGCCCTTGTTTTTGTGCCATTGGCTCTTTCCCACCCTTATTTTCACACCACTGGCAGTGAAACATGGCTGCTGCATGTATGTACCCTGGCTGTGTATAGCATGCATCCCTACACCAGTGATGGGAAAAAAGGAGATGGGAACCCTGATTGATAGACATGGTCCCAAGCCAATGGGACACATGAGTCCAGAGAAGACTCCAGGCCATGATCAGTAGATGATCACAGTTCAGATCTGACCAGGCTATAAAGTGGGGCTCCCCACTAGAGAACCCTTGGTGTAGATCTCCTCAAAGTAGCAGGTCTGTGGTCAGAAGCTCTTCCCTGGGGTCTGGGATTCCACTCAAAGAGAATCTCCTGGGACTGAGTGAATGATTGGTGAATGATTGTTGTTCTAGATATATTCTTGATACTCCTTGAATGAGCCCTTGCCCTCTTTGGATGAGCAATTCCATTTCTCCAGGTACTCTTGAGCGGGAGGTTTTCTCTTTTGGAAGTGAGTGCATGCATATTTTGGGTCATCTTCCTAAAACAGCTCTTTGAGAAAACTTACAAATTCTTAAATAAAGTTGTGTAATATTATATTCCCACCTGGCATACAAATTTGTGGTTTACTTTGGTCTGTCAGAGTTCTGAGTAATTCTGATTGGAGTAATTCTTCACTTGGACAAGATGCCCTGTCTGTTCCCTAGGTGCCACATTCACACTATACTTTTAACTTTAGACAGAAGTCTGTTGTACCAGTGCCCTCTTAGGGCACAACATACAATGCCTGCAGAGGTAGGATTCACTGTGACTGTTTTCCATTTTTTCCCTACTTTTTTACCAAGCAAGGTCAAGGGAATTGCTATGTACCCTCTCACTCCGCATTCCTGTGAAGAGCAGACCTGTAGTGGCAGATCTGACTCAGACCTGACATCCCCTGAGTGAGAATCTCATCCCATGTCACTAATGGCTATTACACATTACTCCAAGCTTTGTCATACATCATCCCAAGGATAATGCCAAAATGCATCAGATGGACAAGGGATATAACTCTCTTTTTAACAGGTCTGAAACAAAAATGAGGAAAAAGTATGGAAAGAGCTGCAAACAAAAGCAAAATTACATATTAGAAATGCATTTGCAGGGGAAAATACATATGAATTTTACTGAAAGCAGATGTTCCAGCTTGGAACATTAATTCTGCTTTAGAATGATGCAGAATAAAAAGCATGTAAAATCAGTTTACATTTTTAGAAAACTACCCAATTATTTATAATCTTAGCATCATTCATAATTAAGACAGATTATTAGTCTAGAAACAGAATGAAGGTGTTATATAGGCATTTCTGTGAAAGCAGCAGTAGAATTCTCAATGTTTACTAGAATTTTTAAAAAATGAAATAGAAAAAAGAACATTTAAAAGAAAGAAAAGCAATTCAATGTTGCATTTCAGAAAGGAGTTGAATGTAATTCTTACATAACATTAGTATTGTAATATAAAATTGCACTAAATGGTAATAAGGGTTTTTAAAATGTAAATATTGTGAAGTTACTAGATGTACATTAAAATGCAATGCAAGTAACAATCTATTAACACTTGGGAAAAAAGGTTTGGCTGGTTTTTGTTGTTTGTTTGCTTGTTTGTTTGGTTTTGCACAACACTGATTAAAACCATATTACATTAAGTCTTTGTGGTTTTCATGCTCTCCATTAAGAATGTCCAAGACCACTTGAACAACCAGAGCAACTTAGAAGAGCTATTTTAAGCATTCCAGATTTCTATATAGTAATATGTAGTAAATGAGTAATTAGCCAGGGGAAACGGGTATGGTTTAAGTAATGTAAATGATCCCTGTCTAAATATTTTACAATAGGCTTCCTGATGACTTTACAGATTTTGATCCTAACTCAGACCCTTTTCACCAGAGGAGGAAGGACCTTCAATCCAAGTGGAATTCAGAGAGTGTAAAATGCAAAACAAAGCTTTTTTTCTCTTGTAAAATGATAAATATGTAAAGGACAATGACTATTTTCTCCATAAGTTCTTTGATCAAGTCTCTCCTCAAGCTATATACATTTTAGCATAAAACCTTCCAGCACAGAGCTCACAGAACTCTACTCTGCTCCAGCTGTAATGCTCATATGACTGATAATAGAGTGGAAGGAGATTTATTCATAAGAGCTGTCTCACTGACCAGGTTTACTCTCATAACTATAAGGGCTGAAAGGAAATTATGTAAAAGTGGCTCATTGTGAAGCAATAAAAAATAGCCCAAGAGTTGACAGAGCAAGACTGTGGTCTTTTTAAGTCTGCTCATCCTTCTAGAGAGACAGGGAAAAGAGCTGTCCAAGGACACTTAGGTATTTTTTTATTGTGTTAAACAGTAACAAATACCAGGAGGGGCTCACCAGGAAGGATGTAATGAATGGCACGGTCTGCTTGGGGGAGAACAAAGTTAACTAATGAAATAAAAATTATATTCCTCTCCTGGACGATTCTTTATTCATTAGTTAGACAACTATCATGTTCTAAGTTGGCCATGTACATTTTTCTTATAGTTTCATTCATCTTTAAGTCGCATTGTTTTATGCAAAAAGTGCTGGTTAAATGGAAGTTTTCTCTACACATCTACACATCTGTCTAGAAAAGACACACAGCAAGATCAGAAATTTCCACCATCTGAAGTTAATGCCATCTGCTAGTCCAATAGTTACCTGGACATGGCCCATAAAAACAAATCACAAAAAGTTAATTTTTCTGGGTGTCAAATCTGGTTTGTGTTTCCAGCTTTCCTTTTAGTTAGCTTTCTCTCTAAGTTTTTGGCTTATTTAAGTTGTACTTGGTGAGCCATTAAATTGATTTAGGAATGAAGAAAACTCAATTTGAATGACAGTGGAACATTTATGGAACAGGAGCTCCTATGCATTTACCAAAAAGTGTGAGCAAATTACAAATGAGCAAAAGATAAGAGTTTATACTTCTTTTATCTGTGAAGGTCAGATCCAGAAATTAACTGGGGTGTTACAGAGCATAAATAGTCATTGCAACACCTCATGGACTTCATAAGCTTCAGCAACGTGTAAAGGTTCTCTGTGAAAGCATGAGGAGAGTTATGGAGCCCAGGACTGAAGTTCCCCGTAGTTAATACATAACTGCTGGGGGTGATGGAAAAATCTGAAGGAGAAACTCTTCTAACCTTTCTGAATAGTGTTATCTGCTTTTCTCTCTGAGATGAACACCATAGGAATGTTAGTTTTCCCTTCCCAAAGTCTTCTTTTGGAGATAGGATTGGCATCTATGTTATACTACAGACTTAACTAAACAGCAGGACTAAATGTGTCTTTTCAAGTTTAAGTGCCCAGAGTAAAGACTGTTCAGTATAATAGGACCAGTGAGAGACTGCATTTTTGGGAAGTTAGGTATGTGGCTCAGTGGGATATGCTCCAGAAAAGGAGTTATCTTGTATTTTATTCACTGTTTCATAGGTCAGGCTCTACATTAAAGAATGTAATTATCATTAAATCAAAAGAAAAATTTTAGATATACATAATTCAAAATTAAAAGAGAGGAAGCATAATTGTTTGACTTCCAAATTGGAGGACACAGCACTGAAATACATTTTTTTCCCCACATTATAAGTGATAGAAAAAGGGATTGAGTCAAGAGGTATTCAAAATAATGAGCAGTTAAGATTAATATATGTGGGGATCAGGAAGTTCTGGAAAAGAACTGAAAAGGAACTTTGATGGGCATTGGGCATAAATGAACTTCAGTAGAATTTTAATAAAAAAGACATGGGAAATAAAACTCCGATTTTTTCTGTTCAGTGATAGACTCCCGAACTAATTATTAGCCCTTAAGAACAGGAAGAATATAATATTGGGATTATAAAGATATCTTTACAAAAATGTCAGCTCTGTGCTGACTGGTAGTCAGAAAAGCAAAAAGAATCTTATAAATTATTAGAAATGGAAGAGAGGACAAAACTGCAAAGAATCAGTACACCATGTTATAAATCTAGTCTTGAATAAAGGATGAATTACTACAGGAGTACTGGAAAATATTCAGAAAAGGGTAAAAAGGGTGATCAAATGGATAGAGAAACTTCGATTAAACTGTTGACCTCAGGAGACTAAGACTCAACAACTTGAAAAAAAATTACCAAAATGGAATATAATGAAAGACTAAAAATTCATGAGAGGCAATTAGAAGATGAATGGTGATTGATTGTTCCCTCTCTTTTCCAATACATGACTAAAGGAACTAAACAAACAACTATAACTAAACAAACTAAACCTTTCACCCAGTTTAAAATCACTGTGCTTTGCAGAAACCGTAAGTTTATCCATATCCAAATGGACAAAGTAATGGTGAAGAAATCCTTTGAAACCTTCAAGAACTATTTTAAGATCCCAGGAAACAAATATTAGGAGAATGGCTTGGGGAAATAATATAGTAAGGTCCTAAATTTTTTTCACATGCATTGCCAAATATAAAGGTATCATTTATTGAGTAGGATTCATATCTATGTCAGTGTGAATTTAAAATCCAAATCTGTAACAGAATGTTCACACAATGAGGTCTCAAAATTTGATTTCTCTGTTCTGTGCCATAAAATCTTCCCCTTGGAAATAGGAAAGAGATAATGTAGTTTTTAATCCTCGTAGGATGTCCTGGGAACTCAGCCCAGGAACTGATGTGTAATCCTCAGGGGTTGCTATTTTAAATGAAAATACTCTACTTTTGTTGCACATGACACTATCAGTATGTGAGCTTTCACAGCAGGCCTAGGAAATGTAATACTCACTTTACATGCAGGACCCCTCGCTTGGTTAACCCCAAGAATTTGTAGGTGTTCTCTACCAACAATTGAAAAAACTGAGTATCAGCAAGCAGATGACTTTTATGAAACCACAATGCAAGAATCTGGTTCACTAGACTTCTGTTTTCCTGTAACAGTCATAGTAAAAGGAAAAAAAGAAGAAGAAGAAAAAAATGTGTTCTGAATAAAAATCTGGGAGAGAACATGAGAACAGTAGGTGTGTTAAAAGGCTGTCCAAGGTTGTCTTCTCATTTCTGGGATCTGAATAGAAACTACAAATTACCAAAGTACAGATATTATCAGATTTCCAGTCAAAAGTCGATGACCAGTTTTTAGCTTTTTATTGGTGTGAAAAGACTACCCTTTTAGTTAAAGTATTCTCCTTTTTCTCTGGTGTTTAGTCATCAGATGAGTGTGATCTGAAAAATCATAAGACCTTCTGCCTTGAGTTTTAATTATATTCAATCAAATCCCAGCTTCTCAGTGTGTGTAACATTTGAAGAAATAATATTATCATGTGAATTTAGAGGTAATTATGGATTTATTATTAAGTTCTGTTCCAAATGCACAGAATTACATTAAGAGCATTTCTGTAGAGATGTGAGAAGGGTGCACTAATATTTTCTCTTTAGGCTGACTTTCAAGGGAAAGTTTCTAAATTGTCTGTTTGTAGTTATTGCTGGGTTTTATGTAATTTTGAAATTTTAGTTGTCCTAAGTACCTAAGACAATAAATGCAAGAAATAAATATTTGTGGATGTATACAGGGCAAACCTTGTCCCTTGTGCTGTCGTATGCATGTTTTATGTATTTAGGGTCATAGAGTTGTAGCTACTATTACCAGAGAAACAGATAAATATTGCAATGTTAGCAATAGAGAAAGTTGATGATATCCCATTTACTCAGTGGATACGCCTATTTAAGGGATATTAATATTTTGATATAAGATCTTGCATAGTATTAATCAAACAAAATGCTCTTGCCTCTGCCTAGTGCACACCAAAATTAAAGAGCTAAATAATAGACTCTCTGTATTTCACTAGTGTGCAGTACATTCCGTGTTGTTTAAAGCCTCTTTTTCCCGGGAGACTAGATATTGTTCAGGAAAATCACATGTAATTCTTTAAAAAATACTAAAATTTTACTTAGCACAAAATAATAATAATAATAATAAAAAAGATACTATAAAAATTTTCTGAGATAGTAAAGAGACATTAGTCCTAACACCCATAGAAAATGTTCTTATAGAATCAGCTAGAACACTTAAAGGTTGTGGACTATTGTTCTATTTCTCTGATTAATAAGGCTTTACTTCACAGGCATATGGTTATGATTTGATTTTCAGACATCTTTATGTTGTGAGATGAAATTCACTGTA
Organism: Phaethornis superciliosus; assembly: GCA_023637945.1. Lineage (NCBI taxonomy): Eukaryota > Metazoa > Chordata > Aves > Apodiformes > Trochilidae > Phaethornis > Phaethornis superciliosus. The sequence continues at coordinate 71,986,768 of JAJQWJ010000003.1, read as the reverse complement.
CACTTATTTGTCAATGGGCAGATACAAAGTTCAAAAGACACCAAGGAACTGAGTTAACATCTTAAAATTAGAGGAATCAAGAAGCAGGATTATCCACTTTTACATGTGTTATATGAGAGTGTCACCCTCCAAGTACCATTGTGAATTGGGTCTAATGTATGTATGTCATTTTTGAAAAAAATATAACAAAGGTAAACCCTTTATAAAATTAAACATCAACTCATGTATAGATCCTGTTTCTTTTAATCAAATTTTTTTTCAGTTATTACTTCTTTTGATTTTCATATGTCATTTAGTGGCCAATTTCTTACAAATATAATTAATATAACTCTCTAACACATTACATTTACATCCACCAACAATCCTTTTATTTTAGTTATCCCTGTGTAGTGCTTCACACATTTTTAGTGTAAGTGTTCATCAGAGAAAATGGTATCTCCCTTCCTCTCTAGAAAAACCTCCAGGCTGGTGACTAGTATATGCATCTTGACAGCAAGAAAAAGTAGTTTCAGCTTCTCAATGGTTTCAGGAACTGAACCCAACCACGTGACATGTCAAGGGATTGTTTTTCATTTGGCATAGGGATAAAAGCATCTATAAATGGCCTGCTTATATTTTCTGTGTGTTAAAAATCACCTAAACTATACTAGGAGATAATCCTTTGAAATATCAAGCTCTCCATGCAAAGAAAACCTTCCACTAATGACAACCAACTAGCATCAGCTCTCCTTACCCCACAGTCATGAAGTCAGTACTGACCAGCCTCAGGTTTTCTGTACTTATGTTAGTAGTGAGATCTCAATTAGCATGCACAGTACTCCCTTTAATAACTGGGGTTTCTGTTACTTCATTATGAATTTGTATTTTATTTTTATAGCTATCTGAACAGAATACAAGCCCAGCTGTAGAAACTATCTCAAACATATTTATCTTCCAACAGTGAGATGTATCCCAACATAATTGTATTAACCTTCAAGCTTTTCCAAGTCTTGAACAAAAATCTCACAACACCTCTGGAATGCCATGATGTTGCATGTACAATGACTAGAAAAAATGTAGCTCAGATGAGTCCATTTTTCTAGTTAGTACCACTGCTGTTATTATTCATGCATTTTAAAAAATCCCAAAATCACTCTACTGATTTTTTCAGCCCAGTACAGCAGCCATTGATGTTTTAATTAATAGTCGTTTAAGAATCTGCACCTAGAATTTCATATCTCCATAATTTTTTATTGGAAATAAGAATCACAGCATCAGTTTATGTTCAATTTGAATTTCTATTATTTTAAAACCTGTTCCAAAGAAAATAATCTTAGAGAAATAAGTTCCCTCATAAAGGGGTACACTGTGGTACTCTTTTTAAAATTTTGTTTTGCAATCAATTCTTGCTCTCCTTAGGAAAAAGAAAATAGTAATCATGGCAAGCTGGCTGATCACTGCAATTATTTGGTAGTGATATTACTTCAAACTATCTTCCCTTCCATTTTTTAAGTGTGATGGTAGTTTGCTGCTTGTTGTTTTTTTTTTTTAATTTCAGTGCACCATTCTCCCTTATCATTTCTGTACTGCTATTTGTTCAGCTACATTATGGAGGGCGGAAAGGGGTTAAGACACATTGTGTCTTTATTTATGTACAGAATTTTTTCCTTTTAAAATCAGCTGCCACTTGTGCTTTTTCTTGTAACCAAGGCAATAGCTCTCAGTCCTGAAAAAATGAGAAGCCAATAGTTCCTATGCAGAACTGCCACCACTGCAGCAGAATTGCTGCTGCTGTGACCAGAGTGGTAAATGCTTGAGTGACAGGGAACAACATGTCCCAAAAGGCAGCATCTTCCTCAAGAATATATTAAAGGGCTTCTAGGAGTTAGAAACACCAAGCACCAAGAAAGTATCCATGTCATTCAGACACTAATTTGGCACAGTTTATGTTCCCAGCTGGAGTGATTAATGTGTAGCACAGTCATATGGAAGTATAACCATGCTTTTCACACTTTTTTATGTTTGTCACCTTTGCAATCTCATGTGTTGGGCATGACAACTTAAAATATTAGTAAATTTAAAACTGCCCCAGCACTTTTTGGAAACAAATGTTTCCACCACTAGTGTTTTAGTTGAAAGGCTGGTTTTCCTTGCTTATACAAACCCCAAAACAAATGAGAAACCCAAACACAAAACAAAACCCAAATCCTTTGTCTAACAGACTAGAAATACAAGGGAAATACATAGCCAGAGAACACCCAGCATGGAAGTCTCTTCATTTCGTCATATGACCTAATTTTCATTTTTACAGGGCTCTAATCAGAGTCTAAATGTGGCAAGGGAATAAAGCCTAAATGGAAACTCTTCATTGTACCTTGAACTTCAAGTGGAATCTCAAAGAAAGCTCAACAAAACATTTTAAAACAGTGTTTCTCTACAGACCTTCACTATAGAGTCATAAGATGGTTTTGACTGGGAAAGACCCTTAAGATGATGAAGTCCAGCCATTATACTTGCACTGCAATTAAACCATGTCCCTAAGCACCACATCTGCATGTCTTTAAAATGCTCCAGAGATGGTGACTCAACCACTTCCCCAAGAACTCTATTCCACTGCCTGACCACCCTTCCAGTGAAGAAATTTTTCCTACAAAATCTGAACCTTCACTGGTACAACTTGAGGCACTTTTTAATTTTAAAGGAATATAGTATCTCACTGTACTGTGAATATTGTCTATAGTAGTATGTATTACATCTACTCTTCAATTTTCCTCTTTCACAAGGAACACATCTATAAACCAGCGACAAGAAATTTTATTGAAGCATTTTGAACTTTCATTTCAGCCCATGACTTCTTAGCCACTAAAATTCATGGGGAAAAAAATGCCCTCGGAAGTGTTTTTTAACTTTAATTTAAGGTCCTGTTTTGGGTTAGTACAGCAGGGTTTGGGAACCAGAGGTTGTTGCTTTGAGAAGCTCCTGGAAGCTCCCTCGGTTCCAAAGCTGGCCCCACCTCTGGCCAAGTCCAAGCACATATGGGAAGCTACATGTGTTTCTGCAAGTAACATAATCAAGAAATGGAATAGAAAACTGCAAACATAAATAATAATAATAATTTTTTAAAAAATCTGCAGAGCAGAGGAGAGGAAGCAGTGAGAGCAATGCCAGAGGAGACATTGAGGTCAGTGAGGGAGGAGGAGGAGAAGGTGTTCCAAGCAGAGATTTCCCCACAGACCATGATGAAATTGCAGGCTATACCCCTGAAACCCATGAAGGAGCATGGTGGAGCAGTCTCTGAAGGGCTATGGTGGGACAGCCAGATCTGCAGCCATGGAGGACCTGGGTGCCAGGGGAGGTGACTGCTCCCGCAGCAGCCGTGACTCTGTGTGCAGCCCGGGCTGGAGCAGTCTGTGCCTGAGGGACTGCACCTGTGGGAGGGACTCATGGCCCAGGGGTTCCTGAAGGACTCTCCCCCATGAGAGGGACCCCGTTTTGGAGCAGAGGAAGGCTGGGAGAAGTCCTCCCCTGAGGAGGAAAAGCAGCAGAAAGACCGTGTGGGGAACTGACCCTAAACCCCGACTCCCTATCCCCTAAGGGGGAGGCAGGAGTCAAAAAATTTGAGGCAGAATTGGAGGTAGGGGAAAGATAGATCTGGTTGTGCACGCTTGTTCTCCTGATACATTCATTTTTATTTATTTTCTCCTCAAATTGAGTTTGTCTGGTTCTGACCATTGCAGTAATGGGGGACTGAAAACCTCCTTGTCCTTGCTTGGATTAAAGAACCTCTGTGTGGATTTTCTCCTCCCTAGCCAATTGTGGGGTGGGGGGATGAGTGAGCAGGGTCCTGGTTGGTACAGCCGGGGCCCTAACCACAACAGGTCCTTGATTTAGCGTGCAAAATTTACATATGACATACATAGAAAAAGTATTTAAGATCCTGAGATATAATGCTTAAGAGCAATGAATAAACTTGGCTTCTTTCGAAACATTACAAGCTGAACAGTGCAGAAAACATGCTTAAAATTAGATACTTACTCTGTTATCTTGTTGGATAAAGCTTCTTCCTATTTCCTGGGACTACTCCCACCCTTGAGATTTAGTTCAGTGTACAGTTTGGTTATTTGAATAGAATATCTGTGAGCAGAAAGAAGGGTTATGTTATTTGGTACTCATTCCCTCATTTCTAATAACTGCACTCTTCAAAGCAAAGAATGAGGGCACTATGGATGATATTCTGTGAATTGGCAAACATTTAAAAGTAAATAAAGTCTCCACTGACAGATAGTACCTTTTCTGACTATGACAGATAGGCATTCAGTGAATCTTCTATATATACACCACACAAATTCTATTTCGTCAGCCTGATAAGTAGAAGTGATAGCAGATAGAAATCTGTGTCAACAAAAAGTAAATTAAAAATGGGGGTCTTTCATCTGATAGTATCTTTTTATATAATGTAATTTCTTCAGCTGATGTTCTGTGTTTTACTTCAAAAGGTTATAGAAAAAGTGTAGCTGATGGATTATAAGAGAAATAGGTAAAGATGCACAGAAAGACATAACATCAAGTGTTATAAAAAGTAGTTGTTCTAATATGTATTATAAAAAACAGTCTGTAGGGGTTTTTTTAGATACGCCTTACATTACCTCTTGCTCTAGGAAAAGCTAGGTGTTAAGAAAACAAAGTACACTCAGATTTTTGAGGCCTGACATTGTTTATTTTTTGTGAAGTACAAAGGCCAAATGAAAATAATGTCTGCATAATTTGTAGACTTCAAAATTTTTTTCATGCTTGTTTTTTATGAGGTTTCTATTTCAGTCAAGGGGCAGAGCAAAATGGAAAGTTTGAAAGAGTAGAAAATTCCATGTAAAATTCCTGTAAACAGTGGTGGGATATGTTTATCTCCAAGGATTGTATTGAAAATTCAATAAACTCTAGCAACAGAGTTTTAGTAGAATACAGATCTGTTCCAAAACATTTTAAAAAACATCTAGTATTTCACCAAAAAAAAAAAAAAAAAAAAAATCAACACAAAAAAACCCAAACCAACCAACCAAATAAAAAACCCCAAACAACTGGGCTATTGAATATTTCAAAGGAGACAGAAACATACTAATTTGTCACAAATACTAATGCTCATCACAAATTGCTTTAGAAAGATTTTTAAAGAGAGCAAGATATGTAATACACATTCTAATTGTAAAATCAAGTGTTCTATAATAATCACCATGGTCTTTAACCTTGAATCAACTGACAAAATAAGATCATAAATACATGTTCTCTCTGAGATTAGAAGAGGCAACTTAAGTAAACAGCACACAAGAATACATTAAAATTACTTCTAAAAATAGATTCCTCTATAAGAATTTGATGATCAAAACTAGCTCAGCCATCATTTGTACACTATTATTTTCTACTGAATGGAACCATTCACAAATAGCCAGACTGCACAATAACTTGAAAAATCTACTACTTATAATTTATGAAATATGTTTTAATGAAAGGAGTGGAATTTTACAATACAACTCACTGCATCTTGCTTTTTTTTTTTTTTTTTTTTTTGACAAAGCAGCTACTTCAGTGTCATCTGTTTGTTGTATATTTGGTAGAATTGAAAAAACATGAGATTGATAATTCTGTAAGGGTCTTCCTTTTTCCTAGCATTAAGATTGATTCACAATACTTGGTTCACATTTTTCAACAGTATATTTTTTCCAGTTTTTTTCTGATAGTTCTAGCTGTACCATGATATTTCCATTCAATTCTTGACCCCAAAAATGACCCTTGCACAGGGTTTTAAATTGCCAGTTCAGGAAATCACTCAAGTACATATTTAAGCACAAATATATATTTGATGCCCACTGTTGTTATTGGTGTTAGTTGAATATGAGTAGTTTTCTGCACTGCTAATGGATTTTGGTAAGCCAGGTTTCTGATCCACATTTTAAAGACCTCAGAAGAACCTCTGTGCAAAGCCAATAACTCATAGCCAAAGTTATCAAAGTACCTTTATAGATATATGATATTGAACAAGTGTGGTACTGTAGATATTGAATCAACCAGAAGACTGTGGGGAAAAAAAAAAAAAAAAAAAAAAAAAAAAGCACTGTAGAATGGAAGACCATATCAGTGCCAGTAAAGTTTCTATGGAAAATTTGGCATACAGTATTCATTTATTTATTTAGTGGGTTTTATAATGCTAATTTATCAGGAGACAAGATCCAATCCAATCTTAAACTGTAAGAAATACACATTACTAAGGTATGAATAGTCATATCCTATTTGTAAAATGGCAAAGAAAAGGAATAAAACAAATGAAAAACAAAGCTGAAATTTTGATTATTTATTAAAACATCCAGCCTTTTTTTCTCTTTTTTTTTCTTTTTTTTTTCTTTTTTTCTTTTTTCTTTTTCTTTTCTTTTCTGTCAGAAAAAACACAGAAATACCAGACAGAATCTAACAACAAAATTACAGGCACTAGAGTTTTTGTCGGTAGGAGTATCCAGAGCAAAACTTGTCAGCACCTTCAAGTGTCTGTCATATCTTAGAAATTAAAAATGTTTCTTGCATCATGTTATACTGAAAATTATGCTTATAATAATCCTTTAGAATGATGTAAAAACTTATAGCCATTACAGAAGTTTTTATTTGATTTGAACTGTGATAAAGAGAGCAATATTATGTACTGAACTTTGCATGGAAGCCAATTACTATCAATTGAATGAAATTGGATTATTATAAATAACTATATAAGTAATCTCATGAATTTATTTGCTGAGATTCTGAAAGCTGTCTGATAGTGGTAGTATTATAAATGTTGTAGAGAATATGCCTCCACTGAATTTCCCTTATAGAAGGATTTCGTATTGATAAATTATATTATGTGCACACAAAATAGTTATTTTAAATTGAAGCACAGAATATGAAAAATATGTCTACTTTGCTGACTGTTATAGTCCAATGTAACATTAAAATTTATTTTTGTTTAGGATCTGCGAGACAAAGCCCAACCATAGAAGGGTCGGGTGCAAGTAGACTTTTATTTGACAACTGAGACAAGCAAAATGATAGAGCCAGGAAAAAGAGGCAGAGAGGAAAAGGAGAAGATATAAAAGAGAGAGAGAAGTGGGAAAAAATGGAAAAGGGTAGGAAAGTGGGGAGAAAAAATGAGAGAGAGAGAGTCACCACGAGGGGCCCAGCTGTCCAGAGAGTTTCTTCAAGATGCTGCTGATCCTGGACAGGGTCTGAGGCAAAGGGGCAGTAGGTGAAGAGATGACCAAGCAGCCACAGCATGGACAGGCACAGATACCCCTGAGTTCCTTTTCTTCCAAAGGGGCATCTGTCAGTCTGCTGTCACAGAATCAGGGTCATTGGCATCAGAGCCATTGCAGACAGGCTGCCTGGAGGGGGGGGCTTCCAGCACACAGCTCTTATCTCTTTCCAGGCACCACTCCCTGCTCCGTTCCAGCCCCCTCAGCCAGGTCCATCAGCATCAGTACAATCAAGGTGGCTTCCTCCACCCTGGCCAGGGTAATAGTGCCTGGAAGGACATCCCAGCATTGCAGGTTGTCCCTCAGAAAAGGGGAGCAGTCTCCACCCAGCCATTAGTTCTTAGTTCTTATCTCTTCCCCGATGTCATCCCCTGCTCAGCTCTGGCCAGGCCATGTCCTCCACCCTAGCCAGGGCAAATCACTTTGAATTTGTTCTGAGACAATTTCAAATCGGTGAGATCCAACTCTCACACTGACATAGTGACAATGTCGTCTTTCCCTGAACTCTAAAGTGGTTTCTCACCGGTGCAGTTTTAAAGAATAAAATTCATTAGTTGATCATGCACTGAAGAAAACAGGTTGCTTCAGAAAACAACGCTTTTGTTGCTTTCTTTGAAAATTACTGTATAGAGAAATCTCTGTGGTCACTCTCCATTATTAATATACACAAAAACATTATTATAATATTTACACTGCAAAGTTTTGGATGCAGCTGAAAACCATGTTTCACAAGTTTTCTTTTCTCCTCCATGTTGACCAGATATCTATCCCCTTCACAGTGTTAGCAACTGTAATGTCACTCTTACTTAGAAGCAAGAGATTGCAGGAGGCTTGGAACTAGATGATCATTAAGGTCCCTTCCAACCCAAACTGTTGTATGATTCTATAGAAATTTAGACAGACTAATGCAGAATTTAACCCCAAATCCCTTTAATGTATTCAGAGCTGAGAAAAGCACAAAAAAAAAAAAAAAAAAAAATGGTGATTTGATACTTTGTATCCAATATTTGGGGCAAAAATCCAAGTAGTTTCAATCAATACCTTTTAATTTTCCATTTGGCTGCTGTGGGTTTTTTTTACCTTTCTGCATTAGGGATGATAGCAATTTCTACACACCTATCAATAAAAAAAAAATTGATCAGGATATTCTGGAGACTAAGATAAAATTGCCTTGTGGTTGCACTAAGTCTTGTTCTTAGAGGGATAGAAGGAGCAAAATTTACGTGATACAATAAAAAGCATTTCCAATGTGATTTTGTCATGTTAATTGATCTTCCTTCCTTGTCATTGTCAGGAAAATTTAAATCTCTTGGTTGGCTGAAATTCAAGCTGACAATGTCACCACAAAACCACCACAAAGGCAACCTGGTAAACATACTGACAAAGAAAGGTATATCCTTAGCTGGAGTCCTCAGACACCTCTAATAAACTCACGAAAAACTGAAGTGCAGAGTAGTTGGCAGAACAAAGAAGCCTTGAAGGGTGCAGGACAAAGAAACTGTGATAACAAAGTGACCTTCCAGGAAAACAGGAGTCAGCAACAACTATTTTGGGAACTTACGTCCTATGCCCACTTAAGTACCTATGCTAAAAAAAGTCACAAAAGAGAGATTCTCTGCACATTTTCCCAGTGCTTGGCCTGCAGAAGATCTCCTTGACAGACCAGGCCCTTTCTGGGGATTCCTGGCTGACTCCGCACTTCATGACAGAAACCATCTTTGAAGTGAGACTATTAGAGGAGCTAGGTGAGTGTTGTAACAACAACATTGCATATAAGCTGTTTATAGGTGCTCTCACACACAGGTAAATGTTCATTAAGTATATATTTTCTTCAATATTTGCAATTCAGCAATAACATATATGTATTTCCTTTACTCTTGTAATATATATATATACCTGCTCTCCTAGTGGTAATTTTCAGTGACTTGTACATATATACTATATATTTGGTCTTACTAATAGAAATTTTGTAGTAATTTGTAGTAAAAAAATCTCAGAAACACAGACCTCTGTGTCCTTGTATATTGTGAAACCTGTTATGGATGGACTGATGCATTTCATTCATAAGAGAGAAGGAACAATGTTTACTGATATAAAATTTTAACAAAGATTTATAAATTTATAAAGATTTTAACAATGTTTTATATTAAATGAGTGATTTCACAAGATTTGATGGTAGGATATATTTGACTATTTACTGTACAGAGAACAGAGTCAGAAAAATTTGTCAGGGAGACATTCCCATTGATTCACAAGGTTCAGAAAGAAGACTTTCTTTCTAAACTTCCTCTCAAAGAGAAGTCTAGGTGCATCTGGATCCAATCCCAGCCCCAGACTTGGTTGATAGTTTACGTCTAAAGGCTTACATATATGCAATCAATCTTTTATTTCACTTAGCTAATATTTCAAAGTTCAGCATGCTTAGCAACATCTGTTGTGGCAAGTACTCCCTCAGCCTCAAGGAGTAACCTTGAGAGGCATCCATACTGAGGAAGGATCCTAACATGCAGAAGAGTTCCAAGGGCTCTTATGCTACTATTTATGGGTAAGACAATTAACTAGTAAGGGTAAGACAGTTAACTAGTAGTCATATTGGCATACTGACCACAGGTGCATGCCCTTCCACACATGGCTTGAGTCAGACATTGACCATCACCATGTCAAGGTGGGTGCCTTACTCACTTTAACCTTTGCCTATTTTATGATTTGTCTCCCCGAATCCATTTTGAGCAGTATGCAGCTATCATGTCCAGACACATCTGTTATGACCACCACAGGTGGTTACCACTTGAGCGAGGTTACAGGAGATTTACAAGAGGTTGGATGTGGAGGAAACATACCATCACAGAACCCTGAGAACCCCACAGTCATGATCTTTGTACAGCTGCCAGTCAGGGAACCTTCATAGGTCATGACTGTGACCACTACACCATCACAGGAAAATGAAATGTAGCAAATGCAATGTCTAATGGAGGAGATCCTTCCAGAATAATGGCAGAATTCTTAACATGTTTGACAAGGTCAGTTTCCACATGTATGATAAGGTCATTCTCTGTTGTCCACATCTAGATAGAGGGTTTTTTTGTTGTTATGTAGTATTTCATATTTCATCAGGATAATACATACCAAGGAGAAAAACAGGATATTTCTTCCTTATTTTCGTGATTAAAAAAAATAATAAAATAGTATTTACAATGAGAATTTGTGTAAAATATCAACAAACTTATGTAAGACAAATATATTAACATCTTAGCAATATTCTATGGACTGACAGTGAGATAGAACCAATGCCTCATCTACACTTTTCTGTATTATTCAAAATTTTTATTCTAGTTTACGCTTAATATTCTGGCATGACATGTAGTCTCCAATAGTCTCCAATAAAATATAGGGGAAACTATAAAATATAGTGCTCTTTGGCTTGTAAATTTATGCCATGCAATTCTGAAGTTAGGAGATACATCACTCACCTGAGTGATGTAATGTAAGCATTTTCCATAGAGGTAGGACTTTAGTCCCTAGAGGATCATTAACCCAGATAGTTCTAAGTGCCCAAAATATATCTCAGCAGGCACTACACCATTTCAAAAAGCAGAGCCCTCATTCTGATACAGACCTGAATCTGACTTATCTTTGAATTGCTAGTTCTTCAGAATAAATTGGGAACATGATAAGGGCAGGGAAAGCTTTCATAGATCTCCAGAGTAAGAAATATATTGTGTTAGAGTAAGCATCCCAAACATATTAATACAAATAAATAAAAATAACAGGACAGATGAGAGCACTGATGTATTAATAAATTTTGATCTGTTTTCACTTTGTGTACGACTCCATTTAATCTCTGCATGTTTTTAAGGTTGTCATAACAATGTCTTCTAATATTTTTTATTATTAAATGATGCTTTATAGGACACTTCTATAATTTTGTCAATAGCTATTTCACTCTACACTTTAATAAATAAGACTTATTAGTCAACTGTGACTACCTCCTGGTGAGATAAATATTCTCAAAGTTAGATAAACTTGACAAATAAAAATCACCTATTGGAAATGTGCCTCCCTATTTCCAGTGATGAATGACCAGCTCTGCCATTCATGCTGAATGCCATTCATACTGCAGAACATATATGCCACTTCCTCTGCCCCAGCCCACTGTGTGCACACTTGCCCATCTATATTCTTATAATGTGGAAAACTAACAGGTCAGAGAGTAATATTTTTTCCCTGGCATTTAATTTACTTTCTGAATTCACCAAATTAATTCTAAAGTGTGTGCTCTTACTTTTACTGTGTGAACCATGCACACAACTGTCTGTTATCATGTCATATGTTTTTTATGTTTTATTTCTTGCTCATTGTTTGAACAAGCTTGAAGGTATCTCACAACAGCCGCCAAGTTCCACAACTGTGGCATGAAGCAGGGTTCTGAATAGCAGCAGAAATTCAACTCCTTTCATGTCTCAAAACTACTAATTTTCCCTCTTCAACTCCTACCTTTCATATACATAACTCTGTAAGAAAGCTTCTGCAAGTACTTGGCACCACATCACTCTGCCTTGTGTCAGCTAACTGCTAGATGTAGTGTTCCCAAAGTGGAATCCATGATCCAAGGATATGTACTCAAGGTCAATATACCACATACACGTAGAGATGATCACTGCAACACTGAATTTGTAGTAGTGAGCATGATGAAAAAAGAGCTGAGCTGACAGAAACAAAACAAAACAAAAATGTAATGGAGAGTTCATCCTTAACTTCACCCTAATCCAGGGGCAGAAGTACTTCTACCAAGGCTGAATGGAAGCAGCTGGCACCTCACCAGGATTTACATCCAAAATCACTCCCAGAGCTTAGAGATTAAGTTGTCTACAAGACAGCAAAGAGAGAACAGCCTATTTGTATTGACATGACAAAAAGAAGGGCCTGATGTAGTTAAGTCTTCATCGTCCTTCCCCTAGCAGTCATAATGCTATTCCAGAAGGTACCACTAAGACACATTCACTTCTCTTTGTCCTTGGAAGGCATTGCTGTTCACTCCAGATCTAACCCACAGCTGTTGCCACCACAGAAGCAAACACACTACTAAACCACAGTTTATTGTGGACTACCCAATATTTTCCAATATTGAATTTTCCAATTCCAGTCTATTCTATCTACTGAAGATTCCAATCCTCTGCTCCCTAAACTTTATTCATCTATTCTCCTCCACTACTTACCAGAAGCATTTTGTACCTACTAGCAAAGGGTCCATTCAACGCTGTCCCATTCTTTCTGACTCATATTTTGCCTCCAGATAGAAATTGCTGCATTGCTGCATTGTCCCTGGAGGAGAATTGGATTTCTCTTCATTTGCAATTACAAGAATTGGCATCAGAAAAAAATGACCAAATTACTTCAGATACTGTGTTTTCTCTTTTGTGAGTTCTCAGTTTTCGAAAGACAGGATCAGACTTAGAAGCTACAACAGTAGTTCCAGAGTATCTTCACTAACTTTTTCTCTTTTTCTCCCAAATGAACAGTTCTTACTTCTTTTAATACTGTCTAAAAGATGGGTATCCAGGGTTTTCCCCTTTGTTAAAGTTTTTTGCAGCAGTTGTTTGGTTTTTTGGTTTAAGCTTTTTTTCCTTTAAAAAAGCAATTGAGAAAGCAATATAAAGTCCTGCTGAAATTCCTTGATTTTGAGCATACTGTATTTCTTGGTGCAGATGAGCCATCCACTAATAAGTTTTTCAAATTATCTAAACAAACTCTGAACTTCCTGCTGGTTCATTTCCCTGCTTCCTTCTCTTTTCTCTTGTTGATAGCAGCATGGTTCCCTCCATGCTGTTAGACCACCTGTTCAAAAGAATAATAATAACAATACCCCTTACTGTTAAAAATATAGCATTTCTCCCAAGTTAACAAATTTCCCATTACACCACTTTAAAATTATCTTAGTGCAATTAACATATCCTGATTGATCCCATTGGAAGTATCCAGGCACTGTAATGTAACTAGTTAGTCTCCACAGGAAGAGTCAGCCAAATCACCTTCTCACATTCATGATAGGGTCTAAATTGAATTCCACAGGCACAAGCTCTGGCAGAAGTCACAGTTTATTTATTATCTACCAGGAGTAAGCTGTGCTGTTATGGAAGTAGCTGCCACATTCCCTGTACAGTCAGTGCAAACAAAAAAGCTCATTTTAGTGGGTAAGTCACAATCCAGTATCAAACCTCTTTCCTGCAGCTGGGCTTCCTACAGCAACAGTAACCTCCAGCAGAGAGATTCTTCCAAAATTAAATTGCCTTCCCTCAAATCCTAAATCTAATAGCTTATGTTTCTCTACTTGCTCTCACTCCCAAAGCATCCCTTCCTAGTTCCAGTAACAAGTTGAGTGTGAAAGTGTCTTGGCCACCCTCAGATCTAGGGACAAGGTTATTAACATTCATCTAAAAATACCAGCAGAACTTAGCAATGCCTTATTTTATTTATTTTTTTTAATTGAGGGTATTATGATTTTGTTTTATTTTAGTACAGTTTTTCTCTTGGGATAGATGTGGGTCTATATCAGCCTTTCCACAGCAGAGAGAGCAGTAATAATCTCCATCTGTGGGGTGGAATCAGGTGCAGATTTGAGCTCAGTTATGAAAAATACAAATAAATTGCGTACTCCCAGAGACTGCTGAATCAAGATTTGGCCAATGATATATGTAGATGTATGTAACACACTTGGCTCCAGGATTTCTTTTATACTGTGGAATAATGGCTTGGTATCTAAAACAGAAACAAAATAGAACAAAAAAAAAATAAACAAAACAAAAATACCACTCCCCCACCCCCCCAAAAAAAAAAAAACCTGCAAAAAAATCCATACAAACAAAGGCAATAGCAACAATAGAAAGAAAAAACCCAACCAAACAAACAACAAAACAAAAAATCAACCCACCAGAAAAAGACCAAAAACCCCCATTCTCCTAGAGATCCCATTGTGTTAGATTCTAAATAGAAAGGAAGAAAGAGGTGATTATTGTCCTAAAGGACTGCAGCCTAACCACATGAAGTAGCATCCATTATTTTGAAGAACAGAAGACCGAGCAATAGATTGTATATACTCAATTTTTTTGGAGATCATTTATGACAGAAATAGCAGAAGTGACAGAGAGAGGAAATGAAGATAAAATGTCTCAAATTCAATCCACAGTCTTAATCAACCTCATCTTCTCCTTCCTCTGAGGGTCCTGATTAACTGCACAAAATGACTGATTCCAAGCTACAGATTATTTTGAAGATACTAATGATGTAGGCTGAGACCACTCCTGTGAATTTTGATGAATAAAAATGACATCCAAGGTCATAAAACCAGACAACCAAACCAAAAAAGGAAACCCAAACAAACATGGAACTGCTTGGACATATTCACACCCCAGTTCTGTAAAATGGTTATATCTCAAAGATTCCTATAAAAATCAAATGGCTTCCTGAAAAATTCACTTACATTGCTAAAAAAAAGTCACAGACTTTATTGGATGTATTCATGCTATAACTCTTAAAAGAAGAGAAACACTCCCATCTAGGCTTCTGAATTCATGCTATAGCCACCATTAAGAGCAATTAAAAATTATAAATGTTAATCTCACTACAAATCTACCTTCTGACATGATTTAAGTTTATCTGACATCTTCAGAAGATCAGTGTCCTGCACTTCAGAAGAGATTTGAAGTATCTGTACCCTTAACAATAAAACACCCCAAAATTAAAATCTGCTGTGCATCAAAAGAGAATGCCCAACATAGTCAGCTCTGTTCTTTAAAAGCCAGTGTTAATGTTTATGTATGTAAAACAAATCTGGATCTTTTTCCTTTTTTCATGTTTTATAGAAATATTAATTATAACATTAGGCCTTACTAATATTACTCTGGCTTAAAAAAAAAAAAAAAAAAAAAAAAAAGTAAAAAGCAAAGAGAAGTTGTTTTTCACTGTTGTTTTGTTTGTTTTTAACTCAGACATGTTTTTAAGCCTGGTTAGAAACAAATTCCCACAAGTCATGGGTCTGAGAGAAACATGGAACAAAAGGTCAAATTTCACTTGCTGCTGCATGTTTCTGCGTGTAAGCCATACCCACAATGGGAGAAAGACACAGCCTGAGAATGAATGTGTGGGCACAGAAAAGCCTTACAAAAATACAATTTAAACACAGTTCTGAAAAAGCAAGCAAACAAACAAAAACTAAAAACCAAAAAACTAAACCCGCTGGGTGTGCTATAGTCTTCCTTTTTTGATGCTGCTTTTGTATATCTAGGGGTTGTTATTTTTTGGTTGGTTTTTTAGATTTTAATGTTAATTATTGCTTATATAGAGAAAATACATCCAAGAGGTTATGTTTTTTTTCACTGAATGCTCTAGTTTCACTTTACCGGCAGATACTTACCTTCTGTTGTTATATACTGCTCCTTAATTAGATAGACTAGCTTTTGTGTGAACTAGTTTTTTCAGAAACACAAATTTAATTTAAATTTCCTGTCTTCTATATTATATCATCTATTTTTCATAGAATCATAGAATCATCATAGTTCAAAGGGACCTTCAAGGTCATCAAGTCCAACAGTCAGTCCTACACCACCTTAACCACTAAATCATCTCCTGCAGCAAAACATCTGCCTGTTTTTTGAATACTCCCAGGGACAGAGACTCTACCATCTCCCTGAGCAACTGGTTCCAATGCCTCAACACTTTTCTTGTGAATAAATTTTTCTTAATACCTAATCTGAACTTATCCTGGTGCAATTTGAGCCTATTTCTTCTCCCTAGTTGCCAGGGAGAAGAGGCCAGCACCTGCCTCACTACAACCTCCTTTCAGGTAGTTGTAGAGAGCAGAAGGTCTCCCCTCAACTTCCTCTTCTCCAGCCCCAGCTCCTTCAGCCTCTCCTCATAAAATCTGTTCTCCAGACCCCTAATCAGACCAGCTGCCCTTCTCTGCACCCCCTCCAGCACCTTGATGTCCTTCCTATTCTGTAGTACCCAAAACCACACACAGTACTCGAGGTGTGGCCTCATCAAAGCTGAGTACAAGGGTAAAATCACCTCCTTGCTCCTGCTGGTGACACTGTTCCTGATAGAGGCCAGGATGCCATTTGCCTTCTTGGCCACCTGGGCACACTGTTGGCTCATGTTCATCCATCTGTCAATCACCATCCCAGGTACCTCTCTGCTGGGCAGCTCTCCAGACACTCCTCCCCAGGTCTGTAGAACTGGTGGGGTTGCTGTGGCCAAAGTGCAGGATCTGACATTTGGCCTTGTTGAAACTCATACTACTGGTCTGCAAACTTAGTGAGGGTGCACTCTCTCCCTTCACTCAGATCATCAATAAAGATGTTAAAAAAAGAGTGGCCTCAACACTGAGCCCTGGGGACACCAGGAGTCTCCAGTTTTGGGGGGAATTTATCTTTACAGAAGTAAGAAAATCTTTCCCTATTAATGTTATCATCCTGATATATAGTTATAGTTCTGAAGAATTTTATTTTGTTGCTTAAAAAACTCCAGTCCAATGGGAATAATTTGAACTTCCCTATTTTTTTTCCAAAATTTAAGATTCTTTATCCTCAATAACACTTTTCTGCACTTTGTTAACAATAACTTGCTGCATCTTCTGAAAAATATTAATATCCTTACTATAGATCAGCAAGGAACTCATCACCAAGTTTTCTACCAGAAGACTCCCAGTTGCATGATATCATAACAGTATAATCTCCATCTTAGAATTCTCTCTCTTTGCTGGCATTGACTCAAATTCTATTTGTTTTTCTAAAGTTGCTCTGCATGGAGTAATCAGTTTCAGTGGTTTTATTATTTTTCCCTTTCAGAGTAACCTCTCCTCCTAATCATTGTGTTGAAAGCTTCCCATATTTCAGATTAGTTTTGAAAACACAAGGAATAGTTTTCTCTTAGTAACTTTTAAAAATGTTGTTAGGAGTCTCTTGGAAAATTTGCATTTACAGACAAGGAATGTGTTTGTTTAGATCACCAAATCATTAACTGATTAAATGAGCACCAAAATCAACACCTCATAAATGTTCTAGCAAAAATATAGACCTCCATCTACTCAACGGTATGCAAGTAAAGAAAGCAGGACTTGAATTTCAGGCTGATTATATAAAAAAGTCTAATCTTCTAGAAAAAAATAGAAGAAACATTAGGAAATGAGAGCTTGATTTATGCAGAGGAGGGAAGAAAGAGGAAGGATTAAGTTCTTCCTTGTATAGCTCATTTTCCACGTGACAAGGAATAGATTACATCACTGTACATAAATATTTCCACTTATATATATATAAATAAAAGAATAACAGAATGTTCAGGGATTGAAAGTATAGTATTCTAAACCACTCATAATTATTACATGCTTTACCGAATCTACTACCATTAATGGAGAAGCAAGTGAAAATTTAGGTGTTATTGAACCCCTTATTTGTCAAAGATTATTAATTAACATTTGCAGATGAAGAATTTATTTGTTTACCAGTGCCCACTCTCTTAACTGATGCACAACAAGTTTTTTTGAAAAGTGATGAAAAATCATAGCAGTGTATTAATTAAGTATAAAACAAAAAATAAATTAGCATTTTCAAGGCACTTTTCTAACATAAGGACAACTTCTAATTTCTCAGACAAGCAGATAACATACAAACGACCATGCCAAGACTTGCCATGCCTGTCATGAGGGGAATTTGCCATGAAAGCAAGTGGGGAAAACATTATGGTTTTGCAGAAGTGCTGATCATCTAGATCAATGGTATTCTGCAAACAAATTTTGACCAGCATTGGGACAGATTAGACACAGATTTGTCTAACTGATAATCTCCAGGAATGGTCTTTCTGAATAACTTTACAGGGTTTCTGCTGATCAGTTTTTGAGCTTCTCACAGTCTTTCTATTTGAAGCTACTAATCCTAATCACCTCCAAGTTTGTTAATCATGTGCTGTGGGTCACCATTCAGGTTGCTGATGAAGACACTGAGAAATAAGGACTCTGGTCTTCAAGCCTGCTTGGTCGTGTTTCCTTGACCTCCAAAATGGTAGTGTAAGAGACAGCATCAAAAGCTGTACTAAAGTTTAGATACATGATATACACCAAATACTCCTTATCCACTTAGACAGTGATTTCATCACAGAGAGTAATCATGTTGGTCATGCACAACTACCTTTTTACCCTTCAAGTAACTGGAATTAACTTTGAGGAGGACATGCTCCATAAAGTCTTCAGAGACTGAGTAGGGGCCAACAGGCTTTAGTTCTGAGTCCTGCCCAAGACAGATATTTACTCACTAGCAGATATGCCACAAGCGTAAAATTAACATGAAGAGACACCCATCTTGGATGCATCTGTCCCATGCTCCCTGGTAGTGTGGCTGACTCTGCTCATGTCAGAGGATGTCCTCTAATAGAGTCAACTCAATATCAGATGCAGGAATTGCAAAAAGTGCCAAGCAAGTCTCTCCGCATCAGAGAAAATTATCAAAAAAGAACCGGACTCTGCAGAGATGCTGCAGCAGGAGCATTAAAATTTTTGAGGGTGAGAGAGATGGTAACCCACTTTCTCACTTTCAATGAATAATTTGACAAGTGCTTTGACATTAAGCTACAGCAACACATTCAGAATAGTTCAGATACATATTATATTAAAAAGCTGGATAGCATATAGTGTCAGTGAGATTCTAAGCATGTTATAATACACAGAAGCTCCTCTATTTACACTAAAATTTACACTAAATATAGCATATACTGTACTATGAATTAATTTCAACATAGAGATTAAAATTAGGCATTGAATTTATGGAAATCTGGCCAGAAAATTCTTCCAAAGATTACAGATTTTACAGAATCAGCTACTGAAATATTTTGTAGAGACATCATGCAGGCAAATGAAGTTATATAAAATAATGTAAATGTTGTTCATCACACAAGATGAGTAATGGCAATATAAACATATGAATAAGTACCTATGCAATGCATGGTGACAAGTGAGGAGGCAATGAGCACAAACTGAAACATTAGGAAACTTTTTTACTTTGAGGGTGACTGAGCACTGGCAGAGGTTCACCAGAAAGGTTGTGGAGTCTCCATCATTGAGGGTATTAAAACACCATCTAGATGTGGTCCTAGACACCCAGCTCTAGGTGACTCTGCTTGATCAGGAGGGTGGAAAAAGGTGACTTCCAAAATTTCTTTCCAACCTCAACTGCTCTGTGATTCTGCAGCAGACCTTGTATTTCATAATTCAGAAAATTGTGGAAAGAAGGATGGAGAGAAAAAAGAAAGAGAAAGGAATGTATTTCACTTTAAAAGAAAAGAAAAAAAAATAGATAAAAAGTATTGAAAACTGAACACTCATGGTTATGTTAAATATGCTTTTGTTTATGCTATTTGTCAACAGTAGTGAGCAATTTAAGATCCAACATTTTAATATAATTATTAATATTCCATCACAGTGAAATACTTAACTAATAGATTGCAGTTGTCTATAAAATACTTTATTTAGGCATATTTTTGTTATTTTCTTTTTATTTAATTTATTAAATAAATTCTTATTTAATGTTTATGCTACTTTGAAATAATGTGATTTCTAAATAATTTTTACAATAGGGAAATATGTAAATGTGGTTCCCTATTTTGTAAAAGTGCAATATCTACAGATAGCATGGACAAATTGAAGCATTATAGAATTCCAGTACATCATTTATACATGTCAAGGAGTAATAGCATGGGATGCATCACCATAAATCATTTCTCTATTATTTGAAACATTGAAAAGGTCACCTCCATATTTAGGGCCTTATTGTTTTTACTAAGTGAGTGATCAAACTAATAACCAAAAGAATGCTGTTCACACTCTGCAAGTGTTCATTCCTTTTCACGTTTGTCAAGGGTCATATCCTCTCTGCAAAAAGAAAACAGGAATTAGGAACGGAGAGATTCTGAGTTAAATGTGTCTATTAAATAGAATGTTTGTTGCACTTCTTCTAGATAAGGAGAAGCAAGTTGCTATAAATTAAATGCAAGCTTTAACTGAGGGGATTTCTAGAGAATTCCAAAGTCCAGAGGAACTGATTTATCAATTGCATAAATGTATTGGTTCATGCAAGATAAGCATACAAGTCAAATCAAATGATATAAAAGGTAGTGTAAAAAAAGAATATAATTCTGTATGTATTGTGAAAGAGCTTATTTCATAATCACAAAACCAGCACTATTTGCAATGATCATGGTGTATTAAATTGGTAATAAATGTGTTTTAAAAGGATAATGTCTCTGGATAATCTCCAAGATTTCTTATTTTTGCTGCCTGCTTTTAAAAATAAATAAATAAATAAATAAATAAATAAGTAGTACTTATCTAGTGTTAGATTAAGCTTTTTTCTCCCTCTGTAATATCTGTATCAGCATAAACTTGCAGTTATATGGAATAATATTGAAAATCTGACATAGCGTAATTTGTTTTAGTGAGACTACAAACACTGCAACAATTTTTTTTAGCCTTTTGTAGGAAGCTGAACTTCACCATATAGGAAGACTCACTATTCACTGTCACAGTAGCAGATACTGGGCATAAACTTTCCATTTAGGTCCACAAGAGTCTTACTCTGAAAAAAAAAATTATTTTACAAAAGTATTTTTCCAAGCTCAATCATGACTCCAATTTCTGCACCACGTGGTGTGCCTGTTGTTTTTTTTCTGTGAAAACACAATAAAACCACTGGTTTTATTTCTCTAGACCACCTCCTAGTTGAGTTTTTCCTTGATATTATTTATCAGATACACAGTTTACAATTATCTATGTCTCAAATGGTCATCTGTTTGACCAGCTGGAGGAGTAACACTTGTATAAGTTATTCACTGATTCAAAAATAAATATCAAAAATTATCTTAGATTTAGTACTTGAGGGGGGCCCACAGGAAAAGGGCTTTTTACAGGGGCACGTTGTAATAGGCTGAGGAGGAATGGTTTCAAACTGAGATAGATTTAGGTTATATATTAGGAAAATATATTTACTGTGAGAATGCTGAGACACTAGAACACGTTGCACAGAGAAACTGTGGATTACCCCCTGCCTGGAAGTGTTCAGGGAGAGGTTGCATGTACCTTGGAGCAACCTGGTCTAGTCAGAACTAGATGATATTTAAAGTTCTTTCCAACCCAAATCCTTCTATAATTCTATTATTCTACTTCCTGGCATGTCATATGAGATGCTGTGTCATCAACCTGAAACTTTCTGTTTTCCTTCCCAAAACCACCCAACTTGATCAATGTGAATGTTACCTCATTACTACCCATCACACCATACCTTGAGAGTATTTTATTTTTCTCATATTTCTCTCCATAATCCTATGTCTTCATGTTATTGAGAAAAAAAAATGCTTAATTTATTCCAGAAGCATATGCCTTCACACAATCTCCTATCCTGGTGTGCGTTATATCCCATTGCTCAGCCTGAATCTGTGTGATCAATGTACATCCCCTGAGATAAATGCTGCAAATATCATGCTTCAAATCAGCTATCAGTTTCTACTTTTCTGATAAATGTTGTGTTGTGCTCTTCTCACACCTTCTTGCTTGTTTCTAACCTCAGGACTTTGGTTCCTAAATATATGTCAGTTGAGATTGTAACACCTTCCCATTATCATACTTAACTTCTAGATGAGATGTAGGTACTGGTTTTTATTATCAGTTTCTGCTAAAAGCCAGTTCAAGTTCACATCTGGGGAAGATACAATCATAAAATTTCAGTCTATGAGGTGGTTTCAGTTCCTGTTCTTTTTTTTTTCTTTTTTTTTTTTTTTCCTTGAGGAAGAATAACTGCAGTAGGGAAAAGCAGATAGATCATCATTGGTTCATCTTTTGCAATTAGCATGGTTTAGTGGAACCTCCTTGGGTTCTGCACTTTCCAGATTGTAGTAATCTGGGTGTCAAAAACTGGTTCATGCTGCTTTATATTGATCAAAGCACTGATCACACTGGTCGCAACTTGGAAAAGCTTGCATCCAGATCTTTGCTTGATGTGTGGCTCTATCTAAATGTCTGTCCTTGTCACATTTGGCAAACAAAATAGAAAAGAAATTATGTTTGAATGTTACAAAACCCACAAAGTGAGTAAAGCAGAAGATTATGTTGGAGGAATTTTCTCTTCATAATACATGTATAATGAAAAAACAGTCTTGTTTTGTGTAGAAAAACTATCAAGGGAACAATTCCACTAATGTAGTCAGCAAAATAAAGAGTTTTCTATCTTGACAACAATTTATCTCTCTCATCAACAACTTGAGTTTTATATGGGTCTATTATTTTAATCAGAAAACAGCTGCACAGAGTTTATTTTAAACATTGAAAATAACTTAAAACTTCCACCCAGTTTTCACAGTATAGAGTATGAAAGCTACAGATCCATCACCATATTTTCGTCCAGCACACCAGCAGTGTAAATTGTCTTGACAGAAAAATATGAAGCTAAAATGGCTTTGGCAAGTGATTAAAATCCAGAGGGAGGTGATGTTAATCTGAAATGCTATTTGCACTTAGTAGGTGGCAGTGTTATGTATTTACACTGAAGTAAAGGACAAGAAAAAAACAACAAAATGTTTTAAATGTTCGTGGAGAAAAAAAAATGTAAAATCATTAGAGCTGGTAGTCTTTGAACACAGACTGATGTTCTTCAAGCAGCTGCTTGCATCATGTACCTGCCTTTGAGATTATTTTTTAGTGACTTAACTTTAACAAATTGTCCAAATCCTGGATAGTTCCCCCTTCTCCCTGTTTGCCACTTTTGTTCCTTTTATGAGCTGGGTTGGCCTGGGATTTACCCCCAGGGAAAATGACTTGCCACAGTCATCACCGTCACAGCCTTTTAAATTTTCATTCACAGATTCACCAGGTACTTTTTTACCAAAAAATGTTTTCATCCCCAGCAGTATTTATATTCTGTCCCTTGCTGATCCTCTCTTCTCAGAACCTATTTTTATACTTCTTTTGCTCTGGCTTTCTCAAGCAAGCACACACTAAGCCCTGAGGTTAATGGCTTTGATAAGCAGATATGCTGCCAAACTAACAACCACAAGGTAATGAGAGAAAGGAGAAACTGGGATCGAAGAACAGGGTCATGACCTATAATTTTCAACAGGTAGGAAGTAAATATTAATTTTACAGACAAAGGACCAACAGGAAGAGAGAGACAGGTTTTGACCAAATCAAAGTAGCTTCAGTAGAGCTATAGTTTTAAAGACTGAAATTAGAAAAGTTGCACTAAGACTTCTCCAATTAAAAGTGAATCTGGTTACAGGTAGGTGCTGAAGGGAATTTCCCTTCAATTTTGCACAGCCCAGTTTGAGCAGATGTGAAAAGACAGTCTCCCAGTGATCGGGGGAAGCTATTTCAGGCACTTACTACTACATCAATCAAATTCTTTCAGCAGAAAAAATATTCATCAGGCAAAATTTTTTTCAATGAAAGGAAAGCTTCCAGCTGCAAGACAATCCAAGGAAACCAAGCAGGCAGACTGGGCAACTGTCTGCTGCCCAGCATCCATATAGCCCAGCTGCCTCACTGAGCTGTAGGATGGCTGATGGGTTCTTGCCATGGAACTGATGAGTGAGACTGGAGCCAGGGATGGCTCCAGCTCGCAGTTTTCCTAAGGTGTGAGGAAAGGCACCTTGAGAAAGAATAAAGAATGAAGTAAATCAGTAGCAAATAGAAAATTTTAGTGAAATGCAAATTGCTGTGTCTTAAAAAGATTTTCTATCTGTCCCTGTCTGTTAGAAATGGTTCTCTTGTGTCTCATTATAGTTTATCAAGCTTCAAGTCTCAAATTATAATCTTTAGGTACATGAAGAGCCACCATCAGATATTCTGCTTTGAAGAATATTTTAGATTAAGTTTTTCCTGCAGAAGTATTTCAGTATTATTTTCTCTGACAAAGAGCCACGTTATTTTCATTACATATTTTAATATAATATAATGACATCATTATATAATGTCATATTTATATTCAGACTTTCCAATGCTGATTATTCCTACATGGAAGTTAGAACAAGTGGTACTTTTTTTAATTTAAAAAACACCCAAACACCAACCCCCCCCCCAAAAAAAACCAAAAAAAAAAAACAACAACAACAAAAAACACCAAAAAAAACCCCATTTTGATTGATTGGTATATTTTATAGTTCATAAATTATTACAGCATATTTGGAAAGTGTATTTAGGTTTATTTAATAAAAGTCAATCAGCATCTTAATGAATGCTCAAGGGAATAAAAATCAGGACTTGAACAAAATACTAAAATGAAAACATTTCTCATTTTATTTAATTCTGTGACTGGTTCTAATACATATGGAGTAATTTAGAAAGGCATCTATTCTTGATTTAATGACTCTAAAGCAATTCTCTAAAGAATATTCATTGTATCCCAAAGTGAATAATTGAAATTACCTTTAGAGAGTACTTTGTTCATGTTCTAGAATTGGTAGCTTCATGTTCTGGTCAAGATTCTGTTACACTTTTGTAGTTAATATAATAAATACTTTTACATAGGGAAATGCAAGCAGTTATTCACATTAGGAGAAGCTCCTGTCCCGTTGTGAGAAGCTCTCCTAGGAAGGGTCTTTCAACTAGAATAATTCTGTAACAAACATTTTCTATAGCATCATAGTGGATAGGCATTAATTATTGCTACCCATGCCAACAATTCCTCATTAAGTAATTTATAAATTGTCTTTTTATGGTCCTAAATCAGATTAAAAGACAAACAGTTGCCCAGTTCATCCCATTTAGACACATAAAATACCAGAAGAAAATATTATTTTCTTCTATAATCCTCACTATTAGAAATGTTGATTATTTATAGTAATGACTCAAAAATCCCCTGTCAATATTTTTAAAACTCTTGCAGAGAATGGAAGAATTCATGGAGCCAGAAAAAATGTTAAACTCGAGTATATTTATTACACTCCTAGCTAATGAATCCTGGCAAAAAAATATTTATACATTCCCATCTCATTCAGAAAGAAGGTATTTACTGAACACAGTTTGCTCTCCATCAAAGAAGTAAGAAAGATAAGAATAGTTCTTCTGTCTCTGAAGTTCTGTTGACTTATCTGATGAGGCCTCCAGGCTGGTCCTGTTTCTGCAAACTGTCCTATGCCTGCACATGTAAAGGTTCTGGGTAGCATTCATGGGCTTCTACAAATAATAAACCAGACTTTTAAGATTATAGATAATTAAAACAAGGTCCTCTCTGTATAATCCCTAAAGAACATTCTATTCCTATGTAGTATAGCCTATAATTCAGTGATTCACTAAATGAATTACCATGTATTATACTAGATGACTGCTTTGACCCCCTTCTAATGTCATTGCTTATGGAAAAGTTAATCATAAGTGCTATACCAATATAGATGTAACTTCATGGTTTATCTGTACAGGATATTCATAGAAAGAAATGCAGATCTAAAATAAAAAAGGTCTGCTGTGTTTTCATGGGTGTCTGTTGTGAACGGATTGTTTTTTAAAGTAAGCTTTATGAAGGAAGCTACCAGCTGGGAAATGAAAGCCAGAGACATCTCAATATATCTCAAGATCAGATGTGGCACATGAGATGGATTCTAGAACCTTAAGGAATATAAAGGCTGGTGAGAACTCATGAATTCTTACAGGGAATAGTCTTACTAGTGAATTTTCAACTGAATTGCAAAAACAGATGTTATCTGTAGGACCTGAGGACACTGAAAGCTGATTGTGTTCATAGGACATACAAAGCAAGTACCTACTCTAATTGAGTTTCTTTACCCTCCTCTGTGTTAGAGTTTATGGTTGATGAGATGATCTGCAAAGGAAATGATAGGCAATTGCCACCATCAGCTCTTAAACAATGATTAAATTGTTTTCATTATTAGGGACTCTAGGAGCTGATTAGTTTGTGGAATTTGCTTTTTTTCCATGCGGGTAGATTAAATGTAAAGAAGCTTGCTTATGCATCACTGCTTCACACACACCCTACTTTGTTTTGTACCCCT
This sequence comes from Phaethornis superciliosus, assembly GCA_023637945.1. Lineage (NCBI taxonomy): Eukaryota > Metazoa > Chordata > Aves > Apodiformes > Trochilidae > Phaethornis > Phaethornis superciliosus. The sequence continues at coordinate 71,960,483 of JAJQWJ010000003.1, read as the reverse complement.
CTTACTCCTCAAAAAACCCCAACCCAACAAACCAAAAAAATCAAAAAAAGTGGAGGCAGCTCACCATCCAAAAGTTCAGAGAACCATGAACTCTCTTTAAACTCTAGTTCCCTCAGGTGGAAAACAGTTAAACAAAACCCAGCTAATTTCAGTTCATGTAAAATCTAACTTCAGAGTGTACAAAGCATGAAAATTCTCACTACTTAAGATACACAATCTGTCCTTCACCAGCTGTGTATCTGTTTCTGATCTGTGGAAATCAGATAATTCTAATAGTGCATTTTTTATTCATTCTTTTCACTGCAGGCACTATTTGTAAAAGCTTGCAAAAGACATTTTGCTTCATGCTTTTAGAATAGAATCCAGCATATTTTCCTTTCACTCCTTTGTTGCCACTCTTCTGGCAATTGGAATTTAGGAAAGAAGAGTCTAAACAGAAAGGGAAGTGCACGTAGATTAGACCAAGAAGAATGAAAAACAGAATATCAGATCCTCAAAACAGATCATGGAAATACCATTTATGCCATACCTGATCCTAAGCAAGGCAAACACTAGTCAAGATTTTTGGTACTGATTCATAACTATCACAGTAACAACCACAGGCAAGGATCGTGCTGTGTTAGAGACAGCAGAGAAATGGGATAGAAAATCACCTTGATGCTTAAATGTAGATAATGATGAAGTGAGTGGAAGGAAAAAATAAGAGAATTTTATAAAGTATCCTAAATTCTAGCTCCAGCACATTTCATGTTTAATCATCTCCACTCCTTTTTTGGACCATCTGTTAAATGTTACTGTCCAGGAGACTATTACAGGAAGATTCACAGTTACAGAGATACTTTTGCTGGAGCTGATGGGCAGCTTGTTTTATATAGCAGAGCCTTCTTTTTCACTTTTGTGATGTTACATTAAAGTAAATAGATTTGTTTTGGCTGGTTTGTTTCATTTTGTGTTTTTTCCCTCTGTGATTCTTTTGGTTCAAACAATGATAGAGGGTCAAAATTTCACTACATTGTGCTATGTCTCATCCATATTTTTTAACTTTTTAGGTCTTATATTAACAGCCATAATGACATTTGCAGTGATGGATGACTGAGTGACTTCAGAAGTTCCTGTTTACTGTCCCAGATCCATTTTACCTGTGGCTTTATTTGGCTTTCAGTGTGAGTGGTTCTGGAGTGTCCCTTTCTATTATGCCTTATTATCTTGTCTCCTGCCTTGTTGCATTCCAACGCATTTCCTAAAGTCCCTGGTTATGTATAAATAATGAATAAAATTATTTCAAGGAGTCTTTGCACACCGTGTTTATTACTCATCTTACTATGAGCTCTTCCGGTAACCCTGCTACAAAGGCCTTTTGTTCCTTTTGTTTGCCTTAGAAGCCATATTTCTACATGCTAATTCTAAAAGTTCACTTAAATCACTTTCATCATCTGCCATCCACACAAGTTTGAAATAAATGGGTTTAGATTTCTTATAATATTCTCAACATTAATTCTGGCCCATTTCAGGTAGGAATTGACAGTTTAATTCTATTTTGTCAAAGTGAAGAAGTTTAAGTAAATTACATGTCTGGAGAAAAGTTTGATTCTTCTTTTCTTTTTTTTTTAAGCATTACTCTCCAAACAATCCTGGACACCATAGCTAAACAAATTATAGATCCAAATTGCATGTTATCAGATACTTTGGCATGATAGATAACTTATTAAGATGAGTTAAAAGATCTAGTATACTTATAAAGAAGTATTCTTTTCTCCAGTAGGGTTAAAAAAAAGATAAAAACATCCTAAAGATAACTTTAAGACATAGTCAGTATCTAAATAGATAAAAAGGTCCAAATGGTGAGGTGAGTCATTAAAGATGCATTATGGCAACCTACTAATATAGAATGTATAAAACAAAAAAGCATGAGAGGCACTAGAAAAATTTTAAAAATGCCGCAAAAAAATATGACAGGTCATATCCCCAGAGTGTAAAAAATGCAAAAATCAGAACTCAAATTAATTTTACATTGAGTAGCCCCATTCTTCCCCATGAGTAGCCCCATAAACTTCCTATTTTTAAAAAGCAAGTTTAGATGCATAAAATTTATCTTTATATACTTCCTCATCTTGAATAATTACCAATTTACTGATTTCCATACTTTCATGACTTGTATTCTTTCTGTGTTACATACCCACTTCCAAATAAAAATATTTCATTAGACAGAAGTAAAAAAACTACCTATCACACTGATGATTCTAAAAATGAAAGTTAAATGTGGTCAAAACTTCAAAATAAATTTCTTAAGCATCTCAGTCTGATATATAACTTATTTATACTAACACAAACAATTGCTTTTCTAAATTGATGTCTAGTTTACTTTTATACTAGAATTTTCAGACACAAATATACTCAGCTTTTATAAACAGATGAATATATATCTCTCAGTTACATTTTACGAGAGCCAAAAGTATATTAAAGAAAAAGAAATAAGTTTATTATTAAAGTTTTCTGCTCTTTTTCCCATATTTCTTTACATATCAAATTTTCAGTATTTAGGGATATTTGATAATACAGCACATTCTCTTCTGTATAGAAATTATTCTGATCAAGTTCCCCAAAGAAAAAGATGTAATAGTGATTTTTATGACTCATGGAATTTTTATACAGATTTCTGAACTAGCCTGCATCAAGCAGATAGAGAAAGCACATAATGAAAAAAAAAATTTTTAAAGACAAAGAGGGAGCTGTTGGAAAGCTGATGTCTCTGTGTAAAATATATACATTCATAGATGGAAGTAAAAAATTGCTTCTTAATTAGCAGTAGAAGTGTAAAAAAAATATTTTGACTTAGGGATGGATAGAAGAAAATAAGGAGATTGCAAAGAGTCATTTCATAAGTTTATGCTTCTACTTGACTCTCCCTAGAGAATAGCCAATTACTAATACTAAACATAGCGCTTTGAAACAGCAATAATTGAGTTTGCATCCAGACTTCTGTCTACTGCATGTAGGTCCTACCTGCTCGGTTTATTAGAATATATTAGTTTGAACTCATTGTCTAGATTGTCCTTAGTGCAATTTGAGAGCTCATCAGATACTTTCAGATTAAGTTTGTGTTTTTTACAAACATGTATTAATAAAAATAATTTTAATATTAAAGTGTTTTTTCCCCTCCCAACATTGAATGTCAAATCCTAAACAGTGCTACTTGTTCTAGTATTGCTTAGGACATAAGCATACTGAGATCTGTACCACACAGCTGATCTAATTTTCCTCATAGTTCAGACAGAAAAATGCCAAAAAATGGCTTTGCCAAACATCATATGCCAAATGGAGACTCTCCCACCAGGATTTTTCAGAAAACATTAAGATATTCATCTGGTACTCTGTAGGGGGTCTGCTTTCATCCAAAAGAGGAGGGTAAGGAGAAAGAATTGAAGAAACTAAGCTGGTAAGTTGTCCAATACACTTACATATACATTAGTTTAGAAGACCTAGATGAGTGAAGCAAGCTATTCAGAAGTGCTTTGTTTGATATTCATCAAAGAGGCAAGAAGGACAGCTTCATTTATTTATGAAAGGTTCTAATTGCATAGCTTCAGCATCTTTACCTTTTTCTAGAAGCTAAGAGTTTCTTGTCTTTAATTTTTCTCTGACTACACTACCATACAAGACAAACAGAGTAAGGAACAGCTGAGGAAAGATGGTGTCTCAGATAGATTAAGAAAAGAATCTAAGACGCCACACTAGTGTGAAGCTGGAGGACAACAGAGTTTTTAAGGACAGTTTCCTCAAACTAGCACTTTTTGCAGCCACCTTGGTTTTGCTGCGTGGTTATGTTTGTTCTACTGAGATTCTTATTCTGCTCCCCTGCACAGTGGAGACCAGAGAGACCTGAACTCCACTAAATATTTCTGGACTGTAAACAGCCCAATCCTTCTTTTGAAGAAATTATGGTGTACAAGTCTGTTCTTCAGTAAGACAGAGAGCCAAAATATAAGAAAGTTTTGTTATGTAAGAAGAATCAATGTAAAATGTAATATTTTGAAATTTTCTATGTAGCTTGCAGAAGTTTTTACCATATTAAAGAGAAAGCCATTTTTTCTCCCCCAGATATTAGGGTATCATACTTCAGATACTAACATATAAATTTAACCAATGAGTTGCCTACACCTCTGACAGCTGGTTCTTATGAAAAAAGTTATATGTGTGCATGTTTGGAAAGAAAGGCATTAATCAACCTGTAGAAAGGAGTAGATTCAATTCTGAAAATAAGAGAAGAGGTCATGTTCAAAAGGTTTTTTTCCAGGATGTTTGACTGACAAGTAAATTTTCAAGACAGAATATAACTCTTCAAAACAGTTAAGTCAGAAAAAGTTATTCTGAAAATACAGACATTTCTGCATTCTGTCTTCTCTATATGTCAAGGAAAATTCAGGCAATATCTGAGAGAATATTTCTTGTCCATTTAACCAAAATTTAGTATCAGAAGTATAAATTAATGAAACAGTAACAACAGCATTCAGAAGTCTTACAATGGAATTTAGTGGAACTAGAGTATCTTGTCTCATTTGTGCTGGATACGAGTGGTGTAACTTTACCCATACCTTCTGTCTTGGTTTTTATGTATTAGACACCCGCTGGAAGACTCTAACAGACATCAGGATCATACTAGTTAGAAAATTACAGGTGTTTTTTATCTCAGCATTTAAATTCCAAGTACATATCATGAACATTATCCTTAGGAGTGCTGAAAATTATTTTTGTCTAGCCATCCTGCAGTTTTATTGCATTATCTAATCCTTGGGAAACAACATTACTGTCATAATATCAAAATAACCACTTATTGTCATCTGTTCTTCTGTTCATCTTCCCATTGAATACTTGTGTTTGTTTTTTGCTGCTCCTCATCTCAGTCTGGCATAGCTTCCCTGCTCTTATTTTACTCTGATTTTTTGCATACCATTCTTACTCTAGTTATGACAGTAATCCTTGCAATTCTTTCATACTCTTGACTTTTGTACAATGTTCCATATTTTATTTGCTTTCCTGTGTAGACTGACTCTTAAAAAAAAGTATTGCACACTCAGAAAAAAACAATTATTTTCAAAACCATCAAATAGTATAGCTGCAGAATACATGTCAGACCCAAACATTTTATTTGAAAATTGATAACATGTATGAGACATTGTGGTCACATTTGACAAAAAATGCTGTGCAGTAAAGTAAAAACATAAATTTTGTACATTGCAATTGGATTATTTTATAATGAAATTTACATCAGCTGTTAAGTAGACCATGAATGCCAGAGCTACTGCTGAAAATAAGAAAGGAATTAAGACTATTAGCACAAGCTGTATAGAATATCATATTTATAGTCACTGTTATCAATTTAAAGTGGAGCTTTCATAAACAGGATTTTATCTAAAGGCATACAGACAGTATATTGTATACTCTTACAGAAATTAAAAATTGAAAAGGCTGAGAAAGACAGAAAAGATTTCATAATAACTTCAACATAATACTGAAAATTAGGTTTTGATGTATGCCATAATGTAAGTAAAATCAAGGCAAGGGAGCCTGTGGTGACCTAAAGCAAATTTTATTGAACCTATTAATTTGAGTGAAAGGGGAAGGGAAGGGAAGGGAAGGGAAGAGAAGGGAAGGGAAGGGAAGGGAAGGGAAGGGAAGGGAAGGGAAGGGAAGGGAAGGGAAGGGAAGGGAAGGGAAGGGAAGGGAAGGGAAAGAATCTATTTTTAGGTTAATAGTTTTTAACTTGCAGCTTGCAAGTTCAAGGGAAGGGTGATCCTTGAGTTGTTTAACTCTAGAGAGCAGAAACTAAATAAGCCTATTGCCTCCAAGTGCAAACTCACTGCACAAAATTTCACTTTATCTGCTGAGGAGTTTGCAGAAAAAAAGAAAGATCTTGTTCCCTTATCTTTGGTGTTGCTGACCATGAATATCAAAACTATTTAAAGCTGAACATAATAGTGTCCAGTAATGGCTTAAAATAAGGGTATAAGTGTAATACCAAAAATTCATTCAGTACATGTAATTGCTACTTTTTATTATTTCTGGTCTGATAGGTGATATGGAAAAGAATATCAGCAGTGGTACTGTTGAATTGTACTGCATAACAAAAAAAATCACTGTGGTGCTGCGGTCTTGGGAGAGCTGGGCAGCACTCTTTGAAGACTGACTACTGCTAGTTGCATTAGCCATTATTAGTGGTATTACCACCATGATTAGTGGTAATCAGCATTTGATACTTTGCATAATGTTTGACATTGTTTATTGATTTAAATTATCATATATCTGTGAGACGACAAAAGCAAACTTTGAAGTCTGGCTTGAGTAAATGGTTGCACTAGGCAGAGGCCTATAGTGCCTACAGTTAAAATGCTAAAACTGAATGACACTGACCACTTCAGAACTCTGCGATTACAAAACAACACAATCTAGACCCTTATGGCAGAAGATATGCAGTCAGGTTTCTCTTTATTGTGACAGCTACTACATATAGCTATGCATAAGGGGTTGCCAAACCTGATGCAGTGACTATACAGTCTTATAAAAGATCATCTTGCCCTTGGTAAGAAGCAATAACATTTTACCATTGCAGTGTTTCATTCCATCAACTGACATCTCATAGAAACACTTCTCTGCTTTCATTTGCTGTGACAGATAAAAGAAATCCTAATGTCTCCTGTGCATGCATCTTCCCTGCAGGAGGACTTGCCTACAGTTAACTACAGCACACAGGAGAATTTCATTTTCTTTCTGGCCAGCATGGTGGAATGTCTCAATGTCGCCCAGAATTACTAACATGCAGTACACTGCTTCAAAGAGATTACTTCTTCACAAAACACCTTTTCTTGTCTCAAGGGCATACAGCTTTTGCAGTTGCTTCACGTTTCATCTCAATGAAAGTAACAAAATAAAATAGAATAATGAAAGAAATGATTAAATGAAAAGATTTTCCTTTGACTGGTTTGAAAGCAGCACAGTCCTTAACCTTCCTTCTGGAATATCTACTGTGGTAGCCGTGGCAGATTGTGTTCTTCTGTTTTAACTAGAAATATCAGTATAAAAAGTACCCTGGATTACTTGAACAACCACATTCCAGGTATTTGTTTTTTCTTTTTCTATTTCATTTGGATGTGGTGCATTTTCAACAGCCTGGGGAAAATGCAGGAAGTTTTCTTGTCTTCAATCAGAAAATTCATGCTTGTTAAAACATGGACTGAAGCCAAGCATGTGCAAAATCTAGTTCAGACATAAAAGCATTGATTTAAAAATTTAGATGAAAATTTTTTTGTGAAATTTGGTTTACATTCAAAGGCAATAAATCTCCTGGTTTTATGAAAACTCTTGTCTTTTTACAGAGATCAATATAAGATCTGTTATAATATTACCTAAACTGGGAGACAAACCTTTGAATACAATGTCATGAAGACTTTTTTGAAATGACTGGAATGTGGGAAATTCAAACTTCATATAAGGGAAAATCATGATGTTCATCAAATGCTGGAATAGGTTAGAGTCATTGTGTAAGGTGTTCCTTAGAGGTGGTGAAGATCCAACTGGCCATGGCCCTAAGAAACCTGACCTGGTTAAGCCTGTTCTCAGCAGGGGGTTGGACCAGATGACCTCCAGAGAAATCCTTTCTAACCTTAATTATTTTATGACTATCTTATGTTTTTCCCCCTCAGTAGAAATAAAATAGAAGATACATAGAGAAGATATAGTAAAGAAGAATAGAAGATAGAGAAGTCTTGCCTTGCAGCACACTGTGTGTGCATTTTCTTGAGCTCAGTCATACTACTTGTCACTAAGCACTCCACTGAAAATCAGTGTGAAAGCTCCAAAGTGGTTATATTATACATAAACTCTTGGAGATATATGTAACATATGGGGTGGTCTATGCAAACATGTTTGTGTTCTGGGGGTATTTAATATCAAAGCTCACAAACACCATCAATTCGTGTTTCCTTACAAGGAAAAAAAGAATGGTTTCCACTTTCAATAGGTATTTATTTAATGCTGGAAGTAGAACCTATAGATAGATGTTACCTCTCATGTAACAGCATAAGAACCATATTCAAAATATTTGGAGAAATTACTCCACATGATATCAGTCTCTGATAAATGGTGCCTTAAAAGCAAGTCTTCAGCAGGCACTTGAGTATATAAAGGATCATGGCCGTGCATGGTCTGGTAGCTGAACATAACTCTGGACCAAGAACTTTGAAAAGTGAGGGTCTGAGCCTAGGCTGGTGAGCTCCCAGCATGGAAGAGCCATGATCTATCATGAACAGACTGAGCAGTGCAGGTGGATATAAACAGCACATCTGATGCACCTGGTTTTCTAAGTGTGTGCAGAAGACTGTGACTAAATCCCTGTCTCCCCATATATCGGGTGATGTAAGACTTTTTCTGACCTACCTGTTGGCTGAGCTCAAAGGCGGCTCTTTAGAAGAGTTCACTAGTTGTCTGCTAACAGCTTGCTTCATTATCAGGGAAGGTTTCTGCAGCCAAAGAATCCTCACCAGCTCTTGGTGAAGAAAGCCCACAGCTAATCACTGTATGAAAAATAGCTGTGAGGCAGTTTTTAAAATCCGATGAAGTTTCAGGTGAATATTTCAAGGTCTGCATTTCCTTTGCATGGTTAAATGGGAACTGCCTCTTCTATTGACTGCATCTGTTGAATTCTCAACAGCTTGGTCCTTTGACCTTCCTGAGAACTTAAATCAATAATAGATACTGATTTATAATTTTTTTCCTAGATAACTTCATATACAACAAATGTAAGAAATTTCAGGCATTGCTTGGAATTCCCTGATATTAGAAGGAGCTATTTATTTCTAATGCACAGAATTCATACATCCTTTAAAATATTGCCCACTCAATCTGCAGAACAGCATTGTGTACTCATCAGAAACCATTTTTAGCACTAATAGCCTGTAGCTATTTCCGATAAGGACGCTAAAGGTGGATGATGATTCTACTGTTTTTAAAGTAGAATAACTCCTGTTCTATATTATCGACACTTGCCAAGAAGGCCCTCCAAAAGCTTCAAAGACATTGATATAAATTTCAAAGCTTCATTCCTATCCTGACAGAGTAGAGACTTTACTGGTGCTACATTCAGATAGTTTTCCTCTACTTTGTAGCTGTCCTCTACCCATTTCTTCCTTCTACATTAAAACCAACCAACCAACCAAAAAAACAAAACAAAAAAACCCAAACCCAAAACCACACAAAATCCCCCAAACAAACAAAACCAAAAGCAAACAAACAAATAAACCATAATTAGTTTCTTCTCCCAACAAATTAACTTTTCAAGGGGGATGGTATAGCAGTCTTTGTGTTCGAAACAGAAGAACAGCAGCATAAGAAGACGTTTATCCTAAACCTGATACAATCTAGCAATTGCCTTACTGGACTCAATTGTACATCAGTATTTTTTTGTGCAAAGGAACAAATAAAATTTGGGATTTGTTAAACAAACACACAAATATTATTAATATTGCTGGGACTACAGCCACATTTACAACAGTAAGTGAAATAGAACAAAAGAAAAAGCTGAGCATGCATTACTGGGTAATTCTGTAAAAAGAAAGAAGCCAGTGGGATGCATTTTAGTTACTGTAAAATTAAATGAGCAACATATAACTTTCTTTCTTGAATCCCACTTAGGATTATGAAAGGAATATGGATGAGGACAATGTGAACTTTTAACATTTCAAAATAGGAACTTGCAAAATGATCTGCACAATAGATACATTTTCAGTGCAGTAAAAAATAAGATTTCCTTGGGATATAAGAGATAGTGTGGTCTCTGCCCCACAGTCTTTCTAGCCTAATTTTAAAACACAATAAAACAGAGTGACAGGAGGGAAGAATGCCTGCAATAATTCTAAGGAGAGGATTACAAGGTCACATATATGTCAGGCGCAAACTTGTGATTCCGTTATCCATAATCAACTCTGTATTATTGAATTCAGTTTGCCTTGGCACCTCATTCGTGGAATGTGACACTAACAGAATCTGCAGTGGGCATTAATGTATCCCCTTGGAGCTATAAAACTTCAATATACAAATTACAAGCAAGCAAAGAATTCCAATTTTATGCTTAAGAATAAAGATAGTTTAATGTGCTGAATCTCAAAGCTCTGTATATTGAATTAAACAAAAAATTAATTCCCCTAAGAATAAAGACACTAGTATTTCTTGCATTTCTTGTTCTCTTTTGGTTCATGAAACTGGTCAGTTGTGCTACCCTTTTGTTTATGTCGTCTGAAGAGCATTCAACTTTCATTATGAGAAATGCATAAAATGTAGCTAAAGGTACTCAGGAGTCAATAGCAAAGTCATAATTTACTACCAGGATTCTGCTGACATTTACAGACCACTTAAACTTTGTTCTTTTGCTTTATAACATTAGCATCAGCACAATCCTTGAAGTGCATCACTGCCTGCAGTGTGGCTGTAATGGAACTCATATGAATAACTAGCAAAGAATTAGAATTCCTGTTTATGACTTATCTATGCACCAACTATAAACATTCTAGTAAGAAACACTTTATTATAAAACAGCTAAATGGAAATTAATATTGAGATAAACATTTTAAAGACAAAAACTTTCTGCTTTTGAGGTTATAAAATTATCTGAATTCTTTCTTCACAAATAAATAAAGAATTAAGGAGATATCTTTTCTCAAGTGAGGACAAAGAATTGTTTTTTCTTTTGACACTGAGTAACTACAAATATGACTTAAACAATTTTTAGAGGTAGGAATAACATCTTATAACCAAATTAAATATGCAAATTGGAATTATCGTTCCCAAATAAAACATTAACTAAATTCTTTTCATGCTTTTATTGCTGTTGTAGTGCATTATTTGGACAGATTTTGATACACCTAAACCATATTAACAGAAAGTAGCCTTTTAACAAAACTGAGGATATTTATTGCCATGGAAAAAATACAGTAAAAATTTATTTATCCTAGAATCTTAGAATGGTTTGGGTTAGAAGGGACCTAACAGATTGCAACTTTCCTAACAGTTGCAACTTCCCTACCACAGGGAGGGACACCTCTCACTGAACCAAGTTGCTCCAAGTTCTAGGCAACCTGGCCTTGAACACTTCCAGAAAGGGGCAGCCACAACTTCCCTGGACAGCCTGTGCCAGTAGGTCACCTACCCTCACAGTAAAGAACTTCTTCCTAATATCTCACCTAAATTTATCTTCTTTCAGTTTGGAAGCATTCTGCCTCATCCTATGCCTTTGTAAATAGTCAATATTTAAAGAGATACAAATCCATACATTTTTCTATAAATATATAAACTGAAATATAAGTATATAAAATGTATACTGAAAGTATTTGTGCTGAATGTACAGACTTCCAGTTATATTCCTCCATTTTTTTTCCTTCCGGTGATGAATCAATGGATGCTCATCTTGTGTATTGTGTGAAAACAATCTTATCTAGAGGTTGTATCCAAAATGCTAAATCCAGAGGCAACAGAACTGGAGTAACAGGAGTAGAAGCTGTTGGAGCAGACAAGAGAGCAGGAATGATGATAAAACAGGAGACTGAGAGACAGATACTGGGTTTTAAAACAGATTTAGAAGAGTTGAACACTGAACAGAGAAGCCAGGTTTTAAAAGAAATTCTGAATTATTTCAGGAAATAAGTGAAGTCTTGCAGTCAGAATACCCTCTTGTTTAACTGTGTTCTACTAATGAACTGTCATGAAAGAGATGGGTACCCTTCTCACCAAAGTGGCAAAATAGGCTGATATACAGTACATTGTTCATGAGCCAAACAGTACTTTTAGAAATCTGATCCAGTTTTACCACCTTGAATAGCATGTCACACAACTGCTGCAATAGAACTTTGGAACATGACTTGATTTGCAACCAATTGGCTTGGAATATAACTTGAGTATATTCACATTTGCTTGCAAAATAGAGTATAGACATACTCCTAGGCTGCTAAGCCTGAATATCCGCTAGAGACTGAATTCATTGGCAATACATTTGTTCCATATTACCATCTGGCATCTGTATGAGTGTTTCTAACAATTTAGTTGAGATTAAAATCAGTAATTTCTGGAAGGAAGGCAAGGAAGCTGATCCAATAGCAGCTTCAAGAGCCAACCAACCTCTAAGCCTGGTTGCAAAGTCAAAATCGGGTCACATTTGCATCAGGTTGCTTTTAGTCTTATTTAGGTGACAGATTTGGTCCTCTGGTCAAAGCAGACAACTCGTTGTATAAGAATCCAAACACAGAAATACCTTTTTCCTCTAAGTCACAGTTTAGGCCCAGTTGGTATCACCCAGGTCTATGCTCAACACCCACCCTCACGGTGAGATAGAGAGGAAAAAATCTATTCACAGGCTTGTTAATCAAGACAAGGGCAGGGTTTCATTCTCCAATAGCAAAAAAAAGACAGGTTCAACTAGGGAAGAAAAGAAAAAAAAAAAAAAAAAAAAAAGAAAAAAAAAAAGAAATCTACAAAGAGAAGGAGAAAACATGGCCCCATCTTAATACCTTCCCCCAACAACCCCTCTCTACTTCCTTACTTTAGGGTCAGTTCCCCACACGCTGTTTCTGCCGCTCCTTCCTCCTCAGCATGAGGACTCCTCACAGCCCTTCCTTCCCCTGCAGGGTCCCTCTCATGGCAGAGAGTCCTTCAGGAACCCCTGGGCCATGAGTCCCTCCCACAGGTGCAGTCCCTCAGGCACAGACTGCTCCAGCCCGGGCTGCACACAGAGTCACGGCTGCTGCGGGAGCAGTCACCTCCCCTAGCACAGGGTGCTCCATGGCTGCAGATCCACATCTGACCCTCTCCGTGATCCTGCACAGGCTGCTGCTTCATGTAAGCCCACCTTGACACTTCAGGGGCTACAAATCCATATTTAGCCCACAGTCCTTCAAGGACAGCTCCACCACGGGTTGCAGGGGGACAGGATGACATCTCACCATGGGCTGCGAAGAAATCTCTGCTCAGGCATTTTTCCCTCTCCTTCTTCACTGACCTTGATGTCTTTGCTCTGCAGGCCTCTTTTTAAATATTTTTGTAATTTCATTTCCCCTTTCTAGGATATGTTACTTGCAGAGGTGCATCCAGCTTCCCATATCTGATCAGACTTGGGTAGAGGCAGAGCCAGGATTTGAACCAGGGGAGCTTCCAGGAGATTCTCACAGGAGCCACGCTTGTGGCCCCCCACTTCCAAAACACCACTACACTAACTCAAGACAGTCACATACTCATTTTTGTATTTTAAAATCTTTTCTTTGTCATTTTTTTAAAGTCTGTTTATTAGAAATAAAATAACTCTTTCTAGCCAGGAACTTTGATTCTGGTGTATTTGGAAGTGTAGCTTCCTCAGCTTCCATTTCTTGTCAACAAGAAATATCAATTCACTCCAATCAAAATATCATTTCAACCACCTATTTTCCTATCACTATAAAATTTCTGTCTAGTGCTTCTTGCAGTCCCTTATGTTTGGATTAGAATAAATTGTCCTGTTGCCTATAAAGAACAGTTTAAACCTCTAACATGAAAAATACACTTTCTGGCATCTTTTGAGAGCAAAAAATCTATTCATTTTCACCCATCATGAATTAAGCTGTTGAGTTCTCTGATTACTAAAGGCTCCACACCATGTAATGTAGTATCAATACTAATACTAGCTCTTTCACTTTTCTATTAGCCAAATTAAGAAAAAATAATTACCCATAATAATGCAATATACTGGTTTTATTGAGTTCATTTAAATGAGGACTTACAATGCAACAAATGTTTCTTAGAAGTTGCAAGCTGAGGAGAATTTCCAGAAATATGAAAAATCAGGGGAACTTCATGAATGTACATCATTCAGATGAATGACTGGTTCAGAATATGGAGAAGAATTATGTCAAGGAGATCTTATAAGATTTAAGTTTTCACATAGTCCTCTTCCTCATGTCACCATGTCTAAACGGTATACTAAGGCTTCCAGTCTGATGATTTGGCATTTCAGTCTCTAATACATTGATTGAGTTCAGCTTCCTAAGTAACCTTGTAACTGCAGTAGTGTAATAACCGTAACTATAATAAGGACTCTTTCTTGGAGTACTGATGGTCATTCAGATTAGTCCAATTGACTGGTTAATATCATACCATCATTATGCTTTCTGAAATGCTTTGAGCTGTGGATAATTGCCTCTGGTTTTGGAAAAGAATGAAAGTCTCTTTCACAACTTACTGGTTTGGTGGTAAAAGCTGTATTCAATTTAAATTTCTGTGGGGACATCTTACAAATACATCAAAGGACACAGAATGGTGCTGCTGCTGCTGCTGTTTTAGTCATGTATTTTTATAGTTTTATTACAATTTCAATAAGAACATCTGCCAGCTAGGGCTATTTCCATGAGCCCACTGAAACAGGAGGGCTTGGAGAGCTATATAAAAGAAAACATTTGCTTTTTTCCCCCCACAAGCACACGAGAAAAATATCTTTCACTTCTGCCAAATCTTCTCACAGAGGAAAATCCTAGGGGAATTCCACTTAGCAACCTTACTCTTTTTTTTCTTTTTTTTTTTTCCTTGCATGTTTTATGTATTCACTGATCACTGTTGCCAAAACAACTTGTTGGGCAGGAAAGGAGGGGGAACAGAGAAAGGAAATCACAGTAATTTTTGAAAGGCATTGTATGTATTAAATTTTTTAAAATTTACTCCTTGACAATTAAAAAATCAATAAATGCTCATACATATTTATGCATGTACATTTAGTGCTATATCCTTTCCCAATAACTTACTCAAAGCAGCAGAAGAAACAGAATATATATACTGGTAATAGAAGCGATATTTGCATATACACACTTAGAAATTATTTTCAGCAGTGAGTACCCACACTGCTCTAATTTAAATAATGTTTTATAATCCAGATTACAAAAATCACCCCATGGGCTGGTCCAGACCATTTTTTTTTTTTTCCTTTCCAGTCAACATGATCCATCAGTACTTCCCTGTTTTGTTCTCTTTGGTTTTGCATAGATTAGGTTTACTCAGCTCTCAAGGTTGCATCTCTGTTACACTCCAATGCCTTTACGCACCAGTAACTGAACTATAATGAGTTTGTTTAAGAACTCTGGGCTTTGGGTATCAATTGGCAGATCCTCTATTGGTACCCCCTCTATGTACTCCTGTATGCTACATCTATAAGGTCATACAATTCATTCTATAGAAAATAATGACTTGCTGTTAATGTCTGTTAATCATAGACTGGCTGAGGTTGGAAAGGACCCATGGAGGGCATCTGATACAAACCCCATACTCAAGCAGTTGCCAGAGCAGGTTGCTACACACAGCAGATTAATCAAACACTCAAAAAAACCATAAACCCATTTTAACAATAAGTTACACACTGTGCAGAGCTAAAGCTGAAACTAGTTTACATTGCTGTGTTATGTCTGTATTGGTTTTGGTAGCCACGCTTGACTTAGGACTGGATTTCCTCAAGGCAACCAGTATGAGGCAGGTACAGCCATGTCTGTATGCCTTTTCCTTGGGTCACATAAGTTGTGTGTATAACCATCTTTCAGGGAAGAATGCTCACCCTCTTCAATTTTCCCTAACAAAATTACACAAACATATAGAAATTTCATTTAAGGATGATAATATCCAGTTTTCTGTCTCAGGTCTTCAACAACAGCTCATGAATTTCTCATTCTGCTATTTATGAGACTGACATTTCTTCTGGAACTATCTGTCATTTACAGACTGCAAACTTCAGTGTTGGCTGATGAAAACACTAATCTGACTAGTGATTGGTTAATCACTAATTTTATACTTTGCAAATAGAAGGCATCAGAGACAGTGATTAAATGCATTTTATCTCAAGAGAACTCTGGGGGGGGCTGAAAGGCGGTTCATATCTATATAGACATTTTTCTTAGGAGTCTCTGATTATCTGCACAGGAAGAACTGCTGCAGTGGTATAAAGCAGTCTCCTAGGGTTAGCAGGTCACTTCATGGAGGCTGAGACTGGCTGCAGCAAGAATAATTCTTCAGTCTTGGGCAGGAACACTACCAGACAGAGGTATCAATGACAAGCACGCACTGATCTACATTGTAATATACATCACACATAATGGTTTTATGTTCCTGACCAAATAATACAGACCAACATTGGCTCCTCCATTTGGTGATAAGCTCTTGTAGGGTGTCCATATGAGATTAGTTTAAAGGCTTGACCTCAAGACAACAAATTCTCAAGGCTTGCTAAAATATCTTTATATAGAACTGAGGGCATTATGATATGAGCAAGATCAGAGAGCACCTTATTATATGCTGGATCTAGACATTGGCTTATTTTTTTCTTATGAACAGAGCCACTTCCCCTAAATCCAATTCATGACACAGTATATGTGCATGCTTTATGACAGTACATCAACTGAAGTTACGCAGGCAAGCATGTGGACCTGCAGTTTTGCTCATTTATAATCTCAAACATCTTCTTAATTTTTTACAATAAAAATTCTCTCCTCACTCTGTCATCTCCTACCCCATAAACCAATATCTTCTCTACCAGTACACACATGACTTTATAAAAACTTCACTCTCCCTCCCCCCTCCCCTAAGGTGGACTGCTCCTGTGCGTGTACGTAAATGAATCAATTTCACAGACTGAAAATTTTTACTAATTTCTAACGTTATTGCTTGCACGGAACATCAGTGTATCCTAACACATTTCTTTAAAAAAAAAAAAAAAAAAAAAAAAAAAAAAAGCAAATAGCCTTACTGTTTACAAGTGTAGGTTACTTTTTTTTCCTACTAGACTTCAAATATAGAAGAAAGTGTAGTCAGAGATGCCAACCTCTAGTCTAAGGAAAGTCCTAAGCAGCATCCAGTCATATATGTTTTTGGTGCTCTTCCTACATAGCAGACCTGACTATTTTTCTGTAGCTTTAAGGAAAATATTTTTGACTGTACAGTCGAGGCCCCCTTCTCCAAGTCAACCCCTGAAAAGTCAGGAATTTCAGATCAGGTGTCAGAGACATGATGGCAAAATGTCTGACAAGCGTTCATTCCACTTTTTTTTTCCAGAGTCACTGAAAAATATGGGGATTTAAAGTGATGATCAAAGTGCATATAGGTGTTTTAAGTCTGATATATCTCTGATTTATCTTCATATTATCTCTTACTTTTCTTCTTTCACAACAGGGCTGTAATATACCTGCTAAATATTCATAAGCAAATTCATGGCACAGTAATAGGTTAGCAGCAAAAGTTGCAGGTACTAAGGAATTTATAAGAGCAGACAGTACCCTGGAGATGACCTGTAACCTTTCACTAAGAGAATAACATCTAGTTGTAATGGCTTTTTATACCCAGCTGATTTAAACATGTCATGATAAAGAGGATTTGAGTAGTTGTTAAAAAATTGTTAACATATTTGTGAAATATAATAAATGAATTGCTATTCCATTTGAACAACAAAAATAAAAGGTTACCCTATTCCCAAATGACACCTCAATCCTTTTCATGTATAAAATATAATTGCCTGTCTGTGCTTGATAGAAACCAATTTAATAGGTAAGGGACAGTAAGTCTTTCCTACTCAACAACAAATTTATTTTTAAACTTCCTTTTCTCTGAGATCAGGTACAAATAGTGAAGGACTTTTTATGATGTTCTTTGGTAATCAATAGTCTCTCACAAAGTTTGTTGTCTAAGATGTCTCTTTATGTCAATTTTCACAAAATATGATGTCACTGAAAATCTCTCATATCCCCAGCACATTCATATCTGATTCTTTGGCCATACGGATCAGTCATAATGTTTATTGTGTATCTTACGGTGACTTAATTTTTTACTAATAAAAAGAGAGCAGTGGATGAGGACTTTGCTGTTTTTCAGGTATGGCCAGCTACATAAAAACTGTCTCTGTTTTTTTTTTTTTTTCCTATAGCTTTTGTATATCAAGTATGTAAATATTTAAACATACTTCTTTTGTAGGGACTATGCTGTAGCCAAATTGCGTTGCCATGGGAATTTTCTATAAATATATGTAATCTAGTTACAAAGCCATGAACAATAAAGCATTAATGACTATTAAATAAAGATGACCTATTTAACAAGCTGTTTACTTTACACCTGTTTCAGAAAGGCTCGCATTCTGTGTCTGATACCAGTCTGCAGAATGGTTAGGATACTAAAGGAATTAAGAATATCTTTACTGCTGGCTCTTTGTGTCCAGTACTTGCATTAATGAAGCAGTCCATGTGGAAAAATCAGTATCTCCTAAAATTGGTATAAATATTAAAACCTGGGTGCATTAAAATATTCACCATGTTTGTTTTAATATCACAGAACCGAGGGCAGAGAAGGACAGGCTGATTATTCAATCATATAGCTATGTTAATTACAAGGGTGATCTTTCAGGAGTTTTTTCTACAGAACTGACAAATAAATAGAGATGAAGAAAGACTCTTCAGTAGAGTGAAAAAAACATTCTATCTACACAAGCAAGTAAAACCATTTTATAACTAAAATCTTGTGAGACTAATTTCTTCTTTGGAATGATGATCACGTAAGGCAGAAGAGAAGATAGCTCATTGCTGCATGCATCTATTTTGGTTTGCTAAATCCAGCTCTCAAAAAGAATGCTTGTTGCATTTGGAACTACATGAACAGCAAAGGTCATAGAAAAGGGTGGGAGAGAGAAGGAGGGAGAGGTACAGTTTCAATATTCACCTAGTTGGAGACACAAATAGATCTGTACAATTTGTAACACATGGAAACATTGTCCCCTGAGTTACAAGATTTCTTCTGGAGGAGACAGATTGTGATATCTCAACATGATGACAGCCAGTCCAAGGATCCTAGAGCAGGAGATCAAACAGTAAGTATTAGATACCCTGCACCTAAACTGTAGCAAGTATAAAAGCTACTATGTTCCTCCTGCTGGAGGAAGAAATCTCTTCTACCTATCTGGCAGGTAGAAACTTGGCCACTTTGAAGCTTGAAGAATGTAAGAAGAACACGGAAACGTGGTGGGATGACTCCCATGACTGGAGTGCTGCCATGGGTGGCTACAGGCTCTTCAGAAGGGACAGGCAGGGTAGGAGAGGCGGAGGGGTAGCCCTGTATGTTAGAGAGTCTCTCGACGCTGTAGAAGTTGAGATCACCAATAACAAGGCAGAATGCCTGTGGGTTAGAATCAGAGGAGGTTAGGAACTGGCTGGAGGGCCGGGCCCAAAGAGTGGTGGTGAACGGGGCTGCATCCAGTTGGCGGCCGCTCACCGGTGGTGTCCCCCAGGGATCGGTGTTGGGCCCAGTTCTGTTCAATATCTTTATCGACGACCTAGATGAAGGGATTGAGTCCATCATCAGCAAATTCGCAGATGACACCAAGCTGGGAGGAAGTGTGGACCAACTGGAAGGCAGGAGGGCTCTGCAGAGGGACCTGGACAGGCTGGAGAGATGGGCGGATTCCAACGGGATGAGGTTCAACACGGCCAAGTGCCGGGTCCTGCACTTTGGCCACAACAACCCCATGCAGCGCTACAGGCTGGGCACAGAGTGGTTGGAGAGCAGCCAGGCAGAGAGGGACCTGGGAGTCTGGATCGACAAGAAGCTGAACATGAGCCAGCAGTGTGCCCAGGTGGCCAAGAAGGCCAATGGCATCCTGGCCTGTATCAGAAACAGCGTCGCCAGCAGGTCCAGGGAGGTGATCGTGCCCCTGTACTCAGCGCTAGTTAGGCCACACCTCGAGTACTGTGTCCAGTTCTGGGCCCCTCAGTTTAAGAAGGATGTCGAAGTCCTGGAGCAGGTCCAAAGGAGGGCAACCAGACTGGTGAAGGGACTCGAGCACAGGCCCTATGAAGAGAGACTGAGAGAGCTGGGGCTGTTCAGCCTGAAGAAGAGGAGGCTCAGGGGAGACCTCATTGCTCTCTACAACTACCTGAAAGGAGGCTGTAGCGAGGTGGGAGTTGGACTATTTTCCCAGATGACTTTCAACAAAACAAGAGGACACAGTCTTAAGTTGTGTCAGGGGAGATTTAGGTTGGATATTAGAAAGAATTTCTTCACGGAGAGGGTGATCAGGCAATGGAATGGTCTGCCCAGTGTGGTGGTAGATTCTCCGTCCCTGGAGACATTTAAAAAAAGACTGGATGTGGCACTCAGTGCCATGGTCTAGCAACTGTGCTCCGGTGGGTCAAGGGTTGGACTTGATGATCTCTGAGGTCCCTTCCAACCTGGCTAATTCTATGATTCTATGATTCTATGAAGAATGTAACAATTTTAACATTGCAAGAAGTGGAAAGAGGCAGAGTAATTATTTGAAGGAAAGAAAGCTGCCAGACCGGAAAGGACAAACAAATAAAAGCACGAGGAGACAAATCTCAACATTTCTTTTCTCTCATTCACTCTGTCTATAACAGCAGTCTCCCCAGGGTGCCTGTTTCACCAGTCCCAAGGCTCGTGTTTTCTTTTGCCTGACAGGGAAAGAGCATGGAATTACATATTCCTCTCCACTGTGATTCCCATTCTAAGACATGAAAAACAGCCTGTAGGATTAAGGAGCTAATGGAATGCAAGGTGGAAGGGGCAGATACAAATGTTCGCAGACTACCTAAGGACTAGGACTTTCTATGTCATTGGCAAGTGGTTTGATTTTGGCTTTTATATAGCATATGGATATTTCCACCCTCACACAGCTGACTTCTCCTAACACCTTATCTCAGGCAACTAAATTTCTCATTATTCCCGTGTTGACATTTTCCTCCTGTGAATACCCTGGTTTGTGCACTGTAATCCTGAAAATTTAATGTTATCTTTCCAGAATTTCTGGAAACTTCTTATCATGCCTCAGTTTCTTTTTTCTTCAGTACTCATGTCTCAGAACCAAGGCAGATCTTTTTAATTCTAGAGAAAACTAATTACCCAAATACAGTGGAATTGGATTTTCTTCTGTAGATTCTTTCACATCTTATCTTGACATTTAGTTCAGAAATATGTCATAATAACTAAAATAGGACACTGAGGTGAGAATATATGAAATCACTCAGAGCTTTTCAGATCTCCAATTATAACTGCATTGCTGACTTGGGTAACTGTTAATATGGGTGCCTCCACTTTACTGTAGATAAGTTATAAGCTTATCTGTATTGTGAAATGGCTGTGTGTGAAGACTTCTGATACCTGATTATAAAAGATTATAAATTGCTTTCTGAGAGCCTTATAAAAAGGGTGGAACTTACAGCTAGTGCCGGGAATGGTTATTATCATTAATAACAATGAGATGTACTATGCTGTTAAAGGAGTCTTTTTTTTTTCCCTCCTTGTTGGATTAAGAAACCTTTCTGCAGCCTTTGTGTAGTAAGAGGTATCGATAGCCTTATTTGGATCCTTCAGGATGAAAGAGACAAATAAAAAATGTGTCAAGAATCATCACAGTATTAATCATAGCACTAAAAATTCAACAACCAAGCACTTATAATTGAGTTGAGGGGAAAAAAAATTATTTTGTGCTACAGTCTGAACTCAGATTTGCTACATGTTGTGAGCAAGGCAGAGTAAGCTGACCAGACAAAGCCATCAGAAGTGTTCTAAGATCTTTGGTTTTCTCTTCATTGATTGCTGTCCCTGACTTAATGTCATCAGGCCCTTGGTGATTTACAACATACTGGTATTAAAACAGAAGTCTATATTGTACAGAGATAGTAAACTTTTTTTTTTTTTTCCTTTTTTTCCTGTTCATTCCTACAGTTCAGTTCTTGTTTAAGACAACACCATGGTGACAATCAGCATACAAGTAGAATGTAAAGAAAGTGAAGGACCAAGGACCATGAGCAGATTATGCTGACAGAAATACACCTCCTTTGTTGCACTATCTGTCAAACAAACACAAGTTGATGTTTTTGAGCTCTGTCTAACAACACAAACACTTTGGTCCAAAAGACTGAAAAGCTCTCATGTTCAGCTAAGGGAAAGTTGCAATGGAACTGATGAGAGAAGATATATTTCTAGAGCTCTAATGAAGACAAGAGACACACATAATATTATTCTTCTTTACAGAGAGGGTGATCAGACACTGGAATGGGCTGCCCAGGGAAGTAGTGGATTCTCCATCCCTGGAGATATTTAAAAAGAGACTGGATGTGGCACTCTGTGCCATGGTCTGGTAACTGCAGCAGTAGTGGTCAAGGGTTGGACCTGATGATCTCTGAGGTCCCTTCCAGCCCAGCCAATTCTATGATTCTATGATTCAATAAGCTGAAACTCCCAATGGCCAGTATGCAATATTATTGAAACTACAGTTCACAGCTGTTGTCTACAAAGGACACAGAGCTCCTTGAGTGTGTCCAGAGGAGAGCCACAAAAATGATCAGAGGGCTGGAGTACCTCCCCTATGCAGACAGGCTGAGAGAACTTATAGTGTCTTTCCAATACCTAAAGGGAGCCTACAGGAAAATGGGGTAGGACTTTTTCCATGGATGTGTAGCAAGAGTACACAGGGCAATGGTTTAATGGTTTTGAAGAGGGGAGATTAAGCTTAGACACTAGGAGAAATTCTTTCCTATGAGACTGGGGAGACACTGGCACAGGTTGCCCAAGGAAGCTTTGGCTGCCCGCTCCCTGGAAGTGTTCAAGGCCAGGTTGGATGGGGCCTTAAGCAACCTGATGTAGTGGAAGGTGTCCCTGACTATTGTAGGGATTTGGAACCAGATGAATTTTAAGATCTCTTCTCTTTAAGATCGTAGAATTCTATGACTCTATTATTCTTGGTTGTTTGCTTTAAAAGTGGCAAAAATTAATAGTTTGGGGTTTTTTGTTTGTTTCTTTAAAATCTTCTACAGTGATAAAAACACAATGCATTTTCTACTGATTTTCTTCACCAAATTGGGGCAGTTCCTAAATAATTCAGTAACAGCAAAAGGTGTGCAAAACATGCATCCTTACAATTAAACCCTAAAAAAGCATGCATGCAGGAAATTTGTTTTTCATTACAGGAGACAAATCTCCCCAAAGTACATAAAAAAATTGTGTGTCCAGCTCACATAAAATTCTTCAAAAGTAAAATAAACTGTTCCATGCATTCAAAAAATCCTAGAGAAGAGAAAATTAAAAACACTTTAATGAACACACATTAGTGATGTGGAAATGTGACAACACAATAACAGACAGCATAGTGCCTAGAATTCTGAAACCATTTAGCTAATCTGAAGATTGAGACCCTGTTTTAAAATAAATTATAAAAGAAACTTTTATGGCATCTCTGGTAGTGGTCATGCTAGAATCCGTGCAGTTTAAGTATCAGTACTTTGGAGAGTTCTCATATTTTACCCAAACTATTCTTGTATTTTAATCAGGGCTGTTAGAAATATCAACACAGCAGACAGCCAGCACACCTAAAAAGTGAAACTTTTTTAGCACTACACAAGTGTGACACCACTAGGTTTATTCACTGGAAGGTCCATGGTCCATGCCAACACCTATGGACTGCCTGGCATAATTGCAAAATACCAGACTACAGATTTGATGCTGAAGATGCCAAGACATTAGCAGTCATATATATGACCCAGCCCTCTAGTTTACAAGCTATCAAATACCATTCATTACAACTGTTGGGTTTGGCTCAGTTCAGAATCACTGCAAGCAATTCCATGAAAGCAGACCTTGTTGTCAGATGCAGAATATCTATCTAGCAAATTGTGCAGCCATTGTCAGCAAATTTCATTGTTATTGTCACAATGCTTGTGTGATTGCACAGGAAACAGAAAAAAACTAAGTAATCAGTGTCTGCCTCCACCAAAACGGAGAGTAGTGATTTGGTTTTCTAAAGGAACTATATGATACATTCATGGAAATAAACACCAATTTATTATGTTGCTAGTTTTTATAGTATTTATATACTGTCATTCTTGTGTTCCTCAAAAAAACTTCTGTGTTGTCCATAACATATCCCCATCTGCCCTAACTATAAACATGTGAAACTTAACTAGTGAACAACAAAAAATAATCTGACATATTTTTTACTGAATGGAAGCTTTCACTTTAATCTTATTTGGTTTATTGGATGTATACAAATTTAAAATGGTGAAGTGGTAAAAAGGTGTGTAAAAATTATTCTTAACAATGTGAAAGGAAATTGAGTCAAAGTAATTTATATTACCTTTGCCAAAACCTAAGATTCTCATGCTCTTCAGAAATAATCATCATACTTTAAATGGCATTGTGTTTATGACATTTAGGGGGTTAGAACAATTAAAGTTTTAAAATATACATGAGTAACTATAGGTTTGATTGCTAAGTCATTGCCTAGGTTTTTCTTCCCAAGAGTAGCTGTAGCTTCATCTGTGCATTCCAGATTCCATAATATTTGATAAGGAATGTATGGAACACAAAGTATATCAGTTGGAACCCTTATAAATAAATAAAACTTAAAGCATAACTAGCCCATATTTCAGTATATTTTATCATAAAATCTCAATAACCAGTTTTTTTTCTCAGAAGTGTCATGAACAAGCCGCAATAGCTATTATATTCCTTACAGAGAATTAATAGTTGCAAATCCATCTTTATCTAAAACAGGATAACGGTTACATTAACACATTTATTTGCCTCACAAACACTCACATCAAAGAAATGAAAAATAAAAAGTGCTTTTTAGGAAATGAAAAACCTAAGATACATAAGCAGGAAGAAAAATAGGGAAATAGGCTGAAAGCTTTTGTCTGTGGGTGATCAAAAACAAAAACTATTTTCCATAGTAATGTAAAAGTCAGCATCAACCAATACCCTAATCCAATTACTTTTCACCCCTCATCTACTCTTTTCTTCAAACATTTTGAATCACTAAACATCCCCTTTTTAATGATGCAATAATAGGAAGTAATAATTCGCATTACCAGACATCCAGCTAAGGACAGACTGCAAGAAAGAAATAGAAAACCTAGCAAAAGGGCATTTGGAATTGCATTATTTCATTGTTCCCTCCAGCTGGGATTGAAAGTAAGCTGCACACTGGAAAACGAAGATATTTTATACTCACCCTCCCACTTCACTTTTACTGAAAATATCTTGCAGCCCTCTTGAACTTGTCATTAGTATGAGTGAAAATATATAATTGGATATTGATTTGGGAAATTACACCACCTCAGACATCTACAATTAACACCATGTATTTGCACTACCTCTGCCTTTTCTATATACAAAATTTTATTGTTCTCTGCACTATGATTGCAAAGAGAAGCATAACATTTGTGTTTACATTTTGCCTGTATTTTTCTAAATTTACAAAAATGGAGACTGGCTTTCTCACTTAGATTAATTCTTGCAGTGTTCTGCACTGAAATCTTCAACCCTCAGTCACATTATGTCTGCAAGCCAGACAACACAAGTCTCTTATTCTCAGAATGATTTGAAGCTTCCTGAAAAAAAAAACATGCCTGTGATCAAGTCCCCTGGAACCTGTATTACCCCTCTTGTGGGGATTAGGCAGGAACTGGAGGGATAGCTCAGGCCACAACTTCACAGTGCTGCAATTTCACTCTGCCTAATGACAATTGCCATCCATATTCACTCATAAAAGATAAGAAAAACTGACTTGTGGTCAAGAGATTTAAAAAACAGAGTATCACTTATGTGCACACGTGACATCTGCAACAGAAATATAAAAAAAAAAAAAGTCACTGGTATTTTCTATTTTCAGTACCAGTTGAAAGCTACCTTGACCACATACAATTACTTTTAAATAAAGCCACTCTATATTTAAAATGCATTGGTGCATTTCTATATATAAAACAGTACTGTATACATGTTAGTATGTATGCTGACAGGCAAGATGCAGATAAAGAAAGTCTGACAAAATGGCAGAACCTGTATATTTAAGGGAAGAATGGTATGTAGAATATTCTTAGAATAAACAAGAATGGGCTAGCTTTGAAAATAACCTTGGTAACACAGGGCATATTAACATATCAGACAGACCTCATTCTATCCAGAGTAACAATTGTATCATAAGGTTTTCATTATGGTTTTTTCTGCTATTTTTGATGGGGAAGTGAAGAAATAAATACCTACTGGAGTTCACAGGATTTGACATATGAAGGACCCAGACTTACTAGATAAAAACAGAGGAAAGAACAATACTGCTTGATACAGATGCTCAAACAGTGTTTTAGGATTAATACCTTTCTTAGCAGTGTGTATGACAGAATAGCAGAATTAGATTTATAACATGGAGGCTAATCTTTCAAAAATTCTTTTTTTCCTTCTATCTAGTATTACCCATGCTTCTATGCTGAATAACTAAGTTCAAATCTATGTTCTTAATAGTGTTTGGAGAAACTCTCAGACTGTCTGGGAAAATCTTTGGTACAGTAACTATTCCTTAGTGTATTCT
This sequence comes from Phaethornis superciliosus, assembly GCA_023637945.1. Lineage (NCBI taxonomy): Eukaryota > Metazoa > Chordata > Aves > Apodiformes > Trochilidae > Phaethornis > Phaethornis superciliosus. The sequence goes on along the minus strand of JAJQWJ010000003.1, from coordinate 71,934,082 downwards.
CAAAAAGTCTCCTTTTGCTGCAAGTGGTGTTAAAACCACTTGTTTCTGGGAAAGTCCTCTACAGATTAAGAGTTTCATAAAAATACTGTTTATTTTGTTTCACCTACCAAGCTCTGGGTGGACAAAGAATAATGATGATTTCCCAAAAAAAATGCCCACCTTTTGCAAAAGCTGCCTTGAGAAAAACAAGCAGCAGTATAGACATTGGTATCAATAAGAGTTTTACTAGCTGGTAGGAAGCAATTCTTATAGGTACCATTTAAAGCACGCTTTAATACATTGACTCCCTACAGGAACTGGGGCACTTTTTTGGATGTAATGAACATGTGACTAATTTCCCTGAAGTTTTGAAACTGTTTTTCTGTGTAGTCTCAACATTAAAGTATTTTAAAAATGTAAATAGAAACACATGCTACTTGCCATCTGAAGGGCAGATTGAAGTTCCTAAAGTCTTTCTATGTCTATGATATTCTTGAAGAGTCTACACTGCATATTTACCACCATGTTATAATTACCTGGAAAAAAATTTCTCTTGATTTTTTACAGTGTCCTTTGAAATTGGAAATAATGCTTCCACAGACTGCAGGGAACCTCAGCATGGACAGGATATAATTATGAACAGCATTTCTTTCATTTAAATATTACTATATAACAGTTCTGCCAACATTGTAGCGGCTATTTATAAATATTTTAATTCTTTTTTCCTTTTTCATACAACAGGTCCTCATCCAACTTTTCATTTTTTTCAGACTCCAACCAGATAGACATGTCATTAACCTCAAATATGGAACTTTGTCAGAAACACTTCCTGAAGGAAAGATAGCTTTGTCATTTCATTAGAAAATTTGCATTACAGTTCAGAAACAGTTTTATCTGGATCCTCTTTTAATCATCAAGTTTTCACTATCTACCATCATAACCTCTGATTTCTGGGTTGAGGATAAAATCATTTCCTTTGCAGGAAATTCTGACACCCAAAGCCCTTGTCATGACATTAATTTAACTACTGAACTCTTATGATGAATTTGTATAAGAAACTTCTTTTCAAATAAATGTGATGTTTTGGGGTTTTTTTTTTGGTTTTTTTTTTTTTTGTTTGTTTGTTTTTTGTTTGTTGTTTTTTTTTTTTTTTTTCCTGAAGAACATTCAGGAAGCATTTACATGTTTCTGATTAAATGTATTATAGTATGTTTTATTTCTTAAGGGTTTCCTCCTTAATTTTTTTTTCCTCATATTTGGCTTCTCTTCTTTGGTACCTAACTCTCCCAAGATAATATGGTCATTGAAACAATGAAGCATTTGTGTTTCTTTTCTTCTCCTAATGGGTTAGTTCTTCCCTAGCAGGATTATTTCTGTGGGGGATATGATTCCACTCAAAATGGCCTACAATTCTTTCAGTGTTAAAGGGAATAATTTGGCTTCACCATACAGTTATGTTCTTTGCATTTGATTATGTTAGATACTTAATCAGAAGGTATGTTTATACTCACAGGTTGACCATGAGACCAGGCCTTATGTGCAAATGGAGAATTCATACAGAGTGGGGGCTGCATCCAGTTAGCAATAAAGCTTTTTGAGTGCTGACCCTGGTCCAGCCATGTCTCAAGATTTCTATATGCAAGGCAGCTTCCCCCTACAGGCTTTGTATCTACAGTTATCATGGCACTTTGCATGAGATAATCAGGTCTGCTCACATCTGCCTGCTAAAGTACAAAGGTACTTTTAGATGCTAAAGAATAGAGACACTTTCTTTCTGGGAAGGCCAAGGTGCTGCTCAGCTCTCTGGTTTGCAGCAAGAAATTTGAAGGGCTGTCCTGGAGGAGGGCTGAGATGTGCCTGACCACATTACAAGTTGAATTCCTCCTACCTTTCCACACTGCACACGGAAGGCTACAACACCTCATGCCACAACACAGAGGAGCAGGGTAATGAACATTGAACAGAAGGGATGGCTGCTCTTCTAGCAAAGTGCTGTGCCTATGACAATAAGCATAGCTTTTTGCAAAGGAAAAAGGGAGTTTACTTTCAAAATCCATGTATTTCTGACTAAAAACAACTTCTGTGGCTACTTGCTAGTTTGAAAAAAAAAAAAAAATCAAAACAAAAACCAAAAAACCACAGTTTTGCCCTCCTACAGATACTTTTTCTATAAGACAGATATTCCAAAACAGAAATATTTTCCATTTGGAGTTAATGTACTAGTGCTTCATGGGAAAGGTCATTCAAATCTCTTTCACTCCCTTTCTGTTAGTATGAGACCTTCCATCTGCAGTTTCTTATTATATCACAGCTATTTCCTGATAGCATGGAATATCTCTTCCCCAGTGTGATGGCAACAGTAATGGAGATATAACACAGAGAAATGTTGTAAGAGAATGGTCTTTATGCCTTGGTTCTAGCCTAGTGTTTGGATCAGTATTACATACAGGGAGGAAATTCTTATGTTGAAGGGGCATTTTCTCCCCCAAATTAAATATTTAGTATAAATTTAATACTAATAATAATTTAGAGAAATTTAATAATTTAGAGAATTTAGAGAAAAACCTTAACATTTTTCAATTAAATTCTTTCTGAAAAGCAGACTTTTGGGGCTCAAGTATTATCAAGCCATTAAATGTAAAGATAGCTTAAACAACATCTTCAGAAACCACAATGGCAAGTTTCACATTTGTAATTGTAATGGCAATTGTTTAGTCAGACACCATAAAGAATAATATATAAACCCCAGAAAGGACCTCCAAATCAACAACAACAAAATAGAACAATCTAACAAAAAACTGCTGTTTGAGAGTTGTTGAGTATGAGATCACTCTACTAGTTTTTTTTATTGAGTTTTCCCACAATTAATCTGTTTTCTGGAACAAAAAAAAAAAATGTGATTTGAGAAAAAAGCATATATATTCTATGGAATATAGACAAAAGCCAGTATGTGTGTCTGTGTGTGTTTCTCTCTGTGTGTGTCTGTGTGCATTGACTGAAGAACAATAGAAGGTTAGAGACTATCCGAAAACCAGATTAGAACACTTTGTTTACAGCAAATTAAAATAAAGTAATAAATATGCAAACCAGGCTATTATTATGTAAATTGCACAGTCAGTATTCTGTTTGGTGTAGAACCATTTCAACACTTCAAGTTTAAAATTACAGTTGTCTGTGTATCATAGATTTTAAGAAGAATTTTTTAACGGCATACAAAATATTGGGGAATTATTATTTATTGATCACATTCCATCCTTCAACCATGGTACCAACACAATCAGTCATAATCCAAGTGGTTTTACTTGAGAAATGAGTGCAAAATTTTATTTCCTTAACTTCATTCATCATGGAAAACATCCTATTAAGTGAATCTGTGCAAAAAGACAAATTTTGTCACTATCTTTCCAGTAAATGCCCCCCTCAGTCAAGTCCTTCACATACTTTTTTTCAAACTTCCACGTGAATGAGAAATAGAAACACATATAATAGAGCAGGTATTTTTACAGGCTCTTTTTATTTTATTGAAATCCAGCTTACCTAAGCACAGTCTCTCTTCAAACATTTTCATAGAAAATTTAGCATGTCTTCATAACTCCATTGAGAGAAGCTCATCTAAGCATTGTCACTACATTTTTTGCATGGAAGAATCCAGCTTATTCTAGGGTATTGAAGGACAGCCTTGGTTTGCTGTGATAGCTATAAATGACATTCAAGTAAAGTAGCAATATTTGTATTTTTCACCTTGAGAACTATACAGTCCCCTTTTGGATGTAATGGACCTTCCACATTAAATTGTTACACAGGTGGAGCTGGCCTTTCTTCTTTTTAGTGATGTCCCAGGCAAACCCTATAAGCAAATTTCATGTTGCTAATCACTTATGGAGATCAGCAGATCAGAGCCTGCTGTCCTCTTAATGACAGTTACTGTGCCAATTAGTAACACAAAACAGGAACACAAAGTGAAGGTTGTCGCCTTGTACCCAAAAGCAATGCTTAGAAGAGTCCCTACAGGAAATTAAATGGTACATGCACAAATTTTCTGATTCTACACAAACAAGCAGAAGACCACTTTTCTTTCCAAATTAACTTTTTTTAACATACTCTTGTCTAGGAATGATAAAAAGTGCTCATCTTTCTCCTTTTTCATTATGGATAGTATAAACAAAAGTACTGACACATCAAGATGTGACGGTCTTAAGATGGGAAATGGAATATTTCCCAGTTCTGTAATTTGTATGGTAAAGTGTCCTGACAGGAAAATAAATGTAATAAAAGAGAGAGGAGAAATAAAATACTGCATATTGCACTCTGTATACTAGAAATCCCTACAAAATGTCCTGATAGGCAGCACACAGCCTATGGGCTCACACTGAAGAATCTGATGGTGCAGTTGGTGGCATCTGACACCGTATTAAATTGGATTAAAAATAAGGAGGACTGCAGCAATACAAGCCATTCATACTTCTCATTCATGTTTTGGGAACCTTTACTTTCATTCTTCCCTTTTCCTAGCTTTCATGTGGTGACACTATCAGAAAAGACAGTGTGTTCATAATAGAGGTATTCTACTTTAAAGTGATCACAATCAGTGAAAAATATGGATAGATGTAGGTAACATTTGAGGTAACACAAATTATATTCTGTCAATTAATTCAACAAAAATTCAATTCAATTCAATTCAATTCAGTTAATTCAACAAAAGCTGTCAGTGTACACTTGTAGGGCTGAAGGGGACCTACAGGAAAGCTGTCAAGGGAGTTTTTAGGATTTCAGGTAGTGCTGGGACTACAAGGAATGGATTCAGAAGAGGGTAAATTTAGATTAGATGTTAGAAGTTCTTCATGGTGAGGGTGGTGAGACACTGGAACACATTGCCCAGAGAGGTGTTTCCAACTCTATTGTACTCCCTTGAGTATCCCAGTCACTTTTTAGGCTTTAGGGAGGACATAAAAGTGTCCTATGCATGCAAGTTCAGACTCCCTACACTGCAAAGATAATTCACTGTGCAGCAGACTCAAGCTTCACAGATATAAAGAGGAAAATCTAGTGAGTGTACTTGTGTACTATAAAGTTTGGATTGTTGTCTGGGTTGCTCATGCATTCTGAAATATGCTCCTAGACACCCAGATTTTTGCCTGTTTATTAACCATGTGAATTTTCCACACAATGGAGCAAGAAGGAAAACTGTAGTAGTTTTAAATAAGATAACTTATAAGTATAAGCATGCTAATTGATACAAGTTAATAAGCATAAGCATGCTAATAAATATAATACTACACTAACTGTCTTCATTCCATTTCAATAAAGGTTTGGCTTTGAAATTATATCTACAAACACAAAGCATTAATTATCACTAGTGTGAAACAACTTCATTTTTAATTAGTCCAAGCATAAAATTATATGTGCATATGTACTGTTAGGTGCGATGATATCCTGTCTACAGTGAAAGATATTGAGAAATCTGAGACACCTCTGAGAAACAGCACACGCAGAGTTACTTGGTAAGAACCAAGAAAAAAGGAACCTTATTGGAAATAATATGCCTAAATTTAGCTTCTGTTGTCACTCAAAACATGTCTGAGTTAAAATGAAACTTAAATTCCTTTAAAGCTGCTGTTTCTGCCACACAGGTAAGGTAAAAAAGAGAACTTTTCAAAAGGAAGGACACTATGACATATAATCATCAGTTATAGCTCTGCTTAAAGGGCTGGAAATGTAAGAAAATGGTAGGTCAGGAAGAAATGTTGAGACATTTCAGGTGTTGGACTTTGTAATTTATTAAGCACCTTAAAATCAATATGAGACTTCAAAGGTGCCTATGATAAGACTACAGGTCACATGAGCAGAGTATGAAAAAAAATCAGCTTCATCTGCCAGAAAAATGTGGACAGTACTCATTGGAATAGATTGTAAATGCTAATATACTATAGCTAACTTAGAGATGCAAACTATTTTAACTTCATTAAGGTATGTGGCTTCCAAAATTATAAATATTAGAATTCATTACCTAGGACAAGAGACTGCAGTGTGAAGATCAAAAGGTTGTATAAAACAGACTTGGCTGTCATTGACTTACACTAAGAAATGATGGCACACTGATGAGAAATCCATCTTAAGGGTAGAATCTAAGTATTAAAAATACAGAAGACACACAGAAGCTCTTTGGGATGTGCCAAAGCTTAAACTGTATTAGATAGGTATAGCTACTCCAGATAAAGTCAAATGTGTCAGAGAAGACTATGAGTGTGCCAGCAAGCTCTACTGTGAATTGAGTTATGTAAATTTCCAGTGTTGAATACTGCCAAAGGAGACAATAAAAGCTAAATGCTGTTATTAATTTGGAAAAATACCAGCAAATTCCTAAAATCAAACTGCTTCTTTTTCTTTTCTCTTGAAGTAATGGAATCTTGGATATGAGGGGATAACACTAAAAAAAACCCAAACAAACAAACAAAAAAACCCCAAACCAAACCAAAAAAAAAGCCAACTTTACTGTGAGGACATTGACCTTTCAACACCAACACAAATACACCACATGCTCCACTGCCTGTCATTGGCCATAGTTTCCTTTATTGTTGCTTTCCCTTTCAGTTTTCATTTTAATGTAAGAAGAGAAATACTGAGGCAGACATATTTAAGACATAGTTGACCTCTTTGCATTACAGGCAGCACATCACAGAGCCACACAGTCAATTTTATCATTTAGGGTGGGCAGCATAAGACTAAAAGTTGATAGAATCATGGAATAGTTTGGGTTGGAACATATCTTCAAATGCCATCAAGTCCAGCTCCTAAATTTAATTATAAAGATTTCCTCTAAATTCCTTCTAGGAGTGATTCTAAAAAGTGTTTTACCTCATCACTGAGTGAACTCCTGATAATACATTCACTATCAGAATTGTAACCATGCCATTCTGTTCCTTGACTGTAAGGGGAGTTAATAACCAGATGCACACATATGAATCTAGGTGTGGTGAATCCTGTGTGCACTCTACAGCCTTTACTGCATCAGTGCACAATGCACAATATTAAGACAAGCAGCCGAGCTCTTGAAAACTAGATCATTAGCATTGCAGTAGAGTATGGAAAGAAGGACATCCTCAAAATGAGAACAAAAAAGCCTGGGTGCTGTCAGCTGCTACTGACACAAAGACACAAGAAATGGCAGCTCCCTGGCAGTAACTAGATAGAGTGCCTCAAGACCTAGAAGAATTTTAGTAAGGGGAAGAAAGAAAGAAAGGTGTGGCTTCCCTTATTACCAGACATCTCCCTATGGCTCCAGATATTGAAGAATCATTGCATTAACATGGTTCTGCCCAGACTAAGATACCCTGCTTCCTATCATGACTAACAGCAGTTTTAACTTGTATGAAAGGGATACCAGGGCACACAGTGATTCGATCTTTTCACACTGAGCTCTCTCAATAATATGCAACCCCACATCACTGTGGCAAATGTTTTTCAGATGAGATTATGACTCATTCTGAAGGAACAAAAGTAACCCATCAAAGTCTCACTGCTGGCAGGCACATGTTTCAGAGTCCTTCATGTACAAAATTGTCTCACCACTTGCATCCATCCAGACCTGTTATTACTATTTTACATTTAATAGGATTTCTATAACCAGGTAAAACACCTCATTGTCTGAAGTAGTCTGAAATAATACATAGGTATTAGTTAATATTCTCTAAGATTTCAAGACGTGTCCCAGATTTCAAGAGCTTTCACCTCATCATTTAAAGTAAAGATTTTAAAGTGTTTTGTAATTATTAATTATTTAAGCCTCACAGCACTTTTGTGACCAAGTAAATTAACATTATCAAGGCAATTTCCATTGCCGTCACACACTTTTAGAGCTGTGATGAAAAGCTGATCAGTTGTCCAGGTTTTAGAAGCCCCATCTGAAAGAATTGGAGATACATTTGTATAGAAAGCCAGAAAGTACAGAAATTGACCCAGAAGGCAGCTTAATTGTTTTCTATTAACATTCAAAATGAATGACTTTATACATGTTTCTTCCTTGAAAAAGAACAAGCCACATTTGTAGAGAAAGGTTCTTTCATGAAAAGGTATTTTTCAGTTTAGATGGAAACTCGGAACAAGAAAGCAACTGCAAAAAGGAGATCTATACCTCATCTTCTTTCTTTGTAGGGAAGAGGAGCAGAGATTCAAAGGTGGATACTGGAGTGGACTGAAAATAATGACCTCAAATTTCCCACCTTTTCTGCCTCTACTTCCAATTTTAACATGGATGGGGGTAGGTTTTAAACACAGTATGTGATAGAGATGGCATGTATAACTAAATCAACCATAACACGTAAGAGGAAAGGCATAAACATTAGCCAAGAACTTTTGCTTGCTTAGTATGCTCCTTACTGACCCAACTGTGTGCTGTATTTATACCTTTTTTACTTTTTCCTGTGACAGAAGAATAAATTGATAAAGACAATGGTTAACCCTCCATTAAAAAAATCTATTTAAAAATATTCAACCACAAATTTTGCTGTGGTCCTCACTAGTGATATAGTCAGAGGAAAGTATATTCTGCTTGCAATTAAAGGTAGGAAACAGGACTAGGCTTTAGCCCTTGAGAAGTCACAAGGAATATTTCATAGATAAAAGACAAGGTGAGGGTATAGATGGCTGATAAATTATCAGCCCAATTACCATCATGCAGTATTAATTTTCCATGGCTTCAGTACTAATGAGCTAATCAAAGATACCACACATTATCTATTTTTTCTCAGACAAGTTGTTAAAATACAAAATGTAACAAGAGTCTGTAGCTGAATAACAATCCAAACTACTGAAGGCACTTTTGCAGACATCACTTCTACATTCTCTTTAACCAAGACAAATACTTGTGTCTTGTGAACTTTCATTTAGAAATATTTCAGCAGCAAGAACTTTCAATTCTAATTCTCAGATCCAAAGTTGTTTTTTGGTATTTTGTTTTTGGTTTTTTGTGGTGGTGGGTTTTTAATTTGTTTGTTTGTGGGTTTTGTTTTGTTTAGGAGATCTAATTATCAAGAAAAGCAAGTTAAAATTGAGTATAGAGAAATACAGAATTTGTTCATCAGTTCTAGTATTTATTGTTATTCTTCACGAATCACAAGAACATAGTGGGTTTATTTTACAAGCAAACTGCAAACTTTCATGAGATGTTATTATCTCCTGTTTACTTAACTGAAACATTTTTAGAACCACTAACTGTACAGTGAAAAGACTGCCTGTAATAGAGTGTAATGACAAATGACAAATATACTGTTATTCGGTATCAACAATAAATAATTAAACAGTGGATGAACCTGATAGAAGACCTTTAAGTTGTACCTTTGAGTAGTAAACTCTTTGAGTATATTTAATATTGATTTTCCTTCCATCCACTGTAAAGATATTTATGAAACACCCTGCATTTAAATAGAAAAATAATTGCTCAATATTGACAAGCTCACATAACGAAAAATGTTATTACTGACACATAAACAATACACTCAGTGTTCCAGGTCAGGTTGGATCTGGCTTTGAGCAACCTGATCTAGTGAAAAACTTTCCTGCCCATGACAAGGGATTGGTCCCTTCTGACTCAAACCATTATATGATCCTATTGGCTGTACTCTTGACTCCTCTATGTAAAATAAGATTATTCCCTGTGGCTTCAAAAGAAGCAACACAGAGCTGAAAAATGCATCTGCTTAATTGAAGACATAATTTTTAATAATATATGTATCTTCAAATATATGTGAACAAATCTATATTTAGCAGTATTTCTGTGTTCTACTTCAGGAAGACAAAGCAAACATCAAGTATTTGAATTATGGACTATGGTTATCAGCTATAACAGTAAATCCAGAAAGGAACATGCAGAGAGATAGGAAAGTGAAAACATGTAAAAACATGTTATAACTTGGTGTGGTACTGTGACTATAATTGAGTTGTATAAGTTTGAATTACTGGGCTTTGATTGGTGTATTATTCACTAAGTCTAATTTTAATACTTAAGACAGGCCACCTGAACAGAAGAAAAATACTAAGAATTAGGTCATTTTGCATGCTGAAGACCAAACTGAAATTCATTACAGGGTAGAGAACAAACTAAAAGTTGTGGATGGAAGAAAAATTTCTCCAGGAACAAAGAGGAGTTTCTATTATCAGACTGATGGAAATCTGAATGCTACATACTATTTCAGAAATTGAGGCTGGACAGAAGGCTAAACAGGGAGGATTTTTGAAGTAATTAAAACCTAAAATCTTTATGAAAAGTAGTCACAGAAATATTCGGAACTATTCTTTATCATTGTGAAGAAAACAGTTCTAATGTAATCAGAATATCATCCTCTTTATTGGATGGCTCATGAATTCACAGATCAGAACAAGGACTGAGTCAGGCTTCAGTTTTAGTGTTTTAAGAAAGACGGACATTTTTAAACATATCTTTATAAAAGCCTTTAACATATTAAAATTTCCATCTTGCTAAATAGATTCTGAGTGGTACTTTTTTTGAATAGAATAAAAATGTCATAATGCAGTGGTCTTCACAGTTCTAATCAGACAACAGTCTTCAAAGTTTTGAATACCAAAGCAATCAGACAATGGCTTTCAAAGCTTTAATCAGAATAAAACTTCATTCTTGATCAGTGCTTCAAGTTGAAATGAATGAGTATTGTAACTGTTAAACGCAAGGCATAGTCACATAGATACCAATATTAATTTGGCCAGTATCATGTCCATGGAATTTTTTTAACTAGTAATGGTGAAGAAAGGGGATGGCTATCTGTAATCAAGTGAGGAAAAGGTGGCCCACTTTGGGCTGGAAAGTGAAGCATACTGAGGCATACGAACAAGACAGGTCTTGTAATCAACAGAGCTAAAGGGAGCCCCATGCTGATATTAGGAAAGCCAAATCTATTTGGTGAGAGATATGAAAGGCAACAAGGGCTTGTATGGGTATATTAGTGGCAAAAGGAATATAAGGGAAAATGTGGTTCTACTGCTAATTGAGATGAGGACTTGATAACAAAGACCATGAAGAAGGCCACAATACTCAATGAATTCTCTACTATGGTCTTTACTTGTAAAGTTTGCCTTCAGTAATGCCTGGTCCCCAAGGCGAGTGGGAAACTGTGAAGCAAGGAAGACTTCTCCTCAGTAGAGGTGGATCAGATTGACGAACATTCAAACAAACCAGGCATACACAACACCCATTTCCCATCCTTCTGAGTTTCTTGGAGAAGATAAAGAAGTCAGGAGTGAAGATGAGTCCAGGAAGAAAGGAGGGGTGGGGGGAAGATGCTTTTATATTTGTTCCTACTTCTCATTATCCTACTGTGATTTGATTAGTAATAAATTAAACTATTTCTACAAGTCTGTTTTGCCTGTGATAGTAATTGTTGATGGATTTCTCTATCCTTGTAAGAACCTGCATTTTTTTCTTCTCATTTCCTTCCCCTGCTTTACTGAGGAGGTAGAATGACAGAGTGGCTTGTTTGGCACATGGCAGACAACCAAGTCAAACCACCATAGCAAGTGGCAAAGGAAATGGAGCAGATTCTTCTCAGTAGTATCCAGTGCAACAAAAGGCAATGGACATACTCTTAAATACAAGAAAATCTGCTAAAGCATGAGAAAAGTTCTATTTATTGTGAGTCTGAACACAGAAACATATTGCACAGAGAGGCTGTGGAGTCTCCATCCTTGGAGATATTCAAAACAAAACTGAACATGACCTGAACCAGCCTGCTTTAGTTAACTCCATTTTATAGGAGGGAATTGGTCTCTATAGGTTCCTTCCAGCCTCGGCTGTTCTGTGATTCTATGAAATGTTAAGTTTTCTGAAGACAAGTGTAAGTAAGGTTTGTGCTTCATAGGAATCACATTGGCTCCCTGCAGAAAGGCAAATTTCACTCCTCAGTGTGCAGCTATGCATATGAGCCTGAAGCTTGAGAATAGAATTTTAAGATCTTTTAAACAGCTGAGGGCTAGAAAAGGCAAAATAAGTGGCCATTCTTCTATACCTGAGAATGGTGTATCATAAACATTTTTATAGTGACATAACAGTGTACATTTACTTTCCTGCACTGCAGAAAATGCAGCTCAAATCTTGTATCAAAGTGCCTTGTGCTGCATTAAATTTAACAGCTCTTATTAAGTTCAAGATCATGTCTTGGCCTGATTTATTAATTTTTAAATTTAAAAAAACATATTTTCTTAACCCTGAGAAAACTGTTATAAAGCACAAAATATTTCTAAAGGTAAATATGGTGTAAATTAAACTCTGACTCGTATGTACAAAGGAGGAAACATTAATGCCTTAAAATAACCAAAACATATGGTAATGACTGACATGAACAGCAAACTGTAGAATAACAATAAGACTGTAGAATAAATGCCCACAACCAGCTGATATCTCTAGAGCACTCTTAAATGTCTGATCACAATGAATTATGAATATTTCCTGGTTTTGTTCTTTTCCCTGTGGAAAACTGATCACTGACCTGCCTAGCACACACTGGATGCACTTGCCCAAGGACAATCTAATCACAGAAAATACAGAGGCAGCATGTGTTAAATCCCAACCCTAATCAAGGCTAAAGGGGAAAGGCCACAATTTCTACCATATTTGAAAAATTTAAAGCACTTATCAGCCCTCTGCAGCAGAAGACCCTGATGGCTCTGCATTTCAAAGAGAATAATCATGTAGGTTTCAGCTCTCCTGGTTTAGGCTGTGATCATTTTTAAATGTGGAAGTAAAAGGCTATAAACATAAGAGTGCATATTAGAAGCAAATCACATTAAGAAAACTGCTCAGGATGTACTCTGGGGTAAAGACTTGTAGCCTGTACTCATTTAATGCACAAAGTAGCATAACAAATACAGGCATTGAAGATCAAGCTATGGTTCCCTATGATGAGATAGTTGTTACAAGTAGATAGATAAACATCTGAGAAAATAAACACTAATCAAATGCTGAGAAGGCTTTTACCAACAGCCAAAATGCCTGAGACATTGCCATGTGTGTCCTATGAAAGACTTTCAGTTTTCCCCTTTAAAAAGTAGTTGTAGATAATTCTGATCGCAGAAAAAACAGCTTTCAAATGCCTTCTCCTCTCCCAGTTCCTACCTGGTATGGGACCACAGTGATCTTTCTGGGAATCAGAAGTCACCTGAAGCCACAAAATCCTTTCAGAATTTATCTAGAACTGGTAATTCAAGTGGCAGGGTAGCTGTGAGCTCCAGCTGTAGGAGGTTTCTGCCAGCAATTGTCAGCACAGGTAAAATTTTCTCCAAAATCTTTGCAGCCTCTTTCCTGTGGTCTGCATTCCACCTGCAGCATTTGAGAGGACAAATGGTAATTTCTGCCAGGGCACATAAATTACGTAGCTGGAGGCATATTCTCTCCAATATGCATGAACCTGCTTTAAAAGAGGGGCAGCTACTAAGTTTATTAATTCAGGGAGGAGTTTTTGATATCAAAATGAATACAGTTGAACAGGATTATAATAGAAACTGTTCTTCAATTTAAATTCAATCTGTTCTTCAATTTAAAATAAAAATATATACGTGTATAAACACCTTGGATAGTACAGAGTAACAAAAAGATACTCTCTTCATCTATAGCTTAAAGGCTTAAAGGTATCTCAGGGAAAGAGAAGACCTGTTTAAGCTGTATTAGTTCATGAAAGAATGGAATTCAGCTGGCCATGACAGTACCCAGTCATGAGTACTCAGTCATTTCTTTCATGGAGAAAGAAAATTTTCTAACAATTTGAGCAGAAATGTTCTTAAAGAGGAACAAAAACAGTTCAGGAAAAATTAAAATCCCAGCTATAGTACTTCTAAAATGGCACTGATGGCAACTTATAAAAGCAATTCAGTGCCATGATGCCTAAGGTTACACATTAGTTAGTAACCCTGTAGCACCTAGGAGTAGGAGCAGATATGTGGAGCAGTGGAGTTGATGCTGAGTATTTAACACGCACAATATATGCATTTTGGTAGGGGTGTTTTTGATTATGTCTAATCTAGTCCCAAGCCCTGAAGGTCCACTAGCCTTTGCACAAAATGTATTCTTGGCACATATTTTCAGCCTAATCTGAAATTAATCCAGTTTGTGTTCTCTGCTTCTTTTCCATGTTGAAAACCAAATGTGAGAATGGACAATAGAGATATTTACATTTATTTGTTAAAACCCAAAACTCTTCTATAGCACTGAAGATGTCTTAGAATATGTTTTCTCATGTAACAGGGAGAATATAAGGATCAGTCTATTAACACGTTTGTCAGAAAGAATAGAATATGCACCAGATCTTGTGGTGTTTCGAAGTTGAAATAAATTTAGTGGAAAGTGATGGATATCAGGTTCTTTCCCCCCTTGATGTTTCATAATGGCAGTTTTTATTCTTGTTTGTTAGAGGTTCAATCTTAAAATAAACATATGTAAAAATACAACTTCCCTCATTTGAATCTACTTTTATAACACAGATGTATTTCTAGACATGAGTTAGGGATAAGAGGATGCTGCAGGAAATGAATTCATGGTGGATTTTCGGCTTTTTTAATGCATTTTTCTTTAAAAAAAAGTAATCTAACTCTTCACAAAATGACTATCTAAGAAAAATATAGTTTTACATCTAAGTATTCCTTCTCCATTTGGACTGCACTTTGTGCTATAGTAGGTAATGCAAAAGTAATACATGAAATGATAGGTATTTTCAAAAGGAACTATTAATGCCTTTCATTTATAAAATATAAAAATAGTCTATTTCAACATTTTCAGTGGTCCCTTTTCCCCTTCTTCCCCCTGTCTTCAGAAGCAATACTGAAAAAATCAAGATCAATTTTATAAAGAATTTTGATCTTGACAGAGTTGCACTGTTCTGTGGAAAAAGGCCTGGGAAAAGGCCTGACTCAATTTTTGCCTAAACTGTTCTAGTTAGTGTTGACCTTGCATCAGCTAAAAATTGTAAACCATTTCTGATGAATTTTTAGAAAAAGCATAACAGATTTAATCTGCAGATTAAAGAAGATTCCTAACCCACAGCAAATCTTTCATAAATTTAGCCACCTTATATCTATAATCAATTTAAGTTATTATAATGTTAAAAGGTAAAAAGTCAGTTTAACAATGCAATTATTATAATCCTAACAAGGACAAAGCAAAATTTAATCAAAATACAAAAATGTCATGTATGAGTACATACTAACAGATACTTATAGATAGGTCTGGCCAAACTGCTAGGGGATTTAAAGATTTTATTTGAATCATTAAGGTGACACAATTCTGCATCTGTGATATGTATTATTAGCTAAATTTACTTCTGTTACTTTTCAGATAAAATCTGAAGTTTGAATAACATTTGAAATTTGATGTGGGGAAAATGGAAGAGAAAGCAAGGGGTTGATAACCCTTCCAAGAAGACAAACCAACAGAATACTTTGAAAGGTATCCTTTGTAAGTTCATTGCAAGCTTAATTTCTGTACCAAAACAAATCATATCATACAACAAAGACTTATATATGAACTCCTCTGCAAAGATATCTACATCAAAATACAAAAGCCATAATTGGTTTTCTTTCCTGAACTGAAGTGGCATTCAGTATCCCTTTGTGATACATCATGTTGGTTCTATAACACAGCCTCTGTACCTGCCTGTAGCTTCTGCCTCACCATGATAGAACTCTACTGATAGCCCAAGACTGGGAGATTCACAAATTAATTATGCATTAGTGCTTAAAAAAATGTTCTTATTCTTATTTCCATTTGATTTGATAATTATTTAATTGTATGCTGGTTTACTTATTATACTTACATTTCTTATTACTTACTATAGTTTTACAGTTGATATAAAGTAGAGAATTCTCACAACTGGGCCCTGTCTCATCATCTAGTAGAAAAAGCATGTAAACAAAATACACCTACTTAAAGTGATTTTATAATTTCAGTAGTGGCTAAGTGCTGACATTAACATTAAGGCCCCCAACTGACCTCCTTTGTTCCTTACAGGATATCTAAAACATATTAACTCCTCTTCAAAAGCCACATGCAGGGGGACAGAAAGGCAAAAAAGTAAGTCTATGCATTTGTAACCTGAGTTTTGTAATTCAGCTGATACAGAGGATTGGTTAAACTGCTTTTTCATGTGTGCTGTTCTGCTTTTCACAACAGTTAAAGTCAACATGGCAACCAGAACTCTATCTATAAGAATATTAACATTGTTAAATGCTGATGCATTTTTTTTCATGTTAACATCTAAAAACCTGTACATTTTATTAATTTTTACCTTGCAGAAGCCAGTAGTCCGGCCTAGCCTCTGACTCTTAGTTTCTTTTTTGACAGAAAGGGAGAGGAGGTTGACACAAAAGAGCATGGACCCACACCACTTTAACCCTCTTCAGTATTTTCATCACCTAGGAGAAATCTACCTATGGAGTAATGCATCTGTACCATGTAGAGGCTTGTGGAGTAGATTCTGTTCTCCTGTGATATTTCCGTGTATAGGTTTCTGATTCACTACTCTAGGGCTCAGTATGTGAAAAAATGTATGCTGCTATTGCCTAGATGGAACATTTGAAATAGTTTTATTTTTCCCACTTGTCAGTTTCCAAAAGCACAGAGTTACAGGCTAACACATGGATACAGTAGAGCCAGTGTTGAAACACTCTTTTGGAAACAGTTCTTTCCAGAAATAAACCTAGGCACACTTTGAACTTCAGAAATGTTCCTTTTGTGTTATTCAATCTTCTTTTCCCATCTGCTACTTAAAAGCTTAAAAGGGCAAGAATATTGTAGGCATACCACTAGACTTGCATAGGCTAGCACCAGTCCCATGAGACAAGCCTTCCAAAAAATCTGTCTTTATTGCACTTTGAATTCACTAAGGGGTAAGAGCAATCATCTTTCTGCCTCTGCCTGAGATGTTAGCAAATGCATTGGCAATGATCACAGCTAATCAGCAATGTTCACTTTCATAGGTTTGCATGCCAGGCACTGCACACCTATTTCATATTCTAAGCTGTACAGATGTATAACATATAGGCTTTGTCTTGCTGATTTTGTACTCTGTTGTTCTGCTAGCCTGCAGCTTTATTTTAACTGCTTCATAATTTATTAATACCATTTTTCTCTAATCCTCCTTCAGCACAGTCAGCAGGGTAGCCTTCGTTCAAGCAGAAGTCACAGTAGTCCAGGATTTCTGTTAAACTCTGTACCTACAAAAAAATAAGCTTTTAAAAATTCAACGTAGAATTAGATTTAGACTTGGGAGCTTGGGGCTCATTATTCAACACTTATCAAGGCAGAAGTATGATTTTAAACCAAAATGAACTCTGGGAATATAATAATTACCTTACTTCTGGTACGACTGTGGAAAGCTATTACGTATCAGCCCATTGTACTTCTTTGTTACACCACTCTACGCTTACTCAAAATCATGTACTTTTTTGTGCAGAGAAAAACTCTTAAGCAGATGCATTGGAAAAGAACAGATGTGTTCACAGAGCAAATTTTCTATGCTCCATTTTTCACTATGTATGTTTGTTTGTTTATGGAAGTTTGAGGCATAATTCATGCAACGGATGGTAAAGGACCTGACTATCCATACAAATCATATTTGTTCAGACATTGACTGGAAAAGACAATTAATTTGAAGGAATTTTCTTGATCTGTTTCTGTGCCTAAAATTTCTATAACTTTCTTCAAAAACTAATAAGTTTTACACCATCCAGTCACCTTTATGGGGTAAAACTTGAAGCACACTGCTGCACCAAAAATGATTTATTGAATTATTTTTTAAAATATGCAAGAGAAGAAAATAAGTAAAATATAAAGCTTCTGAGTGAAACTTCTAAACATTAGCTTTTTTAGAAACTGTTTTGCCAGAGTCTGTAATAATTTTCTTTATTTTAATGTTTATGTTATGTCTTTTGTAGAGAAAGTGTGCAACAAGAATATCTGTCAGGAAGTCCGAAGAAATCCTTCCACTCTACCATTTATTGAGAAATTCTGTCTTCTGCATTCATCTTAGAATATCATTAGTTAAAAAGATTAAGTTTAGTTTAATATCCCTTATGGTTTCCTGCAGTCATATAGTAATTCATTACCCTCTGGAATGTTTTGTGATTGATGCTTTAAGGCACAATAGGCTGGATTAATCAAAGAGATAACAAGTAGATATTCACCTCTTGAATATTAATGAATAACTGGAACTCGTATTCATTGACATTCAAAACCAGACAAAAGAACTAGCAGGAAATCTGTAGTAAAGGAAAACTGGCACCAAGTTTCTGCTCTTAAATTAAAACTAACAAGAAATATCTCTAGATAACAGCAGAGCTAAATATTCATGATGTGCACTTTATTTAATAACAATATCAGCAATATATTAAAATAGCAATTATCAATAAAATTATGTACTTTTTTCATATTTTAGTAACTAAAAACATAATCTATGCTACAGTGTCCAATTTGCAACTGATAAGCATTGCCTCACTATAATGTTTCCTACAACTTCTGCAGTGGCAGAGAGACCGGGACAGTTTTATCTCTTTTTCAGGTAACATCTTAGAAATTACTCAAAAGGTCTCTTAAGTTGGCCAAACAAGGAAACAGATAAATACAATATACACAATGTAAATACAATATCCAAATTCCTAATATGGACATGCATATTTTGAAACCACAAGAAGATCACAGTGTATCTTTAGGAATTTCCTTACACTGTTATTACTGATGTCAGCCTGGCCTCTTAAATGTTAGCATTTTCTTGCAGCTTTAGAACTTGGCTGGATGAGGCCCCAGTTTTCTTGATGCTTAATATAATTAGCTGAGATGTTGGAACCTCGTGCTTCATTGAACTATTGTGGAACTCCAGTTAAAGTGGTACCTCACAAATTATTAAAGGTAGGTAAATATAGTGTAAAACACTTTGAAGCAAGCCCCCCATGACAGAAAGACAATACCACACAACAGGAAGAGAGTGAATTAACACTGGAATTTAGGTTACTATCCTTCAAGAATTGAAGAAAAAGACTATTAAAGCTGGAGTATATAGGAGACATGAATTCCAGGTGAAGATAAATGAAGAAATAGTCCATTCTCCCTGGAGAGAGCAGGAGACAGACATGCAGACAAGTTCCAGGGAACATCCATGAGCACTGAAAGTCATTTGTCAATTTTAGGATGACCTTTATAAAAATTTTCCCAGAGTATGAACATAGTCTTGGGCCATAACTTACACCTTACTCTCCTTTTCCATAAATACTTGGATATTACAAATGCCAGGTAAAGTGCATCTAAAATTATTTTTTTCTTTTTACTTTCTTTTAGCCTAATTAATATTAAAATAGGTAGTTAGTATAGAAGATTGATGTGAGAAAAATGCAATATACAAATCTACTAATCTGATGATTTGGGCATGTGGAAAAAAATGGGATTATATCTTCCCTGCATAGCCAGGCAGGTTAGGGTTTTGAAAATATGCTTTTGGAATGTAAACTGTGAATACTATCATCAGGCTGTTAGTCATTCCTGTTCTAGATATTTCATACTGGGATATTTTGACCAAGTCTACACAGAGGACTACAAACAAAAATTGCTCAGACACAGTGTGTCAGGACTGCTATGAACCCAGGTCACAGAACATTCAGTTCTGATTGCATCATAGCAGCAACTACTCTATATCTCCCATTTTGACACTGTCATTTTCTGTGACAATAACCCCTTTTCTCAAGAACCCCTTTTCTTCTGCTCCAAACCATGTAAGAATAAGTGGACCTGACTCTGGGAAGCAGTTTCTGTAGCACAACAAAGAGTCCACAAGTTAGGTTTTGCAACAAGTGCAGTGAGGTAAGTTCTCCACAGTTGTTTTTGTGTTTAGTTGTTTTATATCTATCAATAAATTGACTATCAGAAATGCTGACTATACAAAAATCCAAGTGTAAGCAGGTTAAAAGTGGAAACAGGAGATTGTCAGCTCTTCTCTAAACCAGCAACTGTAATTCATACATCTCAAATATGTAACTGACTATGTGAAACATTAAACACCTTGCATCCAAAATTCTAGTCCACAGAAAGGAGTGGTCAATGAAAAACAAACACATGAAAAAAGGATATTTTTGCATGGTGACAGAAAATTAGCTACATGACACTTATTAAAATATTACTGAAATATTTTGCAAGCTTGGTAATGATATATGGCTATTAAAACTAATCATTAAAAAAAATATGTTTTGACGTAATCAATTTGCACATTGCACGCTTTTACATTTGTCTAATCTAACAAGCAAACAGCACCAGAAACCGTAGGTTTTATAGTAATAAAATATTTTCATTAATAAAAAGTCAGATGCAGAAATGCACTCATCTACTCAAAATGAAGTTATTTTCAGTTCATTGTCTAGTTTTGCTTAAGAGTGTCATCCTAGCATTAGGAAATGAGCTTCAAAAAACCTTTCATAAAAATGAGTGCCATTCACCAATCACTTCATAGTCCCTTTTCTGAAGTTTTAATGTAGTATTAATGTGTTAATATAGTTAACACAGTTCTGTTTAAGTTGTCTGTTTGTTGATTTGCACTCCATAAAAACCTTTACAAATATTTCATGCTGGCCCTATTGGCATTTCCTATTATTTTTTAATTTCAAAAAGCCTAGAAATAATCACATCAGCTAATTAAAACTATTTCTACAATGAAGTTTGAAAAGATGTAGGAAAAATATAACTTAAAATATGTTGGTTTTTTTTTTCCTTTGAGATTTCCTTGAACCTCTTGGAATAAACAGAATTTAGCTTGTATTTTCATCTGTCATTTTCAAAGGCAAAAGGAAGAAATGTGATTTGAAATTTGCATTATTAGTATTCCAAAAAGGCTACAAAGTCAGTAGGATTAGGATCTAAGAAAAAAAAAAAGCTATTAGTGTGGGGATTCATCACTGAATTATGAATGTTATTTGGGGTTAAAAATACAAGTAGGATCATAGAAAACTAGAATCACAGAATATTTTGGGTAGGAAGGAAAATTTGAAGGTCATCTATTCCAACAGCCCTGCAATGAGCAGCTACATCCTAGATTGCCAGAGTATCCAACCTGACCTTGCTTTCTTACAGGGATGGGGCAACTCTCTGAGCACCTCTCTGAGCAAACTGTAAAAAGATTTCCTAATGGTGAGCCTAAATTTGCCCTCTTTTAGTTTAAAACCATCATCCCTTGGCCCTACTAAAACATATGTCCCAATCCTTCCTATGGATCACCTTTAAGTATTGAAAGGCTTTAAGTATTGAAGGCTCCTTGGAGCCTTCTCTTCTCCAGGATGAATAACCTCAACTCTCTCAGTCTGTCTTCATAGAAGAGGTGCTCCAGCCCTTTGATCAGCTTTATGGCCTTCCTCTGGACTCACTTCAACAGTTCCATGACCTTCTTGTGTTGGTTCCTCTTGGGGTCCAGACTGGGACACGGTACTCCGGGTGTGGTCTCATGAGAGCAGAGTGGAGGGAGAGAAGCACCTCCCTTGACCTGCTGGCCATGCTTCTTTTCATACGGTTGTCCTTCTGGGCTGCAAGCACACATTGCTGGCTCATATTGAGCTTCTCATCAACCATCACCCCTAAGTCCATCTCCTCAGGGCTACCAATACAGGACAGTTACCCACCTCTGCTCAGTGTTTTATGCAGCCTTCATTTCAAACTGTGTGAGATGAAAAATGGTTTTGCAGATGAGATAGGGAAAGAAATGCTTCACGTTTTCAACTACGTTTCAGAGAATGAATAGCCCAGAACTGTTAGGAGTCACACAGTTTTCATTGATTATAACTGTTGATGTTTCAGTGTTAGGATTGGGTTTTTGGGGGGTTTTGCTTGGAATCTTTATCTATCCTAGGTTTAGCAACTGCTTCATTTTAGCTCTGATGAGTCAGTTTTCAATTTGTTACCTTAATTTAGACTTAGGAAATTGCGGGTCTGTGTTTCTTTTTGATTGTGACCAGTGCTGTTCACTAAGATTGCTGCCTAGATTTAGCATCGTTTAAAAAAACCAAAAACTTAAAGAGCAAGCATTTGTGTCACGGCTGCGTTAGTTTCTGAAAAAGTAATTATTGCTCTAAAGTATGCAAATTTTTTGCATGTTTTCATGGTCTATCTGCAGAAAAGAAGAAAATGCTAAATATTTATTTTTACTGCTTCACTCCTAGTTGGTAAAGCTTAAGTGTGCCTATATTTCAAACTAGATAGTTATCCAGTTTATAGACATTGAAATGAATTACACTTCAAATAAAAGTGAAGAACGATCTTAGGTGGTTGTAAATGAGAAATCAAAACACACAACTAATGTTTGGTATGAAATAACAGATTATATTGACGCACAGTATTTAACATTCCTATTATTTATAATAATGGTATTCATTAATGAAAAGCAATAATGGTTGGATTTATTTTTCTTCCTTTGCAATGGAACAACTTTTCCTATCTCTCTTGCTCCTTTTAGGTACTGAAATGTAAGATAGTCCATATAAAAGCTGAGGTGTTCCAACCCATGGCACCTTCCAACCCAAATGACTCTATGATTCTGTCATCCACAAACACAGTATTTTAAAACAAAGTGCCTTTGAACCTTCCATTAGGCATTGTGGCTGTTGAGGACAGGGTCATCAGTCACTACTAAAAATGACAGTGTGTGTAGCCACAATGCAGTTCCTCAGAAAATTGGATTTTTTTTCCTCTTTTCACTTCTGGACAGCATCACTGAGTCATGTTTAGGAAAACATGGCAGGATTTAGTGCCAAGAGCTTTGTGGAACTTCAGCATCCATTTGGGTGCAGGACCACAGCATTACTCAGCTTTTCCCTGGTAATAACAGCAAAGAGAATCTTCTCCCAGAGCGACACTAATGAACAGAAAAGACTTTTCTCTGCATAAAATAATCAGACTTGTACCATGGCCTAATAGGTTGTGAATGGTTGCCTGTGGTTGTGATCACAGATAAGAATTATTAAAGCAAAGGAAACATGTAGTCTTACAATAAGAAAATCTCTCATCTTCAAGGTAGCCTGACCGCAACTCGTCTGCCCAGTTATAGTTGGAAATCAAAGCAGTTCTCACTGCCAGCTCTGTGCCTTAGTTCTCATACAGTGAATAAGATCATGGTACCTATATAGAGGAAGAAAGGACTTTGTATCATTTTTTCTCCCCCTCCTTTTTGTTTTTGTTTGCAGAAACAAACAAAGAAGAACAAAAAAAAAACAACAGAAGACACAAAGACATTTTGAACACAAATAAATCCCATGTCATTAGATTGGGGTAGATAGATATTAAATTCTAATGTATTTTTCTTTATTTTGTACTTCAGTTTAAAGACTTTAGAATTAATAGACTTGCAGAAATTATTTTTTTCTCATTGTGTTAGAACAGCAACACCAAAATAATTTTGTGTGAGCAAGAATATAAAACATAAATTTTCTTTTCATGTTGACAGTATGATAAGATGCCGTGGTTTAAAGCTCATATTAAAAATCATATGCATTTTCTTCCCAGTGGAGCATGATACATAACTGTGCTACCTCTGAGTATGATAAGAATGTATTAAGTTTTAAGTTCTCTAGAAAATCCTTTTTTCTAGTTATTTAGAAATTATTTTTATTAAAAAAATGGGCTGGAATTTTCATAGGTAACTGTAGGAGGTCAAAACTGAAAAGCTGTATTATGTTTTGAAGCCATTTGTTTCAAATAACATATTTTAACTTCTAATAGTTTTAAACTTTTTACTGTTAACCATTCAAAATAATATAAGAAATATTGAATGAAACCGCTGGTTTGAATTTGAAAAATTTGTTTTGAAACCTGAAATGGTATTTTTCTACTGTCTTGTGCAAAAATGTTTTCCAAAAAGACATTATTTACAAAATATTTATGTTGATGAAATACTATCTTTGTAGCAGGGAAATGCTCCACCTTTTGTGAAACTATAGTTTCAGCAGTAATGCAGTAGAGGTAGGACTGAGTCAGATGGCTGTTCTTGTGCTGTCTGTGGAAAAAAAAAACTGCTTGAGATAGAAATGGAATTAAAATGTGAGAAGACTGTAGAGATATATTTCAGTTTCTCATTCTTCCTTGTGCTGAATACGTATAACTCCTCTTCACATTTTAAAATTGAGAAAACAAATAAGTTTTCATCAGTCACAGAAAGTATGGAGAAGCCCTAAAATTTTAGGCAGTATGCTAACGATGAACAAAAGCAAAATATGTAAAATGTTAGAAAGTTATATTTACCTTTGCACATATGAGATATTTTCATACGAGACCGCCTACTTATAACCATTAAATTCTTCATCCAGCTTGCTGACACAACAGGAACAATGGGATTTTTATACTTTGACTTCTTCCAGTTTAATGAAAAGGAATTGCAAGATGGATGTGTCACACTCCACGAGGCAGGTGCAGCACTGTCCCATCTCACAAAGTGAGCACAGCTCCCCAGATGTGGGGGCCAAGCAAAATATCACGTCCCATGGAGTGGGCACACTTCTACGTCCCACAGAGTGGGCACAGGTAGGGTTCCCCAGAGTGGGGGTCAACCCAGGGAGATTCAGACTGGACCTCCTTGCTTTCTAAGCTCCCTCAGAGAGGAGCCTGGGTGCAACTGGGCCCAATCCTTCTTCTCCTCTAATCAATGTCTTTCAACAACCCATTCGGAGAGATTAAGTTCAGGAATTCTCTGTGCGGTGCTCTGGAGTAAGTAAGGAGATAACAGAGCCCAGAAGGCTATCAAATGAGTCCTCCACCTGAGCACAGTGTCCACTTTGTCAGGGTGGCTGTTTTGAGACAAATATTCTTGTCAGGATTCTACAGGCTGCATCCCTGAAGTCATTCTTCAGCAGGGGTAAGGCTGAAATAGCCAGCACCTTTAATGAGGAAAAATAAAAGGGCATCACTACTTTATTTATCTCATTATTGATTCTCAAAATGGACTTAAATGAGAGAGAGATAAAAAAAGGAGAGCAAGAGACATGCATTTCATTTCTGAGTGGTTATCATGTGGAAACAGGAAGAAAAATTGAGTCGGTCTGTGAGTGTGAATTACCAGCTGGCATTGATACTGGCACAGCAGTCATGCTGACTGCAGACAGGCACTGCCAGGAATTCAATTGCTTTAGTTGTACCCTGCCTGATCTCACTTAAAATAATTTCAGATATTCTACTAAAAAAAATAAAGTTAAGCTGCAAGATCTGCTGTTCCAAGTTGCATTCCAAGGGCGTCTCCTTAAATAGCACCAACTTTGGGGCAAATTCTGTGTAAACCCCATGCCCCAAACAGGTAAAACTGCCCCAGCCAGGCAAATCTACCCCAAACACACACAGGCCTAATCTACTGTGTTTTACTGAGAGAGGGAACTTTCTCCAGCATTGCTCAAGTGACAATGGTCATTCCCTCTTTGCCTGTTCCTTCATGAACTATTTAGAACAAATTTACTGACCCCTAAATTTTAGACCAAAATCATAGTAATTTCATTGCATTTCTGCAGCATACACATAGGGCTGGTTTTCAGGAGAAGTTGCAAAGACACTGATTCCCATGTTTATTGGTCACTTGCATTTCTACCCTATGGCATCATAGAATCACAGAATCAGTCTGGTTGGAAAACACCTTTGGGATTATCAAGTCCAAGATTTACCCTCGTGCACTGCTGAGTCCACCACTAAACCATGTCCCTAAGCACCATATCTGTTTTAAGAAAAAATATTTTCCTGAGGAAAAGAGTTATTTTTATCTGAATTTCTCCTGCCACCAAAAAAAGAACTTTAAATCTCAGTAAGCCATAATGAAAATAGCCTAGCACTCAGAATATCAGAGAAATTATATATCTTGTTTTCCTAATAAGCAAGCAAAAATATTAACTTTTGTCCCTTCTTTTTAGAGAGAAATGAACTTTTGCTCCAACCTCTGCCCTTTCCAGTCATAAACATGGATGTTTCCCAAATATACCCATATGATGTTTAACTTCAAATCTCCTCCTTTCACATTCATCACTTGAAAGAACAAGTGGCCATATAGCAGCATAAAAATTCCTTCCATAGGGCAAACATATCATCCTCATTCCTTTGCCCATGGTCATTCCTCCTGGAGCTTAGTTTCTTCTGATAAACCACCACCAGTAAAATTGAAGTCATGTTTTATGGGCACTCCAATTAAACTTCTAGTATTTGAAGACCTGCCTGTATAAACTTTTTTGAGTTTTGATTTTGCCAAATGAATTCTTAAGTATGCTCATACCTCAGTGATGTATTTCACTGCATCTTTACAAGATTCCACTTATTTCTGGATGGAGGTTTTGAATTGATCATTAGTCATCACATGAATCAACAGCAATTGAAAAATCTTATCCTTCAAGAAAAATTGTGTCTTCCTGGGAAAAAAATTGACATGTCAGTGACTTCTCCAAGTCACACAATAAATGTGAGGAGGAAGAAAAACAGTAATTTTGAACAATATGTCAAATTTTTCCCCTTTGTCCCTCTGTTTTTCTTCTTTATTTGCACTCCCTTTGTCAATGTAAGATAAGCTCTTGCCATTTCCCATTGCTATTTCTGCCTCAGTCTTATTTTGCACAGCCTCAGATTATTTCTACACTTCATTAACAAAAAGACTGTAGGAACTTATTTGATGAGCAGTTTGGATTCAGTGTTATTTTCTTGTCGGTCCACTCTATGTACCTCATACCTTTCTTTAATAGGGTTTTTATTTTCTCTGCTATGGAGATCTTCTCCACATAATTTTTCTTCTCTAACATAATTTCTTAAAGAAACTTGAGATCTCCTACTCCTTTGTGTCTCTTTTGAAATCAAGAATTTCAGTTCAAGAATGTAATTAAGTGATTAACCGTAAGAGGGTGCTTGTTGAATTGTTATCCTGGCAATATATGTAAAGGATCACAAACCAAGAAAATATATATGAGTGTTTTTTTGGAGTTAATAAATTTTAAGAATGCTCATATCCCAGATTTGGCTCAAGTAAATATGTTGACTGGAAAAGGCTATTTCAGTCTCTTCCACTGATTTAGTTCTCCTCATACAAATTGCTTTTGTTTATCAGTGGTGCAGCTGAAAATGGACCCTTTGGAAATAATGATTTATGGAATCACTGTGACTTTCAGGAAATCAGCAAATATTCATGACAGGTGAAAAATTAATATGTCATTCCTTAAGGGTAGTTGTTGGTGCTATGGAGATACAGATAAAATTCTGCACTTATAAGAATAAATATGCTGCTTTTATGCCAACAGAGACATATCCATTTACTTCAAGACTGATTTTTGGACCACTGTGTATGGATGCTGCCCCAAATATTCCTGCAGATTTATGAATTCTGCCACCAGTACTTTTTTAATTTAAAAAAGTGAAAGGACTTGAGACATTCATTTATTGAACTGCACATTTTTCATATTCTCTCATCAAGAAATATGACAAGAAACTTGTTATCCTTGAGAAGTTGCCGTTTAGTGAGAATACTGTCAGGATTTTACTATTTGGATCCTTAAACTTCCTGACATTTATTTTATTTTGAAGTGTAACACTATATAAAGTTCTAGATTTTTGAAAGGAAAATGGTCTTGATGATAAGTATATTTCAGATGCAAACAAGGGGTCAATTATTAAACAACTATAAAAGATCATCACAGCTACTAAGAACTCAAGTCTTACGCTGGATTCTATGTAAAGTATCTTTCTTTACTGTGAAGTACCTAAGAGCTATTTTCATTTCTATGATAATCACATCCAATTTCTAAATTATATGAGCTCAAATAATTCAGTTCCATATACTCTCCAGTTTTCTAATTGTTTGAAAAAACAACATTCATTATATCAAGGATGTACAAGTACACTGTACAGAGTAATGACTGCTTCTTCAGATCAGCGAATGCTGTTCAAAAACTCAAAACTCAAGCCACTTCTGCTTAGAAAAGAAATCTTCTGGATGTTTACATGCTCAGTTTTGTTAGTGTCTCCTATGGAAATACACTGACATGTTCTAGTACTTTTATCTCAAATTCTGGATGTCAATCAATCAGATTTTCAACTTCAACAAAGTGGAAAAATGTCACCAGGACTTCATTCTGTTAAAGAACAAAACTGTAGGGAGTGACATATCAGAGAAAAAGATATGGGATAAGTTATAAGAGGCGTAGATATACCAAGAAGGGAAGGGAAAGAAAAAAAAAAAAAAAAAAGCAGAGAAAAGAAAGACAAGAAAGAATGTGCAGAAGAATGAAATTGAATAAAGGAGAGACAGGTGTATATCAGGTCCAGATTAGTAAACTGGTCATGTCAGTGTACAGAAAAAAGGAAAACAAAGTGTCATGGTTTGAGCCTGGCCTATAACAAAGGAGCATTCAGTTGCTCATCCCCCTCCCGCATTTTGGGATGGCGAGGAGAAAATTTACCTAAAACCTTGAGTGTCAAGACAAAAACTACAAGGGTTCCACTGACCAATTACGGTCACAGGCAAAACGACTCAACTAGGAGAAAAAACAATTTGCCATAAATCAAATCGAAACAAGGCAAAGAGAAAACTCATACCAGAGCTTAAATACATTTTCCCCAAGCCCAAATTGCTTTGTTCTCAATATCTATTTCTCCTTGCCCAAAACAACACAGAGGAACAGGGGTTTACAGTCCAGATGTGACAGATAGTTTTCTGCTGCTCCTTCCTCCTCAGGGAGAAGGATTCCTCACAGTCTTCTCCTACTCCAACATGGGGTCCCTCCCACAGGAGAAAGTCCTTCACGAACCCCTCCAGCACGAGTCCTTCCCACAAAGCACAGTTCCTCAGGACCAAACTGCTCACGTATGGGTGGCCCACAGAGCCATGGGCTACCTTGGGAATAGTCCCCTCCAAGGCTGCAGGTCCACAAGATCTGCTCCAATGGCATCATTCGACAACAACTGCTCTGCCGTGATCCTTCAGGGCCTTCTCCACAGTGCTTCTCCTTGGGTGCAGGGGACAGGCTGCCATCTCACCACAGGATTGAAGAGAAAAATCTCTGTTCAGGCACCTTCTCCCTCTCCTTCCCTACTGACCCTGATCTCTCAGCTGTTGCTCTCTTTTCAGGTGTTGCTCTCTCTTCCCATGTGTTGCTTACTCTCACATTCCCTTCTCTTTCCCCACCCCCCTCTTCTGCTCTTCTTAATCACCAGGTATTTCCACTTCTTGAATCTCCTAATCACAAAGGCTCACAATCATTGTTCGCTGATGGCCTGAGGTGGGTGGGACATTTTGGAGAGAAGTTCAGAAGCTGCTTACAGGAGACACACTTGGGGGGCCCCTTCCCTGCTATCAGAAACCGCACCGCATCAACCCAGAACGCTAGAGCTGTGTTAGAGTAACTCAAACAAAACTTATGTGTGGTATTAAATTATGGCATTTTCATGTATGTTTTACACAGATTTAAGGCAAAAGTCAAAACAGAGTAACACTGCATAAACGAAAAATGTTTTAAACCTCTAAGCTTAAAAATTGTCCATATTTGCAAGTGATGATGTGAGTGACTCCTGGGAATTTTAATTCTGGGTCTTAGTGTCTCATACTACAGACCAAACTGTATTTCCCACAATGTACTGTTGCTTTATTATGTTTAAAATTCTGAGGTACTACATAGTTAGTGAGAAGTGGTGGTAGCATGTCTACGAAACATAATTTTTCTCAAAAATTCTGCAGCAGCAAAGTAAAGGGATAGATATAGCAGCAACTGCTTTCAGTTTGAAATTTAGTACTTTGACCCAGGTTAAAGTCAAAGTTTTATTTTCAATTTTCTTTATCTAGAATTTCTTCAAAAACATTAAACCTACTAATGGTACATGTATAATAGGAGATGATTCCTTAGGCCAGTAAGAATTCATAGGAAAGTGAAAGAAAATTCACATATTATGTGTGAGTTTTGGAAAATTGTCATAGAATGGACACTTGAATTGTAAAAAATCACTAAAAATTATTTTTTTAGGAATATTTACTACATGGCTGGTAAATATTTTGAAAAACCCTTTCTTGAACTGCAAAAATTGGAAAAGTTTTTTTAATAGCTCTTGGTAACCAGTATGTTCTTTTCATCTATCATATTTACTTGTGGACATGAGCTCAACACAAGCCATCAACGTGTTCTTGCAGTCCAGAAAGGCAACTGTATCTGGGGTGGCATCAAAAGAAGGGTGGCCAGCAGGTCAAGGGAGGTGATTCAGACATAACCCCTATGCCTGGTGTGTTGTACTGGGAAAGTTCTTCTCAAGTCCAGGTTTTTAGTAAGATTTAAGAAAAGAGTGCCTAAATCCTTACATTCTCATCTCACTTTGAGATCTACCACAGGCAGTAAAAACTTCTAAAAGGGTTTTTATGTATGATAAAAGCATACCTCACATCCAGTTTAAAGTAATTACAATTTAATACTGGATATGTTTTCAGTGAAGTGTTTGTCAGGAGGAGCAAACCATTAACAGAACTGTCTTTACAAATTTAAATTCTATTTAAAAGACTGCAGGTTGCTGATGGAAGTCAAAAGAAAAAGAGCTTAACTCACACGTTCAGATGATTATAGCATGTTTGTTGAATTTCTTGACCAGGTGCTATGCTTATGTTTTCACCAGTCAGCTTTCTTCAGCCAAAGCACCTGTGTAGGAAATGAAATAAATACAGAACATCAGTAACATATAAAAGGCAAGCTTTTATTTCATTGGAGTTTAACATGAATAGAAAATAATTTAAATTTAAAAGCACCTTACAACTCTGCACATTTTTTTAGACACCACAATAAACTTCCTTCATCCCACAGCCCTCCATACACATTTAGGTAATAATGTGTCCAGGTTTCTTCTGAACAGGTGGTAATAAATATAGCACCAAATTTTAGAAGCAGTGAACACACTGATGATGTTTAGGGTAGGAAAAAAACATTCCTTGAAAAAGAAGACCCAGGTTTCTGAGGCAAGATTGTACTAAATGTTCCTCCTTCAAGGCAGCATGGCCATTTTGCCTCATGCAGTGTAAATGAAGAGAAGGGACATGTTGGTAAATCCAGAATTTATGGACATGTTGACATGTGGAGTTCCCCTCCTTCTCTGTCAATGATATGCTGTGTACCACTATGGAAAGTCTGGTTTAAGGATTTTTGCCTGTTTCCCCCTTCTAAATCTGTTCAGAGCCATGGTGACAGCCTGGACTACAATGCACTGTACAGACACTTAGAATCATAGAATTGTATTAGTTGGAAAAATACCTTTAAGATCATCAGGTCCAACCATTAACCTCTCATTTCCAAGCTCATCACTAAACCATGTCTGTAAGCACCAGACCTACATGTCTTCTTAGTACCTTCTGGGATGGCGACTCAACCATTTCCCTGGGCATACTGTTTCAGTGCTTGACAAATCTTTCAGTGAAGAAATATTTCCTGATAACCCACCTAAACCTCCCCTGACACAAAATGAGACCATTTCCTCTGGTCTCTTCGCTCGTCACTTGGGAAATGAGACTGATATCCACCTCGCTACAACATCCTTTCAGCTCTTTCTTTATCTTCCTTTTCTCCAGACACTTGGGATGTTTCCAACCATTCTCCAGGACTCCCATTAATTAGCAGGGGAAGAAGAACACCAACACTCTCCTCTCCTCCTAAATAACAGTCTCTATGCTGCTTGTTCCCTTGTATAAACAAAACCTACTTAATGTGGAGGTATACCCATAGCCATCGAAAGCAGAGGAATTTAGGGTGCTCAAAGTCTGATAAAGCACCATGTGAAACTTTTGCAGTATTTTCTAAAGATCAAAAGAAAGAAGGCACTGCATTAGGTGCAAATGGAAAGGTTTCAGTGCAGGAGAAGTCTATGACCTGATGCCAGGCACTGCTGGTTCAACCAGAGATGACACTGTTGCAAAGCATCTGCCACACTCCAAAACTGATGCAGACCAGGAAGACTGTG
This sequence comes from Phaethornis superciliosus, assembly GCA_023637945.1. Lineage (NCBI taxonomy): Eukaryota > Metazoa > Chordata > Aves > Apodiformes > Trochilidae > Phaethornis > Phaethornis superciliosus. Next base: position 71,902,152 of record JAJQWJ010000003.1, on the reverse strand, counting down.
GCACCTCTGTTCAGAGAGCCATGAGCCCCTGCAAAAGGAGCTTGTGACTTAGGCTGAGAATGAGTAAGGGAGTGAAAGGTGTCTCCAGAGATGCTTCCTTTTTTATTTGTGATTTTTGTGTGTTGTTTCTTTTCTCTCAATACACAAACCAGTAACAAAACTTGGTGCTAAATGGCAATAGATTAAAATCAGCAAAGGTTCACAAAATCAAGACTGGTTTTTTTTTTCCTGAGAGTCACACAGAGCAGAATGAGCTTCACCTATTGAGGTAATGTGGGCTATTCCTTGAACACAGAGAGGAGTCAGACTCCTTCCCTTCATAATCAGTAGAGGTGTTTATTAAGAGGACAGAAAGTCCAACATATTAGAAGTGGTTGTTCCTCTACTAACTGTATAAGAGATTCTAGATCAAATGCAGAGTCTGCTTTCCTAAAGTGAGATGTTATCTGAGGTCACTGCACCACTTAAGGAAAGTACCAATTCAGGCATAATCTCCGTTTGATTTTTTCACTACTAATAGTGGTTTTGTTGGTTTTTTTGGTAGTCCTCAGTTAGATCCAGAAACACAAGGTTTTTTAAAAGTTGTGTCATAGTTCACAACATCAAAGCTGAATATAAAAGGTTATTGACTTAGACACTTTGTAAAACAAGAAAATTATTTATGATAAAGTATTCCAGACAAAGTTTATCCAAAAATATTTCACATTAAAAATTATCATAATGTTTATGCAGTCAAAGAGCTGGAGTTATAAATTACCCATTAATCTAGCCGTTCCTAAAGATAACATGGGAATTAAGGCCATTTTGTAATGCCCCCATTCTGTCTGGTTTTGACACGGTTAAATTAATAGCATGCAGTGAACAGCTGGTGTAAACACCAACTATTCTTCTTACTAAACAATGCAAAGCAAAGAAGAAATTTCTCAGATTGTTTTCAAAATCATAATCATCCAGCTCATGTTGGCAAATGAGGAAGCAAACAGAACCCAATAACATTCAAATAAGCATGTTTCCAAGGTGCAAATGTCAAATATTTCCTTACCAAGGATACTTTAGCCAGCAAATTCATATGTCAATTTGCATAGGCTTTGACTAGAACGTAAGGGAAGGACATCCAACAGCCCTCTACACAATTTTTGGCCATTAGATGAACAATTCAGAAACATATTAATTTTGATACGTCATTTAGTGTACCATCATTCAGTTTTTGACACTGTCAACATATAAGCACCCTTAAAAGGTAACATCATTAATTGTGCAAATACAATTATCAATGGACTTTAAAATTACAAAAATACAGCATTTTACCAAGGTTCTGGAGGGGCAGGATCCATTTATTTAGAGTCATTGCTATGTAGTACACATAAACAAGATCAGACCTCAGGTGGGGTCTCTGGGTATTGAATGAATGTAACTATTAGTATTAATTCAAGAAAATTCTTAAGCATACATAAATTACAATTACTACAATTTTAATTTAATAAATTATAATGAGTTTTACCATTGCCTTTGCCAGGAAAAGAAATGAAAATTCATAACAAGGTAGACAGGGATTGGACTTAATGATCTTTTGAGGTCCCTTCCAACCCCTAACACTCTGTGATTCTGTGATATGCATGTTGTTTCTGGGCCACAGGTAGTTTTTCAAAGATTTTTTTGTGGATCACTGTGTACCTTTATGGTTTAACTGTTCAAGTAAAAGCTTAAAAGGTGACACAGTTCTGCAGGAAAACTTATAGACTCGTTATGATCTTGTCAACAGTAAGTGGTCCTACTATTTTAGCATATGTAAAATGTCTCCAGATGTCAGGTGGAGTTCATTTCTCCTTCACTGTAATAACACTGAGACTGTGTAAAAAGATGAAAGATAAACTTTTTATATAGTAATTATGAATGTTTGAAATAACAGGCTGTAACAGTTCTCTTTGGAATTCAACCTTCATACCTAAATGTAACTCATATTTAAGCCAAAGTGTACAATTCTGTTTGGATTTCATAGTTATACTTGTGTATTTCACACTGTGTACTATATACACTGTGTATTTCAACACTGATGTGCAGGCAAACTAGAGGCAGAGAGAAATATGTGAATATGTGAATAGAAGAGTCATTAATGTTTAGAGTTTATGTTATACTCAGAAAAAAAACCCAAAACAACAACAACAACAACAACAAAAAACAAACAGCGAAAACACTTCACCCTTGCTAATGAATTCAACAAGCAAGAAATATTCCTTATATGAGGACAGAATCAATGACCCTGCTCTGGCAATGGGGTTGGACTAGGTGATCTTTTGAGGTCCCTTCCAACCCTTAATTTTCTGCGATTTCTCTGATTTAGTGACATAAGTTAGTTATTAAAACAGTAAAGATGTAAAAGTATTTATATTATGTATTGGGCTGAGAATAAGTAACTTGCATATGGATTTTGTGTTCGTTCCTAAATCTATCTAAAAAACATGACTACAAGAGGAATGAAAGGCATAACACTCAAGATATGATATGTACACATATTATGCATATTTAGTTGTAATTTTTTCATTTCTTCACAATTACAGCTTTTAAGTCTTGTGCAGTATACTGCATTAATAAAGTATTCACAGAGTTCTCAGAAATGGTAGTATTAGGAAGTAAAGCACAAGGCAAAAGGTAGTTTTAAGTCAAAAATTTTAAAAATGCAGATGAAGAGATATTTGCCTTCTCAATCTGTGCTGGTGGGTTTTGGTTATTACCATTTTCTTGAAACATCACTAAAGGAAAACAGTAAAAATGGTTTTGCAGTTGAAAATAGCTAAGAAGTTGACAAAAGCTAAGAATTTAGAAGGCTAATTCTAGATGAGCTGAACCCAGCATCAGACACATAAATGTCAGACAGGGAACAACTGTCTATACTGCAACATGAATGGGGTTAATTAGGGTTACAGCAAATGGCAACTTGATCATTAGCAAGCAAAATATTGTGGTAACAACATCATCTGTAACACCTGACAGTAATCTTCAACACATGTAAGTCCTGTGATAGAAAGCTGGACAAGTTTGCATAGAATTTAATGGAAAGAGGTTAAACAGCTGGAAAGACATCAGGATGTAGCAACAAGAATAATCTTGACAATTTTTTCTGTTAGGAAAGACTGAAAGAGTGCTGTTTAATTTACAGAGATAAAGACTGAAGGAATATGTGATTATGGGAGAGAGAGAGAGAGAGAGAGGGAGATTCACTTTAGATGCCATAAAAAATTTGTAAGAACTACGATGGTAAAATACTAGTACATATAGCCCAGAGAGCTTGTAAAGTCAGTAGAAAGATTTCACAACAGTTATATAGACAACTGTATGATATGGTTGATCTTCCCTAAAGTGGATAACCTCCTGAAGACCTTTTAAGTCCAGTTTCTATATGGAACTTTAACACTGTTTCTCAAGATGTGTTCTTGGCAATTTTTTTCTCTCAGGGAAAAGAGTGTAAAAAAAGGTAATATTCCTAAACCGTAAATTACTTAGATTACCTGATTTCTGTCTGACCTTCTACCTGCCTCTGTCCTAGTAAATTATATCATTTAGGCACAAAATTTTCAGTCTCTGAGGACAAACGATGTGTGTGACCAGCAAGTATTCATACAGTTAAATTCTCTGACTTACCCAAACAAGGTCTCTGCACACAGAGAGGCCACTGGCCTGCAAGAACCTCCAACCATGTGCTTCTGGAGAAAGAAAGCTCTAGCCAGTATGTGTCAGCACTGTCAGGATCATGCCAACAATGAGTGCATAGAAGAGGAAAGTGTTCATGCAGCAACATGGCGCTGGCTTGCAAACTTGAAAACCTAAGTCCATTTAGTTTAAAACTTGAAACGTGGCAAATGTTCCAAATTACTGGACATGCCCTCCTATGAGGAGAAAATCTCAAATGCTACAATTAGAACGCCAAGTGCAGAACTACAAAAAGTCCCCACAAATTATATAATGTCTTTGACCATATTAAACTACATGTGATAATGAGAAATATGCTAATCTTCAGAAGCTTAAGTGACTGCAGGAATGCAAAATAATTGTTCAAAGCTATATTTTCTTCCCTCCTCCCCCATCAGCCAGTCTTTCCTAGCTTAGCTGCAGCTTGTAGGGGCTGTATTGACATGTAGAGTTTCTGGTTTTCATTATTCTATTTGTGCATCATGCATGGAACATATGGTGTTACAATAATAAAGGATGCGATGATTCCTGATGTTTCTTTCCATTTATTCAAAGGATCCTGTCTCAATTTTTCCAAAGCTCATACAAACTTTTTAAAAAATTCAAAATATATCTAACCTCAATGCTATAACACTTTACAGTGAATGCCATAGCTTCAGTTTCTTCATGAATTCAAATTATTTATTCAGCTAGGTGTTTACTTCTACATCTATTTTCGTGTTCAAAAAACTTCAAGGTTTTGGTGACTCCATATTTCTGATAATTTGAAAGTAATTTTCTTTACTGTGTAAAAAAGGAAGCACAATTTTTGTGATAATGAACATTTTTAATGTAAAAATTTACATTTACAGTACATACAAATCTGATTAAAAATGGAAATTTAAACCCATATGTTACTGTAACAGTCTAAATCAACTACATCCTACTGGCGATAATAAGAATTTAAGAAATAAGAAACTATCAAACTCCATTTTGGGAAAAGTTTAGGTTTAAGAAACCCTGAAAAGATCTGTTAATGTGGAAACTAGAGTTCTCAAACAGTAGGTTCAGTTTATCAGTCACAGTACTCTTCTTACAATCATAGCTTAAGAGACTTCATCCTATTACATATTTTAAATGGAAGTGTCATTCATTAGTAACTGAAACAGCATACTGACTTGATTTAAAAAAAAAATGTATAAAATTCTGTTCTATGATTCTATTTAATCTATTATCCAATATATGCATGGAGTTCCTTAAACAACTTTTTGAGGAGTCTTATTCTGCACAAAGCAGCTAACAATGTTTATGTAAGAGCAAGTACCAAACTACATGGTTATAGCAGGACCTCAGAACACTCATTAGGAGGACATTTTTGGCCTTTAGAAGCTCCAGAGTCAAACTAACTGAATTCAGATGTCAGCATAATTATGTTGAAAGTAAACTGCTTTCAAGCAGCTGCTGACTGTATTGATGTTACCAGTCCACCTGTAAGAAAATAGATAATAAAATACTTTGCTCCATATATGCAAAAGTTTATGGTAAATTGACTTAGAATTTGTATTATTAAAGGAGTTTGACATAGAAAAAACATAGTATTACACCTATGAAAACAAAGAAAACAAACTCTTCAACTGATTAATAGTTTGATAAACTAAAACAAAAGATTTTACATTCAGTACTGTAAAAGAAAAGGAAAATATTAAATTTACTGGTATCTTTGGAACTTAAAGTTTTACAGTCCTTTTGTATAGGAACAATCTTCCTATTGCTTTTGCTTCTGGTGAATGGTAAAGAAATGGAGAGGTACTGAGGTATCGATAGAAAAAATGTTGATTTTATAGGCATGAAGTAGTAGGGTGATGAGCATGTTTCATTCTTCCAGACAGTTAACATCACACGTTCATTTCTATTTGGCAGATGCTTAGCAAAGTGTAAGAAAGAAAAAAAAAAAAAAAAAACAGCAAAGAAGGTCAGCAGGAAGGTTGCTTAGAAACAGCATTTTGTAGAAATCAACCTTATTGTTTTTTGCTGTTAACTTATTTCTAGGACCACAGTAAAATGTTTGTTTTGTTTTTCAACAGGGAGCTTTAAAGGGAAATATATCGAAGTATAAAAGTTCTTTAAATCAGCTTAATGTTATAATTGGGGATTTGAATGTTGGAAGATAAATGCTCAATATTTCAGAGAAAAAGAATCAGTGAAAGCATGAGAGTATAGCAAATCATAGTCTGTGCAAAAGGAAACAATTTATTGGTTCAAGGAGAGAAGTAAATTAGTGTTCAAATGATTATGTATACAGAATTCCTTGGTGACTGCTTCTTCTTATTGTTAGAAAACCCAAAATAACTCATTTCTACAGAGTAAGTTTTTCATGTAACCTGTGGGAATTTAACCATAAGACTCGATAAGGCTGATGAGAGACTTATAGCTGACCTCTTCACCAGTATGTTAAGGTTATTTACCTCAGAGACAGTTTTTAAAGGTGTTTAGATCTTATCTTCAGAATGTTTAGATTCAAATGTAAAGAGGACAACCTACCATTGGGAAACATTTTCATGTGATAGAGAATGGTGATTTATTAATCCAAGTGTTATTTCTCAGCTGAAGCTTCAATCAAAGGGAACGTTCATCTTAACTTATCTGGATAATAAAGATTTCTTTCTGTATTGCACTTCTAGCTTTAAAAAAATGTTAACAAGTGAATGACCTTTTTCATAAACATATCTTGTGTTCCTTAGATAAAGAACTTCAGAAGACTTGGACTTTCAAAAGAGTCTTCAGCATGTCTGCAGTGATAACAAAACTGTTATGAGAAGTGGTTTTAATGTAAAAAAAATAGAATATTCATACCATAGACACATAATGCCCAGACTGATCTATTTTTCAGTATAAAAACACTTTATCTATAAATGCTTTGTTGCCCTTTAAAACATTTTTAAGACCTTTACCATCAGGAGAGATTATATTTCTGATGCTAAGAAGAAAACCACAAAAGGAATCATTTTCATTTTAGAGAAAACAAAAGTACACCAGGAGCCCTCAAGCCTAGAATAAATAGGATTATATATTTCCAATAATTTTATAGTATTTAAAGCACAGAGACATATAATGAGCAACTTCATAAAGTCCTCATTCTTCAGCAGCATATGCAGCCTTGAAAATAGAGATGTAGTCAGTTTCTGTTGCTGCACATTAAGGTCATCCTTCTTTTCCTCTTTCATTAAAGAGACAGGGAACTATTGGAGAGAGTCCAACGGAGAGCAATGAAAATTATTGGAGCATGTCTCTTATGAGGAAAGGCCAAGAGGGCTGGGACTCTTTAGCCTGGAGAAGAGAAGGATGAGGGAAGACCTTGTTAATGTCTGCAATCTAAATGTCTGTATCTAAAGGCTGGGTGTAAGGAAGATGGAGCCAGACTCTTCTCAATAGTTCCCAGTGACAGAACAAGGGGAAACAGGCACAAGCTGGAACTTAGGAAATTCCATCATTTAAACATAAGAAAAATCTTTTTTACAATGAGGGCGACAAGGCACTGGAATGGGCTGCCCAGGGAGCTCGTGGAGTCCCCTTCTCTGGAGATACTCAAAACCCACCTGGATGCAGTCCTGTGTAGTGTGCTCTAGGTGATCCTGCTTTGGTGGGAGAGTTGGACTAGATGATCTCTAGAGGTCCCTTCCAACTCTGATAATTCTATGATTATGTGAAAGTGACTCTAAGCTTGTCTTCCAGGTACCACATTGTTCAGATAAGAAAGATGAGGGCAAAATGCATTCTATCACAGTTTAGAATTAAGCAGCGAAAAAAAACCAACAAAACCAAAACCAAAACCAAACCAGAACCAAACCAGAACCAAACCAAACCTAACCAAACCATCCAACCAAACAAACAACCAAATAACAAAAAAACAGCAAAAAAAAAGAAAAAAGAAAAAAAACTCCCAAACAAACAAACAAACAAACCCAAACAACCAAAAAACCAAACAACCAAAAAAACCAATCAAAAAATCATGCAAAGACTAAATAATGCAATGGTAAAGCCAACAAGCAAAATACAGATATTTACATCACTCACTGTCCTATCTGTCCCATGACTTTGCTTCTAACTGCACTGAATATTTGTGTTTGCAAAAGCAAGCCTCAGAGCAAGCTACACTTCAGGCTCTTTATGTTCTTCCTAAATGCATCCTGCAACTAACAAGCTTTGTTGGCTTTCTTTACTTTTTTCCAAGTGGGCCCATGTTGATCTCCTTCTGAGAGGCACCTGTAAGTCGGCTTTCTCTCTGAGAACATGTCCGAACACTTTCCAAGCAGACTTGTCAAAATTCATATGTCACACAAAGATAAAGGAAGCTGCAACAGAGGCCTCAGCTTGCACATTTCCCTTCCTTACACCTTACTCTGACAGTTTTTGGCAGTTACATCCAGCTCAGTCTTGTTGGAAGAGACAAGCTGTGCTTTGTTAGTTTCTGTAAGTGAATTTCTCCCTCTGATAGAGAGTTCATGATCCATTCAGGCCTAACCATCCTCTATAGTTATCACTTGATAGCATAAATATAGTTACAAAAGGTAGTATAGGTAAAAAGAAAAAAAAAATTGTTGTTTTTTTCCAGCTTTGAAAGTATAAATCTTGAGAGCGTATTGAGACTAAAAAAGGATTATACCCCTCTGCAGGCATACAGTTTGTGAGGTTTTTTTCCTCTTCTTCCTGTAAAATCCTTGGCAATTCTTTCACACCATCATTATGGTCCATTCATCCCTTCTTCCTCTATTCTCTCTCTTTTGCACAAAAACATACACACGCATAGAACCTGGTTTGAATTAATGCACTGAGGATTGAAAAAGCTAAGCAGGAGAAAGTACATAATACCTGTAACTAAAGGGAACACATAACTTGCCCATTCTACTCAGTAATGGATGTTTACAACAACCCAAGGATGACAATTTTACCAACAATGTAAAATGCTAAAGCTTTATCTTCTGATGTAATACATGTGAATTATAAAATTGCTGAAGTGTTTTCAGCAATGAATTAAGACCTGAGATTCATGTATATAGCCAGCAATATTACAGAGGACTCCTGATTGAATGCAATAAGGTGATAGCATCTGTCTTGTACACATGCAACCATTTATCTTTCACTATATTTGTGCTTTTCTAACTACAAAGCAATGGTCTAAGCAAGAGGCATAATTATTCCTATCATAGGGAAAAGCAGGAAAGATGAGGGGTAGAGTAGGCACAAATCAATACTTTCACAGACAAATAATTGCTGCAGAGGTGCACATTGTATTAATGAAGAGTGAATATTGATTTAGGTAATAGCACTGTTCCAGTAAACTATCATAAGCATGAGTGACCCTGGTTTGTGAATTCTTCCATGAAGGCAGATCCCATTATCTGTATGGATTCCTATTCCTTTATAGAGGGTTTATTCCATGAAAAGTAGTTTAAAGGACTAACAGCAGAACAGTGTTGAATAGTTACAAGGTAAACCTAAGGACATTAAGGAAAATACGTTTTGCTTATTCGTGTAGTTCCTAGGAATTTATACATCCCAATCTATTCAAAGCCCACTCCTGAATCTGAAAAGGTATACAAGTAAGTAAATGGACAATTCAGATATTTTCCTGAGAAATTATTTGGAAGCTGGTTGCTTTTTCTGTTTGCATGTTCATAGTTCATAACTTTGGGTGTAACTTCTATGTTTCAAGACAGACTATATTCTATTTCACACATGATTTGAATTAATGAAAAAATAAATTAGACTAGAAATAGTGAGGTTTAGAGGTTTGTTGAGCATTTGAGACTGAGGAGTAGAAGTACTTGAACATATCTGCTAGTAGGCAGAGAAAAAAAAATAAAGCTGCAGTATTAATATTTTACAAGTATTGGTAAAATACAGTTGCTACTTCATTGTTTTAAAAAGTTAATATCAACCATGAAGCCTTTTAAATAAAGCCTGCTGTATGCAAGTGTCTTACAATATAGATCTCAACACTACATCTCGACTTTACTTTCATAAAGACCTGTTGAACTTCTAATTTTTAAAAATTAGGAAAACAATGAAAAAAAAATCTAATTCCTGCTGCCTGTAGCTAACATAATTTCTTTTTTAAATTATAAGTGCATAGGCATATTTAATGTTCTGTATTTTTAAAAAAATCTTGCTATAGTATCAATCCCACTCTTCTTTGCAGAATTTTCACTTCTAATCAGAGAAGTGTACACCATTGCTTATATGCAAGCAGCCCAGGTGGACTGAAGATTCAGTTTGCCCTAGCTGTCTGTCAATGAAGTGTCTACCAACACTTTTATCCAGTAAAAAAGGATTGGATTCAGCATTCAGATGGAATTATAGGTGCCTAAGGGTAAAACAGGTGTCTAAGCTTTCATTGTACTGAAAGGCAATCTAGTCAATATAATCAATGGTGAGTGATTCAGGAGATCAGCCCCTTGGGCAGAATTGCATTACTTAATTGTAAGCAATGCTATGTCATCTGTCTGAGATGCTTTAAGTTATACAAGACCTAGCAATCAGCAGATAAAACACAGTACGAAAGGGAGACCTGGGCCCCCAGGTCTGGATTAGAAGCAGCGAGGATGCTGAAAGGAATTTATCTTCACTGTCACCAGACAACTCCAGTTAGATAAAGGAATCAATGTCTGATGCACCTTCAGTCTGGATGGATAGATGGCTCTAGGGTACTGTTTATTAAGTCCATACACATCGACTCCATTGATATAATACTTACAACTCCCTCTGGTGAATCTTAAAATCTGTGGAATATACATGGCCTAGTCTTGTGTCCAGCATAGTTACTTGTGGATAGGTAAAAGGCCAGACCCCATTTCAGCAGCCGTCAGCACAGCACTTGCCAGGTTGACTCTGGAACACAAAGAAATTCTCCTGAAGCAATGTTGTCAGCAGAGCCACAGTGCTTTTTTTCTCTCAGGAAGCTATGAATCTCCCTCCATTTTGGTACCGGGTTACCAAAGGGAAACGTGGAGGGAAACTGATGCTCCATTGAAAGCAGGATATATAGGAAGGAAGTCTCACCCTACTTTTGAATCCGTCTAAACCTTGAATCCCTCTGTGATTCATCTGAAAGTGACAAACACTTCCAAAAAATACTCCCAAAACTGAATAAAACTAAGATGTGATTCATACTCTAAAATATGACTGCCTTTCCTCAATGAGTCCAAGGGAGCTTTGGTGGAACTTGGTCCTTATATATTGCATCGGGCTAGGTTAGATAAATTTAACCCTTCTATCTAGAAGACAGTCACAGGTAATACAGAGCAATTATGTTTTCTCCCTGCCACCAAGCCAGCTAGAATTTTACTTCAGGGCTGCCTGTTAGCATGTTTTGATGGAGACTAAGTTTTTGACTGACACCTGTCTATTTTGAGACAGCCTTCTCATCTTACTACTTCAGTGAAACTAAACAGGCTCATACAGAATAGGTTGTCAGTCTCTTGACATAGTATATTTTGCCTATAAGCCTCAAAAAAAAAATTTCTGGTGACTCTTCTTAGAGAATTTCATTTCTACAGCAAATATTTTTTTTCTCATAAAACTGATAATTTTTTAGCTTTTTGTTCTGTTCTGGGAAAAGTCTTCAAATCACACATTCCATTTCTTTTTTTTTTTTTTTTTTTCTTTTTTTTTTTTTTTCCAAATTAAGTCATTTTACTCCTAAGGTTTCTAATACTACATCTACATATATATCTACTTTAATTTATAATATGGAAGTTTCTACAATTATTTTTCAGATGATAGTCTACTAGAGATTACCCAGATGATGGATAGTAGTCCATATATAAATACAGGAAAGTAGGCAATAAACTGTTTATGTAATAATTTAGAGCAGCAAGCAAAAACAACATTGTGGAAGGTATTTTGATGCTGTGAGGTGTTTGAAAGGTTTTCTCTCTCAAAATGTTTTAGTGATAACAGCTACATATAAATATAGCTAAACATTTTTATACATGCCCAAGATATGTCTTGTGTTTGAAGACTTAGAAAGAATGCACTGAAGTCTCAGCTGGTTTTATTTTTCCTTCAGAAGAGATAGTCAGGGCTGAGTCTATTAATCTACTAATACATACCCAAACTCTTTTTTTCCTGTTTCTACTATGGAATTTAATGTATTTGTACCAGCAATAAGTTTTTCTATTTTTGTTGAATAAAATTAGAAAGTGAAGAGGAAAACTGGTGGGATTTTTCTTTAGTTTTGAAATGTTCTGTAATTAACAGCTGAATAAGTGCACATCCCTGATATTTCATTTGTGTGTGTCTGTGTGTATGAGAAATGAATTTATTGTCACGTTTCACTTTCATAATCCTATTATACTCAAGAAAAATATTATCCAACTCACTGATTTTAGAGATACGAGAAATATTTCCATCTAATTTCATGCTATTTAGAAGATATCATTTTATAACGAGCAACTACAGATATGCTATTTCTAATTACTTTTATATGTTTCTTGAAATCTAAGTACAATCATCACAAAAAGAATTGTAATTCCCTAACCAAAATACAGCTTAGTATATAATGACCTTGCTTTGCTGACATTTAGAAGAATATGTGCATTAATGCATGTGACTCTCAAACATTTTAAAGAATTTTATTAAAGAAAAAAGAAAAAGTAAAATGCCAAGTACCCTTAAGAAAAATTAACAGGACCAGGACTTGCTTTGGAAGCAATAAAATAAATACAGAAAGAATTGTCATTTCACATGATGATTTAGTATGACTGTAGGCTGTCAGTGAGATATATTAAAGAAAAAAAATTATTAAACATATCAACATATCAGAGAAAGAACAAATCTTAACAACATTGTACTAACTGAACTAACTAAAAAACCAAAATTTCTGTTACATTTGGAATATTCTGCTCCTCAAGTAACTCCTAAAATTTGTTCTCTCTGCTTTCAAGAACACTATTTAAAAGTCCTGAAAGACCTCTATCAGGAAAAGCAGTGGACTATACAAATAACACTAGGGAGACTCTGAGACTAGAAAAAAAACATAATTTCCTCTATCAAGAATGAGGAATAGAAAGAAGATTCTACAGACATTAAAATGTATTCTCACCCTGTGTATATATCACTTTTGAGCTTCCCATCTACTCCTCACTACAGTACTAAGGATGGGAAATAAAACTATTATAAGAATAGTAATAATGAAACAAAATAGTAAAAGAATAGTAGTAGAAACTACTGGAGAAGCCTTCCTTATATGTATTTTTCATAATCCACTATACTTCTTACCTATAGGCCAGACAGGAATGAGTGCATACTTTACTGAACACTAAATACAGTACACATTCCTGACTTCCGAAAGTTGATAATCTAAAAAAACAAACAAACAAAAAAACTAAAAAAACCCCACATGACAGAAAGGGGAAAGAAGAACAATACACAAGCAGTGCGATGTCTGTAGCCATTAGGTTAGCTTCTTTCTTAATACCAGAGAAAGAATCCATGCTGAGGAAGAAGAAGCAGAGCAACATAAACAGTCAGAAAGATAGAAAAATCTCTTCTATAGCACTTATGGTCCCTGCTTCTGCTGTTTCTGTTCCTCTGTTCCTTCCAGATGATGTTTCTGCCAAACCTGTGTGGGAATGTTTTCTATTAACTACTGTGAAAAGGGAAATGACCCCAAGCCTATCCTTCTCTTCAACTTTAAATGTACCAGAATCAATTTAACTTATTTTTGCTTCTTTTCAGTCTATTTCCTTGTTGCATGAATCATACCTGAATACATGATACTTCATGAATTATGATTAGTACTGTCATTACAAGTAGGATTGAACACTTGCTGCCAGGTGAATTTGAAAGTTCCTCTTATAGGGAGGAGAGATAAAAGAGAGATAAAAAAGAGAAATCCAGAACTACTTACAATTTAGGAAATAGCAGAAACAAGAAAGCCTGATTCTACTGTAATTTTTTATTTAACGTGGCCCTCCTTCAATTTAGCAGAGACTGGTTTCTTATTGCTCAAAAAATGTCCCTGGATCTCAATAGATTTATTTTTGAGGGATTTAATGAATTACAGTTCTGTATTTACTTTATCCTATTTTCATACTTCTCGTGAAAATTGAAAAAAATTATGCCTACTGAATGTCCTTTCTCCCTGTGCCTAGAGACATCTTCATAGAACTCCATTGGCCAAGTGTTGTGGGATTTCCCTTTCCAGAATCTGTGTTGAGCAACTGTTTCCATTAGGCTGCCCTCATTCTTTTCTGCCCTATCTATGCTGCTGTATTACCAGCGAAGGAATTCATATTTGCAGAGTCTCACTTGGGAAAAAAGAATGGATGAAAGTTAATTGTGATCATTCATGCTCAACACATTTTATTTACAAAAATGTAAAGCTGGGTAGTTTAAACTGCCATGGAAATTGTTTATGAAAGACAGTGGTAATTATAGACAGATATGCTGGACTAGTCCAGAAAGGTTTCCCTAATTTTTCCAACAACCATCTTTCAATCACATCTAAAAAATTAAATAAATGACCACAGAGATTGCCAACTTCGCTTAGTCTAGATTAAAATGAAAACTAACAAAAATAATAACTGGAATTTGAATATTCTCTTAAAACTGTTTGCTGGAGACCTTCATTTAAAGCTATACCAGAGGACAACTGGTCCTAAAGAAGCTTTATTATGGTGGCAGCTATGACTGATATCTCTTCAAACCCATTGTGGTATCATTAATAAGCTTAATAATAAGCTTATTATTGTTCAAATCCTTAGAGATGAGCACAAAAATAAAAAATAAAATAAAATAAATTAAAAAAAGCCAAAGAGAGAAAATCATCCATGTAACTTTGCCTAATTACAAGTTCAATGAAACTAATTTCTTTCTTTTATATTCCCTTCTTGATACTTCTTTTTCAACAATTGTCTGGTTTCAACATCCAAGGCACGGTATTTTCCAGCACTGCTGTGAGATTGTGATGAGAGAGGCAGCTGAAAACAATGTCTTTAACAGGCTCTTGCTGAGTTAGATCTTGCCAGCATGGTGAAGAACAGGATGTGAGACTGTAAAGCTGCAGCAGGAAAGCTGTAAGTACCATTCGACACCAGGAAGACAGAAGGATAATTGTCTGCCTTTCCTTTATTCCCACTCTCTATTGTGTAGCTTCATTTTGGTGTCTTTAAGAACCACTTCAACAAAAACAGCAACAGCAAAACATTCAGTCCACTGCTATGTTTTCCCTTTCACAGAAAGGGAAAAAAATGGGTCTGTCTACTGTAACATCTCAGATTGTTGTAATAGACTTCCCTGATAAACAGTATTTTCATGTAAGGAGCCAGACCAGCTAAACGAATGAAATTAGGAAAACTGTTGACAAGACAGGCTTGTTTTACACTGCACTTCAAAACAGAAGTTTTAAATATGGGACAAAACATACTTTGCAAATGGAATAAGTAGATGACTTTGGACCTGCTGACAGGCTCGCTACCAGAGCCTGGGTTACCTACTTAATAACAGTTTTAGCAAGAGAGACATATTAGCAACTTTAACATTCTCTGTCTTTTTATTCTATTGTCAGTAATGTATGAAAGTCCATTTCAGCTAGGATGTGTAGGCTTCATAATTCAAAGATTCATTACTGTCTTTCACTACCTTATCAGAAAGAAAGCTGGGGCTGGAACTCACAAAAATGCTTAAAATTTCTCACCTGGAATTTCCACTGGGATAAACTCACCTCCAGCAACCATTTGAAAAACACAGTTCAGCTTTGTCTGATCTAAAGCTACCTAAGCAGTGTATAAATATTGCTTATTCTTGGCTGCATCCTGAGGAACACTGTCAGTGATTTTGCAGCCTTGCTTTCTTCTTCAAGTCCAAACACCAAGTAATGGGTGTTATCTCTGGAACAGCTACCTTCACATAGTACCATCAGTTTCTTTCAGATAAGCCCCATACAGCTCAAATTTACACTCATCAATTGTCGACTGTTAAGATCTTTGGTCATTAACTTTTGAGATCCTATTGAACAGTTTTTCAGGGGCTGGTACTTACCCTCCAGGCCTGTCAAACTAGAAGCCCATACTGAGGACACAATACTGTGAAACAGTGAAGGTTTCAGCTGTTTAACTTACTGCTTCAAAAGACTCTGTTTGCCACTAGGTATTCTGATTAGGTCAAGTAAGCAAGAAACCAAAGCAAAGTAAACTTAACTTAGTAGTTAGCAAGCACATT
The DNA here is from genome assembly GCA_023637945.1 of Phaethornis superciliosus. Lineage (NCBI taxonomy): Eukaryota > Metazoa > Chordata > Aves > Apodiformes > Trochilidae > Phaethornis > Phaethornis superciliosus. Next base: position 71,886,264 of record JAJQWJ010000003.1, on the reverse strand, counting down.
CAGAGAGCAGGGTAATGGAAACAATGCATATTTAGGTTATGAAGACAAGGCAAAGACAGATGGACAGACAAAGTGAGAAGTAAAAAAACACTTCAGAACAGAAACCTGCCTGAGGGAAAAGTTGCATGAGTGTTTCCAAATAGTTCTGAGCCAATTTTTTCCTGACGTGGGTCCTGTTTCCTCAGACCACAGAGTGAGTTTGCATTTCTCCATGCATTCCTTTTCAAAAGAAAACTGGAGCGAGCAGAATAGTCAGATGTATTTCTTTGAGTCAGACTTTCAAAATTTTTAGTTATCCACCCAGAACAGAGTAAAAAGCAGAGTTGCCCATCTTTGAGTTGAAGTTCATCTTGCTGTAGAGGACATTAACATCTATCATACAGACATACACATTAGGACTGGGTAATACTACTGATTGAGTATTGTAGACCCTTTTGGACCTTTTCTGTAGCTATGAAATTCAGCAGGCTGAATCCTACTAAATTTCTGATTTTTTGTTTAAACAGCAAGAAGGACAGCAATTCCGAGTCCCAAATAAATCTAGAGCCTATCAGTATTTTCTCAGTAGTTTTGGAAATGAGGCTTTTTTGGATGTGTCTCTATAATAAAATAGAATGTGAGGTGCTGTATGGATCTGAACTTCAGACTGCCCACACTGAAGAACTGTTAGGTTCTTACTAATTCTGTCATGCAGTATACCAATCACTTCAAGACAAAACACAGTTTGAATAACAGTTGATTCTGGAAACCCCTCCCAAAAGACAGAACTCTGAACACTGCCTGGCACTATTATCCAGCTCTATCTCAAGAGGCATCATCTCCTTAAATATTCCCCATGCTATCATGGCAAACTCTGACTTATACTTGGTTTATCTCTAGTCTCATTCTGTAAAATTCTACTGTTGTGAGCAGCAAAGCCCTTATATTGTTTCAGGCATTCACAGATGAAAAATAACATATAAAATTAGCTGAATCTTCAGGATATGGGCGATATGATATGGGGCCAGAAGAGAAACAAGATCATACAGTTTTTACTTAGTGTGAGTACAGGTAACTAGCTCCATGGAGGATGGGCACAAACTTATCAGTTTAGGCACAAGCCACTGGACATCATCTGGACTTAAAATGTCTCTGGAGTCATTGCCATTAGGAACATAGGTGAAGCCATCATGTCACAAATGTGACCAAATTCACAAATGTACGTATATTTTAAGTCATTTAGACTCTGTTCACTTCTGTTAGCACCATGTATTTATCAAGAGGAATACAAGGCTCTTAACACTACATCAAAAAATGAAAAGCTTTAATATACAATAAATCACGAGTATACTAATCTTACTGAATCTTGATAATAAGCATTTCCTTATTTTGTAAGTCACATGGTGCCACTGATTATGTTGCACACAAAAAAGCTTGCTTTCCTCAAAATCATTCTTTTTTGCCACTTGAGATATTAAATTCTCAGTTTTGGTCATGGTTCTGAAGAAATATGTGTTCACTTTAGCAATTTTGTTGCGCACAGTACACTGCTTGAAAAAGAAAAAAAAAATTCAATCTTGTTGAAAGAGTGAGTGTTTTTAATGGTGTTTTTCACATTGTGAGGATATATTTTCAAGTCAGAGATTAACAATTTCACACCTGAGACTGAAGAGCTGTCTTAGATACAAATATCTAAATATTAATTTGCAATGTCCTAAACCTCAGAAAAATAGAAATTAAACTACTTAAAATAGAAATAAAACTGACTAATAAATACCTGCCTTCATTAGTTTTTCTGGGTGTAAGTTTATTACCATCATAGAAAATATTTTATTTTAATGTATGAATGGTTCCTTATAAGTTGAAGCAACATCTTATTATTTGCATAAATTATGAAAAAATAGTAACATGAAAAATGTGTTGCATGTAAGATTTAAAGCTTTATGATTCTCAGTTGTTATGAATTGACAGCACACACAGTCCCACCAAAGTTAATAGTATATCAGTTCTCTTACTTTAAAAGCCAGTCCCCTCTATGGCATTATGATTATCCATTTCAAAGACTTCACTTTACACACATTAGATAGAAAAGTCTTCTTTCCCTTTTCATGCAGAGGTGCTGTCACACGTGATTTCCAGGAGGGTGGAAGGAAACCAACTTCTTTTTTTGAAAACAGCTAGAAACTATAAAGGCTAAGAGCAGACCAAAGCTTTGGCTTTAATTCCTTGGGCAAGTGGTGTGGTATGTCACGGCTAGCAATATGCAAAGGGAAAATTGCCACAGCAAAACAGGTATCTATATCCCATCTATTGCTTTTGCCAAGCTCACTTTTAGGAATGATCCATGGCTCATGGTAATTTCTGAATTATGTTACTTTTGATGCTACTGGTTGGCATGGATTGAAAAACAGGAATTACACCCTATGGACAGATATTACACAATAATTCAAGTCTTAGACCTAAACAGCTTAGTTTACCAGCATTAATATAGCCATGGATATCAGATGACTCAGGGCTACAACATGAAAAGAAGACCATATGCTTTCATATCTCAAAATCCATTTTGTACAAGAGGAGGATTTAGTGGGATGGATTTTACTTTGCTTGGTTTTGTTTGAATCTGACTGCAAAATGAATGAGTTGCTCTCCATTAGTATTTCTGTTAATGACCTGAATGAAAATAGGCAGTAATTCTATAGGCCTAGAGGAGGACCCCAGGCTACAAAGAGTTCCTTCAGCCAGCAAGCACATTAGAAAATGATAGTAGAATTCAAAATTATATTGACAAATTAGAGAAGTGGCCTAAAAGTACAAGACAAAATCCACTGAAGGCAAGTGCTAGATTTTGCTATCAGGAATCAACTATACAAACGTGTTGAGAATGAGTGAAAAAAAAAAAAAAAAAAAAAAGTAATAGTGGATTTTCAGGAAACTGTCTAAGCTTTATGCTAAATAGAACAAATGCTGAGCATGAATAAAGTATCATGCTGTAGTGAAAAAGGTAAATTCCAAACAGACATGCAAAGAGAATCAGCATTTAGAAAAAAATATTAGCTTATTTCTTCTGGTGCACTAGGTGCATTGTTAAGGCTGTATCAGAATACTGTGTCAAGTTGTGGACATTAGACTTCAAAAGTAAGGGAATGTTCTGCAAGCAATGAAAAATATCGTAAGTATAAAAATTGGATCTTTGAGGGTGCATTGAAAGCATTAACTAGTACTAATTTAGTTTGGAGAAAAAATTACGAGCATGTTAGAAGTCAGAAATCATTTAGAAAATATTCTGAAAATCTTGACCTTAGCAAAAATTAAGGCTTCCTGTGTCCATTATGAACTGGAAAATCAAGGATAAACTTAAAAGGATCTAGGTGGAACATAAAATCTTCATTATTCAAGGCCTCAACAAGCCATAGAGCAGGTTGTTGCTTCAGCAGGTTTGTAATCTCCATTGTTACAAGTTCACCAGAGCGCAGTTGGAGTGGGTTTAAAGCTATTAGATTCTTCTTTAGTTCGTCAACATATTATGGAAAGATCATGATGGACCAAATGGCTTCTTGACAATCCTTCTATCCACTTTTCAGTAAGTCTATGATTAGAACAGCAATGACTTGGATGACACTCCAACAACCTTTTTACTATCTGTTTTGAGAACTGATATAAAAAAATGGACAGTAGTATAGAAGGGAAGGTGAGGTGAGCAAGAGAAAGGAGAAGGGGATTTGCAACAAATAATAGCAGAGAAAAAAAGGTAGATCGTAAATTTCCAGAAATTAATATGGAGATGCCTTTAAAAATTCCTGATTTATGGTAGTTTAAAGCTGTGGAATTTTTATCATTAATTATCAGTGGGTGACAAGCTACTGTAGCCCTAGATAAAATGTAATTTTTGCCAGTGTTCCAGATTTAAATGCATCTTTAAAGCTCTGACTCAAACATTTAACCTGATTTATGGGTTGTGCTCACTTTAAATGATGTTTAAAATTAAGTAAAGAGCCAAATGTAACTACTAATCTAAACATACTGTGAAATATTAATTATGCATTTTAAGTGAAGGGAATAAACAAGAAATAATTTAATCTGTGGCATATAATAAATCCCAAAATATATCCTTGCTGAAGGCATTTTCTAAATAAACACTTGTTCCTAAGTCACAAAGGAACTGAAGTTGAGACCATTAGTTACTGAGTCAGAAGCTGTTTATTAAAATATCTTTTGCCGTCACCTCTTAAAAAAAAATCACAAACATTTCTAAAGGGTGAATTTATTGAGATTAAAGTAAAGTAGCCTAACATGAAAGTGAAGGAGAGATCTTTGTGTTGTGTCTGGCAGTGTTCATTAATGAGATAAAACTGCCAAGAAAATGTAAAATATATTTTAAATTCACACAAAGTTCTAAAACTCTGTAAATTTATTACACAATGCAAAAAAATGATACCTAAGAAAAAACTATATTTCCATAGACAAATTGTTCTAGAACCCTTAGGTACACATTGCTCATGCTCTTGTCATACAGAAAGTACTCTGTGCAAAGCAAGCTCTGCACACTGAAGAACCTAAATATCATATATACATTCTAAACAAAATATTCAAAGAATGGACCTCATAGTGCAGATATTTTTTTCACTAGACAATCTCATCAGTACCAGAAGAAGATAGGTCAGAAAAAAACTTTCTGGAGTGTAAATATTACTCCTTCCTCACAAAGCATTTAATACATTCTACTGCTGCTTCCATACAATTTGGGGACTGCAGGGCCATGTGCCTGGTTTGCTACTGAAGAGTTAATACTTTATTTTTCTAGTGGGCTATGGAGATATTGTATGTGTAGAGTCCACAGAGAGACTAAGCATTTTAAGTGAAATCTTGGTACCCTCTGAAATACGTTAAAAAATAGCCAAAAACATTGATCTGTGGATTTTTCCCCTTATAACCTTTTTCTAATCCAAGTACCAGTACTATGTCACAGAACACTTACCTGGGGGATACCAAGATATGCATATGAATATTTAATAAAAGAGGCACTGGTAACAGTCAGAATGAGAACAGTTCAAACACTGCCTAGAATTGTTCACTTTCAGCCTTTTCCTTGGAAAAACAATTTTAGGCAATGGCAAGATGACATTTGTGCTGAAGTCTGGACTCAGAGGACCTTTTCACCCACCCAAAGTTACCACCTTTGCATTTTTTCCACACAAACTTGTTATCTTCTTGTTTTGATCCATACAGTCCATCACTTACAGATCAGTGTCTGGATGGCTGTACAATGGATATTTCAAGCACTTAGTACAATAATTTTCCCAGTACCCTGTGCCATGAAACTTCACAAATTCCCACATAGTAAGAGTAGAGACCCTGGCCAAACAGCAGCCCAACTTCTTTTGTTGTGTGCTCTGTACCTCCCTAGAAGCCCTTCATTTCTTTTTCTAGTTTACAGTTTCAATAAAGACTCACACATACACCTCTGCTGATGAAAATATGCCCTGTCTCTAATATGACTTCCTACCTTTTTTTCTGAGTATGCTGACAGTGCACCATTTTCTTTTCAATAATCACAACTCATAATATTGATCATCAGGTATATATGTTTGGTTTATGTAATGCTAGGGATAATTTTTTCTCAGTTTCAGAACTTTTCAAAATATTATTATTATGGTAATGCCCTCAAAGCTCAGCTACTACACCAGTATGCTGTACTTACAGCCTGGTTTCAAACATGACGAATGATCGTCTTCAGAACAGTCCCTCTTGGTTTGAAAGTAGGAAGAAGTGACTCTCACTGAGTTCAGAAGCTATGTTTTTACAGTCATATAAACATCCTAGTTTTTCTGACACAGGTCCAATGTGTGTTTATGCTAGCCTTATGCCATTAGTCAGCCCTGACTATTGTTTCTTGCTCCTTGAACCATTAGCCACTGAAAACCCCACAATTTTCAAATGTAAAACGCATAAGCTCAATGACAAACGTACTTAACACTACAGTGTTTTAAGTGTTTTAACAGCAGTGTTACAGTGCTGAAGTACTCCAGAAACAGAGTATATGGAGTCATAGGGTCCCTTGAAGAGGAGACACTGCACATCATAATTTAAGTGTCCTTAGCTGAAACACATAGTTCTTTATCACCTCCAAACTATGTTAATGTGTGGCGGGACTTAAACCAGGAATCAATCCATGAACCATAAAAATTCACACAGAAACCAGACATTCAGTAGAGTTTAGATCTTGACACTTAATAACAATTATGGGTGTTTAAAAATCCAATCACAAAGACACACTCATGCATATGTGTATATGTATTTTCATATATTTACACATAAATTATACGATATATGATTTTTTATGTGTGATTTATTCCAATAATAATAAAAAAGTCCTCCAAACATCCAGCAATCCAACTTAATCAGCAAAGTAATGCTTAAGACCTCATCTGTATCCTATATTGTAACCTAAAGTATTTTAGACAGTTTGTGAATGCATGCCCTATCAAGTTACAAGCAGACAGACACTCAAATAAGGAGACTGAATTATCTAGATTTTTATAAAAACCTTAGTTCCCTGATTTACTAACATGCTGTGTGGTGATTAATACCATCTACATTTCCCAAGACAGAAAAGAAAAATCCTATCAATTGAAAGACTAGATTTGGGTTAATTTACAACAAGCACCCGGAACTCTGAAGGATGGGAAATCCTTCTGGGCATGCATTTGCCTTCAAAAAACGTTTGCAATTTGTATTTAAGTAGTGACAAGTGATGCATGGATGAAAGAGCAAAACATCCCTTTCATGCTCAGTGATACATAGGAAGATCATATACACATTCCATAAAAGATATTGAACATCTGTGCAACTAAAGCTTGGCTTTTCAACCCTCCTAGGACACAAACATGCCTTCAGAGAGAAGGGAGAAAAGTCACTTGCATTGTTTTATTTATCTCCTGTACCTATAATTTTTTTTTCTCTGTGGAACTTCAGCTGTCCACTGCTACAAAGATTAAGGACTCAATCCCCAAGAAATAAAAGCATTAAATAGAATGCTTCCAAAGTTTAATCCATGCACAGTTTTCAATACTCAGCTGTTCTATCACACACAGTGCACACACCTACTGTCACACACACACCCATCAGCAATGGATAATCCTTTCAAACAGCCCATGCTACAGCACGATCACTGAGAAAAGGATCCCATCCATTCAGAAGCAAGGTAGGAGCTCCACTCAGAGCTGGCTGACCTTTGCCCAGGTTCCAGTGATGTGTTTCTGATTGTGTGGTTTTTAAAGGCTAATTGGTCATTGTAAGGAAGAACTCGCTACTGATTGTAAATTTATGAGCTTAGAAATACTGTTTGGCTTAGGCTTGAACCCTTTACAAGCAATTTCCATTAAGAATTTTAATTCTGTCATCATACATTTATTTGGATTATTCTCTATCAGAAGAACATGCTACAAGTTAAATTAAACAGTTGCTTTAAGTGAAAAATAGCTCATGATCCATATAAAGTAATCTGCTGTTTCCATCTGACTTTCCTTTTAGACTTTGCTTTCAGAAGTAGGCTAATCTATGTGTATCATCAAAGATTCAAAATCATGTTTACTGACTGTAGTGGGCATACAATCTCATGCATAAGGCTGTACAAAAATGAAGCTTTGAGGATTTTTTTATTTGTTTGTTATCACAATCACAAGACAATTCTGTAAGGAGCAAAATCCAACAGTCTGAATTATTATATACAAAATACTAGCATGCATTTTACTGCTTGTTTTGAAGACTGGCAAATTGTGATATTTGGAAGATTCTCTCACTGTAGTATCTGATCTCCACTAAAAATGTTGTGTTGTCATAAATATGGCACCTGTCAGCTGGCCCAAGGTCATGCAATGGTATTTTGCATATAGCTGCATAAAACTATAGCACAACCTGTCAAAAGAATATGTGAAAACAGGCACAGGAATGCAGAGAAAATGCTGCCAAAAACTTAATGAACCGTTTGCTTGAAACTATACTGACTGGCAAGATCATCACTTATCAGCTCCATAGTGAATCCAATCCTGTGCAGCTGGGTAACTCACTGGATATTTTATTTTCACAGCTACCACAGAGATTGCATTGTTACTCAGAGATTCTGTTGCTTCCCTTCTTGAAGAATTTGACGTATCTCATTATATATATTCCTTATGTAGTAGTATTCTGATTCCAGAGGAGGTTAAATGGCCTGAAGGACTGAGTGTGAGGCCAAAAGCCAAGAACTCCCAAGCTGTAGTTTTGGCTTTGGCACAGACTCACTATGTGATTTGAATTTAAAAGATGCCATTTTTCCCTAAATGAGGGAATTATTATTTAAGAACCACGAAGAGAGCAACAAGGGATAATTATTATTTTACTGTATTTTGAAAACACAAAGCAGAAAAATCTTTCTACCGAGCTAGGCATTGAGTCTCTGGGGTTTCAGAGTTTTCTTCGGGAGTAATGAGAGGAGACAGATTTCACTGGAGACCGTGCCATCAGCAGAAGGAAAACCAGTTGCTGAGGGAAGATGCGTGTGGGAAACGTGGGATGAAGCCCAGACTGAGGATATCTGTTTTTCTAATTTTCTAATCAGAGTGGAGACAAACAGTAATCGCAGCAGGCTGAGGGGAGGCTTCTTGACATGCCGAAAGTCCCTGCCTGGGCCCACATTACTCAGCACCCCCTCTCCAGCTGGTAGCTGAGAGCTACCCAGAGAGAGCAGGTGGACCTGGCCCCAGCAGGGAGGCCAGGCCTGGAGCAGGAACCAGGAGGGAACCAGATGATGCAGGAGGCTGCAGCTGGGTGACCCCCACTGAAGTGCAGAGCATCAGCTACAAAAGATGCCGTGGGGCAGGCTGGCATTTGTCTGACCAGGAGCAGCTTGAGGCAGCTTTGACAGCTGCTTCACAGACATCTGCTACTCACTCCCCCCCAAAGCTCTGGGAAGGCATTGGTCCTTATGAAGAGATAGTTTTTGAGCCCTAAGTCCTGATTGCTTTTGTCCCACGTCAGGGCATGCACTGAGGAGGTGTCAGTGAGCGATGCTTAGGCAATGTCTGAGCCCAGACACTTGGTTTGCTCCTGTCTACTCACCAGGACACTCAGCACTAGCAAGCTTTTCCTCTATTGGATAAATACATTAGCCCCACACAGTTTTTGATCTCCAAGGACTGATGTGTGATGTTAATTCTTTTTTCAGGTTGGGAAGTGGCCATGTAGGAACAGAATACCCTGGTACCAGCCGGTGAACTGCCATTAACAGGGTGGGCAGGTGTTTCAGAGGTAGGCAGGATGCTCTTTCAGTCTCAAGTACATTTTATTTGAATTTATGTGGACTGCAAGTGGGTTTTAGACATAACATAAATCAGTGAAAAGTAGCAACAGTGAAAGCAGACTTTTCTGGACACATTCATAACTGCTTTGTTCTCTGAGCCTGCAAGTGAAATCCTAGGGCTGGGTCCTCAGTTCCCAGGACTGCCGACTTATGCTTGACAGATTGGTGGGAATGCTTTCCCTTAGATTTGCAATTAAAAACTATGAAAAAACAATACTGGGTGTTTTTCTGCCTCCCCACAGTGTTTCCTAATCAGAAACACTCAAACCCTTTCACTGTTGGGTATGTGCTAGGAAGCCAATACAGAAAAACACCAATCCAATGCACTGAAAAATAGCAGCAGGCTACAGTATTAACATTAAAAGCTATTAGAAATCAATCAGGACTTCAGCAGGGCCCGAGGGGCAGACTGATGTAATTGAAGGCAGTTCATTAAATATAAAAGTCAATTATGCAACAAGTTAAGAGCCACTGTCCTCCACCATAAAAAAGAAAGGCAAAAGAAAGTACACCAGCATGGGGTTCCATCTTGTCATGGGTTCACACCCTGAAGGCTTGCCACATACAACTGTGGTCCCAAGCATAGAACTAATTAAAGGACAATCAGGCAGACTTTTGTAAGAACCTAAGCTCAGAAAATAGTGGTCTGGTATTTGGGGGTGGTTTTTCAGAGTTATTAAGAGACAACTTTAAAAATTCTTGTTAAGTGCAATGCCACTGATTATGTAAGAAAAACATTTACCAGTGCCAAAGGAAAGCTTAGGGAAAAACTACATCTCAAGCACTTCTTAAATATTGCATGTATATTCCACTCTTAAGGAGATCACTTCTCATTGGCACTTAGTAATGTTCTACATACATATAAGGTCACAACGACTTGTTCCCTAAATCTCTACAGTCATGCAAAAAGAACTGGCAGCTGACGGGAAAAAAATGGTCCTCCATCCTGAGTGTCAGAAAAGCTTAATTCCAGCAGCTATCTTAAGCAGAAAAAAAATCCAAATGACAAGAGGTAGAGGTCTAAGGAATAAAGAGGTTGTTTCTACTTGCAGTCCCCTGATAGTAGCACAAAACTTTTAGAAAGCTGGGATAGGTGAACTTCTTAGTTTTGGAGATGTCATTCAATTGAAGCCACAGAGCAAATAAAGACACAGAAAGTGCTGTTTAGTTTTCTTACTAATTCTAAGGCAAATATTCTTTATTTAGGAAACCATGTCAAACAATTTTAAGTAAGAAACATAAATGTTGTCCCCTTATTTTTCCCTGAGATATTTTTGCCATTTGTATTGCATACACACATCCAGAAACAAGTTACAACATCTGCACATGTTATCTCTTGGTCTCTGAAGGGAAGGGTTTAAACTGGCTTTAAAGGGATTCCAAAGCAAAATACCCACATACTTGCTCACTCTTGTTTGTTATTACAGATATTGGCAGTGGCCATTACTCAGAATTGCAGACTGAGTGCACAAGAAGAGAGGAATATTAGCACTATAGGAAAGCCTGAATGTTGGGACAATTCAGACTAATCAGTGAGTAACCTTCTGGAGTAATGAAAGTCACCAACTTCGTCTGTATGTTAGAAATACACCAAATCCTGAGAAGAGTGGAAAAAGCACATCATTACATTTGGTCCTATTGTGCAAGAAGATTTTATACTGTGAAAACTGCCTATAAAAAAGAAGAGTAACCTAAAGTGCCTAAGAGGCGCTGTAATGTAAATGCCAAGGGTAAGCTGGAAAATATTTGTGGCTCACTATTGCCCCCTAGTGTATGCTGTGCAAGCATTTGTGGTAGTTTTAAGGGATGAAAGAGAAAAATTTTGAACTACAGATGTTGTTTTAAGCTAAAAGATAGCATCGCTTTCCAGAGAACGTGAGGTTTGTGTAAATTCAAATTATGCTTGATGAAATCTGGAGTAGGCAGGGAGAGGAGAGAAGTTTGGGAAGGTGATGATAATATTCCATACCTTCTGTCCCCTTATTTTTGAGAGAGTAGACATTTTGCTTGGATAACATTTGCTTCACAGATGCTCTGGTTTTTTAATTCAGTTGTATCAAGTGCAAATAAATAGTTTCCTGACTGTTATAAGTCAAGACAAGGCAGCAGAAGGCATTAATTCCAGCATGATAGAGTAAGGGAATAAATTTTATTTAATTTTTTTTTAAAATGTCCATAGTAATTTTGTTATATATATGTATTTTTTTCCACGTAAGAATATCTAGAAGGATTTAAAGAGGGTTCTTTAGATACCAGGAAATATAAAACACTAGGATTATAAATCTGATTTAATATTCCTGAGAACAATGTTCCCTGAATGCTTTATGTACAGGGAAGCAATAGAACTTTTAGTTTTGAAAAATACATGCAAAGTGGTAAGAAAATTATTTATCTCTTTCCTGCAAAAAATTTTATGATTACCAGAAGTTAAAATAAGAGACTGAGAATGGAAATAATTAGTACATCTAAGATAAGTAGGAAAAATGTACTCAGAAAAAGATATTTTCCTTGCTAGGCACTTGATTGTGACCATTCTCCATTAATATAATCTATCATGTGGTTGTGCCAATAAAGGACACTTTCAAACCTATTTTTATGAATTACTGCTTGTTCCATGTGCAGTAAAGGTCTCTTCTTTCCCTGCAAACATTAACATTTCTCTTTATCTCAGTTATCCAGAGGGGGGAGTGGGATTCAGCTATTCATTCATAGAAAAGTGCAACATGGACATAAACATGTTTGTTTGCCAACAACAGTCTGTATTGTCAGTAAAAACACATAATTATTAGAAAGTGGGATTTATCTTACTTTTAATGAAAGCATGAAAGACTCAAACTGAAAATACCCATGCCTGAGCCTAGGGTGATGAGCCCACATGTAGTCATCCACATGGAAGAACTCTGAAGTCAAGCAAGAGGAATCCCTGAGCCCAATCTCCACATACCAGGAACATTTTGAAAATCCATCTTACCTTCAGAGCAAAGAAATTTGGGAAATGAGATGCTCCCCTCTTTCCCCTGTTCTGCATGAGCAGTAATTTCAAGCTTTATTTTACTTCCAGCTTTACTCATTCAAACTGCCTAATTCAATGCAGCTGTCCACAGCCAATATCTGGAATCTATTTAATCAGAGTCAGCTACTGCAATGAAACTAAGTCTTCATTCTTCAAGGATTTCATTGTTAGGGTAAATCAAGAGCAAAAGAACATTCAAAACCCTGAGAGCTGCATATTGACTGTCAGATGTGTGTGATTTGATGAGCTGGGATGCAAAAAAATCCCTCAAATGCTGAAGTTTATTGTGGGGTAACTGACACACTCTTAGCTTAAGCACTGCTGGCATGGCATTATCATACTGACATCAATTGCCACAGCAGATAAAGTATGTGAATTTTACAAGCTCATTCTTTCAGAGAATCTGATTTGATAATAATTATTATTTTACAAGGACTAACCCATAGATGAGATTAAAAATTAAGCAGATATGCTTTACTCTCTAGTGCTCATCAGAGTATCTGAATGTACATTCAAGGATCACAGTGAATAGCACACACTGACACTAATTTATTCATGACTTGAAAAATAGTTCTTTTCTGGATTTTGATCTTGTTTGCCTGTGCTCCAAAAGTGTGAGGTGACTATATTTACAACCCAGCTACATGACTCTGATTGCATATGACTGCATGTCCACTGTCCACATATTTCCATTCTGTATGGAAAAATGAGTTATGCTGATGCTTCATGGAACAATGGAAAGTCAGACTTGGCAGCTTCGGAACCATGGTTATGGTACCTCTAGACTTGAAATACCTACCAAAAAACCCCCAATATTACCTTGTGTGAAGTACACAAAAGAAAGAAAAAAAGCTATATTTGGATGGATCCCTTATCAATACAGAGTGAAGTTTACCTCTTCTAAGTGACCATATAACCTATACCTGGTTTGAAAGCCCAGTTTTCAGTGCTAACCTTTTGTAATCCAAGAGAAATGCTCAAGGCCCCAGCTTAGACAAGGGGTGTATCAGTTTAATTCATTGAAAAACAGGTCTTACCTGGAAAGCCTTATTATAAATAGGATGAAAAAAAAAATTAAAAAAATAGGGTGATTTTCCAAATACTGTCTCCATTAGCCTTCTTCTTCTTGCTATCATCCAAATTGTACCAGGACAGTGTCTCCTAGGTCATTTTCACTTTTGAGACTCATCCAGGGACTGTCTGTGAAGTGCTGTTTGGCACATGCTAAAGTCATTCCAAGGGACCCACTAGCAGCTTCCAGACACCGAGGACAGAATGTCAGCACTGGGACATGCACAGTCACCTTGTAATCAAACATGGATAGAAATTTACCAGAAATCACATTTCTGCCACACTGTCCCAGGAATGCTTCCAGGGAAATCAGGTTCTCTGTCTTCAGTGCTCAGACTCAGGCTGGATAAGAATGCTGCTGTGAAACTTAGCTTGAAGCAGAAAAGAAGAAGAAGAAGTGTTTTATTTATTCTCAACCTTACTACTTTCCACATAGCAAGAAAATGTGAAACCCACAGATTTTATTTGCATTTTTACTGTGGTGTAAAACACAGTAAAAATAATTTTTTAGTATTAAAAAATACTCTCTAGTAAAAATAATTTTTAAATTTCCAAATATGTTAAAAATCAGAAATTCTGGCTTTCAACTGACTCTACTTACAACCAAAGAAAAATATTGAGCAGTGAAATAGCTGCAGGAAGGAAATCATTCAAAAGCAAACAAGTTGCCTTTACGTGACCCAAGAAGAGAGTAGTGATCTGATTCTTGATGCAAATAAGAAGTCAAGAGAAAGAAGAAAATTTCAAGGTGATTCAGAGTCAAGCATGGTTTATATTTAATTAAATTTCAAAGATAAAATTCCAGCCAATTTGCTTTCTATCTACTGTGTGTTTTATGCCATGGTGCCATATGCTACAGTTTGGAGTACTATCTCCCTCAGTTGTGTTTTAATTGGCTTGACCTATGGGAAAAATGGCAGGAAACCAAGCTAATTATATCAGTTCACCTCACTGTCTCTATAATCTGCTATAGAATGACCTGTCAGGTGAAAAGAAAAAAATGCACAATAGTAGAAATGCATTTACAGTTTCTTAATATATTTCTACATGCTGGCCATTTCTTATTGCACAATCACCTTTTGTGTTTCTAAGGATTTTATTGACAAAGGGAGCAGATTCAGATCTCAAACCTGAAAGTAAAAATTTGGTGGAGAAAAAAAAATCTCATAACATTTATTTGCCATAGAACTCTTTTAAAAGCTATTAACAGTACTTTCAAAATTCATAGGTTTCAATACAAAAAAATTAGCTCATTTCTAATTCAGAACAGATTCATTATTTTTTTATTTTCTACTCAGCAAACATCAGTGTTACTCTCCAGTTACACTGCTTTAAATTGAAATATCATTTCTAAACTTCTAAGAAGCTGGGAGTTGATAAAAAAACTTTAAGAGTGCTAGGTGACATGAATTAGACAGTGAAGATATTAGAGCTGTAAGAAAGTCTTATTCAAAGCCACAATTGCATGTCCCATATGTCAGTAAAATAAGCATCTTATCCCAACTAATGTCATATCCACTTTACAGAGTGATGTTTGAAATGAAGAACAATGGAAATCTTGTGAAGTGCTATCCCCAGTACATTTTATAGCTAGCGTAGAGTGCATTAGACACAAATAGGTAGCATTTTAATGACTACCTACACTGAAATGATAAAGTCTATCTTACTTAATTTTGGCCACCTAAAAGGTTTATTCTTGTTCTCTAGTCTTTGTTGGGCTAGTGTATCTCTCTTCACTGACACTGCAAGATATACGGATGATTCACTTAATCAACAGTGACTTGAGTATGGTGAAATGAGAGACACTTTAAATCTTAAAGATTTAATCCTAAAAATTAAAACCTTGGAATACATGCATGAGAGATTTTATCAATGTTTTTCAACATATAAAATACATATACAGTTACTTATTTATCACTTCTATATAGTAGTTTACACATAAGAAAGCACACTCAGTATGCATTCAAATAGATACTTAAAGTTTCCAACAGTCAATAGACTGCTGGAAAGAATAAAAATAATACATTCCTATTTGTATCTTGGTTTTGTAGATAAGAGAATAGAGTACTAACAAACCCACTTGAACAAAGTAATTCACAGAATAACTATAGAGGCTTAATGAAACCACTGGGAAAGAATTAATTAACTGCCTCCACTAAACAGTTTGACTTAAATGCAGCAAAGCATTTGTATATCTGTTTAATTTTGACAACAGAAATAAGCACTGCTTAAATGCTCATAGAAAATTTAAGAGTCTCAGCCGTACCCAGAGTATGCTAATGACAATATTGAGCAGAAATGCTGTTGCTCTCTTACAAGGAGTTTTCCTGAAGTCCCAGTTTTTTCTTTTTCAGAAATACAGTACACTAACAGATTGCAGCACTTCATGGGATTTGATATTCATGGGCCTATTTGCAAACTGAGATGACATGCCTGGTAGGCTAGCTTAGTTTTAAACTCACTGTCAAATTTCCCTTCAGATACACTGCTTTCCAAGGTCATTATGAGTCTTTTTGTGGATCACAATGGCACTGTGTTAGCCCAGTTGTTATTTTAAGCTATATATTCCAGGGTTTTGGCACAGATACCCTCTGATGACTACACAGAGATGATTCCTGCAAGTCAGTTACAGAATGGCCCTGCTTCTGTTACACTTTTGTACTGGGAAGAGTTGAGCAAAAATTAGTGATAGTAATAAATCATAATAGTCTTATATTTATTTTTTCCATTTGGGCAGTTGTTTACTCCAAAAGCAATTACAGGAAATGGGCCTATATAGATTTAGGAGAAAAAAATAAGAAAAGATTGAGTAAATAGATATCAGTCTGCACTATAATCTACACTTGGAGAATAACCTCTGAACTCTTGTAGATAATTTCTAAAATCCCTGAAAGTAATCTCAGATGTCTCTCTGGAGACAAGTATCTTGTCTGAAAAAAAAAAGTGAATATTCTGCAATGCCCTTTGAGAACCCTGCTTAGCAGAGTATTCTCACAGATGGGCCACCTTCACTCTCACCCCTCCAAAGAAGATACCGGAGTTTTGTTTAATCATATGAAATATTTTGTTTTGTAATAGGATCTGAGAAGCAACTATTTTTGTTTGAAAGTAATAGGATCTGAGAAGCTTTTTTTTTTTTTTTCTTTTTTTTTTTTTTTTAATGTTTTTAAATCACAAGCTTAGCTATGACTGGCTGGAGCTTAAATCAACATCTATTTTCTTTCTCACAGCTCACCTGGAGTCATAATCATCTTATGGCAGGATCACAGCAAACTGCAGCTAAAGACCATTATGATACCACAGATCTAACACTGGTAGAGCAACAGAGAGTGAACTTCTAAAGAACAAACAACTTGTTTCCCATGTAAGGACTTGCAGCAATTCAGCATGCTCTAGTAATTCAATCACAAGCTGTTACGTTATGTGCAGGAGTCCCTGGGTGAAATTGTGTGGCTTGGGTTATGCAGGAGTTCAGCCAGGATGATGATAATTGTTCCCTGCAGCCTTTGGATGTATTATAAAACAAAACAAAACAAAAACCAAACCAACCAACCAACCCCAAGAAAAGAAATAGCTGAAACTGCCATATCTAAGGAATTATTCTTAGCAATCATAGCAATCCCATAATTTTATGGTGAATTTCAGGAAAAGAGAATAAAATAGCAAATAGTCTGAACTTGAATGTGAACAAAGAATATTTATTTGTCCTTACATAGTAAGATATTCTGACATTCATACATAGCAACATAAATAATCACTGAAAATGCTCAAGGAGGAGCCGTCCATTGCAAGTTGCTGCACTGGTCTACCAAAGGTTTAAGGACTTTAAGACCAGTTTACCTAAGAGTATATGGAGACAATTAATTTCAATAACAAAAGGGCAATTGCTGTTCTACAATGTAAAAGGAAGAAATGAAGTGCAGGGCCCTTTGAGAACCAAAACCCCAAAATACACTATCTTGCCAAATTCTGTCTTTGAATATGAAATTATTCCTTCCTTTTCGTTTTTAAAATAATTTGCAAACACAAGCTTTTTCAGATACAAGAGAATGCTGAGTGCAAAACTGAGCATTGAAATAATAAAATATATACAAAAAATTCAGTAGATGTCTCAGAAAAAAATTACATAAATAAGCATCAAGCAAACCACTTCTGACGTTTCCAGCAACATATTACAATGTTTATTTATTTAGCTAAAATTCTGCAAGAGAAAAGTGAATATGAAAAATTCAACAGGAGATGTTTCCATGTGGAAAAGGCTATATGCTTATTTAAACAAGCCAGTCCCAAAAGAGAGGCTGTGAAATCTTCATTTGTGAAATTGACCTTAAAAATAAAAAAAAAAATGCTAGTCTACCACTACACAATCTCTTG
Source organism: Phaethornis superciliosus (assembly GCA_023637945.1). Taxonomy (NCBI): domain Eukaryota; kingdom Metazoa; phylum Chordata; class Aves; order Apodiformes; family Trochilidae; genus Phaethornis; species Phaethornis superciliosus. The sequence goes on along the minus strand of JAJQWJ010000003.1, from coordinate 71,868,490 downwards.
AAAACATGATTTTTCACTGCTGCACTAAGGATAACAGGGTACAAATGTTTTCATCAGTTTTGCTCATGTCAAAGACACTTACATTGCAGGATATGTCCTAGTGTCCCTAGTGCTAATTCTAAATGGAAAGAAAAATATAATGAAATAAAGTCTGTGAACTTGACTTTCTCCCTAACCTTCTAGAATGATTTAAAAGACTGACTTTTTCTCTTTTTCTTACTGGAGAGTCCTCCAGCCCTGTACTTTCAAGCTGCCTTTTACAAAACAAGCCTTTAATATCTCGTTGCACAGTATTAGAGTTCTCTAGCCCATTTGCAAAAACAGATTGAAAAGCAATTTTACATCAGAGGAAAAAAATGTTTTCCAAGGGAAAAAAATAAAAGTGCTAGCATCTCTGTATTAATGCACATTTGCAAATGTGGACACCACAAATCTGAAATTACAATAATGCTAGAAATAAATATCTTATCCTACTAGATAGTAACTGTTGTTCATAGTGAGAAAAGAAAGATATAAAATTGGATAAGTAGAGTGATAACGTTGTGCAAAAGCTCCACTACCTTTGCCCTGACTTATACTTTCAGTTTCTGCTTTCATGCAGTGGTACGTATAATAAAAGATAGTTGCCACTGAAATTTGATGTTCCAATGAGTATGAGCAAAACTAGAATGTGATCTGGAGCACCATTTGTATCAGAAGAATTCTCAGCTAGAGCCCCACAGAACTGTAAGATATTAAATAGGTTTGTTGCCTATCAGTTTTATACCAGAGGGAGAATATCTGCTTCTCAGGGTGAAGAGATGCATTATAAAAAAAATAACTATGATGCTAAGAAATCATCAGTCAGTCAAGCTGAAATAAATAATAAATTCCCTTTGTGGATGATTTTTATTTGGCTGCACCTGACCACAAAAGTTTACACAGGTTGATACTCACAGATTTTAAAGGGAATAATTCTAAGCAACATTTCCTGGTACCAGCTTAACCCTCTCCCTCCTCTTCCACACTTTCCCAAACCATTGACTGTCACAGAGAAAGCACAACTTATCTTTATCTTTTTTCTGCAGGGAACTCAAAAGATAAGTTTGGCAAAATATAGAATACAAATTTTCATTCCCATTTTACACCCTGGGCATGATCTCTACTAGAATGTTCTGCCACTTTCTGGAGCTTCACAGTCTTCAATAAAGTGTAAAGGATTAAAAGGATTCTACTGTCCTACAGCATGTGAAAAATACAATGCTGTATCATCCTTCTGTGAGTAACAGACACTAAGGGAAAGTCCCTTATAGGCTCCATACTAACATAAAATCCAAGCACAAAACTGCAGAATTCTTGAATTTACAAGTGAACTATAAAGAACATCCTCTATTAAACAAATATTTACTGCATAGCAAAGTTGTTACATTATGTCATGATAAGGCATTCAATAATTCATTACACTTTTGTTTTGACAGGGTCTATAAATCAGGAATTATAGGAGATGAAAGCACACCAATAGGTAGGTATAAACATCTTCTAAATCCCATAGATTAAACATGAAAGTCACAGGTCAGCAGTAAATCTGAACAAGCAGTCTCATTCTCTTAACATAAAACTGGTATAAAAAGCTTACTCTTACTATATAGTTTTATCCTTTTTCTATTAGTGCAAACAACCGAACAGCAGCATAGTAGCAGGCATTACTTTACTGTTCTGAACTTGCTGCTTGTTTATTTTTTTTATTCTGAACTCAATAAAATATGGTTTATTTTCCATGTTTGTCTCTTGGATGGATCTCTCCCTTATCTTTCTACCTTTTTTTTTTTTTATTTTTCTATATAGACACTTCCCTGTTCCTAATGAATTTTTTGAGCGAACTGTCGAGTACATTTCTCAATATAAATTCATGTGCTGATATTGAAATGCACATCCTTTGCCTTTCCTCAAATGTTTTTCTTCTGAGCACTGAAATTAATTTTTACAGTGAGAACAAGGCTGTTGTCTATAAGGGATTGGTCCTACACAGCCAATGAGAGCTATTGCCTGTGGCAGTGAGCATTAGGCTCTGAACAACTCTAATTCCAACGAATTCCAATGGAACTCTACTCCAACTCTTACTCCAAGGTCCTCAGAGTAGGAAAATATAGAAGGACTTAGGTCTTCATATAACACATAAAACATCTTGTAAATTATAAAAAGAACCTGTACCTTTCTGGTAAATGTGTATAGCCAGAGAACACATCCATATTGAATCACAGCACATTTCAAATGAAGAAAAACAGGGATAGAGCTACATGGCATGACTTCTTGACAAGGAATTACCTGGAAGTTGAAGGGTAGATCTCCAGTACTCTAGTACTGTGAAAGATTGAACCTGAAAGGAGCAGAAAGGTATCTTTGTGTAGTCACTAGGTTCAGCTCTTTCTCTTATGTTTTCCTTTTGAATTGAATATATTCATTAATTTAATTGAGATTTTGACATGTGTGAGATTTGGTAATTAGAATTATTTACCCTGCCCGTGAAAGTCTTCTCTATATTCATAAATGATAAAGCTTACTGACATGATTAGGCCCATTTTCAACCACGTTCCGGTTTGATTTCCCTGTTCATTTCTCCCTTTGTTATTTTTTTTCTTTCTCTTTGACCAATTCTTCTGTTGAATATTCAACAGCTGGATTACTCTTGAACCATGTTACAGGCTAGGGACAGAGGGGGCTCTTGGGTCTTAGTCTTGCTACTCATTCTGTGCAGATAGAATTAAAAAACAAAACAATCAAGCAAAAAAAATGGTTTAATGTTTAATATTGTTTTAACTTAGACACAAACAACAGACCTAAAAGACAAGATATGGTATTGTTTTTCCTGTACATTGAAAGAAATAGGTACCCAGGTAGATTCAATTTATCTCAGTCCAAAGAAGGAATATCAGTTTACGAGAAAACAGACAACACAAAAAAAGTCAAAACAAAAAAACAAACAAAAAAAATTCAATACTAGAAGAAGGAAATTTATTATTATTTCAAATCCATAGTTATGCTGTATTTTATCTTAAAAGGCTACCTCCTCCAAGAGTCTTAATACAGATGCCATTCTGGAATTAGACAGCTGCTTCCACTAAAGTACCTCCTCTACTGCTGTTGGACATAAAACACTAAAGATTAGTTTATGTGCTTTTTTTTCTTTTTTTTTTTTTCAGCAAATTCCTTTTGGCTTCTGCTTTTTCAAAAGATCAATACTATCATTGATGTCTGTATTATATATGTTAGAGGGGGTTTTGACACAGTATAGTTGATGCTCCTTGAAAAGCAAGTCAATATGCATTCTTGAAAGGAAATACGTGAGGATTGCAATTGTCAAATAAAATTTTAAGGTATATCTCCTAAACATAGAAGATTTATCAGTGCTCAGCAGTAAACAATATACTCTGACACATTTCAAGTCAAGACAAACTCATTGTTTTGCCAACACTGAGTGCCAACTCACTGTTTTAGGGGGGTTTAACATTTTTTCTTTTATTTTGTTCAAAAAGATATGTTTTCCCTATACCCAGGAAATCATCTTTCTTTTTTTGCGTGAATTTACTACGGAATTTGACTGCAACCTATCACATCATATCAGTTAAATCACATTATTCTCTATTAAGAATGGCTGATAAAGCAATTCTGCATAATAAAAGGGCCCATGTAACCCAAAGGCACATAAAAATTGGTATGAGAGGGGGTTTTTTCTAGAAAGAAGCTTCATTAAAACAAGATACCACTAGCGGTGCTTCAACTCTTCGCTCATTGTTTTTAGCATTTGTGTGTATTCTTTTACACACTCATGGAAGCATAATGAATTTAAAATAGTAAACTTTAAAAAGCTCTTACCTCTGTCTACTCAAATATGATTTTCTTCCCAATACGTTACCCTTCACCACCACCACCCATGAGTTACCTTCCCTCTATAAAAGTAGCAGATGCATTTTTCTCACTACATTTTCTTTTCTGTCTACATTTATGGCAACATTTTTTTAATGGTTTTGGCACACACAATTAGTCTTATTTGGATTTAAACAGTAAGAAGGCTCATTGCTAGTTTCTGAATTTGCACCAGAAAATAACACCAGGATTTTTTTGTTTCCAACTAGCTTTAAAAATGCATTTGAAGGCATCAAAAGTAAGATTTAAGTAGAGCAGGAGTGCTTAGAATCATGCTCTAAAAATCCCCTATTTATTTGTTGCTACATAGCTCAGGACAACACAGATGAGTAAGCCAGACTTGGAAACAAAATGTACTTGAGACCCTGAAGTTTGCTGTCATGACAGAAGAGCAGTATCTATGGTGTGTATACTGTATTTGCCATATACAAAATCCTTATGGGAATGCTACCCAACCATGAGCTCCCAGAAAGCACTTGGGAATTAGTGGCACAGTGAAAAATGTGTGAGGTGGTCAGGGACTGTTCCAACAGAAAGGATGAGCAAATGCCAGCCCTCTGCTTTAGCACTGCTCAGATTAGAAATATGTTCCTGGCTTTAAAGTCTAAGTATTTTGGTTGCTGTCATCACTAACTCCTGCCAGCAGAGCTGTATGAAATCTGCTTCACACATCAGCATGACCAAGGTCTATAAACCATGACTTTGCCATTTGCATACCACAGATTCTGCCCTATGAGTTTCTTAATGGCTTGAGGGGCTGTTACTTCACTTTAAATCCTTCATCAGGCAATCTGAGGATATAGGAACTGCTCTGACAGGGAGTGTGAATGTGTGTGTGTAGTGGGAGAGGAAGCTAATGAATGTTCCCTTTATTCTGGGAATTTCAAACACCAGCTTGCAAACACCTGTAGAAATTGTGCACCTATATTTCCAGAGGGAGTTCACACATCCCTGCCAAATCACCTGCAAAGCAAAGGGCATGTAACTGCTCAGCAGATCAAGTCAGGTGGAAATATTCAATTAGGAAGGAGAGCCTAGGGTTCCTGTCCCTCTGGAAATGTTTCTTTAAATATGTAAACCTTCCTGGAGCAAGCCTACAATATGTGATCTCCTGAAAATGAGCCATCCTTTCTTCCTTACTCTTCTCTTCTGTCACCATCTGGCCCAAAACAACTTTAGTGTTTGTGTAAAAAGGAACAAATGCAATTAAAACATGATCTCAGAAAGGCCTCTTTGCAGCCTGGCACTTAAGGCATGTGCACACTGCAGTGCCATACTCTGCTCTCTTTATTACATACAGTGCTCTCTTTATTCAATTCAAGTTCTTTTCACAGTTCAGTCCCATTCTGACAATTTACATTTCTTGCTTCCATTAGAGAATCTCTTTGGGAACCTGGTCATAAATCCAGCTGGGAATTTTGTGATAGAGTAGGAAATAGATTAGATGTTCTTCATATCCTAGATCAGGAGCTTTCGACTGAAATCCCAAGTATCTGGGCATATGACAGCTCAAAGTAATTTATCTTTCTCTCTGCCTACTATCAGAGTTAAGGAAACTAGTTAAAAATGCAAGAAAAATTTTCTTGCAAGTATATTTAGCAAATGAGCATTCTATAAAATAAAAAATTAACATCTAAAAATATTTTTTTCCAAGTGGTTCCCTGTTTAAGTAGACATAAACTAAAAGAGAACTAGGAATTAATGTCCTTTTTTTGTCTTCACTAGAAAAACAGCCACTGAAGTACTGTGGACAGGTCAGCATTTTCATGTAAACGTGAGTGAAACAAAATACAGAAATCAAAGCCCAATGGTGATATATTAACATCATGCAATGGGAAAGCTTTCAAATGTTTCATGTCCCCCTCTGCCTTACACCCTATTCATGTCATCTGAATATCAAATCTTCACATTTAGGATTGAAAAAAATTCTTCAGAACCATGATGGCATTACTATTCATGACTTACAGCCACAGAACTAGTTCCTGGAGCATTTTCAAACAATTATGCTGCCAGGTGAGATTCCTGTATGTACACCTTTTTTTCCTCTTCTCAAGTGACCAGTAAAGAATCCTTCACCTGTCTCAAGTATGGGATACTCAGCTGCTCCTGACTACAGCCCCATCTGTTTTCCAGTTCTGTGGAAGACAAGACAACCAGCAGAGCCAAGACTTTCCAGGAGCCAATGAGTCTGACTGATTAATGATTCTCCAGAACAGAATGTTATCTATTCACCTGCAGCATATAACACACACCACAAAGTGTCAGAAAAAATGAGTATTAATATGTACATTCACTTTAGAATACATTAATCTTTCCTTAGGAAGAATATATGTGAGGTTCTCTCATTCCAGCCAGGCTAATAGTACCAGGCCAATCTGTTAATAGTATTAACCCAGAATTTTTGTGTAAAAAAATCCATCTGGATCTCTGTCTTATCTTCTGTAATTTTGTCCTATTAATTAGTCAAGCATGCCTAATTTGATATTGCCTGTAATCATTTGACATATATTTGTAATATTTGACATATATTTGACAAATATTTGTAAATATTTTGCATATTTGACATGGAAAGACTATACAATAAAAGACCAGCTGTAGAACTGTCAAGTAGGAAGTACTTCTAGAGTAGCTACTGCATGTTTTTTCAGACATTTTCTAAGTGATTCTATAACTGTTCCTCTCTTTCCTCTTAAAATTCTTTTGATTTAACTGTGTATTTTCTGGTAGGTTAATATCAAAGAGGTAATTAATTGATCACATCTATGACATTTATTGACATACTACAAATAATTCCCTTTTTTATCACATACAATAATTTTATTTACATTAAGTGATTATTAAATGGGTATTTGACTATAAAATATTCGGTATATGATACTTTATTTATTGCCTTATTTTGGTCCTATGCAACAAATATTGTTTGTGATCCCTTCCCCTTTCACTCCTTTATTCTGACCTAGTCATCACTCCTAGAATTGACTGAAGTTTCCTTGTGATGGTCACCTCCAACTTGTTATTCCAACAGCTAAAAGGAAAACACACAAAAAAGGCTAGAGTCATGTTATGATGGTAAAATAGTTATAAATATTTGCTACCAAAGAGCTACATTATGGGTCAGGTTCTGGTGCAAACTTTTCCATAATATTCTATGGGCCTTAACCAAATGCCTAGAAACTCAGTGAATGGAAAGTGACTGGGCACAACCAGGGAATAATGGAACTACCAAAGAGCAGAGGAAAATTATTGTAGATAATTCAGTAATTCTCTCAGGATAAAGGACAGGGATGTGTTTGCACTATTCTTCACATATTTTAAGGAAGAGTTGGGTGAAGTTCAGTATTTAAAATAGATGGGGAAATCAAAGAAGTAATAACTGACCTTAAGTATTCTCTTATTTTTCCTAACATGAAAGACTGAGTGAATCTATTTGGGATTATATTATCAGTAATACTAACATAAATAAATAAACTTTTACAAGGTTGTAAGTGAAAAAATAATTTCTTTTACCCCCAGCTCACACAGACATACTTCACCAGCATACTTCAGGGTGAATGGAACCTCCCCCATCTCACTTGGCTGCTCTTTCTTAATTCTGCCCACTCATCCACCCTGTTTCATAAATTCATGCTCTGGTGTTTGGTGCTTGGAAGAGCACCACACACAATGGGAATAATCCAAGTAAAACCTTTTCTCTTGTTCTCTCCAAGAGTTTTAAACCCAGAGTGGTTCCTTCAGTGGCTTCTCCTCTGTTGGCAGCAGGTAACTGAGGGCAAGGCCTTGTTGTGACTGGGACTGCTTCTTGGTAGGAGTGCTGGATTCTACTGGTTAGATATCCTCATCCTTTGTCTGTGGAAAGAAAGATTACACAGATCAGCAGTATCATAATACCTTTAGCTCATCAAGATAACAGTGCAGAAAAGATCAAGAAATGAAAAGTGAAGATCAGACAGTTGCTGACCTGTACATTTGTAATGGAAATAATGACCAAAAGATTTTATTAATTTCTGAAAAATTATGATACTTGTTATTTTTTTAAAGATAAATATTCTATTTCATTTCCATTTTTCTTTTTTTTTTCCACTACTGTTTGCTAAATTAGGGTAAAATCCTTCAAAGAAAGAAAGAATTTTTTTAAATCGCTTTTTTCTCATGCCAAATTGCAGAGTAAATCAATTTTACTGAGGTTGGAGATGAATACATTTAAACTTCACACATTATACATACATTGATGTTAAACATTATTGTGCTTTCAGGGTCATTTGAAAATAAGTGCTTTTGAGAGACAAAATTTATGAGGGCTTTAAAACACACCACGTCCCATGAGCTGCAGTAAAGTCTTAATTATAAAGTGACAGTCTCAAACATACACACACAGCTAAGTAATCTGTTAAATTGCTAGCCAGCTGAGTTAAGGTGCAGGGATTTGGGAAGCACACTGCTTTTTTCCATGCCACAGGGCAGAGACAGAGATTTACCCTAACTGCACAAATTAACATCTCCATTCCACAGATTTCAATTTCAATTTCAAGTAGAACAGCTTCATCTGCTTTCTTTATCTATCCATTCTTCAATATAGGGGAGCTGGGGAAGGAAATTTCATTCAAAAACTGACATGCAGCACTGATGCTCAAACAGCAGGTACCCAAAATTAGTAAGTGTTGCATTTTTAAAATGCATAAGTAAAAGTAAATTTCACTCAGTGTATTTATGGCCATATGCAACTGGTACATTGTTCATATCATGAGAATTATTTCATTGTTAATACAATACAGTCACACACAATCACAGCAGCTTGACATAGATTACACAAAACAGAGGTCTCCAGTAATTTTCATTGAGAAGAAAAAAAAAAAAACATAGATTTTTTTCCTCCATAGCACTGAGTTTCTTGGAAAACTCAAACATAGAAGATATGTTCTCCTGCTAGACAAATCTAAGTAAATATCCTATCTCCCTTCTCACTGCTTGTAATTCTTTCCTTTTTATTGAAGTCACTTTCCGGAGAAGTTTTACAGGCAATGTGCAGTTTTCACCACACAATTTGGTCCTGGGACCAAATCTACAGCTGGCCAGGGGACCTCCCTGACAACAGGCACATTGCCTACATGGACCCCCAGATGCCCTCATCGAGGTTAAATATCCTGGTTGTCATGGCATTGAATTAGCAGTTTTGTGGTCTCCTTCATATAAGAAGAGATCTGCGTTCTGTCTCTTTTGTCTACGGGATGTAGTGAGTTACCAGCAAATTTCTGCAAGATTTTCCTCAGGCAGGTTGTCTAGCCCATCATTTCTCCTGACAGAGGCAATGGGCTGGAGGGAATCATTTAATAGGCCAGGTGCAATCTTTAGGCTGCCATTTTGACCTTATGAGGTAATGTTACATCATGAAGAGCTACAGATGTGCAACAACCCTTGGATTCAGGGTCTAAGAATGTATTTTCTGCTTATGAAGCCTCCAAGACAACTTGAAATCATAAGCTTTTCCTGTTTATTACATTTTTGGGATTTTTTAAATCTTGATAGGGACTTCGTGTGTGTTAAACATGAAATCTTTAAGTAAAAAAATGTGAACACTTAACCATGAAACTCTGCTAATACAAGGCACGCAGAAAAAGTGCATGCAGCAAAATCAGAGGTCAGTATGCCATAACCTTTCATAAGCTCTTATAGATTTTGTTAATTTTTTTAATATAGGAGGAGGGTGTATATCAAATTCCTCAGCCAGAGAGGATTCACACAGTAGCATGCAACAGCTGGTTCATAACAGTGCCTTTGCAAACATAGGAGTGCAAATTGGTTTTGCACCAGAACACAAAGCAGAAGTGGAGAAAAAGAATAACCATGGCTCATACTACTTCACAGAAATTTCCTATCCCAGAAGTGCCAGTAGGTCAGAGGAAGACTATGTCCTTTTCCCCAGCCATTGCTACAACCTACACTAGTAATGCTGACATGTCTCAAGAAGGTAAGATGGAGCAGGAACCTACTAAGTATGGATCAAAAATGGATCATCTCTGTGTTGATTAAGGAACAATGAGTATTGGGTACGAGCACCTCTCAGAAATTATTCTGAGCTGACTGAATTTTCCTGTAGTGGTAAAGCATGGGTTCTTTTAGCAATCTCAAGGCATGATATTTCCATCTTTGTTGGATGGAGTTCCCATATTGATCAATGCAGATGTACAACATCCCCATAAATTCTACTCCATACATATATACATAGGATGGTTTCAGTTGAAAGAGACCTTAAAGATCATCTAGTTCCAACCCCACTGCATGGGCAGGGACACTTTCCACTAGACCAAGTTGCTGAAGGCCCCATCTAACTTGGCCTTGAGCACCTCCAGGAATGGGGCATCCACAGCCTCCCTGGCCACCTTCTTTCATACATACAATCAGTGACTGAAAAGAATGAGACCTAAAGCATCTCTCATGGATGGTACCTAGTTAACATTGACGAAGGCTTCATATTGAGACTTTATCTATCTACTTATTAACCATGAATGTATTCTTCCTAGATCTGCCAAACCCACTGTTAACAATGTCTGCTAGTGGTTTTTCCATTCCTATGTAGCAATGTTTATAAAGGATTATTATACAGCTTCTTGCTACCCAGTAAGTAGACCAAAAAAAATCCCAAACTATTAATCAGGATTGGGAAGAGATTTAGGAAAGGGATCCCGTACTGTGAAAACAAAATAAAACAAAACCAAAAGCAACAAACAAACAAAAAAAACCAAAAGCAAACAAACAAAGAAAATCTATGAAAACCAAGTCAGAAACCTCACAAATACAGAGATCATTCTGGGAAGCAGGAAAATAAGGCCAAGTACCGTGCAAAACATTCCAGGAATCATAAACTTTAGGGGAGATCAGATACTGGGCTTTAAATTCTTTTTAAAGTGCCTATCTTTTTGGACTTTCGGTCATAATTTTCGCCAGAGGAACTGAAGAGAAAGTCCAAGGACTCTCACTTTACCCTGTTAAACAGGGAGACTCCAGGGGCAACCAGCTTGATATGGTATAATTTTTAACCTTTCAAAGAGAGATATGATGTGCAGCAGTGTGCACTGATGGTGGGAAGCCAGTGCCACTATATCTGTGATACCAATCCCAGCCTGGAAGAGCTCTCAATGGTTTCCTCTCAGTTCCTTGAGTGTACTCTCTTTAAAGTGTTACAGTTAACAGTGGTATCATTTAGCCTAAGCAAAACAAAATTATCAGATCTTTATTGTCATCTTTGTAATCATCATTGTAATATCTTTACTGTCATCAACAACTTAATAAAAAATTTAATTTGCTAAAGTAAATGTTAGAGATTTTTGTTTGTTTTTTCTCCAAAGCAGCATCACAGATGGGGATATCACTGATTTGCAGCTCTATCCACAAACAGAATCTGTTAAGATCAGACTTGCCACAATATTATTAGTTTCAGTTGTGGAAGGTTGGCATGGTATTTACTTTTCTGAAAAAGGACACTAATTGTCTCGTTATCTAGACTTTTAAAAGCATTTTCAAACATGATGCTAAATAATTACATATGTCAACAGTTATACAGCAGATAATGTAAGAATTAAAAATGTCTATCTACTATCAGTCTGTTTTGCTAACTAAAAGAGATGAGTAATGCTCAGCTCATAATGCGATAATCCTGACCCAGAGGAAAGGGAGAAATCAGGTGGTTTATGTCAGCATGAGAAATATTTTTTCCTCACCCATTATGTTATTAGTATAGATTCAAAGGCACAGTGGTGATAATTGTGGCCTGGAAAATAAAATTCTTCTCAAGGGACCCTTTTCAGACTGATTTGCTCAATCAGTGCTCTCTGCTGCTACCTGATCGTGGCTATGGTGCTTTAGAGTGCCTAATCAAGAGATGATTAGAGATTATGACATTAAGGAGGTTCAGCTTTAGTGCCATCATGGTGGCCAATCAATAATGTGATTGTCCAACCCAGTACTTGGGGGATCTGTGTATAAATCTTGTTAACTAATAACCCTTCATGCCCTGCTAAGAAAACAAAACTAGCCTGCTCTTAGAGTGTAAAAATCATAATTTTAAGAATATTTTGTCTTACATAAGCATTAACACCTCCTGGGCAATACTTTCAGTCTTCTTTTGGCTTTATTGTGATTATAAGTGCTTTCATACTTCCAGTGGTTTGTCACTTTTTCCATCTTTCATGTGTTCTGAGTCCAGAATAAAACCTGGATGTAGTTCTGTCGCTTTCCAGATCTCTAGTAAAAGATGCTTTCGTGATACATTACTAATAGGTTTGGAAAGGCAGTCTAGCAAGGGAATCTTAAATTCTAAAACTTACTCAAAAACAGAAATTAAAAAATATCTAAGGAAACAAAAAGCTTATCATGAAATAGCAGTAGGTCCCCCTTGTTACACCACAAGAGCAAATGATTTCTTTTCTTGTGATTCAAAATTAATATGGTCACATCTTTTTGCATAAGTATGTTTTACATGGAGAACCACCAGACTCAACATCTAATAGTTCTTCTGTTTTCTGAGTAGGCATTAGATGTTCCACTTCAACTGAAGAGCAGCAGAACCCAAAAACTCTTTCAAAGTCCTGTTAGACAGAAGAAACTGATAACAATTCACATTGATTTATTGATATATAAATTTATCCAGCTTTATTTAGTTTGTTGTACTGTACATTTTTGGTTCATAACAGAGTAAAGCATTTTTATAACTTTGTTAAGGCTTTATTTTTAGACAGACATGTTGCCATTCACATTCATGGGTGGCTACATTCTCCTCATAGTCACTCTATTGTCACAATAAGTCTAAGGATTTCTGTGCTTTGACCAGAGTAACAGAAATCTGAGTCTGGAAGAAGATTTATCAAATTTCAATGTAATTAGTTTGATTTTTATTCTGCAGTCTCAGTAAAAAACAAGGTAATATTGAGACCATGTAAGAAAATATCTGTTGCTAACACCATCTGTCTTCTTCTGAGGAATCATCATGTAATTATGCTCTATCCCAGATAGCTTAGTGAGAATCCCCAAAACTGTTCCATTATGAATTCACCAGGGCAAAACAAGAATATGTGGTGTTGTGGGTCTAAACACTTTTCACAGAAGCGCTCTTGACATATTAATTTCATCATTTACTATTTAATGAGGGAAAGAGAAGCGTTGAGTTATTACCCTTGTCCTGGCACCACAGATAGGGTTTATTGCCTTGGTCTATGCTTATTGTTTGAAATTTGATCAACAGGTCAGGTCAGGTACTTGTTCAGAGGCTGCCAAGAGATAGGCTTTTATTCCAAAGGGGTCAGACTTAAGTATTTATTTCTATATAACACCTATGATAAAAAAGCTTCAAAAAGTGAAATTAGAAGTGACATTTGAAATTTCAAAGCTTCCAGATTTGATACGTCGAAGATTTGAACCTCTTACCCATAGTGGTTTGCAAATGTGCCTTTCAAAAGTATTTTTCTCTAACATTTTTGGTCTGTGAGTGAAAACACTTCTGCTTATTATTTTCAAGAGTTCAGACTCTTCTCTAATACAGTGTGAAAAATTTGATCGAGGTAAAACACTACAAAAGTAAATAAATAAACATACTGTGACCAGGGATAGCTAACAAAAGCAAAAAAATAAACCATTTAGTACTTTAGTTCTGCACTAGAAACATAGTATATTTATAAACATAAATGAAAATGCAACAGAGAGGGAGAGAAAAAAATAGATTTTTTTTTTAAATAAAAGAAATTAAAAGTGCACTTAAAATTAAACAGTTCAACTGGGTTAAATAATTAAATACCCTCCTTAAAAAGTAAAAAGGGATAAACTGCTTGGTAAAACCAAAGATACTTGATTTATTGTAAAATATCTCTATACAGCAATATAGCTATACAGACAACAAAAAGAACATTAAAGTTATCTATATTCAGACAAGAATTCTGTCCTCAGGTGTTTGGAGGAATGGCTGCAAGAAGCTTTTAAAAGGTTTTCAAACCACTAATACTTTTATTTCCTTGCTTTATTTATTTTTTACACAAGCAGTTGCAAAGTGATAAACTACATGATAAGCACAAAGTGATAATAGAATTTGATAAGGCAGAATATGTTCAGTGCAGCCCAATTCATGCCAGATGGTGAAACTAGAAGTTACAAACAAATAAAAGACATTGTTCATTCAAGTCCAAAGATGACCTTAGAATTCACAGAGGGAACATAAGCTAAAAGGAAGAAACCATCTTTGCCACATAGCAGAATTGGACATGAGGTCAGTGCAAGTTCCTAACCAATTATGTGATTTCTTTCATTTTTATTTATTTGGCCATATTTTGGGTGAAACTACCTCAGTTCTAGGATCTCAAAACTGCTGCTACATACTCTCATTTGAATGATGCATTTCTCCTCTCCTCCACAACTATTTGACTCTCCTTTTTTGTATCAGGAAGCCAATGCTAGTTCAAGATTTGTTGCAGACCATAGCTAAGACCTCAGGGGATGAAGAAGGGAGAAACAGGAGGAAGTGGAAAACTATCAGAAGCATAGAGTCATTCATTCTTGCAACTCAACCAAGATCAGCCCATCCCTAGGAGAGATTTGTTAAAACACAAGGAATTCTATTGCTAAAATGGAATTTTATGATATACTCCTGCCAACAAATAGATAGTTCAAGACTATTGATTAGCATCAGAGAGACCATCATCTGGTATAGTTTTGACACTTCTAGTCTGAGCAGGTTCTAATTCCATGTCAACCTCTCTTCCCTACAGGCAGAATAAGATTTGCCAATACTTCTGTAATACACTCACGGGCATAGGAAAAAAAAAAAACAAAAAAAACAAAAAAAAAAACCAGAGTACTACTACTACTACTATCAGACCACAGGGCTGACTTCATACTTGCTAACTCCTCTGATACGCTCTTCCTCTGTTCCTAATTAGCAGAGAATGCTTGTTTGTAGGCTTAAGGATGGCAGCAGTCACCCTCGCCGAAAGCTGGATGTGTGGCAGTAATTGCTGCAGGTGCAAAGCCACCACCAAAGTCAGAGGTCCCAGCAGCCCCAGATGGGTCTCCTCCTCTCAGCCTTGCTGCTGCAGTGCAGGTTTAAGCCTACCTCAGGCAACTGCTCTGTTTCCATAGCTCTCTTGTAAAGGCCTGGCTTCCCATTGCCTTGGTCAGCATGCTAACATTTACCTCTATGGAAAGTGGGTATAACATACTGTTGGAGCAGTATATTAGACAGATGAAAACTATTAAGATCAAGATAACAACATGAGAAGGTTTCATCCCAGCAAGGGACCTCAGTAAGACACTTGCAATATAACTGTAAAATTCTCTGCCTTTTACTGTACTGTAGATTCAGCAGTGGGTTGATTCTTTCACAGGGAAGCCTCTGTGCTGATTTTTTTTTTTTTTTTTTTAGGCTTCTTGTTTTCTTCACAATCCAAGAAAACACAATCAAGGCAGCCACTGTAAAGGTATCTCACCAGGCTTACCTGATTCACACAGCAGGCTGCAATGACAACAAGAAGAGAGCTGATGTGGAAGCAGATTGATCCAGTGGAGAGGAATAGCAACCAAAGTTGAGATTGTTAATGAAAGGGGGGAAATCTTTAAATATCTATGCAAGCAAAAAATGCTGGTAAAGAACAACAGAATTCTTAGCCTTAATTAAAGAGGAACAAGTGGAAAAAGAAAGAAACAATATTTTCTCCCAGAGACGACAGTGGCTCTCCCTCTGCTACTTTACATATTTTAAGAAAGTAAGACCTTAAAGAAGGTGGCAGGATGGATTCAGGAAAAATGCAAGAAAATGAGTCAGGACCACAAAATTAAAAAAGAATGATGCAGTGCACTACACATTTATGACCTCTACCATTTAATGGCCAAGAAGAGAAACATCTCTAATTTCTTATTTTGGGATTTGTTTCCCTTTTCTAAGGTTCCTAGTTCTTCAGTTTGTTCCATTTCTGTTCTGTAATTTCCCAGAATTTGCCTTTAATACTACTTTTATAACTGAGTACTTTTGGTGGACTTCTTTTGTCAGATGTAACAGCTTGTGAAAGGAGAATACACAGCTTGAAAGAAATTGTGTCTGTCTTCCCCTTTACCTGCAGGGATAGGGGCTGTCATAACATACTGTTTGCAATGCCAACAGTGCCTAAGTAGTTCAAACATCAGCTATGCTATGTATTCAAGCATGTCTGAATTGCAGTCAAAGGCAAAACCATACAAGCTAGCTTTGAAGTAGACAGCTTGTGTGCCAACAGCAATGTATCTCAGCATCACCATGGCTCTTCCTTCACTATTCCAGATTAATTTCCTGATGTGAACTATATGAAGAGAATTACAGAGTTCAGCACACCTGTCACTTCAGCCTGGGCAATATTAGCAATGATAGCATCTCTTCTGCAGTAGTACTACAGAGATATATAAGCAGACTATGCTGCATAGAACAGACATTGTTTTTCCTTTTCTAAGCATCAGAAAGATTGAGGACAAATCTAATCATTAGATTTGATGAATATTCCATCTACCCACTGATCCACCCGTAGATAAGTATATCTCCCAATAAAGGGTGCATTTCCATGTTTCTCTATGTCTCTCCCAATATTTGCTGTTAAATAAAACAGAGGCAAAGGACAGGTCTCTGGGCAAAGGGTTTTGCTTAGCTACATCCACATTACACAGCACTTAGTATTATTCTTTCCTTGGGCCTCAGTGACCTTAAGTCATGCTTATCATCTATATGTTTTCACTTGAATGTGGCTAGACTACTGACAAATCTGTGTTGTGGTCTACCAGTGTTTCACTGCCTGAAACTGGAAGTGTTCTGAAGGATGAGGGGTGTAGCCTGAGAATAGGCACATGGGACTGTTTGAGGATGCCAGTTTTGCTGGGATACTGTTGGAGGACTGTACAGGGCAGAACTGTTGCACTAAGAACCCATTATGTGCAAGGATATGAAAGCTCCCCGATATATGGTTTTTCCAAAATTTTACCCAGATATTGTCTCAGAAAATCCCGGTGGGTACCAAAACCATGACTGAGAATGTGACAGCAATTGAATAACAGGCATGATGACAGAGCAAGAACTTAAGTCTTCTTCCTGTATTGAGTTTATTTAGCTGTGTAGACACAGCTTCTGATACGCACATCCCTGATTAATATTTCCACTTCTTTTGTCTTGTTCTTTTATTAATGCCTAGCCAAAATGGACAGTACAATGCAATTGAGTCAGCACAATCTCCTAACAGGACCTAGAAGACAGAAAAGAAAGTAATGAAGACAAGAAGGAAGTATAAGGAAACAAAAATCTCATTACAGTGTGGCTTTACATACAATTAATGATCATCCAAACCTGAGAAGGAAACAACAGCTTAGGTGGCCACAGCAGCAATACTTCCATTAATTTGGAAATCACTTCTTTAATATAGCTACAGAAGATATCCTCAGGTTTTGTTTTATTGACTTCAACAATAAATACATAAATAAATAGAGAGACAACAAATTCACAAACTGCTCCAGAAGTTCACATGGATTCCTTGCTGTTTTGTAATTAGTTACGAATTTTTGAAGCCCTTCTCTTTTTGCAGAGAAGACATAATAGAGATGATGAGGGATAATTGTGGTGTGTGAGCCAACACTCCCATTAGTGGGCTCTGATGCAGTGGCAACTCTGCTAATGACATTTGAGCACTGATCAGTCTCTGGCATGAAAAACCTGAAATAAGAATGAATGTAGACTGTAATCACATTTATAAAAACACCTACAAAGAAACTGAATGCTAATGAATATGTGCAAAAAGGATGTGCCCTGTTTTTCTAGGGACATTCACATTATGACTTTTTTGCTGCAGTTAGTCTTCAAGTAATTGAAGCAAAGTCATTATCTGCTGACCAGTATAATTAAAGAAGTGATTACTTTAACAAGTAATTGGTAACAAAATGTCTAACCAGTAATCAGAATCACAGGCCATATGTTTTTAAATATGACCAAATCATTTGCATAGTGTTTATGTACAATAAATTAAGGCCAAATGAAAAATCTGCTGACAGGAAATAAGTACCAATAAGGGTAGAGCAATATGTTAAATCCTTCATTCTGGATCATTTAGGTAATGTTCCATTCATTTTAGATTCATGAGTGAAGCCTTTACAGATTGGGCATGCATACCATAAATCTCAGGTTATCCATTATTAGGTGGCATTCTGCTGTTTGCAATTGTACATGTTTACTTTGTGCATAATTAACTGCATAATAGCTGTCTGTGTTCTGCACAGAATTTACACTCAGGCTCTCATCAAAACAGATGAGTCTAGAAAGTAGGGCAGTTCCATTAAGGTCTCTGTAATCTGCATTTTTTAATACTGGTTTTCAGAAAATAGAGTTGGAGCTTAGATTATTTAGATTGTTTGATTTTCAGGGTATTTTATTAAATCTCACAAAAGTGGTTGGAAAACCAAAGGGTGGAGACAGAGCAAAGCAAAGAATACCTAGCAGAATCTGGGATGATACATTTCCATAAAAATAATAAGTACGGAGCAGATTTAGACAGGCAATTGATCATTGCACAGCTCCATGCTATGGATCAAAATCTTCACCCTGCAGTTCTATTTCTGTGCACGATTACCACTACTAGGTCAACTATTTCTGCCATACAGGTTCTTTATATACTCTATGTCAGCAAAAGCTCCCAGATTTCTTTTTCCATAATGCAAAATTGGATGGAGAAGAAAAAATAAAATAAAATAAGGCTGAAATAAAGAGGGAAAGCTGCTAATAAAATAAAAGCAGGCTTAAAGAAAGAGGAAAAACTGCTAATATGTAGGCCTGCAGCCACAGAATAAAATGAAACAAAATATAGAAAAGTAGTGAGTTTGACTGCTTCAAGGAACTGCAAGATGATGACTCTCTATTTTTAAAATGATCTAAAATCTACAAAAAGAATATTTAGTACAAATACAGGTATGCAATGAATATTATTTTACAGCTGTTCTTATGCATAAAGGAAGTGTATTATAACAAGACCTGTTTGATAAGTTATTACTAAAAATATGTGGGAAGAAATATTATAGCTGTCCCTTATGTTTGAAGGAAGTATTGTGATAAGATGTGAATATCATGTTGCAGATTAATATAAATATTCATATAAAAAAAAATATCTCAGATTGGGCAGCTCTAAGCTAAATAGCATACAGAATACAAATGGCCCGCTAATGCTAATGAGCTTTCATTTTACCCCATGAAATGATGTAGGGCTACACTTCAGGGAGACAAATTAAATGTGAAATTAATTGCAAAATAATAACATGGGGTTTATAAAAATTCCTTTGTTTCTATTGTTTAACAGGTTACTATAATATAAATGTCTTATTTCTTTTTTCCTTACAAAGAGTTATACACTATATTCACTTGGGGAGGGGAGAGGGAATACTTTATTTTCTAGTTTTTCTTTTGTTTTTAAAGAAAGCTGTGGTTTTTTTCAGGACAGCAGGTGGGGGGGGCTCTTTTTATTACTTCTCTAATTGTTTTTCTTGTAAGAGATGTCTCTCAGTCCATTCCCTAAATCCCACAGAGAAGCTTGGGATATCCGATTCATGTGGTGTCAGAATGTATGATTTTTGGTTAGAGGAAATTCTGAGATCTTGTGAAGCAAATAACAGTGCCTTTCCAAAATTCATACTAAAACATATATATATTTCTATAGCCTGGCATGGTTTCCATTGTGGGGTTTTTTTTCCAAACTCTTCACTATCGAAAAGTGTATATCAAAACATAACACAATCAAAACCAAAACATTCCACATTCTGCAAGCTGATGTCTACCTTTTTCAATTACCTAGATGCTATGTATAAACAACAATTAGTACCAATAATTAGTACCAATACAGCTATGAAGTGAATATTATTTTGCATTGACCTGCTGAATAAAGTGCTTTATAACAGGAGCTGTATTCAGTCCTGGTAATGGTCAATCCCAATGCATTTTTCTGCTTCCTTTTGTTTTTGAAATGCAAGAGATGAGCAGCTAGCAAACAAGTTTGTACTGCAGAATTTTCCAGGCTGAGATTTATTTCTTTATTATCAAATCAGATGTTATAATACTGCTGCTTTATGAACTACCTTTCAGCAAAACCCCTCATTATTGAAAATTCCCCCTGTAGACCACTGTTTTATATTCTTTCTGTGGATGATTTAATAATGTACACAGACACCTAAATTTATTCTTTAAAGTCATCATAGGTTGTTAAGCACTCAACAGAAGTCAGTAGAACTTTCTGCTTATTTCCGCATGTGCCTCTGAGAATCCCTACTCTCACTCCTTTAAACATCACTGTACAAGTTGAAACAGAAGTTTGCATTCATCAAAAAGCTACTCAGGTAGAGTTATCCCTTTCATTCACAAGTCAACATTCTTACAAGGAAAAAAAAGAAAAAAGAAAAAGAAAGAAAAAGAAAATAATAAAGAAAAAAAATCAAGAAAGAGATGGAACTCTTCAAAGAGAAGTAAAATAAAACTTTAGACACTAAATACCACTGGGGCCCATGTGCATCCAAGGGTACCTGTTTAAAAAAAATGTGCAGTTCAGAGGCTTAAGCAATCACTGCCCATCTCAGCTATGATCAAATCCAATACTTCACTTTGAACATCTGCTGCTCTAAAGCAGCACAGCCTCCTGTCTTTCAAGAGCCTTGTTCATTTTCATTAACTGAGCACTTGGTTCTTTTCAACATGTTTGCTTTTGTTCTTATTAGATAGTATACACATATTAGTCATATACATATGTGTATATGTCTATTGTATAGAGTATATCTACTCTATGCAAATTATAAACACATGTTGTGCTGTGAGATATTATTTCCAATATGTTTTGTAACAAGAATTATACATAAAAGTACTTTTGTTTAAACAAAACTGGTCTATTTGTGATTTAAATATCCTCACAAGAATATTTTGCTCTACGAGAAAGGTAAAGGATTAAAAAAACGAAAAAATTATACTTTGGGATGTTATAGCTTTAAAATGCCGATGATGTATATAGTACAGTATCTAAAAGCATGTTTGGTGAGATGAGAGACTTTCTTAATGAGCTTTTAAATATGCATAGTAAGAACCAAGAAAATATCATTCTCTTATAGTCTTCTTTCTAAATAACAGCTGATGATTTCAGGGGTGAAACCCATTCCCTTTCTTTTTATACTCAGTGGTGCTTAAGGTAATCTTCTGTAAAAGTTCCAAAGATATGGAGAGGATTCTCCTGCAGGAACAAATTTGCCCAACCTGGCACTTTCTTCTACCTGTAAGTCAACCAGGGAGTGTGAATATGTATGTCTGTAGCTTATAGTTAATCAAAATTTAGGCACATATATTCCTAGGAATGGCCAAAGAAGGGAAGGGTGAGTCTGAGCAGCTTCAAAGAGCTACCTCAGAATTAGGCTAGGGTTTGTTTTGTCTGCAGCAGCCCAGGCATATGAGGTAGTAAGGACCTCTCATCGGCTGCTTGACCACCTGGGTTAGATTTCTCTCACCTAATTGACCACAGACATTGAAAATACAGACATCTACATACAAACTGGTAATGCCTGGTTCCCCTCCTGGGCAAAGGAGAGAAAGGTGCTTCTGAGGTTCACTGTCCTATCTTAGATTTTTTCTTGTGGGATGAGACGTTCTGTACCCTAAAACATGTCTGGCAAAAAGAACAGAGATACATAAAGCACCCCCACTGCATATGCCCATTATTTGGTCAGACAAATCCAACCTTTTTATTGGATCTCTGGATCCATGTTAGTGCTGTTCAAGGCCTTGACTCTTAAGTACTGTTTTTCAGCTGTTGTAGCTCTCTGGCACAAACAGTAACAAAGTGTTTATCTGTAAACCTGTGGAGACAGACACCCTGAAGTGGCAGGATTTAATCTGGTCTGGCCGGTTGAATCACTCTAGGAAAATACCTGGGTCACAGCTCATAGTCTGAGTAACTGAGGAGGTAATAGCTGACTCTTGGCTCCATTTTTGGAGCCTCTTTGCCTATATGTCTGTCAAACGTGATCTTTCCTTTCATGGTCTTTCCGTGTTGTTTAAAGAGCTCTCACTTACGTTTTCCCCTGAAATGCTTAGTGTTGGGACTGAGAAATGTTTTATTCTTCCTCACCAGATACTCTGTGTTACTGGGAAAGCCAAGACACAGGAGAAACAGGCTACCATATCTGAGCTGCTGGTGGTGAGACTGCTGTGTATTGGCCTATATGAGGTCTTGCTGGAAAGGGTGCCAGAGTTTCATTTATCATAGCAAGAAAACTTTACTCCTGACAACTGCATTCACTTCCAGTATGGTCTTGAAACCAGTCAAAGAAATTCTACTAAAAATTCTGGATTCCACAGAATTATGATGTCTTGGCTTATTGTTTTAGTCACTCTCTCCTATGCAAATATGCATTTCGTAGAAGATAAGAATGAGATGTTCATCTCTATTCTCTAGGTACAAATCCCTGTTCCTCTGTGAGCTAGCATATTTTTCAAGAAGTATCAGAATCATGAATGTTTAACACATAAAAGTAGGAATATATAAGAAATAATTTGATGTAAATTTATTTCATCCCAAAGCTCCATTTTAGCAGCATTTTTTTTTAATTGTCAAATTTTATATCGTGCATATCTAAACCGTAAAAGCTCCTATTTTCTCTCCACTGACTACAAAGGAAGACCCCAGTGAGAAAAGCAGGTGAAGATACCTAATCAAAAGCTAAGCAACATGAATGCTACCATATCTGTTTTCTGACTGAGTTTTTATTCTTGCAAACTGTATATGTAAATTTAGAGCTCAAAGACAAATTCTCTGGTGAGTTGTAAATATTTACAGTTATTATCTTGGAAATCATCTGGGTCATTGCTACATTTACTCTACTGATTTTTCTCATGCTAGGATTTTTATCAAAGTTTCTGTTGGGAAAAGTCATCTTCCATCCTGCTAGATTTACTCATCCAGGGATGCTTTATAATGCTAAAATGTGTTCTTGCCTCTAAACTGTGCTGAGTAAAATCCCAAGGCTGATTTTCTCCACAAGAATGCTAAACTGATATATGTGAAAATGACGACTGCTTAGAACTGTGTTCCAGAATATGTATATAGGTGCAAATAAAACAAGTTCTATTTAAACTTCATGTCACTAATTTCATTTCAGGAAGAAAAACTGTAAACCTCTGGTTATTTATAAGTATTCTGCAAAAGATTAGGTTACAAAGAAAGCAACTGGCATTGACATTCAAAAGAACCATTTCACTATGTTTCTTCCACACTTCTATGCAGAATTTACTTAACATTTGTATTTTTTATGTGAGTCCAACATATTTTTAAATTAATTTGCTCATACAGTCATGCAAAATGAGCACTCTACAAGTTGCCTGGTATACAGAATCTATGAAATTTGTATAAATACTAAGAGGTGTCATCCAAGCCTATTTTTTCACAGAGGCATACATGTATCAGTACTTAGAGATCTGATCAAGTTGTTTTTAGAACATGGTAGCAGTTAATACCAGAGGACGTTATTTGCAACATCAGTAGCCATTACAATGCATGTTCTTCTACTGCTGTTTATAAACATCAAATCAGGAAAATAAAAAAGCATACTGAATTATACTGTACACAAAAATGCTTCTCAAACATATTATCTCACAGTCAGGTTCACTGAGGCTGAAGGTGTTTTTCATAGGCATAATACCCTAATTGTTGCATGAGGAAAACACTCTTAATGTCCAAGAAGCGATTTCTTCCCCACTTGTAAAGTCAGCCCAAGCCAGACCCTATATTAATCACATCACTAATATTGACTGTTTCATTTGTTTTCCAATCTAAGTGTCTCAGATATATTTGAATGAAATGTGTTTCAGCCCATAATGCCTGGTTTCTATTCAGTAATAGGAGCAACAAATGTATAGTCTGCAGCAATTTATGTCAAACCAGTGTCACATTATTTTTAAACTGTATTTGGTAGGGAGATTGAAGTGCTGTGAATAGGGCTATCATTCTCTTTACCACCTACAACATCTTTGGAGACAATTTTCATCACATTTGAATAATGTTTCGGCACAGGAACAGTTTAGCTCTAAGATCTGGAAGCATCACTTATCCACAGTTTTCTTACATTTATCATGTGCTGTACATTATGAAAGAGTTAGAAAGAAACATGACATTTCCTTTCTGTCTGTCAGAAAGTTCTGTTGTCATGTGGATGGCAGAAAGACCACCAGAAATAAAACCAGACATTCTGCAATGACTTGTCCAAACACACAGTCAGAAATAAAAGCATCATTTCCTCAAGAAAGAGAGACTACCATGTTCTAACGCTGGTACCTAATATTTCCGTAAGAGTTGTAAAAGGAAACTGATTTTACTGTCTCCCATAGCCTACTAATGCATGAAGAAAGAGCTACATATTATGTATAACGAAAGATAGAGTGCATCCTAAAAAGGAAATTTCATTCATGAAAGAGAGAGAACTTCTATCAAAACCTAGTAAAGACATCTGCCTGAGGTTTAGCGTGACCCTTTTATACACAACAATGTGAATTACTACTGCTTGTATTCTGGTCTGCACGGCAGTCAGGGGCTTATCTGCAAATAGTGGCAGATCACCATGACAACTTAGATCAGCCTGGATGTTTAGGGTTTGTTGTTTCTGGGAAAGTCTAAATTCTGTTCCTTCCTCAGTAATCATAACATGTATAGACTGAGCTAAGAGCCTATGTCTTTATCTTTACTTTCTGTTATATGCCTTTCCTGATGGCTCACTCTCATTTCAGCTTGCCTGTTTTTGTCATATTCCTAACTTGTATTAAATTTCCACTAACAATAATGGGAGTTAGTCATTACAAAAGGAACCACAAAATGAGAATACATGTTTTCTTTAATGCAGAAACTTTGTAAGTGATAAACTATGAGACATTGTTTTTCTTAAAAAAAAACCCAAAAAACAAAAAACAAAAAACAAACTAAAACAAAAAACAAACAAAAATACCCAAACAAAAAAAACACAGCAGATAAAACATGATAAGAATACAGCTAACACACCTTTGTGCTGTAGTAATCAGAATTCATGTATTGTTCTGTTTTGATGAAACTTTAATGATCCTTCAGTTGCATAAGTCAACCATCAAAAACCTACAAGTAGATATAAAAAAATCACAAATTACTTTGGTTTAATTGTTGATTAATTTCAGTTTCCCCTACTGTTGATCAACTACTATTTCTTTCATTTTATGGGATTTTTTTTCTGATTTAGCAAAAGACCTTTTCTATTTTATTCTTTACTATAGAGCTACATCTCTTAGAACTGGTGGGAAGTGCTTTGATCAAGGGAAATCAAACTGCTAATCCCAAGAATCCTACTGTGCATGCCATTCTCAGCTCTTTACTAGAAATGGAATTACTGCTTTTTTGAATGAGGAGGGCAATGCTTATCCACATTAATCACCATTATTTAGCAGAAGAGTCAGATCCTATCCTTCATTTCTTTTGAAACATCCCTGAAATCAACAGCTTTGAACCCTCAATATTCAAAATGGAAATTTAGAAGAGATTTTTAAAATATTTTAAAGAAGTATTTACCCATTCAAATAATGTTTTTTTCAACTGCAAACAGAAAGCAAACAGGAAATATTTAAAATCTCAGTACCACAATGATATGCCAGCATACAAAGGCTTATTTTGAACAGTTAGTATTTATGTAAAAAGAAACAGTGAAAGGTAATGAAAGAGCCAAAGGTCTGTCTAGGTCAGTATATCATCTCTGACTGTAATCAAAATGTTATGCCTTGTAAATGAAAACGAGGCTAGCACATCTAATGCTTTCTCCTATCTTCAGCTATTTTCACTTCAGCTCAGTTCCTGATTTCAAGAGAAGAGTTGCCTGTGATGAATATGACTACTAGGCCAAAACTATAAAGAAGGTTACAGTAATCTCCAGATGTAACAAAAATGACCTATCACTAAGCCAATTCAACCAACAAAAATAATTTACCCTATGCAGGAAGTTTGCATAGGTTAATTTATCTTTATTATTGCTAAATTATGTCATATGTAGCTGGGTCAGTTGGGCCTTGTGCTCTTGAAGGGACTAATTTAAACCTAGATGTACATGATGTCATTACTCTGACTGAAGCATAAAATAAGAAAGCTTTTTGCAGATATACTGCAGTGTTAGGTTGATGCTCCCCAGTTTTCTGAAATAACCTATTTAAATGAACTAATCTAAGGGACTTATTTTGTAAATGTTATGTGTCTGACCACGTTCAACTTGTTGCTGAAGTTACAAAGTGATTTCTGTGAAATCAAATAATTCACTAGGCATGGTCTTTGGCAAGGTACTGCAGTGTTAGAGTTGTTATCATTCCAGTGAGGTGTTAAAGGGAAGCCACATCTGCTTGAGTCTCTTCACAGATGGAAGTCAAAACACCCCAGTAGTACTGTATTCATGCTAATCCTGGTGTCCTTGCCAATGTTCTTCTGTCTGTCAGTCAAACGAGTCCTGAACCTGGGTCCTATAAGTTTGAGTCATTGCTGAACATGATGCATTTTGAAGTAGGCCATGTTGTCATTGCACAATCCTTTTCTAACCTTATTTGTTGAAATATTGTCAGGAGCATGCATATGAAATTGACTTTACAGAGACAAATCTCTGCCCAAACTACATCTCTGATCTCTTAATTTGGAGAAACTTTGTTTCCTACTCTTTAGAACCAGCTTACTTGGTCCAGTCACTAGAAACATCTTTGACTTTAGTAATTTGGGGAAAATAATTTACTTGCTGCTTTGTGAAGTGGGTGTGAAATCACAGGCAGACCCCCTGAATCTGTCCTTGAATTGTATAGAAGTCCCAGTATCCATCCTCTAGAGAGCGGCATCATGATTTGAATTCTATGACACAAGACTGGTTCCTAATCTCAGTCAGCCTGTGCTGTACCCCAGCATGCATTAAGTAAAGTACTTTATTTATTCTTATCTCTAAGTAGAGCTTCATCTCTTTGCTCTTTGCTAATATACATTTAAATGACTTTATGTCCTCTTTATGTTCCAGCCTTAAACTGATACTTGATTTATTTCTGCTTTGTGTGGTTTGTGCTCAAGGAAAAAAAAAAGGAGGAAAAAAAGGAGAGAAAACAAAAAGAAGCTATATTAGATATTCACTTTGACATTCAGGCCCCAGAAGAAATACAATTAGTTTCATACCTATCCATCTGTTTTTCTGTTTTAGCTGGAGAATCTCTGCTTATAATTTTCTAGGGACATGTGGGCGACCTTCCAGTTGTGCCATTAAAATCCATTACACCATAACAACATGCTAATTAATGCTCTCTGATGGTGCTATATGCAAAAATGCAGTGGAAAATGTGTCCCATAAAGAAAAACTTTGGAGCTCAAAAGCAAAAGTGAACTGATGTCTCTTACTTTCTTCAGTTCATATCTGCAATCATATTTAAATAATAGTAGTCTGAATTTCAGAAAAGAATACACAGAGTGTTTTTGAAAGTCAGCTTACACAAGAAAAAGGCTGACCACTCATGTTGCCTAGCAACTCCATTTTGTTACAGGGAATCCAATATTGAATTGTAATGATCTGGGGAGTGCTAGTTAGAAGTAATAATTTGCATAAGAAATATATTAATGCCTGTTCTCATTAGGAACTACACCTCTTCACTAAAACTGGTCAGCAGTAGTCTGTAGTCAGCCATCTGCCTGGGTATGGTTTTGTTTGTATGAAATGGCAGGTGAACATCGTATGGTCAGCATCATATTCACAAAACAACAAACTGGTTCAGAATTTAACAGGGGAAAAAAACAGAACCTTCCTTGGGTTTCACACTGTAAAGATAGTAACATATTGAACATTTAATAATATGTCTCATCTGAGGATTTCAAAGACCTTTACAAGCATTCAAGCTAGAAGTGATAATTTATCATATCAGTCCTCACAGGCACTGATTGCTGCTAGTATTTTTTAATGTTTTTTCCATTCACCCAATTTTTTATCCTGTTTTAATTTTCCCCAATGCCATCTCCTCCCCTTCCTGAAAGCAGAGTAGAAGAGGAGAATCACCTCCCTCAACCTGCTGGTCTCACTTCTTTTCATGCAGCCCAGGATAGGGTTGGCTCTCTGGGATGCAAGCACACTGCTGGCTAATGTTGATCTTCTCATTAACCAACACTCCCAAGTCCTTTTCCTCAGGACTGCTCTCAGTCTATTCTTTGCCCACCCCGTATCTGTGCTTGGGATTGCCCTGACTTAGGTGCAGAACTTTGCTCTTGGCCTTCTTGAACTTTATGTGGCTGTCAGGGGCCCACTTCTCAAGCCTGCTGAGATCTTTCTAGACAGCCTCCCTTCCCTCCAGTGTGTTGACCACACCACACACTCATCAGCAGATTCCCACTTTTTATGTCTAAATCATTAAGATGAGTTCTGTTCATGAAGCTTCGTGGTTTTGTGTTTCCATCTTTTTTTTTTTCCTTGAGGAATTGGATTTGTGTACCTTTTAAACTTCTCCCAGAGAAATTACTACACTCATATAGTGTAAAGAAATGCCATCTTGGAAGCCTACAGTTCATATGTGCAAGAACAGCACAAATCACTTCCATCCAGACTGTAAGAAGTTCGTTTGGCTTCTTGAATCATCATTGTCTTCAATCATGAATCACTGATTAATATGCTTTGTTTTAAGCTTTCAGGTAGACCCACAAATGTGACCTTGCTTGAGCGCTACAGAACTAGTCTCTGACACAGGCCAGAGAAAGACTAAAAATTAATATGCTCTCATTCTTTCCATGGTCCTTGCACTAAGCTAATATCAGCCTATGGCTGAAGAACATACTGAATCAAAGTTTATACCTATAAATCCATATCAAATAAACCATTCTGAGCTTCTCTGCTTTCCACTTTCTCACTTGTAGTTGGATACCTAGTCTTAAATCTTTTTTTTTTAAGAAAAATTCATTATGTTGTGTAAAGAAGAATGGCCTTAAGCTGGAAGAGAGATTTTGATTAGATATTAGGAAGAAATTATTTCCTGTAAGGATGGTGAGAAACTGGAACAGGTTGCTCAGGGCAGTTGTGGCTGACCCCTTTCTGCAAGTGTTCAAGGCCAGGCTGAATGAAGCTTTGAGCAGCCTGGTCTAGTGGGAGGTGTCCCTGTCCCTGCCCATGGCATGGGGTGTGGAACTAGAGGATCTTTAAGGTCCGTTTCAGCCCAAACCATTCTATGACTCTGTCATAGTAACAGTCTGCTCAGTGCATGTATTCAGAGCTTTCTTTCATATATGGATAATAAAAAAAAAACATTATATATCTAGTGGCAAAGCTTACATACAAAAGTGCTAGACACTTCCTAATTTTAAAATGCAGATGAATAAATGCACATTTAGCTTCACAGAAACTTCTTGCTAAATGCCAAAATGTTTAAATGCATTAGTGATGTGTCTTTCCAAACAGCTGTAGCATCAGATGTTAGAAACCCAAAGAACATTAAATTACATAGATGAATGCACATTATAAGAATCATAATGCTATTATGGATGGTTCCAAAATATGCAGGTATACATTATTACTTGGACCTCAGCTTCATCAGAGTGGAAGAGTGCTTTTATATAGTCTCAGAATCTATTTTCTAAGGACAATTTTTTAATAATATTGATCACTGTTCACATATTGACAGCTGAATTATATTAAAATATTTATTGATCAAAAAGTCACAAAGATCATTATGTTATATCTTTTACATCTTATTGTCATATAGTGTCAAGTGCCATACGTATTTTTTTTTAGATATGTCACAAAAATCTTCAGGTTTCACTTCAGTTTTTCACATACTTAATTCCAATACTTGTGCAGTGGAATTTCTTTAAAAAAAACTTAGAGGACTGTAATGAGAAGAGACATAGGGTAAACCTGTCATTCTGGAATGTCATCAGGTATATTTTGTTAAGCATAAGATTTTGTTAGGATTTTGTTAGCTTTGGACAGTTCAGAAATGTTAGCCAGCTCAAAGAAAAGTAGAAGGTTCTAATCTGTTTCAAAGTAGGGTCTAAGCAGTAACACCAATATTCAGGGATTTTGTGCTCCCACCTCCCACACAGGTGAAATAAGAAACCAACAAGCACCTCTTTTGCAATCAACAAAAGTTCTTGAACTCTTTTCTTTCTTTGATACATGGTTCTCTTACCACTTCATTCTACTTTGCAATATTCTTTGTGTTCATGACAGAATGGGTCTTGAAGATACTGATTCCAGCAGTTACAGTTACAAACATTTTACAGACTTTCTGCAAATGTGGCATAAGGTAATGCATCACATGCAAATATAGGTAATGTGGGCTAAAACAGGGAGGGTGAAAATGAAGGATGTCCCTGTTATCACCTCTTTTCACAGAAATAGAAGCATAGTGTGACTGGAAGGGAAGCTATCGTAGGAATAAAAAGAGATCTTGGACTGTAATTTACCACTCTTCACCAACTATTTAAACAATTGCATGGATCTCAAAACAGATATATGAAGCAGATACTTAGTAGGCAAACTACAGAAACAATGATGCAGTCTCTCTTCTGGTCCAGAGTCTGCCTGCAGTCCTGGAGTCATGCACTACAATGGAAAGCTCTGCTGTTTCCAAGCATGGATCCAGAGAAGGTTTGTCAAATACAGGTGCTCAGAGCAATGATTTATCTTCCAAAGTAAGCTCCCATTCCTATCAGCAAACTGAAAATGTTCTGCTTCACAATTCCTGCAGCAAGAGAAGCCACTGCTTTGGAAGTCTCCCATGGAGATCAGTTGTCCCTGCTCTTAACTGTATCTCCATCAGATTGTAACATTAATTGAACGTTAATTACATTTGCATTCTTTGGTTTGATGAAGTTAAATTTGTTTGCAGTGAACATAACTTCCTTCAGTATTAGATGAGCTGAACATGACCTGAGCTATTATCTCCTGAGCAAAAAAATGTTTTTATGTTTATAACGTTTTATGTTTTTATCACTTGTTTTTCAGTCCTTTTGTGGGTAACTGTTTTGGGTTGGTTTTGTTTTGTTTTGTTTTTTCTGGTAGACTCTCTAGTTTCTGAGAAAATTGTATCTTTGCTTCAAAGATATGTCAAAACGTTTCTCAGTAAGGTATGAATCTTATCACCGACAAATATATTCCTAAACATTACTGTGTCAGTGTATATTCCATACTACTGCTACCAGCAGGTATTGGCTCCATATATAAGCCCTGGAAAAATGCATTTCTGATTCTCCTCTCAAACCTCTGCTCAAGGGAAGGTATTAATACATTTTATGGTTATAGCTTCAGCTTGTGAGAGATTTGCTTTTATTTTAGCGTTTTGATTTTCTGAATTTACTGTTCATGCGGAAAACCATCTTTTTGTCAGTATTGGTAATTTCCAAAATGCAAGCTTTGTAAGCATTTTTATTTAACGTAACCATATTGCATACTATTAAGATGTAATAAATAAATATTTACATAATATGTACATAATAATTAAATATTACATACATGCATAATAATTACATATTTGATGATCTCAGAGGTTCTTTCCAACCCAAATGATTCTGTGATTCTGTGATAGTCATCACACAAACATTGTTCATTAAATATAGGATTTTTCTTCCCACCCTTTTTGCTGTCAAAGCAGATTTTTTCAGCATAAGCCACTAAGCCCTCTCCCTCTAACCCAAGCAATATTATTCCTGTTCAGTGTTGACACAGACGGCCAATTTCTGAAATATGCAAATTTAATACAGCCTTTCCCATTCAGCAGGCCACACACCAATTCCTAGACAATGTGAAATACAATTAAAATCTTCATTGTGAGAAGGGTTAAACTACCCTAACTACTACTAACATATTTTACTACTAACATATTTTACTGCTCCTTGTGAGGAGAGGCCAGGAGCTGCCCTATACGAGACCCATCCAGCTCCAACAGACCCAACACAGAGCACAGCTGAAGCCTTCCACCTGGTAGTGCCTTAGGGAAAATGTATTTAAGAAATGGCAAAATGCTACACAGTTAGGAGTAAATTAATACTGTGAACAGCAAGGTCAGAGAAGATAAAGAGGAGAGGGTGATCCAGGATCTGGAGCAGTTATTTCCCTGTAGCCTGTGGAGAAGCCCACAGCAAAGCAGGTGAATATTTCATGAAAAAATTGCAGCCTTTGTAGAGGGCCCCGAGCTGGAGCAGGTTTATCCTGAAGGAACTGCAAGCCATGGAGAGGATCCACAATGGAGCATGGAAAAAGTGGGAAAAGGAGGAAATGGAAGGCAGGATCTCACAGTCTCATTCCAATCCCCTTGTGGTGTTCCGTGGAGGATCTAGAGGAGTCAAGAAAGAAGGAGTGAAGTTGAGCCTGGAAAAAAGAGGGATTGCAAGGAAGTTTCTGTTTGTTTGTTTGTTTGTTTTGTTTTGTTTTTTTTTAATTTGCCTTTGTTTCTCGCTATCCAAATCTATTTTAATGGGTAATAAATTAAACTAATTTCCCCATGTCAAGTCTGTTTTGCTTTTGAACAGTAACTGGTAAATGATCTCCTTTTCTTTGTGTCAGTCCATGAGTTTTTCCATTTTACTTTTTTTGTCCTTTTCTGTTGAAGGAGGGGAGTGAGATTGCAGCTGGGTGGGTGTCTGCCAGTGTCTGCCACAATAAGCTTTTAGTTGTCCTTCGTTCAGGTTACTTACCAAAGCTATGATCCTAGTTTAGGATCAATTTTATAGATTTTTCTCAAAACAAAAGAGAGCCTGTTTTTTAGGGGACAGAACTTTTAGTGTAAGCTGCTGATTCTGCGTTGTTTCTCTTTTTGGTTTTGTTTTTTTTTTTAATACTGTGTAAATTGGTCTTGGCTTATTTAATTAAAGCTACTTTGAATTATACAATGTTTCCTTATTGCCCAGGAGCATTATGTAACCACATAGCAAATATGATGCACAGTACAACAGTGATTAAATAAGCATTTTGTTATAATAAATAGGTTCATTGTATTAGCAAAGGGCTATTTTACATGTGCTCATGTATCACCAATCTGGAGGATTTTGTCTGTCAAGAAATGAGATAGTTATGAGCTTCTTATTTTTACCACTTTATCAAAGTGTATCCACTGGAACTGTGCATACAAGTGGAAATCACTTCTTCTGGAATGCAGCACTATGAAATATTATTCACTAACCATTCCCATTACTCATGTTAGATAGAAGGAGGATGGCATCAAAAGAATCTAACTGCAGAGACTCAAGTGGTGAATAAAACTAATTAGAGGCACATTTAATATCTTTATGTGGTTTATGTCAAACAGTATGTCTGTATTTCCCATGACAAGTAATAGGTCTCTTAATTTTTCCACAATAAATCACTATAGTTCTCCATCTCAGATAATACTTGAATAATGTGAAATTATAAAAATTTTGTTAGAGAAGTATTTTAATATTCTGTCTACCTTGCCAGAAGGAATATTAATGTATAAAACCAGTTTTACAGTTAGTGTTTCAGTCCGAGGTGTGAGGTAATACCATATTTTCAGCACCAGTGTAGACCACATAGATTACAAAAAGGACCATGTTACTTCTTATGAACAGAAAAGTGAAAAAGAAAAACCTTCACTGGTAGTAAGAGAGAGAGCTTTTTTCCATTTCCTATCAAATAGGACTTATAGAAATAGAAAAATAAGTCATCAGAATCAATGAGGGCACTCTGAATTTAGGCCTTTATAATTCAGAGCAAATCTTGTATCACTGTGTATAAACACTAGGAAATAAAATCCATTCTTTTTGCTCATGCAAATCAAGGCAATCTCAATTATTGGCTTTCTGATAAAGGCAGTTTTCCTGTGCCTAAATACCTACAAAACCAGAAGGAAATAAATATGCTGTGAGAGTCCACTGATCTCAGCGATTGGAATTTGCCTCCAAAGGACAATTTTAAAGTGAATAGCCCTGGCTAGGGTGGAGGAAGATGCTGATGTACCTGGCCTGGCCAGTGCTGAGCTGAGGGCCAGCCTGCAATGCTGGGATGTCCTTCCAGGCACCATTACCCTGGCCAGGGTGGAGGAAGCCACCTTGATTGTATTGATGCTGATGTACCTGGCTAAGAGGGATGGAACGGAGCAGGGAGTGGTGCCTGGAAAGAAATAAGAACTGATGAGTGGGTGGGGAACTGATGAGTGGGTGAGTGACCCACTGCCACTTTGCCTCAGACCCTGTCCAGGATCAGCGACATCTTGAAGAAACTCCCTGGATATCTGAACCCTTGGTGGTGACTCTCTCTCTCTCTCTCTCATTCTTTCTTCCTACTTTCTTAATCTTTTTTTTTTTTTTTTTTTTCCCTTCTCTCTTATATGTTCTCCTTTTTCTCTCTCCCTCTTTGTCCTGGTTCTTTCATTTGCTTGTGTCAGTTGTCAAATAAAAGGCTGCTTGCACCCGACCCTTCTACGGTTGGACTTTGTCTCGTGGATCCAAAACAAAATAAATTTTAATGTTACACTGGACCATAACATATGCCATTCAGTTCCTCTCCGTAACAATACATGATATATAAGATATGTGTTAAAGGTGATCACAATTCACCTTTGAGAAGGCAGCCGTTAAATATTGTGAAGAGATTTTATCTACCTCAAATTAGATATGTTAGTGTTTGTATGAAAGATGATGGAAAGATGTTGGAAAGATATAGGCACATTGTCTATATACTAAAATACGAAAAATAGATGCTCAAAATAGGTGATATTAAATGGCATGACATTATTTTTTCCCTTCCTGATTAAAAAAAAAAAAAAAAAAAAAAAAAAAGAAAAAAAAAAAACCTAAGAAGACTAAGAAGGCTGCTTTAGAGTTTGGAGAAGCCATTTAAGTCAGATGAGATCAATTCTGCCCTATGTTTTTTGAAAAAAACAAAGCTGTGCTGACTTGATTTGTGTTATCTGTTATGTCTTAAGGAGCAGCTATATAAGCAGGAGATGTCTGGCAGTAATCACGTGAATGTGGGCAGTGCAATTTTCTTTTCTATCAAAAAAGATA
The DNA here is from genome assembly GCA_023637945.1 of Phaethornis superciliosus. Taxonomy (NCBI): domain Eukaryota; kingdom Metazoa; phylum Chordata; class Aves; order Apodiformes; family Trochilidae; genus Phaethornis; species Phaethornis superciliosus. The sequence goes on along the minus strand of JAJQWJ010000003.1, from coordinate 71,833,562 downwards.
AGACAATGATGTTTGCCTCCGAGTGCAATTGTTATCAACAATGATAGCAGAGCCTTCAGAAGCGCTGGTTCAGTTTTACTGCAAAATAAGAAAACCGCAAGCAAAAATGAGTTATCATTTATTTTAAAATTATTTAAAGGACATCTATATGCAGATAAATGGCAACCAGGGCTGTTACAGATCTTCATTTAATCAGTATTCCTATTTAGCACTAATTAGTATTAATTAGTGTTAATTTTTAGTACTAGGACATATTAAATATCTGCAACATCCTCCATGGAATAAAACCAGCTTGCTCAAAATTCTCACAAAATATGAAAACAATCTATTTTTACATCTGACCAAATTTTATTCCAGTTTAATTACACTGGTGAATGTTATAAAGGAAATATTCCTCATTTACAGATATATTGTCATTGTGGGCAGGCAGCCAATTTTCTTTCCCTTTCTTGTGTTTACACACATTCAGATATGATTAATATAGCTTGAGTATAGAACTAGCACTTAGTCATGTCCAGGTTTCTGTATAGCCAATAACATCCTAGCAATTAGTTAACATCTTTCTCTGTTTTACTGCTCATAAGTTACTTCTTTTCTCTTTAATGTGAGGACAGCTTTAGAAAGTTCTGCATTTAAGATTGAGACACATATTTCTATCATCAGTGCTGAGAGCTGACAAAGCGTATAGTGTAAAACCAAGAATTTGTATTTGTCAGTGGTCAAAATGATATTATGCTTTGCTATTGTGAAGGCTATGAGCAACAAGATAGTTTAACTTTCTACCATTACAGTTGAGACATGCACAAGATTTTGAAATTACATTGAATGAATTTTTCAGGAAAAAACCTAAAGGATGAAGTAATAATTCATAATGAGAAAAACTCTTGCATCCCTAATAATAAAAATGTATTTCAGCTAGTGTTATTAGCATAATGAGCTTGTTTGGAGGCATACAAATGTGCATTGCTTTTAGATTAATTCTACAGCATTGTTGTACAATGCTGTAAAAGGCTTTTGCCTTTTCAAAAAATCCTTTTGAAAACATTCTTACTCAAACATTTAACAGCTAGGCAAGAGATATTTGACGTAATAAAGCCTCCTGGAAGACTTTAGAATTACAAAGGAAGTAGGTCTCATTTCATTCCACTGCCCATGGAGGGTCTAGACATAAAACAGCCAAATGAAAAGCCCTCATATTTATTTAACTTAGCTTATAGGTACTGCTTTATGAAAGCTTCCACAAAGATGTTACTTCTTAAAGTGAATGTCTTTTAAGAATTAAAAATCCAATATCCTACAAAACACATAGTAACTCCTATGTGGGACCCATTTTGCTTGGGTGGATTGTCAAATGGATTGATAATGGATTATAAAATTTGGGTCGTTATTTCTGCTTTGGTATTTTATGAAAAGAAAGGTTAAACTGTAATTACAAATCTAGATGACGTTCTCATAGCTGGGAGAACTGTAGGCTTGAAGACAACTAAAAACCTTAGAGAATTAATGCAGAAAAAGACCAAGAACTGTAAATTCTGTCCATGTTCTTGAAGTGATGAATTTTATTATTTCTTATCAGACTATTCCTCCAGTACCAGGAATGTGTGAGTTGTGACTGGGAGGAGAAAAGAAGCAAAGGAAAGTAATAGCGAGTAAATAAGTTGTTTTGCCATTTAAGGACGAAGTGCACCACATCAGTGCAAAGGTTAACAAACCTTAACACAGTTTGTCTACCAGATGTGTGGTTTTAAAATATTAGGTACTTAATGGTATCACTGACAGTAGATTGCAAAATTGCATTTTGTTACAGAAAAATTGTTTTCCAACCTTTTCACTTGATGCCTAAAACTCTGCTGGCATGTGCAGATGATTCACAATATGATTCACTACAGCTTGTACAAGGTGAAGAGCAGTATATCAGAATTAGCCTCTAATCAGTTAATTGAATCCCTATTAAGCAATATATTGCTTTTGTGTTGCTCTTTTGACCTATAAATTGTTATTACATAGTAATATATGTTCATCCTTCTTTTCCTATTTAATTTGTCTGCTTTATGTCTGCACTTTTTAACTATTAAAGATCCCTTAGGCATCCATTTTCTTTCTATTTATATAATCATTAAATGTGACTGATACAAAGAGTGCTCCAGTTTTAAACTGGGATTAAAAAAAATTTCATCTTTTTTGTGATTTTTCTTTTCTTTGGTTGGGTTTTATGCATAGACATTGACTTAAAGAGACACTGCTTGAAAAGTCTGGAATTGATCTAGACAAGACAGAGGAAAAGTAAGTAGAAGTATTACTGCCTCGTTCTGTAAAGAGGTGACCTTGAAAGATGAACTGCTTTGCACTGGGTGTCATACCTCAGACTCATGAGGGACAGTTTACTGATTTTTTTTATTCTTTTTGATGGGGAAAGGATTTGGGGTTTGAGGTTTTTTTTTCCTGTTGCATCCAGTGAGTCATCAAACCGTGAATACACTGTGGAGTAATATGAAACAAATGTTAAAATCACTGTCATAGGCATCATCCTCATAATCTAAAGCGTTAATTGTGATTTAGGGTAGTGTTAGAGAACGACAGAACTGCTGGAGTCCAGCCCTGCTCCCACAGAAGTTTTCACAGGATCAGACTCAAACTGTGAAAAGTCAATTCATTTTCCTCTTCTCTTCTTGTCAATATTGACTCAAAACATTTTTTTGTAAGGAGTATGAGACAGACAGGGCCTACTAATTGGAGGGGGGGGAAGAAGGAGGTCTTTCATTATCAGCACAAGCTGTGCTGCCTCATAAACTGTGAGTGATCAAATCTAATAAAGATAAACCCTTGAATTCCTGCTGCTCTGCTGCAGCAACACACTGTGAAGGCTTCAGGCACTGTTTTGGGGGAGACTGTTTTTCTCCTGTATGTCTATTGGCAGCCCCTCCATATGCTGGGACTCAAAGTTGCATCTCTATTGCCTGCTGCCCCTCTCGGGCCCTAGGCTGCAAAGCCATTTCAGATGTTGATTTTCAACAACATATAAGCAATGAAAAAAAAGCCTGAAAATAAGTCTTAGCATACAAAGAGATTCTCTTTACAGAAACCAGAGTTTGGCATGGGGTAAAATGGTAAAGGGAAAACTGAAGTAGAGACAACTGCAAAATGTGGATGGTTAACTGCCTTTTCTCTACAGAAATTTCTGTATTGAAACAACATTTCCCTCACAAATAGAGGGGGCATTATCATATAAGATTTAGCCTGCATAATATCCTCCAAGATACAGCTTGAGTGAGATCTGATAACTAGTATTTTTTGAGTTGATTTGGTTTCAAAATTTAATTTAACCAGTTCTGAGTCCCTAACCATGACTGATGGAAGGAAAGGAAAAAGAAAGGAATTTCAGAAAAAAGCAAGTAGAACATAAGTCAGGATAAATATATGGTCCCTGCAATTCCATCTATATTTCAACAGGAGTTGTAAAACTGGAAGTTGAACTATTAAAAAATTAAAAGAAAAAACAGAATCAGAAGGAGGTTGTTTGAGCATGGTCATTTATCTAATTGCACCAAAATACAGTAAGACTACAGAGTAACAAAAGTGTGATTCAATCTGGATATTCCTATTCATAAAGAACTGCAGTAGATTATTAGGTTGCGGGATCTCCATCATCAGAAAACTTTAAGATACACAATAAAAGCACCTGACTGTAATGATAAAGGAATAGTTAATCTTGCCTTTAGTAAGATTGTCTGTTTCAAGGTTCTCTCCACTCTGATTCAGTAAGACACATTGCTTGTTAAGTGCTCCTTTTTTCAGAAAAATGTGAACATATTTCTTGTTGTACCGTGATAAGGAGTCTAGCTGCATGATGTGTTTAAGAGGGTACAGTTGCCTTCTCATTAACCTCAGCAGAGAAAGGAATGGGAAAATGGAGTCCTATTTTAACTATCTTTATCTTCAGTTTTTTGTGATCCATCAGCCTGTTCATGATGTTACAAGCAGCAGGAAGACAGCTCAAGTGCTTACTGCTCAATGTTCTGAACCTCTAACTAAATGCCTCAGTATGAAGAGATCCGCTTTTGTAATAATGCAAGGAAGGTTACTGCACATGAAGAACTTCTGCAGAGAAGTTAAAAACTGTGAAAAAACACTACTTCAAATATTTGAAGGCACTTATGGGTGTGTCTTTTAAAGCAAGTTTGGAAATAGTCACTCAGTGTTCTGTGTTATTGGATAATAGTCTCACAGCTGTCAAAAACAATTTTTAAATGCAAAGTCTGTTTGTGGATTTTTTTTCATTACTGTGTGAAAAAGACTGAAAAGTCTTGGTGTGGGTTTTGGTTTTTTTTTGTCTTTGTGGGCTTTGGTTTTTTGTTGTTCTTCCTCCCCTCTTTGCTCCCTCCCTCCCCCCACCCTCCCCCCAGCACAGCAAAGTATAGTTAAGTTCTCTTTTTAAGTTAGATATGAGGATTTTAATTCTGAGCCTAATAACCTTCACCATAATTAAAATTAAGGATAGGCAGAATATGGAAGGAACACTAGAAAAAAACAAAATTCTTGAATCTCAAATTAAAATATCCGTATTAAACCAGCTTCACTCATCCCTAAACACTGGTACCTACTTATCATGTCTCTTTCTTATAAAACACATCAAAGAAACTGGAGCACTGCCAAATCTAGATACACTAAAGCAGATATACTTGACTATACTGAGACAAGTGATAGAGGATTTTGTAGGATTTTTGAATGAGATTATATCCACTAATACCACAGAAGAACATCATGATTTACATTATTACAGAGGAGTGGCAAATGAATTGGTAATCATTGGACATTTATTCTGAAGTGTCACAAGAAACTCTTTAGCAATCACCTGCCAGAAAAGCACAAGTTCAAAAATTTGCCAGAGACAGAAACTATCATAGCACATGTCTGCAGTGCAGTTAACCCTGTGATAACCCATCAAATCACAGACCTGAGCTCCAATCTACTCACTACCCATGCTGTCCTGGACACCAAAATGTACAACTACTGCACCAGCTTGTGTGATGATGTTTGTTCAAGAGAGACAAGAAAGGTAGACAAGATGAGAGTAGAAATGCTGCCATCAAAGCAAATAAAAATAGATTCTCAGATGGCAGAAATCTTGATAATTCTCCTGGGGTTTGATTTCTCTTTTTACTATAGGCTGCTATCAGTTTTGGATCAGACCATTCCTCATCTTTCATGTCACCACAGGGCGTCAAGGAAAGGAAGATTCATTAAAGGAACAGAAAGAATGAGAGCAAAGGCAACATAAGGTAGCTCAGAAGCAACCTCTTTGCTGAGAAAGCAGATGCCAGGGCCCAGTGGGGCACAATGCGCTTTGCTGTCCCTGCTTGACCCCTTCATGGCTCCCTCAATCCTGACTACAGTCCCATTTCAACCACCCAGCTGCCCTGCTTCTAACTGGGACAGTGAGATGTGTCCTGGATGCCATGCCCTTCCCTGTCAAGTCCCACTACTCCAGGTCCTCAGGAACTGCCTGTCCTCTGACAGAGTTGAAAAAGATCAGGGTTCAGGCCTGTATCCCAAACCAGACTGAGATATTTTATTCAGTTACTCTTTAGATGATCAGGAAAAAGGATCAGAAACACAAAGGATTTTCACACTTGACTCTGGGTTCTGACCTCTACTTCACACAATTGTGCTGCCTTTTCCCTCTTTCTCTGTTTTCCTACCTTCAGTTCTCTGCTGCACTGGGGATCAGCAACAGTCTATGAGTATTAAAGATTACCCTTTTCCTAAAGTCTACTGTGGAGTCCTCTGTATTTCCTTTTTCACACCATTTCTTGCAGACAGTCTGTGGGAGGGCTGCCTGCTTGTCTGGACCCTCACTCTCCCCAGGCACTGCGCCCAGAGAGAAGCGCGCTGGGTGCCGGGGCAGCTTGCTCCTTCCTCTAAACACACATTTTCTAACATGACAGTAATATGCAATCCAATACCTTGGTCAAAACATGACCCAATATTCAACACATCCTCTATCAGTTCTAGCCAATAATCAGTTTCCCAGCAGAAAAGCAAAGCACAGGGATCCAGATGTGCAGTTGGTATTAGTGGGTTTAGAAACATTAAGGATAATGCTAGAAAGAAAAAAGCAGAATATGATTTTTGCCACCTCTTTCTGGTTGTTTTAGCTATAAAGTCTTCAGTTCCCTTATTTTAAAAATTTCAGCTTCTAAAGGATCTATGGATTCTATCTGTATCCTCATTTTCAAGTGAAGAAAGGGATCTGAAAGGAGCAACTGAAAGCTGTAATCTGCATCATTCTTATACTTCTGTTTACAAATCATAAACAAGCAAATATAAAACAAATATAAACAAAATTTATATTTAAACAAATATAAAAAAGCATATTGAGTGTAGGGTAATTGATTTTGGAGATAAAAGTTTGGGCCTACACAGGTTCCTTCTCTGAACAAAATACATATATGTAAACTCTTTTCCACTGCATTTATTATTAGCATAAAGCCTTGAACCTAAATACCACTGCTACTTGAACGCACATATTCAAAAAATTGCAATCTTACTTATAAATGTTGTTAGACATTTCAACTCAATCTTAAATTCAGATTCAACTCTTATAATGTATTGCCAATAGATCTTTAAATAAGTTCAATATTATTTATTGTTACACTTGGATAAAGTGGAAAATAAAATATTTGAAGACATATGAAGAAAATACTTTACATATAATCCTATGCTGCTATGGTCAAGTTGATTTTAAAATGAAGTCTGTAACTCCATGTTTTCAACACAGTGATGAAAATAAGCTTGCAAGTAGCATATTTACTGGACGAATTGCATATTTGAGAAACATTTGTCTAAAAGCTCTCACTGAACCTTGCACACCATCCTTAGACACTAGTACAGTGATGTGTGTTTTTACTTCCAAAACAGAATCTGATGCAGCTGTTTCCACTAACTCAGACTGATATCAGGGGACAAAAAATACCAAAAAACTAAGTCTGAGACTTGAGGAAAAACAATTTGTTTTCAGACCAGATAGCTGTGGATTCCAATTTAGATTCTGGACAAACTATCTGAAGTTAAAACAGCTGACTGAAACTGAGTGTTTGTCTAATGACATCTAATTAGAATCATCTAGTTCAGTGCATCTCTAACCAGAACTGCCTCGTTTTTGCCTGACCAGGGTGACCTGCCGAGCAGGAGGTGTGAATGCTGTCAAGGAACATCACAGGCTCCAGATAAGGAATGAAGGCTTTGAAAAAAAAAAAAAACTGTGAACACCCTCTGGGGAAGAAATTAGACTTGTGAACTTAGAGGGGAAGAAAAGGTGTAAAAATGTTTTAAACAAGTAAAGAAAACAGAGGTCAACAGGGATGTTTCCAAACAGAAATCACCTGCTGGGGAAGAAACTAGTTTTGAATACCTAACAAATCAATGGAGGAGATAGTAAACATTTTAAATTTTAAGTTATTCATCTTTGTCAGCAAATCCTGTTTTCTATCTTCCATCGCCCTGTAATCAAAGTGTATCCCTGGAAAATTATAGCCTGAGATGAATTGCAGTCTATTAATAAGAAAATAAACATAAGGGCAACAAAGGAAACATAAAGCATTTGAGCAAAAGTCCATGTAGCTTGTATGATATTTCTGAAAGAGGTCTGTACTAAATATGTGCTGAGAGATCTTAAAAATAGTTGAAGCAGAGATTGTTACTTTCTCTCACTACTTTCCTAGTTTCCAGTAGTTTGCCATATATTTTCTTCAGCTAAAAGCTGTATCTGCATCCTGTTTGATAGCTTTTGATTGATTCTTCTTCTATGAATCTGTCAAAGAGGTTTTCAAACCCATTTACACAGAAAGCCTCCACAGGAGCCTCTGGTGATGAGTTCCAGACTTTTCCTGCATGCTGTGTGAAAGAGCACTTCCTTTTTTTTGATTTATACCTGCAGCCTGACCCTTTCATCTGACGCTCCACTGAACTGTTGTTGTGAGAAAAAAGGGATAGTTTTTCCCTGTTGCATTTAACATGATACTCTATCATATCCTTCCTTAGCTGTTTTCCAAACTGAAGAGTTCTCATCTCTTGAAACACTTTTCATAATATACCAGGTCTTGCTGGGATGAAGTTTATTTTCTTCATACCAGCCCATATCTTGCTATGGTTTAGATATGTGACCAAAACAGTTGGCAGCTGGACAAGGTTTTCAGTGTAAGTCAATTCCAAGTAGAATATTGTATTCTTAAGGAGTTTAGACTAGATGGGAAGTTCTTTAGTGTGAGGATAATCAGACTCTGGAAGAGGTTGCCCAGGGAAATTGTGGATGTCCCCTTCCTGAAAGCATTCAAGGCTAGGTTAGATGAGGCGCTGAGCAACCTGGTCTAGATGAGAGGCCTCCCTGCCCACGTCAGGGAGGATAGAGTAGATGATCTTTAAGGTTCCTTCCAACCTAAGCTATGCCATGCCATTCCATTCTATTCTATTCTATTCTATTCTATACTATACTATACTATACTATACTATACTATTCTTCCATTCCATTCCGAAATGATAATACAGTGATGTTTTACCTGTTGCTAAACATTCTTTGCACAGTGCCAAGGCTTTCTGTTTCTCATTCTGTACCCACAGTAAGCCTGGAGACAGGAAAGAGATGAGAGCAGACACAGGCAGAACAGCTGTCTTGAACTGACTAGAGAGATATTCCATACCATATAACATCAGCAATAAATGAGGGGAGAATTTTTCCTAAGTAAACACTGCTCAGAATGGGCTGGGCATGAGCCAGCTTATGATAAGTGATCATGTTTGCAAATTTTGTCTTTCACTTTTCTTTTTTCTCACCCTTCACTTATTAAACTCTCTTTAACACAGTGCATGAGATTTCTCACATTTGCCCTTGCAATACTCTACCCCATCCAACTTAAGCTATCAAGCAAGGATGTTAGGGGGTTTACCCGACAGCTAAGGTCAACTCACCACACACATGCAAAGTGGTCCTTTGTGTTGTCCATTCTGGGCACTCCATGCATTTTCTCATTTACTTCTATTTCTTTATGTTGAGGATTATTTAAATGAATATAAGGTTTCCTGTTGCAAAAAAAAAACATTTAATCAAAACCATGGATTTTCTAAGACTAGGAACATCACCAAATGGTTAAAGTGCACAACATAGAAGAATGGCAAAGGGTAACTCATTCCTTAGTTGAGCAGCTGCCACATACCCTCCATAGATTCCTACCTATTAACTCCAGAAATAAGATTATATAAATATGTAGCCCTTTCTACATAGTGCAGTTGAGCTTAAATACAGACATTTTTTTTTTCTTGCTTTTCTTGCTCAAGTTCTCTTTTTATCACAGAATCATAGAATTATTTGTATTGGAAAGGATCTTTAAAGATCATCTGGTTCCAACACCCCTGCCAAAGGCAGAGACATCTTTCACTGTATCAGGTTACTGAATGCCTCATCCAACCTGACCTTAAACATTCTAAGGGTAGGGCACTGACAACTTCTTTGGGCAACCTGTTCCAGTTTCACAGCACCTTAATATTGAAGAATTTTTCCATTTATCTAATGTAAAGCTGTTTATATTTGTTCATAATCTGTTAGATATTCTTACCTTGCCAGGCTAGAAATCAGACTCTCTAATCTGTAGTTCCTGGCTTCTCTTCCATAGCACAGTAGAAGTTGCATTGCACTGTTTGCATTGATAGTTTTCAAGGCTTTGCCAAATGCACCACACTTTACACCTGAGTTATTCCAAATCTCTCAGCCAAATTTCATTCAGTTTTGGAGACTTACATAATTTCTCTGTTTGGTCTAACTCCTCCTGTATATTCCCAACAAGTTTATGTAACTCATCTGAATCCTCTGCTGTGAAGAACAGGGAGAATGTGGGAACTATCAGTCATCAGCAAACTAATACAAAAATTTGTTCCACTGTTAGGCCTTGTTCATTCCTGAGTACTTTTTCCATGCCCTGGTCATCAAATTTCCTGTTTGTCTTCCCAGATCTGGTGAAGAGAGAAGCAGCTTCTTACTATCAACTTGAGTATTCTCTGCAAGCTATGCTCCACATTCTCTTCTAAACTTGAGAATTTGTCTCTAAGCTCAAGCTGCTATGTTTTGTAAGTTTCCTTTTCCTTCTTATTTGGACAAGCTTTCAATTTGCTATAGTTCTGACCTTACCTTATGATAGCCTCCTTAACTTTTCTATCAAGTCAGGAAGGTCCAATAAAAACTGACCAGTTTTAGTTATGTTGTTTGGGTATTTTTTATTTTGTTTTAGTTTGTACCTTCTATATGACTATTACTAACAGCAGGCATTTATATAGCACTTTTCCTCAGCAGATATTAAAGTGCTTTAGGAAGGAGATAAATAGTGCTAGCTCTGGTCTTCAGAAGGGGAAACACAAGACATGAAAAAGCTGTTCCTAGCCTTTCAATAGACCATTAACAAACCAGGAATAAAATCCTCCTGAGTCCCAACAGTCATTACATTTTATGCATCAGTAGGATGGAATTCATATGCATGTTTACTCAGTGTTACAATTATCCATCCATACACCTCAGCTATGCAAGAGGTCCTCTGTAATCATACATGACTTAATGGGCACTAACAGCAATGCAGACAAACAGAAGAGCATTATTATTATTATTATTATTATTAAAATAAATAAATAGAATATTTATTTATATTATTATTAAAATAAATAAATAAAAGAAACAGATGCCACAAACTTCTTTCTGTGATAATAATCAAAGAACTGAACCTAGGAGTTACAGAAAAATGCATTTAACTGTCAGAATTGCGACAGGACATTTTTCAGACTGGAACAGTTTCAGGACATGATGAACTCAGCTTTACAGCATTTCTTTGTCCATAAAGGAAACTGTTATAATATCTTTCGAAGTGCAATGGTAAAATAACCATAAAAGGCACCAAAAATAAAAAGCATATGGTGGGGATTTGTGCTAAATGACAAGCATTGACAGCAGACTGACCAAGGTATGCTGAAATGTATTGGATTTAAGTTTTAAAAAAACTCATTGGACCTCATTCTCTATAACATGATGGCTCCTTCATACTTCCTGGCTGGACAAACAGCCATGAGTTAAAAAAGAATAAAACTTATTGGCACCTGATAATCTTTGTCATTATCACTTAGTCAAAGTGCTGCAGGTAGTCACTTCAGTGTGAGATCTGTTATAGCTCAGGTCTAGCTTGAATTTAAACAAGCAGCAGAGAAAAAGTAGGCAAACTGAGAAGGAAAAAGAAAGCAATGCAGCAGGGAAGAAATTCCCACTTAATATTAAAAACCACACAAGTAAAAGCTGGAAACAGAAAGAAATAAAAAACCCCACACAAGTAGTTCAAACAGAGGTAGTAAATATTTTCGTCTTGATTTCAGTATTTTAATTCAGTGCATAAAATAAACAGAGATTGTATTTTTATTTCATGAAACTATATTCTGTAGAGTCACAAACATGCAAGCAGAATGTCAGAACAAAAGATAAATTTCAGCCAATGTCTTGTTTAAGCAAGTGTGCAGTTAGGTATAGTTTTTTGTTCTAAGCATAGCTTAAAGAAGTGCAATCATTACAACAGACCAGGCACTTTCCTGTGCTTCTACAGAATCTGTGCTTCCAGGAGACTTTAGCTTACATGCTTCCCAAGACCATGAAGATCATTAGTTCTTTACAGCAATAAATATTTTGAGCTCAAGTACTTTAGAAGACAAGACCCTTGCAGTATTACAGCCATTTACCATTATGCCCACAAAAGACTAACACTGTCTCAGGTACTCTTACTGCACCTGATCACCTTCTCCCTTCTACTTACATGCAGATGCTCCTGCTTTAACTGTTCCTAGATAATGATGAAACATACAGTATTCCCAACATGTTACAGCACCTCTATGTCCTTTGTGTGTCTTTTATGACACCTGTTCAAACTAGTTAAGGAGAGGGAGGTTGTGTGATGATAGCCATGAATGACATAACCTCTGTAAACTGAGCAAAGACCAGGACTAAATCCTAAATATTCTTGCTGCATCAATCATATTGTCATAAACAAGTGTGATAACTGTGATAACAAGTTTTACTGTCAGCTTAGCAGTTTTACACTGCTAAGAGTGTGCATACTCATCATTTTTACTTCTTCCTAAAGCTATTTTTCTTCCATGAGACCATTTTCAATTCCCATTCTAAATTTCATTGCTTCTGTGAGCTCCTGCTACTGAGAAACATATACACATACCTCACTGCAACAAGAAGCAATGAACTACAGCAGGGTTTTAAAGTTTTGTCTTTCAGACAAATACTGTATTTGTCTGAAAAAAATAAATAAGATCTTGGAGTTTAAATCCAATTCAGACTGTGTATTATTGACTTTGAGACTTCATGGCAACAAGAATGCTTGGCTGATACATCACAATAACTATTCCTTTCTGGTTTTGATCATGGCAGCTGTGCTGAGAAGAAACACCATGGCTGATGAGGCTCATGAGAGAAAGTTGTTACGCTATTCTGTATTCATTACTGTGCCTAATTACTCTCTGATTACAATGCAAAATGCATCTGCTTTAAATGGCATTCTACTAATAGACACACAGAGTGAATCAAGTAGCTCTTCCTAATGTCATGCCAGTGATTTCTTCTTCAAGAGAGTGAATGGCATTGTTATGCACATATATATTATTCACAACAATTTAACAAGTTAACACTAATTATTCACAGCAGTAGAACAGGTTCTTTTCATGTATCCAAGAATACCTCAACACTGTAAGTGACATCTATGTTACTAGATGTAGGAACCCATCATGGGAGCAGGCACTCCCATGACATCTCACTTTCCACACAGCCTGAAAGATCAGTGGTGGCCCAGATCCTCCTTTAATTCTATCTCTGTAACTCTTGGTTTCCATAAAAGAAAGTGCAAGCATGTAGGGTGGGTAGAAGCAGGTGAGCCCTTCAACAAAATGCCAGATTAGTGCAAAGGGGGGACTGTTTGCCTCACACAGACCTGCGTGAGTTCTCCAACAAGGAGGTCATTCAGAGTCAAATAACCTCAAACAGAAATTGAACTAATTGCCACTCAGCCAGGTATCTTCTGTTCCTGTTTTGTTTTGTTTTCTCACTTTTTCTTTATAGTTATTGTTGCAGTCTGCCTAAGATAACAATAATTTTCAAATTCCATTTTAGACAGGTGGAGAATTTCTTACAGAATATTCTAATACTACATCAGCTAGGACATAATATAGAAGTGAGAATTTTAGAAAGACAGTTCTTTGTCTTCTGTTTTTGTTTTTTGGTTTTTAATTCCACTAAGAGATTTCATGTCTTAAAAAACAAAAAAACCCAAAAAAACTAAAAAAACAAAAAAAAACCAAAAAACCAAAAAGCCATCAAAAAACAAGAACAATCAGCAAACCATGCCTATATCATACTTTCTTTGTGTGGACAATTATAAATCATTCAGAATTGCAGTGCAAACAATTGTAAGGGAAATCTGATGTCGGAACTTTCTAGCATATGAAAAATCAGCACTGGAATAAGGCCTTTTTGTGTGAATAACTCTTCAGTATTTTATTAAAATATTTTAAGCATTATCTAAATAAACTTGGCCACTCTTAATAGTAACATTAAATTTTCAGGTTTTTTTCAGAAATATTCTACTCTAGATTAAAATTACACAACTATACTCTAAATGATATCTTCATACTTCTCACAAGACCTTGTTCCATAGAAAATATTATCCATTGCTACTTAATTTCTATAAAAAGCTGGTGCAGACTTGCTGTGAATAACTGAACATGAAGCTTTGGAAAGACTATTTTAGTTTGGTACCTCTAGGACTTCTAGGCTACACCAGCAGAGGAGATTCCTTATCTGTCTTTTTTTTTTCCTTAATATTTGATCACTTCTACTTTCCTCTAAAATTCTGCATTCTAAAGATATGAGACTTCTTTAGTCTTTTCTAGTTACACCATTGAAAATGCAAGCACTTAAAGAGGAGAGATGGAAAATTGTAAGACCCAAAAGAGTGGAGAATGTTAAAATGCACAAATGCAAAAACAGTCAATAGAAGAGCAAGAGACTTCCACAATACACAATAGTTTCAAATGTAAATGCAAGAGGTTACTCTCTTTTCATACCTTGGTATGAACATGGGAGCACTTGAGTGAAAAGACTATTACAAATTATCAACCTTAAAACGAGATTTAGAAAAGAAAATAGAAACATTTGAGACCAAATTCTTCTTCAGTTCAGATTTTACTGTCATTTGATATTATGGGGTGTGGATATGGGAGGGGGTGGAGGTGGAGGGTAGGAAGAGGGGGAGGCATCTGAAATGAGATTTTCAGCAATATTATTTGGCAAGAGAAAGTAAACAGAAAGAGATCTGACTGACAATAAAAACTTCTCAAGCACTGCAATGGGAAGGAAGAACTGTATGGTGTTTGAGAGTTTTCACAATAGAGAGGATTGTAAAAGGCAATCTGTGATAAAGCAATTCACAGGGAATATCCTTCTAAATGTATGCAACTTGTGACAGTGCAGAAAGGTGTTAATTCTGAACTCGAAGAAAGCATTGGGACTGAAGATTGAAATAAAGGATTAAGATTTTTCCCACACAAAACACTGACTTTCCTATATTTAATTCATCATTCCACCTAGGTAATTTCATAGGTATCTGGCAATCAAAACAATCTGGATTGCTGACTATGCAGCATGATTGCTTACTGTACTGTCACATATTGTTTCATTGTTCCCCTGATTAAAAGCACTTATTTGTTGAATATTCTTTGCAATTGGAAATACAATTTACACTGGTAAAACTGTTTTTAGACTGTTCAGCTCTAGTAAGCTTACATGATTCAGGGAAGTTATATATGTCACTGGAATTTTTCAGATTATTTTCAGAATATAATTCCATAAATTCTACATATCAAAAGCACACAAAAGAAGAAAAATTTAAAAAAAAAAAAATTTAAAAAAAGAAAAGAAAAAGAAAAAGGGCAACAGGGGAAAGGACATCATATTCTCATACTCCAAACTCATCCTTTCTCGAATAATTCATAACAATTGAAGGTGATATGATGATGTGTAGAGTCTGGCAGAAAAATGAGTGGATATGTGCATATACACAATGTAATAACAATGTTCTAATGGTGATGATAGCTGGTTATGAAGCATCATTATGACATTTTAATGTGTCTTATGATTACTGCTCCTATTGACTGGGAAGTAAACAGTGTCTTCAAGAAACAGACATAAGCCAACTTGAGGTCTTGAGGAAGCAGGCATTTACCACTGTATGGAAACAACTGTTGGCAATACAGGTGTTTAATTCAGATTTTATTCAGATTTGATTGAGATTTAATTTGGTAATAGTAGTCAAATAGTATTTTAATTTCGGGAGCAAAGTTTTTCAGTAAATGAAACAGAGAAGAACCATCAATTTTACCACTACAACTAAAACTTAAAAGTATTTTTAACTACTCTTATACCCTAGCACTTATTGTAGTCTAGGCTTCCTTCTGGTCTGCTCATACTTTAGACTCCAAGGCCATACCTTTTCTAGACATACTTTCACTAGACACTCATTTGCAGATGACAGAAGGCAGACTTTGTCTGCAGGCTAAAGAAAAGAGAAAGGAGAAAGTACCCTTCAATTTACAGAACAATAGCACCAAACCTTGGTCATGTTGACTTAAACTTATGCCTTAGCCACTGACAGAGAGATGCTGAAAATTTTGGTGAAAATTGTAAACATGTAAAAAAATATTTTTTATTGTGAGGTATGGAAATAAATCATATTTACTTTTGTCGGTTTACCTATAATTAGATTGCTATGTTTATGCCTAATCATATATTTAGCTAAATTATGAAAAAAAACCTCCGCAATTAGACCGTAAAAAAAAAAATCATTATTAGAAAGCCACATATTGGAACATTTGGATTATTTTGAACTCCATACAGTAAGGACCTTGAGAGAAATTCACCCTACAAACCCTGCTCTTCAAAGGAGTGAGAGAACATATGCTGGAAGAAATTGCTGATTGTTAGGTTAATTGCTTGAGTAATTTTAGTATTTGTTTCCCAGATTTCGTAATTGTTCTACTAAATAAATCTTTGATTCACAGAAAGACTCTACCCTGGCTCCTCTTGAAGCTCAGAGGATCATATGAAAAAGGGAACAAAAGGGCAGGTTATTAGCACTGTGTCTGATTGATATAAATAGGAAAAGACAATTCATCAAGAAGAGAATTTATCTCTGCTCCTCCCTTGGTACAGGCTAGCTGTAACAAATATTCCTATTATGAATGAGGACTGAGATCATAATGGAAATTATGAAACCTGTCGATCCTGC
Organism: Phaethornis superciliosus; assembly: GCA_023637945.1. Lineage (NCBI taxonomy): Eukaryota > Metazoa > Chordata > Aves > Apodiformes > Trochilidae > Phaethornis > Phaethornis superciliosus. The sequence goes on along the minus strand of JAJQWJ010000003.1, from coordinate 71,817,198 downwards.
AGCTGATGTGTATCAAAACTTCTGATATACATTTGGTGTTGCGAAAAACGTCAGAATGGTATAGTTCTTCTGTACATTGTAAGACTCGTATGACACCACAAATGAGCTTTATAATTTGTTTTGGGCAGAGCAAAACTTCCTCTCTATCCGTCAGACTCAAGCTGTAATTTTTTATCCATGGCTGAGTTATTAGCACAGTTAATGATTTTCTACTTTCCCCTGTACCAGAGCAGTGAGCATCTAAGTTGAGAAAACTGTGATCAAATTGTGACTGAAATCCAGTGCAGATACATTGCCAGAGAAGAAGTCTAGCTGTTGCTCTTAAGAATCCATGATCATGTCATACTTGCAGACTGACAATGTTCCCCTCATCCTTCCTTTTGGTATCTGATTAAAGAGAGTTCACTGAGTGAGCCAGGGCTGTTGTCCTCCATTCCCCACAACTTCATAATAATTAAGGAAAGAAAGATGATCCTCACAAGATGACCTTCTCTATGTTATTTTACTACAGTTATATTATAATTAAGCAACATTGTCCACATCTTTTGCTATAAGACTAGGCTTAACCTGATCTCAGCCTGAGGTGTTAGGTGTAGATAAAGTCTTATTCAAGTGCTCAGCTTTCACACAAGTAAATAGGTCAAACTAGAAACTGGAAGTTAACCCCAGGGACAAACTTGGCTACTTGGCAGGTGATTTCAGTACCACAGTGCACAAAAGTTAGCCACCCAGACCTGAAGGGACTCTGCTGTCTTGTAGGAAGAATAAAAACAGTACCCAATACAATGTCTGTTGTAGCCAGATGCCTCAATTTATGTTTCAGGATAACCAAACAATTGAACACCAGGAATAAAGGACTCTTCTGTAACTCTGTTTCCCACTTTATCTGTGTCACTGTGGGAGTAAAAGGATTGACTCAGGTGCCAAAATTTTTTTTTTTGAGCACAGAGAGAAAGTTACTTTTATTTTAATCACTCCTATGGCTAGCAACCACCCTTTGTATAATGTACTTGTTACAAGCATACTTTAGAATCATAGAATCTCTTTGTTTGGAAAAGATCTTTAAGATACATCAAGTCAAACAAGCAACCTAATGCTACCAAGCCCCAGTGCTAAACCACAGCAATGCCAAGTCCAACACCAGACCATGTCTCTAAGCATCAGATATACACTTCTTTTAAATACCTCCAGGGATGGTGATTCAATTACCTCCCTGGGAAGTCTGTACCAGTAAATACTTGATGAACCTTTCAGTGAATAATTTTTTTCTCATATACTATTTAAACTTCCTCTAGCACAAGTTGAGGCTGTTTCCTCTTGAATCACTTGAGTCACCAACACCTGCCTCACTACAACCTCCTTTCAGGTAGCTGTAGAGGGTGGAGTTCTCCCCTAAGCTCTACAGGAGAGCTGTAGAGCTATAAAGGAGATCTCCACAAAGCCTCCTTTTTTCCAGACTAAACAACATCAGTTCCCTCAGTTGCTCCTCCTACTTGTTCTCCAGAACCTTCACCAGCTCCGTTGCCCTTCTCTGGACTTGCTTCAGCACCTCAATGTCCTTCTTGTAGTGAGGGGCCAAAACTGAACACTACTGAAGGTACTGTACTCACCACTGCTGAATACAGGGGCACAATCATTTCCCTAGTCCTGCTGGCCACACTATTTCTGGTACAAGCCAGGATGCCATTGACTTTTTTAGCAGCTGGAGGCACTGCTGGCTCATCTTCATCTGGCTGACAACCAACACCAGGTCTTTCTCTGCTAGGCACCTTTCTGGCCAGTCTTCCCCTCCAGACAGTCTGCCCCAAGCATGTAGCACTGCCTGGGGTTGATGTGACCTAAGTGCAAGACCTGACACTTTGCCTTGTTGCATCTCATTAAATTGGCCTCAGTCCATCAATCCAGCCTGTCCACATGCATCTGTAGAGCCTTACTACCCTCAAGGAGATCAGCCCATTCTGGGACATGCTTTTACAGCATTCCTGGAATAAAAGAAAAATTGCATCCATTGCTACAATTTACTAAAATCCCTAAACTTTATCCCAATCATGTGAAATTGATTAAATTATTTAAATATTTTATTCATTTGGGAATTTTTCTTGGCAAATTTGCACAGTTACTTTTTTTTTTCCCTCTGAACCTTCTCTTAGTTTTGTTATAAATCAAAGAAAACACACTGCACAGAGAGCTAACCTCGAATTATATTTTGTAAAAGAAGGCCTGAGGTAGATTTACTATTTCTTTACTTCTAGGACAACGCAACATTTAAAATCAGGAAAGGTTTTCAAAGCTTGAAGAACTACTTAGCATTTCTAGATTTTTAAAGCCAAATCTAGATTGGGTTGATTTTCATATAACTTTTACAGTATTTTCTCAAAATCCAAATAAAAGAAGACACTGACAAACTTTGCTGTGTCCTCTAAAACTGTGATATTCTTTTTGGAGATATTAGAAAGTCTTAATGAAGGTAGAAAAACATGAGCATAAACTGCCCAAGATTCCAAGTATGGAGAAACATAAATACTGAAAAAAATCCTACTGTTTCAGCTGTTGGTAATTTACACTAAAGAAAGCATTTACACCCTTAAGTGTTACTTCTTATTAAACATGTCATGTTAAAAAGCAAACCCATTTGACTCTCTGTGCAACACTAATAAGGTGATTCTGCCACAGAGACTGCTGTGCCTCTATGGTATCTCGTTAAAAGGTTCACTGCCTTAAAAAGAATGCCAAAAGATGGCCAGGATCTAGACTAAATCTCTGTAAAGAAAAGTGGTCTAAAACCAGGTCCCAGCCACTACCAGATGGCCAGGGCTTAACACAACAAAAAAAGCTGGCAGTTGTTCTGTACAGGTGTTAACCTGGTCAATTCAAATACTCAGTGTGGTTCAGACAGGGATGATGTATGAAGCTGCAGAAGCAGAGCTCCAGATCAGAGCTGTTTTGCTGTGTTCTACACTCCAGAGCTTCATGCAACACAGGAGCTTACAGTAGGGTCAGCATCTACTCCCCCAGCAGGTCTGGGGTAAAATCTCACTGTTAACTTTGCTATTTTACTCCATGTGTGCTCACTTCCATCTCATTGACTTTTTTTTCTTTTTTTTCTTTTTTTCTTTTTTTTTTAATAATTACCTTGTCACTCTAATAGATGTAATTCTTGTAAAATACTACAGCATTTTGAATACATAATTATATCTAAAACATATATGAACAAATTTAATGCTGTTTAGTATAAGGGAGAGCAACTCTGGTTGCTTGTCACAAAGGCTGGTCTGCCCAATAGTCCTATTGAGGTTAGAAACAGGAAAAGATCTCATTTCTCCTGTTCCTTGGTTCAACCTTTCTTTACTTTGTTTCATCTCTTTAACTTTGATAATTTACAGAAAAATGTCTTTACTACAGCTCTGGCTGAGACTATAGAATGCTATCTTTGATTTCCCTTCATTTCAGATTTAGGGCTGGTCCTGAGAGACACTGGAAATAAATTTCATAAAAGTTGCTTCAAAAACCCATCAAAAAGCTTTACCTTCCACAGGATCACACCGTCCACACCCAAACTTTGAAAAGAGTCTACTTCCTTCCTAAGAGTCTCATCTAGACCGTTTTTACACTTTTTTTTTCTTTTTTTTTCTTTTTTTTTTTTTTTTTTTTTTCCATTAGCACCGAGCTCATTTTCTGTCTAGTGAAAGCTTTGAAGCTTTTGCAGTACCCTTATTACGGGATCAGATGCAGTTTTCTCACCAGCTCACCAAAAAGGTGCCGTGCTGTTGGAAGCCACAGACACAGCCCACGAGTCGCTGTGAATCAAAGCTCTGCTCCCTGCCAGCAGTGCAAAAACTGGGGAGGGTGGAAATTGAGCCAGGATACTTAGGTCCTGATTTAGTTCTAAATTCATACAGGCTTCATGCTAGTAACTTATATAATAAAATGTTTATGCTTCAGTGTTTATATGCATTATGTCATCTAAATTAAGGGGTCTGACTGTTCTAGCTTAAACTAATTCAGCATAGCACAGCATGATGAAGCAAGGTCCTGTTCCAAAGTGTCTGGTGTCAGCTTGATATGGTAGTTTTCAGAAACAATTATTTAAACCTTTACTGCATGAAATTTTTGACCTGTTACTTGAGTGTACATGCCTTATTTGCATATCTTTTGAAAGACATTTTATCTTTACAAGACATAAAATAGTGACATTCAAAATGACAGAGAAAAGCTTAAAGGAAAATGTTTAAAAGGCTAAGGTCAAAAGGTAAACATGATTGTAGTTTTATAAACTAACAGAAAATGGATAATTAGCATTAGTAACGTATATTAGCATTCTGATTTCTTACAGTGAAATGTTTGCATCTAAGGAACCTTCACAGGGCTGACAGAGCTCATGTGTCGACTCGGGATATATCTGCCTCTTGCTAGATCAAGAACTGGTTGTCACAGGGTTACCAAAGAGGACATCAGAAAGATCCCTTAGGCATCTAAATATCTTTTCTACAGTTAAGTAATACTCATTTCCCCTGTCTGCTCCAAATTTATGTTCAAGAGGCAACAGCAAGTAAAACCAAAGTCAAATAACAATAGGTAAATAAACAACCATACTTCTAGGGAGATAAAAACTTTTTTTTTTTTTTTAAGAAAAACAAAAAAGAAATAAGCAAATAAATAAGCAAACAAACAAAAGCAACAGCCAGAAACTAGCTCAAAGACTACATATCTTAGCTTTAAGACTGGAATAAGAACCAGTTTATCCTGTGGCTGCCAAGGTAATATGTAAAGCATAGAAGGACTTGCCCCACATTTCTCAAAAATCTGGAGAAGACTGCTGTGACTGCTGAACCATTCACAGCAGATAGATTTTAGACCAATCCCATTAAGTCTAGTTTTTGTGCACTTTTAAATCTTTATAAGAAAAGAGGATGAAGTAGAATGTATGAATACTAAGATGCTGCATCAAATATTTGTATGAATAATACTGTGAGCTAGAGAAAACAAGTGGTTTGAATATAATAAGATTAGCTGTGAGATAGTTTTTTTCTTTATTTCTTTACGAAGTTAAGGATCTTCTGTCTTCTTTTTAAAATATTATTAATTTATTAAACAAAATGAGAGGAAAATGTTTTTCATATGGAAAAAATGTAAAAATCTTCTATCTATAGAATCACAGAACCAATCAAAGAATTGTTGAGTCTTGAAAAATAAATCTCAAGATTGGCTAGTCCAACATCCTGCTCAAATCAGGGTCAACTAGAGCAGATTGCTCAGAGCCATGCCCAGCTGGGATTTTTACACCTCTAAGGATGGAGACTGTATAGCCTGTCTGGGCAATGTCTTACTACTCTGTTGAATCACTCTCACATCTCATTAGGCTGTAATTAGGAATGCTCATTATTTTTAAATGGAATTTATTGATTTCAATTTGTTCCCTTTGCCTCTTGTCCTCTCGCCAGGTACCACCAAGAGGAATCTGACTCTCTCCTTCTTACTTCTTCTCATCAGATATTATACACCTTATTCAGTTCTCAAGCCTTCTCTTCTCCAAGATGAGCAATCCCAGCTCTCTCAGCCTCTCCATATGTGAAAGATCTTCCAATACCTTAATTATCCTTATAGACCATCACTGTAGTTGTTCCAATAAGTCTATATCTTGTACTCGGGAACCCAGAACTGTATCCAACACACCAGAAATGTCTCACCAGGGCCAAGTAGAAAGATCACAAAATCTGACCTGCTGACAGTGCTTGTCCTAAAGTACCCCAGGATGGCATTGGCAGCTAGTGTTGAAATATTATTTCTATATTCTAGGTGGTTAATGGCATTTTTGTCATATTGACCTCTTTTAATTTTCCTGTTACACGAAGAAACTAATGGGCATAAAATGGAAGGAAAAAATGCCTTAACTAGAACCTCCTATGGATAAAAGGTGACCACAGATAATGGACTACATACATTTATGAATTACAGTTTACTAGAAATTTTCAGGATTTATATGGGCAAAATTATTTTTCTCAAAATCATAGTGAGGTAATACTGTGGACAAAGAATATTACCAACAAAGAGTAAGTGGAATCGTAATTTATAACTATATCTGATCTTGGCTGTATAAATTCTAGATGGACATCCCTAGCCACTCCAATTTTTGTCTGCAAGTACAAATTTATATTCTAGTCATATGATTTTGAATTATTAATGAAGGAATTATTAATTATTCTGCCTTTTGGGGGGTTGTCTTTTTAAAAAAAAAACATGAAAAGATGTAATAAAGTATCTCTCTTCTTGATTGTTTGATAAACATTAAAGCAAATATCAATATTTCACTGTAACAATGTACTCATATATTTACAAAACTATGTGGCTTATTAAAAACTTCTTCTTAAGACATGGAATATGTTTACTCTTAATCCTGAGAGGTGAAAAAATTCTAATTATTATATCAAAGTGTTAAGAACAATTATTTTAGTATAGGATTTGTGAGGTCTGTTTTTTCCCTCTGATTTTGCTGTTACTTTTTTTCCTTAATTGCTACTCATATTTCATTTTGTCATACTTGTTGGTAAACATACCCAACTGTTCCATCAGATAAGATAAATAAATGGAAAGCAGGTCCTGAAAAGAAGGGAGCATACACAGGACAACACATAGGAAGCTCCCACATCTCAAACCTTTTTGACTTCTCAGCAGCAGGGAAATTGAAGCTGATGTACTGTAAGGTATCATGGTAACTATATGTGTTATTAACTTTTCCATTAGTCAGATTCTTCTCCTTCTTCCTAGTGCCAAAGAAACTGTTGCTCCCTGGAAGATGCTAAGCATCACACTGGACACGTGTTTTGTGCATCTCTTCTTCTTTTTTTGGCTGGTTGGTTTTGTTTTGATTTTTTGTTTTTTTTTCCTATTGGGGCTGACCTGGCTAAGAACTAATACTGTGCTTTGCCACTTCCACAACCTCATAGTGATGCAGTCACATTAAACATGTAGACAAAGACATTCAAAAATGAAATATTTAAAAATATTTCATTGTTTCATTTTGAAACTGGTGCATAGTGTAAATAAAAAGCTAATTCTTGGGACTGAAAGATTTAAGATTTCCCCAGTGGGCATGTCTATGTATGAGAAGAACACAGTATCTTTACAGATCAATGTTCTGCTACAATGACTCCCCTTCCCTCAAACATATGTGAGGATCAGAACCAAAGAGATTAATCAGAAAGACTAAGACTACGTATCAGAAAGCCTGAGTGAAGTACCAAATTGTATGTCATAGAAAAAACAGCCTATAAACTCTGCCTTTTTTTGTTAGTTTAACTCTAGGTAAAACGTGTATGCTACCCCCAACAAAAAATGTCACACTCCTCCCTCTGCAACACAAGATTCTGCAGTATAATGTCTTTGCCTTGAACCTCTCCCCTTGCTTTCTTTTCCAGAGGGTTCTGATTTCTAGTCAATTAATACTGAATATAAGAATTAGCTTAATAGTAGGATAATTTGTAAAGTGCTTTGAAATTCAGTGCAAAGAATTTAATAAGGCTAATGTTCTTTTCTCATTCACCAAAAAAACCCCAACAAAATAACCCAAAAAACTCCATAAGATTCCTTCCTATTCCTTCAGTAAGAGATTCACTTTTTAAAGACATTTAATTATAAGTGTACAGTGAAAATGAAATTAGCAGGTATTTTTAGAGAAAAGTAGTTATAATGCACCCCTCATTAACTGAAGTGATATAGGAGATTTCCTACTATTTGAAAACCTCTCACAGAAGATTACTGAATTTGGCATTATATTATTACTGGTTTTACTACTGTGAAAATCAAAATTAATTCTCTTTTCTTCCTTAGTCTTCTTTCAGTTGCTTTTTCCAGAAACTACACTTCATGATGATATTTACTAACTATTGGAGAGAAACAAAACAAAACAAAGCAAACTCCTTTCCAAGATTGTATTAATAATTTCATAATCCTTCTCTTCCTTCAGAAGAAGAAACTAGTTATTCATTTAAAATTGATGCCACCCACAAATGTCTTTACCTATAAAATCCATACTACGGCTTTAACCTCTTGGCATCCAGTGATACAAGTAATATTGTAACTGCACAGTCATACTTTTCCAGAAAAGTCTGCTCTGGATTTCACTCAATAAACTATAGATTTGAGGGGTCTATGACCCTTGCAAAAGTATTGTTTTCCGCATCAGCTCTGGGATCCTTAGATATATTTTTAGCTTGGTAGTGTCTCAGGAATTCCCAACTGAAATATAGTCCAGATTCAGAAAATTATCAAAATATTAATTTAATTTTTTGAAGCAGATTTGACTTGACTTTAGTGATAATAAACATTAGCTCTACTAACGTTTCCTGATTATCCTGATTATTATTATTATTAAACATTTTATTATAAATTTTAAAGAGTCTTCTGGCTCCTGCTTAAGCTGCAGTCTCGGCTAGAAAAAATGAAAATACATATAGTGAGCTCATCAGTTTGCAAAAACTAGACCAAAAGGCAACTCCAGAAGAGGAAAAAGGAGTAAACGTCTGAGGAGAGGACAGGAATGTGCCTTATGTTTTACTTTCTGACTGCAAGCAAGCAAGGTGCATTAACCTGACAGAAGCAGATATAGCTCATAGTACTCAGTTCTGCCATGAACTTAAGTCTACCATCACTTTTTATGCCACTGAACATGAAATCTCATCCTCTTGCAACATGAGGAGGGAGATGATGCTATCATGTATTTTAGCTAACTAACAATCTCAGTGGGAAGATCTGGTGAGCAAGTGGAAATTCTGCCTAAAGGATCCATGAATAATGAACACTCTATGAATGAATTTTTTGGGTACCAGTCAAGAGCAATCCTGAAGGAATCTAAAGAACAAAGAACTGGGAAACCTAATTTATTCTTGTCACAGACAATTCTACAGTACTTTATTTTCCCCGGTGCTTCCATTACAGCAGAGCCTGGAGTCCTTACATAGTGTCTTGACCTTCCAGACTACATAAAGAAGTAAAACAATGACAGTCTGTTGGTAGAATTGTGGCCAACAGACAAGATGGAGCTTCAAAAACTCAGGCTCAATTTGTTCAGCTTCTCAGATGGAAAGATTTAGCTATGACCTTCAAAGGATTAGTAAAGCATAGCTCTTTCTTTTTTTAAGGATAGGTAGTCAATTTTAGCCAGTCTTAACAAGACTGTTGAAAAAGATGCATTCAAAAAGATGAGCAGAAAGTCATTAAGGAAGATAACAGCCACAAAACAACTGAATGATCATTCCCAGTGGGGAAAAATCATCCAGGGCACAAAAAGACACTATACAGTGTACACTATAAAGTCACCAGCTGGGTAAAGATAAATCCCACTTCAGAATGTATGCTAGAAGGCCCAGCCTAGGACAAGAGAGGTAGATATCTTTGCCCTGGTAGTATACTGGTAGTATGGGATCCCTCATTGAAGAAATCAGGCTCATTTTGAATACCTTCCTCTTAAAAATGATCTGGGCAAGATGCAGAGTCCAGAGAGAGAACAGGAAAAAATAAGGAGCTGCAAAGGGCTTTAGAGAACATGGCTTAGAAGAAAATGTAGGGGTATTTAGTTAAAAAAAATAAAATAAAAAGAAAAAAAAATCAGCTGGCTAGTAGAAAAAAATGTCCTCCGTTACTAAAAAGACATTTTAAAAAAGGAGATGAACATTTGTTCTTCATATACATAGGGAGAGGGGCAAGAAGAAATCATCAGAGACTTTAGGTTTAGAACAGTAAAAATGTTCTAATGAAGAGTAATGAGGCACTTCAGCAGGCTACCCAAGGATGTGATGAACCATTCTTCACTGTTCTTAAGAACAGATTAGACAAGCATATGGTAGTTTCACATGACCCAGCTTCAGTGCAATGGATTGAATGAAATGTCTTGAACTCTGGAGATTCTTTCTGACAACATGTCTATGATCCTTTCCTTTTTTCATGTTATGCTGAAATGTACTTTGAAAACTTCTCAGATTACACTTGTTTGAAAAAGGATAGTAGCAGTCAGTATACAATGCCAGGCTGATTTTGCAAATAACACCAGTTAAAATATTCTCTTATGATTCATCTGTAATACACTAAATGATTCCTTCATTTGCAATGTATTCTTAAGGAAGGGTTTCAATGCTGTACATTCACCTAAGACATATCTCTCCTATAGTGCTCTTTTTCTTCTCTTTAATGCAAAAAGGAAAGATTTAATTAAATATCCTTAAAAAGAGATCCAGTGAGTAAAATTAATATATTTAAATATAACAGAAGCAGGCATGATTAAGTGCATAAAAAACTCAGGTTAAAAGTGGCTCCAACAAAAGGTTGAGTAAAAATTAATTTTAGCGTACACTTTCTATAATACCGCATAAGCTATTCTTTTGTTTCGTTGCCTCTTTTTTGGGGAGCCTTAATTTTCAGTTAGTCACTGGCTTACATCTTATCTCACACCATAATGGCAGAAATTAATGGGATAAAAGTACTCTATTCAAAGACAAATTATCATTTCACTGATCTACTTCACTGAGTGCAAATTCCCTCTGCTCCCATTAAAAGCTTTAGAGCAGTAGAAAAACGCTAGTTAAATAAAATTGTGTTTCTTTTCTTAGACCATTAAATTTTCATTTATTCTGTCTGTAATACCCTTGTGTAAATACAGTAATTTTGAAGCCTTTCAGTATAGTGTGATACATATTTTGGCATTTTTGCATGTCTGGATTTCTTCCATGGTACTTTAATTTTGTGGTTCAATGAGCAAAACCAAGAGTTTTGCTGAAGGGCCTGTTCTTAAAACAGTCAGGGGCGTGTTGACTGCTGAAACAGTTAATCTTTCCCCTTGATGAGAGTGTCCATCCAATGTTTGTATGAACTTCTGCAGGCAAATAACAAGCTTTAGTAGACAGCTAGACAAGGAAAAACATTTTCAGGATATCATACAAAATGTGATGTCTTTTGGAAGACAAGTTTTTTCAACATTTGGAAAGAAAGTTACAATTCAAAAAACCCACAGACATGTCTTCAGCTGTAGGAGGTTAAAGATCTTCTAAAATGAGAAGAAAAAGAATCTTTGTGTATTGTTTAATCTTAAGGAAAATAATTTCTTTTGAAAGAACAAAATATAGATTAACTATAATTTCTTGAATGCAGGAATTACAATTCCTTCTGCTCTTAGAAGAAAAGAAAAAGAGAAGAAAAGGAAAAAAAAGAGAAAAAAAGAAAAAAGAAAAAAAGAAGAAAAATAGAGAAAAAAAAAAGAGAGAGAGAAAGAAGAAAAAAAAAAAAAAAGAAAAAAAAAAGAGAAAAAGGAAAAAAATAATAATAGAGGTTTTACAGGTTTACTATATTATGCTTAGTCTAGAAAGAGCCTAAAGATACTCACACTTGCCATGCATGCATATACAAGTACATATACAGACATATAAATTACTATTCATATGATTTTCTATTCCATATCTAAAACAATTCATTAAAAATAGACTACAGCTGTCAGAGAAATTTGAACAACAGGGCAGAATTTTTTTAACTTTCATTAATTATCCAAGAATATTCACTAACATGACCTAATATATGGAACTTCCACTCATAAGTATTATAATGTGTATAAGTAATCGTAGCCTTCAGAGAAAAGCAAAATAAATAACCAAACAAGTAAAAACCACTGACATCTCTTCCTCAGAAAGTCAAACCACAGTATTTTCCAGGAACATAATGAAATAAATAATTTTAGTATTTAAGAAACACGTGTATATTCATTCAACCATTTTTCACAAACAAAAATAAAGAACTGATTTTTACCCACTTTTAAGCTTGGTGCTAATTTTAAAAATATTAATTTCTCTTTCTACAGTGCACAAAAATAATTAGAAGTGTGTCCTGTAATTCAGTGTTTACTGGAAATAACATTTACTTTAAATCTTATAAATGAAGCTCAGACTTCACTGTAGTCAGTTACAGGGAACTTTTACCTGAGTAAGTATGACATCCTGAAGAAAAAGCTTTAAAGATGATCTATCTGTGTAGCTAGAGCAATGGAGGATGTAGAACTGAGTAAGGCTGGCGGGGAAAATCTAGGCACTGAGTCCTTAGCTTTTCTGTGCAACTCATAGCACTTAAGAACCAAGGTGCTCGGAAAGTCATCAAGTGAATTGCTACATCAGTAGAATGACAGTTGTAGCCCACAGGAAAATCAGGATACTATTAAGTCATTCTTGGTGGCCATCGAAATGTAACCATTTATCATAAACAAGAGCTTCAGGTTAGGGAATTCTGTAGGAACACAGGAAAAGATCCTAACAAAAAACAGGAATAACAAAAAATCCTAATCAAAACAAAAACAAATAAACAACAACAAAAAAACAAACCACAAATGAGTCCACATTGGAGTAAGTCTATTTGCAATGAAGTTCTTTCATTCCACCCTACAACTGGAATGAAGGCAAGTCTACAATTATATTGACTTAATTAATACAGCACCCATAAAACTGAATATATTATTATATAATAATACTATTTTTTACAATGAGAAAGACAAAATAGAAACTTTTGCTGAACCCCTAAGGAACTTTTAAGAACAGAGAACAAACTAAATGGGTAATAGAAGCATATTTCTGTACTTGTTAGCTGGAGAAATCTAGTCTTCTCCATATGACCTACTTCCCTGGTCTAGATGGAAGCACATCAGAATCAATGCAACACTATATTCTTGCCAAGGAAAGGCCTTAAAACTCTTCTTCACTGCACCAGTATTTCCAAAAAAGGATTGCAAAAGGGTAATATAAACTGCACTTCCAAAAATAACATAAATTCAATCTTTATAAACTATTAATCAAGTTTGATTTAATGGGATCATTATATCTGGCATTCTGCATGTGCTAATAGCATCTAATGCACAGATGCTTTTTTTGACTGTTGGATGAATAATGATCTGGGATTCAGGTTTCCGTAATGATTCCTTAATATCAACCACTTTGGCTAGAGCTGCAAATAAAAATACATGGCATTTATTTTGTACTGGCAGTATGGAAAATGTGTATGTTTGTAATCAAGGTAAAATTTGACAATGTAGACTTAATGACTTTTAGTGAAGAGGAGATGATTATGAAGAGCATTGCTTCCAGCATATATATGGAGTGCTGTCACATTAAGAAGTAATGGGGGAGCAAGTATAATATCAATACTATGAATTTACACAGCAAAATTGAACTGCTTTTTTTCTGATAGAAATTATTTCTTAGAATCTTAGAAAAACAAGGCCTAAAAGGAACAGAACCAGAATTTCATATTGTCTGCCATGCAGCACACTAGGCAAAACAGAAAGCAAGAAGAAAAACCTTCAAATAACTGAGCAATATATGTAAAACTATCCTAACAATTAATGAAATTAGCATTAGTAAGGCCATTAACCCTATTGCTACGCAATTCCTATCCATGAAATCTGTAATCTTAGAATCACTAAGGTTTGAAAAGTCCTTTAATAACATTAAGCCCAACTGCAAACCTAAAAACACCATGCCAACTAAAGCATGTCTTGAAGAGCCATATCTATCCAATTTTTAACATTTCCAGGGACGGTGACTCCTCCACTTCCATGGGCAGCCTGTTCCAATGCCTGACAATTCTGTGTTCTTTTCCTCACATCCAATCTAAACTTCCCCTGGTGAAGCTTGAGGCCATTTCCTCTTATCACTTCTTACCTGAGAGAAGAGACCAACACCCACCTCTCTGCAGCCTCTGTTCAAGTAGCTGTAGAGACCTCATCATCATCTTCTTCAGAGTAAACAGTCCCAGTTCACACCTTGTAGGACTTTTTCTCTAGACACTTCACCAGCTTGGTTGCCTTTTTCTGGAAGCTCTTCAGCACCTCAATGTCCTTCTTGTAGTGAGGGGCCAAAGTGAACCCAATATTTGACATGCAGTCTCACCAGTGAGGAGTACAACCACTTCCCTTCTCCTGGTGGCCACGCTATTTCCTGATATCAGCCTGGATGCTGTTGGCCTTCTTTGCCACCTGGGCACACTGCTGGCTCATTTTCAGCCAGCTGTCAAACAGCACCCCCAAGTATTTTTCCAACAAGCTGCTTTCCAGCTGGTCTTCCCCAAGTAGTGTTGCACAGCCTGTCCAGATCACCCTGCAGAGCCTTCCTACCCTCCATTCAAGTAATTTCAGCTAAATTTGGTGTCATCTGCAATTTTACCAAGGGAGCACTCAATCCGTTCATGCAGTTTACAAAGATATTAAACAAGACAAGCCTCAAAACTAAGCCCTGTGGAGCACCACTTGTGACCATCCAGTGATTAGATTTAACTCTGTTTACCACAAGTCTCTGGTCTCTGCCATCCAGCCATATTTTTATCCAGCAAAGAGTACACCCAACCATACCATGAGCTACCAACCTTTCTAGGAGAATTCTGTGAGAGACAATGTCAAAGACTTTACTTAAGTCCAGGTAGACAACGTGCACAACCTTTCCCTCCTCCACCATGCAGGCCACTTGTTTATAGAAGGAGACCAGACTGGTCAAGCAGGACCTGCACTTCATGAATCCATGGTGGCTGGGCCTGATTCCCTAGTTTTCTTCCACATGCTATGTGAGCACACTCAAGATGAACCTCTCCATAATTTTTCCAGGTCAGGCTGACAGGTCTGTAGTTACCCAGATCCTCCTTCTGGCCCTTCTTGTAGATGGGTGCCACAGTGGCAAGCCTCCAGTCATCTGGAACCTCCCCTGTTAACTAAGACTGTTGGTAAATGATGGAGAGAGGCTTTGTGAGCTACTCTGCCAGCTCCCTCAATACTCTTGGCTGGATCTCATCTGGCTCCATAGGATTTTGAAGCAGATAAGATTATACTGGTATGATTACTTATTGTACACAGGCATTGGTATAATCTTAGTAAAAGTTCCTGGTAGGTGCTCTGGTTTTATGCAGATGCGTCCATAATGAGATAGGGTGAGACTGCATTTGTGGGAAGATGAATATATAAGTATTTGTCCTCAGCTCAGTCTTAATGGTGCAAATACAGTGCTTTCAGCTGGTATATGCCAGTAACTCACTACAAGGAAGAAACGTTAACCTCCTTTGGAGGTGTTTTTGCAGAGGTCCTGACTGCGTGTATACACATATACTTACTAATAAGGGTTTCCACGTTGAAATTAGTCATTGAATTATTCAATGACAAGGCCATTCAGCTCAGCTTGAAAACTTCTCCATACACGCATTGAAGCTGTCTGGGGTGGAACGTGATATGGGATCTATGCTTGATTTACAGATTGAATTTTGTACTTATTAAAAGGCCTTGGTTATGTTGCTTACATAACATGACAGAATCAGAATAAAAACCATTAAATAAAAAGTCTCAGTTTTGTCATTTAAATAGTTGTGGTAGTAGTACATAAAAGAAAAAGATCAAGTATGAAGTGTGAATATTTGTATTCTATGAACAGCATCAGTAACATAGGTACTTTTGAAAAACAAAGAATAAACAAATGAGAAACACCAAATTTAGACTGTGAAAGACAAACTGAGTCAAATTTGGAAAGTTAAAGTTGCAGTCTAAAAATGAACCTCTCAAAATGTTAAGAAATGTTCTTGGGGCTTGATTGCCCACACACACGCCCATAGACCATCATTGGGAGGAATATCTCAAGAATATGTGTTTTAATGTTAATTAATTTTGTCAGACTGAAAGATTGTTCAATCTGGTTTCTGTTAAATTTATGGATCATTAGTCTCTTATCTTTTCATTATGGTCTCCTGAGAGGAACCATCATAAAGTTAAATGAACACAGTAGGAAATTATTACAATCCTCCTTTCCCTCTCACCCTATGTTCCTCACTTGAGGAGACAGGGTATCAATGCATTCATTCCATGAAACAGATGATAAATGTCTTGTATGTTTTAAAGTCTCTAAGGATGTGATTTATTTCGTCATTTTATAAGTGCTGTGATTAATGAGAAAGATGCAATGTAGGAGTTTTCCTCAATAACAGAAGTACAAAGCCCACATTAAAGCTTGGCTGTCAATGATAAAGTAGAAGACCACAAAAAAAGGCAAATGTTTCAAAGGAAAAAAGTTAATGATTTGTTGCACTCCAATAAATGAAAATTAACACACACCTCCCACTCCAGTTTCACAGCTAAAACTCAAGATTTGTGAACACATACAAAAAAGACATTTGTGCCCAGAAATATATGCTCCACTCTTTAGCCTTGAGCTTGTTTTTATGACTGAAAACCAATTTGTACTTCAGAGACATGCACAAGTATACCAGTAATAAAATAATCACAAAATTCTTTTCTTGTAAATCATACTGGCAGAAAATAAAGTCTAAGAAAGAGCAATTTGTAGACTAAAATAAGCCCACAGCAGTTTTTGCAAATGCAGAACTCAATTTTCTTTGGAATAACATTTCAACTTACTAGATTCTTCTGAATTCATCAGAACTATGTTTCAGGGGTTTGGCTGTTTGCTTACTTGCTTTTTTATTTTTTGATTATGTCTTGCTTGCTGTAAAATATGTTAAAAGTATCTAAAAACAGAGGGACAGGAAAGGATGTGATTTACTCACAAGAAGTTCAGTGACCTGAATGTTTTTGCCTATGTACTTTATCTACTGCAAATAGTTGTCTCCTTGGCACAAAGCATAATTCACTAAAATAAAAGGATAGAAAGTGCATCTCCTCATAATAAGGAGAATAAAGCAATTAAATGTTTCACAAACGTAATTTGAAAAGTCCATGGTGCTCAAAAGGCATTTTGATTTAACACTGAACCAAACAGGCATATGTTGGATAAAATTTTAAGTATTTTCTAGTCTTTATTTTTTCTATTTACCAGATGGAGTGGGAGAAATTTTGATTTCAGTCATTGTCCCAGAGATTTCAACATCAGTAAGAGTCATGCAGTACCCAGTAAGCTGTCCAATGATTTTTATGTTCATTTGGTGCAGCTTGTGGCAAGATCCTGCAATCAGAAGTCATTACTAAAAGCAAAGCCCAGCAGTCATTTTAATCAGACATTTGCAAAGTCAGCAGCAAATGTGTGAAGTGGATATATTATTTCTGGAATCTGCCACTGTGATTTTAGTAGTGTTCTTGAAGGGAAACACCACCATACTACGCAAAATCAGTAATGACAGAATCAAGTACTTCTTTGGATGGATGTCATACTTGATTGTATAAAGACACTGGCCACTGCTTATCCAACTGTAGCTGTCGTTAGTGACTCATATGATGTGCATATAAAGAGAGTACCTGCTTACCATAAGCTACAAAGAGAATGCACAGTTTAAAAAATAGAATGTGTTTCTTACCTCTTTTTGTTTTCATGCCTATGGAGCCTTACTAATGTAATATATTTCTGACGGCCTCTACACAGATGAAGACAGAAATAGACCATGAGCACATGGAAATCTGCAGAAGGACATGGAAAAGTGCCTTCCTTCACCATGCAGATAAATTCTTTCTAGTATTAGGAGTTGTTGAATACACTTTTTACTACAAGGGGAGAAGCAAAGATTTTCCAGCTTCTTGAGAGAAGTAACTTGCAAAATTCTTTCTTGTGCCATAACTTAAGCCTGAATTCCAATTTACTTAGGTACATAGGAGTTAACCTCTGATGAATGTTGCTGAAGCACTTTTGATTGATACTGTACTGATGATGTACTTTGCTATCAGCAGATACATGCACTTATCTACGTTAGTTCTACAAGTCCAGCCTTCTAGAGTAACAGTCATACATTCAGAAATTACTTGAAATACAAAGTAAATAAAACTTGGGAAATATTTTGTTGACACTGCATTGATTTAAGCCAGGAGCTGGATGAAAGTACCTTTACAGGTAAGGGATTTAGCCCTGCTAGTAATCTATTAGTTCTTAGTACCCATATTCCTTAGTTTCCTAAGCCAAAAAACTGCAAAACAGTGAGGACTGTTGAATTCCAAAGAGGAGAATGCCCTCAGTATTCAGGAAATATCTGTTAATACTAAAGTCATGTGGATGGCTCCTTGTCACAATCTGTCTGCTGCTCCATTTGCAGACACATGAGAGACAGGTGTTTTCCTCTTGTTGGCTGGTATCTGGTTTCTTTAAATTCACATTCACTTCCCATAACTTAGGTGCAGGATTGAGCCAAAAGCAAGGAAAAGTGTAAAAGGGCATAAATCATCTGCTCCCAACATCTATCTTCACTGCCCTAAGGCTCTCATCCACTTAGGACAACTGGGCTCTTATTTTAGATATCTCAGAAAGATGATGAAAGACTCAAATGCCTCCTTATTCCTCTGGCACAAAGACTGATGAAATTTTTGTTTTGGAGATGTCAACGAAGAAAATTAACTGAAGGAAACATACTTGAATAGATTTCAAGCAGACCTCTAGCTGGTTCCCAGTTTTGTGAAGGGTACATATTGGTCCAGGAGCATTTGAAATTGGAGATAAGGTAAAAATTTCTTTTTTTGTCACTTTGTTTTCAACCATGAACTTGTCCAGGACCCCCTTTCCCTCAGTCTCTTTCTCATTCATACTCTCTCTCTTTACTCCTATATATTGAAAGTATTTTAGTGCATAAATTTAAAGGTATCTTTACACCTGTTCCATATTTGAGCTAGTCAACAGGGCAAGACTGAGCACCAGGTATTAGCATAAAATCAAAGAAAAAATTTCCAGACACTAGATTTTCAAAAAGTCTAGTCTTTGGAGATAATGAAGACATAAAGCAGAAGAGAATGTAGACACATGGTAAATTCACATACTATTGTGCTATGAAACTCAAGTGATTAAAATATGTGTACAGATTTAAATACATGAAAAACAAATGTAAAATTAGAAAAAGGATTTTTAATGCAGAAATTTTGCCCAGTTTAGCTATGTTCCATGACTGATCTCTATGAAATAGTAAGATATCTTCCTGAACAGAGGTTCAGAGGCAGAAAATCATAATTACTATTTCATTGTTTTACTGTTTTTTTTTTTTAAATCTTAAAATATTTTTACTTCAATTATTTAAAAAAACATATAAATAATGTAATTACATGTCTTAAACCTAAAGAAGATGTAAAGCATGTTTTTGGTTGAATAAAATCAAGTCCTCTCTTCCCCACTGATATTTCTTGGTTGATCATCAGATTGCTACTTAGCTTAACAAATGCTAGGGTGACATGAACCACCTGTAGTAGCTATTGGTACACAATAAACTACTGCTCTGTTCCTATTCTATCGCATCTATATCATGTTCTCTACTATAGATTTCCCCTGCATTATCTGTTGTTTTAACTACATATATATCTATGGGAGAACTTAAGACAAAATGAGAAGCCTGCAAAAGGTTTTATTAACTTCTTTCAAAAAACCATTCTGCATGAAGCCTGTGGGGCACACCTCACCATTTACACCCCCTTCTGAGCACACACTGCCTGCAGTCCAGGCTACAGTAAATGGAGCCCAGAGAAGTAGACTGCAGGCTTGGATAACTGGGATATCTGAGTTAACACAGGAGAAGCATATTGCATCCCAGGGTGGGCTGGATTCCTCCCAGCAGTTCCTGTAGAGCAGTACTGCAATACCATGTGTCGGCTTAGTCACACATGGAAGATGATTTAGCAATGCTTAGAAAATCATTATGCTCTGTGTAAGCTCCTTGGCCGCTCCAGCATTGCCAGTGGTTCTACATGGTACACTTTTTTAACAGCTACCCCAGGCTTAGCAATGCCCAGTGGCTTTGCATCCAATCTTCCGTGGAGAAAAATATTTACACAACATAGTGTTACATACAGATGTCAATGCCCCAGAAGTCTTTCTGATATTTCCCAAGCTATTTATTATGCAGCTAAATTCCTCTTTTCCTTTTGAATACATGTAAGAGAGGTCAGAGAGGTAACAAATAAGTTGCAAAAAGTATACTTGAGCATTTGGCCATACTGGTTCAGACCAAAAGTACACCAATCCCAGTATCTTATCTCCATAGCAGTCAGTACCAACTGCCTAGGGAAAGCACACAGGAACATGAGCATGCCAATCGAGGTAAATTTCCCAATCAGACCCCTTTCTAGAAACCTCAGGTAGCTAAAAAACTTTATCAGCAAACCAGACTGGCTCAAGAGTGTCCCAAAATACCACATGAAGTTTGTTGATCTAGAGCAGAAGATGCTGTTACTGGAACTGATGAGGTGTGAGGGTCCCTTGCTGTAGGAGGCAGACCCTGGGAGCTGGAGCAGTCAGCTCAGCACAAGCAACTGGAAGTGACACGCATCTTTACATTGCGTTACCAGGGCAGCACTGACTAAACTTAAACAGGAATTGCTATTTGTATGCCTGTCAATATTCCCTTCACGGTGAAACCTTTACAAAACTATTACAATCATTACTATTTATCAGTGCTGTATTTGAAGCAGGTGCCCAAGTGTTGGCAGCAAGGGGGTGAACTGGCCACAGAGCTGTCCCCACAGCCAGATCCAGACAGTTGTATCCATGGCAAGGCATGGCTGAGCCCAGCAGCCAAGATAGTGACACTCCTGGGAAAGCATGCTCAAGAAAGGGCAAAAAACTTGCTCACTGAGGGAGGAGAAGGGAACAAAAAGAGTGAAAAATAACAGCAAGGGCAGAAGAAGAGGAGGTACACCAGAAGCTGGAGTGGGTATTCACACAGCAGCCCATGGAGAGGGGTACCATGGAGCAGGGTAACAGTGTGAGAGAGCAGCAGCAGCAAGAAACTGCTGTGGACTTAAAATAACTCACCTGGTTCTCCTTGTGCTGATTGGGCTGGGGCTGGAGTGTCCAAGTTCAGTGGGGGAAGACAGGTTTTGGTTTATATTTGTCTCAACACCAAAATTTTTTAATTGCCAATAATTTTTATTTTTTTCCAAATTCAAGTCAATTTTTTCCCGTGACAGTAATTGGCAATCTATCTCCTCACCTTTATCTCATCTTATGAGAATTTTTCATTCTATTTGTTTACCCTGTCCCACTGAGGAAGGGGAATGTGAGCTGCTGGGTGGATGTTTGGTTGCTAGTCAGGGACAAGCTGCCACAACAGAAGATGTGGGGACTGGCCAAGAATACCATAACTCCATCTGGTAGTAAGAAATATCTCACTGTGTGTCTTGGGACACAACTTCGCTGTACTTCCTGAAAGGTATAAGTAATTTATAACAGCTTTGTACACTTGAAAAAGTCTGGCAATTGGTACACACTCATCTTTCATTTATTGTTGGTAGCATGTCATCAGAAAGCAAGATAAGAAAACCCACTGAAATTACAAATTCTTTGAAAAATTAACTCAATTTGAAAAAAGCAACAGCCTATCTCCAACTCAGCAGCTGCAAAGCAGGGCTGAAATATTATGCTAGGAACCTGGTTGCACTGAAGCAGCTCCTTGCACACATTGGAGGGTCATATACACCTATTTTTCAAGCGATAAATATTATGAGTACACAGAGCAGAAGGTATTAAACTTCCTTAGAGGATGGAGTGCAGTATTAGACTAAGGTTGCCAAATTATGAGTACACATAAATTATAGTGGCAACAAGGGAAAGACTGAGTCTGCTGAGCTGAGATTAGCAACAAAAAATTCCTTTTAAATGTGTGCTTGTGATGAGGATTTAATGACTGAGTAAGTCTTTTAAAGTTTCTAAAATATTCCCTACAAATAGCCAGATGATTTTTCAGGAGTAGGTTCAGAGAGATTATAAGACTAAGATCATTATAATTCACACCACTAATACTTGCCTAATACTGGTTAGGTACACTTATACTGAAAGTGAAAGTTTAACTTGTGTCTCTGTGGAATCAATCTGTACTATGAATCAAGTCAAAACTTACATTAAGACAAACAAGATGTTACAGCTGTATAGTCAATCTTTTCTTAGCCTACTGCTCATCCTAGTGATATTAAGAATCTGTTTAATTAAAAAAAAAAAATCCATCAGAACTATGTGAAGCAATGTCTAACTCATGAAAACACAGATGTGTGGGATTTAAACTATAATACATTCAAAATAAATACTGCTAAGTGCAATTTCAAATTGAAAACTCTGTTCACATTTCTTTTAGAAGGTGAATACTCACAAGAATCATAAATCAGCATACTATTATGAATGCAATGGGCACTTTCAGATGACTGAAAGGTTGTTCTACCCAGGGACAGTGATGAAAAGCCCTACAGTAGTATTAGGCGGGAGGCAAAAATAGGTCTTGATTTAAGGAGACAGAACATGAACGTTTGCTGCACAGTGAGACTGTACTGTACCTGGATAAAGATTTTGAATTGGGCTTTTGTTCTTGATAAATTTTATAATTAAAAAGAGAAAAATATTTGTGTCAGGAAAAATAAACAGGACTCTTGGAAGCAAAGCAGCTTGTCTCAGTCAAGCATTTTGCTATTTTTCTGATTTTGATTTTTACACACTCATTTTCTTATAAAGGATTGACTTAGAAAATGGAACAAGTACCAAAAAGGTCTTGGATAGCAACACAGGATTCATCAGAAATACAAGTCTTTATGGCTTTGCAGATGTTAGTATCTTCAATAAATTCATTTAAAACTATATCCTTCCAACAGGAAAATTACTGGCTAACATAAATACACATGACCAGCTTCCAACCTGTGCACACTAGCTACATGTCTGTAGGAAAAAAAACAAACCAAAAAAACCAAAACAAAACTGTATCTGGCGTTTTAAAAATATTTTTATCAAAATTTTACTTGTAGTATTTTACATTATCACATTATGAACTCTGGATAAGAAAATTTACTGTTATAAATCAGTAAAGCTTATTTTTCTGTTCTTTATTTTTTGTGTAATTGCAGTTTTCTTTAGTGCCAGAAGAATAATTATTAATCAAATGCAGTTGCTTTCCCTTGATAAATATTCTATTACTTTTAATCCCATTTAATTTTAACTTTCTTCTTACCAATACTCCAAGTCAAAAAGATCATAATTACTGAAGCCATATGCTGTCTCTAAGAAATCAGAAGCAACAAAACAACTTATTGCTGTATTTTCTGTTTAAATTAAAAAAAAAAAAAAAAGTTGAATAAAAGGAGGAACTTATTATAGAACAAATTGCAACCTAGATACAATCCCTGCAAAACTGAGCAAACTTTTAAGCACAAAGTATTCCTTAGAAATTTTGGGGGAAAAATATCAGTATTTTATGTATGGTTAGTGTTCAAATATTTTAAGACAGTATCCCTTCATACATCATTAAACATGCTACCCACACTTTAAAATAATAACAGAATAATTTCTCTACACTGAAAACCATGTGAAATTCTAATTCCAGTATTAAAAAAAAAAAAAGTTCATTCTGCATGATTATAATTTTTTTGTTGTTTTGTGGTTTTGTATTTTGCAGCTCATTATAATCTTTAAAACAGATTTCAAGATGGATCTTTTTACCATTCTTTTCTCTCCCGCAAACATCATTGTTACCAGCACTCCCTTAAATGATGAGTTTTATGAATTCTGCCTAGTTAAATACACAAGTCCAAGTTTGGCCTTATGCTTTTGCCTACTGAAAATCTTCTATAGGCAAAGAATTTCAAATCATTCTAATGGTACTCTGTCATTTATTTTCTGAAAACCTTATTTTTTCCTTCAGATTATTAAAAGGGACAATCTTTTTTCATCATCTCTGCCTGGAATGAAAATGTAGAGGTTTAAATTTCAAGAGATTTCCTATTGTTCACTTTTTGTGAGTCAGCCATTAATATTTTCCTATTATTCAGTGTGAAACAGTGGTAGGCACTAGGTGGGTTCTTTTATATTGTGATTTAAGAGGAAGTTTTCAAAAAAGAAATAAGAGAAAAATGTAAGGATATATACAGTCCTGACATGAAGAAAAGAAAAAAAAAAATAAAAAAGGAAAAAGCTATGGACAAACAGAAGTGACAAGCTGACAAGCTCACACATGTTTTTTCCTTGAAGCAAAATGTGACACACAGCAACCAAAGCTTAATAAAATCTCAATGACTATGCTGATTATAGTACAAGGATTTTTATTCACACTTCAGGCATTGCCCATTCTCAGCTCCTTTTGCAAATTATGCACATACAATTTATTTTTGAAAAATGTATGTCATCCTGCAATGGCAAATTTATTTGTTGTTGTTGCAAATGCCAATAATCTATGGTAAATCTGAAAATGAGAAGTAAAAAAACACTAAGACGTGAAAGACCAGTCTTCTATGGCAGAAAGCACAAGGCTCCTCATGTAAAAGAGTGACACTCACTGATACAAACCTATATTTCCAAATGATGGCATTACTACAATAGAGCCAATATTTTTTGGCTCAATGAGGTAAAAATAGAACAGCACTTCTACAGGATATCGATCCTGTCTCTGTCACATATGGTTTGGTCACACTGAACCACCACGTAGCCTGTTCCCCTCACCAATATCTAACACTCTCCACCCAGCCCAGCCTGCCTTGCCCACAATTTTGCATTACCAGTGAAGTTTGTATCAGTCTTCAGATCATGCACTTGTTCACCACACATCAGTAACAAGCACCATGGATTTCAAATTATTTGTCAGTATTTACTGTGCATTCAATACATTTCTCTGTTACTCCCCAATAACTTAGCTGGAACCACGTGAGTAAAGTTCTGAGTCAATGAGAAAAGAGCATATCAATAGTAATATGGTGTTATCTTGCTTTCTAAAATTTTTCATGACAAAAGGAACATTTCCTACAAGGCACACCCAAGATCTTTCAGAAGATATTTTGGGTGACTGACTTGTTCTCTGTATCTTTATCATACCAGGTTTCCATATGCAATTCTTTGGTTTTAGTTTTATTTTGATTGCCAGGGAGACTTCCTAGGTGATACAGGCTTCATTTAAAAACAGAAATGAAAAAGAAAAGGGAAAAAAAAATTCAGATGTATTCTCACATATGCTACAAAGATTACAGAAATGTGGTAATCTTGTCTTTTCTGAATACCCTTTACCAAGGAGTGCCTACATCCATATCTCAGCCACTAGCTATCATCAATAAATCATCAAAACCTGTCAAAATCATTGAACCATAGAGTATCCCAAGATAGGAGGGGCCAATAAAGATCATTAAGTCCAAATCCCTGCTCTTCACAGGACTAGCTAACACTAAACCAAATGATTAAGAGCACCTACCAGATGTTTCTTGAACTCTTGACAGTCTTGGTGCCATGAAAGCCAATAGTTTGCATGGATTCATTAACACCAAAGGTTGACTCCTCATCAATTCTTCCAAACTTCTGCCACTCAGAAGAGAGAAGAAAATCAGAGAGCCTCAGCCTGGCAGTTCCTCCATTCTGGCACACTGTGGCAGATACACAAGGGCTTTGTGCAGCCCTTTAACCATCTCATACATGTAGAAGAGTATCTTTTATGCATCACCTTTGGTCTGAAGTCAGAAAAACGTCCTTGGAGGCTTGGAAGAAAGAATTATGTAGATTCACTGTCTCATATACCTCTATCACAGTATTCTCTATCACACTTTCACACAGGGAGAAAATCTGGTTTGTCACACAACCTACTCATGAGATTTGGGGCTAAAGGTTATTTATATGTACTCTGAAAAGTTTGTTATTTCCAACTTGCCCTGTGCTGAGATTAATTAACTATATAGTTGAAACAGGAGCTAACAAATGACAAATGAAACCAAAAATTTTGTTATAAAACTAATATACAGCAAAAGAAATCAGTTGAAGTGAAAAAAGGAGCAAGTTCAATTGATTTCAGAGATATTTAAGATTTTAAATGTAATGTTTTTTAGGCTACTACTAGGTAATCATTATTTAAGTAGATTTTTTCTTTAATTGATAGACAAGAGAAAGGCTCAACATGTATCAAACTGATTTGTAATTAAATTTTGGATTTAAAACAAATCCTCTTGAAACATGAGAGATGTTGGACAAATCTCTTCTCAGAAATAATGTAAACAGAAGTGTTTATACAAAATAAAATCCTAATTTGGGTCACCGTCAAAGTATCATTCAGGGCAAACTTGCAGGCTTCATAATGAAAAAAATTTATCCAAATTGGCAGTTTGTTTTGGGAAGCACTACCTTTTCAGTTTTTCTTCCTAAAACATAATTTGCTTTGCATAATATTTTACATATTCTTTTTCCAGCCTTCAACCCCTGGATAAAATCATATATTCATTATTTCTTAACCATATTTATACCTATCTAGTAACCGATATATATAACCACAGTGCCATTAAAGAAATTGTGTGTGCATTTGTAGAACAACCAAAAAAACAGTACCTAGAGACACATTCAGGCCAGGCAAGTATTAATTTTTCCACCAGAAATTCTAATAGTTACAAAGAAAAATTTCTTTCACATTTTTAACTCCCTAGAAAGTTGGTAACAGGATATTGCCTTATACAAGATATTTTCCTGACCTTTCTCTTTTCATCTTAGAGTATCAGAACTGGTGGTTAAAATAAAAGGGCAGACAAGGAATAAAAACTTAAAAAAAAAAAAAGAAAAGGCAGAAATGCACATAAAGATAAGACTCTACAGATGAGAATATTAAGGAATAATAAGAGTACAGCACCTGCCTCAACCGTCTGTCCATGCTTCTTTTGATGCAGCCCAAGATCAAGTGCACATTGTTGGCTCCTGTTACGCTTTTCATCAACCAACAACCCAAGTCCTTCTCCTCAGGGTTGTTCTCAATCTATTCTTCACCCAGCCTGTAATTGTGCTTGGAATTTCTCCAAACCTGCCCAAGACCTTGCATTTGACCTTGCTGAACTTCATGCAGTTTGCACCAGCCCATTTCTTGAGCCTGTTAAGATCCCTCTGGATGGCCTCTCTGCAGTCCCCTGTGTTGATCACAGCACACAGTTCGGTGTCATCAGCAAATTTGTTGAGGGTGACTCAGTTCCACTACCCATGTCACCAACAAAGATGTTAAACAGCACAAGTCCCAGTACTGACCCATGGTGAACACCACTCATCACTGGTCTCCATCTGGACATCGTGCCATTGATGACCACTCTGAGTGCAGCCACCAGACCAATTCCTTATCTACTGAGCTGTCCAACCATACAATCCCTATTATTCCAATTTAGAGACCAGGATGTCTTGCTAGACAGTGTCAAATACTTTGCACAGGTCCAGATAGATGATGTCAGTTGTTTCCTTATTAACATGGTAAACCCATTGTAAAAGACCACCAATTTATCAGGCACTACTTCCCCTTAAGTGAAGCCATGTTGGCAGTCACCAGTCACCTCATTTATTTCCGTGTTCCTTAGCATTTTTTCCAGGAGGATCTGCTCCGTGCTCTTGGTGGGCACAAAGGGGACATTGACTGGCCTGCATTTCCCTGTGTCTTCTTTTTTTTTCTCTTTTTAAAAATGAGGTTTATTTTCCCCTTTACTAGTCAATGGAAACTTCACTGGACTGACACGATTTCTAAAATAAGAATTCCTCAAATATTTCTCCTGGATGTCAATACTGAGTATCATAAATACTACATTTACAATACAGAGTGCTAGAGAATTGTGTTTAAAAAATGAGCTTGCTATTTTTTCAATTAGTCTTTAGACCATTCTCTAGTAAAAAAGACTTGGAGAAACATCTTGAAAATTAAGTGAAGCACATGGTTCACTTTATTCCTCACAAGAACAGACAGATACTTAATTTACTGTTAAGTAGGATTGACTGTTGAATCAGGGCCTTACTGAAAGTCAATGAGATAATCGTAAAGCCAATTATATTTTTGGGATGATTTATTAAAATTCCCACTTACTAAGATATATCCTTTAATAAAAATCAAGAAAAACCTTGTGGCATAGCAGAAAACACACACACACCAAAAAGGTACTCCACTAGACAACGAATGAGTAGGGAAGAGTATTCATAAAAGAAGGCTTCTGTGTCAATGTAAGACATGTAAGACAACCTCAACCTCAAAGCCTACCAACAGTACTATAAGAAGTTTAATCTTGGATGCAAGATCTTGAAAGTTACCTGCGCCTAAAAACTGAATATCATCTGATTGAAAATACAAAATAAATGTGCTACATCTAATACTTTCACATTTTTATTCATTTTCACAGTAAACCAAAGAGTAAGGTTGGTATTTATAAGCAAGATTGATATTCAGTGAATATGTAAAGTAAATATATGAGGCAATTAGTTTTCGCTTGGTTCAAACTTAAATTAAGATGATTTAAAGGGGATACTCTGTAGGAATTATACTTTAAGTTTATGAGTAATTTCCTTTTCAGTAACTACGTGACATCAGTAAAATGTGCTATTATTAATTACTGCAATATAGATGTTAATTGTTTATTGGCATGTAATACCATATTATAATATACTGTTGCTGTGCATACTTTTCATTCTCTCACAGTAAGTTATTTTTGTGTCTAATCTGGCACAGCTTTTTCAAATTTAAAATAATAAAAGGGTCTTTTATCATCTTAATTACTATTCAAAATAAAATATTCTCAGGTATTTTGAAATCATACACACTGAATATTAAGGAGGATATCAAAAGCAAAGTGCTGCAGAATACTTATAGGCAGATCAGAGTTATACTTGAAAATACTGAAACTTAAGACTGATGCTTAGCAAGGTCTCTAATAATAATGAATACATACATACTGCATTTGGCTACATAAAAGCTACCATATCTATCAGACTGCTTACTTTTGCTTTCCTGTTTGCAATACACATTCAAGTAATTCATCTTTAGGCTCTGAAACTGAGTAAGATTGTGTAGTGTGAAGATGTCCCATGTTCAGAGCTCTTGACAGATTTCATGAAAGTAACTCAAAAGCTTATTTTTGAAGAAATATCCATCTTTAAAATCAGATTCTTGCTCTATGCTTCACTAAATCAAATGGAGAAATATTTCATCCTTTCTCACACCTGGGCTACATTGTAAATGTTGTAATAGTATCAGTGGGAAAAAGATAATTGACTTACATTTTGCTCTGGGTTTAAATGGAAAAAAGATGCTTTGTCTTTCTGAGAATTTTATAGGTCTTATTTCACTACAGAAGTGGATTTGATCCAGGCTATTCATACAGTCTCCTTGGAAGGAGAGAAATAATGCTGTACAATCTTGTTGAACTTCAAAAAACTACATCAACTTTCAGCCCAAAGATACTCGATATTACCAGGCACATGCCATTCTGCCTTGTTCTTATTTATTTACTGAAAAAAAATTGAATATTGAGAAAAGGGAGTGGGTTTAGAGACTAAGCAATTTAAGGATGGTCTCAATAAATTCATTTTATAAGACTTATTGAAGCAGTGACAGAACTCCACACGCAGGCAGAAAAAGAGCAGTTCAAACAACAGAAGGAAATACAGTACAATGACTAGAATTAAGAGGAGGAAGCCTTCTTAAAATAAGGCACATTTACTTTAAAAAAAAGCGTTAGGGTAAATTAATTATTGATACTTCCTGAGAAATCTGGTAACATCTATCACAGAAACTTTACATCAGGACTAGAAAATTTTTTTTATAGTATAAAGAAGAAATCCTTTTCCACCTGAAATTCCTTGGAAGTGTACCACTAACATCATAAGTCTTGAGCTGTATCTCAAAAAAGGAACAAGCCAGCTCTCTGGTGAACCTCACATAGGCAGAGGACAAAATCCTGTGAAGGACAGAAAATGGTAGCACAAGGGTGGAAGTCATTGCTAACCTGAGCACTACTATTTTGGAGGAAAACACTATACCCCACTGTGTCTTTCCCATTTTGCCTCCCTGTTCTTGCCTCCCTGACTGTTGAATTATTTCATGCCTCCTAAAGACTTGCTGCCTGTGTCACATTAGAAGATGACTGAAGAGTTCAGGTAACCATTTTAATGGCATTTATCTTAACTTTGCTCTCCATGGATTATTATTATTGGATTATTATTATTTTACTTTGGATTATAAACAGGGTCTCACTAATTGACAAAATTCTACAACCCAGACAAAGAACAGGACAAAGAATAAGGGACCTGCCCCTGTGAGTTGGTGTGAC
Organism: Phaethornis superciliosus; assembly: GCA_023637945.1. Taxonomy (NCBI): domain Eukaryota; kingdom Metazoa; phylum Chordata; class Aves; order Apodiformes; family Trochilidae; genus Phaethornis; species Phaethornis superciliosus. The sequence continues at coordinate 71,787,221 of JAJQWJ010000003.1, read as the reverse complement.
TACCTCGTAGGGTGGTCAGGAATTTCCAACATCAGATTATTTTCCCAATCAATAATGCATCAAGGTTATTTCTTTGGTCAGCCAAATATTGATCTAGTCATAACTGGTTTTAAAGATCTGCTCCTTCACAGTTCATGGACTGAAATTACAGAGTATGTATTGAAAATGCTTTCTTTTCTCCCACGGACAAAAATATACGGCTGAGCTCCTGGTAGTTCCTTAATTGCAACAGATTTTTATTTGTATATTTCCTTTTTGATTAATATCTTAAAAGCTCAAATTTCCAATTCAACCATAAAAATGAGACTAATGACTTCCCAGAGAAACAATGGGAAGAGCCAGCTGAGCACCAAACATCATTCTTTTCATTTTTCATCCATGTTCAGTGTTAGTCCTGTTGACATCATAATTAATCTTTTCATTCTTCGGTGCAAGTATCAATAAAATCTCAAGGCTGTCCCTCATTATATGGCCCTCAGTACGTGCACTCCCAATCACACACTTACTTGCAATTGTCAGAACACATTAGAAAGTTGAATTGGTATGAAAATAGAAAAGAAAAAGAAGCCAAAGATAAGCTAGTAAACTCAGATGCAGTGGAAATTAAAGCAAACTCTATATTTATATGTGCCATATAATTGTATATTTATATACACTATAACATCAAAATATTCACATATATACTTATACTCTATAACTTATCTTTTTCATCACATTTTTATGTCCATTACACTTACAGATGTCATGAAGATGTTGTTTTTAATGCATTTTGGCACTATTTTAATAGAATTTGCAAGGTGATTTACATAACAAGTTTTTGGGCAAATATAAATTAACAAGCCCTAATTATCACATACCTGAATCTTAAAAAGAAACTTTATCTTCTTGTGGGAAATTCTCTAGACTGTTGGAAAAGGCAGTAGTTTGTTTAGGTACTCACAATACTTTCAGAGGATTTGATTTTTATAACTTCTGCCCTGGAATAACAGTATACAGAACTGATTTACTGGAGGAAAAGAGCCATTGATGAAAACTTGATCCATTAGATTTCAAGGAGTTAGAAGTTGTCTTGGGCCGTATATGAGGCAGAAAAGCAATTTTCATAAAAATTGATCAGTGCAGTCTCTCTCAGGTCTTCTTTTTTCTCACTGGGAAGTAGGGGCCCCACAGTACCGTGGACTTAACTGCAGCAGAGAGGGGACTGCAACTGGCAGAGATGTCTGCTAGATTCAGGGCAACCCATGGAAGATTCTCCACTTCAGGACTCGCTGCTTCATCACCTCCTAATTGTTCTGAATGGTTTAAATATAGCAATTGCTTTTGTGGAAATATTAGACCCTCTTGTAATGTTTGCATACTTAAAAATAAGCCAAATCTAAAGGCGTTAATGAATGTAGGTACTCCTTTAAAAAAGCAATAATGATGATTTGGTCAAGAAAATATTTTAGTTGTAGAAAAACTTTCTATCAAAATGCAATTTCTTTTGTTTTTAATTGCTTGGAAAGAACCTATTTTTATGAGGGAGAAAAATGTTTAAAAACATTTAATGAGCTCTGCATAACTTATAATTCCATTCCCATAAAAATTTTATTAAATGCTGAGACAAAATTTCAGAAATATATGTAGAATGAAAATTCGAATCCAGGATATTCCAGAAGTTTTCAAAAATAGAGTTCTGCCAGGGGATGCACTCTCTAATGCCAGCTTTCTGTCTACTCTTTGTGAAGAATGACAAAAAACAGTTTCCAAAGTTTAAGTTTGCTTAAATACATAAAATTAGAGACTTACAGATGTGACTTTTAATAAAATTAAATACAATGAGACACAATATTTCTGAAACATTATTGTATCAAACATACATTAGTCTTATCTACACCTGTAAGTTGCAATGATATTCATAAACTCTTGTTATATTCATTGTGACCATAGTCTTACTATATCAACAAACGAGGCTGGAAAAAAAAACAGATCGTAATTCCAAAACACGCTGAATCTAAAATAAGGCAGCAATAACAATTTCTTTATAATATCATAGAGGTTACTCAATACCCCAAAGCACAGAACTACTTATGATATGAATCAGAGTGTCTTTAATTTGACCCCAGAGATGTTGTGGAAATTTATGAAACATCACACACTTCCAGTTCTGTGTTCTGCTTCTTTTTTTCTTTTTTTTTTATGAGAGGATTTGAATTTATTCAGATCTCTGCTTGCAACCTTCATCACGCAAAAAATATTAAATTTTATTCTATCCATCACAGCTCAATGCTACAGTCAAAAAAGCCTTTTGGATACTCATTGGCAGGCTCTGCTGCCAGCTACTTGAAATTCCAACAATTACAGGGGTTATAATGAAATGATCCTCTACGCTCAAGCTGCTTTTTATGTAAATAAGAGACATCATGAACAAATCACTATCAGCCATACCTTCTTGAATAAACTTCAGGTAGGTAATCTAATTCATAAAATGTTCTTCACCAGTTACTGAGCTAAGATACCATAATCTTGATATTAAGTATCATAATATTCTCCAGTCCTCTTCTGTTTAATGAAATGGTTCCTTCAAAACATTGGAGATATTTGCATGTGCAAGTTAATTGATGTTCAAAACGGAAACAAAACCAGAACTTGCCAATGCTGTTTGATAGCCAGTCATGAAAGACATGAAAGAAAGGCTTGGAGTACTGAGAATTCCCTATATTTATGCAGAAACTTCCTGAATCTTCATCAAGTCAGCTTATTAGGCTGACAGTCACTACCTACATGGTTAAATGCTCTCAAGTGTCCAAGACAAACTAAGTAAGAAACAGACCATTCCTCACTCCCTGCTCTGTGACACTAGAAAAAGAAACTAACAAAAACAAATTTTAAAGATGGAGAGATATGTTCTGAAAAGCCCAAACATGATGGCTACAGTTTGGTTAAATAAAAGAACAGACCCTGCAGCTAGAAGCAATTTTAAGTTGTGCTTAATTTCAGGGATGGAAGTAATTCACCATCAGAACAATCTGCTAAAGTGATTTCTCCATCATTAGAAATCTTGAACTTAAGATATGACATCCTTTTAAAATGTGCTTATTCAGCTTAGAGGAGGCAAAAATTTCTGTCTGGTGTGGCATAGACTACAATGGCCATAATAGCTCCTTCTGGCTTTGAAATCTATTGCTCATGAATTAAGGCATCTCAACTGAAAGCAAATTTTGTGTGGTCTCCTTGAAATGCCTCTTGATATAGCCATCTTGACTCCCTAGAGGTATATGGATCAGAAAGAACTGAACTGTATGGAGGAGCACCATGCTCTCAAAACTAGCCTTTGTCTGTTGGGCAAAGTCCTCCAGCAGTGAGTTACACAAAAGGATTATGAAAGCTCATTAATGCTGAGGGAAGAAAAAAGTGATCCCTCCAGTATCTCCATCTCTCTCTGGGATTCACCTTTGTCCTTGATATGCAGTAAAAGGGCCTTTATCCTTTTCCAGAAACTCAGTCACTGTGCCTGGAGAGGTCCTAAGTAAAATCTGTAAAGTACACAGGAAGTACAATAAAGTGTAAGTACAATAAAGTACATAAAGTACACACATTATGGTTTATTTCACAAAAAAATGTAATGGGAAATACACCCCTCAACAAAATATTGTCTAAGTAAATCATCATCTGAAAATTAACGGAAGGAAAAAAATCCTGATTGATAACCACAAAAAATATGAGTTAAAACTTGACTGATAAAACTGAACCAAAACTGGAACAGTAAATCATCAATAATCTTTGATATAATTAGATGAATTTACATGGAGCTCATAGCAATTGCATATGCTCATACTATTATTTAATTTTCTTCAAATGCTTTTCATATCATTAATTATTCTCTTTCCAAGAGTGAAAGTGGAAGCCCCACTGTGCCAGATACTACATCAACTTAGGGAGGAATAATTGTCTTTAAAATTCAGAGTGTTTAAAGTAGCTATTTACCAATAATCCTAAATATTATTTTCAAAAAATACACATCTCCCAGTTCATTAATAGAACATCACCTCTGTCCACAAAAAGTATTACAGTAAAGTCATCAATACTGTGTACAACTGATGAGTTATTTTCTTAGCATTCACTTTCCAATGCATATCAGAAAACACAAGGTTCACAAAAACTGAAAAGAAACACATGGAAAACATCCTGGGAAATTTCTAGTTCTCTTTTAGAGTCATCACAAATTATTTATGGTTTATATTGAAAAAATATATCCCCGGAAACTATCCTCATGTCCCTAGACATGTCCATATCCATGTCCCTAGACTGATGAGAGAGTAATAACTATTAGGGTGGTTCCCAGATGATACTCCATCTTTGCATATTGATAGGTATTCTTTACCAGAACAGGAAAAACCTTCAACATCTATGTACAACCAGAGTTCATATGCAATACTTAAAATTATTATTTCTATTTTACCCAGTCTTTTTTTTTTTTTTTTTTTTAAACCTTAGGGCTTCTTCATTCTTACTCATGGCAGCAGATCAGAAATTTGCAGAAAACTCTTCAGACTTTTACAGATCAGATTAATGTTCCTGAAGGAGTGTTCTAACAATGCTTTATGATTTCACTAATCTTTTTTTGTAATCTTTAAGTACTGATTGATCATTAGAAAAGGAAAAAAATTTTGAATAATATATTTGAACAAACTTAACCCTCTTTCTACTTAAAAATGTCTAACGGTCAGATTTTGAAAAATATTTACTTAAAAAAAAAATCTTTTTTTCCCTTTAATATGAAGTTTATTGTATCCAAAATGGCAAAAGAATTCTCACCTGTGATTGGTCAGTTATGTAAATTCAAGGTTTCCTGTAAGAGTTCATGATAATAATTTAAGTATATGCCAAGTAATACACATTGACATTCTGCTTCTGTAATATTTACAATAAAAATTGAGTTCAATCTCTTCCTAATGGAATGTGTACATAAAAGGAGAATTTAGCACAGACAAAACAAAAGTAGTAACTGGAAAATGGCATTTTCTTGCATTATTTTCCCAGGCGTATTAAATAATAATTGTTAGTCTCTCTGTATGGGCAATATAACTCTTTTTCACACAAGTCTGATCTCTTGTTAGCAGAGAAACTGTTCAGAAATATACTTACAATTTTTAGTACTGGTTTTCTACAAGGTTCATTTTCAGATTTGAGATGTGATTTTTTTTTTGGCCTGATTAAAATTTGTTCGTTATTAATAAAGGCATGAGAGAATAAAAGCCTTATTATTGTAATCACAAGAATAAATGAAATTATGATTTTCAAAACCAAGTGGAACATATTTAACTGATGTTTAAAAGTGTTTAGGGAAAAAGTAAATAAAAATATTTCTTAAAAAACTAGAACTGCACTGACATCTAGAATACCAACATACATCATGATCCAGTTCAACTGCTTATAACTTCCTCATATATGTTTTCTAGATTTTCAAAACTATTTCTGAACAAAATACTTCAATAGCAATTTTTCAATCCTATGATTTTCAATCATGTTTTCATTTTTTACAAAAGTCATAAATTCATAAATTGCATAATTAGTGCATATACAAAAAAATTATCAGGCCTGTGAACACAAAGAGAACCAAGTGGCCTGTTTGGTAAGAATTTTTCAATGTCATAACTGTAGGCCACAGATTTTGATATTCCCACAGTTTCAGAGGATTTCCAAGTTTTGTGTTTGTTCTTAACTGGAACTACCATTGAGAAAGCTCAAGACAATTTAAGGATTCTCACAATATTCAGCACTTCCATGTTCCCAAACAAGACAAATTCTTAAGACTTTAACTCACAGCATTTTATGCAACAAAGCCAGAGGCAACTACAGTGTGTGATGGGAGATGCTCTCAGCTCTCAGGTAAGATTGGTGCTGCTTTACCTGATCTATAGTCTGCAGCCACTTCATAACTCACTGATATGGTAAATCCACTCTATAACAGTATCAGGAAGGAAAAGACTGGACACTGGGCAGGGGGAAGAGTCCTGATATTCTGCCCACAGGTCTATCTAAAATTGAAGACTTGAATTTTTTTTTTTCAGTTACACTGATTTCTAAAAAGATATATGGTAGGAAACAGAAATGCTTCTTTTATAGTGACTATATCTCAATTCTTTAATTATACCTGAAGAAATATATATTAACATATCTGCATTGCCTCAGAGCAAAAATACAACAAGTATTATGGCTGAAAATTCACTATGGCAAATAAAAAAAAAAAAAGAAAAAGGCTTTCACACAGCACATTTATATCTGCACCTCTAGATCTTCAGCACCACCAGAGACAACTTACAAGTGATTTACTACCACTGAGGTAAGCCTCCCTTCACTCCTATTTTTGTTCTTCTGTGTCCCTCTCAGAAGTATATTTTACTGCAGTATGTGCCACTGAATGATGGATCACTGGACACTGAGTGTATATTTATCATTGCAAGCTTATTTTAAACAATAACTGAATGAAATAAAAATACCGTGTCTCCTTGAATTTCTTTGCTAGAGGAAGATACATTTTCATCCTCCCAAAAGTATATATAAGTATATCTAAAAATTTACAGATATATTTTCCAGTAGTTTTGATGAAACAAAAAGAACCAACAGCAAGATCAGCACATATAACAGGACCTGTATGGAAAGTGTTCAGTTCCTTAAAGAAAGCAAAAGATTTCTTAAAGGTTTATAAAAGGAATTTTAGGGAATAAGGCTTATAGGTAACTCTTTGAGCCCTTGAAAATCTTACATAGTTTCAGGAATTTGGTTTTAACAGTGATAAAGGGCAGGTTGTTAATTACTTTCCTAGAAATCTGCATGCTGAATGTAATAACAGATTAGTCAGGACTAAATAGTTAAGAATGTACTGTTATTAATAATCCTATATAACAAAGAAGATGGCCTAGATGATTTATGGAGTCTTGTCCTTCTCCAGATTCTGTATCTCACAATCAATTTTCTCCCTCTTGTCACTGAATTTCCAAAAAAGGCAACATAAATGTATCTCAGTCCCAAAGAGAAATGGCAATCCAGTGACCATAAAGGCTGTGGAAACTTGCATATCAGTATCAGAGGAGTGTAAGGATCCAGCTGAGACTGAGCACCATTATACATTGTACAGGGGGGCAGCTTGGAGAAGAAAATCCATCATATCTCTGATTTTTTTCCATCTGAACATACTGAAAACACTTTTTACTGTAAAAGAAGACCACACAGTGACACAGGTTGCCCAGGAAGGTTATGTCAAATGTTGGACATATTCAAAAGCCATAGTCCTAGAGAACTGTCCCTATCTGGCCCTTATTGATCATAGGGGCTGGGCTAAATGATCTCCAAAGGTCCCATCCAACCTCATCTATGCTGTGGTTCTGTGATATCTGTGTTGAAATGACACTGACTTTGGACCAAGATTAGGTTCTGTAAGCCTTGTATCAGACAAACATACCTTTCCTCAACCAATAAAGGAAAAAACGTGTATCAGGAATATATTCTGGCTGTCGTTTTCTACATGACATATATATTCACTCTCTGTATTCAGTATGTAATTTTAAATATGTAAACATGCCATGAATATTTCACAGCACAAACACAGTCAGAGCCTCATTTCTAGCACTGATCAGATCTGCAAATGTTCACCTGCTTCCTGGCCCACTAAGCTCAGATGCCTGTGTATGACTTAGAGGCTGTTAAATCTCAGCAATCTAAATCTTGCTTCACAGAAGCACATTAGAAAGAACTGCTGGCACCTCAGATATGCATATGATGTTATATCAAGGTGACAGCTTTTTTATGTCTGCAAACTGCCAATGAAAATATTTACCACCATGGATAAATCTCATAATAAGCGACAGTGCTTAAAAACCTGCAACAGCTATTTATTTGCAGCATCAAAACTTTCCTAGCAGGCTTAGTCAATTATTATTCTGCCCACTTACATATCACTAGAAATACATTCCGATATTATCTTTATAAAGAAGTGGTATTTATCAATAACAGCATGTCCATGAAATCAGATTTTATTTTTATGCAGGTCTTATTCTACCATACAAAAAGCCTGCAATTAACTATTATTATTATTCCTGTTGGCTATCTTTTTTCTTTTACTGATGTGCACTAAGCACTTACCAATGATGTTTCATGGTTTGCAGAGCATATCTGAACTTAGCTGAGAAATTATTTCAAAAGCAGACTTCCACTGGGAACGTCAATGAGGTAAGGACATTTTTGACATATTACCAGCCTTACTGAGCTTTATTTGATTTACAAGATTAAAAGAGATTGATTTGAAAGAAGCAGTGAGCTGCACCTTAATGGAACAATAGCCTGACATCAAAGATGTGTGTGATTTCAAAGAATGAGTGGCAGCTGCTACAAGGAGAGTATAAAATCAGAATCCAGGCTTCAGTAGTCTACTCCAAGTCTTGGTGTGGAACACAACCTTCAGGAGTAATATTAGCACTTCAAACATGTTCTCTAGGCTGACTATTTTCTTGCTACCATCTTTTTCACTAATTAGATAATAAAGAGCTTACATGATTTTCTGAAATATCCAGAGAGAACTATGGTTTTTTTCTGCTTGTGACAGCTCTATCTTTAACCTATTCTTAAACTCATAATTCTCCTAGTCTAGGGAATGATTCAACAGGGTGAGGTAAAAAATTTCAGTCCAGACATGTAATTTCACTTCCTAGGAAAGGAAAGCAGAGAGAAATCACTTGTCTTATTCCCACATCCTTATACAGATGATACATAGCAATCTCAGGCTACAGTTCTCTGATTGGTCTGATTAATGTATCATATGAGGGACTATTTGCTAGGTAAATGTATTCTTCTTCCCCTTTTTGTCTTCTTTTTGAAATAAATGTCTGACCTAATTTTGACGTTGAGCTGTAGGATGGGTTTGAGTCTCCCAGATCATGAAGTAAGCTCCTAAATGTTGGCATAATTGGGATAAGGCCATGCCTTAGCACCTTAGCATTTCCCAGTGACCAGTTAACACTTGCTAGAAACTGCCAATTTCATCATTAAGCATTGTTAGGTTACAATACCATGTATGGAGAGCCCTGGCTTTTTGACTTCAGAGGCATGGCAGAATGCCTAAAAGGAACTGAAACGTCCTATCACTGTGCCCTTTACCACAGTGTTAATGTAAGAGATGTTCTGAGGCTGATACAAAAGACCAAAGGTTGTAAAAACATTGTGAAGGGCAAATCAGGATGCTTTCAAAGTTGGGCTGTGTTGGTTTTGGCAAGATAAGAGGCTAGAGGGAAGTGACTTGGCTACAGACACTCACATTCATTCACCTTCTTTGGCTGGTACTTTATCCAGAGGGCTGCTTCCTTTCATAAATATGTCAGCTCATATTAAGAAAAAATACATAATAGAGAAGAAAAAAAATAATTATGCTTGTAAGAGTAAATTGCTCTCTCCCTCCTTTCCAGTTATATTTCCAATTCAAGCAAGGTTTTTCAAGTACTCTGGGATTATGAAAGATCAATAGAACCAAAGTACCTATAAATGGCACTCATGTAGTACAGATCTGCATCTCTGAAAATTAGAACCTTCTGTATCCTTAAAAAAATGTGACTGTCCAGAGTCAAAAAGGGTTTTGAAAATGTAACATTTAGAGTGAACAGGTCAGAGAGCAATGAGGTAAAAAAACCAAACCTTCTGAGATATTACTTTCAGCACAAAACCTTATGTACTAGTCTTACTGATTTGATACAATTCAAATCCAATTGCACAACCTTATAGTTTAGCAAGTATGACTGTAAAGGCTAATTATTTCTAAATCTGAAACCTTTTGTTGTTATCCATGCTGTTGATATAGACGTAGGACTACATGATCAAACAGATGTGACAAATGACACATTGTTATAAAGATGACAGACAAACTCCAATGTAGGTGTCATCCCATATGAGTGTTCTGTACACACCATAGGGCTTACTGAGGATTCTAGCTGCACTGAACAAAGAAAACTCCTTTTTCTTGTAAATAATTCCAAACACAGAGCTCTGGTAAACAGTCAATTTATCACCAGTATCAGAAAAAAAAATACTATCTCATAAGCAAGTAAAAAATAAGTCCTTAAAAACATTAAGAGCCCAGAAAATAAACTGAGAGGCATGTACTATACAAATGGGTGTTACTGTAAAGTACAAAAAAATTAAAATAACTCTCTTCCAATGATATCACATTTTGGCATCCACATTATGATACTAGCATCTTCCAAAGATTACAAAGGCACTGACATTTTAAATTGATCAAATAAATAGACCAGTGTGTGTGGACAGGGAAAAATCCTGCTCACTGATAGATGGGCTTAGTAAGTACAGGCCAAAACTGCTGTTTTTTCCTGTAATCTTAGATTTGCTATCCATGAATTATATGTGGAATAATGCAGGTAAATCTCTTCAATCAGTTTTGTAATTCACAGCAGTACATAGTACATGAATTTTTACTAAAGAACAAAGGCAATTATCATGTTTATTTCTCTGGTCACTGTGCCTATATATTAAAAAAAAAAAAACAAAAAACAAAAAAAATATCATTAACTAGAGAGGTTGTGTAAAGAGCAACACAACTAAAGAAATAGGAAAAAAGAAAAGCAGAGACAGTTTTCCTCTGGAAATGACAAGTGGAAAAATGAAAGAACGAAAGCAAATTAAATTAATTGCTCAGAGAAAATAAAGAGTTTTGCTAAGTACCCTTTTTTTTCATGAAAGAACACAAGGGGATTGTATAAAAGTGAAATTTAGAGCATCAGTCTGGTGAGAGAAAAACCTTTTCACCCAAGAGTAAATAAACCATGGTCCCTCCTGCTGTAAGGTATTGCTGAGGTTAATGGAGCAGCTGAGTTTCAGAAGAGGATCAAACTGGTAAAAAATATTATAATAATGACAACGGTTATAGTACAATAAAAACCTAAGCAGGATTTTCACATGCTCTCAGACACCAAGGCACAAAGTATCCATCAAAATTATCCAGCCTTTCATACCTGTAGTTACAAGTTAGATTTCACCTGAAGGACCTTCTCAGAGATCACAGGTTCCCTCTCGTCTTTTAGCCCCTTTACAGGAGCTTTCCACTGACATGAGGACACAGCACCTGCAGCTCAGCCTCTATGAGCCAGGTTGTTTGCTGGGATAGAAGTATTAGACTACTAGCAGACAAATGTTTCTTCCAAAACTCACTCTCATGCCTTTTTGTCTTCTCACATCTTTCTTTTTTACAGAAAGTACTGAACACTCTCAGGAACAGGATAATAGAACTCCAGTTCACATCTATGCATCATATCCTGTGTCTAACAAATCATGGCTATAAATAAATACAAGCAAGGTTTCTGTAAAGATGCTGGGGGTTTCCTACATTTTTTAACCATTCTAAAGCTGTGTTTGGGAGCAGAAACATATCTAATGTGCTGATATATTTGATCCACTTGATGTCAAAAACCTCAATACGAAAGCACAGTGAGAGCTCCGTCATATAAATACATAAAACTCAATGTTCTGTTGCTATTTGTGATTTAAGCACTATTCATGTCTTGTGTTTGAAAGAAAGTGTGTAGCAAGAGAAATCCACAAGAGAAAATAAAAATCCCTACCCAGAAAGGGGAAGACTCAATAGTGGTGTAAAATCCTTTCTGTACATAGGTTTTAATATTTTGCTGCTGGTAGCATTCATCTCTCTGCTTTAGAAAGTTCATTAAACAACTGCTAAAGTGTTTTATAAATTAACTTATAGTAATAAGTTAACAGCTTCTCCAAGATCAGAACCATTTTGACCACACAATTATCTTCAGTTCCCCAAGGCTCACAAAATACCATAATCTTATACTTGGTAAGCCAGGGTGTATTAAAGAATTTTTACTGTTAATTATATTAGATATATCGTTTTTTTTTTCTATTTGAATATGATGCTGCAAGGTTATGGACTTAATATAATGGCTTCTAGAAGCAATATTTACTCAACTGTATGTCATTAATAATATAATTATTATGCTCTATAAAAGATACCAGCCTGACGTTATTCTGTTTTCAAACCACAAATGTGTTAAATCTACAGTAACCCAACCTTACTGAGAAAGTTACATAGATAAAATAGCATGATTCAGAGGAGCTACTCTGAAACCTGCAGAACTAAAAGAAAATAATAAACTGTCAGTGTGCATTTGTGAAGATAAAACACCTTGTACAATGTTATAAAAGTCTGAGGGCATCCTTTACACTAAAGTTTCTACAATGGCTCAAGCATCAAAAATGTCTACAGTGCTTTGAAAACCTCTTCACATACATCTCCTTTGAGTTACAGCTTTGCACACACCTTCAGTTCATTCTAGTACACTGCAGATAAACTCTAACCAAATATCATTAATTAAGACATTTAAACTTTCAACTCTTTCACATTTGAACACAGCCTTCAATGTGACAATTCCATTGTAAGTTCCAAAATGAATTTGTGGAAGAAAGGTCACAAAAGCACCATTTCTCACTTGGACTATATTATGCATATGTTCTTCCATATTTGGTTCTTACTGGATCTCACCAGTGAAAGAGTTTGTTAGGATTGACAGCCTGAGAATTATGAGTAGTCTGCATATAATTTTGGCACTGTAATAATTTTGACTTGATCTGTGAGTAACTTTTCCTGATCAGAGGAGAAAATCCTGTAAATAATCACTCTAGAGAGTCTGACAGAAAAAAACCCATAAACCTTTACAACCACACAGAGCACTTTTAAATAAGGAGAGAAGCATGGATGTCGTTTTATTTTTCTGTATCAAGACACTGCCTCAGAGAGTATTCACATAATAATCATGTCAGGGTGTCACAGTCTAGATGGATGGACAGCCAGATGGATCCTGTTTAACATCTTTATCAGTGATCTGGAGCAGGCAATGGACTGTAGTTTCACTATGTTTGCAGATGACACTAAATTTGGGGAAACAGTTGATTTCTGAAGGCAGGCTGACATTCAAAGTGATCCAGACAAGCTGGAGGAATAGGCCAACAAAACATGACAAAATTCAACAAGACCAAACACCAAATCCTGCAAGTGAGAAGGAAAGACCTTTTGCAGCAATACAGGCTGGGGACTACCTGCTTGACTGGGAAGCAGGTCTGCAGAAATGCCTGGGCCTGAGCCAGCAATGTGCCTGGGCAGCTATGAAAGTCAGCATCATCCAAGGTTGCATTAATAGAGCCCATAGCTTAAGGAAAAGGGTTGTCCACTTGTACTCAGCACTCCTGAGAGCATATCTAAATACTGCATCCAGTTTTGGTCTCCCTGAGGCCAGACAGGCATGAATAAAATTGAGTCATGGTGGGAGGACAAGTAACAACAGGTGTGAGATGAAAATAAGAAGTTCCCACTGTGTATAAGGAAAAATGTTTCCCCCACGTATTAGCCACTGTGACAGGTTGTGCCCAGAGAGGTTGAGCATTCTCCATCACTGGAAGTTTTCAGGACCTAGTTAAATAATGCTGTGAGCAACCTGGTCTGATCCCATAACTGACTGTGCTTTGTATCCAAAGTTGGACTACAGATCTCATGAGGTCCCTTCCTATCTGAGCTATCCTATGATTCTGCAAACAGCTATACGAATGGGTAAGTTATGTGTCTGTCCAGTATGGAAAATAAAGAGTCTATTCAATTAAATAACAATAATTTTGGTGTATGACCTGTAAGAAGAGCTAAAATGTACTCACCTATGACTGAGTTAATAAGTGCTTAACTCACAGAATTAAGATTCAAGTGCTTTTGAAAACCCTGATGTCAACATTTCCTGATTTTGTCACATTTTACCTTGGTTTGCAGGTATAACTTAGAAATACAAACAAGAAACTTCTGTCCTTTCACCTGTGTTTCTTACCCAATTGTTTTTCTGATGATTCACATGTTGAAAGGGACACTGAAATTAATATTCTTAACCAGTGCTATTACAGTATATAACAGTGTTCCCAAATGGCTTATGCCTTCAAGATCATAGATTACATTTAAAGATTAAAAGCTTAATTAGAATTTACATATACTACCTAAATATACTGTAAATAAATCCCTTTCTTGGTACTCACCACTGACATATTCCAAACACAATCCATAAACCACTCTCATCAAGGTTCTTTTATGATATTGCAATGAAACCTGTTATTCATGCATTTTATTTTCAGATTTACATCAATTTCTGTGGAAATATACTACCAACATAAAAACTACATCCTGGTTTCTCAAAGACCACTATCTGATGAGAAAGCTGGCAACCTTTTGAGGGCAGCAGGCGAGATTGTATTATTCTATCTTAACTTGGATTTAAAAGAGGTCAAAGAGAAATCTCAGTGAGGACTAGAAGGCACTGACTGTCAGAAACCACAGGTGTCTTTATTGACAAGTGTATCAGCCTTTCTGAGAAGCCCAGAGAGCAGGAGATGTGGATCTTCACAGAAGTGAGCTGTGGCTGTCTTTCACTGCTGACTTGTCCTAGATGTGGCTTTCTTAGACTTTTTATCTGACATCCTAAACCAATATTTACACTGGATTTTTCTCTTCTTTAATAAATTGATGATCTCAAATAGAGTATTAGAAATTATTGTATTTGGTAACAACTTATTTGCACTGTAATAGGAGCTGGTAGTCTTAGTTTAGATCTTTTCTATAGAATGAATCAACCTATTGAGTTTTTGCTCAATACAATTGCTCTACAATTTAATAGCAAATTCCTCTCCAGGGTTTTATACACATGAGACAAAACTCATTTAAAAATACAAAAACAGATTGAGTCAACCAAATTCAGATCACACATGCAGATAAAAGTACAGCCTTCAATTAATAAGGAGTTTCTTACAAGAACATTCATCTTGTCCATTTCCACTCGGGAAATGGTGCAACAGTAAAACAGCATGAAAAGTTTATCATTCTACTTTAGCAATTCCCCATAACATATTATCAGAAGCTGTCATATTACCCTAGAGTCCAGCACAATCATGGGTCTCCATTAACTTAGAGGAGGGGCTTGCTTCTCTCTCTGACATAACTGCTAAACTACACAGTACTGCCCTTTCCTTCTGCCAGAATAGAGCTCCATCAGATTAACCATCTGGCCTGTAAGACTTTTCTTTCCTGTTCAAAATCTGTTCCATAATCCACCCAGAAGAGTTCCTAAACACAAAAGGACTATTCAGGCCTCACCATTTATCTGGCAGAGCAGACTTGTATCCAACTGCAGATAGAGTCACAGCTGTGATCGTGGTCTGTAGAGAGTTATTTCTACCCACAAAAGAAACTGTTTAATAAAAAGGACGCATTCTCTTATTTAGAAGGAAGGCTATATCATATAAGAAAGACAGAATATTGAAAGTATGATTCCTCTCTCTAGTTATGAAACACCAGCTAATCTGAAGAAAAAGGGGTCAGAATTGTTTAAATAATTATATGTATGATTTGCAGCACATTTCAGAGAAGGAAGTGGGTGAACAGTCATGAAGTCTTCACCCTCTAAATTATCAATAAAGACATTACCTATTTCCAAGACAGATGTGTCCTTCTCTAGCTTTGTTCTTTAAGCAGATTATAAATTTTTCGATCTGTTTTGTTTTGGTTTTCATTTCTTATTCTGTTGGGGGTTTTCTTATAGCACAAAAATGTCATCCTGAGCTTCCAGCTTCTCTTTGTTTCAGAAACCACTTTCAGTTATCAGTCTTTGTTTTTATAGGAATAAAAAGGACTGTGCTTCTCATATGACCAACCCCATCTTAACATAACAAGTACTACAGATAGATTAATGAATCAGTCCATCTTTACCTCACTGATATCTGAGTCTTTGTTTCCCTGATTTTCACGGGTCATCATGAGGAATTTTACAATTACTCAAGTTTCTAATATTTGTGGCCTGGCAAGGGTTTGTTTTCCTAAAAAACATTTGTTCATGACACTCATAAACAGTGTGAGATCGTACACTTTGGCACACAAATAAGAGCTGGAGTCAGGGAAAATAGTATTTATTTATATTTAACTATTGCAATCAATTGGCAAGTCAATTCATGCCATATGCTTTTGTGTATCTCACCTATTACTCCTGTTTTCAGCCTTAAACTGGACCCCAAGCCCTAACTGTTTGAAGTAGCATTTATAGCACCATTAACTTCAGTGAAACTGCTCATGCAAATAATTATTTGCTACTGATTTTAGGAAGTTACCAGGAAGTAAGTGGGTTCAAATTCACATGCTTAGCCAAGCAATTCAATGGTGGAAAGATGGAATGCACCTGTCATCGTTCTGAGGGGTGCTCAGCAAAATAATCTGACTGGCATAACTTTGCTGTCTGTGTTTCTTATAGAGTTCTCCAATGCCTATGACTTGCATCAAGCTGCAAGCCTCCTCCCCACCCCTATCTTAACAAATCTCTGTCTTGTCTAATAGGATATGTTTGGTTTATGTTCTTGCTATTTACCATCAAAACAGCAAATATTATTCTATATAATTCAGAGGAATAAAATGAGAGGTGATAAAATCACTAGGGTGAGCTGCTGGGCCACTTCCAGAAGTGGGGTGTGTTAGACTTGAGAACATGAGCAAAACTCTAAATTGAGAGCTGCTGTAACTCATGCACCAGGAAAACAGAAGGTTCTGGTGCAGCAGGGGAAGCTGGAGACAGCGTGTATGATGCAGCAATGTATACTCTGTACAAGTCATGCCATAATAGCTGCATGGTGCTTCAGTGAAGCATACCTTTTCAATCTGTGTATCCATTTCAAGGGACAGAAAAAATATAATTATGTCAAGCATTAGTCTGCACTCCAAGCATTTTATTAAATGTAAAGTTGTTAAATTAAAATAAAAATCAATGCAACATTTTCCTTTTTTTCAGAAGCAACGTTGTAAGGCTTTTTACTATCGGGTGTCCTGAAGGTCAGTTGCTGAAGGAGAGTTTAAACCTGGTAGGGGTCATGACTGTCATAAGTGCCTAATCATCTGGGATCAGACCAAATCACCCAGGTTACTATTGATAGCATCTTCCGTGGCTGCATGCAGGCCAGCACAGCCCCAGCTGCTTCCTATATTCTCCATTGCAGGTTTAGCATCTCATACTTTCCATTACGGGCACTATTTTTAGGTAGGCAATCAAATGTTCTTCATGCTTGTTTTAAGGATAGGAATTCAGTAGCAATACAGGTGATTTCAAAACCGAGCTGAATTCTAAACACAGTATAAGCCTTCCATCACTTGTACCAGCTTAAATATTACAGTCATAAGAAAAGACTGGGTTTCTGTTGTCCCTCCCTCCCCCCTTGTTGCAGACAGGAAAAAAATTGGAAAATAAACAATTTGGAAGGTGACAATATGATTTATAAATTCAGGGGGCAAGGGAAAAGCATTTGTAAAAACAATATACAGATTTTTCCAGTGGGTACACAGTTTAAAACGTGCCTGTGCCATATGGAACACTGATGATTTATAACCAGGGGATTTCAAGCTTGCAAAATGTATAAAACTATTCCCAGAATATTTATTAAAAAGAAGAATAGTTCCCTTGCAGAACAGCATTTACTATGCTAATTTCTCTTGTTTAAAGGAAGACATAAAAAAATAATTCATAACTTAAAGGGCCAGCCATTTGTTTGTTTTATGCTTAGTAATAATCATGTTATGAAACACTCCCGAGTGACAGTTAAAAGGAGAGGAAGGAAAAATTGGGGAGAATGAATGAAGTTTAGGACCAAATTAAGAATTACATGAGCACTAGTAACATCTCAAGATTGTCTATTATTGCACTTGAGAAACCATAAGTGGTATTAGTCAGCCTTGTTCTTTCTGTGGGTGACCATGACCAATGGAACAGCAGCCTAAATAAGAGGAAACAATGAGTTGTCTTACAACAATAAAAGCTGGAAGATATTTCTCTTTAAATTGCAAATATAAACTTTCTTAAGATTTAAAAATAGTTTACCTTACTTGTTTTTCTTTCCTTTCTTCCTTCTGATCACAGCTGAAACAGAAGACCCAATGTACAAAAGGAAGTTTCTGAAACCAAGAAATACAACTGATTCTAGTTATTTGGCTCATTTGAAACATATAAGAGATGCTAATTGCTATGACTGGGCTCAGTAAAACAGTCAAACTAAATCCTTTTTTAATTTAAGAACATCATATTTAGATATCAAACTCAGTTGTTATTTGGGAAAAATCAATTACATATGACTGTAAAAAACAACAATAGCTCACAAAGTATTTAGAATCACTCATTTCTCTATAGAACCCCAGGGTTCACAATTAATCTTCTCTCATTCCTCTTTCAATTCTGTCTTTTTAAATTTTGTTACAAAAAAGAAACCCGAGGGGGGGGAAACAGCCTCTATAACATACCTTTAAAACTTTAATAGTCTGTCTTACATTTTCACTGAGTGGTTTAATTGATTACCTCTCCTGAACAATTGATATCCTGGATTTTATGTGCTGCTGAATGCCACCAGCTCTATAATAATTTTAATTATTGAATTGCATCATTGTACCAGCACATAACACATTCACTTTAGTTTAAAATGACAGATTAATGCCTCTCTGTGATCTTTACTTGCATTACAATCTTAAGTGTCATAATACAAATCTAGAGACCCTTATTTAGTAACTGGAAAAATTCTTCTCTTTTTTATTTATTTACTCTGTGAGGTCGAAAGAAGAAAATAGTCAAATTGTTTCAAGGCAGTTTTTCTTTTTATGGGTAACACATGAAATTGAGCTGGATGAAATCAGGTATGTTCAGCATGAATCTCGCTGCACACAAACTTGAATATTATGGGCAGGTATGCATAGAATAAAAGCATTCAATAAAACAAGGAAAGTTATGGACTATATTCATTATTGGTGTCTGCACATTAGTTTAATAAAAATATTACAGGAATGAATAAGTAAATTAATTCATACTCCATTCACTCTACTCTTATAGTGCATTTTGCTATTTAGGTTAGACTGCAGTCTGACAGAAGCAAGGAATGCTCTTGCATTCTACACATAGGTTGAAATGGAAAAGCTTCACAAAAACTGAAATTATAATCCTCAGCTTGTCTATTTTTTGTTTCATATGACACCAGTACAAGCTGTTACTTCTTGATTTGTTCTTCTTCTGTAACATACATTCACAGCACTAGCCTTCATTTTGTATCTGAACCTAAAAGAATATATGCAGGCTTTATTTTGTGATATTAAAACAGTCTTCTTCATGACTGCTATTCTTTATGGCAAAATTTTATTTCCATATGTAAAACTGTGGAAGTGACCTAAATTTTTAATATAAATCTACAGGAAAGACAGAACAGCAAAGCTGAAACAAAAAGCAATTAACAATAGAATGATAGGGTATATTAGTCTTATGTCATCATCTTCCTCAAGACCTAAACTCAAATCTAGACTTGGATCATAAAAGAAAATTAGTTTGATATTCTTATTTAGCTACCATTCCTGGAAATCATATTTCTTCAATGGAGTTTACAGTTCCTAGTCAAGGGCAACATGGAACTGAAAGCCCCCAAGTGTTCAAAGCAAGCAGGTGAAGGGTGTTCTTGACAAATTGCCTTCAGCCATTTCCTTCCTTAGGACCACATCTGACACAAGGCAGTGCAACTCATCTTTATTTTTGGGAAGCTGTAATGGGCCAGATAACTGTAAGGATGTTAATGGTTTAAAAAATATTAGCAGAAAGGACCTGACATGGACCATGAAATAGCAACACCTCCTCAAAAGTATTTAAGAGCTGAATACACATATTCTTCATATTATTTTCAGTTTAGCATTTTTAAAGACTGAAAATTCCAGTAAGTCCTCATTTGGAGAATTTCTTTAAGACTTAAGGAATTAGTCAAATTAAATGGACCGACTTTTGTGATTTGTGAGTTTTCTGAGAGGAGTGGGTTGACTCCATATGATGCAGCTGAGTCTTTTTAAAGTTAACTGATGAAATTTTTTCAGTGTTAGCTTCCTTTAACAAACACAAAAATAGCACTTACAATAAGGAAAGTGCAGAAACCATTCTCACCATTTCTCTTTCAAACCATTTCTCTTTCAAACCCTACTACCCAGTTTGCTAGATACAGAGAATCATTACAAGTGTATTTAGGTAGCTCATCTTTAACATTCAAATCAGAATATTTTTATTGTCTTCAAGAAGTAGAAGGAAACTCAAAAAACCCTAGCCTCACTTAGCCTGGCAAAGACTGCTCTGACCTTGCTAAATCATTTCACTTGTGTGACAAGTAAAGAAATACAGATCTGGGAAACGAAGAGGCTTATAACTCCATAAATAATCCAAACTCCATTTCCCTATTACCATAGCAGCTCCTCCTAGCTTTTGTTCACATAATGTTGTATATGGTCTAGTACTGCAGTACCATCTACTGGGAGTTTTCTCTATAAGGTTTCAGAGAAGTATGCATCCATTTTCAAATAGCAAACTAGGGAAACCAGTATTTGTACCTCTTATTCATTCCAAGCGGGGATATAAAGCTAAGTTCCAAATCTAGGTACTGTGAAAACACAGATGGAATATCACTTGATATAACATAGTCCAATGTTATTTCCCATGAATTTTTATGAAGAATATGCCAAATTATTTAATTAAACTGTAGCACAATACCTTAAATAAGACAGTAGCAATAGGCTTGAATTTGAAAATAAGCCTGTGAGTATATAAAGAAGAGAACCAGGAATCAGAAACAAACCACAAAACTGTATTTTATGCATCACATATTTAAAAAAATTAATCTGGAATACAATCAATTTTTTAAAAATATAATCCACTAACTTGAAGAAGTTTGGTGTTTCCTTTTTTTTTTCCTTGCTCTTTACATCTTCAACTTGGAGCAGAAAGATCATCATAAAATCATGGAATCACAGACTCACAGAATAGTTGATGTTGGAAGGTCACCTAGTGCAAACCTCCTCCATATCTTCAACTATATCAGTTGGCTCAGAGTCCCTTCCAGCTTGACCTATCCATAGATAACGCATCTACAACCTCTTCAGGTAACCTGTTACAGTGTTTCACTACCCTCACTGTTGAAAATTTCTTTCTTATATCCAGTCTGAATTTACCGTCTTTTAGTTTAAAACCCCTTGGCATATTACAACAGGCTCCGCTAAACAGTCTGTCCTCATTTTTCCTATAAACCCCTTTACATATCAGAAGGACTCAATTATGTCTCCATGGAGTCTTTTCTACTCCATGCCAAACAACCCCAATTCTCTTAGTCTTTCTTCATAGGAGAGGTTTCCCATCCTTCTGATCATTTTATAACCTTCCTCTGTAGCTCCACCAAGTCCCTGTCTGTCTTGTTTCTGGGATTCCAGATGCATAACTCCAGGTGGGGTCTCACCAGACTACAGTGGAGGGGAAGAATCACCTCCTTTAACCTCCTGGTCATGCTTCTTATGATGCAGTCCAGCATAGTGTTGGGTTTCTGGGCTGTGAGCACATATTATCACCTCATGTTCAGCTTTTCAGCCACCAGTATCCCCCAGAACTTCTCCACTGTACTGCCCTCAATCCTTTCATTGCCCATCCTGTACTGATACAGGGGGTTGTCCTGACTCATGACCTTGTTCTTCACCTTGTTCTATCACCTCATGATGTTCAGTTGGGCCCACTTCTTGAGCTTGCCCAGGTTTCTCTGGATAAAATCCCGTCCCCCAGGAGTGCACCACTAAGCCATTGACCACCACTCACTGGATGCATTCCTCTGACTCACTTTTCACAGTTTAACAGAAAACCAGATGGTAAAAAATAATAGAAGCTTTTCACATGCTTGGGAAGGTCTTGGTGTTGAAGATCTGTCTAGAAAAGAAAATGCTCTTTGTCCATTCTCTCTTACGAGAGAAGTTGTAGGTGCTAGTAAATTTTTTTTTTTCCATTAACTGATTCATTTTTTTACCATTGCTGATAACTGCAAGGGGATGTGCACTTCAAGCCATAACTGTACTTCCTATCATTATCCTTCAAGCCTTCCAGTTCAGTCAATCACTGACAGCCGCTTCTTTTCCCCTAAGGCATGCTATATCAACAGTTCAGTCAAACTGCCAAATATTTTTCATATTTTTAAAAGGAAAACAGTCCAAAAATTGGTATTTAATATTTTCCTTCACTACTAGAAATAGAAAAGTTGGCACCACAGGAAGAAGAATTATCACAAACTGTGATCTCTGTTCGGTGTCTCCCATTAGCTAGTAACAAACACGTTTTCATCTGCAGTCCCTATTCATGCAGGACAGATGAAAAGAAAAAGCATAGCATTTCTCACTATGATCAACTGTTTCATTTTACTGTTCCACTTGAGCAGGCATAACTGTGTATTCCCTGAGCTGAGTAACTCCCCTAGGTGTGTTGGGCTGACAGCCAAGACACAGATTTAAAAGAGACTCAAACATATCACTGACAGGGAAAGCAAGTCACCATGAATTAGCCAGTCCATGGCAACTGTCTAAATACATGCTCTTAGCCCACAACAAGGAAGATAACTGAGATTAACTTAGCCCCCAGTAGGACAGCATGTGCAGGTAGATAGCTCACACTGATTAGTTAATGGGTCATAACTTGTCCTCTGCTATTAAATTGCTTTCTTGTCCTCTACCATTAAATTGCTTTCTTGTTTCAGTCCTGTATATGGTGGCAAACCAAGGCTTCAGAAAGACCATTACATTACTATAGAAAATTTTCCCCCCGTTTGTGTTGTAAGTAGTGCAGTGCTGCCTGTGCTATCATGGGACTCCTAAACTGGATGCCATAAGGTTCTGCAAAGATTACAACTACCAGAAGTAACTCTGAAGCATAGAATTCCAATATGTCACTTATGGAAGCAGAGCTTTCCTGATTCTACTGCAGTCCAACTCTTTTTTGTAGTTAGTCTGTGCTGGACTTAGACTGACTTTGAACAACCATTTTTACATCTAGACTAAAACCTTTCAGTCTGTCTGTGAGGGACATACTCTTGACAGAAAACCTTTGTATCATACTGTATAATTAAGCATCACTAATACCATCCTTGAGGGAGTGTAAGAAATAATCCATACTATATTATGATACTAGTAAGATTAATCAACGAGAACTGTGATGCAGTTTTCAAAGACAAGTGGAATGCTTCTAAATTACCTGTCTGATGTGAGGGGGATTGGAGAGATGTGGGCCAGAAATCAACCAGTCTGAGGAAAGTTCTCAGTGAAATACATGGCTTAACATTATAGACCTGAGGAGTAGAAAGAAGCAAATTCTCTGGTTCTGGCAGACTGGTTAACAGGTCATTCAGATTCTGCTGGTTACTTCTCTCTGAGTCCCATAAGTTGTGTTTGACTTTCAGAAAGGACATCCAGCCGTGATTTGAACTGCAATACAATGAGAATTCATGTACTTCCTTTGTTCCGGTGGTTAATCAATCTCACTTTTAAGAATATTGTGCCTCATTTTAATTTTAACTTGTCTGTCTGCAGCTCCCAGCCATCGGTTCAGTGTTCTGTATTTTTCCCCTGAAGATACTTACACACTATAATCAAATTATCTCTCAGAGATTGTTCAGTCTCTGAAGGGCATTTCACAGTTCTTTTCTGTACCACCATTCCAACATTCTTTTTAAAAATGTTGATACCAGAACAGCGCATGATACTCCCATACTAGGCTCACCACTGCCATGAGTAAAGATTAAAATCACTTTCCTGCTCCCATTTGTTGCCTCTCTGATTATATGTAGAGTCATAGAATCACTTAAGATGCAAGATACATTTAAGATCATCAAGTCCAGCTGTTAACCCAGCACTACCAAGCCCACCACTAAACCATGTCCCTAAACACCACATCTACAGGCTTTGTAAATGCCTCCAGGGATGATGATTTGACCATTTCCCTTGACAGTCTGTTCCAGTGTTTGAGAGCCCTTTCCATTACAATTTTTTTCCTAATCTCCAATATAAACATCCCCTGGTAAAACTTGAGGCTATTTCCCTCTGGTTGTTCAACCACTTTTTACTTTGGAGAAGAGACTAACACTCACAATCTTTTTTCAGGTATCTGTAGAGACCAATAAGGTCTCCCCTAAGACTCCCTGTCTTCAGGGTAAACCCCAGTTACCTCAGCTGCTCCTTGAAGGTTTTGTGCTCTGGCCCCTTCAACAGCTTCTTTGAAAGGCTTCAACAAGCCTTTCTGTGGGCTTGCTCCAGCACTTTGAGTTTTTCTTGTAATGGAGGGCCCAAAATTGAACACAGTACTTGAGGTGTAACCTCATCAGTGCCAAATACAATTGCTTCCTTACTTCTGCTGATCACACTATTTCTGATGCAGGCCAAGATGCTGTTTGCCTTCTTGGCCACACCGCTTGCCTATATTTAGCCAGCTGTTGCCTACCACCCCCTGGATTTTTTTCCAACAGGCAGATTTCCAGCCACTCTTCCCCAAGCCTATAGTGCTGCATGGGGTTGTGACATCAAAGGATCTGCCAACTCCATGCTACATAAGACAAGAACAAGTTTAGTTGGTTGTCCAGTGTAACTCCAAACTGTCCTCCAACACTGCTTACCAAGGTGTAGTAAGCCATTCTGCATGTGCTTTCTGATTTGCCTATTTTCCTATTTTTTCTGCAGTTCAAAGATACTTTGTTTGACCATGTATGTCTTATATCAGAACATTAACACTATGGTATCAGTAGAGACAATATTACCTTCACTTGGAAGTAGTAAATTTAACTAATGACAGTTACCCTTTACAGACTGAAACTCTGTACATGACAGAGCTACATGTGATCACATTACTATTAAAACTTAAGGATATGCAGGTGTTACATAAGCTTAAAGACAAATAAGTGTGATAAACAGAAAGCAAAAATATATATGTATACATATGCATTTATATATATATATGCGCACATATATGGACACTCATAATTAATACAT
Source organism: Phaethornis superciliosus (assembly GCA_023637945.1). Taxonomy (NCBI): domain Eukaryota; kingdom Metazoa; phylum Chordata; class Aves; order Apodiformes; family Trochilidae; genus Phaethornis; species Phaethornis superciliosus. Next base: position 71,762,305 of record JAJQWJ010000003.1, on the reverse strand, counting down.
AGTAATATTCATTAGTACTTACAGCCTTACACGATGTTTAGTTCTGTTGTTTTGATAAGTTTAAATTAAAAATTCTTCTTCCTTTTCTCATGCATCTCAAATTTTATCACACCACCTGCAATGTACAAGTTCCCACAGGCTTCACAGCTGGGTTTTCTATGCAAAAATTATATACATTAAAATTCTATTCACTGTATAGCATCTAGGAAATCTTGCAATCACTAATTCCCATTTAGGTAGGCCTATGCACTTCTACAGCTATTCATAGTGCTAATCAAAAGATAATACAGTTCTTTCAAAGGTGGATTGTTGTGAAGATGTCAGTGACATTGAGAGCTTTCTTGTGTCTTCAACTTATAATATACTGTTGGCACCTACAGTACCTTAGTATTAGAAAAATACTGATGTAAAATAAACTATCACTATCAAGGTTCCAAAGTATTTTCTGCTGTATTATATACTGGCCTCAGGATAATGTTCGTAGTTCCTGATTTTGAGGTAAACTCAGATTTGATACATTCATTTATTTCAAGTTCTCAAAGAAGAACCAGAATAAAGGAAAAAAAGAAACCAAGATAACAATCATATAATGAGGTATAAGATAAAGCACAGACTGGAATCAGTTCTTGAAACTGCTGTTTCCCATGTGTGTGGTTAGATAAGTTGCCAAATGCTTCTGCAGCATAGATTTCACCGTGCTACAAGACAAAACCAGAAAAGATCCCTACTAATTGGACAGAGGAAAATTCTTTCTGGAACCCAAAGCTGCCAAGCCTGACAGAGACATTTCATTACTCTTCTATCCTGCTTCAGAGAAAGCAAGCCAGATTTGTTGTATTTTTTTTGTGAGGAAGCCAACAGACTTTTTCAGTCAGATCAGCATGTTGTTGTAATAAATGAATATGCGAAGTTCTAATTTTTGGCCTTGCAGAAAGAACCTGAAAAGTGAGTACAGGTCACCACAAATGCTAGTTATGCCTCACACATCAGGACACAGGCATTTGAAATGGTTCTGCTTGTGCTGACACCAAAAGCAGGTTCTTTGGTGAGCACAGCATGTATCCAGCCCCGAAGCTACTGCTTAGCTATGAAGACTTAATGGTGCACAACTTTGATTGCTCAGGGACCTCTGCAGCATCACCTCTCTAGGGAACAAACACACCCTCAGTTCAACACCATTATTTGTCCTAAGAAAGGATGTAATTTAAGTTATACATCTAAAAGATGTACTAAAAAAAAAAAAAGAGAGCATAAAAATATAAAATACAGAACATCGTCACCTGTACCTAGCCCAATATATTAGAATTTCTGTGTATATAAATATAACCCCTTATATGTTAGTTTTATACTCTCAAATTTTTCATGACCAGTTATTTACTTCCACAGCTAATGCCCAACATATCTTTCCCTTCAGGAAAAATGGAACTGTCTGAAAAGCTGAAAACATTTGGCAAAAATAACCATAATGAAGATAAGTGTTAACACAACATGCTAAATTCAATGCGGAGCACAGGCTTTCAAACTGCTATTTCCAGCCTGCAGTTGAGAAACTGTTTCAGACAACATAAAAAGCTGTATCTAACACTTTCAGACAGTGCCATATTGTCTGGGATTAACACCAAAAGGAGGTGTATGTGAAAAGGCAAGGATGATTTCACCTCCATTGCTACAACTTCTAAGCTATCAAAATAATGACAAAATTAAAAATCAAAATACAGCAAGAAACCAGTCGAGTTGCCTCCCAGCAGCCTCAGTTGGGAGATCAATGAGATCTTGACAGTATTGGTATCACCTGCCCTTTACAGCTATTTGGATGTTTGTTTAAAGTGAATTAAAGAAAGCCAGACTTCAAGAGTGAAAACAGAAATAGCTGTAATAGAACAACTTAATCAAGGGAACAAAACCATGTTATAGCCCACAGAGAGTCCAGAACAGAAAGATGTGCACTTAGCATTGATCAGGACAAATAAAGCGCAGTGAATAAAGGTTAAATAAAGCAACAAGGAAGGTACCAAAAGCCACTGAAAAAGACAAGAAAAAGGACAAGTTGTAAATCTACACAGACCTTTAAAAGAGGGCTGCCTGAGTTTTGTCTAGCTGATATGTATATTGACAACAAACAGAGATCTAATCTGCATGTAACAGAGGGGAATTTAGCCTTCTTCCTTTCTTGTTAAAAAAAGTATTGATTTAAAATTGACGTTGCGTGACATGAAGAAACAGCAAAAAGATCTTCCCAATTTAGTCCCTCAAGGTCTGAATGCTGCTCTTTGCCTGCATCAATTACTATCACAGTGGTTTATTTGTGCAGTCCTCCGCAGGGGCAAAACCTGCCTCCAGGGGCAGACACCAAGAGAGCTTGATAAGGGGTCTGTAAGAGTTCACAGGCATTCTCCATCTCTTTGTGCAATTAATCCCTCATAAATTGACCTAGGGAACCTTCTCATTTTCTTCCTCTTACAAATATCCATAGTAGAGATTAAACCAAATTCAGCCACTTCAACAATATTAAAAGTGTTGAAATTCAATTTAAATGAGTAAAAATATCTTAAAAAAACAACAATAAAAAAACCCGTTTTCATTTTGTTTAATAATTTATATAAAAATTCAGTCACTTGGCTTTATTTCATATTCTTTCATGCAACGTAAGTTCATTCTCTTGGTTTCCCAGAAAAATCTTCCAAATTAAGTAAAAGTTTTACATATAAACTCCGCTAGCAAAATTAATGTTCTAATGTTTATGGGCTCCTGTGATCAACAGTATCTTGGATGAGTAAGATAAAATGTCTTTTACAGAGGTACTAAAATTAGTGCATGGGCAGACTTGCTCCTACCACAGCGCAGCCCAAGCAGCCAACAGCAGCTCAGCCACCAGTGCCAGGAGGGCTGGAGTGGCTGCTCAGAAACTTGGTGTGGTGCAAAAAATTGAGTCAGCAAGGCATATTGCCAACCCAGTGCTAGATTTATTCACTAATGATTTTTTTGTACAGGCATACCCACAGCTGTTATTCTGAGAAATCCAAATCTCTATCAGTTACAAAATTAGGATGATCTGATGAAATATAAATTAGGATGATCTGATGAAAATAAATAGTACAGTTGTTCACAGACTCTGATGGATCTTATTCCTCAGCAGAACATTTGTGAACTGAAGGAAGATTTCAGTGACTGAGTCAAAGGTGACAGATAAATGAATGGAGAAAGTCACAGACAAGGAAAGCCTAGCTGGTGGAGTGGGCTTGGAAGCATACAGAGAAGGAAGCCTTTAAAGCAACTCAGATTATTTATGCTTAGCTCTCCTTTTTCTTTGTTAGAAGACTTAAAAAAAAAAAATAAATAAATGTTTGTTAGAGTAAAAAAAGAAAAAAAAAAATAAAGTTTTTTAGAAAACTGGACAAAAAATTAAAAAAAAAAAAAAAAAAAAAAAAAAAAAAAAAAAAAGAAGGACCAACAAACACCTTTCTTGATCGCTAAGTATCAAATCCTCAAAAACCAAGACTTTTGTAAATGTCTACTGCACCAGCTATCTGCCAGAGTCCAACCAATGTCCTGTTGGACACTGATCCTCTGGGATTTATTATGGTAACCCTTCTCTACATTTTCAGAACCCCAGAAACTGAATATCTTGGAAGCTGGCAGCACAAGAAACTAACTTGCCCCAGATCCAACTCTTTCAGATAGGATTCAGCTTTTCCTTCCTACCCATGCAAAAGGAGTATTCAGCTTCTTCAAAGTGAATTTCTTTTTAATATAGCCTTTGCATCTCTACCTGTATTTTGCTGCATTGAATCTACCTTTATTTTGCTGCATTGAATCTATTTACCTTTAATTCTATGTGATTCAGTTTTACCCAGGAAGATATTTCATTATACAATTACATATATTTAAGATTTTTTTTTTTTTTGGATAAACATGTTAAATATTCTGCGCTCACCACAGCCATAGCTGCTTTAGTCACAGTAGGTAATAATAATTGCTCTAATTTCTACCTCCATTTCTCTCTCATCTTTCATTTTGTACTTTCTCCCTGCTGGAGATAAAATTTTTGCACTCAAAGAAATGTAACACAAAGAACAGTTGAAACCATATGGTTAAGACCCCTGCTTTACCTAGCATCCACTAACATCAATATCAAGGTGGTCTCCAGGGGGCTTTGGCAAACATATTGGCACCTGCAAATTATGACCTTTTTGCAGTTTGCACACCCTAAATCAGTAAACAGATGCACTAATGAACATCTGAAGAGAAAAATTCCTTTGGACATTGCTCATCTGTGACCACTTGAAAAAACTGTTTTGGCTGGTGCTTTGGGTTATAAGGGATAATTTATGAGCTTCCTCCTAGGAGAAGAGCCATCACGTCTGTCTCTTTCATCACCACAAACACATGAACCTGCTGGGACACATGAACACCATTGTAAGCAGAAGGAAGACAGAATCAGTAGTGGAAATACATCATACATAAAGGTGACACACACACACAAAAGACCTATAAATCAGATAACAAATTAGCAGCAAAAACAGACAGCTTCTTTGGTGTCAATATCCATCATCACAGGAGCTAGGGAGGTGTTAGACAGACCGACCATGTGTTACTCTGATTCAGCAAACCTGCAAGTTCCTGATGGAACTCATTTGATGGTCAGTTCATGTAAGTTTGATGGTTCCCCTCAAACATGCAAATGAAATCAGGGGAGACTGCCTGTGGGCACAGAGTTAATGCCCTGAATATGGATTTTTTTTTTTAGCTTTTGCAAAAAGGAGACTTGGGGCATTTATAAATGGTCTCATTCTATCTTTCTGATGTAACTAATTTCCCAGCATTTTATCACCTAAGTTTCCAGGTGATAAAATTTATTGGTCTCTGAAGCTAGATAAAGAAACTCCGAGTGTAGCCATGTATGTACATGAATGTAGGGGAGGAGAGGAAAAGAGAGTGTAGGATAAGAAAATAAGCCAACATATTTCATATTCTTTTTTTTCTTCCTTAAAGGCATATACTTTAAAATTATGTCCATAATGTCTAAATGTTTACAAAGCAGTGAATTCTGTTATTCTATATAGAAAACTACAGAGAAGACATGAAATTAATAATTCCTCATTAGAGATATAAGTAACTGATGAACAATAGCTAAGCAGTGAAAGAAAATCTACACTGAACAACCATGTACCAGTCACCTGGTAAACAAGTGTTTATTTTATTCTGTAGCACACTGTACCATGAGGAAAGCTGGCATCCAAATCTACAGATCACTTTCAATCTATTTAAATCCAGTAGCAAGAATGACAAATGAAACATTTTACACATGTAATATTACAAAGGAAGTTACTTGTTTGAAAAACTAGAGATTAGTATGTTCTCAGTTTGCCTCAAGGTTTGAGATAAATGATAATCACCAAGGACAAGCTAAAAGACAATGTAACTCTAGAATTTTAAGAAGAAAACTTATTAAATGGATTAATACATTGGAATGCAGTTTGAGGCACTATTTTTTCTGAAGTAGCATTTACTTTGATTTCTTAATTGTGAAGAAGACTCATTTTTATACATACACACATGTATGTGGGGGAAAAAAACACAATTTTTGTTGATTCTTCACATGAGAAAAAAGACTGTGGACAAACACTGAAATAAGTCCAAAAGCGTGAGAAAAATTAGAAATTTTCTTTAAACACAAAAACAAAAGATATCCATGTCAGCTTATTTTAATACTAAACTGATGTTTGTGAAGCAGATCTTGGAAAAGGCATGTCTTCATGTCTAAAAATATTCCAAAATCATTAATGTCCGATTGAGTCTAACAATTTCATTTATTAGAGCTGTTCACCAGGTTTCTGTCTTAGCTGTAGTACTGAAGAAGACAATACAATATTTGGGGTTCTCTATTTTGGACAAGAACAAAGGAGAAAAGCAGAAAGTGCCACAATGACGTTGTATATCTTAAGAGACCACAGAACTGGAAAAGTTCAGAAAAGTTCCCAAGAGTTACTAAAGTTACTGAACTTTTGAATAGGACTCAGAAAACTTCTCAGAGATTCAGCTAAATCAGAAACATTTTTTTGAAGTGGTAGAAAAGGAATGAGGCCTATCACATCATGACTGCCATGAAACTGAGTATGAAATGAGAATGAAAATGGAATATTTCATTATTCCATTAAATAAATGCTTGTTAAGTTACAGGCACAAATTACTATACTACACTGTGTATACCTGAACTACCAGTTCATTGCTATGGTAGAGCAGAAACCAGCATTTTGTGTTAGAATTTGTGGAGTGCCAGAAGTTACTGACTTATTCCATCAGTTATTAACCACAACACTATGTGTACAACAGCGTGATGGGATGTGGAAAAGCTCATGAAGGGAAGCTTCAATAAATACTGACCCTCTTCAGCAATTCTTTCCCTATACTAGTGGTAGGAGCTTCTCTCTCATGGGAGACACTAGGTTTAGCAAACTTTGGTGTAATGCAGTACAGCTACAACTTGAATCTTTATTATATGTGGATTTTGGCAGTGTGTTTTAGTCAAACAGTCCTAATAAGGCATTTTTTTTTTAATAGAATTTTATGCAAAAAAAGAAAATCTGACCTTCCCATATCAGATTTTTCGTACTACTCTGTATGGTCTGTGGCCATGTCTTCCATCTGTGACCAGCAGCCACTGGTGGTAATGTTCTCCGAAGCCATCTACTGTTCATTTTAAGAACACTAAAATCTCAAAACATATGAGCTTGAGTCAGGTTTTACAAATCAGTCCTTGTTTTCTGGTAAAAGTTTCTTGCAAGACTACTTCAGCAGATGGTGAAAATTTAAAAGTTATTAATGCAATCCTATTCCATTAGAAAGGGTGAGCTTGCTATCTAGGACAAAGAGAGAACTTGTAATCTCCATCTGTATAGAATGTTTGATTCTGAAGACATTTTACACAAACAATGAAAATAGGTAAGTCTATTCAAAAGTTCCTGCAGAATCTGAGTGCTGTGTAACAGATATCAACTTTAAAACACATTAAAAGTTGTTGCTTCTTTATTTTTAAACCCCCAAGTGTAGACAGCTAATGGAACTTAATCTATCAGGCTGAAGTGAGTCACCATTTACAAAACAGATTTTTTTTTTCTATCAAGTTCAGAAATACTTCTAAGAAAACTACTTGTTTTTTTACTGCGGTAAATGTCACAACCACAAAATACTGGTCTTTTTCATCCCAAAGATGATGATATTAATATTAAAACTGTATGAGGCAAGAAATTTTCATCTACATTTCATTTCACATTTATATTCATACTCTCCTGTTTTACTGAACCTATCTGCATCTCTATCTTAGTAAAAGGTACAGTGGGCAGAATTCGTGTCTGTGATTTATACCTTGATCAAGCTCAGTGGAACAAACACATATGTTTTAGAGGCCAGCTACAGGTACTGAGTCTCTGATAAATGTTAAGAAGATTCCCAGCTCATATCAACTGTATTGTTGTATCCATTTTGCTTTCTGTATTGCAACAACTTGAAAAGCTGGGCTAACAGAGGCTCAAAGAAATTAAGTGCTGTTAGGACCAGAGTCTGAAGGGGAAAAGTCTTTATCTTCCAAAGCTGCATAGAAGAACCTTCTATCTAACCTATTGGCATTATGGATGCCAATTAATATTTTTGAAATATACAAAACACTTTTCCCATATTTTGCAGACAACAAAAATATAAGTTTTGAAGTCAATTTTCAAATCACTCTGATAGTCAGACACAGAAGCCATTAGCTCACTGATTCCAAGTCTATGGATAATTCTGTTTTTTGCCAGAAAATCTAAAGGTAAAATATTCAAGCTACGTACCTAAATATGTATTTAAATCTCCACCTAGACACCTAGATAACTATCCTTTGAACTGTATAAAATTTCTCTCTTGCAATAATGTAATAATTCAACTGAGACTATTCAAAGTCACTGCAGTATTCACTAGCAATAAGACCACCACCATTAAAAAGGGACCACACTGCAGCTGGTCAGTGTCTACTGAGTTGTTCCAGATTCCCATTTCCCAAATCACAACCATGGCACACAAGAGCTGGTGGCTGCCCAGCAAAATGGCAAGCAGCCCACCTAGATTGATGCCTGCATACACCAGCTATCTTCAGAGGCAAACAGAAATGATATACAGATACTTTTGACCAACTTTGTTGCTCAGTACACACACAGTTTATCAAAATAGGATTTTTCCACCAGTCTTCATCTCCCTAGTAGGGCAATGCATCAGGAAAGTCTCAGAGATCTCATCTTCCCTAGGTAAGGATGCTGAGTTTACAGACTAGACTTAAACCATTAAGTCTTTGGGGAAGAAGTGTCTTTCTGGTTTTTTTCTGCATACTAATTTTCCTGCCTATGAGTAGAGCATGTAGGCATATTGATAATAAAAATAAGCACTATCAAAACAATTGTACAGCACTAAAATATGAAAGCATAACTCTGCCCAGGATCTCTATTGCTATTGTATTGATATATTGGTATACTGTACTTCAGTATTTACAAATATATTTCAATCATGTTGATTATAGTTAATCTGTACTAATTCAGCATCATGGGAAATCCCTTTGGGCTTTTCAGCACTAAACTGATTTCAATGACAAACAGTTCCTTTCATCTGTCTGAAAAGAAATAACTCAGTGTCTCAGCCTCCACAAATGTGAAAACTATATATTCTATAGCTTATGGTAGTTCTTGCTAGGATAGAGTATATAGATGGTTCCTGCTAGCCATGAAAACCTGAGACATACAACACATGACATGGGCTCTTGAGGGACAGTGATGGGTCTGGTCATCCAAATCTGATGTAGCTGAACAGAAACAGGGGAAGGCTACTGTATTATGACCCTCACACCCAAATTAACTGGGTTGCTGAGCTGGGGCTTGAGTAGATGGGCAGCACCTCACTAAGACAAATCATGTGCCTTTTCTACAGTGTAGATTTGAATGCTGAAGACAGTTAGAATAGTCTGAGCCTTAGTCTGAGCAGAGTCCTGCTTTACAAACACTACAGCTTGGTTGACCATCTCATTTGTAAAGTTGTACTACACAAGGTCACCCAAGCCTGACCGTTATCTTCACAAGTATAAATAAGCATGAAAACTTACTTTGGTCTGAGAATATTGATTAAATTTACAGAAAATGTCAAGGAATCAGCTTCACAAAATTGTTATGCAGAATACTCACAGGGACTCTAGTTTCACAATGGCTCTGCAGCAAAGGAGACAGCAACAGGGAAAAATGATGCCGTTTCCCTACTAGTGTTCCCAAGTTGCCCCACATTTTTCCTTCTAATTACTTTTTAAAATATATATTTATTAAATAGAAGAAATTATGCCAACAGTTAATTTTTCTCCTCTTTACACAAAAAATCATTACAGAGTGGGAGTGGAAAAAAGACAAGGGAGACATATATCTCCCATACACATTCACATTATGAGCTATGCCAGTCAAAAAAAATGTATTAGCCTGGTACACTGTCCTGCCTATTTCACAGTGGAAGTGAGTTCCATACCAGAGAAACACAGATTGATATTGGACTTAATTGTAACTAACAGTGAGCTAAGACTAAATGATGACAATGACTATAACAGCAAAAAAGGGACACTGTGACATCCTGTCATGCCAAGCAAAAACTTTCCTTCCCCAGATAAGAATGTTTGGCTCTTGAAAATTGAAGAAAAAGAGAATGCATTAAAGATTGTTAGATGCTTTAATTTCATACTCAGTTATATTTAAAACATTTTCAACTTTCTTTGCTTAACTTCAAGACACCTAAACTTGCAAATTTTTAAATGAAAGTGGATATTCTAGTGTAATCATTGAACTTATGGCAGGACTTCAGGAAAAGACACTGCAATAAAACCACAAGAGCTAGCAACAGTGAGTCTGATTCTTACAGAAACTTTAGCACTTTCTAACTTTAGCAGTGCTAATTAATGATTAGAAATCTTCTCTTTCACACAACAATCCTGTACATTCTATACTTAAATTTTTGTGTACATATGCTAGCAACACATAGCAAGCAGAAAAAAACCCAATTACAGTACTCAGAATATGGGGGCATATGAGACAAAAAATTCATCTGTGACCCTAGACAAGGTTTTTTTGTTGCTTATTATAGTACCACCTGCTTTCTTCTTTCCTGAAAAAATAATCAGCATGAATGCTATTTCTCTTAGCATATGGTAGTTTGATAACTTAGGGGAGAGGGCTATAGAGATTTATATCTTAATAAAAATTAGCAAATTAAAAAGGCAGTCTTTGACCTGATCAATTCATGCTAATCAATATTATTAAAACATATTTTCTTCCTGTGTCAGAAGAAAATATTTCAATATTCTGTAGCTATGGTGGGTGAAATAGGAGTTAAATAAGCAGAAAAGATTTAAAGAAATGTCTGATGTGCTTTCCAACATTTTAAAACATTTCTTGGCACAGCTTTGAAAAGTAATTTATGGACTCCTTGGTGCCCAGGGGAAGAGGACGGTTCTGCGGAACTTTAAATAAGTTTAATATAAGTACCCTATTTTTCAAGGCCTCAGAAAGGTTAGCAGTGCTTCAGCTAAGCAACCTGCAGTCCACAAAAGCAGTACCCACAGCTGCCCGCCTGCTGCAGTAACTGTTATACATGTTTTGGCCTCCAACTTTGCCTCATTCTCTCTATTCTATCAATTTATTTAACTGCATGTACTTCCATCATCATAATCGTCACTTCTTTTGAGCATGTGTGGTGACCCTCCTGGTGGATGAGGGGAAGGCTGCGGATGGAGTCTGCCCCTCAGTTCAGGAAGGAGATTGAGGTCCTGGAGCAGGTCCAAAGGAGGGCAACCAGGCTGGTGAAGGGACTACAGCACAAGTCCTGTGAGGAGAGGCTGAGGGAGCTGGGGGTGTTCAGCCTGGAGAAGAGGAGGCTCAGGGGAGACCTCATCGCTCTCTACAACTCCCTGAAATGAGGTGGGAGCCAGGAGGGGGTCGGACTCTTCTCCCAGGCAGCTACCATTAAGATAACAGGGCATGGACTTAAGCTCTGGCAGGGGAGGTTTAGGTTAGATATTGGGAAAAAATTCTTTACAGAGAGGGTGATCAGGCATTGGAATGGGCTGCCCCAGGGAGGCGGTGGGTTCTCCATCCCTAGAGGTTTTTAAGAAGAGATTGATGTGGCACTCAGTGCCATGGTCTGGTAACCACAGGGGTAGTGGATTAAGGGTTGGACTTGATAAACTTAGAGGTCCTTTCCAACCCGGATGATTCTGTGATTCTGGATGATTCTGTTAGTTCTCACTTGCCCAGCTTACATCCATACTTTAGACGTCCTGAGCCCCTTTCTACTGTGTTTGCCCCAGATAATGCATCTTTTTTCTTCCTGTTGCTCTGGTACCCTGCAGCAGCTGAGTGAGTTCATGGCAAAGGTTCCCAGTGGTGGTAAAAGCAGTACAAGAGGCTGGGACAGTCAGTCCTATGCATGTTGAATGTTCTGTATTCCTCAGCTTCTCTGTGACTGAGGCCGCAGAGAGAGCACTCATATATAGTGTCTTCATATAGTGTCCAGACGTAGCCAGGACATCTGTTCCTGGAGCAACTATACATTCTTGAAAATTTTTAAGCAGAGCCAAAAAGCATGAGTGCCATTAGATGGGTAAGAAGCACCTGCATTTTCCACTGAAAATGAAAGTTTTGAGCAAACTACAAAAAGTTTGTACAGCTAGTGCAGTGCAGTACACCTATATATTTTACTAGTTTTCCTTGGTTTCCACAAATAAACCAGTTCTCGTAACAGAAATCACCAATAATGGTCACTTCCCAATTTATAATTCTGTAGTTATTTTATCTGTATTATCATCAAAACATGGAAAACTGACAGCATACACAGGTCCTGTTTATAGAATTCTAACACACTGAGATATTAATGGGTTCATTGGGTCATACAAGGTTTGACATAATAGATAAGCAAGGAGACTAACAGGATGACAATACATTTTTCATAATCTAAGATTTTTTTCTTTTCACTGTATTTGTCCCTGGTTTTTTTCAGACTGCTCCAAAATGCCACAACAAATCATCTTAACTAGAGAGGACAGAGGGTAGTTTTAATGCATACGAAAAATCATGTGTCCCTATAAAAATAACAACAAAACAAAAAAAAGTCCAAACAAACAAAAGAAAAAAACCTCCACCAAACATGATCTTTACTAACTGTGGGGAAAGGAGAGAGAAAACAAAAAGAAAAGAAGCAGAGTGTAAAATGTTACAAATTAAATGATATTAAATTATATTAAAGTTGTCTGCCACACCAGCACTGCAACTGTGTTAGAATTCATACTGATATCTACCTCAAGCATTAAGTTGTTTGAGAAATTTAGTGTTATATCCTAACCTAAGTTTTCTTTTTGACATCAGCAAAAAGGGTCATAATCGTAGTATCACAGAAAGTTAGGAGTTGGAAGTGATCTCAAAAGGTCATCGAATCCAAACCCCACTGTCAGAGTAGGGTTACCTACAGTAGGTCACACAGGAATTCATCCAGGTGGGCTTTGAATATCTCCAGGAAAGGAGACTCCACAACATCCCTGGGCAGCCTGTGTCAGTGCCCTGAAACCCTCACAGTGAAAAAATTCTTCCTAATATGTATATGGAACTCCCTATGCTCCAGTTTATAAACATAGCCTTTTGTCCTTTTCGTAGTGACCCCTGAGAAAAGCTTGATTCCATCCTCCTGGCACTTGCCTCACTACATTAATATAATCACTAATTTTCTATTGACACAAACAGACTCCTATCCAACATATAAGAAATTTTTAAAAATCCTCTTTAAGAGTTCTTTAGCAAAGGGAACATCATTGATGTTGCTAGGGTGGGTACAGTTAAGTGTGAAAATCTACTTAGTAGACCTCTGCACTCTGCTTGGTTAAAGTGTAACATATAGCCATTTGCACAGCAATGTCTCTCTCAAAGCAAGTAAGGAGGAGCACTTTGAAGTGAGCCCTCATAGCCTGGGAAAAGCTCTTTCCCACAACCTTCTCTAATACTTGGGGGATTTTTGTTTTGTTTTTTGAAGTTAGAAGTTCCTGTAGAGGCATACGATTTTTTTCTTTAAGCATTACCTCGCAAAATTTCTCAGTTGCACTATTTCAGTTGTTCCTGTGTTCCAAAAGCAAGTAAATCCCCCTTCTCTATGGGAGTACATGACTCCTTTTCTTTTTCACTAGCATTTAACACTGAAATTCTCATCAATATGAACGGTAGGTAGACATCATAAGGGATGGTGAGGTGGAAGGATAGAAATCTGGCTCACAGGCAAAAACTTTTGGTTTAAAAATATCAGTTAATGGGCAAACAGCATATGCTTTCCTTTACACGATTAACAAATGACTGTGTGCAAACAGTGATCTGAAACAAGAAGGATTCTTCGAGTAAGGAGGAACAAGGAATGATCGCCAGCCCAGGGTTAAACCGTGACACTATGCTCTGCTTTTCCTTCCCATTTTATTTTCTTCCATCTTTAAAATAAATAAAAACAAATACAGTAACTTTCAGTGCTAAGTATCATACCGATTCCGATAAGGTTGTTTTTTCCTGTTTTGTTTTTTTTTAATGTCTAGTATCTTAACCAAGGTATGGCTAAAGTATGCATGTGTGGTTGTGAAAACTCTGTTTCCTAAGGTGTCCCTAAGTAAATTTGAAGACTAATATTATTTCTAAGATTATAGTTTTGCTCCATGAGATACATAACTCAGTTTATACTGCCATTTATTTAACAAAACATTTCTAGCAATATCAGATATTTTACTCTGTGAAAACTACAGGAATCCCTTCAGGTGAACCAGCATCTATTTTTATAAACAGATGGACTTATACTTTAAGGGATAAATATAATTTATATTATTTAAGGATTATACTTACATAATTAAATATATTATATTATTATTATTGCTCCTCAAAACAGATAAATCCTTATATTAGGAAGACACCTGTGAACAGCAAATAGAAGTTGTGCTGTTCACATTTTAGACCAGAAGGTACAAAATAGTTGTATGCAAAAGCAGATAATCTGCACTCTTCCAAACTCCATTCATGTGTTCTGCTCTATGATGATATGGATTAATTATAATATTTTGCATGTATTTATCAGTACACAAGTAGACATACAAAAAAAAAAAAGGAGCAATCTTTACTAAAATATCTGCGGTTCTCTATTGTTGGGGTTTTTTGCTACCTACCCCTCAGTCAAGATAAAGACCTGGAGAATGGTCACTTAGATCACTTAATCAAGTATTTTTGTAATACAGTAAGTGACAAGTTGAGACTAATTCCCAAAATGCCTGCTTATGCCACAAAACTTTCACAAATACCCTAAAACAACCATACTTGGAAAATCCCAAGAGTCACAATTAAAAAAAATGCCACTGAAAGAGCACAATGGGAATTAAAGTTTTCATAAATTACTACAATAGCAGGCAATTTATTTAATAATGTGGCAAGGGATTTCTGAAAAGATCTTCTCCTCTCACAAACATACCTTTCTTCTATGAAGATAAATTCTTCATTAGTTTACAGCACTAGTTCTTACCATCTGAACAGAATTTAGCAGCCAAGCACTACAACATTTCTTTTGTTGTTAGTCACACACGTGCACCCCAACTCGTGTGCTGTCCAGAGACACAAAAATCTCTGGTGCATCAGGGGAAGAAGGTGCAAAGAAGAAGGAAAGCTGGTTAAGTTTCAAAGAAGAAAAAAAAAAAAATCCTGCCCCCACTGAAGCATAAGATGAATGGAATACAAACAAGGTACAACCAAACAGCTATTCAATCTCCTCTCAACATCTCTGGAGAAAGCACTGAAATGGGTACCTGAGGACACTCTACAGGCTGAATTTTCTGTGCAGTGAAATGCTGCAATTTGTCATGTAAACCTTTCCCCAGGTTTACCAAGCTTCATCATGAAGCACATTTTGCTCATCACAGTGCTGTTTGTTGTCAGATTACTGTTGTTCTACAGGTAGCTGTGAACGTTCTATTATAGACCAACCTTAGATATTTCTCTTCCAGGTGGAAGATTTCTTGTCAGCAATAAATTAGGAGCTAAAAATTTATAATGAAATTGATGGAAAATCCAGTGTCTCCACTAAAATATTATTCATACATGTATTGATAAAAATTAGCATAGTTTAGGAAGGGTTTTTTCTGTATTCTTGCCAGAAATGCCAGTGTCTCCTAGGTGCAATGCCAATACAAGAGGCAAACAAACCCTAGTGCCTAGGAAGCAAAGAAAAAAAACAAAACAAAAAAGAGGTAATAAATGGCAGAAGAGAGAATGTAAATATCTTTACTAGCTGCTAGTCCTCAAGCACAATGTAAAACAAACTGCATATTCAATCTCCTGAACAAAGTACTTCAGTTTCCTACATCTCTAAAACGTAGGATCCTCATCTTCAAAAGCAGTAAGGGTTTCTGAACAAATGAAAACTAATTTTTCTGCATGCTTTTTACACCTCAATGCACCAAAAGCCCCTCATAACCTCATTAACCCTCCACCCAAGAACAGTTTAAACAAGAAAATCCACAGTCCGATTTACATTCTGCCACAGACTGTGTATGTAACCCTCTTTAGGAGGGTTATATAGCCAGGGACACGTGCAGAATTGTACCAGTTAAAGACGACTGGCTCAGAGACTCAGCCATGTGTTCATGGGTTTTTGCTGTGAGCAGAATATATATTAGAAAAAAAAACAAACCAACAACATATAGTGACCAGTTACTCAGGACTGGTAGCCAGGTCCTGGATATGTCAAGGGGGTGAAACACGTCCCAGTCCACCCAGGAGCAGGACCAAGGGGCTGTGGGGAGGAGTAGGGGTCCCACCCACGTGAGGCTGGACAGGGCTCTAATGCCCTGAGGATCCTGTCAGAACTAGGTAGCAATAGGAAAGCCAATAGTCCTACAGTAAACCTGTGCAAGTGCCATTATAGTAAGATAATGCAAAATACAACATTAAAAATACGTCTGTAGCTTTAAGACTTCATTTTGATTACTATGCTTTTCCTGTCCCAGTTACCTCAAAAGTTTCTAAAAACTGAGTCTTTCCAAATATAAATGAAACATCTTGTGCCTTTGGACTCAGAGAGAGGCTAAACATTAAGGGAGAGCAAATATACATGGATGAAGACAATGAGAAATAGGTCCACCTTGCAACCGCTAGATGGACTTTCATTTGGGACATATTCCAAAACAATTTATTAAGATGCTTCAATAAACTTAAGATGCCATTGGGTGATTTTATAGATAACCAATTCAGTTAAATCACAGAGAGATAGCAATTGAGAAGTAGATCAGATCTAATCACTTGAGAACTTTGATAGAGAATTCTTCTGAGAGTCAAAATTCTTCTCATCTCCTCAGGCACTATTTTCAGATGCAATACCATTTTTTAGTCCCAGATGGTTCCTACTTCAACTTATTCTTAATACTGAAGCTCCTAGCAAAATAGCTGAAATAATTTCTACTAGATGAAATCAAAAGTAGGAGTAGAATTATATTAAGTAAACAAAACTAAAAAGATAGTTTAAAAAAAATCACAAGTTTAAAATCAAATAGGTCACAAAAGGCTGAACCATGAGCCTTCATTATGGAACTGTAAAGAGCAATCCAATACTACTTAACTATCCAAACCCATCTGTATCTGCAAGGAGAAGCTGGTTCCTCCCTGCCCCACAGAAACACTGTCTTTGCCTGATGGCCTCATCTAGCATGACTAGGAAGAAGAGGGTAAAATTAGCACTGTCTGGCCTCCACTTACATTCTTCTCTAAAGAACAAGGACTGAACACTACAGCCCCATGCCAGACTCAATTTCAGAACACGTGATATTGATTTAGATTCAGGTGGTAGAAACTAGGCAAGTCACAACCTGCCAGGCACTTTCTCAATAGCAGATCCAAGGAGATTTCATTTTGAAAATTCTTGGCAACAGAAGGGGCCCCTTCATTCTCCTAATAGAACATATACTATCTGAAACACGTGTCATCCAAGTATTTGTCCACTTGCAATAAAAGTCCCGATCTTCTCAAAAAGAGATTCTATTTGGAACTGTGCCTTTGTGCTAGAAACATTTATGTTTAACCTTACAAAACTTTTCTTTATTCCCCTGTAAGCCCTGGAAAACATTAATTTAGGCTCTTGGAATATTCTAGATATCTTTTACAGAAATATTTCATGGCAAAATTTCATGCATTAATTTCATCTTTTTACGTGTATATGTATTTAAAAAATTATTTTAAGGACCAATAAATGTACACAAGTTCATAAAGCAGTTACACTCACTGATATGTTCAGGAAGTGTGGGAATAGCATTCTGAAAAATAGTATATTTGGAGTTCCTGCTAGTCACAAAATCTGAGACTGAAGCAACCTCTGTGGGCACCCTGGTCCACAAGCTGACTAACTTCCTAGTCAGATAAATAAATCAAATCCTTAATACCTGATCAGAATTTCCCATGTTCAAACTTGTGTCCATTGCTCCTTGGCCTGTGCTTGGTTGCTCCCAAGGGGAGTTTAGCTCTGTCTTCCATATCCTTTGGTACAGTGGTTAGACAGCAGTAAGGTCCTAACTGAGCCTTTGCTTCTGCAGGCTGAGCAAACTGCTCTTAGCCTTTCTCCATTATGTGCTCCAATCTGCACCAGCACCTCCAAAAAACATGTCCTGATATGGTGAACACCATTCCTACCACATGTTCCTGTAGTCCATGCTGTCCTGGCATCAGCATTCAGTAGTTAGTGACCCTACGGGAGACTGAATGATAAAAAGCTCTAAGAAAAACAGTGGGGTTTTTTAATTCTCTTGATTAGAAATTTCAATTAAAAAATAAAAAGTAATATGCATTATAATTACTTTGTTTCTTCATATAAAAAAAGAATTTTCTTTTTCTTGTGGACTTTTAGGAACATATTTTAAGAGGTATTAGTACACTTATTTGGAAGAGGAAATACCTTTTTTCATTTTAGTTTTGCGTAACAAAATGTATTTACAAGTATACAAGTAGATCAATAATTAACTTAAAGATCAAATAAATTTTTAAAAAGAAATACATAAATCTAAAATGGGCAAGTTTGAAAGAAATAAGTTGAAAGAAAAAATTGTCTCTGCTACTTTATACCAGAAATGAACACAGATACATAGTGAAGTTTTCAGAACTTTTCTTTGTAGGTATAATTTCAAAGAGAACATATTCTTTTTCTTGTTGCTGTTTAGAGTCCCTTCATTCTTATGCTTAGGTTTTTACAAAACCATGGAGCTAAAAGCAATTAAAGTACTTTAATTTGAAGAACACACTGAAGTTGAGTGAAAACAAGCACTGGATGCACACTGGACACATGAGCTTCTCTATGCAAATCTGTGCCAGCTTTTTCCTTTGTGTGGACAGTAGCACCAGGACTTTGCAGGCTAAATCTCTCAGCCTTGACAAAAATAATTAAGGCAGTACACATCCATATTATCTCTTTTTCCTTATTATTGCATTGCTATACTACAGTACTTTGTAAATCCTCTATGCCAGATTCAAGGAAAGAGAAAGCCAGGGGGCACGCATGTTTCTGAGTGTAGGGTCAGTACTTATTTGGAATGGTATTACCATGAAAATTTATAAGCCTAGTGTATTAATAATAGTTTAACAAGAAATCCCAAGAGAGAAACTAAGAAATCCTTCAAAAATGTAACCAAAACTTCTTTTTATACTGGTTTTTAGTCTCTTTTTAAATTCCTTGTTAGCTGGTATTTCAATAGGTAATCAGACTGCCCCCAGAGCAAAACTGTTTAACTGTTTGCCATGATAAAAACTTTTTAACCTTCAAAATATATCCTTCCAGTTCTACAAAGTTTTCTGTAGAGAGAGGCTTAAGTTTGTGAGTAACCTATCTCTCTTGCCTTGGATGAATTATTACATGTTTTCCTGGGCAATCTGATATTTTTTTGTTTCTGCTAATAACTCCCTGTGTGACAGTGGCTGTATAAATATAAACACATGTGCCGCCTGAAGAGCTTGTGTTTTAAGCAGTGATAAAGCAAATGGGAAACAATACTGAGACTAGAGGAATTTAAAATTGAAGCAAGTAATGAGCTGCATTTTGGTTGCACCAAATTGAAATGCATCTCAGTTTATTTCTATTAAATCCTATATTAATCTACCAAACCAGATACCAGCCTTGGAAGGGAATTTAAGTCAGTGCATATAGAGATTTTACAGAGCCTTTTCTACCACCAGACATCGAATGGTACAGGAGAGAAAAAGTTCACAGGAAAAGAAACATCTTCAGATCTCTTTAGATACTTCAATGAACTACTGATAAAAACATAAAGGCTTTGAATATGTAATGCTTTGTGCAAGTAGAACATATTATTGTGTATTCTAAGCCTTTCCTTCATTTCAGGTAGCCTATGTGCAAGGAAAATGTATACAGAAAGCTATAAAAGAAAAAGATAGATCTTAGTTGTGAAAGATGATACATTTGACTTCCTTTTCACATGCTCTGAATGGTGATCATCTCATGGGAGAGTGACCTTCATACCAGGGCACACTCCCTGAAAAAAAACGCTTAAGCTTACCCATGTTGGTATCACTTGTAGCTTGAAAGTGCAGTAAGTAGTGAAAAAGAGGTATAGAAACTGTTTTGAAGTCACAGATATATCTGTGAATGTACCTACACAGTCTATTTCTGCACAGATTACCCCACTTGTAGTATGTCATTGTTCTCCCTTGTGTTGGATAAGGGATTCTGTGGCGGGACAAGCTAAATGTCTAAAGCCAGGGTGCTCATAACATGCATTTCATAATGACTTAACACAGAATAAGTGTCATAACACATTTTTCTTAACAAAAAACAGGTAATTCACTATTCCAATATCGAGTTTGGCATAGAAAAGCTTGTAGAATGTAAAATACTGAAATATAAATAAAAGCTTATAAAAATTTTACTACCAAGAACATTGGCAGACCTTAGTATATTTCTGATAGCAAGACCTCCTTTTTTGTTTTTTCTTTCTTTTATACTTAACCCTGTAAAATGTGGTAAGGTTTATTCTGGGCATCCTACTGAGGAGCAGATATTTTTATATAAGAGCAGTATATATTATCCGTGCACTTGAAATAAGAGAACTAAATTAAAGATACAGTAATGTACTAGCATCCTGTTAGACTATACTGGGAGTCTTTTCTGTGACTCAGGCTGAATTTTGATGACAGGAAGCCTGAGGTCTATATATAGACACACAATTTCCTTACTCCCTTTTCTGTCTTGAAAACCAGGGTCCCTAGGTATGCCTTTCCTCTTCCTTCTAAACCCATTCGTTTTCTTCCTGATTTCCATAGAAAGAAAAGAGGCCTATTGACTGCACAGGAATTGCAACATATTCAGTATGTTCATGTTAGACTGGCAGGCAAAAGACTGTAGTCAAGACAGTAGGCAAGGCCCTGCCCCTCAGTTAGGCCAGCTGAACAGGACATGGAAAACTCAGTTTTCTGTGCTGGAATGACATGAGAAATCACTGGGTGTGCTAGATAATAACCTGTGATAACCAAATTATTTTGGTTTCAGTATCTGAGATGTCAGATTTGTGTGCAAAAGTATCATAACCAGGACCAAACTGGAAAAAGTAACTAACTGCAGTCGGCCAGATTATTTATTTCTCTCTGCTGTGTCAGTTCAAGACCTTGAGAAACCATTTTATACCTAAAGTTATTGGATCATATAAAACCAAGAGAGTAGGTCTCCCCATCCGGAAATATTACTTTTAGCTTAAGTTGAGCAGAGATTATTCTTGCCCAAAAAGGCATCAAAAAGAAGAACCAGCCACAGAATCCTTCTCTTCCAGACATCCACTCCATCTCACCAATAATCCATGCTTCCTTCCTCTGTACACTGCAGCAGTAGCTGAACACTGGAGATGGTAACCTCATAACCTGTCTCTTATAGGTTCACAACATAGCTAAAGGCTTTTAGACAACAAAATTCTTCTGGGTGATTGAGGAATTTAACCTTCAGGCCAGATATGTACCACCGTCTTTTAATGATGTCATCTGGATGGCTTGCCACAACCTGATGAGACTGTTAAATTAACATTTCAGCCTGCATTATATACCGACTCATGAAAGCATCATAATAGTAAATGAGATCAGTGGTCTACTCTACATATTTATGTAAAGCTCTGCAGATTCTATTTTCTCTTTACCATTTTCCATAATTGATATGCAGTGGTTTCCTAGGGATAGTAAAGATTTGCTGAGCTTTATGATGTATGTCAGCCTTTTCACTTTCCTCAAACCCTTTAAACTAGGGATCAGTATGAAAGGATAGAGCTTGATAGAGATCACTTTGAGCAACAGAAAACTATCAGTCAAAACAGTGGCTTGATAATGCAGCTGAGGCAGTAAGTTATCTCCAAATGAGCAGTGTCTCACCCAATTAACCCAATATCAAAGTGGAAGTCTATCTAAAGGAAATAAGCCAAACAAACAAACAAAAAATCAAACCAAACCAAACAAACAAAAAAAAAAAAAAAAAAAAAAAAAAAAAAGGAAAAAGAAAGAAAAAAAAAATAAAAAGAAGGGAAAAAAAGGAGAGGTTTACCCTAGAGGTTTCCTTTTGCTACAGCCTTTCCAAGCACAAGCAAGTGCAAATGATCAGTACAGAAACCTGTTACAGAGCTCACTTGTGGTTTGATAAGGTCAAAGTAAAGCCATTTTCCTTCCTTTCAAAATATAAAGGTCTGGTAACAGAAACTTGTTAGTCAGAATGACAGTCTAATTATGAAGACTACAGCTTCCTTGGCCAGAAACTTCTGGAAATACCATCAATTTTGCAGAAGTTTTTAAAAAGTTTATAGAACAATTCTTCATATGAATTTAGTGCCTCAATAAATAGAGCCCTGTTGTGTCATCCCCTTCCCATACATTCACAAAAGCAAAGAACCGATCAATAGCTACTACCAAATTAAATAATACTTGGCTTTTATTACTGGTAACCTGAAGGCATAAAACGGATCTGCATGACATGATTGAAAAGAAATGACAGGTCCTATTGGTCACAGCAAGACAATCTTTCTTAAACCTAACTCTCCTCAGATGAATCAAAGTAGCACACACCTTCCACTACATTTACAGACTTCAGGGCCCAATTAAACCTCAGGAAACATCCTGTGTAGGAAGCTAAAATTCTTTCTAAAATGACTGAAAATTACCTTGTACCAAGCCAGACTGCAAAAAGTGTTATGCTTTCTGAACTAGCAGGAAATCAATGCTCTTGCTACTATATACTGTACCATGATTGGTCCACACTCAGCTGAATATGAGCCAGTAGAGCATCCTGGTGGCCACAAAGGACAACAGCAGCCTGGCTTGTATCAGGAATAGTGTGGCCAGCAGGAGAAGGGAAGTGATGGTGCCCCTCTCTTCAGCCTTGGTGAGACTGCACCTTGAGTGCTGTGTTCAGCTCTGGGCCCCTCACTACAAGAAGGACATTGAGCTGGAGTGAGTCCAGAGAAGGGCAACCAAGCTGGTGAAAGGTTTAGAGAACAAACCCTATGAGGAGAGGCTGAGGGAATTGGGATTATTTAGTTTGGAGAAGAGTAGGCTGAGAGGAGACCTTATCACTCTCTCCAATACCTGAAAGGAGGTTGTAGGGAGGTGGGTGCTGGCCTCTTCTCTCAAGTAAATAATGATAGGTCTAGAGGAACTGGACTGAAGTTGCACCAGGGGAGGGTTAGATTAGATATTAGGAAGAATTTATTTATTGAGAGAGTAAGTGTTGCAGTGGGCTGCCAGGGGGGGAGTGGAGTCACCAACCCTGGAAGTATTTTAAGAATATGTATATAATTCATTACAGTACATGCTGTAGTGGGCATGAGGATACAGATATTGATAAATATATTTTATTTTAGTGTGGGGTGGGCAGCGCTGATGGTTGGACACTATGATCTTTGAGGTCTTTTCCAATTTTGACAACTCTGTGGTGGTTGCAGTAGGGTTCCTCTAAATCAGTTGAGAATAAATGTCCTTTTATGACTTGCAAGCCACTTATTCTGGAAGGATTTCTAATACAGCAATATAAGGCACAGAGACAGATTTATAGCACCCTATTCATGTTCTCATATTTCCAAATGGGGGATTTTTGCAATCAAGTCATAACCACACCAGTAATCACAAAGGAGCCTGACATGAATCATCCATGTCAAATGAGGCCAAATCAAGGCAAAACTGAGACAGCTATTCGCTTACAGTTCTTAAAGCCTTACCAGCAAGAAGATACTCTCTAGACAGACTTTTTAAGCATTTACCATCCTAGTAGCAATGGCTTCTTAATTCTCAGTTTAAATACACCTTGATCCAAATGGAGTTAATTCCATCTTGTCCTTGCTCGGCAGCAATGAGAAAAGCTGCTCACTATATTTTTATAACACAAGACAGCAATTTCATGACTCAGCCCTGTCTTCCCTAGACTGAATAGTCCCATTTCCAGCTTTCCTTACAGATATCTTTTAAATCCCTGTACTGTCTTCAGTCTGTCTTCTGGACTCTGATGTATTTTGCTCTTATATTAGGACTATGAACCAAGCAGTGGAAAAAATTCTTTCTAAAGCATTACCAACCCTCTTCAAGTTACACATGGCCTCTCACAATATTCCTGTAACACATATCAAAATTAAGAGTTTACATATTTTTCCATAGCATCTTATAGTTAGCTGTAACAAGACCAAGGCGATGCGCATTCTCAGGTCATCATTCCACTTTTAGGTCAATAGGATCTCATTAACGTCTTAGAAAGTACATTTTTTCAAACTCACTTGGCTACCTGGATTACCAGCCTCTCAGCAGCTCAAGGGAGGCAGATTCCTAAGGACTATGCAGATTCCAAGGGACTCCAGAAGCTACAAAGGGTTGGTGATCTCTAAGAGTACTTAGTAAAACCTAATTATATTCTCTACCCACTGTCACATAAGAACCTGCACTAATTAGGACTGGTGTACTCATATACAAGAAAACACACTGAGGAATATTGCTGGACATTTGAACAGTTTCCAATAGTTACACAGCCATGACAACACTCTTGCATGGTCCTAGGGAGAATTTGGTCCTGTACAACCTGACATTTTCCCATTTAGTTCCAGAGCATGCAGGGTATGCATCTATGCAGGGACAGGGTATGCATCTATTCTTAGCTTAGTTGGACCTACACTGCTCCAGCATACGGAAGTTTGGATGACCAAGTGCATACCTCAGTGTCTAGGGCATATTGAATTCAATGCAGCAGAGACAACCGAGATTCACTGGTACTGATCCCCAGATCCTTCTTGGGGAAAATACAATCCTCCTTGCAGGCAAAATATAAACAAGTTAATTCAAGAGAAAAGCACAGTTTGGATGGAATGATCGACACAAAGAATGAATACTACAGCTCACCTTACTATCTCCAACACATTGCCCCAACTTTGGGATTAGCTCCATCTTTCTTTCATCTAGATGGAGTAATTGTGTAGACTGAGTAATCATCAGAGCTTGAGAGAGATGGGCTTATTCAGGAAGCGGAGAAGAAGGTTTGAGACAAACTTATCACTCTGAGTGCATGACACTACCTCATACATAGTTTGTAAGAGACCCTTTGCTCCCACGTTTTGCCTTTGCCAGTCATTTCCCATTCGTACATTTGATTCATCCTTGAAGAACTGTAGTTCTTTCTATTCAAGAAGTAATTGAAATCTGAACCAGCCCTTGAATGAGGTGGTAATACTCCCAGTTTGATGTCAGCCAACACATTATGTCCCATCTTTTTCACTATACAAGTCATAAGCAAAGAAAGCAGAACAGAATTGGCCAAAGACAAATCCAGCTGCGCACCCACCTGATGATTATTTTTTGTCAGCTTAACTTCCCTCAGCTTGAGGGGGGGGAGGTGGAAGGAATCATGGAAATTTGTTTGACAGGACAATAGTCACAAAGGCAAACTACTGAATAAACTGGTCCACAAATGTGATTTAAAATACTAGAATAGTATGACCTGCTATAATTGTAAGAAAAATAAGAGCAGGAAACAGAGGATTGTGTTTTCCAGTGTTTGGAGATACTTTTGAACAACTGTTTCTTCTTGTATATGTGTACAGTAGTTTGTCATTACACAACAAAAATCCATTATTTTTATTAAAAATTCTCTGAAGCCATTTTCTATTAATTTTGGTTGAATACTTCTACAAAAATCCAGATTACAGCTTCTTAGCTCCTACCTTTACTTCAATGAGAAGATGGTATTTTATATCTTCACCCCTTATCTTGCATTAATGGGTATTATTAAAGACAAAAAATGTATGCTTCTATTAATGAATACTTAGTACACGAGACTAAATCCTGCAGTCTGTGTATAAACCAATTTTCAGCTGCTATCAGTTAAAGTTCACCCTATACAAAGAATGACAAATTTTGCCCTTAGGAACTTCTTTAGATTTCATGTGCACAAACTTGACAAAGAAAACTGACAATGTGGACTGCTGTACTTAGATAGATATGGAAAAAATTATATAGATTTGGCAGCAAATTATTTACATGTACAGAATCTTTTTTCAGGTTGAACATTTACAGGAAATGTAAAAAACCTCAAATTAACTCTGAGGATTATGTGCTGAAACTTTGAAAATCTTACAAAATAGCTACATTTCAATATTTGTGTTTTACTCTATCACTTAGATACATATAAGAAATATTTCCATAACTAGCTTACTGGAATGGGTTACAAGTTATATGTATACATATACTAAACATACACTAACAAAAAGAATAAAGACTTAAGAAATAATAACTGTTGTAGTAGCAGTGGCAACAATAATAATTATGCAGAAAAGTGCTTTCCCATTTATGCATTAAAATCATCAAGAACTAAATGCTAAAATATATAAGAGAAAAACCTCGGACCTAATTCATTTGTGATATGTATTTATTAAATAAAAGTAGACTTGGAAGAGCACAAAATGTAACCAAATTTTATTCACAAACATAAACCTTCCAACCCTAAAAATTCTTATGCATGGGCTGATTATTATTCTCAGATTTAATCTTATTTAACAATATAGTTAATTTTTAGAACCATAAGTAGAACTGGCATAAGAAATTTAGCAATAACAGTATCTTCACTGAAAAAAGTACAGCAAGGCTTTATGTTCAGAATTCCTTCTCTCTCATAAAGGCACTGTGACTTTTGTTTTGCAGATAACCATTACTGAAGAGCACTAAAAATTCTGTTATGCCAGAACTGAATGTACTCAGAAGCAGAGCTTTTTTTTCCACTTATCAAGATGAATATCTTAAAAAGAAAACAAAAGCAAGGAACATTTTCTCCAGTGTGACCCCTCACTCCAAAATCTCAAATATATATTTAATGTTATTAGTGCTTCCATGCTTCAAGTTATCCATAACTAGCAATCTTCTCAAGTAAAGAATTAAAAGGTCATGTTTCACATGTCTTACAGGAAAGAACCAAGTAAGCTTTCAATACACAAAGGACAAGGCCTTTCTTTCCTTTTGGATGGCGAAACATTCATACCTTAGTACTCTGAATAAAATTACTTTTTTGTTTGAGCTTAAGGATTAAGGTTTTCCTCAGTTCAGCTCCCATATGGCTCCTCCCAGAATCATGTCTTATGTGGACATCAGATTTCCATGCCAACTTGTGCCCTCATTCAAGCACTAGAAATACAGGTTGGTGCTTAATAATAATTAGCAACTATCCACAACAGCTTTTTCTTGTTTTGTTAGCTTGTCAAGTAGATGTCCAAAGATATTCTACAACTACTTCTTAAACATTAAGTCTTTATTTTTAGTGTTTGATTTATAGGTTATGGAAAAGACAGTGCCAAGTGTTTTTCAAAATCAGAAATTATAGAACCAGCTGATGTAAAGCAGTACCTCTAAATCATAAGATGAAAGTAGCAGTATGTCACATATTATATTTTTTCTGTAACTAGAAACATGCAAAGAACAACCTTAAAGAAAGTTCTAGGGAGATCAAGCCATGATTTTCTTCTGGTGATCTCAGCCACATCTCCTCAATTAATTACAAACATCCTGAGGAAAAGTAGGACTGCTTAAGCAATTAGTATACTCTTTCAAATAGAAAAGTAAAGAAACTAGCAACAGCAAAGTGTCTGTTTGACCTAACCAAAGGGTTGTAACTTATTATAAGGAGCTGCTCTCTAAATACATTTTAACAAGGCAAGAAGGAGTGGTTTTAACTTGCAAGTACAGCAACTTTTGTAATGAATGACTGTACATTCAATACACTCTTGTTTTAATAGCCTTTGAAACATCTCACATTTGTAAGGAATGTATTTGCTTACAACGTATATTGCTCTGAAAATTGCATTCCTCCCTCTACAATAACAGACCTTATTTTTCCATTGGTACAGATGCCAGAATTTTCAAAGAAATTGCTTCCCATTATTCCTTAAATTCCAAGGATAGATAGCCTGCCAAACTGTTTTGGAAAACCTAGCCAAAAAAAAAAAAAAAAAAAAAAAAAAGTGTCACAGATTGCTCCCCTCTTCTCTAAGCCCTCCTACTTTCCTAATTGACTTCACTCAGTTACTTTTTGTGCTCTGCAAAATGTAACAATCCATCACATTTATAGTGTGATCCTCTTAAGCAAATGACTCAGCTCTGATGTTCTTCAGCCTTCATGTATCACAAACTGCAACGAGCAGTAAGTATTATTTGCATAATAGTTCTAGAAAATGACTCAGAGGTAACGCCTAGGGAATCTGTGTGCTTTACTTTTAACAGTGTTTACCACTAGTTTAATACCAGAGGTCAAACAATAAGAAAAGATGAGATTGTCTGTACTACTTCAAGTTGCATTCTCTGCTGTGTCCTATTTACAAGCAATAGTTTGAAAGATTTGTCAGATCTCCAAAGTCATTTCCCCTTTTCCCTGTTTTATCCTTTTTTCATTTTTTTCCTTCTCTTTTTGCAAAATGTCACACTTCAGGAAAGCCAATGAGTTAAAATTGGAAACTTAATTATTTGTTGTTCCTTTCATGCGAGAAAAGAAGTTACCAAAGTGTTTTTCTGGATCAGTAAATGCTTCCCTGCAGTGAGGGATTTCCTTGCATACTCCTTGTTATTTAACAAACTACCTCATAGCTTGATAATATGCTCTAATATTTAATAATTTTGTTTTCTTATTTCTCCTGTGTAAATTATTTACACTGGCTAAGTAAAGCAGCTCCTATCCATGTTGAAGGAAAAGATCAAAGTCATGTTTTCCATCCATGTAGGTTCCTCCTTTTATAAATTTAAGCCCTTCCTCGTGCATTAAATCTTGCACATGCTGCCATTGCATCCACTGACATTACCAAGGTGGATAAGTGCTAGCACATTAAATAGCAGTCTTCAGATTCTTACTGTGGGGACATTCACTACATGCAGAAACCAATTTACCTTTTTAGGATAAAATACCTAGTTTCTACAGAGCTATCTGGCTGGCCATGACAGGTAAGAGTCATTTCTCATTAGTTTCTATTAAGTAGGAGTAAAGAAGAGTTAAGAACTGAGAGTCTCATGATTGTAAGCCAAGCCAGTGATTAAATACCACCATTTCTACATTTTATTTTTGCCAGCTCTAGATAGGGGTTTGGCACTTACAGAGAGTAAATTCATTTCTGAGCTACAAGTAAAATTACTACCATTTCAACTGCATTATTCTATCTCATTAAAAGTATAATCTTTAACATATCAAAAGATATATTCTTTTACACACTCAAATTTTGGCAGCAGCAGGAGTGAGGTCCTAGCAACATTACAGGTCTTACACTGCTAATGTGTATCTTAAACTGCATAGAATCTGACCTGGTGTTACCAAAGCATTTGCTTAGTTGTCTGGAAAGCAGCTTGGCAGATAAGGACTTGGGCAACCTGGTTGACAATGATGATGAAATTACTATCTGCAAAGACAATTAAAGGACTGGAATATTTCTTCTGTGAGGAAAGACGAAGAGAGATGGAATGCATGGATGTTCAGCATGTAGAAGGCTCAGAGGGGATCTTGTTCATGTAGATAAATACCTGACAGGAGACTACAAAGATAGTCATCTGCAAAAATGCTCACCTGCACCTCAAATATTGTTTTCTTGCAGCAACTGCCAGAGACAGCTATCTACTAGACCTATCCAATTGGATAGTGCCAAGCCATTCTCCATCATTGTCACAGTTTTAGCCAACAACAGGTGACAGATTCTCTCTTTTATCTTGCCACTACCCTCCCACGGGAGGAAAAAAAAAAAAAAAAAAAAAAAAAAAAGGAATAAGGGATCAGGGAAAGTATAGACAAATATGTAAAGATATTTAAAAATATAAAATAATATGCAAATAAAGAAATCACACTCCTCAGCTAGAAACTACCTCCCAGCCTGAAAGGTCCCAAACTGGACTAAGCAGCAGATAGGTGTGTCTAAATCCAGGCTCCTAGCAATAGTCTGGGAAAAAAAAACAAACTTAAAGTAGCCACATCAGTCCTACCTGGGAAAGAATAAGGTAACCTCTCTCAGAAAGCAATGGTCTTTGACACCAAGAAAACAGGATGCAGGAACACCAGCAGCACCCAGATAGTTTACAAACAACCCAGCAAGCAGAGATTTTTCTTAGAAGCTGTTTTATACTGAACTCCAAAGGAAGAAATACTGTAATTGGTCCGTTTGGGCACAGCTGCTTCCCCACCCCCCCACCCCAACAGCCCAGAAGCACCTGGTGGGATCCCAGAAGGCCTCAGGTTTGTATGGCTATAAAAAATTTTTATCCTGCTATTCTCAGAATGTTCATATTTGAAAAGATCTGGCAGTCAGGGGAAGCCCCTGATGACAGGGAAAAGGGAAAGATGCTCATTTTTTTAAAACAAGCAAAAAGGAGGACTGTGGGAACTACCAACCAGCCATCCTTATCTCCATGCCTGGTAAAATTCTGGAGAAGATCCTCCTTCCAATCCAATTTTTTTCCTGTGATCCTATGACATCTTGTGTTCTGAAGCAGTTCTGTAGAATTTAAAAAAAAAAAAAAAATCTGTTTTCAGTTAATTACTTCTTTTCTAGGATGTTTATATATGGGAATTAGGAGAGGTAATGAATGACAGAATATATATCTTTTATATAGATATATATACTCATTTTATACATACATTTTAGCATGCATTAACATGTATACAATAGTGTGTATCTTTTTTTTTCTGCAAGGAAGAGATTTTTCTAGCAGAGGGCAAAGGCTTTAATTTTTCATTACCGATTTTCCCATAATTCATCAAAATTCATTAAAATTGCAATATCTATCCTCCATGGTGTAGGAACATTATTATAGAATTAGTGTTCTTACTGCAGAACTGATTGTCTAAAATACACTCCCAGAAGTCTTCCCTATTTCAATAAAAAGGAACTTTCCATTCCTCACAGCTGTTTCTATTAACTCTTTCAAAGAAACCTTTGCTGCTACACAGAATTCACTGGTGTGTCTATTTTAGGGGATATCCTACTTTCTTCTTAGCTACTGTATTATCTTAGAAATCACTGTCAAGAATGAGAAGCCAATAAAGATTAATTAAACTTTTAGGTTTTTTCCCAGATTTAGTCACTCTACATTCTCTCATTAGACCTTTCTAACTGTATGCAATAAAGCCATCTCTAAATTACAGTTTGAATTGAGAGTGGTTTATTAAATCTACTACAGCTATCAGAAGATTATTCTGATTATCACTTACAATTGAAAAGCACCTCAGGATGCAGCTCAGTAAAAGCCCTAAGGATGTACATGTCATTGCACTAGATGCTGTAGCACCAGAGAAAAAAAAATAATACTTGCACTAAAAAGACTTTCATTCCATTGTTGAGGAACAATAAGATTAATTCTTGTGTCAGTCATTTCTACTTATTCTCCCATGCCTCTCAATATGGTCTCTAAATTGAAGAATTCAATGTGCCCATTAAATGTTCATCTATTTACCATATAACAAGTCATTAAGGTCACATGTAAACACCTGTGCTCCTTAGTCGTGAGGATTTACATTTCTCTTTAAAGAAACAGGAAAAAATAGGTAATATACCTATTTTCAAACAGATACATTTGTTTAGATGAAAGAAAATCATTGACATGCTAAAAATCTGTATTTTTCTATCAATTGTATAAAGAAAAATTAATTTGCTTGAATATTTCTGAACTGGAAATAAATAGGAATATCAACTTAATGAACTGCAGCTCTCTCAAGAAAAGTCTAATGCCAGTGCAGATGTGATATAAGGAGAGAAGACAGACTTTGCAAGTCTGAATTTTGCAAGTTTGACTGATGCGACAAGGCTTTTATATGACTGTTTGATCTGGCAAACCCAGAAAGATCTACAAAAGAAAAATATAAAGACTTTCAAAAGGTAGGAAATTCAAAGCTACTCAAGTATTCTATGTTTTTAATGTCACTAATAGGATGCCAGGAGTTGGGCTGGAAATTACAGGCTAACTTGAAACTTGCCAGCTTTGGTGGGTAAATATCACTATGTCTGCTCTGCCAGAGGCAGTAACCCATTTCCAAAGCACTGATTATTTATATATATCTGAAGAGCTTTTCAGAGATCCAGAAGACTCATTTGCTGTCATATTTTTGGGAGGAGGAAAAGGTGGTAGTTCTCAACCAAGTGCCCAACCTGAAGTAAAACAGAAGTTAGATTGCAGTCTGGATAAGGACTAAAGGTCACAGGGTTGGAGGTCAGATGCATAAGCACAGCACTTGGTGCCATTTCAGAAGCCTTATGGTATCATCTTATCTGCCATATCAGAAAGCCACAATCTTGTGGCAAATCTGTGAGCCCCATGAGAGTGAATCACCCTCCATCAGTAGTTTTAGAATTTGAATAATAACAGAAATAAAAAAAATAACAGAACTACTCCTAGCAAAGCAGGAAATTGAAGACTAAAGACCCTTGTTTGTTACTTGCCCATGAAACAACCCTCAGGTAGATAAGTGTTAAATACCAGAAAGGGAGAATAGTTATTATTTTCGTCTAATGCCAGGAAGGATCACTAGTTCTCTCAGTTAAACTGTAAGCTGTCACAAATGTGAGATGTATAGAGAAAAAAAGCTATAAGCTATAATTTTGGTTCTTGCAAGCCCTTTTAACAAAAGACTGGTCCTGGTTCTATGAAGAGAAATCCCTCATAGTATATTCTGGTATAGGTTTTTCTTACAGTTAAGGTTTTACTTACTGTTTAGAAGATTTAAAACTCTTTAGAATACCACTGGGGCACCTTTACCTGAGTAAAAGATGGGGACTTTCAAGCAGGATTATACAAAAGTAATGAGCAAAAGACAATACCTTCTGTACATGGAAAATAACTGGAATTAATGATAATGTACACAGTCATGGTGCAGGCTCTCTACTGACCAGCACACATCAGCCAACAGGAAGTACCAGATTTAGCTATTGCCTAGAGCAGGATGATCCTTGATCCTTCTAAATTGCTATTCTCTTACTCTCTAAATTTTCTCTAATAATTTTATAACTTTCCTTCAAGCCAACATTTTCCTCCTGAGCTACTGCTATTATTGATTCAAGCAATTTCACTTTTAACTTGGTTTTTGCTTTTCTTACCTTGCGGAATTCGCCCAGCATCTCCAAGGTTTTGTTGGTTTTGGGGGGGTTTTTTCCAGTAAAACTGAGCCAAGGTCACACAGCTGCATTTTTCAAACCTGAAACCCAGAGATGAGTTTTATAAAAGCGTTATTAGCTATTTTTATTAACAATTAATATTAGGGGGAGTTATGAGCTTGGAGTTTGTGTTGTGGTTAAGCACAGCATTATGGAAAGTAGATCCTGCACAGCTGGTCTCAGTACTCACATTGCAAAACATCTAGACACAAACTTGACAAATATTTAAAGATAATAAATTTTCTGCTTTTCTTTTCAGACTAGGTTACTGTGAACTGAGTGTAGAGGGACATCAGGCACAGGAGCAGCAAAGACCAAGCTCCTTGCAGAGCTTCATCAGGGTCCTGAACTAGTACATGGACCAGCTTCAGAAAGAGAAAAGGACCATTTGCTCAACTCACTTTGCATTTATTGGGTTACTATTAAGGCTAAAAGGTTAAGTAAAAAAGCATGCACCTTCTGCTCTACTAGTAAACATTTGGCTGAAATTTAATAATATGGTTTTCGTACAGTTCACAGCTGATGTAGGTATCCTACAGGCACACAGCTGGCAAGGGAGGGGATTATCAGTCATCACCCAAAAAGGATATGATTCCCTTTATCACAAAGCAAACAGTAAATGGGGAAAAAAAAAAAAGTATTTATAGTTAAATTTTCCTATGTACCCTTAACTTCTAAGAACTACTTTTTCAACTGCCTCTGTTTTACTAATAAACTTCCTGCTTTGTTCCTCCACCAAAACCCAGGCTCCTATGTAAGCCAAACCCTATGTCCTCACTTTTCAGCCATGGCTTTTGAGTTACACTCTAATTCTCCACAACTGACTGGCAAATTACGTGGACTGTAGGCTGAGAGACAGAGACCATACCACCTACTGCATGTTCTTCACAGCAGCTTTTCTTTGTCTTTCAACAGTTTATTCAGAGGATGTGGTATAGTCAGGACTGTGAAAGCAAGATTGCATATTTACATATTATTGCACAGCAAAAATTATGCTGTAATAAAAAAATGGGTTATTGC
The DNA here is from genome assembly GCA_023637945.1 of Phaethornis superciliosus. Taxonomy (NCBI): domain Eukaryota; kingdom Metazoa; phylum Chordata; class Aves; order Apodiformes; family Trochilidae; genus Phaethornis; species Phaethornis superciliosus. The sequence goes on along the minus strand of JAJQWJ010000003.1, from coordinate 71,728,569 downwards.
CAGGAGAATTATTTTCTCTGACCATAATCTAAATGATTCTTTAGCTATAATTTGTATACTAGACTAAAAAATCTACTGTTGCTAGGACTACACTTGAGCCAGAGCTTTGTTTTGAGTTTCAGAAAAAAGAAGATATTCTTCCCTTGTGCAGCTTTTTTTTTTTTTTTTTTTTTTGTAGAAAGTTGAGTATGAAAGAAGAAAATAGTTCAGCCAAAAGGCTGTCCTCTGCTAAATCTGCTTGGGTGCTTGCTCAGGAGTAGAATAAATCCTGGTGACAGAAGAAAGAGTTTTTCTCAGTCTCTTCATTAATTTTAATCTGTATATGAGTGTTCCAACATTATAATCTAGTACTGTAGCTACCAGATGACAGAGATGTAAGAGTTTATGTTTTTTGTTGTATCCTGCAAGAAGTCATGCAATGCTGGTTTTATAAATGAAAAATAATTTGCATGTTTTGATACTTGACAAGTAAAGTTTCATTGAGCCTAAATTAAGATTACAGAGGAGATCTTGATAGATTCTGAATCCTGCAAGGTTAATCAGTCATTGATGACCGATGATTCTGGAAAGGAGGATGGTTTCCATTTTATTTTCCTTAATCTAATAACAACACTAAACATCACTGTTAAAAACAGGGTGAAGACTGGGTCAGACCTAGAGAAAGGTTTTGATTTATCGTTTCAAAACACTTTTACATCAGTTATTAGAACAATGAATGTAAGGAACTGCAATTGTAGAACATGTTTCAGTATTATATAGGCCAATTCTACAGGACTTCTTCAGAGGCCATAGAGAATAATTCAGGAAGAAGATACTGGCTTCTAGGATTTTATCCCCCTAATCTAGGCAGTGCTATAAAATGATAACAGGTGTTAGAGCAATGAAGTAGCTCCTGTTTAATTTTCTTACTTGTATAGGGTTTCTGTGTAACTAGTAAACCTATGGTAAAGGATGAGTCAGGGTGAGTGATTTTCCCAAGATGTCTCCTTTTACTAAATTTATAGCTGGGGTTAGGATTAGAAAGGGAAGAGAATGAAGTGTCTGCTTTATTACTGGACCTTTCAAGGCTCAGTCACATAAAATATGATCTAGTGCCTCAAAGAAAATGTGCTTCCTATTTCATCCACCACCCAAGAACAGAGTATCTCCATTTTTAAGCAAAACGTAACAGTTAAGGTTACAACAGCAGATAGAATATTGTGAAGAGGTAGAAACACTGCTTCTCCATGGCATCCTGAAAACCTGCATTTCCAAGTCAGAAGGAAAGTATATATTTTTTACCGAAGTCTGTTTTGGAGTCTCTGGGTTTTTGCTTAGTTTAGGTTTGGACCTCAAGTTAGACATATGCTTACCAAAGCCTGTGCAACAATGTTATTTCCATTTTCTTCCCCCTGTAATTGTGGCTTGCTCTACAAGAGGAAATAAAAATAATTTAAAAATAACAGAAGCCTGTGTAATAAGACAACTTAGCAGTGGCCATACCATGAATTAACATCACCTTGTAACAGTGTCTGAGAAGTTGGCTTTATCCTGGTTCCCTCCTGGCCTCTAGACTAAAACCAGAGGCAGTTTAAGTTATATTTTGCCTTAAGGTATCTTGGACACTGCAGTATGGTTTTAAGTAAAGGAAAACTAAGGAGGAGATGAACTACAGGTTCCTGGCAGAATTTCTGGCACTGATACTTTCTTTTAGTTCAGCAAGAACTTCTGATGTGTTGTCAGACACAGGCTAATGATTTTGGTTAGGATGACAGACATGGTAAACAAGGACATCTGTTTTCCTAGTGTCCTATTATTCTGCGATGCAGATTATTGCTATTAGTGCATAGCATACAAGGCTTCTGTGACCTAGGATGATGCAGGCATAAAGAATTGCTCAAGTTTTCATAGCTCAGATCTTGGGATATTTTAAAATTCTAGTACTGGTATGGTAGAGAAACTACTGAATGGGTCTTCACCAGCACAGGATAAAAATCAGTGCCAGAAAACTGCCCTCTGGTCCTATAAATTTATATATTCCCTGACTGTCCTTATATCTAGCTCCTCTTGAGATGAAGACCCAGTCTTTTTGGTTGATCCTGAAAGGTTCAGCCATCTATTTTGAAAAATTATTTCTGTTTTCTTTTGATGGAATAGGCAGAGACAAGCCCTACCGCGCTCTACTATTTGAGTTCCATTTAAGTTTCTGAGAGCAAAACACAGAGAGAGTGTTTTACTGAGGGATCCTCCAATATCTGAATCATAAATCAAAAGCTTATGTTTTTCTTTTCCTCACACATAGGTCTGCCACAATGAAGCACAAATTTGGGATGCTGACTCCACTGGGGTTTCAGCAGTGAGTCCCAAGAAGCTGACCCAGAAGAAAGTTTCTTTTACTGTCGGAAGATTTTTTGTCAGTGTTTTATTCTACTCTTGTAAACATGTCAAAGTTATTAGCATATGAGTAGAGCTGTACTTCATGTCAATTTTCCAGGGAGCAAGGCCTGATGACATGAATGTAAATTCATGTTTCTTCATTCTTCAGGACTCCCAAAGACATTTTGTTCCACTGTGGCAAAAATTAAACAGCTTATTTTTTTCCCCTGTCTGTCTGTCTGTCTACCTATCTATCTATCCTATTTGAGAACCTAGGAATCAGGTCACAATTATGGTTAAAGTTATGAACTGGGCAAGGCAAAGATTTAGAGTTCTTTCAGCTCCTGTAAAGTTTATGGCCCTATGGATGGAGGTTTATTCCTCAGTGAATTGGAAAATTTTAATAGAAGCAGCAGATCTTAAAGAGCTACTTTCAGTATTTGTTCTGGAAAATTATACCAGTCTAGAATGATGGTTCCAAAGGAAAAAAAAATATGGATGCTGATAAGAGCTTAGGATGTAGGAAGCTGAAATGAATACATCAAGTTTGTGCATTCTGAAGGGTTCTTAGTGAGGAAGAAAGCAGTTTCTGGAAAAGAAAGAGTTCATATTTTAATCTAGTCCATAGAGGAGCTTCTAGCTAAATTTATAATAAGGATTTTGGAGTACAGGAACTTAACACCTTGTTACTGAGACCTCCTCTTACCAGGCCCACCATTAGAAGGAGGAAGGCTTGTTCCAGGAGACAAAAGCCTTTATTTGCTGTTGTCCAGGGAGCTAGTTCTTTGGGCAATGATTTATGAATAGTTAAGTCTTGCATAAGAGTTCAGTTAGAGAAAGCAGAAATTGCAGGACAGCATAACCCATTGGGTGACAAAAGGCCTGTCAGTTTAGGTTGAGAGCATCTGCGGAAGAGAAGAAAAAGCAAAATCTGTGGGTTCTGCTTACAAGTTTTTTCTGGGTTAGGTTTGGTATTGCAAGTATGGTTTGGAAAGGCAGCAGCTGATGAAAATTGCAGTTTCATTCTATCCTTATTCCTATAGATCTTGGGGGGAGTGTTTATCTGGAGTAAGGATTTTTTCCAGAAGTAAAAAAATTTTCTATTCATCAAATAGGTCTTCAGTTGTAGTTAGGATTGACCTAAATGTCAGATATAGGTACTTGACCTAAAGTAAGTATAGGATCAGGAAACACCCACACAAAAACAAAAAACAAAGAAACAAACAAACAAACATAAACAAACAAACAACAATAAAAAAAAACAGTTTAAGGTTAGATGCCTCAGAGCTCCTTGGACTGCACTGAAACTGGTTTTAAGGACAAAAGTGATTTCCCCTCAACGGAAGTCCCCATTGAGCATGGCCATAAAACTAGAGCTACAAGTGAAAGGCCCTGTTCAGGATGATAGTAAGAGCAGCAAGAATGGCTTATACTTCTTTGGTACAAATGATTTATTTCTTGGCTTTGTGTTTTAGGCCACCCACTTTCTTTAAGATTAGGGATGCATGTGGCAGAAGTTTAGAATCATTCACTTCATATTGCAAGAATCCATAGGACTCAATTAAGTACTTAGTGCCTATATCACCCTATGAGATCATAGACTTTTGAGCCCTTGTCAGATCTGGGAGAAGATCAGATGCACTTTTTCCTAACCTTATTTCTGAATGTTATGCATTTGTTAAATCCAGGTCTTTTGTTTGTTCTCGTGGTTTCTAATATTTTGCCATTTCCAAGGTAAAAGGAATAATGATTCCTTAACTTTAGGCTCTTGAGATGGTCAAAGTGAATTAGTGGCACTGAAATAACAGATCAGATAAATGGGCTAGAAGATTCAAGTACCCTAATTATATTTGTGCTTGGAAAAAAAATGTAAAAAAACCTCCCAAACTCAAAACATTACTTTATAGAAAAAGAAAAATTAGACATGCTATATTTAAGGAGCAACTAATGAAAGAAATTTTAAATTATCTCTTTCTTTTGTATATTTTCATTAGCAACACAACATGGCACTTGTCCCATAAAATAGGCAACATTTTCACATTAAAAAAAAAAAAACCTAGCCAAAAAATAAACAAACCAAAAAATGCTGAGTGACCAATTTAAAACCAATTCCAGCTTCAAACAATCCATATTACTGGTATATTTTCCTCCAACTCCTCAGATTGTTTTTTTAACACTATTCTTCCACATAAAAACTAAGTGTGCAATACACTTAGGATAATGATGCATCAACATTTGTGAGGTTTTTGTCTTGGAAAATTAAGCATAATTCTCAAGAGCAACATTACGAAGAAGTACATTTTAAAACTATGGTGCTATTTTAAACTTGCTTGAAAAGTGTACTGCTGCAGAATTTGAATCCTTAAAGTGCATTCATCAGGAAAGGATGAACACCAACATCATGCTCTGAAGAATTTTTAATAAATAATTCTCTGACACGTGCTCAGACTTCTTATATCGTCATTCAGGGAATGATCAAGTTAATAAGCAGTCCCACTTTTACTAGTCTTACATGCATTCTGCCTGCTGGAATACTGTCACTTATAATTTGTCTTTTCTTGTTGTGGATTATGGAGGTAGAAAGAATGCGTCCCTGGCTACATTTCATAGCAGGTCCTAAGTACATCCAGACAAGCATTTGTTTTGGTTTTTGTTGGTCTCACCTCTTAATCACTGCAAGAGGAAGAATCAAAGCCATAAAAAGCAAACAGGCATTGAAAAAGCTACAGGGAGCCTGAGATTCAAAAACCTGCTCACGTGGCTGTAGAAATTTAAATCACTCTAAATGCCAATGGAATGAAACATGAACATGAAATGGTGAAAGCAAATGCTACCGTTAAATAGGTACAGATTCATGCTGATAAGTAAAATTATATAAAGGTTTCAAAATTAATTAGCTGCCTCTACTTTATGTTTCTCTTCTCACAGACATGTTCATAGATTCATTGGTGCAGTTGGACATCATCCTAGGTCCCACAGTACCAAAATATGTTATCTTTTAACATAAGAGAAACATAAATCTTGCAAAGAAGGAAGCATAAATCCTATTAACTAGAATAGCCCAAAAGATTGCAATGTATCCAAGTTAATAGGTATTTCCTCACAACTTAGTGCATACAGAGTTTTTTCCCTCCAAAAGCCAGAGTAGCTGTCTCAGTGAAGATCATAATCTCTCATTTAGGAAGACTGTCTGAAAGTAATAAGGTCACATAAAGGCTCCTATGTTTCTTCTTCTCTAGGCTTCCAGTGTCATGCAATTTTAAAGGTGAATAAAACATATCCCCTGCTGTCATACTTCACCTGTAGCATAACTAGCATAAATATTTTCTAGTGTCAATAGAAGCACTCCCAGCAGTGATTACAATCTGCTTCATGGTTAGCTCTTTAATACTGAGCAGTCAGGCAGTAATCCAATGGCCCAGTCAAGCAGACTTCAGCTATCCATTGCAGCACTATGATGTCTGATGCAGAAATGAGCTTAAATCAGAATGCAAGATCAAAGTTCTCAGCATGACCCCTGCCCTTACTGGACAAATCTGAGCTTGCTTTTTTCAAAACACAAGTCCTCCTAGTTGTTTGAAAGTGCCCTTTATTTGTCAAGGTTTCAGAAGTACGATTTTCAAATGAGTAAAGTTCAGTTCAGCTGTGACTCCTCTATAATAAATGTTTTGGGGGGTTAAGTGTTGACTAAAGCTACAATCCAAGAGGAAAATGCATATTGACTTCTGTTTTGTTACCTGACCTGAGTTTTCATTCTAAATTTGAGACAGCTCTAAATTACTTCTGACTTCTGTTGTCTCCAGCAAGGAAACAAGGCCTATCCAGGACCCTGCTCCAAAAGAAAACTTCATTTCCTTGTAACTGATTCCACTTTCCAACATTTCCACTTTTTCTTACACTCTTTTTTTCCTACACTCCTTTTTCCACTTTTGATTAGATCCACAATTTATGCCAACATGTAAAAATACAGATTTGGATAGTTTGAGGATAAACATTACACACACATTTTTGTCCATAACTCTATCTTTCAAATACTTTTCGCATAGGAGTCATATGGGATTATCTTGGGCTACTCCTCTAACACAGGAGGAATACTCAATCTACTCCTCTTGGGTATTCATAGATTTTCGCTTCAGCCTGATACTGATCATAATCTCACTGTCATTAAACTCATAGTCAGCCACAGACTTAAAAAAAAAAGAAACCAAAACCAAAAAAACCACAAGAAAAAACCACAACCCCCAAAAAACCAAAAACATCAAGTCAGATGAATGAGTATATTCTTCAATTCTTCCAGCTGAAGTCACAGAATCACAGAATCATCCGGGCTGGACCCACTCCAGGATCTCAATCTCCTTCCTGAACTGAGGGGCCCAGAACTGGACACAGGACTCGAGCTGTGGCCTCACCAGGGCTGAGTACAGGGGCAGAATCCCTTCCCTGGACCTGCTGGCCACGCTGTTCCTGATCCAGGCCAGGATGCCATTGGCCTTCTTGGCCACCTGGGCACACTGCTGGCTCCTGTTCAGCTTCCTGTCAATCCAGACTCCCAGGTCCCTCTCTGCCTGGCTGCTCTCAGCCACTCTGTGCCCAGCCTGGAGCTCCCCATGGGGTTGTTGTGGCCAAAGTGCAGGACCCGGCACTTGGCCGTGTTGAACCTCATCCCGTTGGAATCAGCCCAACTCTCCAGCCTGTCCAGTTCCCTCTGCAGAGCCCTCCTGCCTTCCAGCTGATCCACACTCCCCCCAGCTTGGTGTCATCTGCAAATTTGCTAATTGTGGACTCAACCCCCTCATCTAAATCATTGATGAAGATATTAAACAGAACTGGGCCCAGCACTGATCCCTGGGGGACACCACTGGCGATCGGGTGATCACACATTGGAATGGACTGCTCAGGGTAGTGGTGGAGTCACTGTCCCTGGAGGTGTTTAAGAGGACACTGGATGGTGGTGTTAGGTCATAGGCTGGACTTGATGATGTCAGAGGTCCTTTCCAGCCTCAATGAATCTGTGAATTAGAACTGGCAGAAAAAGCTTCAGCTCTTAATATCACCTATATATACAGTAACAGTGTATTTAACATTACATGTTTCTCAAATGAAGCTATTTAATTTTGATTTGCTTGGTTTTTAAACTCTTTCCTTTCCTCCCCTGCATTTGACTAGATACACTCTAAGCAGTGCTGGAAGCAGAACCTTCTGTTAAAGCTGCTCAGTATTTTCTGGTATACTATCCTGTTTTGACATGCTCAGAACTTGGACCAAACTATGGTCATTCTATGATTCTATGATTATGACCAAACCAATCTGTTTTGACCAACATTCCTTTTCACATTAGCTCAGACTAAACTAGTGCCAGTATGAGTTTTTCTCTTTAAAAATCCAGACTCATCATTCAGTATTTCTTTGGTGGAAAAGTACAGAAAAAAGAGTGGAAAATTAGGTGAGAGAATGGTATTAGATTAGTTAGAGGTGCAAGAGTTCAAGCTTAAGACAAAAGAGTTGTATTTTCTGGGTAAGAAAAATATATTTGATCTAGTAATTAAAAAAAAAACATTATCAAGTGTATGGACAAAGCAGATAATTTGAAGATGAATATGCATTTGGACTACTGAAATTCTTTAATTTCCATATTTGCTTCCATCCTATGATTAACGTGTATTTTAAAATACAGAAAACTACTTGCTTTCCATTCTACCTTGTGTAGATTTGACTTGACAATAATTCCATAAGAACCTTTCTGCCTTTTGTCTGTGTTCATCTGTTGTCTGTTTTCATTGGATTGCATGTCTGTTTTGACATCCAGTGCGATCAGTAGGCTTAAGTTCTGGTCCTGGATGTAGATCCTTTAAAAAAGTAGGCTGTAATGAAACAGCTCTGCCAAATTCACGTAGACAGTGTAGGCTAGAGTGCCTTTCTCCCACTACAGACCAACAGTTTGGACCTGTATAAACTATCTTAAGTAGAAAGAATAGAATTCTAGGCACTCAGAGTAAGATGTTTGCCACCCACTTTTCAGGTACTATCAGCGCTACAGACAATGCTCAATGGGAGTATCAAGCTACTTGAAAGAAAACTGTAAGTTAAGTACAGAACTTTCTATCCTTTAAACATAATCCACTTCTATGGCAGAAAAGTCCATTTTATTGAAATAATTTTTCAGTCAGGAGAAGAGGTATCTATTTCAAAAGTACAATCAGAATGATGTACGTGTCATGAGGTATTTCTCTCTTGAGAAATATATCTTTTAATATCTGTCAAAATATTGCCACTTCTCTCAATTATTCTTGTGTAGATACAAATATATACGTCTTCACAGTTTCCATGTCCACATACACACAGAGAAGTGTCTGCCTAGGTTCCCAGGCATACTGTTTTGGTGAACATAACATGTCCATTATGGATGTAACTACTGAAATACAGTATTGAACTCAGCAGGCAGGAAGTAATATAGTTTCTGCCACAGAATTATAGAAAACACTAGGAGGCACACTGTAGCAACAGCACACATTTACAGATGTCGCTGCAGCAAGAATCATGCTAAACTGCTGGAGGCCTAGATGCTTGAAGTGAAATTGGCTGTCCTTTAAATGGTTTCTTCTAAAACATAATTACTTGGTTCTGGATAAGAAAAAAGAGAGGAGGGTGAGCATGTATCCTTTTTTCTTTTGCAACTGTGTGAACTAGAAGAGTTACAGCCAAAATTCTGAGTCGAGATAAATGATAAAGTCATTGTGCTTTTAACTGAATGCCAACAAATTTTCTTCTGCTAGTTTTTAGACAAGATTAATTTACTACGACAATCTCTTTTGCACCTAAATACTGCTTTGGTCACCATCTAAAAGCTTTATAAATGATCCTTCAGGTTTGCAGCATAAGACAATTACCTAGGTGCAAATCAAAGCCTGCCAAAACACCAAGATATACAGCAGGTTACTTTTTTCCTTTAAAACCCACATTTGCAGCATATGTATATAAATCAGGCATCTACCAACTTAAATTGCAAGTACAGATATGCTTTTTTTCCCCTACTAAAAAATATAGAGCATTTCAGCTAGCGTGCAGTTCTATCTTTTGTATATAAAATTTGTGCACCGATTTTAAATGTTATCCTATAAACAAGCTATATAAAGCATGTTCCTAGTCTGTGTAAATCAAAGTATAAGTTTGAAATACATAATACCTATGATCAAGCTAGTGTGTAACTCCATCGCAAATTCACATATTGTAGTATTTGTGCCAGTAATCTACTCAAAGCTAAATGCATCCAATTTATGAATGTATTTCTACATAAAGAGCTTTGAAGCTCTGAAGTATAATGAAAAGAACCAGGAAGAAGCTGCAGTGCAACTAATGAAATAAACAACTGGACTCTCAAGAGAACAGGAGACACATATACTTTGCCACTAAATCCCAAAAAGGAGTGTGAAAGACATACAGATTTTGCAAGGGAAAAGAGGTGGTAAAACAGAGAAGACAGTAACTAAGATTCACGTGAAGAGTAAAATCTATGCAACTGGGGACTAATTATGCAGAGGAATTAATAAATCTGTCACCAGTGCCTACTGAGAAGCTGGAATAGCAAAATAACCAGAAGAATAAGGATGTAAAATGTGGTTCTGAAGTTGATGGAAGGTAGGGAAAATTCTATAATTATCCTTTATCTATAATTATCCTTAATTATCCTAATTAATCTTGATTGCCTTCCATGATGAACTGGCTGGCTCTGCAGACAAAGGGAAAGCAGTGTGTGTCATTTACCTTGACTTTAGTAAGGCTTGGGACACAGTTTCCCATAGTACTCTTGTAGGAATACTGAATGGGTACAGACAGGATGGGCAGACTTCAAGGAGAGAGAAAAACTGGATGGATCATTGCACTCAAAGGACTGTCATCAACAGTCTAACAGGCAGCCAGTTACAGGTTATTCTCCTTGGTGCTAAGCAAAAGGGGATGATACTACTGAACACATTTGGGATAGGAACATCTAGTTCATAAACACCACCTGAGGGGAGCAGTTGATACACTGGAGGGGGGGAGCAGGGGACTCTGACAGATGGAAACAGGTGACCCGTGAAGGTAGGAGAAAAAAAAGGCAAAGGCAGAGTTCCACCCTTGGGAAGACATTAACCCTAGGTAACTGGGAGGCTGGAGGTAACTGGTTAGAAATCTCTGCAGATAGCGGCATGGTGGACAGCAAGCGAATATGAGGCAGCAGTGCACCCTTATGGCAGTGAAGGGTAACAGCATATTGGACAGCAAAATTTAGTCAGGAGGTAGGAATGGTTATTTCCTTTTGTTTTGCCCTTGTGAAGCTCCATCCAAAAAAACGTCTAGCTTTGGATGCTCCTAGTAACAACTGGTGACTACAGTGGTTAGAAGACTGCTGCACACTGAGAGACCAAAATAAATACATTTAACCTTCCTGGAGAAAAAAAAAAGGCTAAGGGGGGGATCAGCTGCCTGAAAGTGTGCCATAGAGTAAAGACTGAGAAAGAACTGACAAGTAAAAGCACAAGAGACAGTTGTCACAAGCTGTAGCCAAGGAAATTTGCCTCAAACCAAGGGAAAACTATGTTTATGGTGAGAGTAATTGAGAAGGGTTCCCACTGAATTTTCAGGGTTTGCATCCTTGAAAATTTTTCACACTTAATTCAATATGGTTCTGACCACACTTGGAAATAGAGCCTGCTTCGAGTAGGATTATATGAGCTCCAGAGATCCCTTCAGAACAAAGGAATTCAGTGAGACTATGTTTTGGATGGATATTAAAAGAAGTGGGATCTGAAGTGACTTTTAGAAGAATATTTTGTTTCTAGCAGAACAGGAAAAAGGAAAATGAGTAAGGAGAATTATGACTTGCATTGCAGGGAAAATTTGAGGACTTTACCATGAGGATAATACCTTGCCTGTTGATTCACACTAATCAATAGGGAAAAGGAGCATTTTCCTAATGATCTGTATGTTTGTGATAAGTTATGAGCTGGGACAGCCAACCTAACACGTAAATAATCAATGGTTTTAAATGTAATACCCAAAGAGCAACAGTCTTTCTGAAAATTAGCCCAGTAAGTCCAGTCAGAGTCCACAAGAATTCTTCAGATCTGAATTTGCATTCTAAAGGTCTGAATCTGAAGAGAAACTTTGAAAGACTTGATGGCACATAAGGTAATATGTATCCCCCAAAGTAATAATGTTGAAGAAAAATTTTTTATAAAAAAATCTTTTTGAGTGCAAGTCTGTCTACCATTCTTGACAGCTGATTTGATCAAAGAAAGAAAGAAGCCTTTCTGAGATGAACTGACATACAGATTTTCTTTTATGTATGTGCTCCTTTCTCTAAACATGGTGACTGAGCTCTTAGAGTTGAATTTTTTAAATACTTAGTTTATTTTGTCTAATATTTCTTGGCTACAGGGGGAACCATGGGGAACCAGTAAGCAAGATATTTCACACATATGATGGTAGATTACTGCCTATTCCACCAAGGTTAATTCTAAAGATACTAAGAGATAGGGAAGATCTTTCATAAGATTTCACAGAGTAAGTGTCAAAGCACTGAGCAGCCTTGCCAGAGGCTTTTGGTCATGCCAGATGATACGATGAGGTCCCTGAAGGGTCTGAGCCCTGAAGGTCTATCCGTGACTGAAACAGGAAAAGGTGTCTCATCAGACAGATTCTGCTAAATCCCTGCAGTACTGAGATTCTACAGTCAATGTAGACACATCTTATGAGACAACATGGAAATTAGTAATTTTTCTAGGAGAGAATTCACACCAGTTTTTGGTACAGAGAGAAAAGAAAAGCTGAAAAAACAAGACTGCAATAATGGATAAGAAGGCATAGAAGGCAAGAAGATGAATAGTAAAACAAAAAATCCCCCCTTCCCCAGTTAAACAAAAACAAAACAAAAAGAACAACAATGTGAAAATAAATGTCAGTAGAAGTCAATATAGCTAATGAAAGTTACTGTACTGAATTCACATATAAAAATGGATTAATTCTGAGAGAAACAATTTAAATGTTGCTAGTTTAATGTAAGAAGCCTGGACAACAAACAGGAGAAAATAGAGCCACTCACTAGTACAGAGCACCAAACTGCTGTAACAGCAATAAAAGAAAAATGGAGTAATAGCTTTCCTGATGGAGAGTAAGTAGTGCTTTTCTTCAGAAAACCACAAATAGACATAAAGACATTATAATGGCTCTGCACATTAGCAGTGTAACAGAGAATGAATATAAATAAATAAATAAATAAATAGTAATAACATAGATAAAGCAGAGCTGGTTTATATAAAAAAATATTTCAAGGAAAGACTAGTATAAGAACAGATCTTTGTAAAACCCCTCAATCAGTTTTGCATTCAGATGGACACATTTACTATGGAGAATAAAATGTACCTGGAATTGTCAATAAAATAATAGGCACAGATATTTCTGCATATTGTACTTGACAAGTTTCTGCAGCAACAAGATTTAGAGTGAAAAATGTTAGGTCATCTTTGAGCTGTCAAAGAAGAGCTAATTGTACAAAAGATTACTGAAAGCAGTCATCACAGCTGCATTAAGTGATGTTAAAAATGTACACAAAAATAACATTTGTAACTGAAGTTTCCAACTTCAGAAGCTTGACCAAGAAGAAATTTTGGGAGCTACCAGATTAATGCTGGTTTTCTGGAAGGATCAAGGAATTTTCCTCTATGCCTATGCCCTCCAGAACAAGTAGTATAAAATTGTTTTTTACTTGTATCCCTAGTGATGCAAAAATCTTGTGGGAAAGTCTGCTTGAATGGAATAAATTGGTGTCAAGAAAAATATTGAGGGTTCACCAAAGAATTATGTAAAAACTTTACCATCCTTTGGAGCTATCAGCATCCCAGTTTCCATAACTGAGTAAAACTCTCAACAAAGGAAGGTGAAATGGTGACTGCTTTATGTTCTGCCTTGATAAGATCAGTGTTGAGAAGGCTGCCTTGTACACAGAAGCTTCTACTAAAGATAGATGAAAATATCTAGTCATCTACAGCTACCTGAAAGGAGGTTGTAGGGAGGTGGGTGCTGGCCTCTTCTCTCAAGTGAACAATGATAGGACTAGAGAAAACGGCCTGAAGTTGCACCAGGGGATGCTTTGGACTAGATATGAGGAAGAATTCCTTTACTGAGAGAGTGGTTAGGCATTGGAATGGGCTGCCCAGGGAGGTGGTGGAGTCATCATTCTCAGAACATTTAAAAACCATGTAGATGAGGCACTTCAGGACACGCTGTAGTGAGGAATACACAGGAAAAGTGCAGTTAGGACTGATGCCATTTAAGTGTTTATGATAGAAACAAAGAATGGTTTGGGTTGGAAGGGACCTTAAAGATCATATAATTCCAAGCTCCATGCCACGGGCAATCATATCTGTAGGTTTTGCCTTGCAGACAGGATAATGCTTCAACATCAGAAGACATCCTGAAAATCAAAGAATTTTTGGTCCCAAATGCCCTTGATTTGGGCATTTAACTGCTGGTGTCTAAGTTACTTTTATTACTAGTTTGACTGAATAAACTAGGGCTGCTTAAATGTCACTAGATAAAACACTTTCTGAAGGGAAAGTGCTAATGTTGCTTCTGATCAAATCAGTGCTTTTTCTCTATAATTTAGAATTAATAGCTCAATATACACAGCCAGATTAAAAATGCTTGAACTTTCCAAATGTATTTCCACTTCTGCCAATTCAGCTGTGTTACAGTGGAAGATTAACTACTAGGAGCTCAGGAATCTGACTGCATCAGTTTTGTATATTCATCTGCATTGGCATTTATTTGTTTGTTTGCTATAACTTCTGTACCTCAGGTTATGCCTCAGAAAACCTTCAGTCCCATCATGGGAAAATGGCTAGAAACTAAGCAGTAAAACTGTCCTTTTTTATCCCTTCATCAGTTTGGTTTATACTTCAAGAGCCTGCAGCCAACACTTTTGCAGTGGGTATCAGTGGGAACTTCTCTCATCCATGTTTCTTCTCCCTTTTTGCAGCACATTCATTTTTTTCTTTCTCCCCTTTGATGATCATTTTATGTTTGAGTGAACAAAAGCAGTTAAGTCAAGTGCTGAGCAAGTAAACTGTTCTCAGCATCATGGTCCTTATGCAATGCTTGTCAGACTTCAGTGTCCTTTGACGTTTAGGTGCTCTGTCTTTTAGTCCAATTTGAAACGGGTCACTTTCTCTGGTGGACCTTAAGAACCAAAAGCAAAAATCACCTAAACTTTTGATTCATGGTATTTGCAACTATTCTACAACAGTTGGTATGAATGTGACCTACTGAAATCTCTAAACAGCCTAGGAAAGGGAGTTGTAAGGGCAATCACATTTTCAAATAGAGAAGTGAGCATTGTATTTTGTGACAATTGCTTTGTTTCACCATCTGCACAACACTAATTGAAAAGGTACATAGTGACATACATCCTGAAAACATTTCTCTTACTAATTATGTATTTACAATATTAAGAGTTTTTCATACTGTAAAAGAACAAGCAAGAATATATGTTTTTATAATATCTGCTTTAAAGCCATACTATTTGTGAAAAAACAATCCTGACAGCTCTTTGCAGCATCAAAACCAACAACTGGGTTACATAACCTCATTCTCTGTGATATGCAAATTCCTTGGCTTGAGGAACAAACATTGTGAAAGAAATTGTGCTGGTATTAGTCTGGTCTGAATAGAAGGCTGGATAATACCACAAATATCTGCTCTGTTCTCTATATTCAAGTTTGGGGATCAGAGGAAATGGATGCAAGTCATTAATCACATCATTGTAGGGTTCTTTCATTGTTTCACGAGGAAACATCAAGCTGCACGGCTGGCAGACTTGCCTTTTCTGTCAGTTAGAAAATGATAAAAGTGTTTCTTAAAATAATCTTAGTCTAATACTGTGACTTTCATGCACAATATGAAATTGTCAGGTCTCTACCATACTTCAAAGAATATGATTAGCAATGAGTACACTTTTTTTTTTGCTCTCATTTTGGGAAGACACTTGAAAATAGTAATTCTATTGAATGCTATTTCTACTTGGCTGGTTTGGTTTTTTTCTTTGTGAACTGTTAAAGTGTTTAATCATCTAGTTAAAGGCAGCAATCATCTACCTAAACCAGGAAATAATTCAAGTAATGAGATATGCAAAACAGACACATGCACACAAAAAAAGCCTACAGTCCCACAAGACTCTGTTTCTGAACTGGCAAGAAATAATGAATCTTTATGTCTGCAGTGATAAAGCAGGACTCCTCACTCTTCAGTATCTCCATCTTCAGTTAGATTGCTTGCAGATCCACTGAAATTAGATGTCAGTGTAAATTATGGTGTAGGCCGAGTTACTAGCCAAGGCTATGAAGGGTAGACATATAAAAACAAGGTGCTATTGAAGGTAATTGCTTCTGATCTTAAAGTTCCTAAGTGACAAAATTGGTGCTGATGTGGCATTTGCATCAGAGGCTCCCTTTTAATTGACACTGACTAGATTGAGGACTTGCTTTTTTTTCCTATAAGTTTTTTTTTCTTCTTAATTCTTAAAATCCCCCCTGTAAGACAGTGGCAGACTGAAGAACATAGTTCAGCTTACCAGGAAAAGGATATCTGCTTTTTCCCAAGAATCAGGGAGAGTGTTGTCAAAAGCATGTGTGTGTTTGCATGTGTGCATGCATATATGTTAATGTCTGTGTGTGCATGTGTTTTATACAGAGAAGGGAAATGAGCAATTTTAAATTCAAAAGCAGACAAGTTGTGTACAAAGGGTTAAATCTGGAAGGAAAAAAAAAAAAAAAAAAAAAAAAAAGGAAAAAAAAAACATATGGCTATACTTACCACTGCAATGCCTAACCCTCAGACAAACCATTGTCTAGTGCAGTGTTCAGCTCAGCTTAGCTCCCCAAGCTCCCTGTATCACCTGTAAATAGGAAATCTAACAACACATTGAAGCCATCAAGTCAAAGAAAGCACCACCTGAGCTAGGAGGAAGTGACAGGAAAACAGCAAAAGCTAAGCTTCATATATTTAATGCTTTTAAGCGCTTCAGGCCAGAAAGATCAAGACACCAGGCTTTTCAGTTTTCTGAACTGATAGAACTTTATACTGCATACACACTCTCTTTTGACTGAGAGAAACCACACAAGTCTGCTCTGAATGTTCCTCCAGGCTCTAAATCCACACAGTGCCTTCCTGAAAGTGTTTCAGCCCAGGTCTGGTCATAAAAAATTGAACCCATGAGCCTGGCTCCCTTCTGCCACCACAGCTAAGTCTGCTTGGGAGCCACGCCATCTCCTCAGTTCCACAAGTACTTTGCTTTTCTCACATTCAAGCCAGTTCCTAGGAGCATTCTGCTTCCCAGAAAGCAAGCACAGCTGCAGCCCTTGGCCTTGTCTCCCCACCCTGTACATCCAACATACATTCAGCACAATTCAGAGTGAAGGACCTGAGATAACTCTGATGATTTGTGTTAGGCACCCCTTAATGCTACATGAAAACTGCAGTGTGACTCATGGAGGGGCTGATGGCAAAATGGATTATCTGCTGATGAGGAGTAGGCAGGGCTGTTTGGCCAAAAAAAGAAAATTACAGAAAGTTTAGGGACAGTTCTGAACTACCAGGAATATGAGTAACTTCCAAGGCATCAAAAAACTACTCCTGTGAGCACAGTTACTCCTGTCCCTGTCAGGACTTTATAATCTTACATTGATTCTGTATATATATCCTAGAGAAATATTGTTAAATTGCACCTATTTTTGACATATTAACAAACTGAGTTTACCGCACATTTTTTCCACAATTTTTTCCCTTCTGAGAAGCAAATAATAAGACTTCCAAAATATCACATTTAGTAGCTTAAACTGAAGAACTGCCAGCACCTACGCAGTTTTCCTTAAGGTTTCACTGAAACAAAAAAAAAAAATGACAGCCATTTCTACTTTCACACTTTCTGTGGTTATCTATTCTCATTGATATGCTCACATAATACTTGACCAGCAGAAAATTTACAGGATGCTATGTGTATTGTAGCAAATCCATACTGGGAAGAGATGTTGTGATCATGTAATTCAAGAACAGAACAAGAAAACTGGCACTGCTGCATTTCAGTCAGCCCTTCACTGTGCATCCAAATGATCATGTTCATTATTTAAAACACACAAAGAAAAAGATAATTCCCCCACAGGCTGTGAATGTATGCATGCCTTGTGTTCTCAGATCTCCAGTAGATGGATGGTAAAGATATTAAAAACAGAAGTGATTCCATTTTCTTTTAGACCTTTTTAATGCTAAATAATAGTAGAATTTCCTCACTGTACTTGGATACAGGTATCATGTATAGTTGGACCCAAACTCAGCCATCCTCATATCTTATCTTTAGAGATCATATACCATTTTCATCTTCCATCTCTTCTCCCCTTGCCGCCCACTCCCAGGAATCTATTCAAGTGGTGTAAGCACATTTGCATTTTAAAAACTGAAAACTAAGTGATATAGAAGGCACAGTGAAAAACTATTTCTAAAGCTTATACAAAGCCCTTGACAATAGCTAATCAGTTAGTGTTCAGACACTGCTACTTAGCACACCGAGTGTATTGGCTTTCTTGATAGCTCCCCCCCCCTCACCCCTCCCCTGCAACTATTTGTTCTTTTACTGTTGTGCCTTGTGATATGTCAAGCTCATAAGCTCTTTACAGCAGAGATGGTTTTATTATGCACATGGATGGTGCCTAGAATAATAGGGTCTTGAACCCTATTTGGGATCCTTAGATGTTACTGCAATAAAGAACAATTATTATTATAATAAAATGAATTGGGTTGAGAATGGTTGGCATAGTATAAATGCATGGAAAGGAAGCATGGAAAGGTCTTTCTGACAGACCCTTTGCCACTGACAGAAGTAGAAGGTTTGTTTAGCCATTTTTTGAGTTGATGCCTTGCTGTTTTCCCGTTCAGAATATATATATAAACTACTTACTTGTTTGTATTCTGAAAACAAAGCTGGTTCCACAAACGTGGAAGAACCCCACCTTGATGTGGCTACCAGATAAACCAGGAGAGTATGCAGTTTCCTGGATTAATTTTATTTTTATGTCTTCTGAGTTGCTCTATTATGTCTTCTCTTTTTCCACTTCACATCTAAATAATGTATTTCCTTTAAGTGCCTTAGCTGTAATAGAAGCATGTCATGATAAAACTATTAGGAAAGAAAATACAAAAATCTGTAAAGTAACCTTCAAAGCCACCATAAAATCACAACCACAGAATTAGAATTTAAAACATCAAAGTATCCAGAGTACTTTAATCGCTGAAATGGAGGGTATGAGGGAAGAAAGGAGGGGCTGCATTTCCCGAGTTGCTATATTTTTACGACTTAAAGATCTGTGTACTCCAGCAACAACTAAGCATAAAGCAACTGCATTTTAAAATACACAAATAAATGTAAATAGGACATGTCATTTTTATTTCTTTCTGTCTTTTAACCATTCTTTCCTTTAGCATGACATACAATGTTCATCTAAAGGCAGATAAGCCTGTGCATGCCTCCATTCTTTCTGAGCTATTGTGATTTGCCTCTATTTTCTTGTTTAAAGTAGACCAGGCAATTTGCTACCTAAGGTGATTCAAGTGCGGTGTGGAAGACTGAACACTCAGTGACCTTAGCTCAGTGCCCTCTCACAGCAGCGAATAATGCAGTTCCTTCCAATTGTCACAAGAAGGCAATCACATTAAAACCTTAATCTTGCTCAAAAATTCTCCCTGGATAAAAGCATATAATTTGTACACTCCAATGTACCTGGCTGTCAGACATGGATTTGTTAGCTTCACCTAGGACCACTTTCCTATTCTGCTGTTTCTGTATCTTGCTTTAGTGATTAGAATTATTTTCATCATCTGCTTCTATTTTCAGCTTCAAAACTCCTGTCTGACATTTATCTAAAAAGCAGGATTCTATCAAGAAAATGTAGCCAAAGCCAGAACCCAGTTTCCTTTGGGAACTCCACCTCCAGAACATTATTTTTTTTTCCCCTGCCTACAGCATTTCAATTATCTTAGATGCTCTAAAGCACTGCTGTAATGGCTGTAAAAGTATTTTCTTGGTGAAAAGGGATAAATAAACATTCATAGAGAACACCTTCCATGTTTTTCAGGCAGTTGGAAGACTTAAACATCTCAACCTCAAGCAAAATTTAATTCTTACTGGAATGCAAGTTTTGTGATAATATGTATTGCTCAGCAGTGAAAAGTTCCTCTACCCCATATATTGGACTTTTTTTGATTTTTCAGTGCAAAGTATTCACAAACCATATGCCTGGCTTAAAATATCTCTCTCCGTTTGGATTTATTTTAATTTCTTTTTGATAGGTCACAATTTGGAATTCATCTTCATAATCACAATAGTTAAAAACTTGCTAAGTGACAGCTACTGTGTTTGTTTGCAGAATGCAATACTACAAGAAAAATTTTAAAAGTCAAGAGTCATGTGATTAAATCTAGTTTCAGATAAAAATAGTCTAGTGGAAATTCAGGTGAGCATCTAGTTTATCTGATGCCATGGCATCTCATAGATTTTTGACTCATCAGTTCTTAAATATTTCCACCTTTGCAGACCCATACCCTCCCAAGAAAATACATTTCAGCTCTTCAATACTTCTACCATTAGAAGGATTTTTCTAAAATCCAGCCTGTATTTGCCTTGATACGAGCTCATTGCTCTTCTCTCATCCACCAAGATTATTCTTGCCCTCCTTGAAACAGCTTTGAACTCACTTCACCTTGGCAGAACTGCTCATAGATTGAAGCTACTTTTGTGATGCTGAACTGTAGCATTTTCTGGTGGTTACCTTGCTTTCCAGTGACCCCCTAAATCCCAGATTTCCACAGCAATGCATCTTTGGCAGGAAGGCTTTGTACTAACATTAAACCAGCAACATCACAAACCCAGTTCCCTTCCCTTTCAGTTCACAAGTTTTTTGGGGTGGAGGGAGAATTTCTGCTGAAGGAATTCAAGGAAAAGAATGCAGCAGCAAATAATTCAGGACCTGTTAAATTCAGAGGAAAATAATGCCACCAATTATGTTATGAAAAGGCACTCCCTGATTAATCCACAGTAAGTTTTAAAATAAAGCATTGAACCAAGATCGTGAGAAGGGAAAACTACACCCAAGGGGGTCTAAGGAGCTCTGTCTCCTCATTGCCCATCTGAAAAGGGGAGAAAATCCCTGCAAAGTATGCCTGTATCTGGTGCATAGCAGGGCTGGGGCAGAGCAGA
Organism: Phaethornis superciliosus; assembly: GCA_023637945.1. Taxonomy (NCBI): domain Eukaryota; kingdom Metazoa; phylum Chordata; class Aves; order Apodiformes; family Trochilidae; genus Phaethornis; species Phaethornis superciliosus. The sequence continues at coordinate 71,707,934 of JAJQWJ010000003.1, read as the reverse complement.
AGTGTCATCACATGTTAGACCGAGGCAGAGAAGCTAGAAAAGTTCCTGCATTTTTCCTTACCTATGAGGTTCCCAGGAATTATTTTCCAGAGCTAGCTCAACACTCTAGAGCAGTTTAAATGAAGCTGAATTTCACTTGAAGACTAGGAAGAAAGGAAATAATTTTGTTCTTGTCACAGTGTGGGGAAAAAGGAGGGCAGCAAACTTTGATTCTGCAATGGAGATGGAGATAAGACTGTGGGAGAGACGACAGATGGAGAAGTGATTGAGCAAGAGCCCCAGTACTAGGCAATGGAGACCAGGAAGGAGCAAGAAGAAATCCAAGAGGCATAGGTAGCCTGGATGAGGGCAGAGATCTTTCTCTTCCCCATTTCGTGCCTCAGATCTCACCAGCCAGGGTCACTTCAGCCTCTGGGACTTTGTTTCTCAGCTTAGAAGTCTCTTGGGAACACCATCACTGAGGGGGATGGGATTTTCCTTCCATTCTCCAGGAATCAGGAGAATGGCTCCACTTTCCATCCCACAGAAACCATCCCCACTGCATCTGAGCTCCCCAAACTACCTACCACACCATGTATTCTTAAGAAAATAATATAAGCCAACCTAGGAATGTGATATTCTGCAAGTACCAAAATGAGATCTCTGCAAAATGAGGTGAATGCAACATTCATACTCACTTCCATTAGGTTGAAGACTGCCCTCCTTCACATACATTGGTTTCAGATATAATCAAAAAAAAACCCCACAAGTCACACACAGTTGAAAATTAGGCTTTAGGACTGCACAATAAGCACCACTGACTGCTGGATAAGGTGGACACAATTGGTCTCTGCCACCAAGTTCAAAGGCTGTCTTCTTTTTGGTGGTATGGATGTGGTTTTGAACATTGAGCTGGGGTAAATAGTCAGCTGAATGAGCAGAAAAGAGTTTGACAACCTTAAACAATGTAAGCCTGAACTCCAGTCTGGTCTTCGCCTCCCATAACGCAGTCACACACCATGAGGCTTCTCATTAATCCCAATCATTTTCAATCAGGCCACGGCAGTCTTGAGTTATACAATGTAACTTCTAATTTCTTTAAGAAATACTCAGCAATATTAGTTTCCACAATTTCCTAGGTTTTAATGGTTTTCTGCTAAGTTGCTTTTTTTTCCTGGCATTAGGTCATTTAATTTTCTTTAACTGTTTATTGTTTGCAATAAGGGAGCAAGTTTTAAACTGTCAAGGAAACATTCAACTTTTCTAGAATTCCTCTCAAATGAGTGTAAATTGAAAGGCTGGTAAGCCTGAGGATTTTCAAATCAGGAAAAGCTTTTACTGTCTTACTTTAAATGGCAGCAGGGTAGGTGTTCTATGCTGGAAAACTGTCTTTGAAGTTGACATAAGGTTATACACCATTCTCTTCCGATAACAAAAAAGCAGATTCTGGACTCATTGGCTCAACTGTGAAAAAGTGCCTGTCTGAACAGTCTTATGGGGCACCTATATGCTGGTGGCCTTGGGTCAGCACAGGGCCTGGTCGACCTCAATCCAGCTTAACCTCTTCTTTTACCTCTTCAAGAGGAACTAACATGGCACACAGTCCTTATTTTGTCACTTGCAGAAAACCACATTTCTAGCTTGGCTTATATAGTTTAGTCTCACAGACTCTTCTTTAATTTGAACCTTTTAATGAAAATCTGACTGCTCTCTTACTTCTGTTTTTAGTTGGTTTTGTTTGGTTTCAAGCTCATTAATTTACTGCAATTTCTTACATCTTGAATGCAAAATTTGTATTGCACACCAAGTGGTTAATGATACCCACTTAAGCAGTTATCATCCATCAATACCATTTAGCAAAGTATTCCTTATCCTCACAGAAACCCATGTTTATAACAATCCACTGCTCCTTGAGCAGCAAGAAATTGGTACACACAGTACTCTCTGAAGTTCTATACTGGTTAGGCAAAAATGAGTAGAGAAGACAGTAAGTGGGTAGTACAACTAAGTTCAGGAGTAACAAGATCATTAATCTACTTTCCTTTTTATTTATTACATTAACGTCTCTACATAAATCTCCCAGGACAAGATATTATAAATTGGTTTTTGAAGGCAGCTTTGTCTCAAGGCTAAAGACACCAGAGCTTAATATTCCTTACTTACCCATGATAAGGATTATAAACAACACTGACACTGACTGTACCCTTCCACACTTCTCCATATACACAGAAATAGTAATATTTCAATACTTCTCTCTCCTCTCAGAACTGAGGAAAAGATTAATCACTGAAAAAGGTACAAGAAATAAAAGCTGCCTGAAGGATTTGGACTAAAATTAAAGATTTAGTTCAGACTTAATCACCAGTGATACTGCCACAGTTCTTCACACTGACATGTTACACTGGAAAGTAAAAGTACTAACTAATACATATATATGGAGAATTTCAGGTTGGAACTTAGGCTAAATTCCAGTTATAATTTTGTTTCTGCTAGACAACCCATGATTCTGAATGTACTTCTTAATTTTTTAAAAGTACTTTATGCTGAAATTAAAGGAATTTAGAAAGCTTGGATTTAATGTGTTTTTCAAATCTCCCTGTCAATGAAAAATTCATTGCTAGGTCTAGCTGCATCAGGTTGATAAAAAGCACAAGCATACATCTTGTGAGAGGCATCTAAGCATATGTTTGCCACAGCTGCATAAGAATATGGTACATAGACCTGGCTATTCTTTTAGTTCAATAAATATTCATTTAAAGCAAAATTGAATATAGCTACATTATCATTTGAATATCCAATGGTATTCAATGCCAGCACTCACTCTGCTTTCAGAAACAGTACTGAACTCCTAAAAAGAGGTTGATGTCCCTTGAAGTTGAAATAAGGAGCTACATTGAAAGGAATTATGGGTCTAGAGTCATTATTAGTGGTCTGATGGTTTTGCTTTGTGATTATATCATATTTTTCCTCATGCATTTTTCCTCTGGTACTCTACCAGAAACTAACTTCTCTAAAGGCATCTGAAAAATATTTTTGAGCTAAGATTTCTTCATATTTTTCGTATCTTTGAAAATTCTAACATACTCATATTGTATCTGTGTAAAAACTGCTAAGAGGCAAGAGTAGGGCAAAGCAACATCTGCTACTTCACTGACCTCTAGGTTTTCTCATAAAAAATAATGGCTTCTGTAGGACACAGTATTCACCATGTTGTGTTTCCTGCTTTGCTTTCCTCTCTCTAAATCCTAAGTACAGAGTACAGCAGATGCCACTCAGGAGTCCTTATAACACCACAGGACTCAGAATAACATTCAGAACATTTGGAGATATAAAAGATGCTACAATGATAAAAACATACATAAATATCCACCATTGACTGAGTTTTGTAAAATTTAGAGATAATCCTTGTCTGTCTCTCCCTATCTACCCTTTGGCAGCTTAGGTTTTCAGCCAGGCAAACAAAAAAGGCCAACCCAGGTTTTGGAAGCTCATCACATAAGAGATCAGAGCACATATGAATCCACATAACTGGAAGAATAAAATCTTCCTCACCCACACACTCCACCCTGCAAAGCCCAGGAAGGAGCTGAGGAAGGTTTTGCAGAACAGGGCAGAGAGATGATGCTGTGAGATGACCTCCTGATGAGCTGCTGTGTACAAGGGGTCTGGATGTAGGGCTACTATATTTGTGAAATGAGACTATACCACAGTCATTGCCAGAATATTCAGAAATAGTACTGAAATCTGGGAAGGCAAAAGAAATTATTGGAAAGTTTTTGAAGTCTTCACAAACCTACATAGGTATCTGCACCTTGTCTAGCTATTGTAAAACCAATCAAGTGAATGTGCATGTTTTATTATTTGCTATAGTATAGATAATATCTTCAGATATGTTTTGAGGCCCAAACAAAATTTCCAGGAGTTGAAAGAGGAGAGGTGTTGATATTGAGTATCCAAGTACTAAAGAACCGAGATGCATCAATATCAACATCTTATTCCTTCCTTAGTCTTTCCTCCCTGTCTCCTCACAGGTTTTTCTAAAAAGTTTTTAAGGAGGTTCTCAAACATTTCTGGTGCCTCTGCTTCTGACTTACTCATAGTAATACCACTCACCATCCCTTTCTTTGTTCTGGGACCATTTTAGCTGGAGATGTTGACTGGCCACCTGCTCGCAAGCAGCAAGATGCTTCTTGCTCACCTGCTGCAATCAAAAAGTGTTTTGTCCCTTGACAATGCCAAAATCTTTTCTCCAAACATTGCTGATCTCAGTACAAATCTCCATGTGTACATTAAGGGCTTTAAATAAATCTGCTTTTTTTAATGCATCAACTTGGTAGGTTCTTTCCAGAACTTTTCCATATGGCCACTTTCCAAGAGTGCCTAAGAAATGTGTCCAGACTTTTTCCTAAAGAATTCAGCTTCTCTTTCCTTCAGGAATATTCTATAAACAGAGACACCTCCAATCAGTAAATCCTGGTTAAACGAGAAAATGCCAGCAGATGGTGCTGAAGAATATGAAGCAATGCTATTTTCATATTAAATGGTTTCTATCCTGCCATTTTATGCAGAGTTTTCAGTCTCAAGAACCATACCCTAATACTACTTTGACTATGGACTTATCCATAAACCGACACGCAGCATAAGTTGTCTAAAAGGGTCCCTACCACTTCCAAACAGCCCATGTTCAGGCATAATAAAGGCATGGCTTCACTGGAGTAAATTTACTGGTAATTTTCTTTAAAAATTTTAATCTTAAAATGTTCTGGGGCTGAACGCTCTTATCTTCTTTGTAGGGAGAGGGACACTGAGATTCATAGAGTCTGAATGAACCCACTATCAGCAGTTCCTACCGCTATGCCAAGCAGGCACTTCTGGCTTCCTACAGTTTCCCTATTACAAGAAATATCATACCAAGTAGATGTAAATATTCTGAAAGGCATCTGACCAAGAGCAGATTTTCTATTTTTCCTCATGACACCCTTCACAAACATAAACACCTGAGTGTGTGGCTACATAGAGTGTTATCTTTTGAAACTAATAAAAGTCAGCCACTGAGAAAATGTACTAACATACATCAAAGGCAGAGCTGTTCAAGATCTGTGAAACTCACCAGGAGCTGCAGTATTCAGTGAAAAAAACCTCACACAGTAGAACTCATGAACCATATAATCTAGCATGTGAAAGCTGCAAGTGCCATATTTTGAGCAAAATGGTCTTTCACAAGGCAAGTCTGAGCCTGAACACTTCTAAAAAAAAAAAAAAAAAACAAACAAAACAAAAAAACATAAGCGACTAGCATCAGCCAGTCTAAAAATCTGGGAAGAGCAAAGAGCAAACATGTCAAGCAATAAATTTTCTGACTTCTTTTGTCTATACCATGGCCTTTAAAGGAAACACCATCTGCAGTTCCAAACCATCTTAGAAAAAAAAGTAGCAGTAAAACAGTGAAACAACAAACTTATGAAGGTTGGCTGGCATTATTAATTTATTACATTTGACTACTGGATACTACCTTTGCAGTACACCATAGGCATCACATAGTGACATTTTTCCAATCTGCAGTTTGTGCAATTAGAAGCTGAAAATCAAATAAAACAGGGACCAACATTAAGAGACACCATGACAGTTTGAAAGACCCTATCTATAAGTGTCTGGGAAGAGAGCAGGGAAGATGTATCTTCTGCTTAATAACTTCCAGAATTTTTAAGAAATTATTCCTTTGGACATCAGTGATAAGTCACAGATGCTCTATGCAATCTTGAGAAGCCAAACAGATGGGCAGTTCCCTGTGGATGCCTGCTCCCACTATAGAAGACTGCAGGCTCATTTAACCCCTGTCTGTACCAATCTTGCAGGACCTCTCGTCTTTCTTTCATCCCTCTTTCCAATCCTGATCAGAATAATATGTATAAGTAGCATGAAAATCTTGAACGTCATTTACTTTAGATTAGATTTCCAGTGGAGAAACTGGTGGGGTCAGCAAAAGAGAAGGAGCTGTTGATTCTCCTAAATTCTATCATCTACTTTAATGAAATTTCGGGCAGAATTACTTTGCTTTTGTGTTTTATACAGGTACCTTTCACACTTTAAGTCAGAATGGTGAAGCAGATCAAACCATAAAAGCAAGTCTTTGACCTGCATAGGCCAAATGCCATAAATGATATCCATTCTTTCAAGTGCAAGCTAAAGTGGTTATATAGTTACTCTCTGTAAACAGCCACTGAGAACATCCAAAAAAAATCTTGTAGTACCTGAAATCTGCAAAAATTCATCTTCATAAGTCTTTCCCCACAACCACCTGAGGAATCACATAAGATGATGCACAAGATGTTTCTGACTCTCTTTTGCACCGTGGTCTCCTGCACTCACAAAATGTGATAAAGCACTTCATACTATTTAACTTCATCAGCAGTTATAAAAGCACACTTCCATTTACTGTGACATTAATAGAAGAGATTTCTTTTTCAGATACTTCCTTGCTCCACAGAAAAGAATCCATCTCGGCCACCACAGCCAAACTCATTTTGATGTCCTGGATGAAATTTTTCAAAGGAAAATTCACAGAACCAGCAGAACATGCAGTCTCAGTAGCGTGGTTTCTCAGTGCAGAGACCTTTAGATTCAATCAGCGCACATTTCCTATGCATTTTTAGAAATTAAATTGTCCTTTATTAAACATCAGAGGTAGTGATTAACAATTTTAATGACATAATTTACAAGTTTACCAGTATTTCATGTGTATGCTGTTATAAAGATTTAAGAACCACTGTTAGCATGTCAGCAATAATATACTATCCTGCTGGTGCATAACAATCATATTGGCACAGATAACAGCTACCTTTTCAGTTGTGCCATACACTGACATCTAGCAAGAACAGATGCCATCTCCTATACACTTCCATATTTTGCAGACACAGAGCTCAGATGCTTTGGATCTAGATATTTCACAGTACCTTGCAGACTCATGAAATACAAACCTAAATTGCCTACTGTTCTTCATATATTGAAGCTGGGCTCCAAGCATATAAGGGGTACTGCACAAGGGATCTTTAAGCTCTCCCTACCCCCAATAATGAGCTCTCCTTAGCTGCTTGTGTGCTGACTAATAGTGATGAACATATGGTGAGCAGAAGACATTTGTAAATCTAAGTGACTTTGTAGCCACTTAGCACCCCCTAGGCCACATTCTCTTGACTATCTGCGTGGTTCTCACCACCACCTACAGAGCCTGAGGAAAATCCATTTTTGCATCCACCACACGCTTCAGATGCTAAGCAAAGGCAACAAAGAGACTAGTTAGCAAAAAAAAGAAAGTAGTAATGAAGCTTTTTAATGTGTACTATTGTCTCTGGGTGACAGACCAGCCAAATTTCATTAAATGGATAAGCCCCTATAAAAGAGCAAAAAACACTCTGGGAATTGGATGATCACAACATCGGTAATTGAGCAGTTTCTTCCAAATCTACTGATTTAAAAACCCAGAAATCGTCCTTAGCAGTGAAGAACGAAAACTCGTAATTTAAATAAAAACTGCCCTCCTACTAAATAAGAAATGAAGCAAAAGCAAAGATAATAAGGTTAATAGGAAAGCTGAGAGAGAAAAAGAAAACCTGAAGGACAGTGAGAGCACATAGGCATCCATCCATTGCTGAAGGGGTCAGGAAGAGCACATGACTCCATTAACATCAAGGTCATTACAGTATGAGATAAGAGTTTGTTATATTATCATAGAACAGCAGACAATGAGTTATTGTATTCCCATGTACTTCATTACATACTTTTCTGATAATTTCAAATTAAATGTACTCTAAAAGCACTGGTGAGTAGAAATTAGTCTATTTAAAATTATAAGGACTCCCATCTAATTTGATTTGTGATTTCCTTGTGCTTTTTATCCTGAAAAACTATGTGTTAGGATGTCTTCTGCCAGCTGAGATATTCCCTTTGAGAAGGCAATTTGAGGTGTGTGACTAACTCGCTTTCCGTCCTCTGATGGCTGTGCCATCTTTTTTTCATTTTTCACTATCATACTGGGCTGCTGAAAAAATATTGTTAAAGTGGTCTTACAGTTTACAAAATTGAGAAAGCATTACAATAGACTAGTGAATATTTTCATATGGTGTTGAAGAAATGCAGACCAGAGCTCTTGATAAAGCTCTTTAACATTCTGAACTCCTAGCTTCATCCTCTAGCACAAATATATGTATTTTTCATTACTTTAGTGAATTTTTATTATATCAATGTGGTAACTCCAAGTGATGTGGTTATCATGAGATAATCACTCCCTTAGAGGATACCTCTTAACACCCCAGAGATGATAAGGCCCACTCTCATGTCTTGTTTCTTACATATATGCTGATGGCAGCAACAAGAAAGAATTGCTAAACATTAAAAGTATGCAGTATTAATCTGCACTGTCCATTTGTTAATTATGTAGGCAAAGAACACTGTCAGTGAGCACCATCTACATTTTCACGTTGTCATCATAATTAAAAAGTTTTAGTATGTGGTTTTGTGTTGCAGCAACATCGATCAAAGTCCATTTCCTGACATGTGCAGCAGAAGCAATATGTTCCGCATAGCTTATTTCTGGAATTGTATTACTTACTGTAATAGAGCCTTGTCATGCTACCTCTACTGCACCAAATATACCTGCCATGGCTGCAGTGGCTTGTTCCATTTCCTGGATGAGACTCTCTCAAGCATGCACCAAATGGAATTGTTGCAAAAAAGAAAAAAAAAAAAAAAATTTGAATCTACATACTGCTCTACAGAAGGAATTTTTTTTTTTGTGCACTGCAAGACTGATTTTTGCCTCTGCCCTGGCCTCTGGATACCCATAAATATGCTGCTAGGAATAAGGTAACACTTCTTACAGAAGTGGGACAGAGAAGAGCCAGTAGCAAGAATTCAAGTGTAATGGAAACTCTACACAAAGCAATATTCCAAGTTTAAGGCTGAAGAGCAGAAGGGGTGGATAATGATTTGAGGAACTCATGCTAGTAGGGCAAAATGTATCACAAGGTCAGGGCACTGTAAAACAGTCTCTAGTTTTCAGCTACAGCTCACTTGAGCCCCAGACACAGGGGACTTCTGGGCAGAACTAAGATGAGAGCAGTCACATCTCTTCTTCACTATCAATTACATTTTCTCAAGGAAGACAGTGTAAACCCTTGCCCACATTAGAGGGAAACTACAGATACACAGTCTTCCAAAGAGTTAATTATTAATTAAAAAGACTATCAGGCACATAGGAAAAAAAATAAACAACTTTTCTCTCTTAAAAAAATATAATAGTAAAAATGTATATAGAGGGAGAGAAAGGATTGAGAAGTTAAATACCCATTTTACATCAAAGTCCCACTTGTTTACTCTTTATAAAAACATAGATGAGAGGTCTCCTCTTCATGTTTTAGTGTCTAGCAAATGAGGCTTTTTGGCAGCTAGTTGTTTGCATAAGAGAAACAAGACAAAAGTTGAAAAACAGCGGTGCCTTGACAATAACACCTTTCTTGCTTTTGATTTTCTATTCAGGTTCTTTGTCATGCAGCAGGAAAGAGATAATGGGTCATCTTTGAGGTTAGAAAAAAATAAGACAGTCTAAGCAGAAAGATTATAGTATCCCTAAATGGCACTAAGAATGTATTGCAGATAGAGCATGGATTTTCAGTCTTTGTGGGAGAAAACCCCCCCATAACATTTGCAGAACTTGATTTCCCTCCCAGAATTTAACTGTACAGAATTAACTCACTGCCCTGATGCATTGCAGAAATCACTCACAATTACAGCCAAGTGCACAATGTTCTATCACAAAAGCATTTAAACGAGGCCAGTTTCAAAATATATAGCAGAACCTCTTTCTGACCTGGTTTGTGCCACTGGATACCTGTCAGAAATCAATATCCTCTATAAGTCTCTACTTCTCTAGGTTTAGCTTGGTGTGTGCTGTCTTTCAGTTGTACAACTGTGCCTTTGAATAGTGGGGATCTAGAATACAGAAACCTGGCATTCATATATGAACCACACTACTGGTTGCTAATGGACAAGGAAAGGATGCTTTTATCCTTATTAAAGTATATTACAAATGTGCAATAGACAACGAAGAGTTCCCTGTAGTCAGATGGAGTGGAGGGAATGTACACAGTTGGGCTGTTGACAGCCTGGCCAGGAAGTTCAGAAACACATGGGAACTGGATACAGCTTCACCAGGAAAATAAGCTCCTGAAAAAAAACTGATGTGTAAAAAAAATAAAAATGGTATTTTCGAAAAATATAGTTAAAATACATAACTGCGTGCTCCAAGTGAGTAAGAAATGCAGTGACTTAAAACGCCTGTGGTCATGAAATAGGATCAGAACACCAGGGGATTTCCTGGTTTCTCAAGCAAGTGGGATAAGGAACATGACCAAAACCAAAGGCAAGCCAATGTCAGGATTACTGAAATCTCAGGCTAGGTCAGCTAACTAGTGTCATGGCTTTTTGATTTGTGAGGCCTGTTTTCAAAATTGTGCTCCAGAAACAATGTCAGATGTACTGGGACAACCAAAAGTTATATAAAAAAAGAGAATTCTGTGTAAGAGACTGAATTATTATGCTTGTCCCCATGTCTCAGCACCAACTGGTATGGAATGGGTTATGGTGTCCTGTATGAGCTTTTTACTCCCTGGTAGACCTTGTCATCTCCTGTGATCAGTCGCTAAAATAGGAATAATAATATTTGCATACATGGGATTAAGGATGTCTAAACATAGTCTGTTTTCTGGTTTTTCTTATGGTAAGCATCCTGTTGCACACTCAAGTGACAGGCAACACACTGTCTCCCAGGCAGGTCACATTCATTCTACTGGATTCTTCAGTTTGTAACAGAACTAAATACACTCCTGAGTGATCTGTAGACAACCTGCTTTGGGATAAGGAGCAAGGGATACTGACAGAAGCTTCTCTTGCTTTTTTTCATCCTTCAAATTCAAAAAGATAGTGAAATAACAGTCCCTGCGTTCAGATCTCAAAATCCTATTTTAGCATCTTCCTTTCCATACAAATATCTCTTCAGGAGACTAAATTGAAGAAGGGAAAGATCAAAAAGATTGTTTGTTAATTAGACAATGTCTTATTTTGAGGTCTCCAACTCAATGTATTGCTATACAATTTTACATTCTGAATGCCACAGTTATCCTAGAGTTTTAGCAGTTTTGACCAAACTTGAGTATTCCTTGAAGTTTCATCTCTTTAGTAATTACACAAAAAGGACACTTGAAGTTGATCTAATGCTTTTTTACTAACAAGGACCTCATCTTGAAATTGCTTGAAGATTGTTTAATATTGCATAACAATACGTCAAACATCTCACAGTTTCTGCTTAAGATATTTGTTTTTCTCTAGCCAATCTTCTTTGTGTTTCATTAGTCAGATTTTCAAGATTATAGATTTGAGCAAGAAGCTTTGTTGTCTGCTCATGTCAGTACACCCTTCCTTTCATTATCCTTTCACCTATAGTCAACTCTGCTATGAGATTGCTCTTGTGCAATCTCAGTTTCAACTACTCTTCAACTCTTACACTTCAAATTTATTCCTCTGTGGCATAATTTTTAGTATTTTATAATTGTATTTCAATGTTTTTCGGTTCACACAAAGGAAAGAAAAACAAATCTGAAGCTTGAAAAATTTAATTCATCCACAGCAGAACTTTAAAATCCACTTTAAAATCTTCAGTTTTAAAAAAATATCTTTTTTTACTTTAATTTTACTGCCATTTATCTCCTTGTTAGGTTCACACTTCACTCGGGGCAGACAGTTCACCTAGGAGGTGAGATTTCCAAATATTCTGTTTTAAGACATGAGATGGTAGGAGACAGGTATTGTCATATGCATAATGGTTTTCTAAATAGCATGAAAATATATATAGAAGACTACAATACAGGTTCAGAAAAGCCATGAGCCTGCATCTGCATCATGAGATGAATCTTTATCAAGGGTAAGAAAGTGAAAGGAAAAGGGAGATGGAACTAGAAAGAGAGCAAGGAAGGGAGGAAAAAAGAAATGGGAGAGAAAGAAAGTGGAGGTAACACTGCAATTTGTGGAAGACAGTAGAAAGCTAACCTAGAAACATTACCGTATTCTAGTGGTAAGGAAAAGTAGTTGTAGGGAATAGATGGCTAAAAAGGCCAATATAATACCACACCATTTATGTCTGGACACTTGATGATGTTGGCGCAGCTCCTGATCATAATTCAATCTGACAGCTCTTCAAGGGAAGTATGAAATTTGCTTTTGTATCTTAAGGTGTCCATCCTCCTAGTAGCTAACATCCCCCTCTTCTGTGAGAGAAATAAATTGGTTTTACACAGTCCTTGCCCCTCCTCGTTAGTTACAGGAGCTGCTGCTGGGGTGCAAATCTGTTAATTTTGACTTCTAAGTACAAGCTACAATCAATTGGGTGTTGAGAGAGAAAGTGAAGCAAAGAAATTCATTACCTTCCCTACATGAGGCTTTCAGCTCCCCAGCTGGTGCAGAGCTGTACAAACATTTGATTTTACTTTTGGGATAACAGAGGGGCATGGACAAATAGCTACCTCCAGTGCAGATCCCCCACTAAAGGTGAAAATTCTGTTGGTGGCAGTTCTGCTTTAGGAAGATCTTTCCTCACCTCCTGATACATTTCCCCCCCCCTCTTCCTTATCCCAAAAGAGAATCTAACCCTTCAAAGTGTTTGGAAGACTGAAGTGGTTCTTCACCTGGATGCATTTTGTTCATGCTACAACAATTAATCAATTATCACTCATGAAACCAGTAGAGAAAATTATCAACTATTACCAGTGCCACCAGGAACACGTTGATGTTTATCACAGATACCAGGCCCCAAATTCCCTTCTCCCATTGTCATGTAAAATTCCCTAATTATCCTCACAATGCAAAGGATTTTTTTCAGGTGAACCAAGTGGTGACTAATTACCTGTCCTTGGGACCTCATTACCCTGACAAATCCTCCAAAAGACTGTAGAAAAGGCCAAAGTCTGCATATTTTGCGTACTTTTTTTGCCCAACAAAAAGCCTGACTCTTGTCTGGTATTAGAAAGGAATTCAGAAAGGATTTCTCCAAGTTTGATGTCTTCAATAGGTTTGAATTGCACAAACATTGCTGCCAAGAATTTTTTTTAGGCAAAAATCCTGGCGTAATCTCCATCCAGGGCAATGTATGTCTTTCTTAATTGTATGTGCAGAGAGCAGTCTCATGGGGATGTCTCAGATACCCTTTAGTGTCTGAAATTCACTCAACACTTAGGTCTGTAGAACTGAATTAAGTGGGGACTTTGCTGTGATATGAACATAACAGAAATCAGGGATGGAAAATGAATGCAGAAGATTGGCACAGGAAAGGAAGTTTCTTAAAATGACGAGAAGAGGCAGTGAGAAAGATGATGTTATGTCAGGCCTTGGAATCGTTGCAGTGTTTCAGAAAAGAATCAAAGAGCATGTGTGTGAAAAGGGATAGGTGTCATGACCAGACTGGCAAGCACTCAATAATTTGTATAATGATGTGTGTGCTGAGGGAACCCACTCTTGAGTCTTCTTGGGCTATGTCTAAACAGAAAAATTTCCTACAGAAATGTGGCTGAATTTTGTGTGTCTTTCCTCTGGCTCACATAGTCACGTTTTCTTCTGTGAAAAAGAGCTAATATGTGTATTGGTCTTGTCCTTCTGTGGTTTTGGAAGGTAAATCCTTAACAGATGGAATTCTCACACCAGATTGCAATCTGGTGCCTACTCCAATTCCCTGTTTGGTACAACAGCACAGTTTATGATCATTCAGTTACCATACTGGAAAACATTGTGAGGGTCAGAGTTACACCAGTTTTGCAGTTATTCAGCCTAAAAATGCTTCTCTGTTTTGTAGCAGCCTGTAACACTCTACTAGATATCTTCCTTAGTCAGAGGGGAAAAAATTATCCCCATCCTATAGAGTTACAATCTATAAATTATAAATATATATTATAAATATATATAATATATATTATAAATATATTATTTACAGTTCTAAACCATAAGTCAAAGCCCTTCATATTTCCTTCATACTTGTGGAAGTATAGAATTTAGACAAGTTTCATCTTGTTTTGAAAAGACATTATGTAAATGCTTTCCCAATTGGAATCATTAGTATTTTTGTTGATGGCTTGGAAAGGCTAGGGCCTGGTTCTAGTATGCTATAATTTATCCACGAAAAAAGTGGTTGTTCAGTAAATGTCAGTTACCAATAAGCAACATAAAGAATGACTTGCTAAAAATCTGAAAATTGAACATAATCTGTAGGGCATATTTATCTGCCCCCTTTTTTGGCTGGTTAGCCAAATAGCATGTCTTGTACAGCTCTGCAGCCACCTGTAAGTTTATGGGTGCCACTGCTTGAGCAGCAAGGAAACTCCTCGCACTCGAGATAAGCAGCACAGATCCAGCTCAGATCCACCAGATTTTGTCATGGCAGATGCAGCACTGTTCAAATATGATTTGCTATGATCTGTGTACAAAGTGTTTAGCACTGGGGCTAAGGTCACAAGCCCTGAGATGGCTCTGTGACAAAATACAAACTCATGACTACTGCAGAAGGTACCACATCCAGAGCCAGGTGGACTCAAGTGGACCCTCTTACGTGCCTTCATCTACCAGGCTATAGCATTCAGCACAGCCTTGGTTCTGCAGGACCATGCTGGCTCCTGATCAGAGCTTGGGCACCGTTCTGCTTTGCATCTCATGAGGTTATTTGCTTGAGCTCTGTATAGAATGAGTTTGATGGTCTTCCTAAAGCAATAAGCCTCACAGAATACAGAACATAATTCCAATGCATTTTCTGCATTACCTTCTCTCTGATTACAGGACCATGTGGGCATAGCATATGACTGGCTCCCTTCCACAGGGCTTATGAGGTCAGATTCTGTGCCTTGTTGAAGTGCTTAACAGTACTTAACCTGAACTCACCCTGGAAACATGCCACTTCATTTGCATTAAACTGCTTTGCCATCCAAGACCTACACTATGTAGTCCTGTTCTGGCATTGGAGGTGGACTTGATCTCTCAAGGTCCCTTCCAACCCCTAGCACTCTGTGATTTCTGTGATTTTGTCTCTCCACCTCTAGATTTCCCACATTTCATTTTTCTACTCCTTTTCCTCCATCTCTATGCCACTCCTTTTACCTCTACCTCCACAATTGTTCGTTATTCTATTCCTAATCTGTCTTGGAAGCAAAGAGACAGTCAAGAACTCTTTTTCTGTCTGTGATGTAGACACCTGAGAAGCTGTCACTGTGACAGGGACCATAAGCCAGAAGGTCAGACAGGAGACAGAGGGATGGGATGGTCATGTGCAGTATTTGCAGTGCTACTTTTCCTTTCTCCTTCCTCTCCCCTCCTCTCCCTAATATCCTGTAAGAAAGAAGAATATGTAGCTACCTCATGGTACTGGTCCTTTCCTTGAACAAGTGACAGGTGAAGGCCATCACCCTGTAAAATGATATTTTGGATGCTGTGTCAGCTCCATTACAGAGAAACTGGCTGGTTGACCCTTTTCTTGCTAGGCATTTCTTTTGCCCTTTCTAGTATCCTAGTACTGTTTCTAATGTTTCCAGTTGATACAACCATGAAATTCAGCAAGTCTAATTCTATCCTTGCTCCAAAGTGTTATGCACTATCCAACAACTACAGTTGGATTATTTTCATTGAAAGAGCACTGGAGCTTCAAGACTCCAGAGAGAACAGGTAACAGCATTTCACAAGTTTCAAGGAGTTTTCCAAATGTGTATTATAAGGCTGTAATATCACACCATTGATTTTTCAACAGATTCCAAATTGATCTCTCTAGGGAGGTGTTCTTGAAAATAAATGAAGGGACATAACGTGGCTTAAACTTTTTAGTTTGAGCTTGAGAATTCTTGGCAATGATAGAGCAGATCCTAGAGATAACATTACATTATCTATATATTCCATTGTGTTATATGGGATCTATAAACAAATTAATTACCATTAGTAGTGCATCTGTAATTGAGATGGTCTGCTGGCTAGGTATGCAAGAGGTAAACAGTTCAAAAGAGTTGTGGTTTTGCAGCTTAGAATCAGGTATAGTGTTGCTTTTCTTCACAAAGCTAATGGTAGCATTTTCAATTTTCTGTCTCAGCACAAGGCTCCAAACTTTAATGGAACCCCGAAAACTTTTATATTAGCACCAATTTTCCAAAAGTATCTTTTGTAATTACATCACTGCACAGAATCTACCCAGAAGTGCAAAATAGGTCAGAAGTTCCACATTACTGTGCAGAATTTTCCACCTCTAGGGCAGGAGATCAAATAAGAAAAGGTCATTGCAATTTAAACTTGTGTTACCACTTGTTCAGATGCTGACACTTAGTTCAGCTACATGCTAGTGGGCATCCATAGTATCCCCTTTACTTAGTGGTGCTTTAAACCCAGTGTGTATGTTACTATTTAAATGTGAAAGCAGCAAAACAAAACAAAAACCACTCTCAATTCAGAGCCCCAGCCTCTGCCACAAATTCATATTTGCTTATTTCTTCATAAGGAAACATGCACCAGCCAGGTCTCCAGTGTTTTACTTAAAATGAGCACTCAGTCCTTGATGGATCGTTATCTTTTGAGATTTTTTTTTTATTATTATTTGGAGATATTTCGTATGTCACTCAAGACGATGAAACTGTGCTACCTACACACTATTTTTCTTAGCTTTATTTTCCTCACGCCATCTCACCAATAAAAAATTCCTTTAGATAAACAGTTTCAGTGCTGTTTTTTGTTTCAGAAGACAATGCAGTTTTGAAACTAATTATGACATTTGCTCTTTCAGGTTGTCTCTTTTACTGAAAAGCTGATCTTACAAATCACTTGGCCATCAGCCAAAAAAAATTTCAGCATTATCATTCTGTCGGTTTTTCATAAGCCTTTCAGTACATTTTTGAGGGTTGCTACTAAGCTAATCTCTGAATAAGAAGATGTGGAATACTAATGGAAGTATTTTGGAATAGTAAATAAGCATGTTTGGAGCAATCTAGATGAAGAGCAGAATGATAAAAATGGTTATAAAAATCTAATTAACATTTTAACTGTAAAAAGCTTACTGCTTTGTTGCCACAAGAGAATAGTCTCAGACAGTAGATAAAATTAAATACTCCCATGTGGGTTTCCACCAGATGAAACACTGGTATCAATATTTAATGGAATGTGTCAGAATTTACCACCATTTGAAAGAATGCAAATAGAGGTTACCATAGAAATCACCTTGACAGAATACACAAAATGCAACACAAACTACCCCTGAAGCATCCTCAGAAGAGTTAGTGAGATCTTGAATCTGTTACCCTTTCATGTGGTCTCTTGAAAGGAAGATAAGAAGACCTGTGTGAATGTGTGTAAATATATATTATGATATGTTATTAACAAGTGATGTTAAATAAGAGAAACAAGAAACCAAATATATTCCAGACACTTTCATATCATAGATAACTTGGGCTCAGCTCAGCACAGCAGAACAAATAATAGCAGTGAATGAGTTGCTAAAATACTTCTAGTTGCTAATATCTCTCTAAAGAGAATGTGATTTGAACCTTCATTTTGATGCCTTGAAGGATGTCCTCGGCATCCAGCTACAAATGTGACCATCCACCTCTTGGAACCGGACCATTATGTACCCAAGATTAGAAATGTAATGAAGCTGAGAAGAAAGGGAAGAAAGAACTTGCTTCTAGGAGTCAGGAAACATTGGGAAGAGCTTCCTGCTTGAATCTCTGGTGTTTTGAAGAGTTCTCCAAAGGACAGACTATAGTCACTTCAGTTCCAGCTGTGACAATCATGAAAGAAGTATCTAGCTAGAAGATTTTCCCATAAGAATTTTCTGAAAATATTCAAGATTTGTCCCTTCAAGACAATGGGTCTCAGTGGAGTGTAGTAGACTTTCTGCCTGAATATTCTTCAGGGCTTTCTATCCATATCCTGTTAATTGCATATCACACACAGAAGCCAAACAACTACTGCTTGCTTTCCTTCTGGAGGACCATACACCGTGTGAACTATACAGCAATATATGACAAGAATGACAGCAGAACCTGGACTGTGACACATCTGAGCTTAATTACCTTGTTGCTCATCTTCTTCTTTCTGGCTCTGCTCCATAGTCTTTTGAAGGCAAGAGGAGTGTCTCCTCTGACTTGACTGACCTAAATTGCTAGGCCTTTCATTGACATTTTGTGGTGAACATTTCTTCTAAAATCCTTCTGAGTGGAGTATCCTGTAACTACTACTGCAGACCACTGAGTTGCTGGGTGATGTCATTGACAAGGTGTTATCTGAAAATACTGATGTTCTCAGTCTCAGATATATGAGTCTTTTATAAAACACCTGACCAACATGAGAGTTTTGTGTAGCTCAGTTAAACAGAATGACTTGAATCTTTATTCAGTCATGAAACAAGAATCCTTTCTAAACTTCATAAAAGTTTCACATACTGCTCCTTTGGTCACACCTGGTAAAACCAAACTTCTCTCCTGCAGTGCCACTGTCCTAAGCAGGAAGCACTGGAAAATTCACAGGCAAGGTTATTCACAAGAGATCAGACCAACTTTGGACAATTAAGGGTGAATCAAAGACATTTATGAATCTGCTTTTTTTTAATGTGGTTGGTATCTTTGAACTCAAATTACAGCAAGTAAACTTAGTATAGCACATAATGGACTGCACGCTTTGTACATCTAAAATGTCAAATGGATGCAAAGATGCAGAGGGAAACTGCTTAGTACTGGCATGTGGAATAAATCATACTGAGCTCTATATACATGATGAAAGTAAAACATTTTCTTATATATTCTGCAGTATTTTACTCATTGTTTTTCTTGTCTTGCTTAGGTAGATACTGCCACTTAGTAGTATTGCCACTTCCTTTTAGCTGGAAGGTTAAAATGCTCCAGGCTAGTTCTCCAATCAATGCTAATGCTGCTCTTCAGACAGCTTGAAATAAGACCAGTCTGCAGCTTTGGAGTCAAAGATCCTGGAGTCATAACAGTAACATCTCCCAGTACACAACACTGTTTTCTTAGCTGAACTTCCAGACTTGTAAAAAAACCCTCAGGTTTTTCTGATAAATGTTCTTATAGTTTCAGGTACAGTTTTTTTCCAAGAAACTAGCATGTAGCATGCTTTAGCACAGGCTGTATGTGTGCAATGCCAAACAGTTTATCTGATAATTCAAGAATTTTGACTTTTGACCAAAATTAAAATGAAGGGAAAAGAAAAAAAAGAAAAAAAATAGAGGCAGTAAATCTAAATTTTGTCCCCATGTGTCTGTTGCAGCTGAAGCAAAGCTGCAATCTCATCTAAACAGAAGCAATCTGAAAGACATCTGGGGCTTTGGGAATGCAATAACTCTCTCCTCCTGTTGTAAACCCCACCACTGTACAGAACTAATGCAGACTAAGGGCTAAATCCAAAGCATGTGGGAGTGTTCTTCAACAATCTTCTCAGGAGCCAGTTTATGTTCCAGCATAGTGAATTACTATGCACAGACTAAACAAAACATTTCCTAGACAAATATATAGCAAATGCATGGCAAATATTGTCACAATAACTGTTCATCATGTAATAATTTTATATCAATAGTACATCAAAACAAGGCTGACAGAGGTTTCAAACACTTCTGGACCTGGATGTTAGCAACAGTTCTCAGATGGGAATGGACAACTAGTTTTAAGTAGCTGAGTTAACTGTTTGTGGCAGATGGTCAGACACCTGACTCAAATGAGCAAAAACACATTTTAATCACCCAAGATTAGGTGTCTCGTTCTGTAGCTGCTACTGACCCTCATGCTTACACAGCATTTTTCAAACAGAAGCTTCACTCCAATAGCAGGAAGCAGATGTCAGGTACTAGAGAATCTGCCACTTGTCTAAGCAACCAGAGCTTGGAAGAGAGCTTGTCCTTTCCTAATCTTACTGCATGGTGGAAGATTGCACTCCCATAAGGTACACAAGTCTTTTGTCCTACTTGATTTATCATTGTGCTTTCAAATTTCTACAATAATTTGGGTTGGAAAGATCACTGTCCCAACAATAGTCCCATCACCACCTAGACCCAACTGCAGGACCAACACCATTATTAGAGCAGGTTCCGCAGGATAATATCCAGCCAAGTTCTTAACACCTCCAAAGATGCAGATCCCAAAAGCTGTTTGGGCAACCCATGCCAGTGCTTGAGCATGTAAATGGTGATTGATTTATTTATTTATTTATTTATCCGTATATCTACTTGGAATTTCCCATGCTGCATCTTTCAACTGCTGCCTCTCACCCTGTTGCTGTAGGAAAGGATCCTAGCTCTCTGCTCTGATCTTCTTTAGGTAATTAAAGACAATGAGCAATCCCCTCCTTAGTCTTCTCTTCTCCATGTTAAACAAATAAAGCTGTCTCACCTTAGAAAACAGGATATTTCCTACCTTGAGGAACTTGTACCAAAGCTTCCTCCCATTCCTGTGTACATACTTCCCTGTGAGTGTTGCTGAGCCTAAATCAGACATAAACTACACATCAAAATGAGTGTGTAGTGACACATACATGAAGTCAAGGAGCTGAATGTATGCCATTCTTTCTTCAAGTAACAATGATCAGGATTTTCTGAGAGTCTTCATATTTTATGTTGTAAAGGCAAAACTGTTCACTTCTGTTTATTCAGATCAGCATTTTATCAGAATCGATAAAACTAAAGTCTCTTCAACTTCATAAAGCTTTCTCTTTTAACAGTGAAAATTTTCATTACAAAAACATTATTAAATGAAGGCAGAGCAAAACAGCAGCGTTATTTGTATGGAGTCAAACCCAATAACGTAACTTCCTATATCTTCTGAAAGATTTATTTTCAGGCTCATTTACACTCGGACTGATAGAAGAGCTTCACAGAATTCTCTATCTAGAACATCTTTGGAATATAAATGCAGACTCAAGAGAGTGAAGAAAGAAGTACAAAAACAGGGCTGAACTGAACCTTCACATGAGTAGGAGCCAATACCTAAATTAATCTCCTGCTGCTAAGCAAGAACATAAACTAAACTAATCAAGGAAGGATAAAAAGGTTGGGTTTGAAGTTAAACCTTAAATTCAGATTTAATCCAAACACTGTAAAGCCAAATCAGAACTGATTGGTTTAAATTAAACATAGTGCTGTATGTGCACAAGTTATGAATTGCTGTTGGAAACAGCTGAAATTGCCTCCAACACATCTTGAGAGAGAAAAAGAAGAAGGGAAAAATCATACTTGGTGTTACGGACTGAGGTAACATTAAATTTTTTTTTTGTTTTGGATGAGGTGCAAGCAGACTTTTATTTAACAATTGACACAAGCAAAATCTTAGAGCCAGGCAAAAATGGGAGAGAGGAAAAGAAGTTATAAGAGAAAGAGAGAAAAGTGGAGAAAAAAAGAGTAAGAAAGTGAGAAGAATGAGAGAGAGAGACGGAGACAGAGAGACAGAGAGAGACAGAGACAGAGACAGAGACAGAGACAGAGACAGAGACAGAGTTAGCCAGGTACATCAGCAAAAGTACAATCAAGGTGGCTTCCCCAAGCCTGGCCAGGGTAATTGTGCCTGGAGGAACCATTCACTTTAAAATTGTTCTTTTGAGACAATTTCAAATCAGTGAGATCAGACTCTCACGCTTGGGTATAAGTATAAAAATGTGTGGACATAGCACTTGTCAGGTTGACTGCTGGACTTGATCATCTTAGAAGTCTTTTCCAACCTTAATGATTCTATGGTTCTATGATAAGAAATAGCAAACAATCATATACTGAGCCACCATGTCTGGCAACATAATGAAGCAGGATATTACTTTTTGTAAAAGTCTGGTTTTCTGCTGGGTTTAATCTTCAAGCCCCTTTGAAGAGCATTAAATTGGTGTAATTTTGGAGAAATTTGTAGTGATTTTGGTCATGATCAGAACTGCATGACATTCTGCCTTGAGATTTGAATACTTTCTGCTTGATCAGTCCTACAGTTTGAACAAAAAATACAGCTAAATGAAAGAAAGTCTGAAACCTAGTCCATGTGGCAAGCTGCATTCATGTCAGGTTAAGGATGTTTTGAGATAGAAATCTGTACAGCTGCCATTACTTTTGCAGTGCAGCTGGCTTCTTGATCACTGAAGCACACAATGTCTTTGCTGGAAGAAGAAGTATTTTAAATCATCCATGTGGTTACTGACTGCCTCAGCTGTTAAAAAATATTAGTATCTGCTTACTTAAAAACAAGCCAGGGGCTGAGGCAAGTAATGGAAATGGATGTCTAAATCAATGCTCTGACCTCACATTGACCAACACACCTGGCTTTCACCACCTTTACTAAAACTCTTCTCTGCTTGAAAAGAACTGACATAGTATTGTCATAGGAAAGAACATGGTGTTTACGTGCAAAGAGACAGCTCCTTGATCCTGTTACAATGACTTTCCACATCATTTCAAACTAAGCAGTGAGTGAGAAGTCCCATCATAAAGGAATGGCTTGGGCAACAGGTAGACCACCATGGTACCCCAACTTTGACACAAGGACCAGGGCCTGATCTCACCTCCAGGCTCTTGAGAATCCAGCTTGCTGCATCAGCTTATTTGTGCCCATAGTTGCATCACACCTGAAGTTGTTCATTCCTCACCCTTAATGCAAATAAATAATAGCACCTTTTCTTCCTTGGATTTCAGCAAAAGAGGTCCTAAGGGAATTTTTCTCATGTGTTCTCTTTTCTAGGGTCTTTTTTCTTATGCATTTTCTGATTGATGACATTAGCTTGTTGCATTTTCTAGGAAATTTTTAGGGTTATCCTGTCTGAAATATTATATCTAGAACATTAGAGAATCCACCTTCCCAAAATTACCATGATGAACACTGAATTTGATTGTTTCTGTTTTCCCAGGCACTCATCATGAATGGAAACAAAAATGCATTTTCTATTGAGTATCATATGAGAATATTTCCTTTATGACACTAAAATAGAAAGGGAACATGAATCAGAAGAAAATTACTCCCTTTCCAGCCTTACCCATACTCAGTGCAAGTCCTTGTACCAGGTAAGGATCATGGAAGCTGACTTTCCCTGACAATGGTTGAAACTTTGGCTTTGGACTATGAGGCATGAACTGGTATTGTTGGTACAAGGAGGGAGGAAATAAAAAATAATAGAAAGAACTAGAAACTGGTCATACCTTCAGTCATAATTTGGCGCCCAGCCCATACTGTGGTACCACAGGTATGTCACACTTCTTCCTATGGGTTGTTGTCAAATAACTAGAAGGCAGAAAGGTGATTTGGCTTCAGAGGGATTGGTTTGATACACAAAGTAGAAAGGACCCCCAGATAATCCAAGCGATTAGACCAGAAACTCTAGGACTTCAGTCTAGCATTCAAGAATAGCTAAAAAGGATCTCTTTCCTGTAATTCTGCCTTTATGTAGTTCCACCAAACGATTATAAAAAATCTTTTGTAGAGTCACAGTCTACACCTCTGTCAGATTATGCTCTGAGAGCCGTGCTCTTCAAAACAGTAATTTGATGTGTTTTGACTGTTGCATACAAATATTCTGTAATGAGAATATTCACAGAACTTCCATATTTCACATTTTTCAAAAATAATCTTACCTCACTGGTTAGCAGAATCTTTGGAAACACCTATCACGCTGACTCAAATCTGTCATGGAAGAGACTGGTCAGTAACACCCTCTTCAGAATATTATTTAATTTTAGAAGTTTTTGTTCTGTACGTTTGTTTAATAGCTAGATGCATTATGACTTACATCTTTTGGCAGATAAAGATGTAAACAGTTCCAGTTTGTGGAGCCAGTGTCCTTCTGTGGAAGTCCTACTAGTGCTGATTTATTTGGTTTAATGAAGTTCAGGCAAAACTTCTGGAAACCACTTTTTAAAATTATTTATATGCTTGAGTTCTAATTAATAAAAACATTTAAATAAACAAATGCATAGAGTAGGTGAGTAGAAAGACTTTGTTTAATCATGCTAAGCTTTTTTTCTATAGTGGAATGAGATAAAAATCTAATGGACAAAAATGGCTCCAAAAAAACATTCTCAGAGATCTAGCAAGATGAAATATGTTTTCAGGATTTAGTTCTTATGATGTAAACTATTAGATTTATGCATTAAAAAACACACAAGTTTATTTAAACATTAAGTAAACAATGAAGTCTCCCTTTGTATTTAAGCCAGCACAGGAAGATTTTAAACCCATCTGCCCTCCACCTACAGCCCTAATAAAAGCATTTTTCTTCATAGATGTGTACATAGCAAAAGAAAGAAGGAGCTTTTTTTCTCCTCATTGGTTTAGGAAGAAATATGAAAACTGTTTGGTGTGAGAAGTGCAGCTTTCCACACCAAATATATGAAGTGTTTGCCTTAAGAAAGTTTTGAGCTTTTCAAATTTACTAGCATGATGCAAGATGACAAAAAATGTTGTTAGCCTCAAAACACCATGATAATGAAGTCACCAAAGGCTTCATCTTGCCTTGCTGTTCCCAGTCATGAATCTTTATTCCTTTGAAAAGAAATATTTGCTATTTTTCCACTCCTGGGTGGAATTGCTCCAGAAATCCTTTTAACGTTAGTGCAACTGAATGACAATCTGCACATGAATGTTGGCAATGGCAAGAGTAAAACACTTCCTATTACTATATAACAAGGAAAAAAAAATTTTTTTTTTAAAGAAAAGTATATTCATACATGCACTAACTGGAAGCCCAAACCATTTACTGCCTTTTGTAGAAAGCTTTGACCAATGCTCACTTTTCAGGATTCCTTTTTCTACTTAGTTATTGTCATGGTTTGACACTGGCCCGGCAGATAAACCAAATAACAGATTTATATATTAATCTCTCTCTCCTCACTGAGATAGTGAATAAGGAAGAGAGACTTATGGGTTGGAAACTAAACTACACAACTTTAATGAAACAGTAATGATAAATAGGAAAAGAATTACTAAATATATACAAATATACAGGAAAAGTGATCCCACGTTCCTCCCCCCTTTCCCCAGTAACTCTCACGTCACCACCGAGGCTGCAGGGCAGCCCTGGGAAAGTCCAGGCTGGAATCCTGGGGTCAGCAGCAGTCAGGAGCTGGGGGCAGGAACACACAGATTCAGGCTGTCAGGGATCAGGACCACAGGCAGAGGAATGGATGGAATCCTCTCAGGATGCCAAAGGAAGCAGGGAGAGCAGGAAGGAGTTGTTTGACCCTTGTGATCCCTCAAATTTATACCGAGTATGATGTGTATGGGATGGAATACTCCATTTGGTCAGTTCTGGCATCTATCTTGTCCGGTCCTCCCCAGAGGAGGGGTTCAGGTGGGACCTCGTTGCTCCTTCTGGAAGGCAAAATGTTCCTGAGAGCTGAGCAGTGTCCTTGGTTCTGCATGCCAGTCTCTGGCTGTAACTATAAACATGGAATGTTATCAGTCCTAGAAGCAGACACTGTCTGAGAAACTTGCTGTTAATTTCAGCAAGTGCAACTACTTACAAGAGACTTAGTTGAAAGCAAAAGTACAAACCAGAAAATCACCTTTATCCTGGCCTAAACCAGGACAGTTATGAAAGCAGAGAAAGAAGAAAAAAAATTTCTGGTGAGTTCTGAGGACAGTCATATCATACCTATCTAGTATGCCATCAAATTTCTTCTTAATCAGTGATGAGTCTTTAAAGGAATATTATTTAATACCACATGCAAAATGATGGGCACAGCAATTTTATACCTGACAAAAGAGTGGGGAGGTAGACATTGGACTGAACAAAAAGGAAATACTGTGGTGAAGAGCGAGCATTGGTGAGTTTCTTTATTTCATGACAATTAATTGTTGTTTGTTTGTAAAATTTTGCACACTCAAAGTCAGTTCCTAACCCAGCCTAAAAATTAATCTAGAAGCAGGTTACTGGCTAATTTTACAAGTATTCAGAAACAGTTCAAACAAACTAAACATTGCTTTCCCTTGATGTTTAAGAATTTAATTTCTCGCTTTTTCAAAGAATAGGTAAGTGTATAAAATTACAGATGTTAAAGAGCTTTTTCCCAACACAGGAGAATATACTGCAAATGGATTGCTTTGTAGAGATGGAAGAAGCATCACTGGAAGGAGATCACGATGATTAGTCCAGGTGATTGATTGGAGCCATTACTGTGGAGGACAGCAGGTTCCAGTTGTTTTCCTGCCAACAGTCAACAGTGGGCAATTATTCTCAATGTCTTATTGAAGAGACCTGTATCATGCACAATGAGTGAGAATTTCACTCTAAATTTCTATGAGAATTAGTACAATAATACTATTGTACTAATATTTAAAGAAGAATCAGAAAAAGGCAAGAAAATTAAAGCAGCTCTACTCCTGGAAATTATCTGTAATTTAAAAAAAAAAAAAAAAAAGTTTAATGCAAACTAAAAGGTCTAACATTTATAATATTTATTGGGAAGAAAAGACCATGCAGTTATTATTAGTCCAACTAAAACCAAAAGAAAACAAAGCAGTTGTTTTCCTTGACTGGTGAATTAAGCTAATACTTCCAGAAACAAATAAAAGAAAATCTACTGAAGTCAGTGGGTGCCTTTCTTGGTGATTACAATGGATTTTGTATCTTGTCTCTGGTTCAAATACTCAGATGCAGAAAATTAGGATTGGAGAATGACACATGTTTTTGATGAATGTGCCTTACAGGTAAACTGGCTGCATGACTGTTCATGGAAACTGAAGTCATGTAAGAGTCACAACTAAACCCAGTAAGTAGTTCAAAGGCCCAAATGTATACATAAAGTTTTTACATTTTTAACCAGCTGCTGAGACAGAAATCCTCGTTCTACACTTTTAGAGAAAAACAGCAACTTTTCTTATTCAATTCAGAGAATACTATAAGTTTGCACAGATATTTCCATACACTTAGCATAGACTCGCTGAGCTCCAGAAGATCTTTTCGGCCTAATTTTTTCAGTGATTTTTAGATAATTTTTGAATTCTTACCTTTGATAAGTGGGTAGACTTATGATTTACACAGAAATGACTGCATGTCTGGAAGCAGCCTTTCACAATTGTACTGAAGCATCTAAAATTCATGCCAGCAAGGTTTTAACAGGTAAGTATGGATACATGAAGTTATTTTAAAATAAGTCTTAATTGTCTTAATTATAATTCAACAAATACGAGAACATTACATGCTTTTCTCAAATAAGTGCTTATTAAGGATGAGCATAACTTAACAAAGTATTTATATAAGCTATTTACAGACTACTTAGAGATATATTGTACAATGGATACCAGTGAATACCTTTCCACTAATAGTAGAAGAGGTACATACCCTCAAGGAATTACAAAGAAGATGCAGAGAGATTTCTATACTACTAAATCTATTAAAAATAGATGTGTCTGTTTAAATTTGTAGAGCTTGCCTACAGAGTAGGACTGTATTCTATTAAGATTTAGATCATATTACTTATGAGAGTTGTGGAATTGCTCCAATGACAAAGCACTTTGGTGTCTTGGACTCGATGGTCCTGAATGTTTTTTCCAATCTAATTAATTCTGTGATTCTTTGTGATTCTGTGAAAGGAGAAGTCTGTGCAAGCCTGGCCAGAAGGGTGGACACAGTGGCTTAGGGTGGTCTTGCCAGACGCATTCCCTTTCAAAACCTCCAGCAGTCATTGTATCTAAAAGGAAGGGGGGTGTTGTGAGCATGCCCTCCCAAGTGGAGAATCCCTATTCAAGAGTAACTTCATTGTTTTTCATGAAAGGACAGGAGAATACATCTGGCCCTCAGAGTGCCATTAACTCAAATACATTTTGTTTTGTCTTGCAAGTCGTTATAGAGAAGACAGCTAGAAGCGACTGCTCTTGCGTGAAGTTATTGTTTAGTTGAATAAATCAATGACTTTTTGAATAATACTTGGAACTATCTTGGTGGCCTGATATATTCCATTTAGAAGAAAGAACCTAGCTGCTAGTTAACTATTTAAGTGCAGGGATCAATCTAACTCTCGTTTCAATCTCCACATAACAATGACAGCTATTGAGCAAAGCTGGTTAGCAAAATAGGGCAGCAAAGCTCAGGACAGATTTCAATAGTGTTTGATAGGGCAAATTGTTGCCAGAAATTGCAGAAAAAAATAATTATAGGAATACTTAGGTTTTAAAAAATCAGAACCATGTAAGCTTTTTAAAAATGGAGTGTTGTTTGCACTGCTTCAGTATCAAACATTTACTAGATGCATTGGGACTGAAAAGTCAATAATTCATCAGAGAAAAAGTATGAATACTAATCTACTGGGACTTCAGATATGACAGCCAAGACACTGTAATCTATCCATATTATTGATTACAATTTGCAGATTAGAAATCTTTATATTCTGAAGAGTCACTAAAGAACTTGCAGCAAGGATGTTACAAGCTGGCATGCTTAAACACACTGCACTTTTGAATACTAGAGCATTTCTAGGGTAAATATGAAAATTTTTAAATTAAATTTAAAAAAATTTCTTTTTACTAAGGTTATACCATAAATGTGCGGCAAACAAAAATTCAGATCTCTTCACCCCAAATCTTTGGCTTCAACTAATAGACCAAACATCCTACAGTCAGACAAGTTTCAGCACTGTGATATCGCCAACAACCAGTCACAGTGTGTCTTATTATTTTCCAGTCTGTTAAAGTTTATTTGTAAGTAACATCTGCAAACTGCCCTAGCCTTAGACAGAAAGAGCAGGCATTAGTGACGTGCACACTACTAATATAAATGAAACTGTCTGGGGATTACATCAGCATTCAGATTCATGGCTCTAAAGTCTCCTAGATTTAGTGCAGCAAGACCAGTCAACAATTAAACAACGTGTCACCAAGGGAATAAGCAACATTTCCTGGAAAAAACACTGAGAATCAGTGCTATCAGCATATAGAGGAACTGGAAAGACAAATTGAAATATTTGAAGCATACAATGTACACAGAAAAACTAAATTAATATTAAAAAGAACAAGTGAAAAACATCCTGATGTTACTGAACTGTACATTAAGGACCTTGTACATATTACTTTCATCAATATTTGCTACAAAAAGTTGTGCTTTGTCCAAGAGCACTAATAAAATCTTGAGTTGATTCACTAAAACATAATACTAAAACAAAGACTAGACTAAGACTATCTGAATAATAATCAAGCTATTTATAATCAGAACAAACAACAAGCTTTGTCAAAAAAATTTAAATACATAGAAGCAATCCAAATGTTGTTATGAAACAAATGAAACAAAACCTTCAGATTAATAACTTCTTTCACTCTTTTTTTCCCCCTTAATACAACTTTTGCCAAAATATTCTATAAGCAGGAAAGCTGCAACAGCCACTGACAAATTAGCATCTTATCTCAAGGACCAGGAAGCTAACAAAGTTTCAAATATGATGTCTTAGAAGTTTCAGCTCTTTTCTGAAGTCCTGAGTACTGAAAAACTTTCACTATTCATCTATTTAAAAGAATAGGGATGTGTTCATATTTTTACCTACTAGTTAAAAAAAATCCCAATAGTCTTTGCCCTCATTAAATTAGCAGATGGCCAAAATTATTCTAAGCAGAGAGAAAAAAAAAACTTAAATTACCTGTCAGCTATCAAGTGTCAAGTACATAAGTGACAGCTACCAAGCCAAGCTGTCCAGGATCACTTTGGGAGTTGATGCTCCTTGAGGATATTTTGTCTTGATTGGGTCTTGATGTATTTAGTATTACAGATGTTTACAATCCACTTACTAACACGTGCCTAGAACATTGAGAAAAATGTTTACAGCAGTTCAAAGAATAAAAGAATACTTCATTCGTAAATTTCAAACTATATGCAACAAACCTTCAAAGATGACTCAATTTTTTTATTTAGAAAGATTGAGCTTTGAGGTAGGAGCCTGCAGGCTTTTATTTTGTACAAAACTGAGCAATATAATTTGGAGGAATAGAGAAAAATGTAACAAGAATAAAATGAAAAATATTTTTAGTTATGTCATAGGAGACTTGATTTCTGGTCTTTAAACTGAATTTGCTGCAGGAAATCTAAATTTGTGTCTTTACTAAAATTTCAGGGATTTTATGAATTTCTTATGTCTGACAAAGAGTATTATGACTCTTTGAGAATGTAATTAAGTTAGCTACTTAGTGAAAATACTGTTCCCTTTCAAGCTTAAATGAACTTGTTTACAACAACTGAAAACTAAATTTTTTACTTCAGATTAATCATACTTTTTTCTCTTCTCTGCCTTCGTCTTAAGGCATATACCAGATTTGTGATTTGATGGGTAGTTCAAAAACTTTCCATATTCCCATAATGTAAGGTAGATGACCTCTTCCCAGGCTTACTGGCTCTGAGGACCATCTTGCGAAGGAGACTCCTATCTGCATCTGTATTTCTCATCCCTAAAGCATTTTCAGACTAGTTTACTTACTCTGTGGAGTGTGAGCCCTCTTAATTACCAAACAACATTACAACATAACTTGTGAGGCTGCAGCCAGGAGGTTTTGGCAATGTTTTGCCATGCAGCTACGGGAGACCGTGATTTAATGCTCTTCTGAGGCAGACAACATAACCCAGGCTCCACACTTTCCACAGCACCAGCACACCTACAACACCAGCCAGATCAGCAAAAGCAGAGTCAAGTATTGAAAGCCACCATGACTGATATCAGCTGTTGAGCTACACTGTAAAGCCAAATGTTGCCTGTATTGCTGAGAAATTTTAAGCTGGCTTAGCCATCCTGGTTTGTTAGAAAAATTTTGGTCTCTAAGTAGCTGGTGTTAGATATAACTAATATTATTTGAAAGTAACAGCATATTACTTCTTTTATCCAATTATAAAGTGAGGAATGAAAAAGAAAAACTTTTACAAGGCATGAGACCATAACATAAGTATATACACCAAACTAAACCTACTCTAGAGGCACACCTCTGACAGCATCCAAGACAAGTTTTTCCAGAGGATGGTAGAAGAAACTCCCATAGGTTAGCATGGGATGAGGTGGAAAGTAAATGAGGAAATTAATAAAAAAATCTTTCTATCATAAAATTTTCACAGCTCTAAGCATCTGGTGATAAATGAGCATGGGGATATCAGAAGAAAAACTGGGGTTTTTTGAGATTCCAGGAATATGGTGTCTTCTTCCCTTCAAGCAGTCATCAAAGAAGAAAATATCTGTCAAAGGACAATGGAAAGATCCTGTGTGATGCATTTGGCAGTCAAACTTATTCTAGGATAACTTATAATTTTCAAAAATTGAACTTAATATTTCTGTGCAGTGAGGATCTTTTTTGGCTTCCAAGGGGTTAACTTAGTAGCTCAAGAAACAAAGCAAACATTGTGCTGCTGTTTACAGACAAAGGAAGCTCAACTGGACAGCTGATTGCATATCCTCCTGCAAATCCCCTAAACCAGCATCTCTGAAGTCTAAACTATTTGTGTGCAGCTTGTGGATTTAATGTCAATTTTTTCTTAGCATCCCTTTTCATGTGTATTGTAGGAAACCCATCAGACTTGTTTGCCATGTGGATGAGACCTGGTTCTTCCATTAGTTGAGACAATTGAGATTGAAAGTTTCTTTATAAGAAACAACAAACTTTATTTTTTCTTTCTTTTTTTTTAATTTGAGAAGCTATTTGTACACATCAACACTTGACTAGAATAATCTTTGACAAAGAATCTATTCCAGATCCTAATAAACTCTCAGACAGCAAGAAAATAGATGAGGAAATTAAATTGCCAACGAATGCAAAACCAAGGCAGAACATTCTTTTGTTTATTGAAGAAAAATATTGCCAAAAAGTATGATAAAAGCAAGCAATAGGTCTAAGAGTTGTCAGCATAGCAATCTGTAAAAATTTTTATGCAAAAGACTAAAATTTCACATTTGATTACTGTAATCAGATATTGAGCTACAATGTGTTTTCCTCTTGTTCCATGTTTAGTTCTTAATGACTATACTTACAAACCTGTGCAGAGAAGTTAAACTCCTTATCATTTCAGTGCCAGGTCTTTTATGGAGCTACTCAGCTGCTTACAGAAGATGCAGCAAAGAAGCTCAGGGTTCCAGCACTATGCTTGCTGGCTGGTGTTCCCTGAGGGTTGGATCAGTATCTTGTGATTGGTAAAAAAGTAGTAATGGGGAAATTTTAGCTTGTGTCCACATCACAGTTCATGATTTTTCACCCAGGGTGACCTATTGGAAATACTTACTCTTCTCTGGAGTATACCTACAGTGATGTCTTAAAACATCTAAATGCTGTCCTTATAACCACAAAAATTTTTCCACACACTGTTAATGCCTATGAATTTCTCAGCTTTGGAGCAGATCTTTTGGGTTTGTTCACTGCCTGGAGGCAAAAATATGCTGAGCTTTAATACCTCAGCCATTGTTAAGAGGGAGGAAAAAAATACATTTTTCCAACCTGCAAAGAAACTTCTGTAGGTATTTTTGTACAGGACTGTCAAGAACCACAGGTGCAGCTGCATTATACTCACTTTCTGTTCCATTTATGTTTAATAGTATTCTTAAAGTGAAGATATTTTAGACCATGTATCTTTTTTGAAGGTGGTGATAATTTTTCTACACAGAACAAAATAAAATAAAAGCAAAACATTGGTGGTCACAAATTTCTCTGCACTGTGTATTGGGTTTACTGGACAAGGTTTTGGTAGAGGGGAGACTGCAGGGATCTCTGGCTGCAGGGATCCGGATCCAGTTTAGAAGATTCTAGGAGCTACCCCTATACTGGTCAGAGCCAGTTTTAGACAATTCCAAAATGGAAATGCTACTGGCCAAACCTGAGTCTATCAGTGGTGTTAGTGGCACCTCTACACAAATGTTTAAACTGTGAGAGGGGAGCAAGAAAATGTGGAACAGCCCATGCTGGAGCACTTCTTGGAGTACTGAAGCTCTGAATAATTGTTCAAATATTTGTTTTATAGTTGCAATTATGTGTTTTGATAGATAATACGTGACATACAAACTTAATAGAAATCTCATTTTTTCAGGTAGGTTTGTCCCAAATATCATTGACCAAGCCTCAGAGGGAAGCCAGTTGTTTTGAAGACAAATTTTCTTATTGAGTTGCATAATATTTTACAGAAGTTTAAATAAATATGTTCTTAATTAAATCATGCCATTTTCAGAAAACCGAGTGGCTGTGTTCTTCTGTGGGGGGAATATTCAGGACAGGATTTGTCTTGGAATAATTTGTATAGCTATGACTCCCCTATGTGTGTAAAAATAGTTCAGTTCTACGCCCTTCCAAAAAGACTCAGATCTATCTTTTTTTAAAGTTAGTGTAGGCCAAGCATGAGAAATTGTGGAGAGCTTCTACTCTCCAATACAGCCAAACCTAGGTGGATCCATATTCAGCTGGTGGCTGAATTGGTATGTATTGAATATGAAGAGAAGCATTCTCCTTTGAGTTAGGTTACTGTGCAAATAAGAATGAGTGGGCAATAGGGGCAGAAATGCATCCTGACACCTGATGGTTAGATGCTGCAGTTAAAACTGGAAACACATGGACCTTGCCATGGATTTCAAATTTCCCTCAGCAAATACCTTAAGTTCAGATGTGCTTTACTATACCAGAAAAAAAAATCTGTAAATAACAAATTTGTGATTTTAAAGAAAAAAAATATAAGTAAATGATTTATTAAAAGGGGAGAAAAAAATACACCTAGGGACTGACCAAAATTATCTCATTTTCATAAGAATAAAGCATAAAAATGCTTCATAGAGTATCTCTTGCAAAATAATTTCTGTAAATAGATCATAAAAATTAAGTACTAATTGAAGATGGTAACACCAATATTTTTGTAATTACTGGAGAAGCAAATAAGAAAAGAAACAAGACAGATTAATTATATAATTGATCTAATGCAACCTTCCAAGGAATAATTGATATGCTATCGTTACCATAACGAGTAATTCACATCACAAAACTGATACATGACACCTTCTTAGAAGCCAGTTAAAAATCATTACTAATCATGTCATTCTGCATTATGGCAAATAGGATTAATAAAGACCTATTTGTAAAGCATTTAGTATCATCATTTTTCATAGGTCTCTGAAGAAAATATAAATGGTCACCATGGTTAAGAGTGGAATGTCCTTGGAAAGAACAAAGAACTACACACTCCTAACACAATGCAAGATTCACAACTGTGAAAAATAGAGTATCTACAGATACATCTTCATGATAGATTGGGTTTTTCTCCCTAAACTGAAAGTCATTCATAATATTCATTAAAACAACATACCAACAGGAGTGCCATGCCTGGGCAGACATTAGTCAGTTTAAAATGAGTGTTTGAATAATTCTGTTTTTAGTGTTTTGCATTTTCATATTTTGAGGTGATGAAATGAACTAAATTAATTACATTACAATGACATTAAGTGAGCCAAAATTATCATTCATTTTCCAGGAGGGAAGCTGCTGTTGCAATACAATTTTTTTCCTTTTTACAATCATCCCAAGAAGTTTCTACAGCCATGGAAAAGGCTTTAGCAAGTCAGGAGAGGGGAAAACGAATTATTTAGTTATCCTTAAGAGGGGGCAAAGAATGACATTTGAAAAGGTTAAATTTGGCAAATTAATTGGCAGCACCAGATGGAGAAGTCACACCGACTGAGCAAATTGCAATTTATTCATACAGTTCCAGTCCATTTTGTAGCACTTTTCAATTGGTCCTGGTAGCTGCTACCAGACCTAGAAACTTCTCTTCTGGCAGGTGGGGAAAAGGACATTTATTTATTCATGTGTCCAAATGTGTCCAAATTATGACAATTCTTTAGCACAAAGGAATGTCTGCAGGAACAGAGAGGAGGACAGCCAACTGTTTTTGAACAAAACTTATAAGAGATTTAGGATATTCAGAAAAAAGGTGTTGTGGGTTTTCATAAGATGACAGAAACAATTTTAAAATCTAATTTTGGCACAGCATGTCTCACAGGTTTTACACCATCATCTCCAGTAAGTCCTTTTTCTCTGCTTCTTATGTCATATTTTTTCAAGAAATTTCCCGTCTCTCTCTTTCCCTGGATAAAAGCCAACAAAGGGTAAAATTCTTATCCTGACCTGCCAAAATATATATTTGTAATAGATTTAGTTCCCAAAAAACCATATTTGATCCTAAGACTGAAAATGTAACTCATTTTAAGAAAAAGTTCCTACACTTATACTCTGTGTTACTTTTGCAACTAGAACTCCACTGGATTCCAATTTGTCTGAGATAAGAATGCATAGTCTATCCCTAATGCTGAGAGGAAAATATTTTTCCACTTTTAAATAATTTTATAGGATGGATACAGGGGGAAAAAATGTTACCATGTACTACAATTATTTTCAGTTTTAAATATTAAGTCTTTTTCAGTTCAACAGTTCTCCAGGGAAAATTTAAAAAAAAAAAAAAAAGCCTGTGAATATGTGACACTTAAAGAATTTTGTAGTTTCCAGGACAGAAGCCAAGAAATTTCCCCAGCAAAGAATTAAATATGCTTTCACTGGAATCATCTAGGAAAAAAATGCAACTTTAAGGAAAACTTAACACTACAGAAAATACCTGTAGTAATTCTGCCTTTCTCTGAGAGTCAATACTCATCCATCCCATAACCTAGTGCTTCTCAGAACTAGAGGATTCCTGTCATAAGGAAGATACAGCACAGGGAATTATTTTGCTGGAATACAACATGAATAAAAAGTGACTGTATCCACTCATATATGGCTGCCACTGCTGACCTGTACACAAATGGCTTAAATCACTACCTGATGGTTTTGGATAACAAAGATATATCAGTCATTACAGGAGCTAAGGAAAGAGGCTGATATCCACCCTCAGTGTGTCCAGGACCCTTGGCTGAGTGACAGGAAAATCCCTCCACCACCCTGCACTTCAAATGGGGTCAATTGGAGTCCTGTTTGATTCATACATGCAGTAAATAATCAAAAATTTTGTTCATCTTTTTAAGATG
Organism: Phaethornis superciliosus; assembly: GCA_023637945.1. NCBI lineage: Eukaryota > Metazoa > Chordata > Aves > Apodiformes > Trochilidae > Phaethornis > Phaethornis superciliosus. The sequence goes on along the minus strand of JAJQWJ010000003.1, from coordinate 71,671,921 downwards.
ACAAAAGGATAAGAGAGAAGTCAGCCTAATTGTCTAAACATTTTATGCTCTCAAGTCTCAATATTCTAACAGAGAGATTCAGACAAAAGACAGAAAGAAAAAGATGCTGGAAAAAATAGTATGAGATTTTATATAGAAGTTCCAGAAACATGTCAAGAGGAAATCCAGTGGAAAACTTCTGGGTAACTGAAAGAGATCTGAAAACTGAAGGAATTCATTACCGCATTCTACATGTCTTTCTCTACTTTATTTCATTTATAGTAAACAACTTATGAAAACAAGTTTCGTTATTGTATTTATATTTCTACTTTGTATTAACATTCCATTGTATTCAGTGTTAAATAACATTGATTTATGATGTTAGAGGGAAGCAGCACCCTGAAGTCTAATTATTCTCCCATCCTTGCACTTTGTCTTCACTCCAAAACTCAGCAATAAAGCATGTGTGGCTTTCAGTTTGTTCAGAAAGAGCATGAGACAAAGAGACACGTAGCAGAGCTATATGGAGAGAGAAGTGCTGGGTTTTTTGCCTTGCAGAAACTGGTGCAAAGGTAGGACTGCCAGCAGCCCTGAGCACCAGTCTGCTGAGGCTCCAGGAGAGCAGCCTGGGAATCCAATTGGATTCTTTTCCACTATTCATTTCCAAAAAGGAAAAGGGTCTTCCCATACAGCTTTTGCATGGCTATGTGAGTCATGGGGGAACTAACCAAAATTTTTCCTTCAGTGGGATCTGGAGGCAATTTAGTGCAACTTCAGCAAGGAACTTTCTGTTTTAGATGCTTTAGCAAAGTGCACCTCTGGTTCATCATCAGAAATCTGAGGCTGAGCCCAAAGCTAAATCTAACCAACGTCATGTTGGAAAACCAAATTTCACAGTTCCATGCATATCCTAGAGACACAATAGAGCATCTGCAGGCAAATGGAGTTTGCAGAGGGGTGAAAGATTGCAGCTGTGTTTGAAGTTACCCCAGTGCTTTCAGACAGCTTCAGAGTTTGCTCAGACTGATTTGTCCATGACTCAGTCTTTATTGGTTTGTCTTGACAGATTTATATGCCTAGATTGGACAAACCCACTTTGGTTTTCTTTTAAACTAAGAATTAGCGAAACCATTTAGTGGTACTATTCAGAGTCACGTATGGATTGAAGGGACTATTCTAGATTTCAGCTTTAACCTAAAAAATACAGAGAATGAAAGGTTCAGCTAATGCTCTCAGCTATCTGGGGGATTCTGAAACACTCTAAGCTAAAGATAGCCTTTTTGTCTATATCACTACATTCTACTATATCATTATGCTTTATGTGTAAATAAAAAATTTATGCACAGAAATAGTGAATCATTCCTTTGATTATAAACACAGGATCCAAGGACTGCGTAACCAAAAAATTAACTAAGAGTAATCTTCACTATATAGTCCTGTTAACAGAGATCTAATAGCAGAATGCTGTGATAGCATTTCCATTCAACCTATTCTATTCCCTTGAAATATACATTGTCTTGGAATTAGCATTAAGCTGTTAATATTTTTCAAACTAAATAATCAGTGGAAATTATCAGCAGTGTTGAAATAAGACCAGATAAAAAAATAGCTGGCCAAAATCAAGAACAGTAAATAGAATGACCTTGTGCTCCATTTCCATGTCTTTGGCCTCCAGTCCTCGGGCCCATCTGTGAGCCAGTCAACAGATGACCTGAGAAAAAAGAAGAATCACCGTATAGCCAAATGTGGCTACTTCAGATTGCAATGAAATCATACTTGTCAAAATAAAGCATGTTATGCAGACATTTTTCTGACTCCCCAGATAGTTTCAGGAATTTATTCACACATTTGTTTCATAGAGTCCAGTTACTTTGCCTCTCATCGACTGGCATGATGAACTGGCAATTTCCTGTCCTGAGGAGATTAAAAGTAGATTTGCACCTTGGAAACTGAGTTTACAAGATCCTTTAAATGTCTTTGAGCCACTCAGTAACCATCCACACTCTGCAAGGGAGCCCAGTGGTCAGAGGTCTAGGTACACACACCGTAGGTAAGAGATGAGAAACTCTGGAAGCTATCGAACAGTGAATTTTCACAGCAGATCAGCACAGACATATTTAGCACCGGGTTTTCTGTCACTGAGAAGTGTCAAAATAAATTTAGGAACTTTCAAAATTTTCCCTGCTCTGTGGTTTGCTTGTGCTCCTTTCTTCCCCTTAGTTTGTCTTTACTGAATTATAACACGCTGCATGGCATGAAAAGTACCCTTTTATTATACTGTGAGAAACTATCTAAAAAGACTTGACCAAATAAAATTTTGCTGACCTTAGCCTTTCAGCCTGATAAAACAGTGATTCAGGATAATGACACAAAAGAAGTTATGAATAAAAATTCTATTTAGGTATCTAATCCCAAATGAAGCTATGTGTCAGACTATAATGTATAAAGTGGTCATTGGCCTATATCTTCAGCTATGGTCTTCAGGATGATAAACATTACAAGAAAGTCAAGAAGGATATTGAGGTCCTCGAACAGGTCCAGAGGAGGGCAACCAAGCTGGTGAAGGGACTCGAACACAGATCCTACGAGGAGAGGCTGAGGGAGCTGGGGCTGTTCAGCCTGGAGAAGAGGAGGCTCAGGGGAGACCTCATTGCACTCTACAACTACCTGAAAGGAGGATGGAGCCAGGCGGGGGTTGGTCTCTTTTCCCAGGCAACTCTCAGTAAGACAAGAGGGCATGGTCTTAAATTGTGCCGGGGTAAGTTCAGACTGGATATTAGAAAGAATTTTTTCACAGAAAGGGTGATCAGACATTGGAACGGGCTGCCTGGGGAGGTGGTGGACTCTTCGTCCCTGGATATATTTAAAAAGAGACTCGATATGGCACTCAGTGCCGTGGTCTAGTGACTGTGGTGGTAATTGATCAAGGGTTGGACTCGATGATCTCTGAGGTCCCTTCCAACCCAGCCTATTCTATGATTCTATGAAAGTCAAAACAACAAAGCATCATTAAACAAAATGCCTCATAACCAGCTTTTTTATGAAGGGTCAGTACATATATGCCATTGAAAGTTCATCATCAACCAAAAATTACAGCTCAGTGGTACATAACATATGAATGGCAATTTGTTTTCTGGGCTAAGAGAAAAGCTTAACAAAACCTGAGATAACAGGTAGTAAATGTTGGCTATACTATGATATTCAGTGAAGTTTCCATAATTCCTTTCTCAGAGGTCAGTAATAGTTGTTCTGGATTCATTCCTGGTAATATTAGCTATTGGGGAAGTCAATAAATTATCCAGAATACATTAACTTTGGAACTGCTTTCACATAACATTTTCTTATCTTATAAAATAAGATTAAACAAATCAAACAGCAAGGCAGCAGTCCTGCAAACACACATCTGCATGAATTCCAATAACAAAAACCCAGAAATATTGCATTTTTCTCTGCAGGCGTTACATAAACCCATACCCTTTAAACATCAAAACCAGGGTTTGGTCTTGCACTACTGATGTCAGTGGGAACATGGACAGACAAATAGATAGAAGGCTGTGCAGAACATTCATATACAATCCAAATGTTGGTCTATAAAAAACACTTCTATAATGTTGCTGATTAAGCTAGAATGAAAAAAAAAGCTGATTTGGAAACTGATAAGAAGCAAATCTAATTCAAAAATATCAAATCTTGAGCTTTTAAAATGGTGTTACAATTATTTGACAGTGCTTTCATTTAAAAAATAAATTGAAAAAAAAGAAAAAGTATCACAAAGAGGTGTCTATAACAAAGAGAGAGTAGTCATGCCTTTTGCCCATGCTAATATGAAAGAGCAGGGAAAATTACAAACTTGAGTCTTTTTTGTCTAGTGCTGGATCTAGCTCTTCTTCATTTCGGAAGCTTTGCTTCTGTTTTCATTTTGTTTTCTCTGTTTTGAAATTATTTATTCTGTTGTTCTTCTCATGCTTAAGGCATGTCTATACTGTTTCCCAAATGAGCACTTAATGAAAGCAGGTTATTCTGACTGAAGGACTAGCTGCTTCACACTGCGTTTTGGGGCTCACCTCTCTGACAGCTGTATTAAGGCATCTATTTTTGCCCTTTCATGAGGCCTTTGACATCACCTGGCATGGGACTGGGGCTCACACAGGAGCTCTCTTTTCTGGGATAAGGAAAAGCAAAGGGGCAATATCAGAAAAGCTGGAGCAGAGGTAGGAGGCATGATTTATTCTGCCTCGGTGTGAGATTACTACAAAAGGATCTATTTTTTATAATGTGTCACTACTAGCTTTGTAACAACATAAACAAAATACACTGCAGTCGTGCCAGCAGTGATCATAAATACATGTTTAGCATAGCAGCTGTAATAACTTGCACATCATCATACAAGAAAAAATTCTTGTCACACTCTCCTAGGTGGAAAAAAAATATGCTCTCTAAAATGTTTCACATGAAAATTCAATGCTCCCATTACCAGAGAGTGCAGTTCTCACAGGACAAGTAAGACTGCAGTCAGAAAACTATTTTAATAAATCAAAACTAAATACACTGCTGTCTATGTTCTCTTTAAAGTCTTATTTTGACTCTGGCGTGGGGTTTTGTAGAGCATATGTGGCAGTGAACATGTGCACACATTCTCTCTTTTTCCTCTGCTTCTCTCTTTCAACACAATAGACTGAAAATAAGTAGGCTTTGCTCACAGTGGTTCTCAGTCCAGAGGATCCTCAAAGCTCCTTTTAATCCTTTTGCTAATAAATGTAGTATGAAGAATAATCAAGTGAAAAGTCCATCCTTTAAAGCAACCAGTGGATATAAATAAGAGAGTGGGCTCTATCCTCACTTCTGCCCCAGTGGTTTCAGAGTTTTCAATCACAGAAACATTTTTTAGTCTTACAGACTCTGAATTTGGGATGCCCAAATATCTACACAACTCCACCCTAGAAAAACTTAATGAAGAAATGGCTGCTCTAACAGTCCTTATGTTTCATCATCTGATGACCTTTTGAGGTATCCATGGCAGAGCCCAGTCAGATCCACCACTTCGGCCCTTAAAGCTGGGCGGAGCCTTGAACTCCTCCGTGCTGGGGAGAATACAACTCTTTTTTCTCCATGTGAGTAGTTTCTCCTTACTATTTTTCAACACAGAAAGGTGCTGAAGATCTTCCCAGATAAAAGCCATTATTATTCCAACATTAGTTTCACATCTCACTTCTTTTGAATATGTGTCCTAATTTTATAAAACTGTCTTTTAAGGAATTTTACTTCTCTACTCTGTCTGGATTCAAGTAGGGGAAGGTACTGCTATTCTGTGTTTTCTTCTATTGTCAGCACTTTAAATATTAAGCATTTATTCAGCCTTGTATTTCTTATTGTTCAGTCCAATCTATTTAGTCTTTCTCTTTCCTCTTGGTATCCAGGGAGTCAGGGCTACAGGCTTCTGAAGTCAGTTCAGACGGTTATCGCAATTTCTCTTTGTAGTGCTCTCCGAGGTCAAATCCATTACAGCATGTGCTCAGACTGACTTTCCACACTTAACTCTGCCAGGCTTACTGTGACACACTCAGCAGTTCACCTCAGAACCTGTTATCCATAGACAGAGCAGATGTTAAATTTGATACAGAAAAAGAATCTGTTTCCTGCCTCCTCTTCACCTTAAAAAGTCTTGTGAACAGAGGAATATTTTTGATGAAAACGATAAAACATGATACTAGATGCTAATTAGTAAGACCACATCCAAAGTTAAATACACCCACAAAAAATACATTCACATAACATATAGTACAGCCACAATCTGGAAGTTTAGTCTCAGTGGCCATCCCAGAGTGCTTAGAGATTTTGTTTTATTTCTATCATATCATATCAACTGGGAAAGAAACATACAATAGCAAATAGTTCCTTAAATATTTGCAGCTGACTTAGAATGGAAATTATAGAACCAGGAACACATTACTTTCTTATGGCCCACAGCCTTGGGTAAACCGGTGTATATAAGTCTTTTTTTTAAATACAGAGACAGATTTAAAATCCAGCACAGGAATACTAATGCTGAAACAGTCACTCTTGGATACCTGCAATTTACGTTTTTCAGCTTGGACTGAAAACCTCATAGCCCTTGTCATGATCCACAAGGTTCTGAGTGGATTTCCTCCTTGCCATCCCATACAGGGAAGGAGGAATGAGCAACCACGTGGTCCTTTGTTATTGGCCAGGCTCAAACCACAACACAGTTGTAGATTTATATATCGACTTTTTGCATCTGGAGGCACAGCATTCTTTTTCCTCAGTTTTCAGAGGATTTTTTTCATAATGTAGTCAAGATGGAGATGTCATTAGGACAAAGACACCAATATGAAAGGAGTGAAGAACTATCAATCTTTTGATTGAAAGTATGTTCTGAACTTTATTGGCATTCCCAGATTCCTCAGCCCAGCAATGACCAGGATGGCAAGGAGATTGAGACAGCCCTTATAAACAGAGATTGAAAATGGGTCATCCTCAGTTAGTCTATTCCAATATTCATCTGTCCCAAAAAATCAAAAATCAGAAATTGGGGCTGGAACAGGTAGGAAGTTGGTGGGGTGGGGGGGGGAAGGATGTGGTTAGAGGAGGAGATCAGACTGATAAGGCTAAAACATTCCATACCAAGCAAGGGTATCTGCTGCGACTGTGACATCTCTTTCTTGGAAACAGGACTGGCTACTTATGACTTCAAAGGATACTCATAGGACTGCTTATCCTAAAGACATACTGACTCTCCAATGCTGTGGTCATCACCCATGAGTGGTACAATTTTTTGTACTCTCTGAGCATCCATCAGCTTCTTCTTCCTCAGCCTGGTAATCCCTTTAATCTTAAAATGGAGGAACCCTATCATTAATTCAACGGACACTTTTAAAAGAGTAAGAATGGATGGTAGGGGAAAAAAAACAAACAAAATTAAAAAACAGCTCTAAATATCAGAAACGCAAAGAAATTAATATGTGTCCATATCATCATAAAGTTCTTCTCTTAAATATTTGGAAAGGTGTCTTTGATTTCCAGTAAAAGATGCTTTGAATCTCAGAGATATGGTACAGTATCTTGATTGCTATCATGTGATGTGGCATTTGTTAAGAAAATGACTTTTTTGTGAATGGTTAAGTCGATAAGCACATAAAATCCTTATATTTTGTCAGTGTCTGTGTTATTGCTGCATTTCAGCTGAAGTAATTATACCTTTTTCTTTTTAAAAAAATTAATCTTTTTTTTCCTTCTCTTTATCACCAATGCTCTATTTATATTATAATGTATATTAATTATAATTAATTAGTTATACATTAATTATAATATATATTGTATATTATACTATATTGTTTATATATTATAAGGTTTGGCTGTCTCCTTCTTGTTGTTTGCACTCCCATACTATGAAATGAGGTGGAATAGCATGACCATACCACTTGATTAGAAACACTGTATCAGGTACAACTATCAGAATGAATAAGCAAAAAAAATATTTAACTTTTTTTTAAAATTCAAAGATTATTCTGCAAAAATATGTCTTTCACAAATATTTCATACTCGAGTTTCTAAATAAATGTTCAGGCAGTAAGAAGAAACATGCCCAGATCCCCAGTAGGTAAAGCTGTCCTCTGTTTACCTAGGTGCAAGCAGAAGGCCTAAAGGAGGATAAAAGAGGGTTAGAATTCCTATAGGATATACCATGTATTACTTGTGCAACCCTAAATAAAACTTTTGGTCCTGAGGCCTCATTTTCCCACACTGATAAATGGAGGTAATATTACCAATTTTTTTCCACCCTTGCTTTCTCTACTAGATTTACACTTTTCCAGGAACTGTGTTTGCAAATACCATAGAGGCCACAATTCTATACTGTAAAAATGGATTAAAGAATTTGTTTCAGGTCATGAAAGAAAGTCCCACCTGGGCAAGCTACTGATACATGTGTAAATCAAGTCAATGGGGTCTCTTGAAGTTAGAGATATTCATAAATACTTTGCTGATTCTAGGGTCTTAACCTCTCAGGAACACATTGATTCATAGCTTGAGGTAGTGGTTATTTTGCCCTTCCTTTCAATGCATGCTTATTCATAAAGATTTTCCTTCCTGAGCAGATCATACGGCCTTTGCTGTGCCGGGTTTCTGCTCAATAATTCCACCAGTTTATAGAGGTTTCTAAATATGTAATTAAAAACTCTTACACCTGGTAATGGGACTTGTCAAGGTGTTGAAATGGAAGGAAAATAAATCTTTTTGCTGACAGCTTAATGCCCTGAAGTACAGCTGTGGTGTTTGGGAGAATCTGTGTGCCATTTATGAATCCTTGATTGCCTTCTTTCTGGTCTTTTGCTACCATGAACAAGAGCATTATGGAAGGGGAAAATAAAAGGTTTCAGGTGGCATAGAAGGGGCAGAAGGAACAGAACATCTGTAAATAGAGCATTCCTGAGCAAGAGGACAGCTCAAGCAAACCAGGTTTTCAGCTCTGTTGTTCAAGACACTGAAGAACAAACCATCTTTGGTGATATTCTAGCAATTCAGCAGACCTAATTAGAAACTCACTTGACAAAGTGTTGTGATGCTTATTTAAGGTACGAGTATCTCCCTTGCTATAATAAAAATAGAAAAAGCCAGGAGCAGAAACAAGAAACATGCTATATTATATGGAGCGAGGAGATTTTCACTTGGGAGTGGAGGTCAGATGGGAGGAACCCATCGCTGCATATACATGTGAGATGCTTTACTGTTTCAGACAATTGTGGATTCTTCTTGTGCACATCTCTCAACCTGATGCAGTCTGCATGTTTCTCCTGTTCCTAACACACTTGCCTCAAGAGGTGATCTGAAATCTTGAAACCCTCACAGACAAGAGCCCTCTGGGGATGAGTCTGACCTGATCTGGCTTGGAGACCAAGGACAGTGGGCTGTATGTAGTATTCTGTGTCCATGAAAAAGGAAGAGGGTAAGCATGGCTTTCCAAATGCAACTCCTGCCCTGTGGGAGCAAAGAGATGGCTTTCAGCTTAACAAGTTCTCAAAGCAGTCCACACGTATAACAAGGCATTTCTGCCTCCAGGAGAAACAAAATTTAGCTGGTACACTATAAATGATCTGCTACTGCTTTTGATTTTGCTGCTGCATCTGTCAAGAGGTTTAACTGATGTTACGTTTTCTGAGCACACTTGTATTGACTTTTGTGATAACCTTTACCTACCAAATCATGCATGAAAACTCACCAAACAGACGGTAAACTTTTTCCTAATAATGATTCTGCTGCAGTTCCTATATCCTAGACATTGACATTTGTTGCATATTTAGCAAAAATCTTTATAGATGCACAGCAGACTTTGATAAATTCTCAGTGCCAGCATGAAACCCAAGTTAAAAAAGAGGTAGTGTGAGGGTTGTCTGTGGGCTGAGGCACATAACAGTGGATTAACAAGTTACTGTGCCTCCTTTATGTGCACGCCTTTCACAAGAGCATATATAAGATGATGAGAATGAAATCATCACAAGGATATGAAGAACTTCTCAGTAGACAAGCAGCAGCTTGTTAAGTTGCCAAAGCATGATTTTGTGTCCAAGCCTGGCTGCATAATGTGCTAGCTTAATAACCAGAGGTTTTTCATTACACATCTGTTTATATGGACATAAGGTGACTCTGTGAGGTATTAAACATCAGCCAGCAGCCCTAAGAGTCTTTATCAGTTCTTCATATTACAGCCACATGTAGGGCCTACATCTTCAATGCTGACTTGGCCATTTTAAACATACAGTAATGCCCACGATGGCAGAAGACAGTCCCAAGCTTAAAGGCTGAAAATTTTAACAGAAGAGGCAGATTCAGCAGGTAGAATTGCCTCACTAAACTCCAGTCATTTAAAAAACAGCTTGGAGTCTGAGCTGGTTACTAGGCACCCTTTCAAAGAGAAAAAGATATATACACACAGGAGGCATTTTTCTCAAAAGTCTTAGAGAGTCTCCCTGCATCTTTTAAATATAGGGTGAGCCCAGAGGATTAGCTTGACACTCAGCCCTTGCAGGACTAAGAGTTACGTAAGATACCTCTCCCAACAAATATATGAAACAGGGACATTACACCAATGCAGGTGATGAAAAGCTGGGGCACAGTGATATTACCATCAGCTTCCTGGAAGATATGTGCTGGTCTCAAATTTGAGCACAGATGCTTTCAGCAACAAAGCTACAGACACCAGAACCCCCTCTTGCTGTGGTATCTCCTCTGCTGCTCAGTCCCAGAATGGAGTCACAAGTGTTGCCTCTGTGCCTGCTGTTCTCTGTGAAGGCTTTCCTGTTTCACACACCAACCATGTGGTTGGTTCCCCATGAAGCAGAATAATTCATTATGTTGAATAAACCAGGATGCATAATGCTACCTGCTACTAGATATGGATCAGCTGCTAAAAAACAAGAAAAGTGATGTTAAGGAAAGGGAACAATAATCAGTGACTGCAACATTTCTTACAATTATTGTGATGGTCAGCTAAAAACTCTTTCCAGACATTTTTTTTGTTTTAATACCACTATGGATGCTCACTATCTGGCTAGCTGTGCTGGAATCTCCCCAAGCACTGTGTCGACTCATTCATTGCTTCATAGGCTCACATTCAGAGAGCCATTTGGCCTGAAAACTTGAGGGATTATCTGTAAACACAGTGAAAGGAGACAGTTATTGCATGAAACCCAGTAAGTGCACCTGCATGTTAATGAGTTAAATGTCATGACAGAAAGGCAAGGCCAACATTCCATGCTTGCTCTTTAGAAAGAAAGCAATTTACTTCTGTAACATTTCAAACAGAAAATTACAGTGTAACTTCTTGTGTCAATACATAATTTATTTTGTAATAAATAACTAAATGGATATTTATTGCACCTCTATTTTAATCCACTATTGTGCTTTTCACAGGTTTTCCCTGCCTGTTCAGATTGGTTATAATAATTGCTGAGGCAGTTGTACGTTTTAGGCTATATAACAATGAAAGTGGTTGGTGAAAGAAAAAATTGCCTTCAAGTTATTTATTTTGCTATTTTTGTTTTATTTTACCTGAAACTGAAAGGAATTCTAGTACTGATAAAGAACTGAAGACAGCATTAACTATAAAGAATATACCATTATTTTTTTTTTTGCAACTGTGACAAAAATGAATAATGCCAGTAAAGTCAGGGCTGAGACTGCAATCAAATTTTGATACTCCCACTGTAGATAGGAATTGCAACAGCACACAAGACACACTTCAGTACAAAGGGAGCTGTGGATTACAGTATATATCAGTGCAGCATGTTTGCAAGCTGATTTCAGACTTCTGCAATGCAGATGCAAAGAAGCTGAAGAGAAAGTTTCTGTTTCTCCTATGGTTTGAATCTGATTCACTTTGGGAAGGATTGAGAGTTATCATAAGATGGGTGTTTGACCATCCATATCAAATGAGATGAATTTACTTTATTTACTTGGTTGGCTTATACTTCTTTGTAACTGAGTGGCTGCAGCACAAAATAATTTCTTGCAGACGATACATACTGGTAGTGATATGTGAATTTAAAAGCTTGAATTTTTTTTTTCATAATACTATAAAGAAAGGATGGTGCTTCTCCAGCTCCACTCACGCATAGCTTCGGAGAGCTTTACTTAGGTCTCACCAGCAAATGCCATGGTATATGCTGAGCCATTCTCTAAACACAAGAATAAATGTCAATTCTTAATATAAATTCTGAAGTTAAATTTCTAACATTGGTACTGTTGAAAAAATACCTCCACCTTTAGGTATGCCCAAAAAGAAAATCACATTTTAACTTAAATTACATATTCTTTGTGCCCCATACCTGCATGGAAGCTGTCTAGCAGTGACAGTTTCAGAAGGTCACAGCCAAGCCAGACCTCCTGGAGGCAGCAGAGTCAGGAGACCTGAGCTAGCTTTTTTGTACACCCTTCAAAAATTTTAAGCCCTCTCCAGCTCACCATATCTCTTCCAGGTCCACACTAAGCCCTGGATCTAACTGATCTGTTAGATAGCTAAAGGGTCTTTAACACCCCCTCCCCCCCCCATCTTCTGGATTTATAGAGGACAAGACAAGGCACCCACTTCTGCACATGCAGAAGAGTGTCCAGGACAGGCCACTGTCCCTTATCTTGCAGACCCAACTGTGCTGCTTCCCCTTCTCTTCCTGCACAACAGAGGAAAAAGTGAGGAGGAGGAAAAAAAATCTGAAAGCATTTTTCATAAGTCATTTAACAGTACCCTCCAGATGACTAATCCATGGCACCTCCATCTATCTTATGTCTCTGTGCTGTCTGGAGCACTTCTCTTTTGGAAGCAGAAAAGAAGGAGAAAAATTCTCCAATATTTCTGAGATGCAGAGACAAGATGTGGCAGCAGATACTTTTTCTTGTGCATTCAGCTTTCAGGGGAGAAAGGATTTCCACCAAAATGGGCCCCAGTTTTGCTCCTGCTTCTATGAGGAGAAATTGTTGAAGGAATCAAAACTGCATCCCTCCTCCTGCAGCAAAGCCAAGAGTTTACTGACCTCTCCATCAGCAGTGCACATTTACAGGTCCTTTATAATGCAAACTCGCTACATAAATACACACTGAAAGGTTTTAAAAGTCAAGTTATTGAACCACTGGGCTGACAACTCAGAGAAGCAATAGTCTGTTGTGTAAATACATGCAGGGGGACTGTTCCAGGTCCTCCTTCAGCACTCTCAGCACGCTAACAGAGTACTTCAACACCCAGCATGAGATGATAATTTCTGATTCTTCCATTTAGAAAATTCCCCAAAGGTGGCCTTGGGCCATCTATTTTTTGGAACAATGTCAGCACTATGCACATTATGTCTGTAAAGAATGATGCTATTACTGAATCACAGAAACAAGAAAGCCATCTAACACCCTCAGCCCAAAAAGAATACAAAACTATTTTTACCAGCCAGAAATAAATCTCAAACACAGTAGCTTTATTTATCGACCGAAAAAGCAGACATTGTCTTTGATATGTAATAGTTGTGCAGATGGAGAAATGTCCTTAGTGGGGTTTTCTGCTTCTCTGGAAAATGGGGCATGACTCTCCCTCAGCTGGGTTTGCTTGCAGGCAGCCCTTACCTCCCTCCTTGCTCTCCTCTTGCATACCGGGTGCCTGGAAATGCTCTCGGGAGGTACGTGTCCTGCAGCTCTTCTCTGTTACCTAAACAAATCCTGGTACAAAAGCCCTGCAAGGAACTGAGAACCTCAATATTCCACTTTTCCTCTGTTAACTCCCCAAAAAAGAAGCATGCTAATTAGGGTCTGGGAAGGAGAATAATGCAAGCTGAGCAGGACTGTGGTCCTAGACAGCTCCAGCACTCCTGCTTCCTCGCTCCCTAAAAGGGTGTCCTAATTAATTGACTTTATTGGATCTCTTCCTGGGTGCAGGGTGTTGATGCATCAGCTAATAAAAACAGAAGCAAAGCTAGCACTTACAGAAAATGACAGTATCAGGAGTAGGCAGGGTGCTTTGTGTTGTGTGTCACAGCTCATAACAGAGTGCAGCCGTTGATGTCTTTATTAGCTCCTAACTTGGTATATGGTCCTGTGTGTGCACCCATGTGTGTGTCTCTGCCTTCATCTCAAGGAAAAGAAAGAAAATGCAGATGTGTAGGTGGCAAGCTCTTTAACACCTTAGTATCCTATATAGTATTTCTATTTGTAAGTGTTTGGCTTAAAAAAATCTTTTAGAGTTTCTGGTGGTATAATGAGGTCAAGCTGCAATCTTGCAGAGGAGTACAGTATAAATGAACTAATGAAAACTAATTTCAGCCACTTCCTGTAGAGCATAACTGGTAGAATATATCACCTCCAAATGTAAAAACAAAATGATCAGCAAAGACTTTATTCATTTAAGACCCACCACAGAGCTAAAGATAAGGGGCCATGCTGTTTTCATAAAATGTCAGAAATCCATTTCATGGTGTTAATGATCTCTCAATGCTCACTTCATATTTAATCAGCAAGCTACTAACATTTTCTCAAAAAAATTAGCTGTCTTTGGTGTTTATCATAGCTGTATGCTGTTGAGTAAATCAATTATAAATAAGAAATTTTTCAAATCTAAACAAAGTAACTACTCAAAGCTTAGTAGATTGTTGAGTTGGATAAAAGAAAAACTGAATATTCACTCCACAGAGTACCTAGCTGGGTCATCTAATCTGCTGCAATTTTATCCTGTTATGCTGTAAAAATCTACTACATGCAACTCTGCTCCCATTCTGAATTATTTTACAAAGAACCTTGGTCCAAACCTTCAGTGAATCCCATACGAGTACATTCTCTATTTTTCAAAGGGTTTTCCTTCTTTTTTGTTAATCTATTTGTTTCTGCAAGTGAAATACTGCAAGCCTAGACTAAAACCACACCTGCTTCAGTAGACACTGGAAGCAGCTTCTTACAGCTCTGCAGATTTATTTCCATATTGACCTAATTAGCATTTCTTCTTTTTAACTTTTAAGTGCCCATAAACCAAGATGAAGTTAGCTAAATACAATGAAGCATGCATGATATTTCAGCCAAGACCAGAAAATTCATTTAACCACCGAGCCCAAGTAGGCATGAGCCTCAGATTTTGACTTAAAGAATCTATATTCTGCTTTTTTAAAGGATGTAAATTTTCTTAACAGAGAGTACTCCAAGAATTAGATAAGACAGTTTTATAAAAACAAAGGTTTCTGATAGAATGGCATTCTTATATAGCAGTTCATGATGTTTTGTTTTGTTTTTTTGGAACCTCTTTGAAGAGCTTAAGTTTTAATCTGTGGCTAATTTTTAAAGAGAAATTTGGTGAGAGTGATGGAAACATTAGGGACTGCATGGTTTTTATGGTTCTTCTGTTAGACGTTGTCTTAGAGCAACATCTAGTGGCATACTAGCTCTGCATCCTCCCTCAAAATCACTCGTGATGCAAGGGAAGAATTAAGATGATAATTAACTATGATAGGTTTACACACATGCACTCACACACACATGCTTTGTAAGAGGCATTATCCCCAGACAGTCTGAGGAACTATTTACACACCGTACAGCCTTTTCATTATATTCAGAATGTAATCATCAAAAAGTCTGAACTTAGACTCTCAAATTGACAAAAAGAACTGTTAAGTACCTTACCTTGGTTTTTTTCAGCTGCACTCATGTTTCAAGATTTACTTGTTTGGTTTAATTCATCCAAAAGGAGTACACTTTCTCTATAAATTTCTGCATTCAAAAAAGGAAAAATATATGTGAACATTCTTTCATGATACAGCACTCAGTTTCTCTATTTGTGTGCCTAGGAAATATTTGCACAAGATTTGGCACCATGACTCAAGGAGTTAGTACTTACTTCTTTTCTGTGGCCTCTTTGATTTCAATAGGAGTCAATCCTATTCAGTTGATTTTATATTACATCAATTTCAATTATGCACTTGAGGAATTTATACTTTTGTGGAAAAATTGCTTTGGTCTGTTTGAGCTGCTTTTCCAGCATTCTCAACACAAAATCTACCCTGTAACTTACACAGGATTCGTCTGTACTCTCTGATAAAGAAAGAAAAAAGATTCTTACGATTTTAGGCACATTCAGGTATTACTTAGGAACAAAAATCTAAAAGAATATTACTTAAATAAAAGGACTGAAATAACTAAAATCCCAACAGACCTTACATTTGCAATAGTAGGGTTAGTCCTCTTATAATGTCAGAAAAATATTTTTAATTAGTAAAAACCAGCATGCAAGTAAAACATTTTCATAACAGTTTTTATCATAGATAAAAGCAGAAAATTGATGGGGAGCATTAGATGAGACCATGTGGAAAACTCTGACTGAAGTACTAAGCTATTTTAGAAGAAATTTTCCAGGTGCCAAAAGATTGTTTTTCCCCTTCATTCTGGTCTAGCAGTTTTTTGTTCTTTCAAAGTCTAAAAACCAAGTAGAATTAAAAGGTGATAGTTTGTATTCATCATTCAATCTACAAATGAAAACAAGCCATAAAAGACTTAAGGTTAATTGTTTTGAAGTCTTGGGGAAACTCTAGTCATAAACAACTTGCTTAATTCCCTAGTTACAATGAATACTTTCTCTCTAGTAAGTCAGGAAGCTCAGACTACAAAATGTTTTACAAAAAAACTATGTCACAAATCTATTTAAAGTAATTCATTTCATTTAAAAATATTTTAAAAGATGTATTTCCTGCGATCAAATAGAATTCCAGTTTCATCAGATTTCCATTTTCATCCGCAGTGGTTGGACACAAAAAGGACCAGGGGGCTGGAACACTTCTCCTGTGAAGACAGGCTGAGGGTGACGGGGTTGTTCGGCCTGGAGAAAAGAAGGCTCCAGAGACAACTAATAGTGACCTTCTGGTATCTGAAGGGAGTCTACAGGAAGGCTGGAGATGTCAATGGTTTTGAAGAACAGATTTATACTGGATGTTAGGAAAATGTTCTTTACCATGAGAGTAGTGGAAACATAGAACAAGTAGCTCAGGGAGGTAGTTGAGGCCTCATCCCTGGAAATATTCAAGATGGGGCTTGATGAGGTCCCTTCCAACCCTAGACTTTCTATGATATGATATGATATTATATCATTCTGTAGTTGAAAACAAGTGAAAATATTTCTGGATAAAATAATTTGAAAGTAAAAAAATTATGCAAACCTGAAATCAGATATTAGTTCAATCA
The DNA here is from genome assembly GCA_023637945.1 of Phaethornis superciliosus. Classification (NCBI taxonomy): domain Eukaryota; kingdom Metazoa; phylum Chordata; class Aves; order Apodiformes; family Trochilidae; genus Phaethornis; species Phaethornis superciliosus. Next base: position 71,655,238 of record JAJQWJ010000003.1, on the reverse strand, counting down.
GGATTCCTTGCCTCACTATAGAGGTCATGGCTGAAAACACCTTGTGTATTAATTCTTGCCTACAAGTCGTATTTAGACAATTTTGAACCAAGGATTTGCATTTTTGTTGCTCTTCAAGTTTCTTCAGCTCAAAATGAACCTAACAGAGGAATTCTTTGCAGCATATCCATGTGTTTGCCACAAACTAAATAATCCATGACAAACATCACACTAACTCAGTGACTGACACTGGAGAGTGCCTAGTGGGAACAAAAGGGAAAAAAAGGTACCTAAGCAACAGTAACACTCAAAATAGAGAAAGCTGCTGAAGTACTCCTCCACCATAGGATGTCAAGTGAGCAATGCAGCCATAGGTACTATGACAAGGGAAAGGAGAGCTGAGCTCTTTAACTTCACTGGCAAGACCAGCTCTGATGGGACCTTCTCGAGGATAAAGATATATTTACTTTGTAAATGGGTCAGAATAGCTAAATTGAATCTGGTACAGTCTAAAAGCTAAAAGTTCTGGGTCTTCTACATCATTCTGTCATGCTATGAAATCTCTGTGAAACCTAGGGAAAGGATGACCAGTTCCACTTCATGCACATACCAGGGCACACTTTTAGAGACTGACAATATCTCTGCCCTGTGATGAAAAAAGGTATTCAAACCACCCGACTTTAGCTGTCTCACTTAAACAAGTATTCTCTCAAGGCTCTTGTCAGTAGCCAGTGGAAAGAGAAAGAGATTTATCCCAGATGTGATCCAGACCATGTAAATCAGAGCTAGCTGGAAAGCCTGACAATAGGAAGAGTACTGGTAAGAGGTTGGTCATACCAGCTGCTTAAGACTGGGTGATGTGAACGCTTCCTTAAATCTTTACAATTTGATTCAGCTGCTCATTATGAGCTATTGTACTTGAACAATTTGAAGTCTAAAGCTTGGGCTGATTTGAAACATTTCTCTTTCCTTCTATCTGGACAAGAAAGCAGGATTTACTTCACATATTTAAATAGGATTTTTTTCTAAACCAAAGGCAGCTGAAAGGATTCTGCTGAATCCAAATAGTGTCTCAAGTGTGGAAAGCTATTTCATAAAGGTGAATGTTACAGGAATTAATGAAAGTATAAAACCAGAATTTTATAACAGTAACTGATCTCAAACCTCTTGATGACCTCTCTGTAAAGCATTAGGTGGAAGCCCTTTTCAGATATAGCTCTATTTAAATATATACTGTGTGTAAGCATCTTTGGGAGTTGAATTATTGGGTCGGACAAATTTGTAGGAGATTATAAGCATATGGATAAAGACAACCTGAGAATATGTAACTACTACAGCTAAGAGCATTCAGAATTCTTTCTGTTAAGTATTATATTACCATCCCTTCATCTTTTTAATAACTTACTGTAAGAGGACACAGTATTTAATCATGTGCAGTGTTCAGTATCTGAGAGAACTTCCTAAATTGCAATCTTAACATTATAAATTCAGCATTGCACCATTCTTCTCAAGTTCACTGCCACTAGATTAATTTTGTCTGTTATCTTCTGTCCTTCTCTCAGAGCCATAGGAGACCAAAAAGTCTGGTGTCCAATAGACACAATGGAAGAATTCACTTCTCTATTTTATCCTGTGTCACAAAGTTTAGTAACATAGAAACATTATTTTCAGCATCTGAAGCCTCGGCATCGGACACATTTTGTTAATTTTACCAATTGTAACATATAAATGAAAAATACGGTACATTATTGACTTTCAGAGGAAGATTCTGTTAGTTAACAAATAAATACATCACATCAAAACCAGAGGAAACAGCAGTCTGAACTTTGCCATTAATAGTAATCTAGGAATAGTGTTACTGATTTAGTGACAACAGTCATGTAGTAGAACACTCTTGGAAATCAAAAATAGCCCTGATTTACTGAATTGGTTAAGACTCAATGATGGCAGTTATTGAGTTACACCTGATGTGTGCCATTTTCCCTTTACTAAGCACCTATTTATAGTCTTGTAAACTCTGCATAATGTGGTAAAACACACAAAATATGTGTGCTGCCTGTTAGTATTTCAAATTGTACATTAAAAAAATTAAAAAAAAAAAAAAGAAGCTAAATTAAAACATGACAAGGCCAGATAGTTCTCATTACTTTGGTTTCAAGACATTGTGAAATCAGCTAATTTGAATTTCAGATTTCAATCTGGCAAGGAAAACATGATAGCAGAAGTTCTTAGTGCCTGAAGGACTAATGGGGAAAAAATAAAATCTGCAACTTTATAGTACGTAAAATATTCTTTCTAATGGTAGAGTAATTCACAGAATGAAATTAAACAGACCTCAAAGTCATATGGAATTTATAATTCACTACATTCTCCAATTAGAAAAAAAGTTTTCTTATTCCCAAAACTGAAAACTTTTAAACTTCCATGTGTTGTCCTGAAACTAAAGCTATCACTTTTCAGACAGGACTGCTGCTTTACTCATATTCTCCAGGAATATAAAGGAAAATTCCCTTGGTACCTGTCCCTCCACCATTCTCAAAAGTATTTAAGTCATCCATCATGGCATTTTCCTCTCACGGCTATCAGAAATACAAAATCAACACATTTGCTAGTTGGAAGAACAGCAACAGGACTGGGGCGGGAGGTTGTCACCTGACACCAGCCAGTAAAGACAGAGAAAGTAAGGATAGGCAATCATCCAAAAATACCAGAACCGAGTAATAAACCTCAGGTGCTTGTTAACATAAATGTAAAACAGAAAGAACAGAGAACATTATCACTGGTATTTTGTGTTAAAATTTTGTCTCTAATGTAAAATGACACAGAGTTCCAGGATTATTTATTTCCCTTTCAGCTCAAACACCACCACATGACAAGAATCACAGCTTTCCCCGGTGCACAGATCTTCTCAAGGAAGCCTTTCTAGACCCGAGGGGCTCAGCTCTGCTACTCATTGTAAACCCAAAAGATCCTCAGTTTGGCTATCTGTATTCAGAAAGAGAACTGTGCAAAAGCTCAGACTATGGCTTTCAGAACTAGTGATACGCAGGATGTTTTCAGTGCGCAACCTTAAATGTCTTGGAAAATGCCTACTTGTAAGAAAATCTTATTTTTCTTCTTTGCTGTCTGCACCACAGCTGCACATATAAAATTATGAAGCATTTTTGGTATCTTGTTTTACATAGCTCCACTCAAATGGGCTATCATGACATTGGATCACATACTACATCTTGAAGCTTAAGCAAGCACTAACTGCAAAGTACAGACTCCTCTGAAGTAAAATGTCACTTTGCTTATCAATAGAGACAGTGTCTCAGGTTGCAATATTGAAGTAACAGCCCAGTTATCTTCTTTGTAAAACATGATCATAAGTTGCTCCACTAAGCACAGAGGTTTTCATATTAATGACAGATAGGTGATGCCATGCACTAAGGCAAGGTTATAAACTTATGTCACTACCTGATGCAATTATTTGGAAAAATAATATAATTTTCAGTCATCTAACTATAAATAATTATTAATCATGTGATCTAATTCAAAACTACTCACTGTATAAAATCTAGTTATGTCCAGTAGTACAGACATAATTATAGTCACCTGGGAGCTCTTAAATGCATACTGCATTTGGATGTATATGTATACACAACAGTATAGACAGTCAGAGAGAGGCCAGAAAAAGTATGTCATGTAGACATATTGTTATAAAAAGGATGTCTTATTATACAACTTAATCTGGCTATTAAGGTTTAACAGACTCAGGCTGGTATTCTGCATTTATAGAAATCCTAGTGAAGTCGTTATATTGAATAGTCCTGAAAGCCATCTACTCAGTTCATACTCTCATGGTAACACTTTATAAAATGCTTGGTTTCATCAGCTCCTGAATTGAAAAGATTGATTTACTTGTCATGTTGAATAGAGTCTAAAAGAAGTTTAAGGAACAATTGACCCTGAGAAGAGCTGCAACAAAGTCTTCTGGGCATCAAGCAGAAGGCAGCTCAAGATTTCTAGAGATAACTCAAATTGTCTGCTATGAAAATAACAACATAGCTTACTGCGGACTGACTCAAGAGGATTTTCATAATTAAGACTAAGAGAAAAGCTCCTTTAAAAGCTGCATTTGCATAAATACAGTTAAATCTCCACTAGCATGAGCTTGGCAAAAAAAAATGTTTTTTGTATTATTTTAATTTTTATTTTCACTTTTAAATACAGTTCTTCAAACTTAAACCACACTGGGATTCTTGCTGCATGAAAAGGAAAGAAAAAATGAATCAGTGCTGGCATCTCAGGGTAGATAGGCATGGTGGATGTACATCCTTGCCAGCACTTAATGATGCAGAGTCACACATATCAGGTCGCAATGCTGGCAGGGGTGGGAGCTGGGAATCCCTGAGGGATGCAATTAGAACACACAATATGCAGCAGGATTAAGCTTCTGCTCTCCACTTGCACCTCTTTGCCCATGAACATCTGTAAACCACATGCCCAGAACAACTTCCTTCCAAATATGAAGCTCTCAGTTAAGTCAGTACCTAAACACAACAGAAGGTTTAAAAGTCTCTCTCTGCACACCTTCTTTTCAGGCAGTTTCAAACTTCTAATTCCTGGGGCCCATCGTGTGTGTCTGTGCTAAATACAGTCAGATGTCATCCTAGATATTTCTGAAGGTTTTACAACAAAAAATTAATGATAGAAAGAAAAATCACAACTCTCAGATGGGTCTCACCTCTCTCCTTTATTTCAAGGATTCTGTCTAGGGACTGTTGCATCATATCGAGTGTCAGCGGCACACCTGGCTGATTGCATCCTCCCAGTTACAGTGCCATACCTGGGAACAGAACAGCTCTGCTGGATGGTGAGAGCCTTGTGTCCTCGTGCCACACTGTCCACATGGCCAGAGAGACCTTGTGGGAGGTTTTGGACAGGAAAATATTCAGCTACTGCAATATTGGACTGAGCAGTAAGTTACTGATAGACAGACTTGATCCCCATCAACTGAAGTGATTCCCTCTCTGAGGCAGGTAGCCTGAATGAATGCCTTATAAAAGTTTTAACATATTTTAAGCAACCTCTGCTTCAGGACAGGCCTAAGATAAGAATGTGTGATTCTTTCCATGGGCCTATTTTGTAATTTTTTTGTTTTCAGTACTGAAAATGAGAAAAATGAGAAGAAAATACTGTATCTGCAACATGATGGATGCAGAAACCTCGCCTCTGAGTTGAGGCACTGAATGAAGAATTACAACTTGATTTTTGTTTGATTGGATTGGGGCAAATTGAAAAATACTTTTTCAGATAGAAATACACAGTAAAACTAAAAGTTTAAAATATATCCCTTTCTATGAAATTTTCCTCAAGAGTGAAGTAAAAGGAAAATCATATTAATAAAGCTGAAAGATTTAGTTGAAAGATTTAGTTCTTTCAATAAATATAGACTTTAAACCATCCCAGATAATTACCTATATAACAAATATCTGCTAAAATAAACACAAACTGATTCACTTAGCTTCACTCATTACATAACACTTACTATATAATACGTGTGTGTGTATTATATTTATATATAAATATATATAAAACTGGTCATTTTATATGTGTTCTCTTTACTTTTTGTGTAGGTTATACATTTATGTAAATCATGGTATTTTTAAAAATTTTAATAATTTCATAATGTGATATATTAATATGCTTCATTTAATATAACAAAACATGCTGATGTTTTGCTGATTTTGCATTTGTCCCAGTGCATAATATTGGGCCCAGGGTGAATTATTCTTTAATCCAGCTGTATTTCCTTGAAATTCCAGCATCTGGTGATTTTAGGTCAGGGAAAAATCAACATCTAAAAGAAATGCTACTAGAATTACTGTTGTATTCTCAGCTTCTCAAGGGGAAGTGGGCTGTTCAAATCTGGTGGCTCAGAGCAAGCTGAGGAGCAGTGCCTGAGCTATAAAAGAGTCACTCCTGTGACAGGCTCTGCTGCACGTGTGTTACTAAGTATGAAATGCCAGCTGCATTGACTGACATTGCAGTTGCCCATCACAGATTGCCTAAAACACTTTTAACTAACTGCTCATTAAGTCCATTAAAATCCAGAGGTGAGATGATACTTACGTATAGCCCAGCACCAGTGTAAATAACATATAAGTCACGTGACTGTATTTTCAGGCCATCATTTCAAATTTGGTAAATGAAGAAGCTTTTACATCAGCAGCATCTGAGGTTGAACTGGCTTATAGCATTCAAACCCAATCACCTCTGCTGGCTGTGTCCCCACTGGCAGGGCAAAAATCTGGCCATTACATTGTTATATAAAGTGATAGTGTGACTGTTGGCACTGTTTAAGTTAAAGTTGTGTCAGCAGTAGTCTTTGCATTACAAGCTCCCATTTTTCAGGGGGGGTTTATGCCTTGAGATGAAATCCCATCATAATTCTCCACCTAGTGCCTCGACTTGGCAGGAAGGTGTTTGTATCCATCATGTGGCACCCCTGGTATTTTTTTCTCACTGATTCATTTTCAGTACTAAACAAAACATATTACAAAATGGGCACATGTAAAGAATTACAGCAGAATGAGTGGTGCTTCTGTCACTTTTTTGAAAAAGAAATGGGAAAGAGGCCTCAAACTCCCTGCCAGCAAAACTTCATTTTTCACTTTAGGGTATCTACCATCCATCAGGTATTCTAAGCTAAAAACACAGCAGAGGCAAAATCTGCACCCCTGTGCACAGTTACCTTGCGCATTGCCTTCACTTGTATTTTTACCTCAGGCTACTTGAATTACATAGTACCCTGAGGTAAAACACAGCTACTGTGGTAATGAAGACAAGCCCTAACAAGGATCCCAGTCCTGCCAACAGTTAGCTAGTTTATTCTCAAAGAAGCATTAAAAGCCTGACATCAGGAGCTGCATGCGCAAAAAAATCATAGTCCTAGGGGTGAATGGATATACTATAGCATTTTTCCTTACATCCAACCTTGGAGAGAGTGGGGGTCCCTCAGCATGCAGAGCAGCTGCCTGCAAAAATCTGGGACAGCACACTTTTGTTTTCTTGTTTCAGCTTAGAACATTTATCTTTTCTGAGCAGGCATTGTAATGTTCTTAGATGGTAGTTAATTATAAGTCAGTGCTGGTGTCAATAGCAAAGATGTCTTTCATATGAGAACAAGTAAACTGAAAAAAAAAAAAAACCAAAAAAAAACCAAAAAAACAAAACCAAAAAAAAAAAAAAAACCAAAAAAAAAAAAAAACACCAAAAAAAAACCAAAAATCCAAAACCCTTAGGTGAAACAGGCTGATGAGAGGAGAGAAAAATCTCTATCTCCCCATCAACCACCACTATCTAATCAGCTTAACTACAGCACCCACGATGCTTCCAGGACTGCCAAACCTCAGCAGAAAGCCAGCAGGGTCAGATACTGTTATAAAAACCAGGTAAGTTTCCTTTGTCACCTGGCACCTGGCTGAGTTAATCAGTCTGCTGTCCCTCCAAAGGGAGTCCTCCCAAAGGTAGACTGCTGGTGCAGTGAGCCAAGGGCAAGGTATGTGCTCCATGTTCCCCGTGCACCAGAAACTCAAATGGTTATGCAGGCAGGAGAGCAACAAAATCAGAGGCATCATTTTTTGTTCTAGCCCCTTCAATCACTTTACCAAAGTACTAGAGAAAACTACTGGAGAAGGTTTTTTGTCTGCAATTTTTTAAATGAGAATATGTGGTCAGTGTATATTTCCTATAAGTGATATTTTAAACTTGACAGCACTGCTTTTTTAGTATTTTATTGCCATTAAAACAATAAAGTAAAAAATAAAAAATCATATTTTTCTTTGGGTTGATATGAATCCAATAAAAACACTCGCTTTCTATTTTGAAGCTGAGATTTGATATCTGTATACAGCTTTATAGAGCCAAGTTCTACCAGTGTGTATTCTAGTGTGGGTCTCAGTTTCTTTTGTTAAAACCTTTTTGTGTTTTACAAACAAATGCTTCTGGAGCATAGACCTAAAAGTCTGGTCCAATGAGTGTAAAGAAATTATTCTGTGAGAATCAAGTCCAACAGACAAGAAAGAAATTGAATCTGTAGGCAAGAGGCTTCCACTGAAAAGGTATTGAAAAGAAGAAAGCAGAGCCCTAGCAGATCAGTTCAATGGTTTTCTGTGGAGACTGTTGCTGAACTTTGACAACACTGTTAACATTGCCCAGAGAAGAGAGACACCCTCAAGTCACTTATAAATTAAAGACTTGACATATATTCTTCTATACTGTGTACACCGCTTTCTTCAAATCCTCAAGTGCTACAGCAGGATCCTTTGTTGTTCTGAAAGATACTATGCAGTGCTGCTTCCCACTTTAATTATTTCAATTATTTTAGGGTAGCATCAGCAACATTCAAGACACGTTTAAATAGACTTTTCATTGTGAACAGGACTAAGTGTTTAGTGGAACACCATCAGCATAGTAAACAAATACCCTGACCTTGAAAAATTTCAAAGCCAATGGATACAAGACCAAGTATATCTATTTCTTTAGATGAAAATTTACTGCACTTGGCTTCATCATTCTGACTTACTCACGTTTCAGTTTTCCTAAATATACTCAGAAACCGTGGTTTGTGACAGAAAGGAGAAGAGTGGATATTGTTGCCATGGAAACAAAAACATTTTCCTTCTGCTTCAAAAATGTTGTCTATTAGAGAACAGTGGGGGGAGAAAGATCACATGTATATATAATTAATTTTACTCTCTGTCATGTTTTCCAGATTTCAAAAGATTATTTCTGTGAGGGTTTTCAGAAACAGACATATTTAACCACAGGAGGAATCTTTGCAGGCAATGGGGTTCACCTTTGCTAATGTAGTGAAGCGAAGGTGTGTTTCTCCTTGCTATGCCCATGCTTCAGTGGGAATTTTATTTGCACATTTGTTGTTGAGTTGGATAGAATGTTCAGACGGGAACTAGATCTGCATTTTACATTTGGGACTTAGAGCTGTTGCCTCTCAATGTATTACTGTTAACTGGACAAATAAAAATGAGAGAGATCGTTTATGAGCAGACAGTTTGTTAAAATGAGGGTGATCATTGTACATTCCCTAAGAGCTTTGCCATCTTTTTTCTTTCTGAGATTGAGCTCCTTCCTTTGTTCTATGAACAGATAACCCTGGACTTGAATTTCAGTGGTAAACCTCTAATTTTCTTCAAAACTTCTGTGAGTTCTGGCATTCATCAAAATTAGAGGGTTTGCACCAGTATGGGCAAAACTCCTGTCCTCCTCATATACCTTGACATGCAGAAATCACTTAAGCATCATCTCCATTTAGATGCCATTTTGGTCAGTTTGATTTGGGGCAAGGGAAGAATTAAAATTAATATATTTTTTAATTAACAAGTATGCTAATTCTTGTAAAACTCTCTACTTTGTCCTCATGTCCATTGCTGATGAGGCAGCATACTGATGTATTCAACAATGTTTCACTGCTTCAGTTCCCTTGTTTTGGAAGCAGTAGATACTTTGTGCTCCTCTTGTCTTTCAAGAGTACATTGTAGATAATTATGTGATTTCTTGTTAGCTTTTTGTTGATTTGAGCTTATTTGGTGCAGTCATCTGTGATTCTCCAACACATGTTCCATCATCTCTTTGATTTTTTCCTAATTAATTGAAGAGTCTGATCATCCACTTCCAACTAGTTTTTAAGTACCCTCAATTACTTTTTGTTTGGGAATTGATTTAGAGTTGAAACATGTCTCAACTAATTGCAAGACAGAAAAACTGTATGAATTAGCAAATATTAATGAATACTTAACATCTATCCAAGATACCAATATTTACACATACACACAGAAGATGCTGCTACAGGCTGAAATTAGAAGAGAGCAACAATGCAATTTATCCAAAGTCTGTATTTCTCTAGTAAAATCAAATCAGCATGAGGAATTTATCCAGTTCAGACAAGCTGTTCACTGTCTATGATACCAGGGTTTACTAATAGACCCTTATGCTAGTAGAGGTTGTGCTTCTAGCTGGTATTACTACATTAACATTCAGCATGGTGTATTTCTCCAAAGGCTTTATCTTAAAAAAGAAAATAGACCACATACTTTTAATCTCTCTTGTTCGTCATTCAAAAGATGCACTACAAATTTGCTAAGTCATATAAACCAGCACCAACTCATAATCTGGACATACCTCAGGTTCTCACAGGGAAAAAATGGTATTTAGAAACATTTTACAGCTGTTTGAACAGTAAGTGGTGCTACTTTTCAGTATCTTCCATCCATGAAGTTTAAGTAACTCATAGTATAAAAAATCCAGCTATGACGACCAGAAAAAAAAAATTGCTTGGAAGAAAGAAAGTAAGGAAAAAAATCCAGGTATGACCTTCAGTGGTTTTAAGACCTACTCAGAATATTGTGTTCTCATCCATGATTAAAAGCTGTTCCTTCTTAAAATGTACTGAGCTCTCCTTTTTACATGGAGGGATATTACCACACCAGAAATGAGAATGGTGTTAATAGGAATGAAAAAAAACAACATTCAGACAAGTAAAACCCATGCAAATGCAAACCTTTCACCAACTCCCTGAAGGAGACTGACAATCAGAAGAAGAGTAAACACATGGGGCCTACGTTTCCCAAAACAATAAATTATGGCAGATGCTCAGCTGGCACTGACACATCATGTAGCCATCACTCTGGGAGGACAGGTGCTCTCAGAAAACTAGGAGCTTTTAAAAAGATTGAAAAGAAAGCACTTCAGCACCAAGGTACCCAAAAAGATTTATTTGTTTTGTAAGTACAAATTCTGCCTCTTTCTCAAGAGTCTCATTCTTCCTTCTTTGCATGTGTCTTTTCTTCCTTGCTCTCTCTGAAACCAGAAAAACAGGTGGAAAAAACACCTCCCACTTGATCAGGTTTCTCATAACCCCATCCAACCTGGCCTTGAACACTTCCAGGGAGGGGGCAGCCACAACCTCCCTGGGCACTGAGATTCTGGATTTCATCTTTTAATTTTCAATTTTGATTATTACATCCATCTTTCTTTCTTTCGTGCTTGCTTGCTTGCTTGCTTATGGGAGATATTTAGGAAGTTTTCAGAAAATACATTTATAAATAGCAGAGATACTATGAGTGGAAAATATAACTTTGCTTCATTCTATTTAAATGAGTCCTGGCTATGTACCAAGAGACTTCAGTTTGGTCTGGTGAGAGTGACAAGAGTCAAATGGAGAACAAATAAGCTTTTCGGTGACAAAAGTCTTAACGCTATTTCTGGTCCACATCTTTAAATATCAGATATCTTTATCTGTTGGCTCCAGGAAGGCTGCAGGGGCACCGCAGGAGGTGTGAGAGCTCTGGATCGTTGGACAGATGTTTAACAATGGCTAAAACCATCCTGGATGAGAGAGAGTATTTTTCATTATACTTCTTGCAGGTTTTGCCTCGCACTGTACTTTCCAGCAGCAGAGAGTGGGATTTATGCAGACCATTCATTGAAAAGCCTATGATTCTTTGCCTTAATTGTAACAGTCTCCAAAAATTCAACCTGTAAATTAGACAGAAAAAAGGATGCAACTAAGGTATCAAAGGCTTGTGCTGGAAGGCACATTAAAGCAACTACATCTCACATCACAGAAAAGAACCTTTGGCAACATTACCATACTCTAAAAAGGTGTATCACTGGGTCACCTGTAGCAGCCTTTAGCCATTTTGAGCCTGCTTGCATCAGGGGGTTGCTGGGCACCCAGCACTGGACTGATGCATCAGTCTTGTGCCTGACACACTCAGGGCTCTCAACTAGGGCAGTAACAGCCACCAGAGGGATTTCTGCTGCCAGTTTCAATTTTGGAACATTATTTAGTTTTTACAGAGACATTTTGCATAGGAACACCTAGGAACCAGGCTGACTGCCTCCTAGCCATGACCAAAGAGACTTTGGGAAAGCTGTTAAAGCAGGGAAAACACCTCACTGGGCAAGCTGGTGATGCTACCCACGTGCATGTTCTGCTTCTCTGTAGAGTTTAAGCACTTCTAAATCTTATTGTACCAAAAGCGGGGTTTGCATGTGGTTTTATTCACACAGACAATATTATCAGTCTGTGAGAATACACTGCTGGCTGAAAACTACAATAGGCTGTCAAGATTTCAGAGCTCACTTTAAACAAGCAGCTTGGGTAACACAAGCAGCCTGGTGTGGCAGCCCAGAACACACTGCAGCCTCATTTAATCTGTTTAATTGTGTGTAGCTGGCATGGAAAGAAAACTAGATTTTATCAGATATATCTAAGTGCTTCTTAATAACCCGTGATTTCATCAGTGTTTTCTCTACGCCTTGTTCTTTGTGAGCAGTACTTAGCAGCTGGTAGTTCTTCAGAGAGAAAGCTGACTGCAGCTGGGAAGTAATCACAGAGAGCAGTGACTCAGACTTTTTAGGTATTCAGACCCAAATACCACACACTCATGACAAGTGACTTAGACTCGGGCACTAAATGATGGGAAAATCAGTCTAATTGTCATACCTTAAAGAATAAAAGGAAAAATTTCCAATAACCTTCATCTTATTAAGATGCTAAAGACATGTAAGGATTACTGGATTGAGATAGTTAGTATGCCTGTAACCCTACATGGAGATTGTGCCAGTGCTGCTCCCACAGCTCAGGCTCTGGAACATCACTAAGTGTACCAGACAGCACCAGAGAGGATCTAATATCAGAGTGGAGTTACCAGCACTCCAAGAAGAAACACTTCACAGGAAGCAGAAGGTTCATTGGTTTTGGGTTTTATATTTGCCAGCCTCCATCGTCTACCTAGAATCTCCCCTTAGACTGAAGACAACCAGTTGGAAGCAGCCTTCCCAGAAATTAAAGACCAAGAGCAATATACCAAAGAGAGAACAAGGCAGGAGAGAATCTCTTGTGCAGACATCCCCCTCTCACGCATCCCAGCATCAGGGCTTTTTGCAGGAGATGGAACAGATACGGAAGAAACAATGGAACTAATTTATAAGTGTGTCCAAACAAAGGAAAAAAAAATTGTAATTGTAATCAAAAAGAGGAAAAAAAAGATTAAAAGAAAAACAAAACAAACAGAAAAACCCAGAATAATCTTAAATATGTGCATTAACCAAAGAAGATATGTCACCGTGAACAATGGAACACGTGGACAATCATAACAAAAATCTGGTTTCCATGGGACCTGTGAGAGATGAGGTTTTTAAAGGCAATAGCTGTACTATACCCTACAGAGGCACATCTGGAAACAAACCTGGGAGAAGACTGAAATACATGCATAAAACCTTCCGAAACCCCTTGCCATTTCCTGTGTTTGATCAGGTTATTACAACTCATCTTTCCTGATACTAAGCAACTTGACCTAGGCACAGAAATCTCCCTGATTCTAGTGTAGAACACGGCCAGTCATTTGCTACTGAAAATTGAAATACTTGCAAAAGTGTTAATGGCTGAAGATACCCTGTTATTCCATCGGTGATGACTACATAATTTGCAGTATTACAAGAAGATTGTAGTGGAGAAGACAAAAATGAGTGTCTTGTGGCTATTCTGTAATAACATGGAATTTACTGTATAGGTTCTTGGTCAAGTTTTATCCTCTAATTATAAGCACTTTACATAATTTCTTGTCTGCACCAAGTAACATCAAGAAATCAATATAGAGGACTGATACAGGTTTATTTGGAACACAAGCATCTGAAAATCTCCTCTCTAACACTTCCTGAAAAATTTCTAATACTTTTGAAAGCATTTGTTACATTTTGCATAGTTTAAAAATAATCACTAAATATCTGAAGATTTAGAGGGGATTGACCTAGATGGGTCTTACTCTCATTCTGTTCTGAAGTTTCTTAAAAGGATAATAGTGCTATTCTGAGAGCTGGAAAATGTATTGGCCTCCTCGCCTGTGAAGAAAAATGCCTAAACTAAGTATCTTGTCTAGTTTTATTTCCTTGTTTTTCTCAATATATCTTATCAGGAAGACTGCTTCAAAACAGGCATTGTAAATTCCGTGAATGCCAGAATAAAATACTCTGAGTCCATAGTTCACTCTCAGAAGATGAAAGAGACCAACGATTAGAAAGTCCGTGCTGAGTTTTCAATGGGCACCTCAGGAACAAAAGCAGCTCTGTTGTGAAATGTGCCAACCCTGCCCACGTGCTGCAGATTTATGGTTTGGTTAGCACCAATGAAATTTACTGATCATGAATACCTAAAGGCCTCAGCTCACCTTAAGATACTTGACAAACTCAAGCACCATGAAGGGAGCAAGCAAAATTTCCAGCGAGGGCATCGGCTTCTAGAGGTGATGGAGGAGAGGGGTGAAATGAAAGAAAAACATTAGTCAGGGAGCATAGTGTGGGATGGCAAATGACAAGGCTGGTCTTCATTCTGCACTGAATGTAAAGGCATCACTTCCATGGGCTTCTTCCTTCAATACAGGTGGGAACTTGGGCTCCAAACGGATACCCAAACCTCCCAGAGAACAAATTATATCTCTATGCATCTCAAACTGCAGATGAGGGAACACACTGAACAGTGGCAACCTCCAGTATTATCTTTTAATTACTTTACCGGTAGAGGGAGGAGTTGAGGGTGAGATTTAGGATGTCAGGTAGTGATAGAACTTGGGAGAATGGATTCAAACTAGAGGAGGGTAGATTTACATTAGATGTTAGGAAGAAGCTCTTCACCATGAGAGTGGTGAGACACTGGAACAGGTTGCCCAGAGAGGTGGTGGAAGCCCCATCCCTGGAAGTTTTTAAGGCCAGGCTGGATGGGGCTCTGAGCAACCTGATCCTAGTGAGAGGTGTCCCATGGCAGGGGGGTGGGAACTGGATGATCTTAAGGGTCCCTTCCAACCCTGGAATTTCTAAAATTCTAAAATTCTAAATTCTAAACTGAGTATGACTAACAAGCTGGGATTTGTGGTAGAAAACTAAAGACGTGTTTTATAACTACAATTAAAACGTTATTATCCCTCCATGAAGTCTTGCCAAGGTTTGTCCTAAAAAAAAGAGGCTCATCAAAACAATATAAATCTTACTACAATTTTAGAACAATGTAAAGTTATATAGATCTTCTGCAAAGCACTCTCCCAGTAGATCATAATGCATCTTAAAAAAGCGGTTGAGAATCACTATTCCCACTTAAAAAAAAAAAACCAACAAAAAAACAGGCTAGTATTTTTCACCATAAGGAAAGTTTAGAGGGAGACAGAGAAATAGAGAAGTAAATTGCTGAATGGTTGTTTTCCTTTTTAATCAAAGATAATAAAGTCAAGTGAAATGAGACAAGGTTTTCCACTCAAAAAAGAGATATAGTTCAACACTAAATTTATCTTCTCACAACCTGGTGGTCTGAAGCTAGGAGAACAGAATAAGGAAGGGTTACAGGACATATACTTCATTCCCATGCTTAATTGCCTGTTAGTGGTTTTTCAGCAGAGAAAACTCCTTTTCTGTTAGTGTGTCACCAGCAATCTAGATTCAGATTCTTGTGCTCTCTATGGCACATTTCTTCCCTGTTTGGAATCTTAGAGATGAGGTGGTAACTCACAGAGAGCTAGGTACAGAGTCTCACAGAGCTGTACACAGACTTTTTGCCATACTAGGCCATAAGGGGTGGAGAGAAGTTAATAATACAGTTGCCATCTTTCATTCCATCACCTTTGCACATGAGAGGAGTGACTGAGTGAACTGTTTCTTCGCTGTTCCTAGCCAGATTCCCTACAGCAGTGAATACACTGTGATTTCTGTCTGGTATTTGGAGGTATTGCCATGGACAGAGGAAAGTGCAGGATACCTCAGCTCCCAAGTACCTGTAGCTGTGATGAGATTTCAGGGTAACTGTAGCCTTTCCTCATATGTACTTATAAATAATCCAAATTTACCTTCCCAAGTGATGATGGGAGTGGTATGATCTAAGTAAATCTTTGGTTAAGACTTCTCCCTTCTTACAGCAGTAGGGAAAAATTTGCAATTGCTTTTAAGTTTAATTGGTTTTTCACACATAAGAGTGTTTTAAAGTGTAAATGAATGAAGCTCTTTGGATGCATGGGGGTAGGATGCTGGTGAGGCAGACAGCTACAATAATCTTTGTTCCAGAAGGAAGGTGACCCATGCTAGTGCCACACTTGGCATGGCATCCATGCTGCCCAAGAGCCAATGCACACAATTGCTGCCACTCATATCAGTATGGGAAGATTGGGTCCTACTCATTCACACCATTCACATGCTACCTTACCCTTGGACTCTAGTTCCCTTGCCAAAGAATTCCAGATTAGGTTCAAAAGATAGCTCATCCTGACGACTATTTTGTGTACAGTGCATACACAACTATACCTCCTGATGCCTCCCAGCTCTGTCTGATCTTGGTCACAAACTTTCCCACTCTCCTTATACCCCTGCTGTGAGTTCACAACATGTGTCTGGGAAATCACACTACAGAAACATCATTCTGGCATGCTGCAATACAGAATTCTCACTGCTAACCTACAACTGAAAACAAACAAAGAAACCCACCAAAAATAATAGTTATGATTTATTAATAATTAATGAATAGTTGATATTTTAAAATTATAATTAATAATTAGAATCTTTTAAATCACTAGTATAGACATAGAATCATGGAATCATCAAGGTTAGAAAGTCCAATTACTTTTGCTACAACATTTTAAAGCCCAAAGAGCTGCATGACCAGAATCCAAATGCTAGGCATCATTGAGATGACCCATTCATTGTAGAGAGGAACAGTTTTGACTAATGTGGACATAAACCCTTTGGTATCACTTGCCATGTGATCAGTCATTAGGGTGGATGCCATCAGCACAACCACACACACAATGTAGACATAAACATGGTCTGCACTTTTTCTTCCTCTAATGCTTTCCACGGACAAGAACCACTTCAGGGAGAGATGGACCAGTCTGATACTGGATGTATTCTCAATCAAAAAGCTGTTCAGCTCAACAGGAGGTGCTATGATGCCATATTAATTACTTATCTACATACAGACTTTCTGATGTCATTTCCACAGGAAATTCAGCCATGCAACAACATTATAGTTTGGACCCAGTCACAGTTTTGGTTTTGTATGAAAAGCAGTAGCTAGCAACAGACAGTTTAGGGGACACCATCTTCTCAAGACACTGTAAGGTGAAGCACCAGGGAGAAGGAAGGGTAGCTGCCTCTTCAGGGACAGCAAGACATCCAGCAGCCTGGTTTTTATGCTGTGTAACCATTGCATTGTAGCTCTGGAGCTACAGTATTTCATAGGGGGACCTGAAAAGAGTTATCAAGACAAACCAAATGCAAAAAAAAAAATGCTATGTGTACAAATAAATGTAAAACTGGCTGAAGGCTCAAGTGGACAAACCAAGGTCAAATAAGCAAAATTTTGAAGGTCATTTAATTTCATTAACTCATATGCAGCAGCTTCAAGTAATTTTTAAGCGTGTATTGCCTATAAAATGCATGTTTTCATTAAATGCATCATTACTTTTATGGCCTCTGCAATCAATCTCCCTTCTCTTTCTTCTTAAACATGAGAAGCCAATCAGACATAGACACAAACATTTATATTGATGAGTTTCTTTCTAAGTGTGTGTGATAGCTTAGAGGCAAGAGAATGAGCTACCATTTCATGACATATGATAAAAGAGATGGTTTTAACTACCAGAGAAGAAACACACTTCAGAAAATGAGGTCTGACACTGGAGATGGGGAAAATACACATGTATGATGGGAGGATATAAAACTATTTTTCTTATTCATATATTTCCTTTTTCTTTTAGTACATATTGCTCAGTACACAAAAATACTTCTCTTTTTCTACAGTAGTGACAGAAAATACACAGCCCTGTATGCAATACACAGGACTGACATGCCAATTCCTCTCTTCTGTTTCCACACAAAACAGTGAAACACACCATCATTTTATCTCCAACCGTGTCATTGCGATTTCATCAAATTTCTTCAGTGTCAGTGGTGACCTGTTCTGAGGACTTTTTTCAAATAAATACAATCAGGAAAGTACTTGGTATCAATATAAGATGCTATTTCCCCCAAGACTGACTTTGTAAAATGCATAAATAATTTTTGGTCAATCTTTAAAAAAACTCAATTTTTGACTCAGAAGCAGTGGGGAAATTTCCCAAAGAATATGAAAACTATTCCTGTTCAGACCTGTAACATACCCTACATTGTGAGAGAGGATAGATGATTGGAATATTTTGGGAAATAGAGAAAAAGGTAGAAGCTGTAGGTTCAAGAGGAGCTCTGAAGAGTACAGTGCAGCAGGAGCTCCCAGTCTTTCATGTCCACCAGATTTTATTAGCAGCAACCCATTTCCAGGATGATTTCTTCTCCTTATGCCCTCAGCCTCTGTAGTTTATCTACATAAAATGTTTCAAGGGCTGTGAGGTATGGGAATTATTCATCAGCTTGTGTGCTTTCCATCCCAGGTGAGCTTGCTTGGGACACTAGGTCACCAGCTCTAAGTCACCCACCACCATGCTGGGAGCCTCTGGTGACATCAGGAGCTTCTTAGTTGCCCATACCTGCAGCCTGAGCACAGCCACCCTCGCTCTGCCCCTCAGCCATCCCTTTCAGTGTCATGGACACATTCCTGCAGCACTGCACTTGAGTTTAAAAAAAAAAATCCCTAAGCTACATCTGGTTCCACACACAGCTAACCAGCCTGTTGCCCCATGTGTGCTACCATAAATCCACAAACCAAATAAATCGTACATGGATAGTTAATTGTGTTTACTGTATTTGTAATGAAAAGTGGTAATCAGCAAATTGTAATGTAAATATTTAATAAAAGCTACATCCCATTAAAAAACAAACAAACAAAAAACTATGCCCAGTACAATTATGTGAGGATAGAATGATTTGTAGAATTACAGAACTGTTTGAGTTGGAAAGGGACCTTAAAGACATTCAAATATGATTTTTTGCCAATGAAAAAATGTTAACATTACCATTATTGACCTCTTAAACTACAACAACCGTCTCTAATTACATGCTTGCAGAATCTGACACAGTGGGGTTATTCTCTCAGCATTATAAATAACAATAATTAAATGAATGGCTGAAATCACATCCCTTATCACTGCATTCCTTTCTCCCTCTTTCTCATCCCTGTGCTAAAAACTACATAACTCACCTCAAGCTTGGAAATAAATTATTCAGAACTAGTTTATCATAAACAAACACTATCTCATGGCTTACAGTGGAAATATTTGCTTATGCATTTTTGTCTAGACACCATATACTTCAGGAATTCAGTTTTCCTCCTGGCCTCTGAGTGACTCATTGAACAGCAGATCTGTACAGAACTAGCAACCAAAGGGAGGCAATGAAAATAATTAGTCAGTCCCACGGTTCTAAAAAGCTCAAATAGTAATTAAAGTAGACAGCTCTGCAGAATAAATAATTTTTGAAGAGTAAATTAGCAAGTGCATTCCTGCTGGTTTGAAAAATAAACGCACCGATTAGTGCAGTGTTAAATGCTCGGGCTGGATTGTTCACTCTCTCTTGAGATGAAGAAGGAAGGGGAAACTTATACCATTCATCAGCTATCACAATCGTCCACCAGGTCCAAAGAACCTCTAAGGGCCTGCGCTCTAGCTCCTGGGAATAATGGGATGGGATTAAGAGAAAGACCTGAGAGTGCTGCACACTTCAGCCGGAAATTAAGCACCCTGAATCCATGTCTGTCCCTCACATGAGCTTGTTTATTCTTTGAATTTGTGGTCTTTTCAGTGTAATAAGGAAAGCTATATTGAATTTATTTATCATGGACATTTTTCTGCTTATGCAACCCTTAAAATCTCAAAATGCATATTCTTTTCTGTAACATATTCAGAATAGAATGCTTGAGTATTTAAAGTTCCAACTCCCAACACTTTCTCAGTGCAAGTCTGCTGCTTTCTTTTTGAAAAGGAAACAGGAACATGGAGGTAATTGCTGAATTAGAGACAGAGAGAAGAACCTACAAACTTACTCTATTTTAAAACAGCATCTTGCAATACACACTTGGAAGACAGGATTATTCAAAACACTAAAAAACATAGCTGTAGCCATTTCTAGTTCATCAAAGCATCACAACCAATCAAGGATTTAAGCTGACATTTTAGTAGTAAACAAGAAAGAGAGAGATGAGAAAAGGTCTTGAAAATAAAGACAGGTGACTCATGTTTGAAAGAAAAGAGGTGGCAGCTGAGGGACCCAAAGAGACAGTTGATTTCAAATTAATAGAGTAAAGAAATTACCTTTGCAGCAACAGTGAGAGTGGATGTGAGCAAGGCAAGAAGGCAGATGTCAAAGGAGGAGATTCCAGGAATAAAGATGTGAAAAGAACCTGCACTAAAAATGTATATGCATGGATGGATAGGAAACCCTTTCTGTCTCAGAGGCTTTGTATGGAACAAATATATAAGATGCAAACATTACTTGAATGTGCAGACTTATAGAAAACTGTCAGCAGCTTACAGAAAAATTGAATGACAACCACTGTGCAACAAAAGCACCCAAAGGGAGGGACAGTGGGTAGTCAAGCATCCTGTCTGCACAAACAGCCCGTGATTTTCCTCTGCAAAATCACTGCTCCTGACAAGAGCAGGGTTTGTCTCTGCTTCTTGTCACTCACACACTACTTGTGCCTAGACAGACAGCACTGAGTGACCCTAGGTACAACCTGCATCAGGTTTAGCAACTACTTCTTTAATAAACTAAGACCTGAGCTGTAACTGATTAATGTGAGTATACATAACCAGTGTTTAACTAAGTTCTAAATAAGCTACGAATTAAGAAATCATTTCATTTGTATTATGGAGGCTTAAATCTTTCAGATTAATTTTGTATATAATTAACTGAAGAACATCTTACAGCAAAATTGCTTTTGTGTGAACAGAGCCCTAGTTGATATAAATATCCTCAGACATGCCTCTCTGCAAAGCCAAGTGTGATAATAGAATTTGGACTTGTTCTAATGAAGCTACGCTGTTAGATGGGTGAGTTTTAAAGTCAGCTAAGAAACAAAAAAATAGTTGGAAGTTTTCATTGTCATTCTTGCTTCAAAAAAAAATATTCCTTGATGAATTTATGTATCTCATAATTTGTTTTGTTTCATTGAGTTGATCTTCTTTTGCTGCAGACAAGCTTCAAGCATTTGTGACAATACGCTGGAGAAATTAATACAGACTGGAGTTTTCCATGACAAATCTTAGCTTTCAACTTTCTGCAGTTTCAGCTCAAGAGTGCCTGGGAGATGTTGTGAGCATAGTACTTTTAATTAAAGAAATGTGGTTCTTCTTCTTCACTCTGGAGACCAAAGCAGGAAAACTTGTACAGGTAAAATGAATCCCTGTTTACTTGAAAATAGGAGCTACAGTGGGAGCCAGTATATTAAGTTTTATCAGTAACCAAATAGGAGTGTTAGAATACTCAACAGATATTTGATTCTGTAGCTTTTACTGAGTAAGCCATCAGCAGCCAGAGCCAGGCTGTATTTAAGACTCTATAAATGTGAAGTTTCATCATAATGTTTTTCATCATATCTTTTAAATAGTGAAACATCAACTGCAAAACTTTATAATAAAATTTTATCCAAGGCTTTCCTCCTTAAAAAATCTCTGTGAAGGAAATAATTTATTTCAGTATTCCTTTTTTAAATTCCATAGAAAGGTGTGCTATACAGACCGGTGAAAAAATTTATCTAAAGCTAATCCTAGCCATGCTTTTAAGGGAACCAAAGGAATGAAAAGAGCATCTATGCACACCTTTTAAGCTAGTTGTATTTTACCAGGGTGAACACAAACCCATATTTCAAAATCTGTGTATTTTGTTCTGACTCTCATTTTGGCAGAGCATTTCTGCCTGCAGAGCCTGTGGTGCAAGCCTCTGCAAAAAGCAGTGGCCCAGCCCCACTGTGGGAGGAAGGCACACATCCTTGCCTCCAGCAGCACCAGCTGTGTCAGCTTTCCATGGCACAAAACAGACAACATTCATTAAGCCATCCAAAAAAAATAGCTTATCAGTTATTAAAGTAGTTCAGTGGAGGAGGACAGAATGAACAACCTGAAACTTCACCCCAGCAGCAAACAACTTCACAACAACCCCCACCAGTGCTACAGACCTGGGGAGGAGTGTCTGGAGAGTTGTCCTGCAGAGAGAGGTACCTGGGAGTGTTGATTGACAGCTGGATGAACATGAGCCAACAGTGTGCCCAGGTGGCCAAGAAGGCAAATGACATCCTGGCCTGTATCAGGAACAGTGTGACCTGTTTTAGGTCACACTAAGGGTCTGGAGAACAGGTCTTATAAGGAGAGGCTGAAGGAGATGGGGCTGTTGAGGCTGGAAAAGAGGAGGAGGAGGGGAGACCTTTTGCTCTCTACAGCTGCCTGAGAGGAAGTTGTAGTGAGGCAGGTGCTGGAGTCTTCTCCCCAGTCTCTAGCATTAGGACAAAAGAAAATGGGTCCAAGTTGCACTAGGTGAGATCCAGATTGGATATTAGAAAAATGTCTTCACTGAAAGAGTGGTGAAGCACTGGAACCCCAAGGAGGTGGTAGCGTCACCGTCCCTGGGGATATTCAAAAAACAGGTAGATGTGGCACTTCAGGAGGTGATTTAGTGGTTAAATTGGGGTAGGACTGATGGTTGGACTTGATGACCTTGAAGGTCCTTTCCAATCATGATGATTCTATGATTCATCCTTAGTGCATAAGAACAAAGGTCAACAATCTTATGCTGGCCCTGACAGCAAAGTCATCTCCCTATGACCATATGTGTTCAGGTAAGGTGACCAAACACTAATGTGAAATTAAGTTCCTACCTTGCCTCTGAAATACAAATGATTGCATTTGCCTGGCCTTGATATTAATTGCTGCAAAATAAGATTTGTTTGTGTTCAAAAACCAAGGTGAATAAACTCACCAGAAGTAATTACATAGAGTTTCCAGATGTTTCCAGAATTCTTTGGGTGACACAGCCTTGGGAGCCAAGAACATTTTATAAGCTCTCCCACTAAATTGGATGATGAATCACTGTCTCTAAGACCAATGCAGCTCTTAACATATCACAGGCTGCCAGAGAAGCAGCATCTCCAGTCTTGTTACTCTTAAGTGCTCACAGTTGTATGTATGAGCTCAAAACCAGCTACCCAATTTGCCCAGAAGCATTTTCTGGCAATGTAGCCCCTGGTGCTATTTCAGAGATAAGATGAAAATATCTCACAATGTTGGAGAAACCATCAAGACAGCCTTGATGCAAGCCGGCAGTCTCCCTGGCTTCCTCAACTCTACTTCTAGTATTAATGGTACAGTTCTGATAGACTGTTAATTAGTATTGCTACAAGAAGAAGAACCCAGGGGAGTAGAGCAGATCAGCATCTTCCAAGTAGACACCCCTACAGCTCACGCATGACCTGCAGTGTTGCTTGAACCAAAAATTACTCCTACCCATTTTAATATAGCTAAAAATAATCAGTAAAACAAAGGAGCTTCTCAAAATCCACATTCTACTTCCCTCTCAGCAGCTAAAATATAAAGACACAGTGAAACTTGAAGTCACCTCTGCCTAGCTTCACTGAGAGGGTCCCTACAGCTACACCCACTCAGACCCACAGTTTTTTATTATTTGTATGTCAATAATATATAATATATAATTTGTATGTCAAACATCCCCAATGTAGAGTTAATCAGAAAGATTCGTATTCCAAACATTTTCCACCTGGCCCTTACATGTGACTAGAAAAGGATGGCTACCTGAAATGAACAGAGGATTTCCAATGCTTCTCATTTGTCCATACTACCCTGAATTCCCTAAAACACATACATGCATAAGATCTGCTAAAGAAAGTATCTTAGGCACCTCAGGAGAAATTTTAAGATTTTGTGCCCTCTAAAATCTCAGGAGACACACAGGGAAAAAATTGCTACAAAACAAGTAATTCCAGAGCAAATCTAAACCTAATTTAAACAAAATGCACAGTATTGCTGTGACACCAGAAATTTTGTCTGAACAAGCCAAAATCACTCAAAGCCACAATCACTTCAAGTGATTGTGGCAGATGACAGTATCTCCACAATTTACACTCAGGCATAAGAAAATTTAGCCAACAGCTCATCTACCTACTTCAGCTGTTAATGATCAAAAAAGAGAACTTTGAAAGTCAGCTAAAGAAAAAAAAAAAAATACTAGATGAACCTTTTTTATTCTACACTCTCCAGGGAGAAGCTGGTGAACAACAGAAAAGCAGCACCAAGAAGGAGGACCAGCGAAAAAGGAGCTTCTGGGCATTTTTCTGGAGCATTGTTGTGGTTTTAAGTGCCTCTGGCAAAGCACAAAAAAATCTTCAGTGGTACAGCCAAACATTTTATTGTTCACAGTGAACACTGAACACCCACTAAGATTTGCAAGGTGTAAATGGAGGTTACAAAACACATTAGTAGAGCTATTCAAGCCCTGGTATCTGATTCTAAAAGTGTGAATATTAACTTTCAACCAAATTAACCGCTGCTAAAAAAACAGCTAAAAGCCAAGCACAGAGGCAGAGCTGTTCCTCCTGCTGAGATCCAAGGCTCCTACCCCAGGTCTTGGTTCAGCTAAGTGCCTGCATGCAGGCAAAAAGCCCAATGTGCTCAGCTGGAGCTGTCAGCTGACTTCCTAGACTATGATTCTCTGTCCTGTTTGTATGAACCATTCTATGCCTGACCACAGGCTAAAAAGGAAAATTAAATTAGCCCACACGAAGCAAGCCAACTGAAGCTTTCATTCTCTGTTTTATTTCTTAGGTGAACCTGGTAGCAAAATAAGCTAGGAGGAAAAAAAAAAAAAAAAAAAAAAAAAAATTAAGAAAACCTATTTAATTTACAATGTACCACTGCAGAGAAATCTTAATTACCTTCTCTCAAAAGAATCAGCATATGTTGTCATCCCAAAAGCTAAAGAAATCGTATTGCAGGTAGGATAGCTCTTCAGTGAGCTCCTTATACCATGTGATAAACCTCTTGATTCAGTGGTGATGTGAAAGGGGTAGACCTCGCCTGCTCTGGGCTTTTAACATCCACTTCATAACACCTGCAGTGCAGTACCAGAGACAGGATAATCCTGAATGTATCAGGAACAGCTGCAAGTGCTGCAAAAATAAGGACACAAGAGCTCTGTGATGATGGAGCAACTGCATCTGCATTGCATGACTTAGTCAGGAACAGTCTCATGTAAAGTAGAAGCCTAACCTGTAGCATAGTATTAAGGCAAAGGTAAGTAACATGCCCCTTACAAGTCAATACAGAAAAGGAACTGCTCAAGACTGTAAGCAGAAGAAAAAATTAAATGCATATGCAACATAAACATGTCATTAACTGTGATGGAGAGAAGCTGCTTTTGTTCACATTCATGCTACTACTGCAAAAATGGGGAATTGCTTTCTGCCCAGCACTCCTTTGAAGAAAGAGAGGTTATATGTGGATGATAGTTCACGAGCTTGGTAAAAATTAAAAAATGGTTTTGCCACATAAGAATCACCAAAAGAATAAAGAAATTTACATCTCTAATTCGCAGGAAAAGCAATGTAGTGTGGATGCCAATTGCTCTACTATGTAACTATATGTTGACTACTAACTGTTCAAAAATCTGCAAGTTATCCAACAGATGATCCAATGAGCCTTTTAATTGTTAAAGAGATGCAAATTAATTTTGTCTATAGCAACAAATACTTGATTTAAAACAAACAAATAAACAAACACCAACCAAGCCAACCAGGAATTCCTCCAATCCAGGAAGCTGCTGCAAAATTTTCGGAAAGACTTCAAACAAAGAAGGAACAGGTTTGCCTCATGGACAGACTTGCACTGGATCCTATCAGTTCTGGGGTCAGCAAGAGCTGTTTCTCTAGCACTTACATTTGATTGAAGTGTCAGGCCCATTCTGCTTAAATCTCCCGTTTGTCCCTGATCATTTGGTATCTTCTGATAACTCTTGTGCCACAAGCTAGCTCATTTTCTCTTAAAATCATGCCCTATTTATTTCCCTTTTCTCTCCTAAATTCTGCATTCCAGCTGCACTTCTTCTTTCTGAGGACAGCAGAGCAAACAGGAAACAGCATTGACTCATCCCAGCCCTGTCCCTGCAGTAGCTCAGTGCTTCCAAGAGACACAGCCTCAGGAAAGGTCTCGCTCACTTCTTCCCAAAGTGTGTTGGCTGTTCTGCAATTAGCAGTAGGAAAGGGTGAGCAATGCTCAATCTTTGGAAAATTTTATCTTCTAAAAAAAAAAAAAAAAATCATCTTGTAGGGTATGTACAGTCTTTTTCCTCCTCTTTACCTAGTGATATATTCCTAAATTATGAAGAATACAGATTTCTCAAATAATAATTGTTGTAGAATGTTCAGAACAACATGTTTCCTTGGCTTCTTATTCTGAGAGGTGAATTGTTTTATCAGAGATTCTCTAGAAAGGAAAAAAAAAAAAAAAAGGTGAAATATATATCCATCATGAAAAGATTCAGCTCAAATGTCTTTGATGAGGTCTAAGCTATTCAGATCAGTAACTTCTTGTGGTACATGTTGAACCAAGTGAAAGGCTCATCTCACTACCTGCTTTGTCTATAATAAATAGATATGAAAAAGAGCAGGAGAAAAGCTAGAAGTCTATTTGCCAATAATAAGGCTCATTAGCCAGTTAATTTCATAAAGACAGTTGAATAATTTCAATCTTAAATGCAGCCATCTTGGCCAGATAGAAAAATGCTAGAGGTGTTTGTGCATTTGGAGAAAACTAAAGTTTGAGGAGACTTTCTATAATTATTATACATTTTGCAAGCTTATGCACAGCCTTTTACAAAACCTTTAAGCACTGAGGCTTTTATCTGGCACTGTTAGGAGAATGGCAGAAAGCTGATAAAACACTCAGTGGAATTTGCCATTCATTTATCTGTCATTCGGGCCTTCAGAATTTAGAAATTTTGTTTTGGGGGGGCTTTCAACAGTATAATTATATATGAAAAAGCTTCCCATACCACACAAGCTTGCATTATGGCATATTAGAATTAAATGAGAGGAAAAAACTTTTCATTATACAGTTTTCATTGTTATTCATTCATGCATTCATGTAACAATACTGACTCAGACTTGTGTGTGTGTACTTCTAAGCTTCAACAAACAGTTTATCTCTTACTGTTTCATCCACCAGCCAATGCTAATTAAACAGAAAGAATAGTCCTTATTCCTGTTATTCTAAATACCAATTGATGAACTTCAAAGGTTCTGATTTTTATCAGAGCCCCTGCCAAACTTTCACAGGCTCTTTTAAAGCTGGTGTTCTCTGTACAAGCCTGGAAAAGCAGCTTAGTCTTAAAACAAGGCCTGATGCACTCAGAAAGGAATAGTCCCAATGTGTTGTGTGAGATCAAACATACTCTGTAACTGGACCACAGGGCAACTGATTCTGTGCAAGTATTAAGAACTTAATTTAATTTTCATTAAACCACATCATGTCAAAGTAAAATCCATTATAATCACACACCATATAGAGCCATACACGATGTCATCTAGATGACATGCAGAATCAATATTTTAGAAGCTTATTAATACAGTCTGTGAGCACCAGTAAACCAATAAAGTCTTATTCTAAAGTTTTCTATCTCTCACTTCAGAATTAGAAATCAAACTGGGAGACTTCTGAATGAAATGGGACTTTTTTCCAATTTTGAATCAAAACAGAAAAATGTAGAAACAAATCTGGAAATCAGTGAACACTGTAGTTGTTTAATATTTCAATAAAACTTAGGGTGTCTATTTTAGTCTTAACCATATATATATATACACACATGCTGTTATGTAGTCATGTAGCTTGCTTAGTTCATTGGCAAACTATGGTATGAGAAAGCCAGAATTCACATCTCAATTCCAGTAATACACATACTGGCCCAGGCTTCTTAGTTAATGTCCTCCTAACAACAACAACAACAACAAAAATAGAAAGAATAATCACCCCCAAAAATTTGTGCTGCCAAAAACGTTATGGAAAAGGATGGGAAAGAATTACAGAGGACTGGACATTTTTCAGTGAAGCAATCCAGTCTCCAACAGTAGCCTTGTGTTGTAAAGATTTGTGACTGTCCTTGTAACAAGTTTCATTGGTCATTTTATCTTATGATAGGAATTACTCTTACCTTTCTATTTCCCATTTCTTTTAGAGATACTTCTGTTCACTGCACATTTGTTATAAATGGGAGAGAGACCTACCTCAGCACCACTGTCCAGGAGCTCAGCCAAGTTATAAACAGTAGTAAGAATCAGGATAGAAACCTTATTTGCCAAAAAAAAAAAAAAAAAAAAAAAAAAAAAAAAAAAAAAAGACAAAAAACCCCAAACAAACAAACAAACAAACAAAAATTTAAAAAGAAAGAAAAAAACCCTGAAAACTAAAAAATCTGTCAGGGAAAATGCTAGAAAAAATGAACTGGTGCAAAGTAGCAGACACTGACATTGCTATCTCACCTGTGTCTGCTGAACCCAGGGAATAGAGAGGAAGCAGGAAGAGATTAAGTTTTAAGTTCTTACCAGTTTGCTCATAATTGAGTGTATTGTCATCCACATTAAACTCCCATGGAACATTTTGATCTTAAAACTCAGTAACATTATTAGCAAGGACATGATATTATAAATCTTTATTTTGGATTATGTCAAGATCCTTTCTTGCAGAATTCAAGGTTGATGTTTCTTATGACATTTTACTTTTTTAGATTTATCTATTGACCTTACATTATCTGAAAGGACAGCACGAAATGCCCTAGAAATTATAGATTTAACTTGATTATGCTGTGAGTTATTTCCTTTCTCCAGGGTATATATTACCCAGAGAAAGCAGGGGCCAGCACAGGTCTCCACTTACTGCAGTTTTTGCCTGTCTCTTTATGAAGGGGTCATTTGAACAGCATGCTGTGTCAGAATCCAATTTAAGGGCAAGATCATAGCTCAGATATGTTGATAAGATTTTGTCAGATTTTTTTTGCCTTCCCCTATTCTTCCAGCATCTCACTACTAGATTCTGGACATCAAATTTATTGACATGATCAGAAAAAAGGGAACCGATTCTGGTTATTTTAACTGTGCTCCAGATTATATTTCTTTTTCCTGTTCAGTGGCTTGGTCATCAGCCTTTGGATTTTTCTTGGTATTGCCCTTTGGAATGGTAAGCAGGAAATTACCTGGGCCATTTGCAACAATACTGTTCATCACTTATCCCACTGCATCTTCTTAAGCAAAATATTATTTAAAATTCTTGTTAGTCTGAATGGCCTGCTTCAAATGTGACATTTCCAGTTTTTTATTAATTTACTATGGCAGCAAACAAGATGTCCTCTTGTTAATCTTCTCCCAACGTGCCAGTTACCATTCTAGTACACACAAAACCCCTCTCTTAGAGTTTACAGGCAACGTACAAAGGAAAAT
Organism: Phaethornis superciliosus; assembly: GCA_023637945.1. NCBI lineage: Eukaryota > Metazoa > Chordata > Aves > Apodiformes > Trochilidae > Phaethornis > Phaethornis superciliosus. The sequence goes on along the minus strand of JAJQWJ010000003.1, from coordinate 71,625,792 downwards.
ACCATCCACTGAGAGTAACTTTCACATAGTTTATTTTACCCAGCTGGTGGCACAGACTTCCTTTAAAGCAAATATAGAGGGACAGACTCCTGCAGGAGATAGTTCAGAGCAAGTCTAATTTAGGGTCTTTTGAGTCAACTTCTTCATTGAATACTACAGAGCCACAGAAATATAAGCAGCTCTGTTCATTACTCACACTTAGGTTATATGAATAAACTTTCATTTACTAGTGCACTCTTTTTCCCTTTTCCTACCATCCATCTTTTATTTCTGGAAACTTACTTGGTTTTGTACACAATTTTTTAAAAAATAAAAATAAATCCAGTAGGACTAGGAAAACTAGTATGTTTTATGGAAACAAAAGAAAAGTCACATATAGGCTGGAGGGACATCCCCAAGACACCTATTTCAACCTTCTGCTCAGAGAAGACCAGTTTGAGGAGTTTTGTATAACTGGGAGTTGCTCTTCCCTTGGCTTCTCCAACAGAGATAGGAGGAGGTGGGCTGAAGACAGCAAGTTCTGACTGCTGCCTTCATTCATGCCTCAACTCCTTCCCTGGAGTTACTGGAAAGCAGCCACCAGGAAGGCATGGCAAATGTCTGTAATAACGATCTCCTTCACTAGGAAATATATTAAGATGATCAAATATTTTCGAAGGGGCCATGAATATTAAAAAAAAACCAAAACAAACAAAAAAACCACTTTAAAATCATTATTTATCTTCAAGACGTCAAGTAATTAATTTAAGAGCACCGTTTCATCAAGTAAAAATTGCATTTTGTTCTTTCATAGAGCCCAAGAAGCACTTGTGCAGCATATAATGACACCTTTTCTTACTAAAATTCCGAGAAGTTATGCTAAATATACTATTGGAAAGAAAAAAAAGAGTCTGACAAAAGCATTGTGTGATTTAAAACCTGAGACAGCAACAGGATTACCTACACACTTGATGTGAGCTGCTGTCACTAGTGTGCTTACAGGACAACTGTACCTTACTTTAGCTTAGATCTCCAGGTTCAAAGCAAGGATTCCTGTTTTCCTCTCTATCACCCATTCAGTGGGAGAAATGTTTATTTAGGTAGTCATTTCACGTTTTCCCTGGGAAATATTTAATTCTAAAACCACCCGACTCCCCTTTCCCTTCTTGTACCCCCATACTCCTTTCTACCCAACCCAAACCACCATCAAACTACAGTTCACATTTCTGGCAGAGTGGTTATTCCTGGGAATCTTTTGTAAACATTATTATTGCCTGAGCCAGATTAAAAAGAATCCTAAAAAGAGCACAGAAAAACTTTTGGTTTTGTCTCTGCTCAGAACATGACAGTGAATCAATTTCGAAATGGTTTTGAGAGTAAAACTGAAGAGGGCCCAGCCTGAAAGCAAGGAGTGCAGTAAAACCTGAAAATTTGTCAGCTTCAACACTGAAAACAGGGAAGACAACTTGAATTTAGGATCATAAATCACTTCTCAGTGGAAGAAGACGAGATATTCGGTTCTCTTCATATAGAATAATTTAAATTTTTATTTTCTTGTATTCTAGATTTTATTCAAAGTGTTCACACTTCACGATTTCATTTTTAGGTATTTTTAGCCTCATAAATTAATTGAATCCTAAATGAAATTCATTTCAGATCAAACAGACCTCATTCAAAAGATTATATTTTCAGCTTTTGAAATAACCTCTTTTATTTTGTTTATTTTTGGTTGACTTATTCTCTTGAATTATGAGAAGTCAATACAATATTTATAAAATAATATTTACCAAATATTGGCAAGGCTTTCTGGGTGTAATAGTAATATAATTAGAAAAGAACATTACAATCTTTTTCTACTGGTATTCCAGAAAATATGATATGGAAACATTACAAAAAAACCCAGGAAGGGAAATTCTAATAAAGAAAAAGCTTCATGATTATCCTAAAAATTTAGTATATGTAGAAGTTAGACAAATTAGGCAAAACTTTTCGTTAAAAGCATTAAGGAAGAGGAAAATTAAAAATAGAAATTATATTTTAAATGTACTGCTTAGCTACTATAAGACAACCATTTATCTTTCAATGATGAAGTTAATTTTACAGTGTATGTGAGCCTACTACAAATACTAGTGGCTAGATATAATTTCCTAAAGGTATTCTTGCTTTAAAAAAAAAAAATTTAAAATAGCCTATGTTTATGCAAGCTAAGCAGAGCTGAATTGCATTTGCTCAGTTACTAAAAGTGTATTTCCAACCTTACAACATTGCTCCTTTGTTCATGAAGCAACAGAGTTCTTTGTATAATTCTAAAATTTCTCACTGTAAAATTCTAAAATTTTTCTCCAACCCTTAGCAGCTTTCGCCCTGTCAAGAGCTATAAAGCAGTAACATATCCACTTGCTCTGGAGAACGTGTGACAATCAAAACCAGCCTTAGAAAATGATAGAGAGGAATATGAATAAACAGCACTAAGTATGCTATCTTCTTAAACAAGTGGGTTAACAAGCTTGGGGAATTAGCAAGCTTGGCAACAGTGTTTGTTGTGCTGCTAGAACTACTCTGTAATGAATTACAGTGATTAGTACCACCAGACAAAGTGGTGCAGTTTCACAGAAAATTTTCCTAGCTTTTTGTCATTAATCTTACCTGATTTTATTACTAGCACTGTCACTTGCAGCTTGGGCAGCTAAACTCCTTAACATGCAATCTGTACAGGCAGCTGAGCATTCCCATCCCAGAGCGGAAAGCTGAGGCTGTTGTGAATGCCATATTACATATACGTTTGGGTAAAGAGAATGGAGGAGAGACTGCAAGCTGAGAGGGTCCTGGAATGTAACTTCAGATTTAGTATTTCCCAGGGAAAGTGTTTTCTAATCTTTCACACTCGTTACAAGACAACTCAGAGAAATACTCATTCAGAAATGTGAATATTCTCAAATGCCAGTATAAACAATTACTTCTTAGCATTATCATATAGAAATAACTGTTTACAATCATTATTTGTGTGCATTAAAATAATCTTTAAAAGAAATTCATCTATTATTCTGATATTATTTCCATACTCTCACAAACTTCATAACCACTAAATATCCTATAAGATAAAGCAAAAATCGTTTTGTGTCTCTGAGATGAAAGCATGCTTTTCTTTTCACTTTGCAGGCAGTAGTCACTAGCTCTGAGGAAAGAAGGCATTTATTTTCCATCTGCAGCCTCTAAGGAGGAGGGCAACATGCCTGATTGGTAGTGATAGTTCAGAAAATAAAATGCTTCATAATACTAAGCCTCAGAAAGAAAAGAGATGAACACTGGGAGCATCTCCAGTGGTGAGAAGCAGATGTGTGGTGTACAGTGCCACTGTCTGCCCATGGGGTTGCTCACTCTCCTCCCCCTTTAAGGTCAGCAAAGGGGCCTGGATCTTTCCACCCTAACACAGAGGTAAAAGTAATTGACTGAATTGCATCATTAAGTGACAATGGTAACAAAAAGAGTGCAATGAGTCTTGGGCGTGTATTGGTATGAACACTCTTGAGATTTTCATCTAAGAAAGTGAATCCAGGTACAGACACTGGGGTTTCTCTTATATACCTGTGAGATGCAGTTGTCTCAAATGTAAATACATATTCACAGTATGTTCAAAGGGTTATGTCCTCTATTAATCTCTCTCCTTGCCCTCGCACACATGTACACGCACAACCAGATGAGTCATGGTAGGAAAATGAAACAGAAATAAACTAAAAAAACCTCACAACATACCTTGCTCATACATAAATACATACATGGACATGCATGATTTTTGCCACAAATATATCTGTATTTTCTTGGCTAGAAAAAAATAAAATGTCATCTCTGAAAGGCAGATAAGCCAAAGTATATAGACCACTGCAAAAATAATTAAACAAACTCTCAGTAAGCAACAGGATAGTGACTTGTCCTAAATATAGACATGTGCAGAAACAATATATTTTACTTTATATGCTTTGGTAAAAAGTAGGATAGACAGAGATCTAGATAGAAATTTTGAGATATAAGTTCTACATGAAGAAAAATAAAATGCTCAAATTCATGTTTTCTTTCAATACAGGCAATAGACCCCATGGTTTTTAAAGGCTCTTGGATTATTTCAATTAATTCATGTCTGATCATCAACTATTCATTTTTTATTTAGGTCACAATTTCTTATTCTGAATTATAAATTGAGCTTTCAAACACAGTGAAATTTATGTTTTATTGTACATTACAATAGAGATAAATAATTCTATGGTGAAATATTTAATCAAGAAGTTTTTTGTGATTAAGGCTGATTTGCCTGCCACCCTGAGGCACAATTTCCCAAGGGGCTGGAAAAGCAAAGCTCACCTCTCGCATTTACCTGCCTGAGGGATCAGCTACAGAGGGATCCTCTGGATTCCTGCAATCATTTATTATTTCTGTAGAGAAGGGAAAAATGCCAACTTAGAGTCTGGGAATTCAATTTTTCTCCCCTCTTCCACCCACTTCAGACTCACATGTATAAATTGTAATTTAAATTCCTGTCTTTTCCTGTAACATCAGAAATTAGTTGTTTCACAGGATACACAATAGGAATTGTTCCCCCTTTCAGTGCCCTGTAGATCAGGTGGGTGCCTCTCACTTCATGGAGTGCCAACAACGCAGCAAACTCCCTCTCTTCTCCTTCTTTGTCGTGTTCCAGCATTACTCCTGCTGATACCTTGGTTTCAGCATTAAGTTAAACTTAAACCTGTAAAATTAGTTAAGTCTCTGAGACCATGACAACAAAGTGGGACCTGTTTGTTCATGCCATTCCCTGGCTCTAAAATCATGACAATCATTGTCCACTCATGAAGTGTTACAGGCTAAGTTTTGTCTAAATTATACTATGTTCTATTAAACTTTGATGTTCCTCTTTCCCCCAAATACAACACTACTTATATTATATTCAGTTTCATTCTCCTTGGAGGTCAGAGGAAGGCCAGTAACCAGAGGAAAGATTCATTATTCAATCTAAAAGCTTTTAAAGGTATCATTATGATTTGATTTCAACAGTAATAACTTCCCATCATATGACCTCATATCTTCCTTTCTCCATGACTGAATCCAAACATCTTACTAACCTTAAGTAAGTTAGCAAACTTTCTGGTTTGGATTGCTCTCATCTGCCAGCTAGCAGAAAACTGCTCTTTTCACTTCCTAACCTTCTGCTTCTTATGTTTCATTCCTATTTGAAAAACAAACCAAATTCTTTTGGTTTTCAATTGCAGAGGGAATGAGTACATAAAGATGCTGAACAGGTTTTGCTGCTCCGGACCTTTTTCTTCTCATGCAGAAGTAACTGCAGCCCTTCTTATTACTATTTACATTGGTATTAAGCATATTCATAAATAATATGAGAAAAGGGGTAGTGGTGGAGTTTGCTGTTATTATGGGGTTATGCAAAGCACTGTGCAATAAAATGGCAGGCTAAGTTCAACCGAGACAAACCCAAACCTATGAAACTATGGAAAAATATATCAGAACTTCATACATACATTGAAGACTCTAGGATGCCTCCACAAGTGATATTTCCAGTCTGTGAAGGATGGTTCCATAAAAACACTTTTGATATGCTCAGTAGTAGTCCAAAAAGTGAGTTAAACAGGCAATAAGGAAAACAGAAGTTGGATCAACACTTTACATATCCTTTGCTTACCCACACTTTGAATACTGGGTTTTGTTCTGATGTCCTCACCTCAGATAAGATACAGCTGAACTGAAGAAAGGGCTGAAGGCAGAAAGAGTAATGCGAGACAGATTTGCAGTGAGGAATGAGGAACTTCTACTTAGTGTAGGATTCTTCAGCCTGGAGCAGAGACAAGTTGGTTTATGACAGAGGTCTGCAGGGTAGGAGTGGCATGGACAGAGCAAGCAGGGACTGGCTCCTCAGGGGCTCTCCTTGTACAAGAGCCAGGGGCTTGAGTCTCCAAAGAAGCTGGTAGGAGCAAATCCAAACAAAAGCAATAAGTTCTTTCTGCATGGACAGAAATACTTCCCAAAGGATAAAGAAAAGGTGTTTTACCAAAGAGACAAAAAAAAGCAGAAGCAAAAAACTTTCTAAACAGAAAACAGTTGGTATATGAGACACTGTTAATGGGAGGTATCATATATGCATACATGCCTGTTCTTCTGTGTCCAGAGACCACTCTTGAAGATGAGATTTTGGGGTAGATGGACTTTTGGCACAAGCTTGGTACAATGACTCTTATATTCTGCATACATCTTTATTCACTTAGTAAATCATGTCACACAGCCCTGCTGCCAACCCACAGGACAATGCAATTCAGCATTGGGAGCACCAGGTCCACCAAACCTAAAATGCTGTCTCCAGGGTATGTTGTCCAACAGTGACTGGTGTGCCGGCTTCCCTCTAAATGGAAGAACATAAGAACAGGGTAAGCCCAATATCATTCTTTCCCAAAACAGTCTCCAGAAGACTGTAATTCAGTGTCATCTCAATAATTGTTGGTATTTTTGTTTTTATTGGCTCATGTGGGTTTGTTCTTCCATTGATGTGTTCATCCTTAAAAAAAAACAAACAAAAAAAGCAAGAAACTCTTAGCAGCTATTATATTTATTCTGTTTTGAACATTTAAGACTTCTCAGGGAGTAATGCATAGTTATTGCTCAGTCAGTTTAACACCAGTGTCTCTATGCCCAGGCTGTCTTATACTAATGACATATACAGATACAAATACCAGTATGTATATATCAATATGTATATCCTAATGACAAATACATACAGATAATACTTCAGAAAATGACTGGCTTCTATCCTTGTGACCTTGTGGTAGGAATTACAAGAACTCTAACACATATAATAATTACTTAGAAAAATATTGATTTCTATTTGCTATTAAATTTCAAGGACTGTTTAACAAAAAAAATATCTACAGTATAAGAAATTTACTTAGTGGGACCCCAATCATTCAAAAAATTCAAGCAGTTTAAAATTAAAGTAGTCAACTTGACAACTTTAGTCAAACATTATACCATGTTACATGTAAGGGAAAAAAAATTGTCCAAATTGTTACCCTTAATGATCTGGCACAGAAAAAATGAACAATTTCTCTAATTTAAAAATGTTAAGAAGTTGCTAATTTATTAGTTGGATGCCTCACAAATTGTATTCTACTCCCTGTATTTACAGTGAAATGAGAAACCTGATAAGATATATATGTAGAATTTATCAGTGGGCATACTGATACCGGTAACAACACAGGGATAAAATAAAAATCAATATGGACATTTTAGTTCCCACACTGGGGAAAAAAGACAGAGTATCTGTGTTCCTCTGACATTTGTTTTAGTTTAAAACAAGAGCAATCATGCTTTAGTTACGCAGCTGCTGGCAGAAAGTACATTTTATACTTGCTTTTGCGGGTGTTTACACTGACATATCACAGGCTTCACAGTTCTTATTCTCTCATATCCTTCTCTGAACCCAGGCAAGCAGGCAACACCTATGTCTTCTCTAAATTTGAGACCAGTCACAAGCACACAAGAGTACTTAGGGGACTTCATTTTGAATGGCCAGAGTACAATGTTTTCCAGTCATAAAATAACAGAAACTAATGTTCACTAAACCATACTCAGCAGCTTTGCCTGGCAGAAGCTGGCAGCTGCCTGACAGCTGCCTGTATTCAGCTGTGGCAGCTAATTTTGTCACATGCATTATTCACTGTGAGCTACTACCAGCTTATTTGGTTATGTCATCAGTGATTAAGTTCTGCCACCAGACATGCTTTGAACAAGGTTTTCTTAGAAAAAGTCCCCCTTGCAATTGGATTGGGAAGAATACCTGATAGATAGGAACACAGTAGCTGTCACAACCAGTTATAGGCAGTGGCCCATCTGGGTCAGTGTCCTGACAGTAACTATTCCCCAGGGCAGAGATTTATCTCCATCATCATAAATTAGCTTGGTTTAAGCTACACAGTTTAAATGTTTAAGGCACTAAGACTTCTGTTTGCCTTAAGAGTGCAAGTCAGAATCTCTGCAGAGGTAAGGCTAAGGATGGTGAGGCTATGTACATCACACTGCTAACACAAAGTCCCCAAGGGCTTTAAGTTTTAACAGTCCTTTTTCAGAGCATTGATATTAGCAGTGCAGTAACTGCAGCAGATCTCTAAAAGGGCTGGAATTTAATTCTCCTTACACTTAACAAAAATTTTTGAAAGGTAGGTACACCCAGCAGATCTTATGCCATGAAGTGATTAGAAATAAAAGATAGGGGAAGGTGACAGAATTCTAGACCAATATCTGAAAGCATTTAAGTTTTCACTAAAAAAAAAAAAAAATCATACAAATCAAAATAAAGTAGAAATCATAACACCTGATGCTTGGTACAGTGTTTGAGGTTGAGTGTTCCTAAGCACAATATTTTGCCTTCCAGATCATAAGATAGTATTTTACACTACTCATTTTTTAATTTAAACCTTTTTCCTTAAGACTCTGTTATTACAATAACGAATGCATTCTTTATTTTCAATATACACAGATCTAATAACCTTTAGTAATCATAGAATTGTAGAATGGTTTGGGTGGGAAGCATCCTTAGAGATCATCTATTTCCAACCGCCCTGCCATGGGCAGGGACACCTCCCACTAGACTGAGTCACTCAGTGTCATTGCTTGAACAGAATGCACTGGATTAGTAAACACAGTCATCTTTAAATTTACTAAGCAACATCTCCATGAAGAGAAGAACTTTTTCCGATACGTCATACCAGAAGAATTTTTCATGTCTAATGAATAGTTTTTACAAGCATCCATGATTCAGACCAATAGGCTCTTTTGCTTTGACACAAAACTGTTGAATGACAACAAAACATGGCAGTAGAAAAGGAGCAATTTATCCAAACATCATCCTTGATTCAAGGTGAATGAGTGAAAGAGCAAACTCCTAATGTTTGCTACGGATGACCAACACCAGCCTACAGAAATTCTGGCAATATAAATGTAGATCAGAGAGAGTACTAAATAACATTTTATTGCATTTAGAAAGCAGATTTGAGCTTCAGAGAAGTGGTGATAAAAGTCAGCAATTTACAATGCAGTTTCAAATTAAAAAAAAAAAAAAAAGAGAGAGGTGCAGACTGTCCCCAGGCAAGTTTTAAATTATAACTGGCAAGGAGAATTTATCTCAATTAGATTACAGTGGTCAACAGTTTACAAATGCAGCAAACTTTGTTTACTGTGTACTAAAGAAGGTTCTTATGAGAAGTAAGATCTTCCTCCAGAGTTGAAGAATGGTGGATCAGTTCAGAGTCTTTTGTGCTAAAGTCACACCAATGTGTGTCTTCCTTCGAGTGTTCCCATTCTTCAATGTTCCTGTAACATTCGAATGGCTTTCTGGGCTGCAAGCGCACATTGACAGATAATACTCAATTTTTCATCCACCTGTACCCCCAGATCCTTCTCTGCGTAACTTCTTTAGTACTAAAGCCAAAGTAGAAGCAATCCCATCTAACTGAGCTGTTCTTTACAGACCCTGTATTATGGGCAAATATTCAGGGTCTGTGTTACTGCTCTGACCTTCTGGCACATTCAAGTCACCAAACTAATAAAATGCCACATGGTATGGGAGTTTCACACAGAAATTTTGAGGCAGAAATGGCCCTGAATGCCATTTCCTTTGCATACTAATATTATAGCACTAAGAGATACGGCTGGGCCATGCTGAGGCAAACATACACTTTTATTTTTCTGTCTAGCACTGAGAATGTGGGGTTACAAGCTGACTATGCTTGCTAACCAAATCCCAACTTTCTCTGGGGCAATGTCAGGTGAAGTGCCCTTTTTTCTTTTCCACTCATATCTGCAGACATTCGAGTGGTATAATCCATCTCCCAGTCACTCCCAATGATAACACAACACAACAGAAGGAAATTATCATTTTTGTCATGTTTGCTCAGATTGACCTTCTTTGTCACCTGTATGGTTAAAACAGGAAGAAATTCAATATAATGAGACATAACTTTGCTGTCATCCATGTAATTTTACTGGCTCAATAAAACATCCAGAATATGAGAATGGCTGAATATAAAATAATTATTTATTTAAAAATAATAATAATAAATAACACTCCAAAAATGCCTTTCCCATGCCATGTAATTCCTCTGTGGAGGTCCTGAGAACTAAATTAGCTATTAAACATTGTCTGTGTGTTTGACTTTGCCAAAGAATTATCATACCAACACATCGATGTACTTTGTTACCAGCTTTATCCAGGGATAGGTGACAAGATGGAAAACATCTGATGATCTGATGAACAAAGTAATCCATGATGTATCTTATGTCTTATCTTATCCTTAGCAAATGATGTTGCATGAGATTACAAATTCAGTCACAGTTAACTATGAAAGAGTTTACCTGCATTTAAATGCCATCTCAATTTTTAAGATGATGATAACAAGGAATAGCTGCTAAATATATCCATATCAGTGCAAGAAACCTAACAAAGGAATAAACAAAGTAAACCTACATGGAAAAGAAATGTAGCAGACAATGATAAGGAAAACAGAGAGGCACCACTTATAGAATGGCTCTTCTGACAAATTCTCTATACTTCATGTTGTGCATAGGCACTAGCTTATGTCTTCCTGACTCAGGCAACAGAAGTACAGAACTGTGGAAATTGCTGAATAAAGTCCATACCTGACTTGCTAGCTTCTCTCCCTCCACCTGATCAAGCTTGCACTTTTTCAAACATTCAGACACCCATAAGGTCCAATCTTGATTTCTTCAAATACACCTGTGGGTGTTCCAGATGCTTAAACAAACAAAGTGTGAAATTTCGAAGAATGCCACTGAAGATGATACTCAGTTTTCTCATTAATCTAACCTGAATTATGTAGTGATGAAAGTAATATAACCAGCTCAAAATACTGGGGACAAAATGCTCAAAAATAAAGATTCAGTTCACACAGTAGTACTACAATAGTTCCAGATTTGCCATGTCAAGAGAAAGATTAAGATTTCCTTTCTTGTTTTGCCACAGCAAGACATTAGTGACATTTAGAAAAAATGATCATTCCTGAAGAAGGCAGTTATGTTACAATACAGTTTACAACATTGAGATTTATTTTGGCTTGAGGCAAAGTTAAGATTAAAGAGATGGTGCCGCTAAGACTACAAAGGCTCGTAAAACACAAAGGCATTATCATGACCTTAATATAGAACTTAGGATTCAAGACATCAGTGGTTATAATGGTCTTATATTAATTTAAAATTCAACTACAGCTTGTCACAACCCCGTTTCTTAGTTTTGATATAAACTACCCTGAACTTTAGCTGCACAAAGTATTTATTATTCCTTTATTAGCTGCAAAATTCACAAGGTCCAAAGGTTGGAAGTATCAAGTCCCTGAAAAATCCAAGCAGCAATTGCAGGCTGTCCTCTTGTGCTGTCTTTTTATTGTAAAAGGTCAATTTACAACATAATAGAAAACAGAATTACTACAATTTCAGGCTTGCCATGTTGGAATATATTTGCAGTGCACTGAAAACTGAGACAAATTTTCACACCACAACCTTGCAGTTATTAATAAAGGAGATTGTGGTTGCTGTTCGCCAGTATGCATTGTTCTCACAAAATATCAAATCAGCTTTTCTTAGAGGATGGAGAGGGAAACATGACTTTGCCTGTGGATGCTCTTGGCTTCAATGCAAAAAGTATTATGCTGGGAAACTTCAACTTTTGCAGCTTCTGTTTGAAGGTCACCCTCAGTCTTGTAATTATTAAATTGTGATTATTTGAATGTTTCAGTCAAAACTCTTTATTCATCTGTATTCCCATAAAAGTAAGGATTGTTCTTTTGAGGCAAAAATGCACAGGCAAAAGCTAGGTAAGAAGAAGAAAAAAAAAAAGAAAAAAGTACAAAATTTCAGTAATGCAAATATAATCAATAATAAAAGCTTGGTAAAAAAACAATTGTAGATGGTCTGAGCAGTAAGAGTGTAGGAGGGAATGCACAGGGGTACAACAAACCTGGAAAACCTGACATATCAGGACCAACAGATATTTAATCTACTTTTCTTCTGGCAAGAAAACAGTGGAAGCATTAGCACATACTTGCAATGCAAAACATAGATGGCAAGCAAGAAGACTATATGGCAACTCTCCTGTTGTTAGAGTTGAGATTCTAACCAGACTTGTAAGAGTCTTTTTGCTTGAAAATATGAAAGCTACTAACAGAATCCCAGCCTCTGTACATATGTTTTCATATTTATATTTATAACATGGCTAGGGTTTTCTGAATACCACTCTTTATTTTCTCTTTTTTCCTCATCAGGTCACTATCATGATTTTGCTTGCTGTGACCTAATAATGTGTTCAAACAAATAATGCCTTTCCGGGATAATAAAATGGATCTTCAACTTAAGAGACACTTCTCCACTCTAAAATGTAAATAGAAAGCCAAATCTTCTCCAAATACAACCAGGGCATATCTGTAGGGTACAGAAGCTGGAGACCCCTCCCCACAGCTGCACCCTTGGGAACAGTCCATCAAGTCTGCAGGAAAGAGCACCTGTGATAAATAGATTTGGACCATAATTTTTTATTCAGTTTCAAAACCAGCAACTTTTTAAAAGTAGGAGGAAATAACTCAGCCAAGTGCCTGTTCTTCAACAGATACATTTGCCAAAAAATTAATTACAACAAAAAGGTGTTTCTTCACTTGAGTGGCCAAGTTCAGTTTTACCTCTTCCTGGTTTTCCCTTTCTGTTTATGCCACTTTTTATTCCCCTCAGCCTCTCTCCTACTCTATTTGCTGCAATGCATATTTTCACACAGGAGTGAAAAATGGAAGCAATCAAGGGGTCATCCAAGGATCAAAAACCTTAAGCTGTTGTTTTCAAGTTTTATTTATGTTTATTAAACTTTCCCAACTTATTTCATTATTCTTCTGTTTACCCACCCTGCCAAACACCTCTTTGGTGGATAATAAAATAATTCAAATAGCAGAAAAACAGACATCTGATCCAATTTCTCTTGGCAGGCAAGCCAGAGAGGGAAATATAGATAATTATGAGAAAAAAAAATATTGCATATCCACAAGCATTTTCAAAGCCTAAATACCTCACTATCTAATGATCTCTATTTCCTTCTAGGTGTGACAGAAAACTACAAGGTCTATATGCATCAGGACATAAAATCTTGTTCTCTGTGTTCTTCTGAGTACCTGCCCATGTAAGCCACCACAACTGACCAAATTTAAAACTCTTGGTTTATAAATGGCCTATAAAGAACAAAGATGGAAGATGTCAAAACTGGTATCAGTAAATATTCCTCACAAAGGAAGTGGGGGGAGAGTCACCATGCCTGGTTATGATGCTATTAATAAAATATGAATAAATTAATTTCAGTATCTTTTCTTAGTTTATTAGCAGACTGATATTTGGGACAACATTTGCTCCCAGTTACCTCACTGTTTCATACAAACAACCATCAGTTTTAATAAAAATGAGCCCATCTCAACTCCTCCCATCACTTTGCCTTATTATTAGCATGGGATTTCCCACCCTCACCTCACATGATTCTTACATTCCCTGGCTGAAGACGGTGCTGTCTGCATAAGCAGAGTAAAAGTGTGTCTGAAGAGCTGGACTTCAGTCACCAAGAGGAGCCAAGTATTCTGTATTCTGTAAAGACACTGGCTTCTCTCAGATTAGGGCTGTACCTCTTGACCCAGCCTATGCTCTGTAAATCATGTTTAGGCTAATGAGATTGCACACACCATTTTATTTGCTCATAGTTGCATAACTCACAGAGCTGCAGGAGGAAGGACAGGATATGCAGTTCCAGCCTCAGAAGCCCTGACAAGACAGGTTACTTACTTCTCTTCAAATGTACCTGGAAAAAAGGACTATCACAGGTGTGTTTTCTCCATTTTTTCCCCCTTGAGGCCAAGAGAAAAATCAGTGTTCTGCAGAGCAGATTCCCTGGGGCAATACAGATGCTCGCACAGCAGCTCTCGGCCATGGCCCCTTGCATTGTAAGCGCTTTGCACCCTGCTGAAGGCAGCAATGCTGCTGGCATCCTTCAAGCACATCTGCTAATTTTGTTGTCTTCTAATTAACATCTCCATCACTATTCACCCAAATCACTGTTATAAGCAAACTGAAAAACGTGCTGGGGGAGAAACATATAATATACATTTGCTTGGGTAGATCAGAGTCAGTGGAATATTAAAAAATATCTGCACCTTTTATCTGCTTGTCTGAGTAGTACAGTTATTATAGAATGTGAGAGGGAAAAGAATTTTTTTCTGTTGTCAGCAACACGATTCTTTCACCACCCAAGTTTGATACAACTGTATCATTTATATGCAAGAAGGGTTGTTGGTTTATACCATTCTATTAAGTTTGGGTAAAAAAAAACCCACCATGAAGCATACACAGTGATGAAAAACTGAGTACACCCCTAGAAATTCTCCAGTACCTTTTTGGCATTTTCCTCCATTTCTCTGATATAAAGATTAGACTTTGATTATATATCCTTTTTCTCCAGTCTTTTGTACACCATTAAAATGAGCTGTCTTAAAAGTGTGGGCTTTCATACATTAGCTTTTTCAAAAGTTTTATAGTCAATTTATAGGCTGAAATCTGGGTAAGCAAACTGACTTCTAATTTTTGAGCAAGCCAGCTGCCCTCCATTCAGGCTAACTGAAAGAAGAGACAAATAGTTCTTTCACTTAAGCTGAAGCAACAGAAAACTGCAGGTTAGATCACAAGCAAACATACACCATAAAATTCATAAGAAATGCAAGGGCGGAGGATTCAAGCAAGTGCAACTCTTCACTTCGGGCTAAAACAGCACAAGATTTCATCTCTTCTTCATGAGCAGCAGCCTTCAAGGCTCTTGTGCAAGAAGTTTTACTATTTGTGAGTCTGAAAACATCTGCTGTATAGCCTGAAGGCTATGTAACCTTGACCAAGGTGTGTAAAACTGAAGACATGCAGGAGGCTGGACTGTGAGCAAAGCAATAATCTGCCATTTCTAAACAGAGAAACTGAACTTTCACCAACAGGATCTGCAAATAAGCAGGCTTGTGTCCGAGAATTATCATCAATAGAGTTTTTTAACTCTTTAGAGACCCAACCCTCAAATCTCTGACTATGATACTACTGATAACGTGATTCAGAGCTCTGTATCACAAGGAGATCAGCAGGATTTTAATGATCTGAAAATGTCTCTTAGTCTTGCTATTGCTGTATAAATATGAATTGGGGTGGTGTGGGAGGAAAGGGGAATTTTCTTTACACCATCAGGTTTCTGTCTCTTTCACCAGGAATCACAGAATCACAGAACTTTTCTGGTTGGTAGAGACCTCTTCTTCAAGCACTGACAGCTGGAAGACAAAAGAAAGAAGCTACTTATTTAAGAAAGGGTTCTTAAACAGAGCAAATCATAGAGCTCATTTTTTTTTCCCATTGAGAAATTCTCTATTCCAAAATAAGGTTTTCCACTATTTCAGAAATTATGGCATGGTTGCTCTGCTCACTGAGGAAACAGAATAAAACAGTGCAGTTCTGTGTCAGCTCTGAAATGGAAATTGTTAAATGAAGGGGTTTGGAGTTTGAAATTATTCCAGAAAAAGTGGTGCATGCTTTGAGAATCGGTTGCTTTAAGGAGAATGTACTAGGTCAGTAGAATGAAATCACTGCCAAATACTCTGGAACTTCAGCCATTTACCACATTATTTAAAGGAAAAGAGGGGAAGAAAAAAAAAAAATTAAGTAGCAGAGAGGACAAATTTTGGTGGATATTTTTTCTGAAAAAGACTGGTGTTTTTCTAATAACAGAATCATCTTCCATCTAGCAACTATATCCAAACATCTCTAAGAACCCTGTAATTGCACTCATTTGCTAACATTTGAGTTTTCTAGGGACTAGACCTTGGGCTTATAAACTGACTATAAGGGACTTGGGGTGCTTGTTCACTATATTTAGTCACTTTACAAGATAACAAGACAGCATTATTTCTCTGAAGCTACAGTTGTGTGCAGTTGCAGAATTACGAGTAATGTTTTTTTCTGGACATGGTTGGCCAAGTAGTAAATCAAGCCAGAGAAGCTGGCTTGACAGCTCAGAGAGTAAACAGACAGCTCACCCTCTAACAGAGAAGTTTTATTCAAATCATACATAATTATGTAAATATAAGGAGCTTTGTAGTCCAAATTAGCAACATCTTTTGGCCATAAAACCAGGGAGTCTTGGAAACCTGAAGATACTATACGTAAGAAATCTGTGCAACTTCTTTATGTTCAGAATGACCAGAAGGTCTTTGTTGTTGCCATCTTTCACAGTATCCAGATCTTTGAATGGATTAACACCTCCCCTTACCTCAGAAGTTGATTTTTTTACCTGCAACATTCTTTCTGTTATCTTTCCAAGGACACTTAGCTTCCTATATCTCCTGTTCTGTTTAGGGGTTTTTTTAATCACACAGTGACAGCTCTTTTTCCCCTTTCTTTATTATGGTTCAGTCATTGATTCCTCATGCAAATGTGCTGCCAGCAACAGACTATTTGGCCTAAAATCTTCTCTTTTATGGCCCTCTTAGGATAAAGGTGATTTGGAGACCATCCAGACCAAGGTCTAGCACAGTAAGTACCTTCACCACTCAGCATCTTCAGGGATGTAGCCAATAGCAGAGATAAAAATTCTTTCTGTCATGTGCCCTTGATCATCAGCAGAAACACCTACACAGTCCTAGTTCTTTGGACAGGTCATCAGTTTGGTACTTTTCATCACTCAGACAGGAATGACACCATAATTAATTGACATGACATTTCCCACATTTGCATTAGCAATGCCACTACTCAGCTGGGAATTTCAAAAGCAAGAATAATCTATGAGAACTGCTGCTTGGCTAGAACAACCTGCTGGAAATCCTCAATGTGAAACGCATTTAGAGACTTCAGCTACCTAGATCACCTTAGAGGAAAGCCAGGAGCATCTTGCAGCTTTGATTAATTGATACTTTAGGATCTTTTTGTTTCAAGACCTAAAGCTTTTTTGGAATGAGCCCTTGAGATAATAAGTTCTGACAACATTCATCCCACTTCAGCCTACTCACTCAGCTATCCAAATTGTGAATCAATGCCTACTCTCTCTCATTCATTCTCTTGAGAGAAAAGAAAAAAAAAAAAAAAAAAGAAAATATTAGTAAACATCACTCATGTAAATATGACACCACGGGAAATGGTCTGAGAGCAAGTGCCATTGTATAAACACTACAGTCATTTTTGTGTCTCCTAGACAATAGCTGACATGAACAATAAAAATAAATATTCCTATTGATTTCCTTTTTGGTACTCTATTTCAGTCCCAAGGCATATTATTCAAAAATATATCAGCATAGATTCTCTGTGAAGAAAAAGATGATTCACATCAAAATAGTATAGTCCCTAATGGAAAGACTGTAGTAAAATAACAGGATTAAACCTTATGAAATCATGCCATTGTGGTTTTTCTTCATTCATTGCTTCAATATAGAAAATCTTTGCTCTCAAAAAATCAACCAATATATTTATTATGAGCATATTGTGGCAAGTACTGAGTATTTCTTAGACAGCTTAGGCATCCATTCATACAACATATCCAATTCAGTAACACAGACCTCCTCCTACCCATCAGAGAATTTTTCCACAAATGCCCAATGAGAAATAGTTTTTCACTAAGCAAACATGTTAAGCAAATGTTAAGGAGAAAAACATGTTAAGGCGAAAAAGTTTTCCACTAAGCAAAAGCATGTTGCCTGCTTTTGCCACACCACTCAGGCTGCACAAAGTTCCTGCTGTGTCTTCTCTTTCTGATGTCTCCTGCTGCCAGGAGAAAGGGTCAGACAAGTCCCAGAAGGGCAGCCTGGAGAGAGAAGCTTCTGAGGAGCTATTGCCAGCACAGAAGTGGAACAGGACAGCTACTCTTCCAGTGTTGCCTTATGTCTTCCTGAGTGAAAATACACAAGTGAAATCAGGCCAAAATATGATAGAAATTTAATTAATCTAACTGCAATATGTGGGAATAAATGATAAAAGGAAGATGTCAAAGACAGATTTCTAAAATTCAACACCTGGATCCATTTTTAAAGCTATCCAAAAAAACTGCTCAAGTGTCACAGATGAGGTACAGTACAGTACAACAAAAATTTAGCATTTTCCCTTCCCTCCTCAAATATATCATTTAACTTAGCAGGTTTCCTTTGGGACCATATTGTTTGCTTGCCAGATCTATGAGATTTTATGTTCCAAAATTAGAACAGCTGCTGCTCAGCTCCAGCACCCTGGCACTGCTCTACTTTTCACTGTGCCTTTTTTCATTTCCTTGAGAATTCTCTCCGAGCCAAATTACAGAGTTTGTACTAACAGCCCAATTCCCTTGTGCCCTTGGACAAGACTGGCACAGCAGGCAGGGTAAGGAACTCTTTATGTTTCACATTTGGGCACCTTGCTATAATTAAAATTACTCCTGTACAATGCATTTAACTACTGGTCATTATTTCTGCTCTGTATCTGTAGAGCATCCTATAAAAACCTTAAAGGCTTTTTGTCTCTCTCTCTTTCATTACCTCAGGATAATTTCAGGCTTGTTTCCTTTGTAGAGAAGGCATCATTACAGTAAAATGCAATGTGCTTCCTGTTGTCATCACTAGACAACTAACCCCAGGGGCATTTAAACCTAATTGGGGAATTTTGTTTGAACAGGTACTTCCATACCACTGTCACGGCACAGCACTTCTGGCTACCATAAAAACATTTTTTGATAGCACAACTCACTTCTTTCAGAAATTATTCCAGTTTTATAATCAAAATCGAGCCCTACCCTACTCTCAAGTTGTAAAAAGAGAGAATTGGCTCCAGGATTTGCAATGTTTTCTCTATCCACTTGCAAAAAATGTGTACCATTGTTCTAGCCACCACATCAAGTGAATGTGCAAATACTGAATGCACTAAAAGCTGACAATAGAAAGCCAGTAAAATTATCAAATTCTCTATGCAAGGCAGTATTTACATTTAGGACCAGATCAACTACTCTTTTCGCATCTAATCTAAGACTCACCATCACTTAACTCTCTTAAAAATGGATGAAACCAGGTAATTCCAGAAGTTTTGCATGCTGGAATCAGAAAGCTGGCATCCACATGAACAGCTGTAACACTTCCAGTTTTAAAGAGATTGTGTAGGATTATGCTCTTACATTAAGAACTTTGGAAAACAACTTGAAAATCCGAGCCTTCATAGTAAACAGTAAAAGGCTTGTGTCAATGAAATTCATCTTATTCTTTCAGACCTGAAATCAGAGACATCAACAGTAAATGGCCTATTAAAGGAATCAACTAGACCCATGAGTAATTCCACCCACACAGACTTGATATTACTAACTATTTTTTTATATTTATTAGTATAGCTGACATCAAAGCCTAAATAATACTCAGTACTGACTTAGGTACCGCACTTCAGCTATCTATGCAGTGAAAGAAATAGCTTTTAACATTAGCCATTCATAACTCAAAAATAGTTAATATTTGTAGCACGTCAAAAGGAATTTTAGGGAAGTCTATTCACAAAGCTTATAAGCTTATATTACTTCACTGATGCAACCACCATGAAATTCTAAAATTAATATATTTAATATCTGATTACAAAATTTTTACTTACTGCTATCATTCTATCTGATTAAAATTATTTAAACAACTGGCAAAAAGATAGTTGATTGAGTTTAGAATAACACGACCTTCTTGCCATTAACATATATACTCCTCATAAAGAGAGGACAAAAATTTAAATGTCTTCCCTAGACACCTTCACCAAAAATCTTCCCTTTTCTGCCAAGCCTTGACACCAAGGAAGGTCAGTTTAGCTGAAACCTGTGAAGCTCCTTTTAGTTTACCCAGCTACAGACCCAGCTACAGCTTCATCTCTGAGCCTTCTGTTTTCTGAAACCCTAATTTACATTTTAATAAAGAAGTTCCACATGTATGTTTTTCTAGTTCCAGTTAGTTAAATAAAAGATATTATCTCTCCCTACAAACCATCCCTACCGACCTTATTTCTACCCTTCAGTCACAAAAGATATACCATCAGTGCCATAGTCTAGCAACTGCAGCAGTGGGTCAAGGGTTGGACATGATGATCTCTGAGGTCCCTTCCAACCCAGACAATTCTATGATTCTATGATTACCAAAACCCTTTCCCTCTCCCAGGGCACTCCAGCCCTTCAGCCATGCAGCAGAGATGACCAGACTTCAATCTGCTTGTATCCAACATCCCAAGATTCCCAAAGAGATGCAGTAGGGATCACTCCAAAGAGGCCCCTCTCACTGCTAGATAATCATTACATTGATGTGTGCTCCTACTACTACAAACATCAGGCCCCAGAACTGTATTTCTAAAGACCTGGAGGGTGCTCCTGCTAAAGTAGTGAACTTGCACACCAAACTAAAAATGCCTTTACAGAGTACTTCATTTCCACTGTATGCATATACATTGTGTGTGGCATTCCCCTGCACTGACTGATTTTTAAAAGCCTACTTTCTGACATATGGAAGTCTTAAGCAGCTACATTCCTCTTATTTATGTGCAAAGCTCCTCCATGGAGACAGGTAAAGATTATTTTGCTCTCCTGAAAAAACAAAAAAAAGTCTTCTAAATAAGGAGTAGGAATTCATTGTATACATCCAATCTTTTCCAAGATTAATTCATCTGCTCATTATTTCAAATGTCTACTAAAGCTCTTGAAACAGAAACACATAGCACTTTAGTTTACTACCATTTCATTTTCAAGAAACGCTACATAAATATTACCTGTGAAATAAATTCTTGCTTTTTTTAGAGTTTATCCTGAACACACAAAAACACACAAATGATTGAAGATTTCTTAACTTTCCAAATGCAAGCAACTGCAGGTAATTAGGGGTCCTTAACCTTAACAGAACCTGTCTGCTATTTTGTCATGTGTAGCAGAAGCCTGTCCACATTTACTGCTTGTGTGGGTGTTCATCACTTCGAATATCTCTCCCTGCCTCTACATCAGGTACACAAAATCAGAGGATCTCATTTGTAAGTTGCTTTGTAACTGTGAGCTCAGAGCTGTGTTCAGGCAGAGGCAGTGGGATTCAAAGCAGGACTGACAGTATCATTGAAGATACCCTTGTTTAAATCCATGCAGCCAATATTCACATTAACCAAGCTCAAATGGGGCTGTATTTACACAGTGTATGCAGAGTTAAGATCTCATATCAAAAAATAGTATTGTAAGTAAATGACAGTAGATGTCAGCTGTGTGACAAACACATGACAGTTTTCCTTGAGATAGAGCTGAAACGTTAATGAGTTGTAAAAGTGCCTGTTTAGGCAGCCTGTTTTAGAAGATACTACTTTACTTCGTAGATTTTTTTTTTTGGCTGGAATAAGTTTAGTAATAAAATTTCCTTTCATTTTTGTCATCTACCTTTCCATGTGCTATGCCATTTACTTTCAAGCTTCATTGTTAAACTTATTCTCAAGGCAATTTAAAAACTACTAGATCTCATTTTTTCCAGCCATGGTTGCTATGGTTACATATATGCCAATATACATCTGGATAAAAGGAAGAAGAACATCTGACTCGGTGCCTTTTAAAAAGGAGTGCATTATGTTCCACAGCTAAAAGCATGACTGAAGATCAATTCACCTACTCTGTTTCAGGCCAGTGGAAGCAGATCTGAACTCCATGCCACCTTCTCCCCATCTCCTATGGACCACTGACCAGTATGGATTGACCACCCTGCCTGCAAAAACACTGCTTCTGCTTCTGAATGAGCCACAGTGCACAGTGGAGCAGGCGAGATGCCTGTGTTCAGCAGGTACAAGAGATGGATGTCATGCATCAGAGTGGTGCTCTGCACTTTCACAGAAAGCACCTCAACCACCACTCCCTTTTCTGCTCCCTCGCACACTTTCACTTCATGATCTTCTGCTCTAAAGTATATGCGTTCTGTGTCTTCTGCAGTTTTGAAAATAAAGGAGGGGTCATTTCCACTCCTTTCCTCACAGTTCACCACCTTTGGTCATTGAGATTTAACCTTATGGTTATTTACACAGACATACTTCAGGTTTCAGAAACACAAGCCAAGTCTAAACCAATTTTCAATCTCAGGGTCACCAGTGAATATCATTTCATGCAAAAACAGCATGCATCAGATTGGCCATAATTTGGAGCAAGTAAGAAAATGGGGGAAAAAAATCTAAAGGGGTTTTGAGGGGTTTTGTGCCATTGTTTCTTTACAGCTGTGGAGTTTAATCCCAGTAGGCCGTGCTAAACCCCATGGAGCCACTTCTTCACTTCTCTCCAGTGGGATGAACGGGATGAAAGAGAGAATTAAAGAGCAAAAAGTAGAAAACTCATGGGTTGAGATGAAATTCAGTAAGAAAAAGAAACAAACTTGAGTAGTTTCAGATAAAAACCTTACAGTGCTTTGTCCATCAAAATTATTGAAGCTTCTCCTTCTCACATACACAAGATGCCCTGGACAAGCCACAGAGAAGAAAAGCTCCACACAAAGACTGTATCTCCCCATGAGCCAGAACCCATGGCAAAGCATAGAACAGAGCCTCATGATGTGATTCAACCAGCCTGAGCCAGAAAAATTCCTTCTTACTAACAGCTACAGTGCCTGGATAAATTATGATTATGCATGTACTACCTCTTTCTTAGCATCAGCTGGAGTGAGGCAGTAAGAGGAACTAAATGTTGAAAATCCCTCCCCCATGGGAAACCTCAACTCTGCTTGTGTTTATGTTCTATTTCAGTGTCATGAAAATTAGTATTAAAATTACACTGTATTAACACATTTGCACAAAGCCTGAGCAAGAAGGAGATAGTAATTACTGATATTAAGCTGCTGATATTATAATAATTGCTTTCCTTTATCAGCCTTATTATCAAATGATCTTGTTACAGCTAAAGAATTACCTATAATCACTTGCACAGAGAGGATTTTAAGCCTACAAAGAAAAGAATCATTAAACATTGATTAAAATACTGCATGTGCACTCTGTATTTGGCTTGACAGTTTGCAGGAGCAGCCTGTTAAACAATTCTTGCTAAGAGCAGAGATAAAGCAAGGTGTGTCTGTACTAAGTGCACAACTGGGAACTGGAAACATGACTTTAGTCCATTTATAAAGTTTTCTCATTAGGTTTCAATTCAGGAGCAATGCCACAATGGTATTTAAAGGATATTCAGTCACTCACGACAGAAAAGCTAGACTGACATTGCACAAATAGTGTTTGATTATTACCAATCTATCATGTCAGTTAGGAGGAGGAAAAGGTACATTTCAATTGATTTCAAAAGACTGCCATGACAAATGCATTCCAGGAAGCTGGGCAGCAAGAGATTTCAGATCCTGATTAATCTGGTATACACAAAACTGTATACTCTAGCCTTTTTTAAGCACACAACACAGTCTTCGACTGAAAATTTGAGCAGCTGCATGACCAAACACTGGATTATTTTCTTCCCAGTCTTTTATTTGATTCTTGTGTTTGTAGCTTAAACTGAGCAGCACATAAGTCTGTTCAGCTCTCCAAGAGGTTGTGGTTGTGACATTCATTAAAAATCTGGACTTTTGCTCATTTGTCATATTGTCACCATAAGTAAGAAGCAAAATAGACTCTTTGAGAAAATGACCCAAACTATTTGGGGACAATAAAAGTCATCTGGATTACATAGGAGAAAGTAATACAATCAGACAGGCTGTGCTGCAAACAGGGTGCAAAGGGAATGCTACCCACCTGCGATGCATTGCACAATCTGCTACCTCCAGCTGCTCTGTAGGGTACCAAGGTCTATGGAGGGGAAGCCATGGAAGCAGGTTAGATTTATTTGCTAAATTGTCTGCTGATTAAGGCAAAGAACTGTACTTGCAAGAATTTATTTTTCATGCCATATGGGTAATGTAGCCAGACTTTTTTCTGGGTCTATTCCACTCAGGACACCACAGCAACACAGATTTATTGTTTTGCTTTGGATTTTTTAATCCCTTAAATATGCATTTTCAGGGATGGAGAAAGGAGGGACAATGCAGAATTTTTTCTATGCAGACTACTGTCTGTCTAGTCAGGACCACATGACTGGGGAGATGGCTTTGAATATTACTTTATGTCATGACTAAGTACAAGAACTCATAAAAAACACAAGCTCTTTCATCATGTTCCTCTTGCATTAACTCTGATGGTCAGGGCAATCAACAGAAAGAGAAGAAGTGTTCCCCCTTCTGCTAATGTGACTAATGATTAACTAAGACTGTCTAACACCAAGGGGAAAATTCCAGCAATTAATGGGGAAAGTGTGAAATGTAATCTACTGGCTTCTTCGTT
The DNA here is from genome assembly GCA_023637945.1 of Phaethornis superciliosus. NCBI lineage: Eukaryota > Metazoa > Chordata > Aves > Apodiformes > Trochilidae > Phaethornis > Phaethornis superciliosus. The sequence continues at coordinate 71,601,411 of JAJQWJ010000003.1, read as the reverse complement.
AGCTGAGGAACTTGAGAAAAGAATTAAATTTAACAGTAATTGATGTGGGTTGATGTAGTGAAAAAAATAGGAGAATTAATCCTATGGTTCAAAGTCTTGTTCTCTGATTCACCGGTGCAATTGTAGAAAAACATCTTTTGCCTCCACACTGAGAAAATGAACCAGCATATGAGTCTGTGAGAGGCAGTCTTTCATTCAGATAACTGTACACAGAGACCTTTTTGGCAGTTCTGCCATTTTTCCTCCTTCTGGCAACAGGCAAGAAGCATAATACTGTTGGATGACTCCCAATAGAATGATCCATAACAAAGGCTTTGGGAAGCTCCATGAGTTCCAGACAGGTTTCTGAATTCTGTGTTGCAAAGCAAAAATGAAAGCAGGCAACCAGCTTCATTCCATACATGCCCACAGTTGCTGCTTTCTCACTGAAATTATGACTATGGCTGAATGTCTGAGAGTCTGATTTTGGGTTTTTTCTTAAGGTTGGGTTCTCTGTACAGACATTTTTATTTAGCTGCTGTAATGCCAACAACATTCAGAGAAAAGAAAAATCCATCCCAGTTTGCCTCACAGTGACGCTGAGCTAAAAAGTTTAATCATGATTCGCTAACAGGATGTTGAACACAGTTCCTCCTGGTCTAGGAAAACTATAAGATCAGAAGCAGAATTTAATCTGCAGAGCAGATTTTGCACTTCAATAAGCTTTTACATGTTTTCAGTGACACTGTTCATCAAGTGAGGGACTGCTCAGTGAGAGTAAAGAAAGCAGAAACTAGATTTGTGATTGGCAGTGTCCTTGTAGTCATATCAACCACAGAAAGGCATGTCACTCAGGCCAGGTCCTATGGGGTGCTCTGAGTTCATGTAAATCCAAAACTGCTGAACTATTTGTGTCATACTTCTCATAAGAACAAAAACCAAATCTCCTCGAGTCTGAAGTCAAGTTCCAGTCCATTTACCAAAACCCCTTGATGTACATAATTCAGGACTACTCTGACAATCTTAGTTAAAAGTGTGCCATTATAATCTGTTGCTCAACATAACTATTTCCAAAAAATTACTTTTCCTGCATCTTCACTTGTGAAACATGGACAGGCAGGGAAAGACAGAGGGAGATGGGATAGGGCAGTAAAGCACCTGCAGTGGGTTTCACTGTCTCACACTATTTGTTGAAAAATGAACTTTGGAGTTAATCACGTTTCTTTTACCTCAATAACCAGTGTAGGCCCTGAATGTTTAATTATGCTACAGGTTTTATACCTAATCAATCTTTTTCATTAAAATCCAGTGAAGCAGACAACTGAGATAATTATTGAAGAATCATCTTAATTAAAAATTTTACCTTCTAATTAAGAGTCATTGTTTACCTCATCAGAAAGCCATTAGGATTCAGGGCAAGGTTGCCCTGTTCATTATGTTTTCACCTTTTTTTTTTTTTTTTTTAAAAAAAAAAGACCTCAGGCAAAGAGAGTGATAGTGGATTTTATGTTAAAAAAAGGAATTATTATAGCTGTCCAATTAAAAGAAAGAATGTGCACAAGGCAGTGTCACCATTTGTCAGGAGCCCCCTAGTATAACATATTTACATCCAAAGTAATTGCAGAATATTTTTGCATATAAATTGACACTGCCTTGGTTCTTGAAGATAAAGACACATCTATACTTGAAATGGGTATTACCTCTGAAACAATTCCTTTACTGCTTTGCATCCACAATGAAGATATTTTTGAAATCCCTCAACTCTCCTATGTTGTAATCAGAAACTTTTCTCTAATTCACCCCGTTATTTTCACAAATCTGTGACACTGACTGAGGTCTGCTTCAGCTTCAGGGAATTTCTATCAGATATTTGGACTAGAGAATTAGAACTGCATAGCAGTTCAATGACATCACTGTCAGTGGTGCAGCCTCACCCCACCCACACTCACTGCAAGGTTCCAACATCATCCTTACAGATGCAATGATGCTTTAACTGAAGAATTAATCAGGGAAAATTATCATCCAGGTTCATTGCTTGCAGGTTTCCTCTCTATATATATTACAAGGTAGAAGGAAAAGAAAAATCTCCATCTGTAAGGTTTTTTTCCACCTTCACCTGTAGCAAGCAAATTTGTAAAAATCCTGACGATGTCAGACTAAGATGCCAAGTTCACTATCTGAAGTGCAAAGCTAAACACGTATAGCTGAAATGATTGCTAATAGGCACTGACCATCTGCTGTAGATGAAGAAAACTATCTTAGAAGCAGCACTAAAAAAATAAATAAATAAGATCACAGCCTCTGCTTTACAAAAACATCTTGTTCCATTTCTGTACTTACTTATTTACTTTTAGTGACATCCTAGAAAGGGTGTAAGGAACAATACAAATCTTCAGTTTCTCTCCTCAGCTGGCCAGCATTTCTGACACAAGGATTCACACTTCGGAAAAATACTGATACACACTGCCCATGAGGAAATGAAAAGATAGTATAAAGAGCATGAACAATTTCTTTTTCATGCAAGTTCTTTGTAACCATTTAAGTAGGTAAGAGTAGAATGAATAGCTGACAGGGAATTCATGTAAAACTCAGGTACCACCTGGGTGTTGTCAGTTTAAGTAATGATTGCCTCTATTAGTAGGAAGGACATTTATCAATAAGAGAAATTAACCAATTATGGTACAGAAGAAAGTATCAAGCCATAGGCTCCTTTTAAGGGACAGAGACACAAAAAAGAGAAGACATTTAAAAGAAACTACACAGAAATGTAAATAGCAACAGCTCCTAACTCAGTTGTGCTAGCTGGTGCCAGCACCTCTTAACCAGCTGTCCTTACTCTAACCTTTCAACAAAGTCTCATTGTAGGAGGCTGAAGAAGCTCTTGCTCCACTCAATGGGTACCTCGAGCATACACACCAGAGTGGCAGGCAAGCAGCTACAGGATAACCAAGTGGCACAGGAAGACAGGGGCTTTAGGGGTCCAAAACACCAGCAGGAACACATTTACCTGAGACATTCACACTGAGGATAGGCCAAGGTTACTTCTAGAGATGCACCTGCGTGAGCCCACTGAAGTTTCAGGGGATCTAATCCAAAACTTAGTTATTGTCAAATGCTGGCTGTACAAGACCCAATGCCAAATATTCCCATTACACTGTCATTGAACTGACCAAAATCTCTTCTCTGGTAAGAGTCTCAGGCCCTCCTGGGAGGACACCTTCAGATATCAAGTTCAGCTCCTTACTCCTTCCAGCTTAAATGAGTGAGAAGACCCCCCACTATAACCTATCCATTAGGGATTTCAGACCTAACACAACATATTGCACTTCTGTTCCCAAGTAAATATGGGATCTCATCACTGGGATGCTGGATGTAGAGGAAGGAGAAGTAAGATCAAGATTTAAGAACCAAGCAAGTCCCCCAGCTACATGGCTGCTCATCCAAACAGAGGAAGGGAGCACTGCTTTCCAGTCCAGGGATGGATGTTTGCCTACCCATGCTAGAGAACAGAAAGCTTTTCTGTACTTTATCTGTGGGAGCTTGGGCATCTCTTCATTCAACTTTCTGTATTCCTAGTTGTTGGTATTTCTACCTCTCCGTGCACTAGAGGGGAGTGTAGCTATCCTGATCTTACTACTGCAACTTTCTAGTTACTAAGTTAACAAGACTATTTCTTGTAAATCTAAGCCCTATCCACCATTACAGAGTTGGCTGTAAGTCAGTTTTACTGGTCACTTTATACTGTTCCTATATAAAGCCTTTATTGTAGTCACTAATGAAAAGCACATGCCAAACTAGTTACTTATTACAGCTGTAGGAAAGCTACTGACATAAAACAGGCACAGTGTCTTGTCACTGACCCTCCATAAAAATTCAGGCCTGTCATTTAAATTGATGGAACTAAATCAATTTACAATTTAATTATGTGTCAGTTTACAAAGAAAAATTATTTTTTATTTGCTCACAATCTTACTGTCACAATTCTTGACTGGAAAAGTCAGATATTTAAACATTAAAAAATATTGTCTTTGCCACTTTGATAATTCCTTTAACAAAAGAAATTATCTGCTTACCCAAGAAGCCAGATTTTGGATGTTCTGAAATGCAGTCATTATGAAGAGAAGTTGTAAAGTAAATATGATTATTTTCTAGGTGGGGAAAATGCATTTATCATTAGGGTAGATGAGCCAACATTCTCCATCTCAGAATTTTACTATCTAGAAAATTGTGAAACCAACAGAAGAAACTCTTGACCTTTTAAACACTGGATTTACGTGGGCATAAATAGCTCCAGGCCTTCATGTCCACCCCTGTAATCCAAATTTACAGAAGGGTTTTATGAAAGTCTAAATAACACTTAGCATTATATCCACATGAGGCATGGGAACTGAAAATATTTGTGCCTGCTCTGTTTTGGAGCTGTTTTGCTTGGTTAGCTGTAGGTCCTTGTCTCTGAGACAGGGGTGGCAGTGCCCACTGCAAGAACAGTAGTTTTACATAGAGCATCACAAAATCTGGCAGAATAAGAAGCCCTGGGATCTGCTAGCCAGCAGCAGGCTCTGCTGCTAAGTGAATAACAAGTTAGTAATAAAGAAACATCTCCTCAAAGGAGACTTAGTATAAGACAACATGCTCTTGAGACCATTGCAAGAGTGGGGTTCCCTTGGAGAAAGAGGAAATAGAGAGAGACCTCTGATGACAGAAAAAGAGGGCTGTAGTTATGCTTTTGGTGGAAAGACTGCCATTTGAGGGGCAATATCACCTACCTACAACACTGAAGGTAGCCTGGGGATGGGCAAAGCACATAAAATCTTGTCTGTACATGCCCACACTTGCCTTCAAATCTGAGTGACTTCAAAGCTATGAGAACAGAGTAAGGAAGGAGATAATAAGGAGATACAGATAAATAAGCATCTTACTAGATCCAGGAAAGGTGCTGCCAACCCTCAAAACTTCCAGAAAGGCATTAATAAACTGTATCCTGGAAAGAGAAAGAAGACCCAAGTAGACCTCTAAACCTAAGCACTGTGTGAATATTCATGACTAATATAGGAGATATTTGCTACACATAGCACAGAAATGAAGTTTTAAAGAAAAATTGTTAAAACTAGATGTCATTCTGATTAGCACAACAGGAAAAAGAAGGATGAAAAAAATTTACCAGTGAGACTGAAATCTGCAAAAATAATTAATCTTGGCAATATACAGTGGAATCTGAGTAAGGACAGCCTAAGGCAGAGGACATTAAGAGGTTTACTGACATGCTGGAGTGTTGTAAAATGCCCTGGAAGATAGGGGGTGTGTCCCTCCTCCATGTGATGCCCAACCCCATGTCCATGTGAATAATCCCTTATCTGAGGCCAATTAGACCGGCCCTTACTACTGACTCTGTACAACTGAGATTTGTTCTCTATAGGTAAACACACCAGGTGTCCAGTAATAAGTTATGCTGGTGTGTGGTGGCGAGGGTGTGGTCACAGAAGCACTATATAAGTATTGTAACTGCGTAATAAAGTTTGAAGCTTGATTATCAATCACATTGGGTGCTCAAGTCTTCCTCCATCGCTCACAACATTGGAGGGTATGGGACATCTGCAAAGGCAATGAAGAACTCAAACTATCACTGAACACGGTGTCAGTGGTGCATGAAGAGCAATGTGCATCAGTAACATTACGGACAAAGTGGGAGAGTAACTCCAGCATCCAGCATAATTAAGTCTAATTGGAAAAGTGAAGGAATCCTCAGAATGGGTTAGCTTGATTGCTCCAAGTAATAGAAAACCAAACACATGCTGAGCCAATCTGAATGGGCAAAGGCCCTTGGGATCCACACACATCTAATCCAGGGAAAACTGTACAACAGCCATCCTCCCAGATGTAACTTGCAAGGATTCCACAAAGGCTGGCTTCAGTGCATAAGAACAGATACATTCTACTCTCATCTGCTGGTGAAGCAGAGGTGTCATTACTTCCATTACAACATTAGGAGGAAAGCACTTCTATACATTAGAAGCACTTTGTATCTTAGGAAAGGGAATGAGATTAGGGGAAGGGAAATTATCTGATCTAACCCTCAAAGGAGAAAGCTTTCAAGGCTTTAAAGTACCAGCCTCCACAACAGAACTGAACCACACCAAGGCTGGGGACCCTGTTAGTATTTAGGAGAGGTTAAGAGAAATGTCGACACTTCCATGAGGTCCCAGGGCCAGAACAGAGCATCTGGTCATGAAGGAGATAGACAAGAATATCCAGACTACAAAGGATGACAATCACACTCCAATGGCTAAAATGAATTAAAAGTCAAAAAAAAAGAGAGAAAAATCCTGTAGCAGCTCTCCTCTCATGCAATAGGATTATGACATACAAAAGAGAAGAGACTGATCTTTACTCTCACCAGTGATCTGCCAAGAGAAGATGGGAAGGGAAGCAGCATGTATATACCATGGATTTCTTTTTGCTATAGCCAATGAGGCTTAGATGTTAGGCACACAACACGGCCACCAGAGACGGCTGGATTTTAAAAAGGGTCTACATGTGGGATATGAACAAGTCCAAAAGTATTTTTTAAAAAAAAGCTAAACAAAGCCAACTAACAAAGGATACCAGAGGAAATTTCCTGCAGATATTTGGAATAATGACTGTGAAGGATGCTAAGATGTGGCACTAGACAAAAAAACTAAATAAGTGCACAAGAATTTTCCAGAAATATTACACAAGTAATATAAATTCTCCTAGACTGTTTCATTTATGTAAAGTATTGGGGGGGGGGAAAAAGAGCAAGGAAGCAATGATCACTCACTCATAATGCACCTTATGGAAGCTTGGCAGCAATTGGTACATGATTTTTATGAACACACCTGCTGATTCTTGATTATTAGTCATTTTGTCAAAGTAACTCAGCATAGAAAGACATTATCCAGCACTGCAATGAGTCAGACCTCAGTAATATTCACCCAGCGGAGTATTTACAGCAAGTTAATTTGGACTGATGTCTTGAAATATATACTCAAGAAATACTAAAAATTTGCAAAGGACAGTATTTCAGGCACAAAAGCAGCAGTTCGTATTAGCTGCAGTCCAATGGAATGGCTGAAAACACACATTTGTGTAACTGAGTAGACTTTACTCAAGACAAATGAAGACAGGTGGACATTCTTACCTCAGTTTAGTACACTACCCAAAACAAGTTATGCAGCTTTATCAGCACTAATGCTAAAAGTTCAAGTAACACTAAGAAAAGTGTGTAGTACCCAGAGGTGCAAATCACTGAGTACAATAGAGTGTGGTAGAAAAAAAATGTGAGGCTGCTAAAACCACACACAAAAAACATCAGTGTCACAATATAACATCCAGACAATAAAGTGAATAAAAACAATAAAGTGAAGTAACGGGAGGATAAGACTATTTTGGGTTCTTTGATAATATGGAATATTGTAATATGTGCAAATACCTAAGCTATAACAAAGAGTACTACCTCATCTTCTGTAAATAGCAGCTCTTAGTCAGATGCACCCCACAAAGAATCTACCAGTCCCAATGATCTGGTTAGTTACTGCAAAGTTGTCACTCTTGCACCTGTACTGTTTCCTCAAGCTACATATTACACTCACAGCTAATGGTTCTTCTGTTACCTGACTAGCTCTGCTTTGCAAAGCTTGCTGATACCCCCAGGCAAATACTCTATCCCCTCATATAAATGTAGGATTAATAGAAAACTGAATCTAAAATAACCCTGGAGTGAATATTCAGAGCATTAAGCACAGTAAGATTCACTCAGTAGTTAGAGAAAACCAAGATAATGTTAATTCATGCATGCCTCATTCTGTCCCAGCAGGCACAAGGACCATGAAAAATTTAAGTGTTTCGTTTGCTCCACACAAGTAAAAGTGGCAAAACCAGGGCTGCAGAAAGAGATTGAACTCAGAGGTGTTGTACAAACCATCAGTTTAGATGGTTTAGATTATTTTAGGGTTTAGAGTTTAGAATTACCAAACAAATAAGAACAGAAGGTAAAACAACAGAAGAAGAAACTTTCTTGAGGTCAGGCACCATGCCAGTATTCAAACTGGGAGCAACAGTAGTCCTCCTGAGCCCCAGTTCAGAAGTTATTCTTTAGATGATGCATTTTAAGAAAAGTCAATTGTTGCTCAATTGCTTGGACATACTGCAAGATGCCATGAAGCCATCAGAGAGGTTTGAAGTTTGATAGTAAGGACAGCAGCACAGTCATAGGTAACAAATCCTTTCTCCAAAGGTCGCACATCCTGCAGATTCAGTGGCAAAGCAGACTACACCTGTTGGGAGTACAAAGGCCTTGCGCTCATAACTATGTCACAGAAATGTAAATATTATTAAAATAGTTAAAATAATGAGGACTTAATTTTTAAATATCTAAATAATTCAAAGAAGACTAGGGGCTGATGCCTCTCCCCAGACAGTTCTAAGCAACAACATATTTCCAGTGATATATAATACCTCAACAGCAGCCTGAATATGTAATAGACTAAAAGTACACTGAAAGAGATGATTAAAAGACAGCCCATTACAGGCTCCCTAAAGTAACATTTTCTGAAATACTAATATTTAATTACGGAAGTGGCAGCAGGCTGCAGGGTTTCCCTTCTTTCTTTTCAACATGTTCTCCTTATCTGTCACTAAAATATTAAAGATAATGAGAATTCATGTACCTGTGTAAACTCTAATAGCAGTAATATGGCAAAGCAGATCAGGGAAAAAGAAAGATTTAAAAAAAAAAAAAAAAAAAGAGAGGCCTCAAACTGTTCGTGAGGTCTCCAGTAATTGGAAGAGTCAATGGCTATATGATTCAAGAAAATACCTTCCCTGGAGAAGGAGACTGATTGTCCCACATTCATACAGCAGCTAACCAACACTAAGCAGGCTTTCCTTTGCATATTATTGGTGCCAGCCCAATGAGGCAGAAAATTGCATCGTGTCATTTAATTTCCCAATCTTTGTTTTCATTGTATTAATCTTTTGGCTTTGCTTCACTTTATAATTTGAAGGCTCAGCAAGAAGCAAACCAAATGGAAATTCAGCTTACTTTCATGTCTAGCTGAATGTTCATTGCAATACTGGAAAGTTTAATTCTGCGTAATCTCACCCATGAATAATAATCATCTGGTTTTGTATGCAGACATATTAGTGGTTATTAAAGACTGCCTTAAAAATTCTTGGGATTGTGCCCAAAAGTCAGTCACCAAAACATGATTAACAAATAGGTTACAGGAAGAGAGCAGATAGGGTTTTTTAAAGCAGAACCGTGTGCCCTGTTATTATAGAAGAAAGTCAAGAAGCTGGCAAACTTCCTGAACTTCACTAAAAATTTTTAAGTTTACAATTCTCAGACTGGAAATTCATATACTGAGGATATTGAGACAAAGTGGTTACCTGGGAAAAATCACAGGAAATAAATATGGAGGTTTCACTTAGACATACTCAAGGGGAGTGAGTAAAACAAAAGAAATTTAAAAAAAAAAATTTAAAAAGCAAAAAGAACAAACAACACTCGTTATGTACTTGTGCTTAGAGCTAGTTGTCACACCCAGGGCTGTGCTGTGCTGGGTACTGCCCAGAGAGCAGGGCCCTGCTGAGATCTTCTGTTCAGAAGCAGGAACAGATTAGAAGGGTCACCCTGTAGAGACATGCCTTACCTCCACCTCTTCTGCCATGCCAGGGCATACTGAAAGATATATCCTAAGTTCAGGGCTCCAGTTCATTCTCTTCTCCCTAGAAGCATGCTGAGTCTTTGTAGAATGTATGAAGGCTCACTCAAATCGCTCTTGGTTGACTCATATGCATCACTCTTGGTTTCATTTATCAAACTATCATAAAGACAAACTGCAAATTTGTACAACACACCTGATATATGGTTATATGGTTATATGATTCACAATTCATCCAAATAGGATTCATGAGTCATATCTGCTAATAAAACTATTTTTATTTGTCTTTTTCACAATTCAATCTCTGTTTTGTCAAAAAAAAAAAAAAAAAAAAACAAAAGGGGGGGTAGAGCGTGATTTTTCTTTCAACCAAAATCTCTTGTAACCTTAATGAAGAGTTTACATCTTCCCCTACTCAGGTATGCAAGGCCATGTGTTACTCATAAAAGTTTAGGGGTTTGCCTTCTATCTTTCAACTGTGGGAAGTTTCCACACTTACATGCACCTCATTCAAATGAAAAGAACACATAGCCAATATTGCTGTCGCTGTCTCAAGACCTAAACAAAATAAAGCTTGTGTTTAAAAAAAGAAGGAAACATTAATAACTCAGGAGACAAAGTAAGAGCACCATCAGCCGGGCCCTGCGCTTCAACACAGTTCTCCACTTCTGAGTAAGAGAGAGAAAAACCTCAGCCCCACTGCTAAATATCTGTCAGGGAATGGAAGTAGCCAAAAGAAACCACTGTCTGGTGTGAGAATCATGAGACATCACTTTAATTACATGAGTTTACCCATCCATGTCAGGGTGAGTAGCCCTGCCCTGTCACTTCTCTCTCTCCTCAAAAAAGCTGTTCTCGTGGGACTTTTCAGAAAGCTGATTGTAATTACAGGACTCCAAACTTGCTCTGCTGCTGTCATTTGTTTTACTTATGTCTCCTGAATGCACAACTCATGTATGGGAACAATTGCTTTTAGGTACTGGAGCCTGCTGTAAGTTTCTACAATTAAATATGCATTGAAGTATCCGCTTATTGTCACAAAGCAGATAAGATGTCCCTTGTGAGATGGTCAATATCCACCGAGTTGTGTTTTGGAGTTTAAAGTCATATTCTTTTGAAATAGAGTGCTAAAAAGTTTAGGAAAACTTTGCTACAGTCACCAGCATTCTAAATGCACCAGAAGTTATTGAAGTTGAGAATAAAATATGTCCAGAAATCATGTATCTATAATATTCTGGCTGTATAATCAGATAGTCATAATGTTCCCTGTAGCTCCTAAATTTCACAGGCAAATATGAGAGGAAACTCAGAGCCCCATCAGCCTTAGTGAAATCTTAGAAATGCAGTGTTCTTTCATCTTTGTTAATCTAGCCACAAGCCAGCTCAGATCATCCAGGGTTGCTTCAGTTTGCACACTGAAGCAATCATTCTTTTCCCATTGCAGAGTCTCTTTGAGCTCATTTAAAACAAAGCAGAGGTACCAAACATAGTTTCACAGACCTCAGAACTCCCTGACATAAAATCAAATCATCCATGGATTCAGTTCAGTGAAGATTTAATAGTTTATAAACACTAAAAATTTAATTCTACATATCTAGAATAAAACAAATTCCACTAAAAATAGAAACTGAATTTTTTACTATTCTGACTTAAATCATCAAGATATGTGACCAGCTTCACAAATAGTAAGTGAGCCAGTAGCTGGACAACTGTCACATACTATGATATGGTATAGATTCAAAGGATCTTCTTACATAAAGGTGGATGTGTCTCTGAAAGTTCGTTACTAATATTTTGTGCAACTGTCAAGCAGTTTTCATAAATAGCACCTGTCAAGAATATATTGCTGATATTTAATAGCAGAATCAAGAGAAGAGGAAATGTGTACCAAGACAATCCAATTAGAAATATGTTACGAGTCCTGGAGTTGGTATTTTCTATTTTTCTTCTAAATTTGCTATCACTTAATGCTACGTGTAAGAATGCTTTTTTACTTAACCTGCTTTTTTTCCAAAAACTTGGTTTTCCTTGTTATTGCAACTTGATCCAGAAAAGATGAACTTTTCTTTTAGAAATCTCAACTGCGGGAGTAGCATGGGTGTTTTGGGGCTGTATTATTGAAGGAAGAGAAACAATGCACACTTTCTTCTCCTCTCCCCACTCCACCTGAGAATCCCCTGGGTTAAGTCCATCAATCTCCAAACACATCTCTCCTACCATCCTCATAAAACATGAGAAAATTACCTCTTTTCACTCCTTTGTCCAGTCTGCCCTATTGAAAAACCTGCTGGACTGGCCTTTAGCAACACCAGAACATGGATTGGCAACCTGGGCACCAGCTGAGGACAAGGCAGGTGGCCTCACCTGACAGAATTACAATATCACAGAATCATTTTGGTTGGAAAAGACATTTAAGACCATCAGTTCCAACCATTAACCCCCAGCACTGCCAGTCCCACAAGCAAGCCATGTCCTTAAGCACCACATCTACACGACTTGTAAATATTTTCAGGGATGATGATTCCACCACTTCCCTGGACAGCCCATTCCAGTGTTCGATAACCCTGTCATTAGATAATTTTTTTGTAACATCCTATCTAAAACTCCCCTGACACAACTCAAGGCCATTTCCTCTTGTTCCATTGCTTTTAACTTAGGAGAAGAGACCAACACTCCCCTCATTCCAACATCCTTTCAAGTATTTGTAAACAGCAATAAGGTCTCCTCCAGATTCCTTTTCTGCAGACTAAACAACCTCAGTTCCCTCAGCTGCACATTATGAGTCTCATTTTCCAGGCCCTTCACCAGTTTTTTTGCCCTTCTTTGGACACACTTCAGTGCATCAATCTCCTTCTTGTAATGAGGCACCCAAAACTGAACACAGTATTTGAGGTGCAGCCTCACCGGTGTCAAGCACAGGGTCATGATCATTTCTCCTGCTGGCCACACTGTTCCTGATACAAGCCAGGATGCTTTTGGCCTTCTTGGCCACATGGTCACACTGCTGGCTCATGTTCAGCTGGCTGTCAACCAACATCCCCAGGTGCTTTTCCTCTGGACATCTTTCCAGCCACTCTTCCCCAAACCTATAGCTTTGCATGGAGTTGTTGTGACCCAAGTGCAGGACCTAGTACTGAGCCCTGTTGAATCTCATATGATTGGTCTCTTCCCATCAACCCAGCCTGTCCAGATCCATCCGTAGAGCTTTCCCATCCTCTGGCATAATTCCCACCCAACTTGATGTCACCTGCAAATTTACTGATGTCACTCAATCCTCTCATCCAGATCATTGATAAAAACATTCAAGATAATTAAGATACTAAAGATCTAATTTATATCTTCATGAAGATCTATGTTTGTGTAGACACATTTATCAATAGCTTAAGGCAACCATGAATACACAATTATAACTAGAATAATAATGAAGTAAACAGCATTACAATATCAAGAAGTTTGTGTACATCTTCTGTAAAGGAATAAAAGGACTGTGCAAAATATTAAGTAAACTAATACACTCACAGACACTGACATGTTGTACAATAGATTAACCTTCATGAGCAACTGCATTCAGTGGAATAACTTAATAAGCAGATTTATCATAATGAAAAAAAACCTAAAAAGAAAGTTGTTGGCAAAAATCTTCATAAGAACTGTCATTTACATTACAATTACAGGGGAATTTTTCTTTTTCATTATGCCATTCATTCTTATTATCCAGATTTTATTAAGTGTGAAAAAGGAAGCAGGCTTGGCCAGTCAGTCTAGTCTTCTAATCCAAAAGAGTTATTAAAGACTTGTTTGGTGCCAGAATTAAGGGGTGCAATTTTTTTTCAAGCCCAATTCCTTGAAAATCATTTAAGAGCCATATAAGTCCTCAACAGCTATCAGGTGGTCTTCTTAATGTCACAGAACCTTGCTAAAAAACTTAAAGCTTATACCACCAAAAAAAAAAAAAAAAAAAAAAAAAAAAAAAAAGAGAGGGGAAAAAAACCCAAGCCATAAACTGCAAGGTACCAAAACAAGAATAGAGTGAAGGTACCATCAGCTATTTAGGTCTGTGTAATAGCAGGCTATTCATTAGGAGGTAAAATCCTATTCACCCCAAAAAACAAGCAAGCAAGAAGTGTTCACACTGTCAGGGAAAGTTAAAAAGAAGATATGTTAGGGAACTATTTACATATAAATTATGGTAGCTTTTTTAATTCTTTTACTTGACAGAGTTTAAACTTGGTTTCTAAGACTCACTGACAGTATGTTTTAGCATACATAAAGCTATACCAGTTCCTTGTCTATCTGGAGATTTGCGTTCAAAAGAAATGATATCAAAGAAACAATTCATAGTTTCAGCTTCAAACTGTTTGCAATGGAAAGTACAGCACTTTTTCCAGAATTTGTATCTAATTATGACAGTTTTAATTCCCAGGGGGGGAGGGGGTGGGGTGGTGGAAGGAGAGGCAAGGGCGTCTGCACCTTCTGTGTAAGGTACAAGTAGATTTTACAGCTAACAGCAATGAAAATAGTATTTCTTATTTTCCTGTGTTTTCGGAGCTTTGTATGCAAATATCAGGGACAGTGGGCTGCTTCATTTGCTTGTAAATTTCCACAGACTGCAGAATATTTTTGTGCTTTCCCCACTATAACATTCTGCCTTAAACAGTTAGCTTGGTAAAATACCTTCAAGTTTTAAAGTATTGGAGAAACTTGAAGAACAATTGCAAATTGCTCAGTGCTATCCTCTTGAGACTCCTGTAGTGTTGTAGTGCCGATAGAAATGATCTTTCAACTTTTCTGGACTTCTGATCAGACCCTAAAAGTATAGTTTCAGTTCTGCCTAATTGGATCAGATGAAAAGAAAAGGCAGTAACTGTTGCCTGAAGTGCTGGACCCATATACACTTCCATGAGTACTACACATTAGTGCAGAAACCTTGTATCGTCTGTGGCTCTGGCCTCTGACACCACTTTTTTAGGAAGAATGTCACATTGAACCACACTGGCAAGCTCTAAATAATAAGAGATTTCTGATAGAAGTGAGGAGGCAAGATACTGAAGTTATGGCTACAGGCAAGTACTATTTTATTACTCAAAAAATACACGAATTTTGGAGCCTCAGTCTGGAACTGATCCCCTCTCCCAGAGAGTTAGTCGGAGTTAGTCCTTACTTATCTGTCACAGCTGGTAGGTGACTGCTGCTGTATTTATGCCAGTGTGCATTGCAGTCCTACCATGTCCCACAACCATTTTGGGACTTGCAGCTTCTTAGTTCTGCTCTATTTGGGAACAACACATCTCCTAAAATGTGAAAAAAGGCCAACAACAACAGAAAAATAGAAGTCGTGCTAATAAGCATTATGGTCTCTATTTCACACAAGGGAAAACTAGAACAGATAAATTTGTTTGCCTGAACTCATAGAAGTCTATACTGGAACCAAAAACTGGAACCAGGCTCTGTTCTTTGACTATAACAAACCTATCCTCAGGTAAGTATTAACAACATCCTGTGGGATGCCTTTGACCACTAACCAAATTACCTCCAATACCTGAGAAAACATGAAGAGATATTATAACACCACATGAAAATCCTCAATCCAACACCATCAGGGTGGCTTTTACCTTCTTCAGAAGTTATGTAGTGCCCTGGTGGCAGTATTGGGAGTGTGGATGTTAACATGCTCATCCCATCATGGTGGCTCATGCATGGGGACAATGAGGTGGGTGCTTTCAGGGAAATTAAAGAGTGTGCTGATAAGAAGAGGTAGCTCTGCCCAGCGAAGTGCTCATCCAGAGAGCTAAATGCCCCAGACAGGGAGGAAAGGAGCAGCAAGAGGCAGGAACCAGCTGGAGCTATGAGAAGATTCATGAAAGAAGGACAATTGGAAAAGGTAACCTCTGAGATAGAAAGAATTTGGTAGTTAGGAAATAGGAAAAGATCAACACCAATATTTTATGCAAAGAACTTGGACAACCATTTGGAACAAACATTTCAAGTTTGCATTTGAAGTTAAATGGGGAGAGACAGCAAATAATAAGAAACAATGAAGACAGCTAAAGAAGGTCTTAGAGTAGATATTTTAAATGCCAACACAGCTAATAAATGCAAATTAAGTTCAGTGCAGATAAGCACAAAATTATGAGACAGAAAGCAAAGAATAAAAAGGAGGAACTATCTGCTTACTGGCAATCAGCTGCACTGTAATGACCAAGAATGAGATCTGGGGAATTATTGTGAAAGAAATCCCTAAAGCTTTCAGCCCAGTGAGGAAATGATTGAAATAAACAAGATGATAGGTTTTATTAAACCTCAGAGTATAATGTTCAGCTTCCATGCCCTGCAAAGGGTGGAAGTGAAATGCACCAAAGCAGAAGGATTAAAACAAAAAAAAGCAGCACGAACCTCATAGACTAAGATGGATTTTTGCCCTTGGCTTTTGTCTAGAGGTTGAATCTTCTCAATTGCTCTTCTCCTTTGTTACTCTAATGTCCTCCTTTATTATTTCTCTTCCTTTTATTATTTTTTAATCTGTCATATAAAACTTTATGAGAACTTAGTGAAGAAAGGACATCTGCTTCACAATCACTGTAATCTACTGTTCAGGTCAGGCAGATTTTAAAAACATAAATCCAAATTCTACATTGGATGCCTGCCTGGATTAACAGACGACCTCAGAATTATGTGCAGGAACAAAATTTAAAGCAGTATTACTGCAGTATAACAACATTCAGAGAGCATGTCACCGGAGCCTGGGTATGTGGCAAGGAGAAAGCAGGTTGGACAGAAGGAGGGAAGGACTTGCATTAATAAAGCTCTGGTGTGGAGATAACTCTGGAGCTGTATGCAGAGAAAAACTATCACTCCAGCAAGTCAGTTTGCTCAGGCATCTCTCACCACAGACTCTCCCACACTGACTCTGCAGCTCCTGGCAGCCATTGGCATCTTCTGGTACAATGTAATGCCCCTTCATCCTCATCCCTCAATCTCATTGCTGACTCTTAAGAACACAGCAGAACATAAGAATGGGTATAGTGTGGCAGCCTGAAAGTTAATTTAGCTCAGACCTGCAAAGAGGTTCAGCACAGAACAAACACGTAGTAATAGTTTCTCAGGACTTTGTCACGCTCTTAAATGGCATGTTGTTGTTCAAACAGGACACTTTATTTCCATTTAGGTTGTCTGTCTGTCTTTTAAATTCATGTAAACATCTAGGATCCACACTGTCTGTGGAAAGAAATTCCATGGGTCTGATTAAAATAAGAATATTATTATATCTGAGGCATTTCAAGTGATTAGCAGAACAGAGGATAAAGGTTTCCTGTTCTTATTTTTATGGTACCATACCCTTCCTCAAGAACATTCAGCTTGTGGGCCACAACAGCTTTAGATTTTTTTCAGAAAAACTAATTCCCAGACCATTGTTCTTAATTCTGGCAGCAGTAAACAACTGCACTTAGCATGGAGTCCTGCCTTTACCAGTGTCTCCTATGCTTTTAGACAGTTTATTCATCTTGCCAACACCATTAAACATGTCCTTCACACGGCTGCTCTCCCCTCCTCATTTTCTTTCAACTTAAAATTTAATAAGATGTTTCCTGTCTCTCAAGGAGGACTTCAGTAGTAGCATTGACTTGTACCTAAACAAGAACAGACCCTTGTAGATACACTTCCATTCTATCAGTGAAATGTTGTCTGAGTACTTTTCTAATGTGTTAAACATCTACCTTGCAGTAATTTCAGCCAGTTTATAATTCCCAGCATACTTCTAAGAATGCTATAAAGACAGACCCAGAAGCCTCACAAACTTCAAGCTGTTTTTCTTTCTTTCATTTTGTTTTATGGGTTGTTTGTGGGTTGTTACTTTTTTTTCCCTGTAGGTACTTGTGTGTAATTCATCTACTCCAATATTTTCCCACAGCTGGATTCAAGTTGACTGGCCATCACCTATTTTATCCTTCATGAAAAGAGACACTAGCTGACCTCCTAGAACCTCACTCACACTTTCTGAGCTTTCAGAGAAAACTTCCTATGGCTCCAGGATCACTCTGGGCTCTAAACATCCTAGTGTTAAAGTTCCTACTGCCCAGCAGGAGCAGAGAGTTCAAAAGCTTGAACTGCAGATAGCTATTCTCCACCTTCCAAAACTTATTCAGGATGTACCTGATCCTGTAATTAAAATAAAAGAGCAAAAGGCTTTAGGCTCTCTGCTTTAATGATATTTTTAGTTTGCAGGTTTCTGTTGAGCAACAAACCAGCCCTTTTCTTGGCTCCAAGTATGCCTGAAGAATGATTTCTTGCTGCTCTCAAGTCAGTTCTTTTCACGGAGAAGGGTAACAAGCAACTAAAATGACAGTGACACGGTGCTGATGTGATCAGGGTTCAGACTACTGAGCTACAGGTGCAGCTCTCCCATTGCCTATGAGGTATTAAAAATTCCTCCTCTGGTCTGTTCCTGCAGACAGCTATTTTCAGATGGATTCCCACATACTTGTGCTTTAGAGAGCATATTGCTTCTCATTCTGTTCTAATCCTTCTATTTTGGTCAGTACAGTGTACGCAAGCTTAAATCGAACATTTTCAAGCTGTCACAAAGGTTAAAAAACCTATTTACCACAAAATTAGACTCTCACCTGGAGGAGATGCCCAGCTCTTCTCAACTCAGCAGGGCTCCAGTCTTTATTAGGACCTCTGAAAACAGCCATGCTCCTAATCAGCAGCTCTCCAGCCTGGATCTTTTTGTCTCAGCAAGGCTGCTTTGAATTCCTCTGCTGGCACAATGGAGCCTAAAACCCGCTTCAAGTGCTCCCTGGGCATTTCTAGAGGGCATGAATCCTCCAGAACCAACTCTAACATTTTGCCTTAGCATTCCCAACACAGCACTAGTGTTGCTTTCTCTATCCCTTTGAGGCCTTATGCATTTTAGAGGGAGCTCCCAAAGAGCAAAGAGATGCCATAGTAACTTCTGCATCACCACTAAACCAGCCAGACATCTGCAAAATGTGCCTGGCTCAGGGCCAGCTCTGGCACTCCCGAGGGAGCTGGCATATTTTAGAGAAAGTGCAGAGGTGGGAGGGGGAGAATGAGTGTTGGAGAGGGCTAATATCCTATCTTTAGCACCTCTCAGGCACAGCTCTGCCTTTGGGTCATTGACATTGTGTCTTTCTTCACACTGAAAAAAAGAGAAGAGAAGGGCACGGTGAGACATAAGCATTTGAAAAGTACACCTTTAGTAGTTTCTCCTGGGCAGAATCAGCTGAACTAAGATGCAAAACTGCTTTTTGCCAAACTGCATGAAAGCATCGTAAGATCTCATCTTACCTCTGGTCTCTCGATTTATTGTAGTGGTGTTCTCTCATACTTCCACTCTAAAAGCATTCCCATTATAAACCTCCTCCCTTTTTCAAATTTAAACTCATCTCCATATGTGCCTGATACTGTAGGCTGGCATTAAAAGTCCTTAGTCCAGATGTGATTTTTTTTTAGAGGATAAAATGAGTTCTGCAGTTTTTGATTTATAGACACATAAAAACCTATAAGATTTACACTCTAAAGAGCTAGGAAGGGTATCTGAAAAACAGAAATCATTGAAACCAGGTGGGAAATGAACTGTCTCAAATTTTAATCCTGGAACCATCTATTTGAAAGGCAAAGTATTATTTTACAGACCTCATCTTCTGGACATCTACTCTTTTTTTAAAGATGCTGGGAGGTAATTTGGTAAGAACAGAGAATTTTGTCTGTGATATGTTTTATGAGAAAACAATTTTGGTATTTGTAGTTCTGACTCAGGGAGTTACAAGGCCAGGGGAACCAAAAACATCACCAGACACAAATGACAGTGAAATGAGGTGCTAGCAAAGCTGGCACTGCATGCAAAAGACAAAGGTTTCTGAGAAGAATTGTGGCTGATGCCTTAGGAATAGAGCTGCTGACAAGCCATCCACACACCCACCTTGGGATGTTTTCTGTTTGTGGTCTGTGTAGTGTTGCATGTAACACCAATCAAGTCAACTCAGTTTTACTAAGTAATATCTGCTCCACACCAGTAGTCAAGATACTCCAAAGAGGGCTGTAGGTGCCACAAAGTAAAGAAGGGTCCTCTTCTGGTTTTCTGCATTATTGCCTGAGTTCGCTCTTAACTGTTTAAGCAAATAGGTATAAAGGTCTTAGAGAGCTGTTTTACAGCAAAAAGGAACAAGTTGCAGCTGGTAAAGGACCTAAAAATCAGTGTCCCTACACCAGTGGTTGAAAACATCTTGCATAACTTTATAACTAATGTGGTGCTTTCCCTATTCAGCAAATTAAACCCATCACAAACAGCATCTTTTATTGTATCCTGCTGATAATACAGAGTGGCTGGGTAACACAGGAAACCTACTGATCAGAAGTTCATGACCAGAATGGACCACTGGTCTCATTTACTGTCTCCCTCTTAAACAATGAAGCTTCAGCCTATATCTCATGCCTCAGCTGGGCAGAAGCCAGACGAGCCTAAACTCTCCCATGTGCTGAGTGTGTATTTCAGTCAACAGTCAGTGCCAGCACACCTCTGCTGCTGTGACTCAGTCGTGATGCTGTTCTCACTGTGCAATAGTCCATGTGCTCCTTGGTCCAGGCAGACACACTCTTAGGAGACTGAGCAAACACTTCAAAAGTTGCATTAGCTCCTTAGATATACATATATATATATATATATATATACACACACACACACATTTCTTGTGTTTCCAAGTAGAAGAGCGAACTGACTCTGTTTTCTGCTGCCTTGCCATAAAGGGAGCCCCTCTGGATGAATTTAGCCTCCATATTCTTTCAAAGACACCGTAAGTGCTGTGATGCAAGGGCAAACTGAGGCTGTCCCACACCCAGTGTCACATCTGAACTCCCTTAGCTTTGCTTTTTCACTCTCTTTCACCATAACACATGCATTGGTACAATCTTTCAGCTATTTCAAGAGCCGTGCAAAAAAAAAACCAAAAAAACAAAAAAAACCCACCTTGGTATTTTACTACAGGCTATGTGCTTATTACCATAGACTTTGCCTCACTCTTGGAAGTGAGCCAAACAAGACAAAGTAGGAACTTTAAGCTTAAATTACACAAGTGCAAAAGTCAGATCACCGAAAGTATTTCAGTAGCAAATCAAAATGGGTCAAGTGGCTGTTTATAGCCTTATTAATTGTTTCTTGTAAACTGAGTAATAGAAGAGATAGAATAAGTGCTACTTCATTGTGTTCCTTTTGATAAATTGCCTGAAAGATATGGCATATTTTAAAAAGACATTGCAATTGAACATCTTAGATTTTCACTGGTGTTATATACTCCAGAAAAAGTTTAGCTTATTAAGATGTAAAAGTATACAAGGAGATGCAAAAAAGGAACAGAGATCACAATTTTCTTTTTAGGGTAATTCATAAACCGAGGTCTTGGTAACTGCTGCCTGAGATATTTTAGTATTCACTTTGGAGTATTCAGTGTGAAACTTCCCCAATCTATTCTGCAGTGAGCAAGGAAGGTAAGAACAGGATAATAACAAAGGTGCAGCCTTCAGATAACCCATGAAACCAATAACTTACACTGTATTTTAAAAAATGAACCATGCTTGCTCCTATGTTCTGGTTACATTTTCTCTTAAAATATATGTGTAAATGCCTTTTAGATGCAGTATTTTCACTACCTACTTCCTGCTGCTCTGATGAATTTTTGTTTTCTCACTTGACTGTGAGTAAAATGATTCCCCAATAAACCTCTCAATGGTAGGACATGAGTGGGTTTTGCCCAAGGCAATTCTAGAAAGGAAAGTCTCACTGGTATTGCAATGCAAAACAGTAGCTTTTGTTTTGAAGTTTCACTTTTCAAAAAATAAAAATTTAATCACTTAGAAAAAATCATTTAAAATTAAGTTAGGAAGCTCAGTATTTTCTGCTGTGCTTGTTCCACTAAGCAAGCTTAGCTGTGAGCAGAGACTTTTCCTCCAGAGCAATGAATCCTGCAATAACATACAAACAGAGAGCATTTACTTTACCTCATAAATTGTCACACTTGAAAATACAATCTAACAAAATTATCCTGTATTCTCTTTAATCAAAATCCGTTCCATAAAAGCAAAATAAACATTTATAGAAGGCCTCAAATAATACATTACCATGACACTAAAAACCACAGTGGTTGAGAGATATGGTACACTGATGTTGTTACTGAGCTAGAGAGACCTGCAATGCAGTAAATGTTTGATAGGAAATTAAAGGCTAGGAAGGTTTTCAGTTCCCTTACATGCACTCAAAGCATTTCATATTTCAACATACTTGTATAAACATGCCCTTGATAGAGGCTTTTAGGAAAGGAAAAGGAAAAAAAAAAAAAAAAACAAGAACAGTTTACTACCGAACTACTACTATCTACAAGCAGCAGTTCCAGCTAGCAGCCTGTAATTTTTCAGGGACAGATAACAGAATGATGTTTTATTGCACTTCGTTAATCCTAGCCTAGTTTATCTCATGTGCATGTCTGCACAGACTGGAGATTTAAGCAGTAACAAATCTCATGGCATATGCACACATGCTGGTGCCTTGCTCATCAGATTTTGTTGTACTTTCTTGAGCCCTATATAAAATGTTTTTCCAAGGGCTGCTAACTGTAGAGTGTACCTTTGAACTCCAGGACAACTGAAACTTAATAGGAACCTCAGCTCTCATTTAGCTATTTTGAGAGAAGTAGTGAGAAAGGGAGAGATTATTCTAAACAAATTAGTTTTCACATTGGAAATAGTCTACCGTATGTTTTAATGCATCATGGTGAAACATTAAAGTGTGCTGTGCAGGCTTTTAAAAGAAAGAATATTACCATTTGTGGTTAGTCACTATCCACAGCCCATTATTTGAAGGAAAATATTATCCACTAATGGCAGCATATAGGAAATTGTTCCCTTGGTAGAAATGGTTTACAACAAGCAGGAAACAACTTTAAAATGGAGATTTGCTAATAGCTTTACCTTGTCTTTGCAACTTTCTGTGCTATTCTCTGCCTTTACTGCAGAGTTGACTCCTTAATAGGATATAGCCTTTATCAGAGAATATTAGTTATTCATGTAGCTTCTGTGAGTAGTGGAAATAAATCATTGGAAGTGGAAAATGTTTCTCAAAGACCATGAAAAGCAGTCCTTTTAAATTGCTCTGTTAGGTGCAATTATTTTATTTATTTCCAGCTCTGGATTTCTCAGTTAGTATCTTGTTCACTTATCATAGGGACAAGCTGTAATTTGTCTTATCAAAATCACCCAGCCCAGTCTAAGGCTAAATTTAATTGGGAAAACAACTGGTAATAATATAGTTCATCTTTAGTCAATGTGAGCTAAGTGCAGTGTGCCCAGACTTTTACATTAGAAGGCAAATACTAAAGAGAATAACATGGATCCAACATTAAATCTCAAACTTACATCTTCCATTTCATTAGTAGTCACTGCAAAATGCAGATTTTTCAGTAAAGCTGTTTTTCAGATTAAGATTTAATTAACCATGTCACTCTTTTATACACTACAGAAAATGTATTAATACCTTTCTTTTGCATATTTTCTTTCATCTGACAATCTCCCATGGCTTTTGGGAGGTATTCAGGTATTGTAGCAGGACATTCTGTCTCACTGACATTGCCTCCCTCAGTTTCCCTTTATGATCCAATTGCTCTTAGTTTCTCAGATTTACACTCTTTGTCTCACCTTCATTGCCCTTAGCCTGGAGCTGGAAACTTTCCAAGGAAAGCAAAAGGCACGGCAAACTCTGAACAGGTACCAATCTTGACAGTAGTAGCAGAAGGCTAAGTTGGTATCTATGGTGCCAGATGTTCTGTGTAGAAAAACAGAGTCCAGCTTGGCTCCAGCAAGGCTGAAGAAAGACCAAACAAGAACAGACAGAAACCCAAAGAATCTGTATAATGAAGGAAGAGGGTTCCTTGGGTCTTCATTTGTTTCCTTTTTGTTCTCCAATAAAACATTTTGGAACTATGGCTAAGTAGATAAACGACAGCAGCCAATCACTTTATTCTATAAAAGACTGGTACCACGTCTTGATCAGAGAGACTCCTCTACAGTTTTCTTAGAAGCTGTGCTGGACCTTCTCACACAGCATTCCAGTTTCTCCAGAAGGCAATACTTGCAGTCATCTCAAGGAAGAACACAAATGGATCAGCCCCACAGAGGGAGGAACAAGCTAATAAGTGACAGGAGGTGCAAGATGCTGAGCCCTTCCAATAAATTCTGCCCATCTAGTATGAACAGGCTGTTAGCTGTCTGCATAAGTTATCCCCACAATCCATAAAATATGGAGATTCTACTTGGCCAGCCTTCCCTCTCTGAATATATTGTAACACTAGGACATAATTCAGCTGCTGAAGATTAAAGCCATAATTTGGATGCCCAAGTACTTTATAGGTGAATTAAACCTCTCTTTGAATTTTGTCTATTAAGCATTTCAGCTGAAAGAAAATGAGAAAGTTGCATAATTTATCATTTAATGTTTTCAATAGACCTCACTATCACACTCAAAAGCAAACAGCTTGTATGAGATGCATATGTAGACAGAAGTTATAAAAGGGCTGTACGAAAAGTTTTTATGTTGATGCAGATGCAATAAGAAGATTGCTTTAAAAATGTGCTTTCTGTGCAGCAGCTCATTTAAAGACCAGAGAATTCTTTGTTCATTATCACAAATGCATACAAGACACCTTCAGGTTTTTTAATGACTGTGGAGAGCATGCCTCAGTCAGGCTTCCACATTTGGGTCCTATTCTTTCCTGAATTCTCACAATCTGACATTTGCCTGTTTCCTAAGTAAATTCCTTTAACATCTCTCACAGAAGATGAATCAAAACAACACACTCCTTTATGTTTTCCTTTGGAACATAATCACTGCAAGGTGTATATCCTGTCCACTTCCACTTTCTATTATCTAGATTGCTTACTAGCATCACATTGGGTCCCACCAGGGGCTGCTCAGTATAATAAAAACTTCTCAGTTTTTCTTTTCAGATGGTGTTTTTAAAAACAGTAAAATCACAGCTACTGTTACTCTGAAAAACATGAAAGACCATTTTAACCATTAAAAGTCAGGTATTAAACACCAGCCTTGCAACCCAGTACTATTTTCACCTACCTTTTGCAGTGGTACAAGATGCTTAGGGTGTGATTACTGTTAACACTGCTAACACTTTAAGGAGGTGGAACCATTATAAGTAACCAGCTTATCAATCACACATTTGGCTGCACAATGCCATGCAATAGTAAAAACCATTTTTCCTGTTGTTTGACCTAGACCTTCTTACTTACAAAACACTCCAACCTTTAAGCTGAGACCATGAGGTCTCCTATTTTAAGGACAAAAGGCAGAAGTTGATATCATCACCGCTGAATTATTGGGTTGCTTTGATACTTCCTCAGTCATCAGGCATGTAACTTTACACATCAGATGTTGCCAGCAGGCTTGTAGAAGGCCAGCTTGCTTGATGTCTAGAGACAGCAGTAATGATTTGCCAGCTGCTTGAGAGAGAACAGAAACCAAGAATCCTGACCTCAAGGGCCCAGTTCTGTACAGACACACTGGATGACCAGGAAGCATCAGGGAACCAGCTACAAAATTCTGTAGACTCAAGTTCGATTGCAGACTCCCAGAGGATACCAGAGGTTTGTAACAGTAGTGATCATCAGATGGGGTGAGTAAAATGCACAGATAATTGACTGAAGCAACATATATGCACAGCTAACCCTCTGGTTCTCAACTAAT
The DNA here is from genome assembly GCA_023637945.1 of Phaethornis superciliosus. Taxonomy (NCBI): domain Eukaryota; kingdom Metazoa; phylum Chordata; class Aves; order Apodiformes; family Trochilidae; genus Phaethornis; species Phaethornis superciliosus. The sequence continues at coordinate 71,575,986 of JAJQWJ010000003.1, read as the reverse complement.
ACTTAAAGGAAATGCCAAAGGAGCAACAGAGCTACCGATAATGATTGTCTCACTTTTCATCCCATAAGACCTCTGGATGCTTTTCAGACTGCAGTATTGCTCATCCACTGCAAAATTAGAGCTGGCTACAGCAGACATTTTCTAGCACTATACAGTAGCTATTATGAAAGAAATGAAGAATAAACTTCTACTACTGATCCAGCAATGGGAATCTTCAATAGACAGAATGTAATTGCCTGAGCTAACACAGAGAAAGGCTGCAAAATGGCAGTAACTATGAGTATTAACAAAGCACAGACAAAGTTAACAAAGTGAGCCTTGAAGCAGACAAGAAATATCAGTGAAAATTTACAGAACATAGGGGCAATCAACAGCAAGCTGTAACATCACATCAAGGAGGAAGGAAGGAAGCTCAGCTCTGGCCAACTTTCCCACTTTGCTCCCCTCACACATACAGCATCCTTTCCAGCCAAAACCACCATTCCCTATGGTCTTATTACAGGAGCAAACCGTGACTGTATATGCAAATATAATTAACTTGGTCTGAAAAAACAGAATGAAGAAAGAAGATAAGGAAGGAATCTTTCCAAAACAGTCTGCCTCACACTGTCTATGGGGAATTACACTATTTACAGCCTTTTTGGGTGGCAGTCCTCCCTCATTCTCTGGTTTCAACAGAAGCCCTGGCTGTGCTTGCAGAGAAGCTACACATCCCAGGAAAATCCAGGACTGGCATTGCATGATGTGTGTGCTTTGTTCCAAAACAAAATATCCAAAAGTAACACCTAGAGACTCTCATACAACAGCATGACGGCCCACAAAAAAACCCCACAAGTGTGATGAACTCAGCTATTTTTTTTCTCAGATTCTGCAGTACACCCTTATTGCCTCTAGTTATTAGCCACTGCAGAGGACAGTTGCTGTCTTCTAGAACAAGGATTTCATCTTTTCTTACAAAACATGGCTGCTTCAGAGCCCTAGGGAAAAGGAGATCAGCAAATCACACCACCTACAAAATCAGCATCTTTTCATGTATCTGCATGTCATTGTGCAAAACTACTCTTTTCTGTATCAAAGGCAGCCTGACACATACAGCAGAAGAGAGGAGCAAAGGTGAATCTAAAATTTACCTATACAAGTAGTGAGTTCAAGACTCCTTTCTTTTCCTTTTCCCTAGATCCCTTCAGATCTTCCTGTCCTCACTGATGTCTTCCTATCCTTTCGACAAAATAGCCTTGGGGTTGTTTTTGCAGAAATATATTGAATTTTTTGCATTAGTTCAAAATTTATACACAGAGTACATGGGACTTGAAAGAGATGGTGGATTTTGTTTTCATTTACTTTTAAGATTATCGGCTTCATACAATACAATACCTTTCCACCCAACAGTTATATATCTGCAGCAAAAACAAAGGCCACACAATACCAGCTCCTGTTGCTAAAAACCACACTTTGATTTGAGCCTTAGGCTTCTGAAGGCAGCTTATTCATATGAATTGTAAACTCTTGAGAAATCTGGAAAAAAAAAAAAAGAAATTACAATGGACAAAACTCAGAAAAGACATAACAGTCTGTCATTGAAAAAGTGCAACAGTTTACTTATCATTCAGGGATGGACAGTAGTATGAATAAGACAGTACAGACCACCTCTAGTTTATCTAACAAAGTCCATCAACCTTCAAATAAAAATAAAGCTTTATGTAAAATTCTATATTTAAGAGACTTGTTGCACTGCCTGCCATAATTAATATCACTTCTTGGAAGTTGGCATTTTCTACAGCTTGCAGCAAGTCAGATCAGAAGATTAAATCTGGGGAAGAAAAAAAAAGAAAAAAACTTTCACACTTTAGCTTCTGTTTTTCAGGAAACTGGCTGTGTCTCAGGTATATTTAATCTATATTTTATAGACTTTGTTATATGATGCAAATAGTTCATAAAATGTTAGATGTTGTACAGTGGCACAATGCATTTAAGCAACCTGATGATTTCATTGATTTAAATAGTCTTTGGATAAGACCCAGGCGTGCATCCTTGCCTTGTCTAAGATTTACCAAAATCCAATTGAAAAACCATTAAGTCCTGTGAGGAGAGGATAACCATTAAGAGATTATTTTAATTCAATACCATTTAAGCTTAAAGTAGTAACTAATAACAGCAGTCAGTGCTTAAAAGAATGTCTATAGTTCTTTGAATGTTGAAAGTGTTCTTCAGTACTCATACTGAAAAAGAGCTGATCTCTTTTTAGGGAGGGAAAAGGAATAAAGCAAGTTGCTGTGGGTCAATCTGTAAACAAATAGCTTTTGTGCTACTTAAAAATGCTCAGGCAGCTGATAAAATTGACATCTGAAACCAGAAAATTTCACATGTTCTGGTGCTGTTAGGTACTTATCTATTTCTATGAATCATAGAATTTCTCAGGCTGGAAAAGACCTTCAAGATCATCAAGTCCAGACTTGTCATACCCCTATTACCCTATTCCCCAATGTCCCACCACTAAATCATGTCCCCCAAACACCACATCCAGGTGATTTTTAAACACATTCAGGGAGAGACTCAGCCACCTCCCTGGGAAGCCTGTTCCAGTGCTTAACCACCTTTTCTGTAAAGAAGTTTCTCCTGATATCCAACCTAAATGTCCTGTGATGCAACTTGAAGCCATTTCCCCCTTTCCTGCCATCTGTCACCAGCTGGAAGAGACCATCCCCACTCTCACTAAAAATCTCTTTCAGGTATTTTGCAAAGAGTGGTAAGGTCACCCTTCAGCCTTCATTCCCCCTACTATAAAGCCCCAACACCCTCAGTTATTCATCATCAGGGATGTTTTCCAAACCCTTCACCAGCTTTGTTGCCCCTCTTTGGACTTGCTCAATGTCCTCGATGTCCTTTTTGTATTGAGGTGCCCAAAACTGAACAGAGTCCTCCAGGTGGGGGCACACCAGTGCCGAGTGCAGGGCCAGGATTACTTCCCTGGTCCTGCTAAGTGCTTTCATCAAAATTATCATCTTCATCAGACAAATAAAGTGGTAAAGATCAGATCTCTGCAAGACAGCTTTTTACAAGCCTGACAAATAACAAAGTAAAAAGGACACACAATTAATTATGGCTTTGATTTGATTAACACAGGTAAGCTACAAACTGGCTGTTCTGGTTAAATTTTTTCCTCATAATTATACACAGAGCTCCTGTGATTCAGTGATCAGAGATGGATGAATCTCACAGGTGGACAGCTAACTCATGCAACAGGTAGAGTCTCAAATATGTTGATTTATTTCCACCCTGGTGGAAGTGAAGGTTGCTGAGAGCTCAGAAAAATCGAGGTAAGCCAGCCCAAGTTATGTCACCAGCATAAAACCACAGCACCTAAACCAAATGTAATTCCAGCACACATTAACAGAGCCTTAATTTGTAAGGTAGCAAATGTTTTTGTTTTTTTTTTTCAACAAAGCCTGAGACTGCTGTCTTACTGAAGCAAAACATGGCTCTTGTTTCTGTGCTCAGCCTCCAACACTGAAAGCCTGACAGAGTAGCAGCAGTTCAACTGCAAACCCTTTACCTTTTTGGGCTCTCTGAGTGTCAAATCTATCATCAGCCCCAATTTGAGTTACTGCTGGCAAGCATCACTGTAAACTTACCTTCTCTGAGGCCCTTCTTTTGACTCCGCTACGTAGCAAGGACACACGTACAGAGCTGACTACCTGTTCAGGCAGGGGATAGGAGGGTGAGTTGTGAGGATGAGGATGAGTTGTGAGTCAGTGTGTGCAATGCTGCACTGCTGCTCATGCCCTGAGTGGCTCACTAACATCACCTCCATGTTAAAAAAAAAAAAAAAAACATATACTGAAGTTAACTCTGCTTAGCTTTGAATAGTTTTCTTCTTCTTTCAGATGCCTCTATGCCAGAAAAAATGGACAACAATAATAGCTGATCACCTTTCTCTCTTGTTGAAAACTACTGTTCCTGCCAGTCTGGAAATGGAGAAATCTGTCCAAGGTCTCTCGTCTTCATTCAAGCCAAACCATGTGCATACACTCACATAACACCACATGTGTTTTCTTCCTGAATGGAGTAAGAGTAGAAGTTTAAACAAAAGTCCTCATAGTCTGACCAACATGGGAAATAGTCCCTTCCACCATCTCAGCTAAAAGATGCCTATTCACAGCCTAGGCTCCTTGGTTTCTTACATTGCCAACTTTTTATTTCAGTGGACTGATCCTCCAAGGTGTCAGTCACATGATGCCACAAGACAATTAGTTCAAATGGGTAAGATGTCTCCGGGTAACATGCCCAGTTCTCAAGTCTCACTGTGTTTCAGATGTGCAGTGGAAAGGGTCAGCTAAACAAGAGGAGGAAAAGTAGCATCAACAAGGCGATCCCTCCCTGTCAGTCTTCCTACACCCAGCATGAATAGGCTAACACAAAAGGACCCCAAGACATCAACAAATAGCCTCACAAGTCCATTGCTGTTACAAAGCTTCTATTCCTGTGGTGATGTGTCTCTTGCAAGAAGTGTTTGCTTCTTGGGAAGCAAAGCAGAGAAGATTACCTTCAGGAACTGGGAAGGAAGGAGATGCCCTGTTTGTGCACTATCATGGATCTCATGAATCTCCTACAGATTCTGCCCTTCATGGATACCTGTCTGTCTATGCTAAATGCTATCTGAAGGTACATTTTCTTTTAGGTCTATGTTTGCTCAAGGTGGCTTTCAGAACAGAAGTGCTATGAAAAATCCTCTTACCGGTGCTAAGAGTAAATGCTTTTTTGGATCATGAAATGAAATCAGGGCAAATGAAATGACATTGAAATTACACAGAGAATTATAGCAATGACTCAGCAGGAAGACAAACAAAACTTCTGCAATTACATGCACTACACACAAAGCTCTGTCAACAACTAACCACTTCAAGTTGTCATGCATAATTCCTGATTGTACTATTCACAAACTAGAGCACTGAAGGGAGACGGTTGTCAAGCATTATATCTTAATATTATCATTTCTCATAGATTAAAATGGTCTTTGGAGTGATCAAAGATTAATAAGTAGGAACAATTGGTCTGCTCCATCACTCTGCAAAGATTAACACAATCATGTCCTTGGCTGAACCTTGCCATGTGAAGCTAACATGTATATGCCAGTCAGGAAGGTGTTCAAAAGACTCTTCTAGCCCTCAAAGCAATCTACAGATGCATCCTCTGGGTCCCAAAACAGGAGTAAAAGATGAAGCCTTGTCCCATAGAAGTTGAGTCTGGTTTAATATATCTCAAGAAAGGATATGAAAACAGCTGAAATTGGCAGTGTATTTATCACAGGTTAGAAGAAAAACAGTAGAGCAGGCTCTAATTTTTCTTTTGATACCTTTCCACTGCTATCACTTAAGAGGCCATACAAACAACACTTTCAAGAGTTGGAAAGTAAGGCTAAATAACATGCCCAAACTTCTTTAGGAAATCTGTTGGAAAAAAAAAAATAATTCAATAAAGTCAACCTGATCATCCACATCCCAGGCTAGGCTCGCAAGCACTGGAGCATCGTTTCTCTGCAAGTATTTATTAGACTACTTCACAATTCATTGCCTTTCCAAATAGCTTTTCACTGAGGAACACTGAGTTGCAAAAGGCTTTGTAGATCAAGCTAGAAATGTCTTCAGAAGGTGAGCCAGGAATGATTTCAGATACAGAAAGCAAAATGTTGTCTGAAAAGAGGTCAGAGAAACAGGTTCACATCACTTCAGTGATGTTGCAAAACTGATATGCTGAACACTTAGCCTCAAACATGAACTGAGGAGCTTCCATCCTCCTCCCTGACCCTGCAGCCCATTCCTCAGATGCCATTTGAGGATTTTTCAGCTCTTTTATCTCTTACAACAGCTTCTCAGAGCTTTTCTATAATCCCAGCATAGACTTTGGCATTAAAAGAAATAAAATATTCCTGTTACAGATGTGACTTTTGATAAATTATCAGCGTAATCCTTTACTGTGTAGACACAAGCTGCATCATGATAGCATCATGCATGAACTTGATTTCTTTTCCTCCCTATCCAATTAGACAACTAGCCTCATTGACCTTGTGAGAGGTATATAAAACTCCTTTGACCAAAGGCCATAAAAGCAGGTATGTCAGAAAGCCAAGGGGAAAGGAGGGGGCAGGTGACAAGAAAGGCTGGGCCACAACAGCTGTTGGGACTCTAGGGCTCCACTGCAGAATGGAACATGGCAAAATATTTAGCTGGAACCAAGGGTGCCCCAGCAACTTTCAGGCAAATATCTCTTAGTGACAGGATACTCTAGTGACATATTGCACGTGTCACAGGCTCAGGAGTAACAAGCTGGCCAGATGGAAAACATTGGTACCATTCTCAACACCTTCATTGTAGTATTCATGGTACTGGCCTGGGTAAGAGAAGGGAAGTTTGTGTCCCTACCATTATTCTGACACAGAGCAGAACAACTTTCATACTCATTCAAGATTTTATTTTACTTATCCAAAAAAAAACCCCAAACCTCCAGGGTAAAACCTTTTCAACACTACTTGCAGCTCAGCCACTATGGACAGCCATGCTCTTTCTCTCTGAACTGTCAGACGTGACCTGCTTGGCAGAGCATTGCCATGCCACAGGGTCTGGGAGCTGAAGGGAGGAAGAAAGTAGATTTTAAAAAATTCCCATCAATAATATCTTACTGGGTAAAGTGTAAGAGGTGGTTATACCTAGGAGCTTTCAACAAAACTTTCACTTTTCTTTTTCTGAAGTCCTGCAAACTGAGTTTTCAGATTCACTGGCTGTTTATCCCTCATATATGATCCGACTGGGAAAAATAGACTTGGACACTTCACCTGAAAGCCTCTTTTCAAACAGCATATCCAGAATGTTCAGAAGGCAACGTCACATGAAACGCTCCTTTACATTTTGCTTCAAGCCCTCTATAGCCTACCAGCATTTTCCAAACACAAGACAGAACATCTGTAAAAAGAAACTAAAAAGAGGTGCCAGTTCAGGGTCATAAAGTCTAGTTACTGCTGTGCTAGGAAAGAAGACTACAAGCAAGGGGTCTAGTACCAGCAGAAGAGTAAGGATGAATAACTACACAGGTGCTTTTTTCATCCAGTGTGCTCACCTTGACTTGCCTTGGGGAGGAAGGGAAGGTGCCTGGCACAGAGAATGAGTTATTGTTCAGTTGTTCTGAAAAGAAGCTGCACATTAAAAAAGTTTAAAGTTCTCCTAGTTTTGGGGAACTGCTACTGACCTCTTTCACGGAGTTGAAAAGGGTTTGGGGTGAGGTTGTTCGTTTGTTTTTTTTTCTTTTAAACTCTGAGATATCAGTTCCCAGACTAAACTCATCTCTGACAGAAATCCAGAAATCAGTTGCTACTTCTTCCTTGACTCACTGTCATCATTAGAAGCATTCTGATTTAAAAAAAAAAAAAAAAAAAAAATTAGAAAAAAAATTGAGAGAAAAGTGCTTTTATTTACAATTCAAAAATATTCTAATCTAGGTCTTTCTAGGATCAATTCTGAGCTCTTAAAAACAAAAGAATGAAACTTAACATAATAATGCATTTGGTTTCTCACTGACATCAGCACATTTATTTAGACTGTAGTTTGGTTTTTTTGAGATAGATGAACTGTCTTTGAAGCGCATCAGGATTAGAGAGGCATCAGACACACCTTGTGACTATTGTGGAACTGGCTGAGTGATGAAACCAGTAGCAACTGAGACATCAGCAAAGTGGGAGTTACCACCATCACCTCCAGAAACAGGTCCTCTGCTCTGTACCCCCCAGCACACACATACTTAGAGAAGAGTTTCAGATTTTCCCAGAGGCATGGATTGATTTCACACAACTGTCAGAAAAACATAAGCATCTGTGAAAACAGCAAGTCTAGGGAAAAGATTTACTGTCAATATGCCTGGATATTAAATACTGAAATGTTATATGTTATTATAATTTAAAAAAAAAAAACAAACGACCAAACAAAGAGATAAAAGACATCAACTTCTAAGTAGAATACCTCTTAAAGCAATTTATTAGAAGCCAGGGAGGTATTCATAGTTCATTTCTTGAGAAGAATGTCCATTTGAAAATTCTCAGACACTATTAAGAGACATCATTAATTGATGCTGCTTCCAATTAGTATTTTTAGAGAGAGTTTTGGTGCTTGTAAGTTAACTTGTACCATAGTCCAGAGATCTTCCTCATATTTCTTCACTTTATCTGATTATTTGTTTTAGAAATTTCTGACAAAAACCAAATACATTAGTGCTAAGAGGTTAAATGCAGTCTCCTAAGAAATTTCAATCTTGTTTATCACAAACACATCTTAAATTTCTGCGTTTTCTATTCCACAGCAGTAGCCAGATGAGCCTTTGCTTGTTCATTTGCATCCAATCCCTTCTCCCTTTCAAAAAGCTTGAAATATACTGCCTATTACATGCACTGTAGTCTATTATTACCTGACAATTCTTACAGGTCCCTTTCACTTTCGTGGTTAAAGGAATAATGCTTTTGCTTTATGCCATTAGCAATCAGTAAGGTCAGGCAGCTGTTTCTTCTGATCCCCACCCACCTATTCCATCTTGAATCTCTAAGCACTTCTGCAGTACAAGGCATTATCATTTGCAATAATCATCTGCACTTTATTTGCACAAACACTGTATCTTGATGTGAGGCATGAAAGCAGCACCATGTTCTGTTGGGATCAGCAGGGGATTAAGTTTAGTGCCAAAGGATAGTGGAAGATTTCCCACACAAAGCATTAAGGTAGTGTGCATTAAACCAAAATGAAGAATGAAAAGAAAGCCCCACAAGTCTACTACAGTTTTTCCATTCAGCTGCATGGTCTCTTTTATCATACATAGGCCTTTCAGATTGTCAAAACCATGTCAAATTTGCAATTAAACTCTTGAGACTGAAGTCCCATATGATGCCAAGCAGCTATTTCCCTGTGTATTTACCCTGCCTAAAACCAAGGTCAAGGAAAAAAGTCTGTGGTTAGGAAAAAATTTCAGTTAAAATGCAAAATGTAGGAGCTGCATTTCCAAATTAAACACTTCTGACTTCCTTCTGTTCAAAATAGATATATCTCATTACATTATCCTAACTTGTAAAAAAAAACCAAAAAACCAAAAAACAAAAAAAAAAAACCAAAAAACCCAAAAAAACTTGCTATTGTTATCCTCCCAAGGTCCTTCTCATGGGACAGAAGGTTAGATTTTTCCTAAAGCACTTCCATGCACTTTAAGATGATGCTGGTAGTATTATTAAACACACCCCCCCCATACGTTAGAGCTACATAAGGGATTTACCAGCTTCTGCATGCTTGGTCTGCTGGCCTATTGACAACAAACCCACAATAAGGTCTTGCCTTGGTAGAGCTGACCACTAGGGTTAGCTTGTTTAACAGCATCTTAACATTTAAAAAAATTATCACTTTCAATCTTAGAGAAACACTACAACATCCTGCCTCAAGCTCCGTGAACTATGACACTGACTTTCCCTGAGTTGCTCCGAGAAAAAATAATCTTTATTAAATATAAATTTAGAACATGATTAAAAACAAAATGAAGAAGCTTTTGGTAAAAAACTGTTGTATTCTCTTCATCAGAAACCGTCCATGATTAGCAGTCCACTGGGGAAACATCAAAACCCAAGAACTGAAAGTATGTCTCCTTCATTTCCAGTCCCTAAAATGTATCTTAACCTGTATTTTCCCTTTTAGTCTAGAAATTGTTTAACCACTTGCCACAGAGCATCATTTAAAACATGCTTTCTAACTTGCTAAGTTGTATAAGGTAATTTCTAAAGGTCTGTTTTTGCATCCATAGTACCACCAATAATGGCCTTTGTTCATGGTCTTATTATCTTTCCTCTTTACTATCTCTGGGAGCTCCTGTGTCTGAGGTTGAGTAACTATACTCACAGGTACAAAACCATATTTATTAGAGAAACATTCCCTGTTTCTCTAATGTGTTTCTCCTGCACATTTTCCATGCAAATTTTATAACTCACTATTTTACAGGTGGTTTCAAAGCAGGGCAGTGTACCTTCTCACATATTTTTCTTTCTCTTGGAAGCATGCACTAGCATTAGTGAGTTACACTACTGTTTTACTTCTCATAGGCTGGAATACATCTATCACTCTCTAAGAAGAAACAACATGACTGCCCTTCTACATGTGAAACATGCAATTTATCAATTTCTGAAGCTGTAACCACAGCTTTGCATTTATCACATGTCAGTTCCGGTTTACTTACCAGTCCCCTGTGCAGGATATATAGTTTAAAACATTGCCATTAAAGAGAAAAGAAAAAAAAGAAAAAAAACCCCAAACATTTCACATACAATGGTAACATTCATCAACTGTTCTTTGCAGAGTGAAGTAACACTATTTATCAAACACCAGTTCCCAATCTCTCCAGCAATAACTTTCTTACTCTTATAGATGGCTCAGAGATCTAAGTAAAAAATGCCAAAAAGTATGGTTCTAACACAACCCACATAAACCTGCTACTCATGCTGAACTGCAACCTCTTTTTAAGAACAGGAAGAAGCAATTTTTGATCCCTGAAATTTTTGTTTGAAGGTACAGAGAAGCTTTATTATAACTATTAAGGAAATTACTTTGCCCACAAAATTAAGACCTTCACTCCCAATTTTGAATACTTCCATTTGAGTGAACAACTCTGTATTAAGGCACCCTATTTCAGAAGCTTCTAAATCCCTAAAGTACCAGGCATTTTGTAGCCAGCCTCTGTTCAAGGGGACTCTCTGCTGAGCTCATGGATGTGTTAAAAATCCAAACAAATGGCGTGGGCCATTTGGTTTTCAAATTAAATAGAAGTGAGGGTAAGTGACAAAAACCTCATCTTTATCTCAATATTTTAGATTAATAACTGCAAATATGTTACACATTTACCTAGTTCTGAAGCTGTTCCACCCACTTGCTCCTCTTTTTAGTTTGTGTCTGTGATTCTGGCAAACTACTGAAGGTTGGGTGTGCAGGGACAGCATCTCTGGTTCTTGGTCAACCAAGCCTGTCCTGTTGTCCAGGAAGGAAGGAGGAGGTTTTCTTCCCTTTTCTGGAGGTGTTGCACATCCCTTCCTAACCTCAGGTGGATAGTGGGTTGTAGAAGCACAAAACAAAATATTCAACAAGCAAAATTTCAATAACTTGGAGCTTGTCATTTCTCTCTAGACTTTAAGGAATCAAGTGTGTTTCAGCAGGAGTAGCAACAAAGTGCTATGGTTTTGTCTGCTGCCAGACCTGGAGGCACAGCAGCTGACCTCCTGATGCCCTGACAGATGCAGCAATACAGTCACCCACCCCTCCCTTCTCTTAGTCTTCTGCAGTAGAGAAGACAACTCTTGTCAGAAGAATAGTTTGTCTTGGGGTAGGAGGAACTTAAGGTGAAAGGGTGGCAAATGTCACTGGATCTCCTTCTTCCAACAGAAATAAAGTCTTTTCAGCTGAAAAGAAGAATTTGTTGCACCAGAGGACCACAGGGACACACCAGTGTGACTGCAGGAACTAGCAAACTTAGACCTCTTCTTGAAAATATATTCTCCAAGGCAAATAAAAGTAGAATGGCTTAAACAAAATTATCTGCTCTGATGACTTTTAACCTTGAAGATTGTTTCTTTCCGTCAGAGGTACTTTCATGCAGTTTACAACATGAATAGCAAAATCACAGCTAATCACAAAGCAGGTCCTATTTGTTTGTTGTTCTCTGTGTGTGAAAATTGCTTTTCTGGTTAGTGTCAAAGATGTCTGAAATGAAAGGCTGCAAAAGAAAATTTCCCCAAAAGGTACTGGCTTCTACTGCTGTGCAAAAACATATTAGCAAAGAATAAATCATTTAATTATTTTATCTGGTTTACCTATTCGGGAGTAAATTATTTTTAGATTAAACAGGGCACAGGAAAAGATAACCCCCAAGAACCCACATTTCCACCTCTGGGAAAACTTGCTAATATGAAAGCAAATCAAAGTCGTTCCAAAGTTTTGTATTAAGAAAATGTCACCATTTTTATACAGATCAATTAGGACAGTCACATGAAAAGTGGGAGATCCATATTTGAGATCTCACTCTAAAGTTAGGCAAAGCAGAGACTTAAGTTTATCTTTTTAAAATCCTCCATCTAGAAAGGTCTTCAAAAGGTCAGAGAATCTGACTTCTTCAAAGCTAGATCAAGTTGCTAACAGCCATGTGCTGTTGAGTTTTTGTTGCCTCCAGGAACAGAGACATTACAACCTCTCTGGACAGCCTGCTTGTTTTCCAACACATTCAGGGTGGAAAAAAAATTCCTACTATCTACTTGGAAAATCCATTGTTGCAGCTAGTCTCTGTTGCTTCTCATTCTTTCCCTGTGCACCTCAGAAAACCTAAAGTGTAAACATCACCCATTGTTTTCCATCTGCTCACCACAGACTGGTCAGGCACAATCTGCCTGTCATACACCCATGCTGGCTGTTCTCAGTCATATTCCCATCCATCACGTGCTTAGATGTGGCTTGAAGGAAGAAAGGATCCATGATCTTCCTGGAAACAGAGATTAGGCTGATAGGCCAGTAGTTCCTTGGATTCTTCTCCTCACCCCTCTCAAAAATGGCCCAACACTGGGCTTTATTTCCTATTTTTGTCCCCTGACTGCCATGACCTTTCCAAGATAACAGAGTGGGGTCTTCCAATTGCATCAGCCAACCCTCAGCACCCTTGGATGCAGCCCATGTGGGTTCACAGCCTTGTGTTTGCCCTGTTGAATTAAGTGGTCCCTAACTCAGTCCAGCTTTTCTGTAAGTCAGGTATCACTCTCACAGTCTCTTCCAGTAGATTCTGAAACTTGGGAGACCTCAAGACAAACTTGGAAAGTAAAAACTGAAACAAAAACAGTATTGAATATCTCAGCCTTTCCCCTGTCCCTAGATCTCACACCCCACCAAGCTTTGCAGTTTCCCTGGTCTTCCTTTTGTTGCCAATGTATTTTCAGAAGCCATTCTTGTTATCCTTCCCTAGATCCAGGTCCACTTCAATCATGCAAACTACCCCAGCAATGCTTTCTGTTTGTTTCCCATGCTGCATCTGTACATGCACAAAGACTTGACTGATTAATTATGTCTGCCTTCATAGAAAATAAGCAAGCAAACTCTCCTTCTTTAACACTTCTTAAAAAAAAATTGTTTATCTATATACTTATCATGCTATCACTGTTCTTGGATAGCTAAAAGCTGGAATAGCAACCTTAAAGCTTTCTTTTTGCCTATATATAGGTTTCATAAGGTAAACAGCCCAACAGCTATAACTCCCATGTCCATCGTCTGAAAGTAAAACCAAAAAACAAGCAGATAAACTGGAGAGGGTGAAACAGGGGCTAGAGGAACTTCTCAAGGCAAATAGAAAAAGAGAAGGGATGTACAATTGGCTTTTCTTGGGTACTGATACTTCTCAATAGTGACAAGTATTCCCCAATACTGACCACAGAGTTCAAATGATTTAAGAGCCTTAAGAGTTAATCAGAGGTAAGAGAGATTTTACCTATTGTGTCCCGGTGCCATAAACTTGGAAAGCACACGCTTTAGAAGAAATATTTAAATGACTGGAATAGAAAAAACCAAGCTCCAACAAGAGCTGAAGCCAAGTAAATTTACCTTAGACGTAAGTTATAAGTTCTTTTAAAAGTGTGGCATTTGACTATAAAATACATTTGCAAAGAAAAACGAGGGGTCTCCAGTTCTTCATTTCTCATTTCTGGCAGTCATTCTGGAGAGTATATTGTAATAGCTGAAATTATTGGCTACTGAAAGAATGTATCTTGTGGCCTTCTATGCAAAATGTCAGGTGCCAATCTACCCAATAGACCTGAATGCTCATGAACTGAAATCAACATAAAGTATGTGATTTCTTAGTTCTGCCTACACAGCAAACAAAATGTTCAGTGAGCACCATAGCAAGTCAGAGGTATTCCCAACACTACCACAGCCTGTGGTAGCTACTAAGGTGCTTTCTGATAGAAAAGATTCATTTTCCTTTTACTTGCATTAATAAATTCAGACAGAGATTTAGGCATACGAATGTGACTACACGAATAATGCAGTAAGGTAACAGGCTGTTCATATTCCTTTAGAATGACATTTATTGCAACAGTGAACTTTACAAACACTTTGCAGCAGATGGTGACTGGTCATGTTGATAGCACATGGGGGAAGGAGAGCCCCTAGGAACCCAGCACAAAGGAAATCTCAGCAGTTCACAAGGTAACACCTCCACTGAGAGCAACTTTCCCAAAGCAACAAGATTTTTCCTGTTTGCCTTTTGCATGGAGCTAAGCCTGGCTGGGTATGATCTCATTAAGAGGAATAGATGTGTTAACCTTGTCAAGATGGACAGAGCTTTCACCTTCTCCTTCCAGTCTTTAAAGACTGAGGACGTCAGTTGAACTTTTGAAGGTAGTTCGAGCCTCCAATGAAGTGTATCAGAATGTATGGAAAAATCCTAAAGAAAGAACAAACAAGGACAATGTTTTGATGGGTAGCTGTCCTTTTTTTTTTTTCTTTATTCAAGTCTCTGATCACAAAATCATAGAATGGTTTGGGTTGGAAGGAATCTTAAAGATCATCTAGTTCCGAACCCCCTGCCATGAGCAGGGACAGCTACCACTAGATCAGGTTGCTCAAGGCTCCATTCAACCTGGCACTGAACACTTCCAGGGAGGTGACAGCACAGTCTCCTTGGGCAACCTGTACCAACATCTCATAACCCTCATAGTGTAGAATTTCCTCCTAATGCCTAATCTAAATCTACTTGATTCCAGTTTGAAACCATTACCCCTTATCCCATCATTACAGGCTCTTAGAAAAAGTCTACCTAGTAGGACCCTTTCAGGTATTGGGAGGCACCTCTAAGGTCAGCCGGGAGCTTCCTCTTTCTCTAGGCTGGACAACCCCAACTCCCTCAGCCTGTCTGCATAGGGGAAGTGCTTCAGCCCTCTGATCATTTTTCTTGCTCTCTTCTGGACATGCTCAAGGAGCTCTATGTCCTTCTCATGTTGGAGACTCCAGAATTGGACACAGTACTCCAGGTAGGGTCTCACAAGAGCAGATCATTTGCTAATAGTCAGCAATTCTATTTTAGTTTCCTTCTTTCAGTACTTGAACTATCTAAGCAACTTGCTCTCCCGATCCCCAAGCTGCAAATTTTTGTATTGTATTTTTGTATATCCCACTGCAATGAGTAGAACTTCATGCCCATGCTCTAGTCAGGAAGCAAAGCCCTACAGACAGAAGTGCCTGGAAGCAGAGAGGTCCTTCCCCTTATCTTTCCCCTGAATCCCACATCCTGTTTGTCTCTCATAAACAGGCTTTCAATTATTTTCAGGTAAATGCTAATGACCTGCCTGCAAATGCACATTCCTGTCTGTACACTGCAGATACTCTCTTTCAGGTTTATGAAACACAGCTCTGTACATCAGCAAAATCTTCATGCCATATCAGGCTCTTTATTGTTAATTCTCATCTGTACCGAAGACACAGGATGTTCTTTGAGATACCAGATGAAAGCACTCTTTAAGCACTTGTCATTGCTTAGATAGCACATAGTGCATGCAAAATGCCACTATTTGTGTATACCTCTGCAGTGCAGCACTCAAGAATTTACCTTTATATAATACCATATCGTAGGCTACAAGTTCAGTGTTACACATAGCATCTTCCCATTCATCCCATCTATCTCTGAAAGGGTTAACTCTGAAGACAGACAAGAACTTTGCACAGTCAACAGAGCAAAAATTATTAGAAATAAAACTTTGGATGCTACAATTCTAGGAGAAGAAAAACTAAAAGCTACAAAATCATGCAGACTTCATTTCAAACTAGCTGGACTTAAAAGTATTTCAGGTATTTTCTTAAGAAACCATTAAAGGAGAAGGCATTTGTACACATGCATGCATATCTTGTGCATGCACACAGGCACATACCTTACACTTACACACTCATGATTCACTTTCTTCTTTAGACACTGAGTAAAGCATCCTAAGATCCTAAGAATTACCACTTAATTTGGTGGTTGTACCTTCAGATATATCACATCTGCCAAATGGCAGAGTAATTTACTGATTGTCATAGATATTTTCTTTCTTATTTGATGCTGATGTAATTTTTGTCAGAAGCAGAGCTGGAATGCCAGCCTGGACCAGCAGTCTGCTGCAGCCCCAGCATGTTAGGTCCCACTTTCCTCTGTTACATGTGTACATCTGTAGGCCTATCAATCTGTCAGGCCAAACTTCTGAACCACCTTAATGTGGTCCAAAGATTAACACTCCTGTATTTAGACAATGAGAGACTTTTGCCAATATAAACATGATTTACAATGGGCTCTGGGACAGAACCTTTCCAAGAAAAAACTCCACTGCAGCATTTTTTGTCCTCAGTATCAATGAAATCAGCATGTCAGTGCAATTCTGTTTGTTAAATTTTAGCTTGATTTACTGAGAATAACCCCCCTGAGCCAGCAGATGGCCTCCAAAGCACTCCAGCTTCCCATGGGATAATGAAGAATAATAAGAAACACGCTACTATAAAATAAGGAAGGCTGGTGTGAAGTTTGTTTCTCTGTTGTCAGACAGACAAGCCTATTGCAGGTACTCAGCAATGATCAAATAGATGTCCAGAGACCTTTTTCTAACAGACAACTCAGAAACTTCAAACAGATTTCTGGAGCTAACTCAGTTATGGTACATGCCAATAAAGCTGTATTTATCTCCTGCTTTAAGTCAGGTTTCCGTCATAAAGGTCCATTAATCTCTTTCATGTTATCAAGTGTCTTAGTAACAGGAACCTATATTTCTAAATTGAATTTTGTTCTCTTTCAGTATAGTAAGAAATATTTCCAGATTTCTCATAGGAAACATAAAACCTATGATGTTGACAATACATTTGAATAAAGAGAAGCTATACATTAAACTCACTTTCTTCCAAGCTCTACCATTAGAGCAAAATGACAGTAATTGGTTCCCCAGGATGAAGGAATTAATACAAGATTTTAAATGAGAGGCAACAGATAGTTAACTTCTTTTATTTACAGTTTTATAGCAATTGGATTTTTTTCTTTGAGAAAACCTTTATATAGTCAAATAATCTCCAGGCACTACTAAAGCACCTACTGATTCTTCATGTATCTACTTAATCTACATGATGTCCTAACTTACAGCTTCTGCTTTTTTAATGGAAAGATACTCTTTACACAGGTGCCCCTTTGTTTTGTGGGAAACAAATTTACAACAAGTAAATGTCTCTGCATTAAATTTACTATGCTAAATTTCAAATGAATAAGCACAGGATAAACAACAACTTAATTTTATGGCCAGAGATAGAGCTGTGGGGTGAACAGGGACAGGAGGCAATAGAATCTACTGCAGGGTTGTCCAATTTTACAGCCTTTGCTTTTCAAGAACAATACCACCATCTCAGCAATGTTTAGTAGACCTATGCCCCAGACATCTTTGAATCTTTCTACTGCTGACCATTTCCATCTCACAGAGTGCAGCAAACAGTGATAGTCAGGAGTTTAGATCAGAGATAACACCTGCATTATCACACAGCAGTAAATTTGGAGGATTGATATATCAATGTATTTGGATCTGCATTAGGCAGAGCATTCAAAGCCACATGCCTGGGCAGCACCACTCAATCTGAATCAGCTTTCTGGCCAAACTCAAGAGGTAACAAAAGGAATTAATCTGCCTAATTTACCTAGCTTTGGAAGAGTTAGATGAATTCGATTTCACTCAGATGCAATTTATATTAAAAAAAAAAAAAATACAACCTGTGTAGCTATAAATTCATCCCCTCTCTATAGTAATTAGTCTTTTCTCACAGTGAAAGACAAAATCATTGCCAAAAAACTTTACTTTGGGGAGGGGTGGGAGTGGTGTTAACTTTTAAGTTCAGCTGGGAAACGATGCAGTGACCTGAATACAATCAAGAGAACAGCAAGAACTGATTTGTCTAAGTAGTGCTGTTTTCACTCTTGTGACAGTTATCTCAGAGAGTTCCCTCTGGCATCACCATGATCTTCATTGCTGCATTTTCTAAGATGTACCAATTTTTAAAGTATCTATCCTCACAATTAGAGCTGATCACGAAAACATTAAATAGCTGTGAAGGTTTTGTCTCTAAAGAAAATTATTACAAACATTTCCCAAGGCCAATATAGGCACACACACGATGTATCTGAAAGTAGAGCAATGGCATACACACACAAAATAACTAATAGCAGTGAGGTGAGGAAATTATGGTGAAGTCCTTATTTCAAACTACTGTCTACTTTTGGTGGCAGGAACAAAGTAAGATTTGGTGTAGTGTCAATATATAATTTAAGTGTTTCCTCAAAACAGAGCTCTGGATTGTTGGCCAGCTTTCTTTGTGACAAAGGGAAGGATCATTCCCCCACTCACCAGAAAAACAGGGAGAGAAGAGAGAAGGAGAGAATAAAAAGAAAAAGCAACAGAGAAAGAGACAAGGGTGGCCACAGCACTGAGGCTGGGGAGAAAGTCATCCAAGAGCTGGAAAGCCTCAAGTTAGCATTGCAGCAGCTGTACTGCAGCTCCTGCAAACTATTAGTAGTCAAAGCAGCCTCTGCACACCACACCTCTGAAGAAGCTTCTTCCTCAGTTTGCCTTTGGTACCTCTCTGATAAGCATCAGAAAAAAATGTCTTCCCAAAACACTGATGTTTTCTCTGGAGACTAGTGATCAGAGGCTTTTCCTAGCATAATCAAGATCCAGTAATAAAGAGGAAATACAGTCTTTGGACAACATAAGCAGAACCAGATGCTCCTCTAAAATTGAGGATTTTCAGAACTCCTCAAGAGCACATGTAAAAATACACAGCCTAGTGCAGATGTTAACTCTCATATTTCAAGATGTTCTCTCTTCTACATGGAGAAAGAGAATCTAAAGAGACTAAAAGACTCCTTTAAGATTAATGTCCTCACTTCTAATCACAGAACTTTCAGGACTGGAAGGGACCTTTAAGATCACCTAGTTCCATCCCCCTTGCTATGTCTGCTTATCATGTCTGATAAGTGTCTCCTCAGAGCGTAAATATAGTAGTTTGGTAATAAAAGAAAAACCAGTCATCAAAAGCAGAAATAAATTACACTGCAAGTTATTCAAAGCCAAACTCCCACCTCCCATATAAAGCAGTCTATTAATATAGGGTTAGTATACAAATATTAAATTAAGAAAAAGAATTAGACTAAGTATTATATAATACTGCTCACTGGAGTAATACGGTATGGTTACTCCCATTCCTGTGATGTCTTATACCAATTTACAAGCAAAAGAACTTTTTCCTAAACAAGCTGTAGATACATATAGTATCTTTTCCCACAAGTTAAAGCCAAACACCTTTGGAAGTTCTGCAAAGGTTTCTGAATAGAATTTACCCACCATGTTACACAAGCCTGATATACAGAATGGCTGGCGTTTATTCAGACCTTTGACAAGTTTCAGGCTGGGCATCCTGCAAAAATAGAAATCAGAGCATTCTCCCACTGGCAAGGGAGACTTGGCAGCAAATAATTCAAGATAATTACACTAAAATGTATTCTCATTGCTGGATGATGATACTGATTCATTCTTTGAATCAAGTGTGCAGCAAAACAAAACCAAATGTTTAGCTTCTCATGTAATCTTACATGCCAAAAAAGCAGCTTGGAGCTCTAAAGTAACAGTGTCTTCTAATATTTAATGGAATGGCTGACATGGTGATCTCACATGTAAAGCTGGATGCTACCAATATCTCAACTCTCTGCAGTCAAAAAGAAAACACGTGTCAGAAAAATGGGTGTTCTGCAAGAAGTCCTGTACAGTGAGATCTGGTACACTGAGACCACAATCTGAATTTCAGATGCTGTAATCTGAGAGGTTATGCAACCTACATACATTTTTCATTATGAAATATTTTTCATGTGTGATTACTTGCTTCTGAAATACAAATGTCATAAAAATCACAAATAATTAAGTTCCCTTAATAAGGAGGTCCAGACAACTGAACACAGCTTTATGGTCCAGAATAAGGGTAGATAGTTTCCTGAGGCAGAAAAAACAACAGAAATATTATAGATATATTTATACAAGACACTCCTTTTTAAAGGGCTGGTGGGAGACCTTTGGCATATATGGCCAAATACATGATGTACTGACATGTATGATGGTTTGGCATGTGTCACCAACTAGCTATATATCACCTTCAGAATTAAAGACCTCTAGACCTTAGATTCTTCCCTGGTTTACTGCTTTCTATCCTTGCCTTTATCAGGACATGCTCAGAAGTATTTGTGATACTGTGAAGTTTGATTTGTCTGAAGGGGAGGCTGGCTTGAAATTTAAAGATCTGATATTACACAATCACAGAAAAATAAGGTACATTTTTAAAAAACAGCATTTCTGTAAAGCTGCAGGATAGCATCCTGGATGAAGAGAATATCATGTTTCTGAACAACCAAGAAACTCTTCATCTCGCTCCCCAGCTCCTTTTTCCTTCTTTCTTTCAAGTGTGCCTGTTTCAAAAACAGACCAAGGTAGGGTTTTTTTCATGTATGTAGCTCTCTATCTCACAAAGCACAGAGTGAAACAGACTAAACAACACTTACCTACCTTTACAATATAAAGAAACTGCTTTCTACTTTGTAGAAAGCATCAATGCCCAACTCACTTTTCCCCTCCAGAAAAATCTTTAAAGAAGCAGTACCTACACCAGTCATACTAGCAATAAGATTTAAAGTATGATGCCAGTGGGGAAAAAAACCTCAGGAGTCTGAGTTAGACAAAATCTGCTAAAATACAGGCATTGAGCTTAATATTATTGAACTAAAAAAAAAAAAAATAATTATTCATACTAAATATATATTGAATGCACATATTCAACTTACTGTCAGTCTCTACATAACAGAGAAAAAAATCATATATTCTTAAGTATAGATTGTACTTGTGAGAGCTTGTATGTATACAAAAAAAGATGGATCAACACAAGATGGTGGGTGGGTTCAACTTTAGGTGGTTAGTCTCCATACAAAAGTTTTCAGGTGATGTTGACTGGTTACAGAAAAAAAGATCAAAACATAAGTAAAATACAACAACAAAACCTCTGGAAATGAAATTAATTTCCACCCTGAGAAGAAAGCAAGGTTTCCTATAAAATAGCCTATAATGCTTCCAAGCAACTTTCCAACTATGTCAGAAGTTGAAAAGCAACAACTAGAAACTTATTTATCTGAAAGGTAAGGAATCAGTGTTAATGCACCTCTCCATTCAGTCCATTACTTTCCAGACATAAAAGCCTCCAGCAAGAAAGCAATGAAGGCTCTTGAGAAGATTATGCCTCTAGGGCAAGTTACAGCACCCAAGTCACACTCTTATGGAGCATTGCCAGCTAGTTCTTGTTCTTGAATACAATTGCAGTCCAGAGAGATCACAGGAATGAATCTGTTGCCTTTATCTGGTATATAATCAAAGTGACAGGTGAGGACAAAAAATAGTGAAGGAGAAACCAACCTCAGAGAGCATTTGGCTGATCCTGAGTCATAGAATCACAGAATGATTTGGGTTAGAAGAGACCTTATAGGTTATCCAGTTCCAACCCCTCTGCCATGGGCAGGGTCACCTACCATCAGACCAGGTTGCTCCAAGCCCCATTCAGCCTTGAACACTTCCAGGAAGGGGCAGCCACAGTCCCCATGGGCAACCTGTCCCAGTGCCTCACAACTCTCATTGTGTAGAATTTCTTCTACATGCTTAATCTAAATCTACTCGTTTCCAGTTTAAAGCCATTACCCCTTGTACCATCGCTACAGGCCCTTGGAAAACGTCTTATCTTGTAGGCCCCCTTGGATGGCTCCAAGGGCCTATATATAAGTGTCCTGGTTTGGGCCAGGATAAAGGTGATTTTCTCTATTGTACTTTTGCTTTCAGCTAAGTCTCTTGTAAGTAGTTGCACTTGCTGAAATTAACAGCAAGTTTCTCAGACAGTGTCTGCTTCTAGGACTGACAACACTCGATGTTTATAGTTACAGCCAGAGACTGGTGTGCAGAGCCAAGGGCACTGCTCAGCTCTGAGGAACATTTTACCCTCCAGAAGGAGTAAGGAGGTCCCACCTGAAACCCTCCTTTGGGGAGGACCGGACAAGATAGATGCCAGAATTGACCAAACAGAGTATTCCATCCCATACACATCATACTCAGTATAAATTTGAGGGATCACAAGGGTCAAACACTTCCTGCTTCTTCCTTTCTTCCTGCCCTCCCTGCTTCCTTCGGCATCCTGAGAGGATTCCATCCATTCCTCTGCCTGTGGTCCTGATCCCTGCCAGCCTGAATCTGTGTGTTCCTGCCTCCAGCTCCTGACTGCTGCTGACCCCAGGATTCCAGCCTGGACTTTCCCAGGGCTGCCCTGCAGCCTCGGTGGTGACGTGAGAGTTATTGGGGGAAAGCGGGGAGGAATATGGTATTAATTTTCCTGTATATTTGTATATATTTAGTAATTTTTCCTATTTATCATTACTGTTTCATTAAAGTTGTGTAGTTTAGTTTCCAACCCTTAAGTCTCTCTTCCTTATTCTCTCTCTTTTCTGTATCAGTGGGGAGAGAGAGATTAATATATAAATCTGTTACTCGGTTTATCTGCCAGGCCAGTGTTAAACCGTGACAATAAGGTTGCTATAAGAACGCTATTAGGTATAGAGAAGGATAATCTCTATAACTTCAGTTCCATTTTCAAAATTTGTGACCAGTGAGCACTGAACAACATTTGCAGTACAGAGGTTTCCTAACTGCATGTTTATGACAGGCACTTACTCTGGTTTGCTCCAGCTGTCAGAAGAGCTCAGCAGGATGGGAAGAAGGAAGGGCAGCAAGTGGACTCTTGAGGCCCCACTCAAAGGCTGTCTCCAAGGAAAGGTTACCAAAATTAAACCCTGGGGAAAAATAAAGACACTACATCTGGACACTTCTAGATGTCCCCGCTGAACTCATCTGCTCTGTGAGACATCACACGGATACACAAAGGGTGTCTCCTCTCAGAAGTCTACAGTCTAACTATAAAAGCCCAGGCCTACGTGCAGAGGAACCAAGTGATTTACTAAGGCTGCAAGGGAGGTCAGTGGCAGAGGTAGACATCAAAGTGAGCTTTGGCAGCCTCTCTGTGTAATCTGTGTGTCTATTGAACTTTGCTGGCTGTTAAGCACAGAGATACATGACAGAGCAAAAACAACTGGTCAACTCACATCAAACCAGTCAGGACTAAGTAACAAAATAGCTTGGTACTAGAGATGAGACTGACACAGAAGCAGAAAGAACCCCTACTGTCCAGCAGTGAAAGACACGGCCAAAACTAAGTAGGGGGGGTTGTGATAAACAACGAGGAAAATATTTTCTCAGGCTTTTACATACACATACACGCAAAGGAAGTACACATAGCTATGAAGTTTAATTAACACACGGCCTCTTGAACAGTTTTAATCGAAGTATTAATTCCATTTTAAAAAGCACAGCTTTACATTAAAGGTTATCACAGTTACTCACTCACATATTTCCATTTTAGTCCATTTCTCTCTGGTAATGCTATTAGCAGAAACAGAGGAAATCATCACCAGATACACCAAAAAGCCATAACAAATAGCAAAGACTATTAAGTATGTTTGTCTGGTCTAACATAGTCCTTAAATTGACATAATCCAGTCAAGACTGGAAAAGGAAATTCTAATTATGCTAAAACAAAAATACTTTCACAAGAACACTTAAGATAAATAAAACATCTATTTGAATTTAATATAACTCGGTTTTCAACCTTTGTGTTTGAATTACTTCAGAGTAAAGTCAGGAACAGCCTTTTACTATTAAAGGTAGGTAAAATTAAGGTAAAATTAACTTTTAAAACATCTTTTTTGTTTTAAAAGTATACACACACTATTTCCAAGACATACAGGCAACATAAATAAGGTTCATTTGAACAAGATGTCAACAAACTAAGGACCAAAAGCTTAGATATGGTAATTAGCCCCCATGTGTCCTGCCCACAGAGTTTACACTTAAGAATTTTTCTTAAATGAGAGACACATTTTAGCAGCTACACATGCTATTGTACTTAATTGGGAGCATTTTGTCTCTGTGGAAAGGAGCCCCTTCTCTCACACAATCTGAAGCGGTGCCCTTTCAGCAGAAGTGTAACTTGCTTTAGCAAACACTGCCAAGAAAATCTACCCATGGGTATATGGGGGGAAAAAATCATCAAAATTACATGTCAGCAGAGGACTCATTCACAACTAGCATCAAATGTGGAAAAGAAAGTTCAACATCTCCACCTACCTTTCTCCCTCTAGGCCTGCCAAGTCAACCCAGCCTTCCCAGTCTGTCAGCAACAGACTGCAGCATTCACACCAGGTAGAGAATAAAAAAGGTATTACATCTTGGAGGAGCCCAGGCACTTTTCTCACCTGCCAGCCAAATGGTTTATCTGTTGTCAAAGCCACCCCTGTCATAACTCAGTACACTACTTACCTGTCCCTGAAAATAATCTTCACTTTCAGAAGTGTACTTCTTCCCTTTATTTTCTCTTTTCTCCTGCTTATGTCTTACACCTAGAGCATCACTCACATGTGCCACAAATCAGAGGTAAAGTACAGTGGTTGCCTCCAGGCCACCTCACTAGGCCTAATCTATTACAGAATTTAGATTCCCTATAGTACAATCCCTTCCCTTTAGGAGACATTCACCTAAAAGCCATACTATCAGTACATCCACAGGCATCCAAATACCAACCAATAGCTGCATCACTATTTCCCCAAAGACAGCAATTAGAAAAATTGATCTAATATTGCTTATACATAGATTCACTAAAATACATCAGAATTAACTTATTAGCCCAGACAAGCTGTGTATGAACCCTGTGAAATCTTTGTCTATATGTATGTAAACTACTATCACTCATCAAGTATTCAGTTTTTTTTCCAATCCACATAGTTTATAGACCAAGGTGTTTTTATATACTGGACAGCACTAGGGTTCCATTTCCTTTTACCAGAGGCTATAAATTCAACTAGACAGTAACAATTGCTTTTTAATCTAGGCAAACTGATCTGTCAGAGGCAATCAGTACAGTGAAGCTATCCCAGGAGAATCCTAATAATCCCAATGAATCACTTGGCACTGTATGACGCTCAATAGTTGAACTCTTTGGCACAGAATGTCACAAGCACTTAATGCAGCAGCTATGTACAGCTGCAAACAGGGGGCTCGGGGATGCATCCCTTCACAGTGCTTGCATTCCTGCTGAATTTCTTCAGCTTTTTACATTAATCAGTTTCTAATCATATCAGCGTATCTTTTTTTCTTTTTTTAACAATTTGTTATGGAAAAAAATCAACACACACTTAGGGATTTTAGTATTCCTATCAATGGGTACGTGTTACATGCAGAGAAAGTGCTCCAAAAAAATCTTGGTGAGAAATTGGATAGGTTTTGTTTTAAGAGGAAATTTAGCAATATGCAGTAGTCAATGAAATCAGGAGACTAAAATGGATAGAAGATACTCATTTCAAGGAAATATTTTGACAAACCATTGCAGCCTTTGTCATTAGAATTGAGTCTAACATTTCAAACACACTAATGATCATTTTATAAATAATGTGCTCCAACTAAATTATATGCCATGTATGGAATTACA
The DNA here is from genome assembly GCA_023637945.1 of Phaethornis superciliosus. Classification (NCBI taxonomy): domain Eukaryota; kingdom Metazoa; phylum Chordata; class Aves; order Apodiformes; family Trochilidae; genus Phaethornis; species Phaethornis superciliosus. Next base: position 71,550,277 of record JAJQWJ010000003.1, on the reverse strand, counting down.
TGCAGTGCCATTTTTTAAACTCAAACTAAGTGTGTGAAGGAAACCCATTCTATTTTAAAATACATTAATTTACTCTATTTTTTAGAAGTACACACAGATTTTTATAACCACTACTAGAATTACGGATTTATGCACATTGATAGTTACATTTCAATCCACCTATCTGTATACAGCTATTTTCAAATTATACTTAGTTTAAGAGTAAGCCAGTAACCTTATACTGGATTTCCCAATGTGGTTTGATTCTTACTGACACTAAGCTGCAGTTAGTCCCAGAGAAGTATATTAACTCTGTTATTGTCCCCAGAGAGTAAAAAAATTGTTGAATTGACAAGCATATCAATAAAAAATACATGACAGTCTCTAGTCTATCAACTGTATGATTATCTATAGTAAATCTGGGTATAAACAGATGTTCTGCCTCAAAAAGCACTTATCTTTACAAGTCAAGAATCCCTAAGGAAATTCAATATAGTTGACTGAAAGCTTTGGTTCTTAGTATCAGTTTAGTAGTTGGCCAATTTTACATCTCAACTGGAAAAATACTCTTCTATGGACATGCTGTAAGTACTTATTAACAACAGATGCAAATACAAACTACTGATTTGCCCATAATTTTAAAGGCTTATCGAGAATCCACCCACTATCTCAAAGTGAAGGTAAGGAAAAAGAAAAACATACATGCAAAATCCTCAACTACAAGGATGAAATTGAAAGCCTATTTTATTTAATCTATACAAAATCATCCAGCTAGTAGCATTAATAGTCAAAAACAAGATCTCCACAGCCTAAAACACTCCAGTATGTAGCATTTTACTATAGTAGTGTTAATAATATTTTATTTGAATTTTAAATATATGTAATTAAAATGGTTTGAGTTTACCTAAAATTAATATTTTAATAATGTCAGTTTCTGTTTATTTACATATAATCTTATATACATATATAATCAAATTTCTAATATAGAAAAAGAAACTAGCTCTTAAAATCTGACAAGCTGTACCTAGAGAAAACACCTTGTTCTTCACATTTGCACATTAATCTTCTATATTTGTATCACATTCCAAAAGCTTGTGTTGGAGATAAAAGGTGCTAAACACAGATCACTATGCTATCTGTTAATTAATCAGATGGGTTTTTTTTTTTCAAGCATCCTTTCTAACATGCAAGAAAAATTCCCACAGAGATAGTACAATTTCTGCAAAGGGAACTGATTACCTACGACCTGAAATAGAGGATACAAGAATGCCAGTCAATAAAGCAGCGTGTCCAATACAATACAGCAGCTGTTTGGTTTCCTGAAGTACCCACTCCACAAAGACTTTCTGTAGAAAGAGCAGGTCCTAGAAAATTATCTTGCATGAGAAGTAAGGATTGACTAGTATAAGGTTTCCCAGGTAATCGGCATTTCTTGTGCTTTTTATACTGACACAATCTTAGATTTCTTTAGAAGTTATACTGTCTTCTTTCCTCCCCACATCCCTGTTGACTGATCAAGAGACTTGAGGTTGACATCAATCATGAACCAACAATTTCTGTTTAACATGTATAGAGAGAAGAACCAACAATTTCTGTTTAACATGTATAGAGAGAAGAATGCAAGATGGGGAAAAAGAAAGAAAACAAACCTTGAATTAGTCCTTCTTTCCATTGTGGTCTGACAGCATTAGGCAGACTTTAGATCTTCTGGAAGAAACCTTCCTTCTTGAACTACCAGCTTTACTATATTTGATCTCAACTTTCTTCTCTCTTTCCCCCATCACTAGACCAGGAAGCACAATGCCTCTTTCGCTTATTCTCCCCAGATGAAGACCACTCCCAAAAAAGTTAAGGTACAGAAACAAAACTGTAACTTCGGAAAACAAGAAAATAATTACACTTGTACACTTGTACATTTGTATACTTGTCTATATTTAGTAATTTTTCCTATTTATCATTACTGTTCCATTAAAATTGTGTAGTTTAGTTTCCAACCCATAAGTCTCTCTCCCTTATTCTCTCTCCTTTTTCTGTCAGGGAGGAGAGGAGGTTAATAGAGAGCATCTGTTACTCAGTTTAATTGCCAGGCCAGTGTTAAACCGTGACAGAAAACTGGAAAGACTACTGTCCTTCACAAGAAAAATCAACCCACAAGAGGAAGGACAATCACTTGGGTCAATTTTGACTTCTCACAAACACTGCAGAAGTATCGCTGCAAAATCACCTAAATGGTAAGACTTGGAGCAACACTTACAGAGTATTGCTTGTCTGCGTATCACGAGGGACAAATAAGGCTATTTTTTTAAGCAAAAGCTTTAGAAAAATCCATCTGAGCAATCTTCTTCCCCCTTCCTTTCTCTATGCACCATACACCCAGGTTGGACATCACTGTAAACAGCTTTCACTCCTGCTCAGGTCTCAGGGGAAGAGCAAGGCTTTCCTGAGGCACTGCTGAGCTGTAGTTGCAGAGCTAAATCAGCTCAGTAGACTTCAGGAACAGTCCAAATTCAATTAAAAGTACAATTTTGGCTTTATACTCTTAAACAAAAAGTTCACAGGCTTCTGAATCAGAAGTGGTTCTAGTATTTTTCTTCTGTACATGAGGAAGTCTCCAAGTCTCTGACCAGCCACTTTCTCCCTCTCATTCTATTTTCAATCTTACCAACTATGGAACATACAGTAGAAGTCATTAAGCTACATTTCACAGTTTATGGTTTTAATGGTTTTGCAACATTAGATGCACAACACATTTTCAAGCATCGAAAACTAGGCTTTGCTATCTAACATTTCATAAAGATAATAAAAGTTAATGAGCACTTATGATCTATGATCTGACAAGACATCTGTTCTGTTCTTTCTGAGATAAAACACTCTCCCTGCCTTGTACTGGCACAGTGGGAGAGAACAAATATAAACCAATTAATCATTCTAAACTATAAGCTATATTAAGTTACGGTTTCTCAACAAGCTTTTCATATCCCATTGCTAATATGGCACAGGCATCCCAAAAACAGTCTTTCGATGCAATAATTAGTCTGCTAACTACACATGGCCAGCTGCAGCAGACAGTACTGTTTAGCTTTTCAGCAGGAAAAAAACCTGTCCAAAATGAGCAAGGTTGCTGTTATACCAAGAGGTCAGCATTAAGAGCTTTATTCCCATTCTCTCTGAATTTTCATCATGCTTTCTTTATTACAGAGGTATTTACAGAAACTTTCATTATGACCTATCAAGAAAGTATTTGGTACAAACATTACCAGTGATCCTATAAGGTACTTCATACAGGACATGACTAACATCAGTATGGAGAAGTAAAAAGTGATCTGTTTTTTGAACCATTTGTGAGGCTGTTAACAGGGAGAAGTTACAAGGAACGTAGAGAACATTAAAACTCTGCACTCCATTGCATTTCAAAAGCAGTTGCCCAGCACTTTAGGAATACTTTTTGAGGCTGAATTAATCTTGTGGATACCTATGTCACCTACAGTCCAGTACCTACACACAAAAGCCTAAGAGCAAAAAATTGAAAAATAGTCCGAATCTTTTTGCCTCTTCATTCAGCCTTACAATATGAAATATTTTGTACGCTACACAGGAGTATGCAAGATTTCCTCTTTTCCTGCAAAAAGTTGCACATTACCATGAAAATGAACATGTGAAATGAAAGAAGAAAAAAAAAAAAGTAAATCCTAGATTATGTAGTAGCTAATGAACAAGACCATTTATAGTAAAACCCTCAGATAAAGATAAAATCCCAGTTCACATAAAAAACAGGAATATGTAATTCCTGACAAACACAAAGTCCTTGTATTGCTCAAAACACTATCCCACTATCAATCCACCTTGCAGAGGCACAGAAAGAAATAAGCTCTAAAGCTAGTGAATCAAGAATTGCACAACCATGCAGAAAAGCAAAGTACTTTTGCTAACTGAAGGATCCAAGATAACTGGGATTTAACATTAAAACCCCCAACAGCCTCAAATATCCCAACTATCTAAATAGTCTAAGCTTCCTAGAGCGTGCCAGAGATGAAAAGTATTTTCTCCACTGACTGAAGCAAGAATTCTAGCCAGCTTCCACCCAACTGCCCTGCTGGAAGAGTCTGCTCCTTTCACTAAGTCAAAGCAGTATTCTCCTTCAGCTGCAGTCACAAACTCTGCATGAGAATTTGTCCTGGTTTGAGCCAGGATAAAGGTGATTTTCTGTCTTGTACTTTTGCTAAGTCAGCTAAGTTTCTTGCACGTAGCTGCACTTGCTGAAATTAACAGCAAGTTTCTCAGACAGTGTCTGCTTCTGGGACCGATAACACTCAATGTTTATAGCTACATCCAGAGACTGGTGTGCAGAGCCAAGGACACTGCTCAGCTCTGAGGAACATTTTGCCCTCTGGAAGGAGAAAAGGAGTAAAAAGGTCACACCTGAAACCCTCCGTTAGGGAGAAATGGACAAGATAAATGACTATCCCATACACATCATACACAATATAAATTTCAAGGATTGTGAGGGTGAAACCCCTTCCTGCTTCCCCTTCTTTGCCTGTCCCTGTTTGCTTCAGCATCCTGTGTGGATTCCATCCGTTCCTCTGCCTGTGGTCCTGATCCCTGCCAGCCTGAATCTGTGTGTTCCTGCCTCCAGCTCCTGACTGCTGCTGACCCCAGGATTCCAGCCTGGACTTTCCCAGGGCTGCCCTGCAGCCTCGGTGGTGACGTGAGGGCTAGTGGGGGAAAGGGGGAGGAACATGGTATCGATTTTCCTGTATATTTGTATATATTTAGTAATTTTTCCTATCTATCATTACTGTTTCATTAAAGCTGCGTAGTTTAGTTTCCCACCTGTCTCTCTCCCTTATTCTCTCTCCTTTCTTTATCAGGGAGGAGAGACGGATTAATAGAGAGCATCTGTTATCCAGTTTAATTGACGGGCCAGTGTTAAACCCTGACAAAATTCAAACCAACATCCAAGTATTCAAGTGCACAACCAGAACTGACAGGGAAGTAAAGCTAGGAAGTCTGTGTACAAAGCTTAGCCCAATGGAAAATTACTGCAGCACCACTGAGTAAGCTGGGCCACAGATTTCTCTCCCACACTCCCAGAGAGGTTATGTATGCTTTAGATTAAAATAAACAAATAAATAAATCTTAAAAAAACCTGACAGCAACAAGTAAGCAGCCTAGGCAGATCAACTGGTAAACTCAGGCTACAAATGTATTAGAACTTAATATAGGAAAACATGAATGATTTAGTAGCAAACAGTTTGTGCTGAGGACCTGACCATTAATGTTTCACATGTTAGGGGGGTTTTGCTATGCCTGAACTTGTTTACTAACTCTTCAGATCACCTCTTCAGATTAGTTAGGTCTTTCTGACATAATTAGATGTTCATCCATTATGATTTGGTACATGTTTTTCTGTGTACTTTCACCTGGAGAAAGTTCAGTTTGCATTCTCTGAAGCAAAAGTATGACGAGGAGGTTAATTTAAAGAGAACAAAGAAACAAAAACCCCATCAAATGAACCATCACCCCTAACCTGAACCAAAACTGTAATGTAGACCTTTCCCAGGGTCCCTAAAAAGCAGTTAGAAAAATGCATCATCTACTCACACATGTGCAGCTACTTACCATCCAAAACACATGCTGATAAGCCATTGCTGTGTATTTTTTCATATTACTTGGGCAATACACTCTAATTTTATCTAGATTTTGCCATGAGATTCTCATTATTGAAGTCTTGGCAGTTAACCTCAACCAGATGAAGTTCCTTCTTTGTGCATTTGCTTATCTCCATACATAGACTTTGATGATGCCTTCTTAAATGCTGCTTTCTAGACAATTTAAGTTACAGTAAGATGAATAAAATCTTGGTGAAAAAAATTAATAAACCACCCACAAAGACACAAAAACTTGTCACATTCAAATTCTGGTAAAAATATTAAAATTTAATAATACCTTTTGAACATACAATTATGTCAAGGAAAGAGTAAAGGCATTCAAACAAATGGATATAGATTTTAAATATTTAGAAATTCTAAACTGCAAGTCAACTATAAAGTCACAGATACTTTAAATATTTACTAGAATATAGTGTAAATTTCTAATATAAATTAGATATCAATTTCATCTGTTTTTTTCCAGTGATAACAGTCTAATCTTTACATATTATATACATTATAATACTAAAAAGTTATAAAATTTTATTTGCTACTATGCAAAGAAATGGAAAATACATCAGATCTGTCATACTGTACAATACCCAAATTGAACTGTCTATACTGTTTTCTGCAAAAATAAATGCCACTTTCACATGCAACAAGCTGTAAAGTACAAATCTGTCCATTAGCAGAATGCCAGCTGAGTGCAAAGTAAACTAAAATGCAAATGTCATCCAACCATATAGCTGAAAATCAGAAGTAAGCTGTGGAGGAAGACTGACAAACTTTCTGACTCAGACTGAAGTAATAACAAAAAGCACATAAACTTATTTCCATACATTTTTTAAAAAATGAAAATACAATATACTGAGACGTTTGTCGTGACAGTATCGAAGTTACTTTGACAACACATAATGAAGGAAAAGCTGATGATCCTGTATGAATTCTGAAGGTGAGCCCTAACAATGGGCAGCAGTATCTGCTCTTATATTAAGTTTCCAGAATTATTTCTGCCATGCTGAATTGCTCATCATTAGTCAGATGAAAGTTTTCTAGAATCCATTAAGCCATTGTGTACCCATAGCTTCCACAGTGCAATGCCACAAGAAGCCTGTCCTTAAGGATTTCTTTACTTGGGTATTCAGGTAACTTGAGCATGTTGATACTGAAAAGAAAAGGAAAAAGCTCGCATCACGGTTCAGCAAGAAACTCATCAGTAAAGTTTTCAGAGTGAAAATCCTGACAATGTCACACTTATGGAAAAGAACAAAACTGTGCTGCATTACAGTATCACTGAGCATTCAAATATATTGCAGGAACTTAAGGGTTTTTTTCACTTCAGTAAATTGTAATAGCATAACTTAACTTTAGAATTCCCTTATTAACCCCATTGCCTTTAATAAAGCAAAATGAAATAGTATACAATGAGCAAACATAATGTAGTGTCATCGGGGTTAAAACCTGCCACTTTCATGTTGTCTCCACAAACTATCAAAATGAGTAAAAAGCCCTGTGTTTAAGATATTTCTGTCAGACTAGTTAACATACCACGTGCTTGATGTTGGTAAAAGATTTGCAGTATACGGCACAGCAGCAATTGTAAAATTTTGCAATCCACTGCCACCCATTATATGGGCAAAGCCACCATGAGGTACCCTGGAACTGAGAAAATTCATAGAAATGAGACCATTACAAGAATGTTACAAGCCAAAAAATACAATCTCTACACTGCAAATATCTTTTACTGCTAGTAATTGGACAGTTTGAAATCAGGTATACTTTTAGTGTACGATTTTACTTAAGACAGTGTCCCATACTGAACTAACTGATGCCTTCGCTCACAGACAACTCAACATCTAAATACCTTGTCTGGGGAGTTAGTGAAAAAATGCCAGCTGCATACCACCAGTAAAGGTAACTTTCAAGGGTAAAATTTATATGGAAAAACATACCTATTACATTGCAGTCACTAAAGAAAAAAACACAATGGGTCCTACTAGATGATACAGAAAAAAAAAGCAATTTATTTTTAAATTCCATATCAGACTTCTTAAAAGACATACCAAAAATTCCTTTTCCACTAAGAACAAACAGGTAAGAACCTACAGCATTGATTTTTGATGAAAATGCATGGTGCTCAGGCATGTATGAATCAAACAACATAATTGTTTAGTTGGTAGAAAGCATCCCTTAGAATCCAGTAGATTATCCCAAATGCCATTAAAATAGTGAATGCCACTTCAGTATAATTTGAAAAGTTTTAAGAAGCATTTGAAACATGACCTTACATCTTAAAGATCCTTATTTGCCGTCTAGATTTAGAAGTGGACTAGTCCACTAAAAATGAAAGACCAGCAGTTGGTGTGCAACAGATGTGCAGTTAGAACTGCAGGAATCATTTCTGCAGAGAACAAAAAGAAAAGATCGATGTGCACAGAACTAGCTTCTTAAATTGTCTGTGATCCATAAAAACAATGAAATTCATAATAAATCAAGTGAAACTAATAGAATTTGTAGACCTTGACATTTGATGATACATCTATGACTGTCAAATTATTTTGTTTAAAAAAAGACAAGGTTTGACGATCTTCATTTGTATTTTACTACTGCTTAAACATAAGACTTAAAAACAAAAGGTCAGGTATTCAGATAAGCCTAGAATACGAGGGAACATAAAATTAAGAAGATGGTGCAATTTCTACCTGCCACCAGAAAAAGACATGGATTACATAGCTCAGGTGCCAAAAGTATGTCTATGGTTCTCCTTTGCAAAATATCTGTCTATAGATAAGCTCAGCAACTCACCCAGCTCATAGGGGCATTTAATGCTCAAAACTTTCCCCTACTGCCTCCCAAACCATAATGTAAAGGAAAGTGGCTATCCCCAAAGGACAACCAGAATTTAGGGCAGAAATCCTATATAAAAAAACCCCCAGTCTTGCATAAAATTACATCTTCACTTGATGTTGATACAATGCACTAAGGTGAAATTCATCTCAGCTTCAGGAGAAGGATGTTCTGTTTACACTGACTGAAGTGATACTTAGTTAACTCATATATTAAAGCCTATATTGATTACTGGGGAAGCCAAGAGCCACATAAATATGCAACAGGAAGAAGGATATAAAGCACAGTTAAATTCAGTGTTCTTTGTTAAAAATTGGCTGGGACAGCAACGAAGGCCTTTTGCAAAGGACTCAAGTATAATAAATATGTAATCAATCATTTTGCTGGCAATACAGGCAGCAAAAGTATTAACACACACTTTGTCAACTTCAATCCATATAGAACGAAGTATGTAAAACAGTTTCTAGTTAGGTGATGTTGTATGGTAATCTGAAGTCTTATTTCAGAGTATATAAAGTTTCTCACCTGCCAGTAACAAACTGTAATAGTAATACTCTCTCTTCCTGAGTTAGTTCTTCCACAACATCCCAGAACCACTACATGAAAAGTAAATTAGTTAGTGTTTTCCATTAAATAGTTGTAGTACTTGAAAAGATAATGGGAAAATAAACGAAATCTCTGTGTGTTACTTAAATCATGGAAATTTTCATATGAAATTAATATGTAACTGAATTCCTTAATATAGAAATATAGTACAGAGTTTTCTGTACTCCAGAGATTTCATCCAAAATAAGCTTCCATAAAGATACATAGAAAATGACAATTCAACAGTCTACATCACTAAAAAATATAAATATATTTTACCTGAATAACTTGGTCTCCTCTCTCATAGCCACTGGTGTATTCTGTATTTTTTAACCAATCATTCACATCAATTTCTGGCATACCAGACAGCAAAAGCTCCTTCAGAAGAAGCACACAGACTGTGATTAGTCTTACAGTCTAACCACTGATTTCAAGTGTTCATGCTACTTTGGTAATATTTTCAACTAAAGAGAAAAAGCACTGTAATTCTTATACATCTTAAAGCATTTCTTATTTCAAAGAACTTAAAAGAAGAGAGCTCTGAGTTTCAGCATGGTTTGATAAAAAACTTGAGCCATGTTTGTTACGAGATCAAACCAACACAAAAACTTATTTGAATTTAATTTTCTGACTCAGAAAAGAGAGACAGCATCTCTTTATTTTTAAATTATAACTGTCCTTCTGCAAGAAACTATGAAAAAGCTTAAAGGCAACAAAATCCTGATTCAATTTTGAAATTATAATTTAATGCCTTTATCATTGTTTGATGAAGTTATCACACTCTAGGAAGATGATTATTCTAAGTAACTGGGATAAGCAGGAATTCACATACTGAGATCCCCACTAACAGATGCCCAAGAAACAAAACCAAAGTGAAAGATACAAAACATTTATTTTTTGGATACTGAGATTTAATTCTACATCATTACACTCCTGATAAAGTATGCTAAACAAAGTATTTTTTAAAAGTATGGGCATTTCTGCTTACCAGTTCATATTCATCAAAAAGCTGGATCAAAGATGGTGGAATGAACATATGGAAGCCTTGTAAAAAGGCATTTATCTGAGGCTGAATGGCTCTTGTCATTCTAAGCTCTGTGACAAGCTGGACATATTCAGCCTGCAATGTAGAAAATGACAATAAGACAATAGTGAAAATACACAGTGATCATGCAAACTCATACATATACAAATGCAGTCCTCAATAACATTCTGATTCTCATTTACTCTAAGACGGTAAAATTCCCAGTGCACTTTTTACACACCAAAATAACTAAAAATAACTCAAAGACCTCATATTTCAAAATTATGTTTGTTTTTCCCCTTTCCTTCCTTCCAAAGATAATTCCCAAACAGAAGTGTTTATATCTTAACCCAAACCACTCCAAAAACAAGGACTTGGACTATGATAGAGGGAGTAAAACTTAAGTTTGTCATGCTTGCATCTAATATAACCACCTTTGTGATCACTTAAGAACATAAACAAGTCAATGTTTGTGAAGTAAAATATTAAGTAAACTGACATAAGTCAGGAAAAAGGTTAAACTTCGGAATTAATATCTGTAAGTCAAAAAGCTTTCTTGCTTTCTCCCATCTCTGGTAGTCTAAGAAAATGTATTAATTATCCCTGCATGCTTTGTTGTCTTAATAGTTTCAATTTTTCTAAGGAAGTGTTCAAACTCCTTAGTGTTAAAAATGGAGAAAAACAAAACAACAAAACCAAACTGAAAAACACCTCACAAAAGAAAAACATTTCTACCATAACCATGTGAATAGACAGAACCTTATTTTGCATTCTTTAGAGACATGGGGGCTCCAACCCCTCTAAAAGATGCCTGTTAGGACAAAAAAATCCACCAGAACTTCACTTTTGTTGAAAACACAGATCCTAGGAGCTGTTAATGGAGAAAGTTTCCAGAATGAGACAGACAAAAGCATCTACATTAAAGCCATATAAACATGTCTCGGCTACTCTGACAAAAATATTAGTCTAACAAAGTTTCTCCACTTAAGAAAAGAGATTTCTACTTAAAACCAAATTTTTTTCCCAGATTATTTAAGGTACTCAGTTTCAAAGTAATGCTTTGACTTTCTAATAATGACTTTTAATAACAAAATCATGAAACGTACCTAACAATTACACCATCTCAATTAGCAGTCTCCTTCAAGACAATATACTTAAAAAAAATACTACCTTGTTTTTTTAATTTTAAAAAACATCACCCTAAAGCCTTAGGTTCTGAATCTGCACAAAAGCAAAGAACAATCTTTTTTTCTTCCTTTTCAGAAAAACAGAATGATGTATGAAACGTTACAAAACAAGATTATTTTTCAAAGACAGTTCCTTACATGCACAGTATAGAGGGGCTGTGATTTGCCTTGCAGTTGGGAAGGTGTTTTTAAATGCACTTCCACTGTCTTATTCAAATGTAAAGACAATGAATTTTTGAAGTGCTCTGAAGAAAAGGAACATTGCCTAATCATATGTTCAGCTGCAGAGCTGTTACCAAAAACCTACTTTCAATCTAGTAATCTCCCTAGGTTGCTTCTACAGTCAGTGGAACTAAAGACAGTTCCCTGCTCTAAGGAATTAGAGGGGAAGTCAAAGGAGATTAACTTCTTTAGACAAACTTCAGCCTCTGTGGATACATTTTATAAGCTCCAGGAAGAAATCAGAAACTCTAGCAATATCAGGATTGAAAGGAGTTTTAACACTGGTCATCTGTGATCAGAAATATTTGTTTTACACCTCTTAAACTTCTGTAACATAATAAATTAGGCCAGAAAACAGGGTTGTAGAAAGAAAAATTCCCAATCCATTAGAAAAAATATGACAAATGCTTATTTCCTGCATTACAAAATTATTTACATTGAACACTTTCATTATGAGAGAAAACAGCTGCTGTGCTTTGGGTGTAACACGAAACCTTTTAAATGGCCTGAAACAGCCAAGCATTCTATAGTGCTGGCACACACATACAGACCCACAGCACAGGATTTACATAATATATGTCAATTTTTAAAAGTGGCCAGTCTAGGTTTTGCTGTTCACTTAATTTACATTTTATTCCCACTCAGAAGCCTTAGAAGCACATTACAAAACAGAAATACCTACTTAATTTCAGATCTACATATGCCTTCCTACATAGTACCTAAAAGGTACAACCAACCCTTTTTAAAAGAGGAGATTTGATTGAACACACGTAAAATGGGCAGCACAAATATAATGACAAGTTCAGCCTGGGTGAGGGATTGCTCTCTATTTCCTTCAACATAAACCAAGCTGAGATCACGCTCCCCAATTTCCCAACCCCATATACTGTGAAACATGGAACCATGTTCATTATAATGTTCAGATCCTGAGAGCAGCTTCATTCCAGAGCTGTTTCAAAAAAACACATTTTTTTACTGCCAAACAGCATGGGCAGCTCACAGACAGACAAGTCCCTGGAGGACTGTGAAAGCCATTAGATTGTGGAGATTAGCACCATTTTTTAAAATAGCATATGATCAGACCTTGCCTCATTTTAATTTTTTTTTCCATAAAAGTAAGGAGAAAGCTGCAGAAATATACACACCAAAGAACAAAGAGAAACACACAGCATGGACACTGTACAAAGCTTGCATTTTCCCATTGAAGTCTCTCTATTACTATGACAAAAGACAAGTAAATCACTACTATAACTGATACTAAGTTGGTACTTATGCTTGTAGGGTCCCACAGCCATTCATCTATTACACAGATTATGTAAAAAAGAAGAAAATTCCCTCATCCAAAAGAAAACTTTACGAACAGATACTACTTATGGTCCTCAACTATATTCATTTTATATATATTTTATTTTTTAATAAGAGGGAGACAGATTGTTTGGATGATTGCTGTGAGGTTTTGTTTTGGTTTTAATATGGGGTTTTTTGTGGGTTTGTTTGTCTGTGGTTTTTTAAAGGATAAAGATTCATTCAACTTCATTTTTTTAAAAATGCTATCATTTAAGCAGGTAATCTGCCAGTGTGCATACACAGCAAATTTCTCTAAGCTGAATTTTCTTCTCCCAGAGGTATAGAAAATAGCTGTTTAATACTCATTGTATCTTTTATTGTATCTTTATCAGGTAAAGGCAGAATATAGAAAGATATCTCTTGTAGGAAAAAGATGTTTTATAAAGTACAAACTTTTCTGTTTAACCTCTCAGAACTGCTAAGCTAAATCATACTGAAAAGCCACATCACATGAAAGAAATTGGGAAAAATCCCTAACCACCACTAAAATTGAGATCTACAGTTTTCAACAACTTGACTTGCCCCATCAAAATCAGTGAAAAAGAGACGGTGCCATCTTACACTTTTGTTGGCTACACATTTTGCTGCTTCAAATTGAAAGAACAATTAATATTAACAATTTCAAAGCTACCATCACAATCACCTGCTCCTTACCACCGTTCATGAAAGCTACACAAACCCTCATCCCCCCCTGCCACAGCTAAGGCAGGCTGATAAACTAGAATGGATGCAACAGTTCTACAAGTGTTCAACCACCCTTCTCTGTGCCCCAAGTCAGAAGTTAACCCAGCAATTTAAGCTACTAATGACTGAGGGTATCCTCGTACAGACAAACTTCTAATTTCATGCTAAGGGATAACTGGTATAAAATAGTTGCTATGAAACCACAATTAATGTCAAGTACATCTATTTCATATATTGAGAAGCTAAGGCTGCCCAGAAACAGGAATCAACACCCTTGCTTTGTCTGATAGGTAATAATAAAATTAATCATCCACCGCCTTCCCAATTTGATTTGTTTTACCATCTGTATTCTTTCATGAATGACTATATTGTAGGAAACAAGAGCAGAAACATGCTAATATGTATTTCTGTTTCTGGAATGACATTCTGCCTTAATGAAAACGAGGACTAGGCGTCCAAGAATCCAGTGCCAATTGCTCCAAGACAAACTAAAATTTTGCTAGAACAAATGCTGCCACCAAGTGGCCATTTACCAGCAGCATGAAGGGACATGATGTACGCAATCCAAGTTAGCCTAGCTCAACACAAATGAAAACCAAAACACAAAGCAGACATAAAGATCAGAAGACTCAATGATACAAAAAATCGTGGGTCGACCCATGACACTGCTGCAGTTACAAAAACTATCTAGAGGGTCACTACAGAATTCAATTAGACCAGTGTCTATCCTAATTTCTAGGTGTTTTTCAGACTCTGGATGTGTTTTTCCATATTCATTTTTTTTCTGCAGATAGCTCAGGGGTTTTCCAAGCTCTTACTTTTAAATTTAAAAGTTAGATTATTTCCATACACACCAAGTGACTTGAAAATGGCTAAAAAAAGCTTTGTGCAGCCTTTTACTGAGTCAATTATCCATATATTACTGTAGAGCAATCCAGTGCCACAGACTGCCTTAGCCTGCAGCACCCTTCACAACATTCTCTACAATTTTATTTTTAACAGTTGCTACTGTTTTACCTTCAGAGTGTATATATATACACACAACTTAACATTAGGGATATTTGTTACTTTGAAACTAAAACCATTTTCCTTCCAAAAATTCTGTCAGAAAGAACCTCAAGTCTGCACACTTAGAGATTTTAAATAGTACTGTTTCTATAATATGCTAACCTAGAAAAAAGGGGGGAAGAGTGTCAGCAACTTCTTGATTAACTTCTTTCAAAAGGTGTATACCATTTATGATTACAGAAAGTTAGTGCAAATGCTTTTCTCAAACTATTAACTTCCAAATATACCTTTATACTTACCTTATTCTCCTGTGTAACAAGTATACTTGCACCACCTGGCTTCAATGGCACTTCTTCCATAGCTCCAAACACATCAGTCTCAACAGAGAAGGTCAGCTCTAAACCCAGATCACTGATATCATTATCTAAAATCCACTGCAAGTTCTTTGCATACTCTGGATCAATAGATGCTACATCCTGATAATTTACAGGTATACCTATAAAAAAACAAAGATAGAAAAAAATGCTCAAATAAATAGGATAAAGTAAAAAGGGTTGTTAACACAATATATGGTGTAAGATTGCCCTCTAGAGAGAAACTAGAATAGTGCAGTAACAGGAAAAAAGGGAGGAAAGACATTCACTATTAGTAGCAAGAGCAGAACTGTACAAACTACATTTTAAAAGTACTAAGGAATCAAGCTTCCTCTCTATGCTCTTCCCAGTGAAGCAAATGGCATACTAGTTGAGGAACAATTTACATAGTCTTACGACTTTACACTGAAAGATTTCAGTTAACTTATCTAGCCACAGAGAATACACAATGTCAAATGACTTTCCTAAAAAAATCAACATTTTCTACATAACGTTTGGAAACCCAAATATCATACTTGCCAATATAGTAATATGTTACAAAATTATTTACAACTGGGGGGGAAGGAAGGCAACCTTTCCATACTTAGAAAACTCTCTTACTCTTCAGTTTCCTTCTTTTTAATCATGTTTGTTATGACACCTGCTACACAGTTAAAAAAACTACTCTATAAGTAAGATTTTAAGTTTTCAGACTGAATTTGCAAATCATTTAGACACATTAGAAGAAGAGTTGCTAGAAGTGTGACTTTTATCCAAATACAGAAACCACCTCTGTAGAGGCCCTTCACAGACATGGCACTCAAATGTGAGCAAATGTGCCCAGTACAAGTTGACCCTGGGCTTTCTCAAGACAATAACCTTCTTCACTACAAAGAAAGCAAATCCTGATTAGTTAACTCTGTCATGACAGATACTTTAACTCCACCAATACAGAAAGAATACCTGGGGAAAGGGACAGCTAGGGAATGGAGGTTGGTAGTAGGTTTAGAGAAAAGCAAGTTTCTCTTAGAGAAAAGAAGTATTCTCCTTGTTCCAGCATCTTCTGTGCATTGGGAAGTGTCACAAGGGTGCCCATGAGAAGTCACAGCATGCTGTGGACTGCAAAAGCAGTACCCCACTGAGTAACACAAAAATGTTACTTTAGCAGCAGTTAAAATGGTTAGCAAAATGTATTATTAGTAAAAATTAGTAAAATTAGTAAAAGTGGTTAGCAGCCAGGTAACTGCAAAGACTGGTATAGTATTTCCCTGGAAGAGCTGAATAATGCTGAAATTTCAAGTATGAAAGCTGTAAGGCATTGTTTTTCTCATAAAAATCAAGCAATGCTCCAGTTTAAGAGAGAGAGAGAGAGAATTTACTGACTTTTCACTGTCATCTCTCTCAAAACAAGACAAAGAGAGGGGAAAAACAATTCTCACAGCTCTCCATCAGTTTCTAGACCACTTTCACTTTTGCCAACGAGTAAGCATATGTGCACTTCACATATGAAATGTGGAAATCATGTCATTTCTGAGGGAAATCAGCAAAACATGAGGGAAAAGGAGACCGAAATGAAGGAACTAGAGACATCTTTAGAGCAGAAACTGAACTGGAATGTTATGATTCAACTATACTGGCAGCCAGCATGTTGTGAGATTAAATCACTAAACTCACTCATTTGCTTGACAGTTTACCATTCAATAGACTCAAGCTAGGCAGTTATAAAGAAATCTCACCAGATTTATGAGAACAAAATTTGAATCTCACTAAATACTATCTTCCTCTTGCTATACCTATAAGGCACCTGTAGTTTGAAAAGGAAATCTATCTTAACATAATTATGATAAACAGGTATTTCTTCACAACATAGAACACCAAAAAGATACCACACCAGCTCTGAGACAAGTTCAGTTAAGTATTCAGGGACTTAAGGCCTCCAGCTCAAAATACACTGACCCAGACAATTAATTATTTGTTGTGATCAATGACTTAGGTGTCCAAATGGAGATGTGTGATGAGTGATGTTCCTCAAGGGTCAGTACTCAGACCAGTGTTGTTTAACAACTTTGCTGGCAACATGGACAGCAGCATCAAATGCACCCTCAGCAACTTTGCTGATGACACCAAACTGTGTGGGGAAGTCAACACACTGGAGGGAAGAGATGCCATCCAGAGGGACCTTGACAGGCTCAAGAAGTGGGCTCATGCAAACTGCATGAAGTTCAATAAGGCTCTGCACTTGGGTTGAGGCAATCCCATGCACAAATACAGCTTTGGAGGAGAAAGCATAGAGGACAGTCCTGAGGAGAAGGACTTGGGGGGGATGTTTGTGGAGCAGAAGCTTAACATGAGCTGCCAATGTGCACTTGCAGCCCAGAAAGCCAGCTGTGTCCTGGGCTGCATCAAAAGAACCAGTCAGTCAAGGGAGGTGATTGTCCCCCTTTACTCTGCCCTGGTGAGACCCCACCATACTAATGTCCAATTGTATGTCCAATAGACATTGTACTAATGTCTAATTCTGGAGTCCTCAACATGAAGGACATAGAGCTCCTTGAGCATGTGCAGAGGAGAGCCACAAAAATTTTTAGAGGGCTGGAGAACCTTCCTTATGAAAACTGGCTGAGGAAGTTGGGGTTGTTCAGGAGACATTAATTTCCAAGACTTTTTTGACTTCTAACACATGCAAAAGTAAAAAAAGTAAAATATTTACTGTTCAGGCAACTGCTAGGGCTAATAAACATAGTTATTAAAAACACACCAAGAATATGTTTGTAAAATGATCTTGTGAAGTAGATGTTCACCAGCTGCCTGTGATTCAGTGCTAGCCCCAGGATCTGGCCAGCGAAACGGAAGTAGTTCAAATGATCTGGATTTACAGAAGAGTTGCTGTTGGGCTGGAAAGTTGTTCCTATAAAATAAAAACATTATAATGTTTCATTATTTTTTTTAAGTGAAGTTCATCTTATCAAACACTAAGTATTTGAAACCACTGAAAGAGGTATATTCTGGGGTTCTGGAAATTGATTAGGTTTTTTTGCTTACACCAAAAAGTTATCAGAAACAAATGTATTAGAATGTAATTACATCCTATTATTCAAATAACACTGCTTAGCCACCCTTAAATAGCCACCACTTAAATAATTATCACCAACACCAGGGTAATCACGATCTGCTAAAGCTGGTCCTCCATCTCACTATATTGTTATGTGCATCTTTTGCTCACTCTAATGGACCATACTTCTATCAACACATGAACACTCTCAAAGGAAGGATCAGAATGTATCTACTTCCCTTCATCTGGCTCCAGCCAGATGCAGGCAGACAGTCTAGTCCTGGTCTCCTTGAAAAAGACCACCTCAAACAAGACATCCCTAAATTTTTCCCCTTAGCATTCAGGAACTCATCTACACCTCTAGGGCTGACGGAATTCCTCAACACTTCCCAAAATTTTGTAAGGTAGAAAACAAAACATTAATCACCAATGATGATGTGAAAACTTTTACCAATAAAGATTTGCATTATATGAAGCAACCAAAAGACAAAGTCAAATGCAAGGTAGATCTGTGGAGATTAACATTTGGTTTTACCACGAAAATTAACTTCAGTAGAAACCCACTGAATCTGTGGGTTTCTAAAAAGGAAACAAAGGAATACTCCACAGTTCCCTTACACGTACAGAAGAATTAAAAACACTTTCTCTCCTGCTCTCAGAGCATTGTGTCCTTCCACTACCAGACAGAAATAGCATGAATTCATTAAGACCAACAACTCACTCTCCTCTTACAAAAAAGAGAGGGAATAAAAAAAAAAAAACAAAAAACTTCAAATTACAAAAAATACCTAATCCTGTATTTAAAAAATATACAATGAATAGACCACTAATCTACAAATATATGTGATCAAGTCTGAGAATTCTTTGAGTGTTGCTTTTAAAAAGTAACACTATCATATTCTGAAACTAATTAAGTTACTTTTCTCTTGGATTATAACAATGTTTTTGTAAAAGTCAACACATTATAAATAGGGGGAAAAAAGGCAGACACATACCATCAGCTGACTGGGTAAATAAGGCATAATCTGGGTTAACTATTTCACTGGATAAAATATCAAACCACTCACGCACCACACCCTGCCCCTGCACATCAAAAGAACAGAACATATTAGTACACAGAACTTCCACTGCACAAACAGTTATGCTGGGTAAATAAGTATTTTTTTTAATAAAGTATGTTTAGTAAATTATTATAAATTAGGATTTAGTTCAAAACAGTATTTGTAAGAGAATTAGTATTTCCATATATAAATATAAAGGAAAACCATGCCAAGTTACCCACCATGCCTTCTTCTCCATGAAATCTTACAGCAATCCCCTGCTTTAGTTTTGCACAATTTGCTTTAGACACAACTTCACAGCTACTCCTAAAAATAGAATCTAAATACAAAGCACCAATCAATTTTTAATCTTAATTCATTATACTTCAAAGTGTTTCAAAAATACAGTCATCCCATTTATAACACAATACCTCTGTGAACCAGAAGGATGTCATTTTCATTGACAGGCCTGTGCACCATGTCTGAATCTGGCTGCCCAACATGCAGATGTTCATAGAACCATTCGCAGCGATCTTTAAATGGCTACAAAACAAAGGATAAACCCTATTATGTAGGTGAATTCAACTGAATAATTCCTGTCTCATAAGCATGACTGGAAAATGAGCATGCATACTTCTCAATACATTTTTTGAGATGTGCAGAGTTAGTCAGTGCTACCTCAAGACCGTATACAGTATTTTTGGAAGAAGAAAGGATTAGACATGGCCTTGAGGGCTTGATGAAGTCTGGTATGCAGACAGACTAGCCCACCAGTTACCCAGAAACAGCTATCAGAATTCACCAAATGGGAGAAAAATAGCACAAAAACTTCCAGAGCAGGGAAGAAAATAATCTGAGTAAGAAGTCACTGGCTTCTGTAACACTACTGATCATCAATCACTGCTGAGCACAGAAGCACAAGTTATATAAACAAGTCATATTTATAGTAACGTTCACTTGGCAATTAAAAACAGCCGAAATGAACCAGAAACCTTCCAAAGTAATCCCCAGGTGAGAAGGGGATTGAAGTTGTTCAACTCAGTATTTAGACTGCTGTTTTGCAGTTCTTTTGAGACAGATACACAATCACAGAATTGTTTTGGTTGGAAAAGACCTTTCAGATCATCAAGTCCATGAGGATTATTAAGGGGCTTGAACATCTCTCCTATGAAGAAAGACTGAGAGAACTTTAGCCTTGAAAAAAAAAAGCTAAAAGGCATCTTATTCATGTCTGTATATATCTGAGGGGGGGGTTTCAAGAGGATGAGGCCAATCTCTTTTCAGTGGTGCCCAGTAACAGAACAAGGAATAACGGGTTTAAAAGAGAACATAGGAAGCTCCACCTACACATGAGGAGAAACTTCATTACTGTGAGGGTGGTGCAGCACTGGCACAGGCTGCCCAGAGAGGTAATACTGTCTCCTTCTCTGGAGTCTTTCAAAACCTGCCTGGATGCATTCCTGTGTGGCCTGCCCTAGGTTATCCTGCTTTGGCAGGGAGTTTGGACTAGATGATCTAGAGGTCCTCTCTAAGCCCTAACATTCTATGAGTCTAAGTCCAACTGTTAACCCAGCACTGCCAAGGCAACCACTAAACCATGTCCTTAAGCACCACATCTGCACGTCTTCTAAATACCTCCAGAGATGGTGACTCCAGCTGTTCCAGTAGCAGTCAAGCCCTTTCAGTGAAGCAGTTTCCTAATATCCAATCTAAACCTCCCCTGGCACAACTTGAGGCTGTTTCCTCTTGTCCTATCACTTGTTACTTGGAAAAAGCTATCAACACCCACCTCATGATAACCTCCTCTCAGGAAGCTGCAGAGAGTGATAGTGTCCCACTCAGCCTCCTCTGGTGTGCCTCAATATACAAGCCAATCAAGGAAAAACCACAGCATTTTAAAGCTCAGTCTATTAGGTGAGTGCAGATTTAACAACAGAAAGTTAACTCTGTTTAACTGAAAGCTGGACTTGTAGGAGATAGTTGGTCATCTCAAATGGATTTACGCATACATTTTAAAGAATCAGAAGTACAGAAATCTTATGCAGCATATTTTTAATCTTTCAGCATTGTAGATGCAGAAGTACTGGAGGTCACATCATTCCCAAATGGATTTTTTAAAATATCATTTTTTTAAAATAAGACATTATCTCTATATTCATAGAATTTGTAACTAAGCCACTCCTGACACTTACCTGAGCTTTTATGATGTGCATAAATCTGGACATTAGTTCAGGACACTCAAGAAGAAAATGAAAGTGATCAAAAATTATTTTTGGATTTCTGAAAGAAAAATTGGTTAGAAGCTTATTAGTCAGAGATCTAATAATAATGCATCACAGTACATAAAGTCTACATAAAGAGAAAAATCAATTAGTCATATTGAAAAGTTCCAGACTCTGTTCCATAAGGTTTTCCTAACTCTTGTTCCCAAATGACTTCTACTACCTCACCCTTTGAACATCCAGCATTACAAGCCACTCTTCAGCCAGAATCAAGGTTATAAACTAGGGAGTCCCAGAGAAACTCTGGAAAAGCCCAGGAGTAGGTGATGGTTTAGACTCCTTTAAGAAGATACTAAATATAACACATTTGAGGAAGAATGAAAGTTTTCGTCTTCCTCAAAAGGGAAGGCTTTTTTTGGAGCAAAGATGAGGAAAGGATAAATTAAGGATACTCCTATGTTACCCTGTAAAAAAAATTTTGTTAATGAAATCTCCTGGAATCTTAAAAAAGGATTGCTTGCATACACGGAGTTCATTTAAGCCTGAGGTCTGAATCATTAATATACACTTCCTTGAATTTGGCAGGACCATTAAAGTGCATGTGGTATATACATCACAATAACCTAAAAGTACAACTCAGTAAGAAGAAAAGGAGGGGAAGAAATTAGAAATTCCATGTTACTTGAAGCTTACCGGTTAACAAAACACTTAAGGACATCATCATGTTTGCAGACAAATTCTATGAAACGAGGCGATGTCATCCTGATCAAAAATCATAAGATGCTTTTGGTTAATGAAATCAAAAGGAATTCGAATCACATAAATGTTGCACTTTTTAATATGAGTCTATGCAAATAGAAATTGATTTAGTTTAACTAGTTAGCCATGAAACAAAACACCCGGCAGTATTTTTTATGATAACCATAGTAAAGGCAAAAAGGTCAATAATCAAGGAGGTCAAGCAATCTGACCATTAACTGTTATTGACTACATGAACCAGAAAAGCTCAGACTCATAGAGATACACATTCTGCTATCCACTGAATCCTTTCCAGCTTTCAATACAACAATAGAAGCACATAAATGGAGGACTGCTACTATATGCACAACATACATGATACTTCCGTTGTTCTATATTCTTGTTTGTTGTATAAAACTACCACCAGGCACCTTGTAAATTGTGGTGAGGAAAACACACAGGAAGAAATAACATTACAAAGTTAGCAAACTTAATAAGGAGGGAAATGTGGTATTTAATGTCTTTATGCAATAACATAATTTCTTGCCTTATACACTCATTGGGAATTTTTTTCCTCATATATATGTATATGTAAATATCTATATATATGTATATATAGAAAGATAACAAAGGAAAAATTAATCCATATGCAAATTTTACTCCAGTTATTTATGTTCTGCATTTTTTTAAAAAAAGAGAAATTCTTAATTGGTTCCTTTAGCTTCAGCAAAAACTAATGAATACTTGCAAACAAGAACAAAACTCCCATCAAGTGCCTTAAAAGGTTGGGAGAAATAATATTTTAATAAGTCCAAGATAACAACTGCTGTTCCCCATATCAATTTAGACATGAGATGCTCATTTTATATAAAACTGAGCTATTCTCCTTCTGTCCCTTTGAAGAAACAAGTCACGCCATATCCTTTCCCCTCATCCACATACACAAAAAAATATAAAAGCAAACAAAATCTTTCAGACACCAAATATGGACATTTTAAACACACTTCTGGACTGAGACATGATATGAAAGTATTAAACTGAAAGGAAATTAACTCTCTCTACCAGTAAACTGCCACAGAAGCTGTAAGACACAATATATATAGAAGCGATTAAAAAAAAAATTGGCACAACATTTAACATACACTAATCCATTTTGATGCTGAAAACTTAGAACACTGTATGTCAGCATGTTAATATTGACCATTTGCAGAAAAAAAGAAAACATGGTAAGTAAAATAATCTGAATATTTCCAATATTAAGCAGCATGAAATGCCACCTCTATTGTATGAATATTAGGAGCAAAGGAAAACTAAAAGCTCTGATTACTCTCTTCCATTAAACACAGACAGTCAAATCTAAAATTAGAGTCACTTTGAATTACTTTGTCTGAAAATGTCATTTGTTGTAATTTCAACTGCTATTTGAAGATGGCAGCAGTACTGATTTACACCTTTCTGCCATTTACTCCTATTAATTATGAAAGCTTCAATAAAGCAGAGTTCAGTCTCAGATCTTTGTAGTTCTCTACACAGTTCTGAAAAGCTCTAAAGCAACAAAGAATTCAAGTGTGCTCTGCCTTACTTTCCTCTCCAACTGAATTTTGTTATCATGACATACATGGAGGGGATGACGTAGTCACTTCTGAAAACACTTCTGCTTTTCACTTGGCTGCTCTAAGTAATACTTTACTGGCACTTAGTATCTTAGTAAGGTTTAATGGACATTTTAAGGGAATTGGCTAAAGAGCTGTTCCTTTTTCAAGGTGTCATAACATTAAAAGTGAAAGAACTGAGGTCCTTATGGAACATGCTGATCCCCAAATCCTCTTCCACAGGGGATTGTGCCCCAGACAAACAGTACTGGACACCTTGAAAGTTTTTATTCCACTCAGTTTGTACAGACAGAAGCCTGTACAGTGTCTGGGAATAACCAAGACTTGCCATGTCATGGCAACCTTGCTTCTAGATTCCTCAGGAAGCTTGTAAAACCATCATACTTGCCTAATCCTTCCCTCAAGAGGGTCAGCAGAACCTTTTGTCCCAAGTTCACAAATATAATCTACAACAACCTTGGACAGACTAAGACCTCAGACAGACATTTTTCTTTTTAAGCCAGACACTCATGGTTTTAATTTAAGTTGTAGTGCCTGCTTCAGGACTCTAAGAATGTGTTACTTTGAGATTAAACTCTCCTTGTTAAAAACCTTCTGAAATATATCCAAACAAGTTTGCCCCAGCTGCCATTTTGACATGCAAAGGTAATTATCATTGTTCTTCCTGAGCTTACAGCCCTTCTTGTTGGATGATCACATTAAATTCAGGAACAATTTAACATCAAGAACCAAGTAAGTTTCAGCAGGTCAAAATTACATTACCTGCAAGTATCCCCCATGATTACAAAGAGCCACTAGATATTCAATAAGAAATCTGCCCCGAAGCAGTTACATTTATAGGCAGCAGCACTCAGATAAAAATTGCTGTGCTGTTTGGTGCCATTAAAGCAGGAGAGGAAAAAAAAAAAAAAAGCATTCAAATAACTGAACTGGTGAAAGCATTACAAAGCATACCCTTGACTGTCACTATTATCATCTGGTCAGCACTAACATTCTTCCAAGAAAGCATATATAATTTTAAAACAGTAATAGTCCAGGTAACAAACAGGATACTCTTCTTACCCCTGAGGCATCTGACAGGAGCAGCACATATAAAAAGCTTGAATGACAGCACTTAGCCTGTTTGCTGTCATGGAGATAACATCCTGGCAATCAGCACAAGCTTCCTGCTTCCCAGCAACATCATACATTTTCGACTCTCCAGCATCAGTGGATAGCTCTTTTCTGCCATCAGTCCCTGCAGCAGCAAAGGCAGGCGTGGGAGTAGCCTCCTGGTGATCTGGTCCTTTTTGCTTCAGTAAAATAGAGGTAATGTTGGCAGAGTCCCTTTTGTTTTTCATCAGCTCCGTGGCAATAAGAACGAGCCATTCATCTAAAGAATGCCAGAGCAGTTCCAGTGGCTGCAATAAACACATGCAAAAACAGACACAAAAAAAAAGAAAAACAAAAACCACAAAAAACCATCAAGATTAGATAATATTAATAATGTGGTAATCCTCTTAAGGCAAATAACTATCATGCACATTTAAAAGCTTTAAATGATCCTTTAGAAGAAGCCTTAGAGATAAGATTCAAATACTCATTAAAAATTCTTTACTTGTAGCCACGGGGCACAAAAATATTTCCATATAGGAAGAAAATAACGAAGTACTGTATATAATAAAGGTGAAATAATTTAGAAAAAGTGAAACACTGATATATTTATAACAGAGTTTGACCTCACAGCTGTTACACAGCACACTACTGCAGTCAAGCAGAGACACAATTAATACACATTGAGTTTCCAGAGTAAGAGCCATGAGCCCCACACCAAACAAAACCCAAACAACATCACTGAGATTCAGACTCATGCACTTCTCTAGTAAGATGTGCTTCATGCATAGTGTAAGCTCAGACAGCTCATTTTCATAGTATTCCAGATGCCTCAGAGTATGGGTCAATAATACCTAGCTTTATGAAATAGAAATAAGTATCAGCAGAATTACATATCAAATTTTAAAGCTATAGAATGTATTTTAGTTTAATGAAGACACTTTTTTCACTACCACCAGCTTAAAACAAATAGAACTGAAACCTGGTACAATTCCATCATTACACATTCATTCTGAGGTGCAGGCCTTCCAAAAAGGACAGAAAATGATGAAAGACCTGTACCTTTCTCATAAGCATTAAAAAAAAAAATAAAAGGGCTGAGTGTGCTGTCCCTCAATGGTGTTTAAGGGGATGTTTGACAAGCATATTGTGTAATGAATACATGGGATATGTATCCTACAATGCTGACTCAAGTCTTTCATAGCATTCTCAAAGTAAAAGTCAATTTCTAAATGCATTCCTTTTTCCTTTTATTACTGATGCATCAACATTTTTCACTATTTAAAGCATTCAAAGATTTACTAGATACCGAAAATTACGTTCTCATCTTCTAAAGTTGCCTTTAAAAATCACTGTTCACAGTGAATTATACCAGAAGTCTGCCCTGTCTGGAGCAATGTCAGTAGACCGAATAGTGACACACTCGCAATGAACAATAAATTACTTCTCATAAAAGCTTTGTATTAAAAAAGTTTGTTGAACTTTACTGTTAAATAAATTTACCATTGTGCTTCCATTTTTTCCTAACAACAATTTCAGGGAAAGCCATGCTGATCTCTAGGATTGGTAGGCTTTGCTGTCTGATACTCACTTAATCCTTGTCCACGCAAGGACACTTGTCCTAATGACCACACATTTCTCTAGATGGTGATCTGATATCTCCCACTGTAGATACTATTTTCTACATGGATGGAAAATGAGATTCATTTAATATATGGAAGAATTAAAAGACAACTGTGGTTTTAACATTACTCATGAGAAACTAGCTAGTAAGTTCTAGCTAAATTCTAAAAATTTACCTTTCTTCTCCCAAATGTTTCAATGCTTAGCTTGCCAGACACCATTTTTCTGCTGATATCTTGTGTTTCATCTTCTATTTTCCATTTAAAACTCTTGCAACTGATTTGCTTTTCCAAAGCTAGATTTTCACAGATTCTCATCACAAACTCATTCAAAAGTGTAGTCAAGTATACCAACTTCAACATTTCATTTCACTGCCTTCTTCTTCTAGTATAACTTCAGGATATAAAGCACTCCTATGAATATTGCCCATCACCTTTATATCCATAGCTGTCAGCATTTTATGTTCACACCCATGATCAGACCTTTTCAAGTTTAATATGGACATACCTAATCAAACCATTAACAACATTTTTTCTATCAGTATGCCAATACAGGAAACCTTAATGCAGCATTAAGAAAAAAGAATAAAGTTTTTCTACATTTCTTATATTGGATAAAATATATTTTTGCAGCACCTTTTTAAAAAGAGCTTGGAAGTACATTTGGAAGTCTTTAGGTGCAGATCTATTTAGACCCAAGAGAAGTGAGTTCAGAGAAAAAGAAAACAATCTCTTGCACTATGCAATAAGGCAAGGGTACCACAAGACAGAACTGCCACTGATACTCTCAGTCCTTCCCAGATGAAAGTTCCTAGGTCCATTCTTGAAAGAAGACAGTTTTGAACAACAGATTAGCTTCCTGTATAGTTAAGGAAGACAATATGTAGAGGTCTTCATTCACACAAACCACACTCAAAGCAGCAGTGACCTGTATCACTCACTATCTTGTGCTCTGGAAAGTACTCAAGACAATGTCCCTTACAAGGGACATGAACAGCAGTTCAAGAGACTTGTTTTTCTCCATAAAGGCTGTATCAAATTTCCAATTATCTACAACATTTATCCCCACAACTGAAATTTAAGAACAGCAGTAAATTCCAATTTAAAGCTACTTTCCTCTAAAATTTTCAGTACGGATTTCAAATTTAAAATCTTTAAGTTCCATGACGATTTTTTTTAATACAGACTGCATCCCATTTTACAAAAACACCAAACATCTGTGGTTTCCTTAATAATTTACAGAACAGTTGAACAGGCTAGCCTTTCATACTAGCCTTATGCTGTATGTGAAGACGTACTATTGACAGGTCTCTAAGTAGCACTGTAATAATGTAGAGATGTAGTGGGCTTTTTCTCCTTTTCCCAAATGCAAAGGGGATCATCACAACTATGTTCTTAAGGAAAGGAGAGGGAGGGCAGAAATGAGAGAGAATGAGAAGTCACCCAATTGACTCAGCACAATGGTTTATCTCATTTACAGTTACTATAAATTCAGGGAAGAACAGGCTAATCCAAACTCAACCAAAGATTAACTTAATGTTGCCATGCCAGTGTGCCCCACTCCCAAATGAGAACAAGCCTTCATGAGCAGTTTTGTATTTTTGAGTTTGAAACTTAAGCCAACCTTAAAAATATCACAAAGATGACAGTTGCTCTAATGAAGGTCTGCCTCAGTTTTAATACTTCGAAATAACTAAAGTAATAGCAATAATAATTATTAAATAATTGTAAAATTTTTGTTTCTATAGATAATGCAACAGTAGAATATTGCTTATTTAGTAAGAAAGTGAAATGTTTCTACACAATTAAAAAAATTACCAATATTTTCCTGGACAATTGTGCCAGTTGTGTAATGTCTGCTGCAAAAGACTTTAATTCCACACTGAATCGAGAAACAATTCTTTCAGTGTACAACATAGCTTAAGCACACAGGTATAAGATTCTGCTGAAATACAGCTTCCATCACAAATTGCAGTTGAATGTTTTGATTTTATAGTGAGTTCTGAAATGATCTGTAGTTGAAAAGGATGAAACCTCCACTTTTTTTGTCTTTTGGGGCCACAAGCAAACACACAGTGCAAGGAGGTGAGAGCTACTCCGACAACCTGGAAGAAACAACGTAGCAGAATAGATACACAGAAAGGTAACAGAGTATCTCACTGCAATTATTTCCTATATTAAACACCTGTAACATCTGCTTGTTATTTAATCTGGTATATTTAAAACAATTTTCATTAACATGTCTTTAATAAAAGAATTCTAGTGATTTGGGCAGGTATTTGTTTTCTGTATAAAGAAATCTTGTTAAACTCACAATGTGCCAATCCAGCTCAACATATTTTAGAGAACAACTTTTAATGACAGTTATTGCATTGCATGCTGTACAATGCATTCATTACCTTTTGCACACAATATTTTTCACACTCGGGCGCTAGTTTTGTATTTGTTACATAAATCAATGTTATTAAAACTATTTTACTATCAGAAAGCCAAACATTTGTGCTTGTTTTTTTAATAGTCTATCTGAAAACAACTATAAATTAACAACCTTGAGAAGGTAGTAGTAAACTGCTATGTTTCAAAGCATGTAACAATAAAATTCCAGAACTGCTTTGGAAAAACCTTCAAGATGACAGTGAAAACAACTGACAGAATAAGAGTTAAATTATTTTCATTTATCCCATGAAGCTGGGTAAAACAAAATGATCAGAACTCCTAATGATTCCTCAAATACAATTTTGAAATTACATTAATAAAATCTACTGCATTCATATTACCATATTTTGAGATTACTACACTCTTAAATAAAACAGAAATAAAAACGAAGTTTACCAAAATCATCTGGGTAACTAAGCCTTCAACACTTAATAAACAACACATTAAACAGGAAATAAACAGAAATCATGAGAGGTGCATCATGGCCAGACTAATCCAGTAGAAAAAATATCATTAAGAAGGAAAGTGGTAGACTTAACTTAGGAAGGGATAGGACATCAACCAAACTTACTTCCTGTTCATGAGATGTCTGATTAATGAATGCATGCTTTGTGAAATTCATCTCTTTAACGTCTATCTTCCTAACAACATCATATACTTTTCTGACCTTGAACACCTGACTTCTTGGAGTTTTATTTCCATTGTAGCCCATGTCATTTCCATTACTGGGAGAGGATGGGCCAATGCGAAAGACATGGCAAAATATCCTCACGATCCTTAAGAGACTCTTCATTTGAGCTTCATAATTACTGGACAAGCTGGAGGGAGAAAAACAAAATATTTATGTTTCTTTTCCTAGATGAAACAATTCAGTACATTAAGGAGTAAGCAATCTAACATTTTAATTTTATTAATTTTATTATTAATTTTAATATTTCTGCACCATCCCCAAACATTAAACATTAAGCACTACAATTTTACTTAAACCCTAATTAATTTTAATATTTCTACACCAGCCCCAAACGTCAAACATTAAGCACTACAATTTTACTAATATGTACTAAAAATTTTAACCAGAAGTGAAATAGGAACAGCAAATTCCAGATCTAGCAAAGTATTTTGTCTTTATACATATGTACACTTCTTATGAACTAGTGGTACAAAATTCAACTTAATGCAGTAAGGATCTCAGTTTGTGAAGTAAGGATCTCAAAGTCTGAAACAAACTGTATGTCCAATTGAAAATGTTTTTAATCCAGCATGGTAAAAATGTACTGATTAATCAGATCTTCTGCCACACTCCATCCTTACCTAGCTAGTATCCTAAGTGTTGATTAACTAACCCAATTAGATAAGCAATGAGGATGGTACAGATGGCACCATTTGTGCTCAAGAGAAACATCTAGGAGATACTGAATAAAATCAACAGTATGTTTTTTATTTACCTAATAAATAAATACATTAAAAGCTTTATGCCTTCTTTACTGAACTGGCCAACACTGAACTCTATACCAATACAGTGTATTGTCCATCAAACTGCACTTAGTTTACTTCCCTTAAACCCAAGCAGTAAGAATTCTTCTATCTTGAACACAACAAAAACTGCAAGAAGTTTAAACTTTTTCTACTGAACTCTACTAACTTACAAATATTATGCGAGTACATATTCAATTCTATACCCTTCAAGTACTTGCAACTTAAAAGCATGCTTTGTAACTATAACATCAGCATAGACCAGAAAACTGACACCTTAGAGGATGCTGCAAACCTCTGATGCAATTACTAGTTCATTCATGCACAAATCTGAAACATAGTCAGAACATCACAGTACCTTGATCATGACTTCACTTTCCCTGTGACACAGCTTGTTTACAGCACAGCATTTTAATGACTATGAATGAGGTGTTAATTTTAAAAAGCTACACACCAATAATTCTACAAAACTGATATACAAAGTACAACTACCTTGTAAAAATCTAGACTTCAACCAGATAAGCTTTCAGTAAATCTAGACTAAGAAATGAAAACAAGGAGTAAACAGCACAGGACTAGGACTGGTAAGTTTTCAACCAGGTAACAGAAACTCCCTGACTCACGGGACAGAATTTTATCACCAGAAGCTCTGGTCACAGCCACAAATTAGCATTTGGAAAAACCTTTGCTTGCATGTCAGTTGAGGTTTCTCATCCCTCAGCAGCAGCATGTTCTCGGTGAAATTTCACTTTAAATTCCCTGGTCTCCAAGACAGCACTTACATAATCAGGGAAACCTTGAAGTTCTTTTAATATCTTACAGACTTTTTAATAGCACATTTGTAAGCATTCAGCTAGGCCAAATCTGCACCAACAAAACCAAATCTTGACATACTGCAATTATTTTTTGGAGAGAGGCAATGCATGATGATAACTGAACAGGTTCCCTGCTCGTATTCAAGGCCAAAGGCCACAAGCAGAAACTCAGTGGCACTCCTGGCTACCTAGAAGCTAGAAGCATAACAAAAAACAACCTAAGGCAGCTTCAAACTAAACAACCAACAAACCCAGTAGCAACAGGTTGTGGGATAGCACTCAGGAAACTAACACTGATGATAAACTAGTTCAGCCATGTCAGAGTATCATTATTGGATGTTTTTAATGTACAGGGTACATTTCATATACTAATTGTTGGAAGGAGGAGACAGCAGAATGAAGCCCAAGCTCAGAGGTCTGTATTCACCAAGTACTAACTTCATCCTCATTATCTTAATAATAAAGCAATAGAAAAATACTTAGTTAAAGCAGACTGAAGCCTCTGACAGGCAACAGAATTGAAGATAACACAGACACACTTTTTGTTAAACTGTTTCTTGTAGCAGAAAAAGAAAATTATTCCATTTCCCTTGAGACATATTACAAAATACTAAAGAGAACTATGACATTAAGAGTCCACAGGACATCCTAAGTACAGGCAGCTCTGGAAAGACCTGATCATCCAGCTCAATGCAAAACCTTCCAACTTGTACTCAGCCTCTGCTGGTCAACCCAGATGCAGCATTACAGGAGTACATACCAGCTCAAATTCAGACAATACAGGCTCATAAATAGCATTTCTACAGCCATTTCAAGGAATGCTGCTCAATACAGAGGAGCAATGACAGTGATACATCAAATCTAAAGACACAGTAACAGTTCAACTTATCTCTGAAGATATTATAGTAGAAATAAAAGCTGTAATATATTATCTAATCTAGCTACCATGACTTCTGACAATGCCTGTATACAAAACAAGTTTGAAACCCTTTCCCCCAGAATGGTTTTACATTGTATCAGTTTATATGTGGGAGATCTCTGGGCTCTAATGGAGACTGGAAACCAAAGAAATATGTTATGCTGAAGACCAACAGCAGCTACAGCAGGAACAAAATGTCATTTATGTGTATACATCTTAAGCACAAACATTTGAGGGGTTAGAATCCTTTATGCTCATTCACTGAAGCAAACACTCATCAGAGAAAGATTGTGATGGAATAATTAATTTCCTAGCATTGTCTAGTTCTGACCTGCTAGCTACAAGCTCCACCCAAATTTAACATTACTGATGAGGCTGTTAAAAAAAAAAAAAAAAGCACCTACAACTATGTATTTATATTATTTGGTACCCATCTAACCAATGGGCTCTACAACCTATGCTGACAGGCCTCTCCAGTTAAGAAAGAAGCCTCCTAACCCTCTCTTTTCCAAAAAGCCAACCAGAATATGTTAGTAAGGAACTTTGTGTCATGCTTTCAGGGTCTTGGCCGCTTTCAGGAAGATTCTCATAAAGCATAAAAGTCAGAGCAAATTCTGCTCACTATTGAATATGGTAAAGTGTTACTGGTGTTCCAATAGACCACAGATAAGGTGTTTTGCACAAACTTCCTCAAATGCCACAAAAACTAGGAAAGCACACTAGGAAAATATGCTTGCCTGTTTTATGTGTTTCCCCTAGTAACTGCTCTTTTTGGTGCTGAGACAGCACACTGCTAGATGAAAATTTTTGGCCTCACATATTAGTAGCCATGGAAGGAAATCAGAGCTGGCAAACATCAGAAAAGTGTCTGAAGTACCAAAACTCTCCTCAAATATATAAGGCAAGCATAGAGAAAGCAAAGGTGTTGAAGAGATGAGATGGGGGAAAAAAAGAATAATTGATGGGTGACTAAATACATTGCCTTCCCAGAGCTGGCACAGCCAGACTAACCAAACTAGAAATACACTTCTGTGCAACTGAAGATTTCAGGTGCCAGATGCTATACAAGAACACCAACTTTCTCTGCTAAAGCCCTCGTGAATACAGTGATCCAAGCAGGCACTGTCACACAGAATCAGACTTGAGACCCATCTATCCTATCCCAGCATGTGCCCAGCAGGTTTAAGATTATTAAAAGTATTAAATTACACTAACTACCGTGTAGCAGCTTATCAGCCTGCTTATGGTCCTCTCCCACTTACCTAAGCAGTTTATGACCATTTGTTGTAGCAACTTCAGCAAGACTTGTGAGAATTTTGAGATACTGGCTTTCGCTCTGCTGAGACAAATGCTCCAGAACTTGCCGCAACTGATACATTAGAAAAAAAGAAATTGCACAGTGTCATGAGCATCAGATCAGTATCTAGTTTAGAACATTACCATCTCAGCATGAATATCTAGCAGTATTAATGTAGTTCTGTATTGTTCAATGTCTAATCTAACACTGGTTAACATTTCATTACAATTTACAAAGATTATTGAAAGGATTCACATTTCAGTGTCACTGTATTTACTACAGGCCATGCAATATTATATAATGCTATGAATACTGAATGCTTAACACTATTAATTCCTAAGAACAATTTATTTGCATCTGTAAAAATGAGTTGGATATACTTCCAACTTCTGAAAGCTAAGATCATAAGTGGAGTTTCATAATTCATAATTTACCTGTCTCCCCAGTGCACTCCTCAGTTAGTTTAAGACACTATGTAAATGAACCAAGGAGTCTGCTCTTGCTACTTTCATTTTTGCCCAAGATACTCAATGTTCTCTTCTGGATAAGAAGTCATACCCAACTAATCAATAATTATTATTGGTTATACTCTTTTCAAAATTGCCTTTTATATATATATATACACATATATATATATATACATTTTATATATATATATATATATATAAAAAAAATACATCAATTGGCTCACAAAGCCTACATGTTGCAGACGTGTAAACACAGTTCTGTCTCCAGCTCCTTGGTTCTACACTTTTCTCTAGCCTAAACATTTCACTGCAGATAAACTGAGTCTTCAGCAACACTGCTCTTCATGCATTTCTATTGAATCTTCATATACTCCCTTCCCACCCATCTTCAGAAAGTTCAGTAAGCTTTCTCACAGAACTGTAGAAACACGAAATGAAAAGGAAGCTCAAAGGTAATCCAGTCCAACACTCTGTCCCAGGGCAGGAGCACTTGTATCTGTGATCCAAAATGGCTTGACCAATTTGCCAGCCTCATTTTTAGGTGTCTTCTACTCTAGAAGCCCTGCAGCTTCACTGAGTAATCTTTTCTAATACTTGACTGTCCTTGACCATGTGAAAGTTGTTCCTCAGGATTAATTTGAGTCTCTAGTTACAAATGCCTAATGCAACATCTTTCTCTTGGTGTTTGTTGCTACTTTTCCCAGATTATTAAGAACATTTAAAATATGAGTCCTGACTTTTAACATATATGCAGTCTTTTCACATCATTACTTTCAGATAATACGAACTAGTAGTATCAAAGACTTTGGGCAGAACAGCACAGACTTGGCCACAGAAAACCATACTTAAAATACGCTTCCATTTTGGCAATGAAGTGTAACTATAACATGTATTATCCCATTTTTTTCACATACTATCTCATTCAGATCTTGGTTTAGCACACAGTTGCATTATTAGTCAGACAAACAAAATGTTCATTGTCCCTGTTTATTGTCTTTCCCTGTACAGTATAAATTAGCATGCTTTGCCATTTACCTTTCTGTAGAAGCTCTTTTTTGCTCCATGGTTTTAGTCCTTTAACTTTCTCTTTTATTTGAAAACATCTACACTTTCTTCTCATAATACATACTTTGAAAATTCTCACCCCTCTGTCGTTTTACTTTGTAAGACTCAACCCCATCTCAGAAATGTTGACACTGTTTCTATACAGACTTATAAATCCTGTCTTGTAGTGGAAACAATGGGATTACAAAGAACAATAAAAACTTCCAAAATGCAGCAAACCAAGGTCAGTGAAGTGGCAGCCAATACTTAATAAATCTGTTCTTTTTCTCTCTCTCTGTTTTGTTTGTGTGTGGTTTTTTACTAGTCTCCAATGTGGTTTGCAGCTACTTTCAATATTATATATTCAATAAATAATATATTAAAAACCCACATCCATCTAGATCTGGAAGGGCAAAAAAAGCATCCCATGCTTCCTTCCCCTTACACAATCAAGAAACAAAAACTCTTTTCCTAACTTTTTCTTTGCTTTAAATTGTACTACCCCAGAATAATAAAAGAAACAAGGTAAAGAACAGTTTAATCTACAGTAGTAATAACTGAAGGCAATTGTGGTTTCAGTCTTTGAAATTCAAATTGTACAAGGCTACTTCAGACAGAAGAGTGTTCATACACCCAATGTCCAAGTTCATTCTAGATGACTCAGGGCTGGAGACAAATCCAAACCGTGTATCTGCAGATAATCACTAAATGAAGGAAAATAGTCCCTATTACACAAAGAAATTGTATATATAGAATGTTCTACCACAATCTTCGTACTGAATCCTGCAACAATTCTGCTCTTGCAATTCTCACACTGTCTAGATCACTTTGGCAAACACGCAAAGTTAGAACACTTAATTAAAGCAGATTATACATATAATCCAAATT
The DNA here is from genome assembly GCA_023637945.1 of Phaethornis superciliosus. NCBI lineage: Eukaryota > Metazoa > Chordata > Aves > Apodiformes > Trochilidae > Phaethornis > Phaethornis superciliosus. Next base: position 71,514,672 of record JAJQWJ010000003.1, on the reverse strand, counting down.
CTTGAGTTTACAACTACGTAAAGACTGTAAATTTTCCACAGGGTGGAAAAAATTGCATAGGGGACAACTATTGTGACACTGTTAGTCAACTGCTGTTAGTGTCTTCTAATCAGGACACTCATATTAAGCAATCAGATCTCTACAAGACTGAGAGATCAGTAGCTATAAAACACATAATGCCATATTACCATGTTTTCCCGTAGATCTTCATTCTGTGTCATCTGAATTATTGTCTGGAAAAGTCGAGGATGGTATTGTATTAGGACTTCACAAGTCTCTCCATATCCACCCTAAAAAGCAATAAATAGTTAAAAAACCCTATTTTAATTAAAATAAACATTAAAATTGGGGTTTATGCAATTACTGGCATTAAAATCTATTGATGATTCCTAATTATTTTTTTGAACGCTTAGTGAAGAAATCCAATCCCAAAATAAACTGAAATTCAATAATGGATCAAAGTTATATTACGAAACTTTTAGAAGATGGAAACAATTCTGTTTTTGAAAAAAATTTTTTGAAAAAAATCTTCTGTTTTTGAAATACTTCCCTACTTAAAAAGCCAAAGATACATTTGAACATCTAATCTAACACCTAACAATTTACCAGAAGTTTAAAAAAGTGCAATATTTAGCGTCTCATTGCTACTGAATGACACACATCTAATTACAGACAGTATCTAATCCTTCAAAACAAGTATTTTCTAAAACATTCAAAAAGAACAAATCTGACTTGTTAAAGGAAGAAATCAGAATCCATGAAAGGATTATTTCACTTTTTAGTACACAAATACAATTCCACTTGTGCCTTAGCCAGCAGCTCAAACTAACTTCACAGTCTTTTGAGATAAATGTTCTGGGGCCTTTTTGAAAGAACAGAACTTGAATTTGCGTTTTACCTGTATCAACGCAGCTGCATTTTTAAGCAAACACCTAACACATGAATATACCTCAAATTCTACACTGGAAAGATGAACATATGATGTATTACAGGCTACAACTCCAGATGCTGCTTCTCTTTCCATGAGTTTATAACTCGCTTCAGTGATAATAGATTCATTAAACAGATTTACTTTTTTCTGGTATCATCAAATTAAGTATTAAAATTAAAACCACTCAGAATCCACAAGAACTAATAAAAAGTTGATCCTTCAAAATCAAGGTAATATCAAGAAGTATATGAAACTATAATTTCAGTCTTTTAAAAACATGTATCTACTCTGAAATAAAATCTGTAGCAAAGGATAAAGACCTTGATGTAAATATTTTGGTTTCGCCCTTTTTACTTAGTATCATAAACTTGTAAACTAGATGATCTGAAACAAAGTAAGATCATCACTACAAAACAGCAAACACCAGGTGTCACTACTCACACCAAAAAAATTGACAGGATTTTGATGTACAAAGTGGTGCCCTAGGGACTGTAAACCTGGAGACTGAAGCAGACATTCACTAATCAGAAAAACTAAGAATAGTACCATAAGCTGCACACTGGTATGCTGTCCTAAAGGTCTGTGGCTGCAGAAAGCCTCAAAATTGACTTAATTTCATGTAGTTTTATGTCATTTTGCTATTATAAAAAACAAGAAAATGTAACTCTGGGCTTCACAGTTGATTCAGTAGTGAGACATGGCATTTCTGAGGGAAAAGAGTTGAGGACTTATTAGGATTTCTTGTATTAGAAAAGAAATGTTTTAAGTAGCCTAACTGGATCAAGATCTTACACAGTCTATGAAATGCATTTTTTCATAATTCAACATTCCAAAAATATCCCATGGTATTGTAGATAGTGATCTCCACCACTTGCACACAGCTACTTCAACTGAAGGCCTTAGACCAGAGGAATATTCAGGAAAAAATTATTTGAGATTAAAATACTCTGCTATTGTAGCAAAAGATCTGAACATATCAATTTTACCCTGCCAAACTAATGACATGCACTGAGGTATTGTGATGTCCACAAAGTTCAGTGTTTTCTTTTTAAGCTCCCAGTACAGTTTTCTAACCTGCAGATTACTAGCAAAGGTTCAAATGCTTCCATTCCTCCATTTTATTATTTACACACTGACCTTAAATTGAACATACAGAAATATGTGTAAGCATTCACAAATCAAGAGAAGACACCCTAGCAAGCAGTACAAATGATACTTGTTATCAAGCACAAAACACCACAGTTTGCACTGTAGTTTGAAAATGCTTAAGAGTTTTACTCCTCATCCAGATACAGTATTCTGAATGCCTCTGAAAAGCAATAGAGTAAATTTTTTTGGTTTTATTAGTAATATCTCCGCAAGAGAAAAAATATAATACTGAGATTTAAAAAAATCATTCCTTCCTGCATGTCTTTCATTCCTTCCTGCATGTCTTTACCCCTCACTTGTTAACACTTCAGCAAGTAAAGCAAGTTAATATTATACCAAGGATTCCCAAACTGTCTAGTCAAAGAGTTCTGCAAATTCTGTTTCTCATGAGCTCCAACCTGGCAAATCTTAAGAGATGTTAAATTTAATTGCAAAAAACTTTAATTTCTGTTTTGCCAAAGGACTACCCTTTTCATAGGCTTTGAAATTAACAACACTGCAGTAAGTGTTACAAGCTCACAGAAAAAGAGCGTTGCTAAATTAATACCTGTACACAGAGATCCAGTGGAGTAATACCATTTTTGTCTGGTAAGTATTTGGCTCCTCTCATCAAAAGAATTTGTGCAGTGTCTCTCTGACCATGGCTATTCAAAAGAAGAAAAGAAAGAGAGTTAATACAGCATTCATGTTCCACCACAAGTTATAAATCTGACTTTACTGCATCTGACAAACAAAACCTACATAAGCTAGAGGAAAACAAATAGTTATAGTATGAATCTAAACAGAAACACAGGATAGAAGATAATGCCACTTACATTCTTCCAGTACCTTTCAAAGCTACTGCAGAAGCACAATGCAAAATTAGGTATGGTCCATTTATCAAGCCAGAGTCACTCTCATCATTCAGAAATTATTCATCTTAGCTTAGCCTTGTAAGTATGTATGAGCTGCATTTTCTGCAAAATGGGCTCTTTCTCAATTCACACCCTCATTTACTTTACAGAGAAAGTTTTCTTCACCAAGTTCATTGCTCACTCCTACCAGATTTGGGACAAAAACTAATCTAATTGTGCCTTAACCCACAGCAAGATTGATTTTTTCTTTTTAATTGAAATGAAAGACTGAGACAAAAAGCATAACAATTGAGCTTAGAGATGAAAGTTTTTTAATTAAGTTTTAGATCGCAAGCCAGGATGCCTTTTACACAAATGTGTGTGAGTATTTCCTGGTCTGGAACACACCAAGGTTGCTTGCACTAATAGTTCAGGAAGGCAGAGGAGAAGTAACAATATTAGCTGAGGGCCAGGCGGTAGCTTCGCTGGTCTCTCAAGCAGCTCCCAGATGCGTCCTCTTGTACATTGTCCTTCAAAAAGCAACACGTTATTCTAATATACTAGGGTTAACCCAATGTAAACAACCATTCAGAGTCAGACCTCAGAAAGGAGCTAAGTCTCATGGCCTACTTGAGGTCTTTCTTCATTCTAATTCTCCAGACCAAAGGCACATTCCAACACCTTGAAAAAAACAGGTTTCCAAATCAGGCTTAGAGCATTGATACCCTTTCTCCAGACATCACCTGCCACTGCTAACAGATCCTGCTTTCCCTTTCTTCTCAGGTGGCAACACCACCAATTGGCACTTGTAACATGGAGATGTCAATTTCTACCTCACAATCTGTTCATTCTACCCTGCCAGCTGCTCCAACTTAATTTCTAAATCAACTTCACCACTGTACTTGCAGCAAATTCCCTTCTCATGAAAAACCTCCAACCCAGGCAAGTTGCTAACTTCTTAAAAAGAGGATGCCAATACTAATCCCTGAACAAAGCACCAAGGCATTCATTAGCTAGCAGTCATTCATTCTCCCTTTCCCTTCTTCTCAGCTGTCAAGAGTCAGCACACACTAACTGCAGAGCTCCAAAGATCAGGGCTCCCACAGCATAACTCTTGGCAGGCCACAAGGTCAGTCTGGTACTCCTTTTGTTTATATTAACATTTAATCATGGGTAAACTATTAAGCTGTAACCAAAACAAAGGGATTATAAAATTTTAAGTGCTCAACCAAAGAGCAGAATTGCTTCAATAAACTTTTTTTTTTTTAAAAAAAGTCATTATTTATGTTATGTGATTAGTTTTTAAGGCACACATGCACACTTCATGCATGTGGTAATACCATAGTGTACATTAAAGAATAATCAACCTTGTTTTATAAAAGGATGCATTTGTACTTTGCTTAAGATAATCTGGGTTCGAAGATCTCACTTTTTCAGAAGTACAACAGTCCTTGATTTTTGACTCATACTAGAATTCAGATGCCTATGTGTTTAACATGTCTATAAGAAAAAGGTGTAGGTACTAAGATAAGTATTTACATCGAGTCACCAAACTACATGCAAACATGAGGCAACATTAAACACCAGTCAGTTTGGATGTTTCTTAAATTTTGTGTTTTCTAATAATTTGCATTGCAAGAATAATTGCAAGAATAATAAACAATCAATTTCACTTTTAGCACATTATTCAAAAGTTAAGAATATATACCTGCAAGCAAAATAGAGTGGAGTTGCCCCTGACACATTCGGTCTGTTTATATCTGCACCACTGTCTAGTAGACACTGCACTGTCTAAAACAGAAAAAAAAGAAATCAGCATTAGAAAAAGAGCAACACAAAAGTTTATTGGCTTGCAACTGCTCAGTGTAATGCATGTCTAATTACGCCGAAGAATTTAATTTTCGGTAATGAATCTCAAAACCAACATTCCTAAGCACTACACGGCTGTCAGAATTCATAAAGCTTCCTTTGAACTTCCCGTTTTAATAATAAAGCCTTTTTTTGAACTTCAGCTAATCCCAAAGACCTCTGGAACTACAAGCCATTTAAAAAGGAAAATGATATTTCTTAGATGTAAACCTTAAATTAGTGACAGCCATAAACAGTGTTATCACAAGCTGAAGCTTTAAACATACACTGAAGAAAAAAATAAACAAAATCCAAAACATTAAAACATTGAAGTGACTCTCAAATAAGTTTTGCTATATTCCAGTCACGAAGTTGATGAATCTACAGGTAACAGCTTCTCTGAACTTCATCTTTCAAATTCTCTGACAATGACAACAGAAAGGATCTGTGTAGAACGATTTTGTTGTTGGATTTTTTTTATTTTTTTTTTTAACAGTTAATAGTCCTGGAAACTATCTGCATAATTCGAGATCACTATTCTACAGGGCTGTAAGGCAATTCAAGAAGAGCCTAAACTCTGAGAGTATATAGTCAGTCCTCAGTCAAGGCCAGGTCTAAAAATTATTCATACTGACCAAGAGAAGTGTCTACGTGAACTTGTTTACTTCTAATGCCAAGTATCTAACTGACTCAATTCTGCATTCATTTTTTATTCACAATAAACTAAGATGATTTCAAATATCAAAAAGCACACAACAGCTGGCACAATTATTAATCAACAGCATACTGAAAAGGAAGAACATCAAAACATGCAATCAACAAGAGAGTAATAATATTACACTACGGAACAGCTGAATAGTTTACAGAAAGTCACTTAAGCTCCCATAAATACTGAGATCAATCACACAAGATTGATCAGTCACACAAATTCCCACAAGAATAAATCAGTTGTTTCCTTGGAAGTGCATGCAGTCAATACTAAGACAAACATTAGAGTTCATCACACTTAATGATAACTATTATCATGTACATGACTAGCCTGAATTTGTAGAAAAATACACACAACATCACTGAGGCTTTACCCAATTCTTCACAAATCCAAAGTGTTAATAGAATTGAGAAACTTACTGTCTTGTGTCCATTTTGACAAGCTACATGAAGGGCTGTCTGTCCCATTGCATCTTCAACATCTACATTACTGACATGCTGAACAAGATCATGAAGCAATTCTGTTCGTCCATTGACAGCCAACCAATGAATCTAAGTACAAAATTATTACATGTGTGTTTCCATTAGCAACATATATAAATATTTCACAAATCTTATTTTAAGCCTAACTGTACTTTTGTCAACATTTTCACAAAGAGAAGTTTTGAATAATGCTATCATATGCTTAAACACATCTTTTGATTCTTAAGGGCACTGGACACAGAGCAGTTTTGTTTATTTACACGTAAGAAGACAGAAGCTTAAGAAATTAAAATCTTCAAATTCTTCTTTAAAATCTTCTTAATTCAATTTAAGAGCATCATAAGAATAAATAACACCTACTGCAGTCAAGCCTTCATTATTACAAATGTTGACATCCGCACAGTATTCCAGCAGCTTGCTCATACATTTCTTCTGCCTATAAAGAAAATAACACATTAAAACCCACCCAAGGAAAACTACTTACAAAGACCAAGTATCTTCTCAGAGTTCCACTCATTCTAATTCATCGTCGTACAAATCACTGAAGGTTTTTCTCTATAAGGAGTACAGCACTGAGCATATAAAAAAGTGTTAATCAGTACACTAGAGACTTGTGCAGTGCCAGTGTAGCTAGCATATGACAACACAGGGCTAAAAACAATTCTGTAGCTGAATGCTTTTGTGGAAAGCATAAAAGTGCTTAACCACCATCCTAGCAGCTTCATCTCAGCATGAACTATGTATGCTCTCAAGACAAGAAGCTAGAGTTTAGCTAATGGAAAACCATGAAGCTCATCATCATCTGTACACTTCAGTGAACACATGTGTACACACAGTGAACACATCACAAAATATTTATTTAATGAGACACTCACTGTGTAAACCTTCGGAAAGTATAGTAACTGCTTTGATGAAAGTAGGAGTGTTTTTCCTACTTCATGTTTTGTTTAGTCTTTTGATATTCTCTAATGCTCTGTCTTGTCCTTTAGAGACTATTCTTACTTTTCCTTTTTATTTGGTAACTCTCACCTTTCTTATGCCTCCTTTCCACAAAACTGTTTCCTGTGTGTATTTCTGCACTTCAGCATGCACCACTTGGCTGGTTTTTTTCTCCTACAAATACTCCTCCCACATGCCTAAAAGCCATTAAATACTACCATACTCCCTCCTCCTCACTCAAAGTACCATCCACAATACAATTCAGTTACTGTAACACATACATGCTCTAAAACAAAAAAGACAATATTACCATTATCAGCAGCATGCTTCCACATGCATATAATTCAAGAAATAAGATCTTAAAGACCTTTAAAAAAGTTTTGCCTCACTGTTTTGTTTTCCCCCCCCCCCTCACCTAATATTGTACAGGTAAACTTCATATTCTTTGTTTTCTAGTAAAGAATTTTTTGCAGAACCTCTGAGAAAAACCTGAAATCTCTAAACCCTTCAAACCCTCTCAGGATCCTCTTCAACATCTTCTCTTACTTAACTAATTGGAAGGTGAATGCATCCCTTGTTTGATGAGTTGTAAGAATCAGTAGGCTCTTGCTTCACAGAAAACATTAAAATGATTGACTGAAATCAGCACTTCAGACTTAACTTTTTTTACATAAAATTGTGTTCTGAATATTTAAAGTATGGATTTAACCTCCATGCTACCTATTTTCAAATGTGAAAACCCAAGCACTTTTCCTGAACTATGCAAAAATTTTACAGAACATGTCAGCGCAAGTGCATTACAAGCAAAACTTTCTTAAGGAGTTTTTAAAACCCATTTCTTACCCATTTCTTGCTGCTAAATGGAGAGGTGTGCATCCTGAAATGTCCTGATAGTTTGGATTTGCCCCTTTCTTTAATAATAAAACAAGGCATTCAACTGATCCACAGCTAAGAACAAAATAAGGAAGGGAAAAACTGTAATCAGGCTATTTATAAACCACATCTATATTGACAAAGACAATAGCAGTACTATGTAAAGAATACATTCAGTAGGAAATCTTAACACAACTTTTTACACCCTAATAGTTCGAGTTACACAAAGCTAGGGAAAAGACATTTATAGGCAGTGATAATTAATTTGATCATAACTTGTACTAATAAATAGGTGCTTGCCTTCTACAAGATTTTAGTGGCTTTACAACCCAACAGTGAATCTTTAAGTCTGCCAACTATTTAAAATACTATGCTTACCATTTCCTCTCACCTCTCTCATCTTTAATCTATTCACAGGACTGATTATTCCACTAAACAGCAATTCTCTATTTTTTTTTTTTTTCTTTTACACTTCAGTGTATGGAAGTCAAATTAAAAGTTTAAATATGAGAAAAACTGTAAAACTCATACAAATATTTCTTTACTACTTATTTGGAATCTGCAATCCCTTTACTTTTGCTTTACTTAGCAGCTCTTCAGGATAATCAATGTCACCAAAACCACAAACTTTGTTATACATGTATCTCTTACTCTTGAACTCTTCAAGAGGAAGAGCTGATCAGGAGTACAAACATACAGTACTTTTGTATCCATCAAGTCCAGCATACCCAATGTTACTAGTCTTCCCAATGGCAGAACTGCTATAAAACAACCCAAAGAAACTGAAGACCAGCTATACAGTAAGTTGCAAAACCAGGATCACAGTGACCTCTTAATAACACAACTAGCCAAGCTAAAAGAGAATCCAGAAAGTAAGAACTACACAGTTTCCTGGGTTTTGCGCTCAATAAATACAGCTTTTCAAATATACTTCTAAGATTATGCTAAAAATTTGCTTGCATGTTTTTTCCTTAAGTACTTCCTCTATACACATTTCATACAAGCAGCATGCAATGCTGAGATGGAATGTCTGGGAAACAGGTATTTCTAAAATAGTCTTCTTAGAAAGCTGGAACTTCTGCCTTCATTGAGCCCAAATACTTGCGATAAATATGCAGCACTACTACTTTGCAACTCAAATATAGAACATTCATTCATTAGTTTAGTTTCCTGAAAGGCCACTCAAAAACAATATCTGGCTCATTTCTATTAAAGTCATGTCAATCTGGCTGTTTCTTGGCAATACAGATTTATCCCAATTGAAGAGCAGCATAAATAATCTAAGTCATATATTTGAAATTTGCCCTTAAGTTCTTTACACAGCACAAAAAAAAAATTATTGGAAGCAAGTGAGATAAATAATATTTCCTTCAGTTATGGTCAAATAAAGTACTTTGAAACAGCTGCTTCCCAGTGAACATACAAGTGTTTTCCTGTTTTAAAATACTTCAAAAACAAGCAGCATCTGAAGACAACATTTTTCTAAACCTACAGAGGGAAGAGTAACCCAGCTATGCAGGATACACGTAATGGCTACATTTCTTCACAGACTGATTTTTCACAAAAAGGGAAGTATCCACCAAGACTTCCTTTGGTAAAATTTGGAAAGTCATTTGATACCATGTGTAAAACCTGGCCCGGGACACTGCTAAAAGAACAAACAAAATACAAAAAAAGAAGTGTAAAATCAAAACGTTAACTGATACTACAGAGTTTTCCAGCTTACATTGGTGCCTTAGATTTGTGGTAATACTTTCATTGTTAACTTCTGGACTGGACTCAAGTAAGTCTTACTTTGCTGCAATATGAAGCAAACTTCTCTTCACACGTCCAAATGCGTAATTCACATCAAATTTTGAATTTGACAGCAGCTCTGAGACAGACCTTGAAACAGAAATATATTTTTAATTTTAAAATATCTCACAATATGCAAGCAAAGTATGTACTATAACTTTTACACAAGATCTCTTTCTTACTTGAGCTCTATTTCTTTTCTCTCTAACTAATTTCTGAACAAGAGATCCAACAGTTTTCAAGCATCTGCATATTAACATGCAGTCTTTCATTGCTTACCTGTACATAAAAGATTAACTGGGACACTGGGCAACTGTTTCAAACACAAACTAGTAAGAATTACCCTTGATGGCCACATCTCTTCTTTATAAATGTGGAAAACAAGCACATCAATAGCCTTAGTATGAAAAACAAAAAATCACCATTCTCCTTATCTCATCACAGACACCCTAACCAGATATCCAGCAGTTTTCCCAAACATCAACCAAGTTCAAAAGGAAGACTGGTATGTGAAATCAACATAACTAAGTAGAAGAACACATGATATGCCAGCAGAATAAGAAATTTAGATGGAACTCTTCAAGCCCTAATGAATTAGTAAAGATAAAATACTTGTTAATAAAAATATTTCAAAACAGGCAAAACTGCAGCCTCCAGTAAGCCGATCATATAATTTAAAACCCTTGCACACATCAACAATATATTATGTAGCAGAATGTTTATCTGATTAGATCAACAGTTTGCAATTTCAGGAAGATTTACTACTTGCTTGCCCACATAACATAGCAGCAGGTAGCACCACTTAGCTGGCACTGTACCACCCTCAGGCCCCAAAGACTTTGAGGACAGCTGGGTAAGAGAAGCAGCTGCTCATCTGAGGAATCCCAGAAGTATCAATCTCATTGCCAAAATCATAGCCCATGTCTTTGAGATGTCTAATGAGACTAAGAGCCTCTCTGTCATCAGTAAATGCACATTGAGCTACAAGCCAGTTGCAAAACAATCCTTTTGTTCTTATTCTAGAAAAAAATTCTGTTTGTGCATCAACAGAACAAATCCCAGGTAAGAAAAAAATCACTCAGGTAAGAACATGTTGGGATGCACACAGTCAGTGATTAATTTCAGCTACAGAAGCTCTCTCAGCAATTCAGCAGCAGAATGCCTCAGAGTGGTCTAGAAGCTACAACTCCAGCAAACATGCTGGTTGGTCACATGATAATTTTTTTAAAATAGAAAAAAAAACTTTAAAGAAGCTCTCACCTATGCTGGTCAGCCATAACCATTGGCATTAGTGTATAGACTGCAGTTTCATTATCTGTGAAGAAATTAAATTATTCCATTATCATAAAGAAATCTTTAATGTAAAATAAATTCATCCAGTGACACTTATTTAACATTTAAAGTGTTCATTGTTCAACAGATCATTCTTTTTACACACATTATATGTACTTAAAATTTCATTATAGAGAAAAAGCCATCATATTTCAAAAGAAGAGGTTATTAACAATATTGCAATACATGAAATTTCAATGCAGCCTTTTTCCTTTACAAAGTCATTATGACAGAATTTTCAGCGCAACACCAATTTCTTTTGATTGACAAATAAGTCAGAGTACTTCAGAAATGTGCATTAACAAAAATAAACAGCTTATTTGTATAGCAAATTTTCCTGTTTTCCCAGGTGACTTCCATAGTCCCTATACCTAGGAGTGTGTAAAAGTGATTTTTTTCAAACCAGTACCCCATAACTATACCATTTTCTCTCTAAACTTGAATATCTGAATGCCATATATTCCATTTTAATTTTTAATCAGTTTCATATTCCATATTTGAAGGCAATTAAAAAAGGCCAGGACTCAAAGATCCAAGTCAGACCTAAGAACTGACTGCCTTCAGCTATGCAGTCTGACAATACTACTGCTGCATGTACCATCACACTGTATGGCTATGACATGTCTGTTTGGTCACTTACAGACTTTATGAAGTAAAATGTTATCTTAAAATAATAATGTTAAGGTACAATACCTACTAATAATTATTAATTATATATAATGATTATATTTTCTAGCTTGATGAAAACTACCCATTATTGGGAGTACACAGACTCTCCCCATAGATGCTGTATTATGACAAGAGGAAATACACTTTGAGAACCCAGGTATGTGTTTCCAGGATATTGAAATATAGAACTGCTCTCATAAAACTTTTATTTTAACTTTTTCTTCATCATCTTAATTGATGCAAGTGCCAAAGTTACAAAGCAATCAGAATTAAAACAAGTGTAGCTTCTCATCTCATGTACATACCACATAAAAGAGTATTTTTGTACTTTTACATACCATGATTCTATACGCTCATTACTTCACCTACTAGTGAGGTGAGCTGACATCTACCAAATATTAAACAAAGAGTTCTTCAGAGTCAGAGAAGCACTTAACATGCTGCAGCTATGCTATTCATTATTCCTCTACAGTGCCCCACAATTAGTGCTGCTACCCACTATCAGAAGCAGCCTGTCTGTATCTAACAAAAGAATAAATGCTAGTCTACCATTACCTCTGAACACTGGAGGTGTCATATTCAAATTCAGATCACATCAATTGTTTTGGGGTTTTTTTATTAAATCAATGTTGCTTATGGTGAATTTATCGCAGAAGACCCACAAGCCACTCAAAGTACCAAACAACATTTCAAAGATGCCAAGAGTAATTCTAACCATCACCAGGTTCAAAAATTAGAATTGTTTATAGATTGTTCCTTATAACAGAGCTCTGTGAACGTGAGACAACTCCATCCCCAATGCACACCACTAGAATTTGAATGCTGGGGGAAGAAACAGTCAGGGAGGGAGGGGAAACATGCAGAGGAAGTCCTGGAAATACAGTCAGAGATGCTAAATAAAGATATCAATTGTGACAAAGATTTGATCACTTTTTAAAAACATATATATTATTAGCTCCCAGTACATAGAAATGACAAAAAAAAAAAAAAATCGTTGCTTGAGTTCTGTTCCACAGATCTCTTGGCAGGAAAATAAAGCTCTCCAGCTGAAGCCAAAACAGAATTGAGAGCATGAACTAAATCTGAGCATGAAATGCTTATATTTTCTCAGAATCAGGCCCTATTAAAGAGATCCACTCAAACAAACAAAAAAAAAACCCTACCAACTTTAAACATACCAACACACTTAACTGAAATGCTTAATACTGATCCTATTTAACCATACAAGTAATCTTGAAAAAGACAGTAGTTAAATATGATTGTAGTTGGGCCATAAAAGTTGTTACAAATTTAAGCCTTTTGCTAGTCTCTAAGCAGAATCTACACTGTGGAGCATATGCAGATTTTTCCCAGTACATGCCTCATGCACTTCCAGAACTTGTTTATCTAACTTGCTTGCATTTCATGTCATGAACATCAGAAGACAAAAAAAGCAGCCAAAATGTCAAGTCAGAGACAACAAAGGGCCTAAAACCTACAGTTTTGGATCGCAAGACCTAGTTAAGAACTGAGCCTTAACAGCAAAATCCAGAAATTTATGTCAAGCTCTTAAGTGCACAGAAAAAACATTCAGAAGACTGATGAAACAACCAATATCATTTCCTACAGGCAAGGTCAGCTCCGAGTATTCACTGGCACTGGACTCAAATGTTAATGCTTGTTTTAAAAAGAAAAAGATAAACACTTAAAATTCATCAGCTAGAACCCTGCCCTGCCAAGATAAACTTATTATTTTACTTCATAAGAGATACTAGCTTAAATTTGGCAGAGATCACAGTCTTAAATAAGTATAAGCACCAGCAATATAATACTTTAATGGCTGAATACCTGGATTTAGTGACTTCTTCAGCATAAGGAATTTCAAACATACATCTCCACTTCTGAAAGAGTACTATGACTCTTAGTTTAAGGATGGAGAGCTAAACCACATATCTCTCAAATAAAATCTATTCAAGTATATGTGGGGGGGGAAATCGTAATTAAGGAGGCCAGACACAGCCCACAGGAAGCCACCAAACTGCATGTCATAATTGACTGGTGGTGGTTTGCTGTCAGGACATGTCTGGAGCAAAACATTACAACCCAAACCTGTTTCTCAAGAGTTTGGGCAAGCCTGCATGAACCCAAGGAACACCAAGGTCAAGAAAGAAAAAATGTAATCAGCTAAAATCCACTGGAAGTTAAAAGGCCATTGAACTGAGGTTTTCTTGTAATGCCCTTATTTCTGACTTGCAATTTTTATTTCATGCAATTCTTAGAGAATACATAGGATTGACATTCCTTTTGCAGTCCAGGGCAAGAGAAGCAATTGTTCCACAGGTCACTTGGGCTACCAAAAGCATGGTATACTAGAGATAATAATGCCCGAGATGGAAAGAATACAGCTAATATCAAGTTCATAATTACTTTGCCCACACTAGTACTGGAGTAAATTTAAAGCAGCTTTATCTGGTATAGGTTGTGCTAAGCAGTATCCATGACAGGAACATCATTTATTAGTCAAACTGATGCCACTACACTATTTCTGTAAATCTGAGCTAACATTAACAGTGTTACATCAGTTTTCATTGATGCTATTCAAAAGCCTACAAGACTCAGCCAAAATCCACCTGAAACTAGTCTGTCATTCTGTGAAATCTATGAGCAACTGTGCTGGCAGCCACTGACACTGTTGACAGGTGACAGTAAAGAAAGGGTGTAGCCAGCTCAGTGTAGAGGGAAGTCCATGTGCAGCAGCCAGAAGTCCAAAGAGGCAACACATCAAACAAAATATTACTTCTTTTCTTCCACCACCAGAGATGAAAGGTGGCAGCCAGCCAAGAAACTCGTATATAAAAATAAACCCTGAAGAAAGCACAATGACAAGCATATGGCTTAAAACCAGAAACTTTTTGCATACTTAAAAGCTTTTTCTGGATTTAAATCTTCCCAAAGGCTGGAACTAGATGGAACACTAAACTACTCACTACAAGGGACTGAAGCTTTGTTTTCAAGCCCATCCCAACACCGGGTGGCTAGCACCAGCGAGCAATAGCTTATAGCCAAAAAAATTAGGCTATGACCAGTGTCAGTGACTTACAACACATTTTCAAACAAATTTCAGCACTACTTAAGAAAAAAAAAAAAAGAAAAAAAAAAAAGAAAAAAAAAAAAAGAAAACAAACAACAAAGACTTGTCATCATGAGTGTGTCACAGATGAAGTATCTAACGAAGGATTTAAAAGGGGGTGGGAAGGGGGTCCAGCAGCCCAGACCCCCTGCTCGCCCGGGAGCAGGGGCAGCCCGGGCCCGGCGGTGGAGATGCCGGGGAGAGGAAAGGGAGGATGGGGGAAGCTGTCGTTGTTGTTATCGCCATCAGAAATTTCCAAAAGCCCCTCATCAGAGGCGGAGGGAGGGATCAAGTCTCCATGCTCCCGCCCCGCCGGGCCGGGCCGGGCCGTGCTACAGCCTCCGGCTCAGCTCACACCCACCGAGCGGACTCGGGCCGGGGAGGCCACCAATGCCCTGGGACAGACCGCCGCCCTGCCGCCCCTCTCCTACCCTCCGGCAGCTCCACGGTGCGGGCGCGGCGCAGGGACCTCGTCAGCCGGTTGAGCTGCTCCATGGCTCTCTCCATCCTCGGGGCGCCCAGCATCCAGCCAATAACCCACCCGCCTCCCCCCGCCTCCCACCACCACCACCACCACCCCGCCGCCACCGTCTCCCCGCTCAGCCCATGGCGGCGGTGCCGGTGTCGTCGGTACCGGTGCCGGTGTCGGAGCGGAGCCACCCCAGGCCGCCACCAACCCCAGGCCCTCTGCTCATGCTCAGCGGGACGGGCGTCTGCGCGCATGCGCGGCGGGCGGAGCCGTAGGCGGCTCCAGCGGAGATTCGGAGGCGCTTCGCTTAGAGTCATAGAACCATAGAATCGGCTGGGTTGGACGGGACCTCAGAGATCATCAGGTCCAACCCTTGATCCACTACCGCTGTGGTTACCAGACCATGGCACTGAGTGCCACATCCACTCTCTTTTTAAGTATCTCCAGGGATGGAGAATCCACTACTTCCCTGGGCAGCCCATTCCAATGTCTGATCACCCTCTCCATGAAGAAATTCTTTCTAATATCCAACCTAAACTTCCCCTGGCACAGCTTAAGTCCATGCCCTCTTGTCTTGTTGAAAGTTGCCTGGGAAAAGAGACCAACCCCAGCCTGGCTCCAGCCTCCTTTCAGGGAGTTGTAGAGAGCGATGAGGTCTCCCCTGAGCCTCCTCTTCTCCAGGCTGAACACCCCCAGCTCCCTCAGCCTCTCCTCACAGGACTTGTGCTGGAGTCCCTTCACCAGCCTGGTTGCCCTCCTTTGGACCTGCTCCAGGACCTCAATCTCCTTCCTGAACTGAGGGGCCCAGAACTGGACACAGGACTCGAGCTGTGGCCTCACCAGGGCTGAGTACAGGGGCAGAATCACTTCCCTGGACCTGCTGGCCACGCTGCTCCTGATAACTTCAGTTTAATCTTTCCCTGGGAGATAAGAGTGTGGAGGCGGGGCAAAATAGATAACAACTTTCCGAAACCCGTGGAATACGGGTGTTACTTGTTACAGGGTTTTTTTAGGAAGAACACGACTGGGTGCTTGTGCGCAGCGTGGCCTGGCGGCCCGCGTCTCCCCGGTGCTGCAGGAGGAAATGGCGCCCGGCACAGGCGGCCCAGCGGGATGGGGCAGAGCTCTGGCAATCCCTGCCCTGAAATTGCAGCCGGGCTGCGGTGCTGATCAGAGATGGCCCAAGCCAGGGGGAAATGGGTTCTTAGCAGCCGGACTCTCGGGGGTTTAAACCTGAGGGGTGACTGAAAACAAAGGATGAAAAGTGTGATTGGCTTTGCTAGCCCTTCAGAAGAAACGCTGAAAAGGGAGGGTTTAAGAGCTGTAACCTAAAAAAATTACACCCAGAAGTTAATAATAGCGCTTACCTGGAAATTCAGGCATGAGAAGCAAAGAACAAATGTTTTTTTAATGGTGTCTTTGTTTGTTTGTTTCAGTTGTCACTCCCAGTTGCAACAAAGTAGATAATACAAAATAAACATACAAAATGTATATATACAAATAATGTAAATGTAAATATACAAATCCCAGGAGAATTTGTTGCAGTCTTCAGAATAGACAAAAAGATCAGTTTGGTGCTCTTAAATCAGCTCTGCATCATGAACTCCCTCCTCAAACTTGCCAAAACCTAGCTGAGATTGATTGATGGAGGACACGTGGCGTTCAAAAACAAGGGGTGTAGTACCTGCCAGTGTGGGGGAGGAAAAGCTGGGACGTTATCAGCAAACTGGTGTAACTTAAATTCCAGCAAAAGTGCCAGAACAAAAACTGTAGATACCCAAAAGTCAACAAGGAAACTGCTGTCAGAGTTCACCTGTCAGTTCTTTTTCTGGTGGGATAATCCTTGCTGTCAAGTGTGAAAAAGGTATTTTGGCCCTAATGATGCTTGAGGTGTTGTTTAAGGTCATCTTGGCAAACCAGGGAAGTATGGGTGACGTGAAAATGCTTTAAGGTCAGAACATAAAAATTGTGGGATAATTGTACCCCAACAAGTTGTTATTAATGATCTACTTCTGAATGCAAAGAAGTGTGTAGTAATCCAGAGGCATCTGTCACGATCTGATCCTGTGCAATGATTTTGTTGTTTCATTCTGTGCAATGTTTCAGTGAGATAATTCCATAACATGTTCCAATGACTCTGACCTGGAAGCATAAATTGGAAACAAGAGATTAAATTGCAGAAAAGAGATCTAAGAAAGGACAAGGGCAATGAAGATATATAGATTGACTTCCATGTAAGTGAGAATTGAGCTGGAGCTCTGCTATATGGAAAATAAACACTGGAGAGGGCTTAAGACAAGTGGGAAAACAATGAGCAACATAGAGAGAAGAGATGGGAATCCATTGCTCACTGTCTCTCTCTCTAGGCAAGCAAGGGGACAGTGAATGAAACACATAATGATTCGTTTCAGAACCAAACAAAAAGAGTACAGCATCTCTTGACAGATGATGTGATTATTGCTGAGAACCAATATAATGACATTGGAGGAACTCATGGAAGAAAAATCCATGGATGACAACTAAATACCTAAAAGTTCTATCTGTCTCAAGAAATTCCTAACTGTCCTCAAATGGCTTGTAGCTTAGAATTAGTTTTGGTACTAGCAAAATATTTCCTGATAGCCATAGTGGTGGCAAAGTAGAACATCTGAGGAGACATATGATTAGAAAATTTTAAAGAGGAGCAAATAAGGGGAGTGATATAGATCCATTGATCTTACTTTGCAATGTGGGGTTAATTGGTTGACCATCTTGGAGTCCCTTCCTAAAATTCTGTGGAAAATACTAGATATTTATTACTTATATGACAGTATTTTAAAAAATTATTTCTAATCTCAATCACAAAAATAAGCTATTTATGTAATATAGATTCAAAATGTGGGGAGCATAATTTTAAGTGAAAAATTGTTGTGGAGAAATAAAATTATACGGTGATTTTTAATGTTAGTGTTGGGGTGATGGAAAGCTGTGAAAATGTAAAAAAAAATGTTCAATTTTTCAAAAATATACCCACAGCTGTACAAAAAAACAACTCTATGCCCTAAGATGATGTGCTGATTTTCCATTTTGAAAATACTAGTAAGTTCAACAAGAAATGAAACTTTATTTGTATAAATAATATATGAGCTAAATAAGATACAGGCATATACTTCTTTTTAATAACTAACAGTTTGTTAGATGCATGTTTCTACTAGTTAGTATTACAAGGAATATTGCAGTAGACTAGAAATTAAGAGCTCAGCAATATTTAATTCCATGTGCCAAATTTACATACCTAACTGCTTAAAACTTACTTTCTTTATCTGTTAAAAAGAGTGAAAAGAAATATTAGTGTCCTGCATCAAGAAGATCCTGGAACAAACTAATTCCCACAAGGCATCCAGTCTTCTCTAGGAAATTGTCAGGTGTCTTCCAGTCCTTTTATCAGATCTATTTTTCAGAGTTTTTTAGGAAACAATTGGGATTTTGATTACGCAGGCAAGACTTGTGAGTTTAACACACACTGATGATGAATGAAAGGATTTTGGGCTTCTTAGGAACCAGTCATTACAGATTACAGATAGAAGATAAGAACAGGGTAGCTGTTCAGAAATTACATGAAGGGTCAGACTTAGGAAGACAGGTTGCTAACCTGCCTATGTATTTTTAAAAACCCAAGCATATTATAACACTGCCTGATCCTCAGAAAGCTCCTAAGGTACCCATATGACAGCCTGAACTCCCCTGGTAGATGAAAAATGGAGCCTATATACACTTCCTGGAGCACAAAAATTAGTATTTATTTAAAATATTATGTGGAAAATGTGCAGTTTATAATCCTGCAGATACTTGATGGAGTAGAGGAGCCCTTTCAATAAGAATGTTGGCCCAACTTTATCATGTCTCTTCTAGCCAAGGAGAGAGACAGGTAATGGAACATGCACTGGGATATAAATGAGGTGTCATCATGTTATTCATGGTTTTGAAACACATCCTATTTCACAGTTTACCTCTACCAAAATGTTCTGCAGTTGTGTTTTTCTAATTTCATCGGTTTTAAGAAAGAAAAAGGACCAACTACAAAACATCTCCATGCTTAGAACAACTAGTATGTGTGTTCTATATAAGTAAAATAAACAGTATAATGCAGTTCTACCCTCCTTGGTCTACTTCTGCAGGCAAGTCAGCAGCACTTCACATTCAGCTGCACTAAAGGATGCTGGTGCTGCTAAGAGAATCAAATAGTATTAGCATGCTATTAAACACTGACAATCTGTGAGCATATAAAGAGCTTTTTCCTTTTTTCCCAAGCTTTGAAGAACTAAGGTTGTTCAGGGATTAAGACTACAGCTTACTCCAATTTCTAAGTGGCCTTAGTAGTGTAAAGATTAATTAAATTTCTATGAAAGAATGGATTAAGGAGGAAGAATTTTCTATGAAAGGAGAAATCTCTAAGGGGGTGAATTAAAATTCTATTAAATTTCTATGATGCTATGAAATTACTTCTTGAGGTCTGCTTCCTTTTGTCTGTGTATGATTTCAGATACATCTAATAGCACAACTACAATACGTGTGACCAACTGCTCTTTGCTCATCATAGTAATCAAACAGAAGACAAGCAAGGAAACTTGAGAATATGTGTCCTTTCCAAAATTCAAGCCTTTTGAGACTGTCTGTGGCATCTTTAAGAACATCAAAACAAGGGACTGAAAAAAACCGAAAGCATTAAGGGTATCCCATCAATTCAAAATATATTCAGGAATGCATGTTTAAAAATCAAATTATTATTAAATTTTGTTTTAAATAGAGAATGTTTTACAGTCAAACACCATCTGCAGTGTTATCTGCAACCAGCAAGGCAGAAATGCTACAAGGAAGCAGGAACACAGTGAAGAGACTACATAAGCTCTTGCCCCTTACTTCAGCCAGAATTGCCTCGGTTTATTGTGTGATTTTGATTTTTCTTAGTTCTTCTTGGGACGCAGAATGGTTAGAATCAATGGCTATTACATTCCATGTTTCCTTGTTGTCGGGGAAAAACATTTCATCTCAAGGAAGGACTCAGCTTCCCAACTTACCACTTACAGCTTTTAAGTAATTTGCTCACTGAATGCAGTCAGCAGACTTTTCTTCAGTGCTGAGATAAGCAGGCACTAATTTATCTTTCCATTGCACTCACATATCTAAAGATGTCATGTTCAACTGCCTAGGAGCAGTTGGTCAAATTTGTCTTTTTTATTGAGTGAAATCAAATCAATTATGAGTCCTGCAAGACAAAGACTGGCCCTGGATTTTACAGGAAGCTCACTGCCGTTAGCATTCTCAGGGGAGACCAGAGACAGACTGTGTTTCTTTTCAAGAAGATAATACTATCAAAACAATTAAAACTGTGGAGCTTGTGACATTTATTTTGCAATGAGCGAAGTCTTCTTTATTTTAATTTTATTTTATTTTCAGGATTTGGAGGAATGCAGATTGTTTCCAGAAAGGGAATGCAGTATTAAGTAAGAATAAAATCCTTCTGCTCTTTCGCTGTTTTTCCTTCACACAGACATACAAAATTATAAGAATATTGCACAGCACAGAATAGAAATACTGATATTTCTGCTTTAAAATTCGCAGAGAAATTTATTGCATAAAGACCTCAGTGAATTTTGCCTATATATTTTTTTTATTTTATTTGCATCTTGCATTACACTGTTATGAAGACTCTTCATAAAGAGTCTTCTCTGGACAGTGCTCAGCCTAAGAATCTAATCCCAAATTGGACCTTTTTGGCATCACTGCATGCCAAAGTATAGGAACAAAGGAAAGCACATTTCAGCTATATTCTGTTGCTTCATTTTACAAGAAATAGAATATTCTGTAAAAGTCCAGATTCAATTTAGCAAGCCCTGTTCAGTTACTGCTAAACCATGAGACAGGACTACTTGTGGGGAAAAAAGAAAAAAAAAAAAAGAAAAAAAAAATTAACTTCAGAAAGAGAAAATATCATCAAATATTTACAAATAGGTAAAGTACTATCTTTTATTTCTCTGTCTGCTACTCACACTGAAAGAGCAGATAGTGTGGTAGCTCATGTTTCACCAAGGAATGAACTAAAAATCTAAGAGTATGAAATTTTTATGGGGTACTATAGATAGCATGGTCTCATGTGCTTCACCCTGCAATTCCATTATCCTTGACTCCCTTCCCTAGTGGGAAGTGGACTCACAATTTCAATTTTAATTCTTCCTGGAAGATGCTATGCAAGCAGAGATTTTCTTCCCCACTGCATTGCAGTGTTAGGAGGCAACACACCTTCAGAGTGGGGCTTGGAGCCATTTTTCCCAAGAGCTTTGTGCTCCTTGTGGGCTGAACTTGTTCCTTATGGACATATGAGCAGACCAAGATTGGAAATTGCTTGTATCTTCTGTGCAGGAACTTGCCAGTGCTAAAGATGATGAGGCTGTGTAGCAGAGGACCTTTGTAGAAATGAATTTAATCCATGGAGACCTACTCCAGCTACCTTCCTCTTTCTTACCATTAAAGAACTAAGACATTTGCAGAATACAAGTCCATGCCACTTTCCCTCTGCTCTTGAGAGGGCTGCTCTTATTGCTGGATATATATCCAGCAGTAAGTCCTCTTAGGGACTGAAGAAATCAGATCAAGCCACACCAGACAAAGAACCATGCATAATCCCAGTGAAAACAATGATGATCTATACATATCTCTGTGAATTCCACTGCTAACGCAGCTGCACGTCTGTCCTACACACTAATGTGTACAGCTGTATTTTAGTACATCTGACCATGTAAAATGATTCCACAGTTTGACTTACAGTAATCTTTTCAGGATATATTAGCTGTGTATCACTGAATAGATAGGCTTTATAAATACAGGCATAAATCCTTGTTTTTCCAGATGCTTTTTGGATTCCAAAATCTATCTTTAGCCTTGCTATAAATTGAGGGTATTGAGGGTAAGAAAATGTAGCATTAAGCTGTTTCGCTTTCATCTGTTGTCTGGACTGGAAATCAATTGTTTCATTTGCATATCCATCTTTAAAACAATCAATGCAACCTTACTTTGTTGTCAACGGGATTTGTAAAACAATATAAATAATAGGGATTATGTCCATGTTTTTTTCTACTGCCACATGAAATGTGAACTTGTCTGTGTTCAAATTTGAATTCTGAGGCTCCTTATTTGAGCCTCATTATAGGCACAAAAGCAATACTATTAGAGGCTGTAATGATAATAATGGCAATTGTAATAATCATAATATCTCACAAAATAATACATATTATTTCTGTATCTTTTCTTATTTTTTACTAATATTATCTCTACGTGCCATTTTTATAATCACTTAATGGGATTTCTTAAAACCATTTTAATCTTCTTTTAATAGGCAAATTTAGTTCCCTAAATAACCCTAAAAGCCATCTACTTGAAAAGTAAAAATCGTGTATAGTTTGGGTATTTTTCATTTTACTATGAAGATATTTCATCGAAGGGGGAGATTGACTCAGAAAGAGCTCAGAAAGCCATATCTTTGCCTCTACTGACTAGCAGGTGAATAGTTGTGGATCAGGACTTCAGAGAAACTCTCCATTACTTTTTCTGGTCTTATTTTACCTGCACTGTTGAACTTTTGATTTTTTTGCCTCCTATTTCTTTCCTGCTTTGCTACATGAACTATATTAAATCCTGGTTTCTCTTTCTGAGACTTATGACAGTGCTGAAAAAGAGGTACAGGCTTCCTTTGATTTGTTTGCATTCCAATTAGAACATAACATAAGGTTAAATATGTTACTGTCTATGACTCACATGATTTACACTGTCTCTCAACAACATTTTGAAACTAAAGGACTATCAATTACAGTTTGTGCAGCATTCATTTCTATTATCTGTGTAGCAGCTAGTGCTACTTGACATCTATCAATATTTCCTGAAAGCTGACTTGCTGAAATTTCATAATTATAAAGCATCAAGGTTTGAATATATATTTCTTAACTCTATGTCTATTTCATCCACAATCCTAGTCTGAAGTAGCTCATTGTATTTCTGCTACGTTTCTGTCATAATAATTTTTCAAAAGGAAGTGTTACTGTGCCTTATAACAAATCCACAGTGTTCTAGAGTGAAGGTACTTTGAACTCTTTTCATAATATCCTTAACTTCTTGGTATCTTTACTGAAGCTTGAAAAGCTTAAAACTATGTCTCATACTTGAAAAACATGACTCCTTTTAGAAAAAAACATAATCTGCACTAAGTTTTTTAATGCAAAAAATACCAAAGGTTGGTAAGGCATAGACACAAGCCTTTGTTCTGCTAATCATTATGGTCCTCTCAGTATTAGTGTTAGTGAAATCAGTGAAAAACCAACTATTTAAACATCTGCCTGGGCAATATGAAATTGAAAACCATTCTATCTTTGTCTAACTTCAGTGGTTCCATTCTTGTAAAATTTTTGCGGGCTGTCACATTTTCCATATGATTTCTTTGGTTAGTTGTGTTTGCAACTTTATTCTGTAAAGCTGCAGCTCTATACAAATGTGACTTTTTTAACTCCAGGTAATTGTAGCAATTTCTTTATATTCTGTAATATTTATAGTATATGCATACTTACAGTTCTGCAATAATAATAAAGACTTATGGTCCTGTAATTCATTATCATTATACTCAAGCAGAGGTCACAATAAGAAACCTACAAAATGGAAAATTATGAAATATTGCATTACATTGTGAGCAACAAACTAAACATGTTAATCAAACAATGGAACTAATTATTTTGTTGCATTTGCTGCAAATTCCAGTATTTTTTTTCAGTATTCCTGTTTCAGGTCTTTATTAACTCTGTAAAAATTGAATTCAAGCTGACACTATCTGCTGTCATTCTAGAATTTATTTTATTTTGAAGGATAGACAAAATCTATTATTTTATTCCTAATTATGTAATTTGCACCTTGGGGTATATTAAAACTGTCTGATGTTCGTTGTTGGGAGACAAGGGAATACTCTGTCACTCAGAAAAGTTCAAATTAAAGCAATCTTCTTTTCTCAAACAAATAAATAAATGCATGAATTAGATACATATGAGAAAATACTGCATTGTTCCATCCTTACTTAACACAATTAATGAGGTAGATAGAACTAATGTGAACTGTTCAGAAATTAGGAAAGGACAATAAAAATATCTTTTCCTAATAACATGTGACGAAATAATGTAAGAAATATCAACTGCAATAATTGAACTGCTGGTTCTCTGCTACTTGCTGCTGATATTATACAAATCTCCTGTAAAATATTGCTGCAGAAATTGTTGATGCCTGCGAACAAGCTAATAAAGCACCAATAAAAGATCAGGAAGTTTCAGATAAAAGCCCAAATTACTTCAGAGCTTTGTGTCAACATACTGCACATTGAAAATTACTGTATAAGAGAGAAACTTTGACCTTTAAATTCAAAACGACATAAAGACAAAGTCTCAAATTACTGTGCCATCCCTGAGATAAAAAAAAAAAAAAAAAACAAAAAAAAAAAACCACAATTGCTATGCTGTGCTGTTTGGACGGGCAATAATAGTATTTCATGCTCTGAACTGGATCCTATCTTTTCAGAAATTGGCAGTGTATCTTTTACTTTTGCACTACAATAAAATACACTATGAAACCTCGGAAGCACAGCAGTGGTCCCAGAAACTATCTTAATTAAATGATTAAATATATGCAAAAGGCAGACCTCACTACATTCTGCTTCCATTGCAAAAAACTGGTAGCTTTTAACTCCTAAAAGATAGAACATCATTAGAAAGCTTTTCAGACTACAATCACTTGTTACCCTAGCCAATGCTTTTAAGTTTTTTCAGTGTTCTAGGGTAAGGTTACTAACAGTTTTTAAAATATTAAGGTGGATAAATATCAGCATGTAAACAGAAACATGTAAAAGAGGGCTGTGATTGCAGTTGTAAGAATGGTTGTTTACATAAGCAATTCAAAAGCATAAAGTTCTGAAAAAAAAATAATTAAAGTTGTGATACAAGAAT
The DNA here is from genome assembly GCA_023637945.1 of Phaethornis superciliosus. Lineage (NCBI taxonomy): Eukaryota > Metazoa > Chordata > Aves > Apodiformes > Trochilidae > Phaethornis > Phaethornis superciliosus. The sequence goes on along the minus strand of JAJQWJ010000003.1, from coordinate 71,489,525 downwards.
TACTTCTTTTCTCAGCTACCTGCTGGTAATACTGAATAATTTTCAGACTCTTGTAGCTAATATACAATCAGTGACACTGAGAAGATGTATAATAGCTTTTAAACCAAGAGAGAAATTCAGTCTTCTAAAAAGCTCGAGCACAAGGCAGCATACAAAATTCCACCACAAGATGTCAGCCTTAATGAATTACAGGAGATAATTCTGATTGGCTTCTTCCTGATAAGTAACTAGACCTGGAAAACTACTTATCATCTTGAAAAATTACGTGGAGAAAATAATCTAAGCATAATTTTCCTACTCACAAACATATTCAGAAAAAACAATTATCAGCTACAAATATAGTCCCTGTGCAGATTTTTGTTTTAATAGGAAAAAAAAAAAAAAGCTGAAAATTTAACCATTTTGTTTGCGACTCAGAGAGAGGACATAGTACCTGCTGTCAGAGCTGGGGGATCAGGCTAGATGGGTTTTTGGCTTTTTCCTGTACAAATATTTTTATTGTCCTAATTTTATTGTCTATATTCTCATCCAACAGTTCTGAGTGTTAGTAAGGTAATGAGAAAGTCGAATTTCCATTCCCAGTCCGGGTTTGGAGACATCCAAATGACAGGTATTGATCATTTCTCCTGGAATACATTGCATTCTCTTCCCCCATAGTTCCACACTTGAAAGCTGATGAAGGAATTGAGCTTTATTTGTGGAATACTGTTTGCCCCCAGCTACTCACACTAGCGATGTTCTTGTGGTTGTTACTGGTTGCTCAGACTAACCAGGTTACCATCCTGGTGATGTTTCTGCTGGTTTTTCATGCTGTGCTGCTTTGTTCTACTCTGTTCTGCAGCAAAACTGCCGACTGCTTTTTTCTGCAATCCATACAGTCTTTCAGTTGGGCTTAAAAAGATGAAGTGATACCCAGGATCTAAAGTGAGACCTTGCTACAATGGGCAAATTTCACAGCAGGATCTTAACCATGCTCTGAGGAAAAAAACCAAAGCAAAACACAAAAAAACAGCCAACCAACCAACCAAACAAACAAAAAAATCCACTACAAGATGCTTTGCCCCAGATCTGCTTTTCAGTTCCTTCATCGTGAGATGCAATGACAAGTTGCAGCATTTTCTGCTGCAGCAATCACAGAGAGGTTGCCCAGAACATAATTAAAACCCTTACAGAGCAACTTGTGGCTGAAATACCCAGAGGCACCACAACTCTTAATGGGAAATTCCTGAACCTTTAGTGCCTTCACTGGCTCTCCAATCTCTGCAAGCAGGCAGGCTCTAGGCTCCCTACTTACAGGATTTTCACACAAGATGTCACCCTCCCCTGCACCTCACACCTCCAGCCTTACAAACCACTCTTGAAGTTGACCAATGCTTGTCATTCAGCTATTAAGTGAAAACACTTATTAAAGTTACTTTGTCCTTAAAATTTAATTCACCTGATGTGTCTTCTGGTTTCATAATGCACTGTGTGATGATTGCCAGTCTCCCTTGGGGTGTTTGCTTCTGCTTCACCTTAATATGCAGATAAAAGATGGTGTGGGGCTTGGCTCTGGGGTTTTGAGTGGTGAGAAGCCAATAAAGAGCAGAGACACCACCCTTCAACTGTCTAATACTACCCTAAAAGCAGGAACTGCACTCATACAGGCCAAGGTGGGAGATGCAGTGGTGTGGAGCCTCTAAAAGTCTGAATCTGCATCCCATGGCTGAAGGTGACCTGCCATTTGGGGTAAGCTTTTCTGCAAACATAGGTTATTTGTGTGACTGACTGAACTATGATTTATGTTCTGCTGAAATCTGTCCTGTGCTTTGTAAAATGAGCATGTTATGGTAGGTTGTTTCAAAAATTAGTAGGGAAAATGTTTTGGAGTGTTAAGGTCTTGTAAACTGTCTGGAAACTCTCTGTGGTTTAGTACAAAATCAGTTCCTTACTGTGTACTTTCTTCTCTGAAAGGCAACTAAACACTGACCATCACCACAGTCACAAGGGATATAAAGTCATAGAGTCAGGATTTAACATGCACTGATTTAGTCTTTATCAGTTGTTTTTAACAAGTATCACTGGAGAAATAAAAAGTCAGCATAACAATGAAATACCAGAACTTACCTAAAAATATATCTGACAAAGCTACCTTCTGCAGAAAGTCTAATGCTTCCAACATACAGGAATCAAATTTTCAGACTGGTTGATTGTATTTATATTTATCAACATTTCTAAACACAACCTATTAGAATTTTCCATTTAAAGAGCCTGTTCACATCACAAAATTGATTAGTGTGGCTCCCCAGCTCTTACGCCAGAAGCTCCTAAGAGCAATTGGTTTCATGGGTAACTTGACATTAGTCAGTACAACCTGAGCTCAAGTTTCATTTGAGACAGCAAGTTACTGTATTCCATTAAAGGAGTTTTCTTTCCTTGCTTGATGCTTAGTCAGCTTCTTAAACGTTCACCTGTTCTCTGCATGTGATTTTCTAGTTTTAACATTTTAAGACAATGTTGAATATCAATGTTACTTTCAGCATCAGTTTTAACCATTGACAGTGATGATGATGGATGATGCCTACCATGGCAAGACTCTAATTCACAATCCATTTCCTGCCCTGCATTCCTAAGCTTACCCACTACATTCCTTATCTTCCTATTCTGCCACTTTATTTTGATTTTAAAACTTGTCCACCCACAACCACTGCCCTCATCCTTCTGCTTCAGTCTCCAGTATCATTTCAGGACTTTGGGACACACACTTAAATGCAGAAAGCAGGCAAACCCAAGCCCAGTGAGGCATACAGAGTTATCAGTTTTCTGTTGCAGTCTCTTTTTCCTCCTTGCACTACAGTATTTCCCAGAGGGCAGGATGTGGCTTAGTAGTGTGCCTAAAGAGAATGGGGATGTTTACTTTAAGATAAGGTTTCTTTTCAGCAGCTCATGGCAAGGACATGGAAAGGATAGGCTTCTGGGCATTATCCTGGTTTCAGCTTCCAAAAAATACAAAAAGCTGATTTTCCTGAATTATTTCTTGCGTTTTCCCATACTGCATAAAACCCATATTTGGACCTTGAAATTTTCAGACCTCTCAATATTGTTGTTGCTCACTTTTTTCCCTGGGTATGGACACACAACAAGGTTTCTGTGGCTCCCACCCTCATTATAGCACTGGATCATGCAACAGGACTCCTGCTGAGGAACACAACTGCAGCTGGGGACTCAGCTTTTCATCATGTACTGCTGATTCCTCCCCAGTCTTATGACCTTCTTTGTGCTTCTTCCAACATGTAGCTGGTCAGTTGATCTTTCAGCTGCACAGGCCCCTGGAGCCAGGAAAAAGAGATAAGTTGGCTTCAGTATGCATGCTGGAGGCAGCTGATTGTTTGGTACCATGACTTGGGAACATGGAGCAGGGAGATAGAGCAAGCATCAATTGTAAAAGATGATTTGTTACATCTTGATTTGGTAGTAAAGGTCATTCATTCTCTGTTACTTTCTAAACACTTGACAAGCCTTGAGCACCTAAACACAAGAAATAATGATAATAAATGGTAACTTTATTATTATTTCTTATTATAGCATTTTTTTATTTCTTACTGTATCTATTGTTACTCAGAGAGGTTTGTTGTTGGGTTGTGTATGTTGCCAAAGAATTCAACTATATGACTGAAAACAACTTTGTAAATTAAGAGTTAATAATCTAAAACATATATATGGCTGGGAAAAATTAGTCTGTGCAGTACTCAGTACTGTGACTCTTGTTTATGTCATCATCTCATTAAATTTCTCTGAGCAAGAAGGGGCTGTGGATCCTGGGAAGAGAGGAAGGGGTGTGCAGGATAAGAAGCAGAATGCTTTACATCACTGAGCTATTATTTTAAGCTGTTACTCATTTCCCCCTTTGGGCTCTTTGGGGCCACTTAAGAGAAATCAGTGAGGTGAATGCTCTACTCTGTACACTTTGGGAAACCTCTCCCTAATTATAGCTCACCTGCTCTGAAGACAATCTGTGTATAAAAAATAGTAACCCACAGAGAACAAAGCTATGATAAAAGCAGCTGTGGTAAAGTGCTAGATGTAGCTGTAGCAAAGAAGTGGCACACAGCCACATTTTGACATTTGACAAAGTTTTCTCATAAGTTGGTTATTTGTAACTTGAGTTACAGAAACAAGGCAAAGTGACACTCTCCAGTGAGCTGCTTCCTGTAATATGCATGGGATGCCAGGGAGAGCACCTGACAGCAAAGGGCAAGGGCAGAGTAAGGCCAGGGTGTTCGTGAAGGCATGGGACAAGAAGAGAGGAATGCACAGGAAACAGCAGCAGCAGAAGGCTACAGGGAGATAAGTACTACAAAGGAGTTTAATTTATTGCCCACCTCTGTCTCCCAGGGACTGGAAGGAGTTTCCCATGAAGAGAACACTACCAGCAGAGCCCCATGCTCAGGCCACATGTCCTGGCTACATTGCAGAGCAGCAGGGAACACCCAGATCGTGCTCTGTGGAGCTCACCCAGAGGGATGGAGCAAAAACCCTGAGTTTTGGAGCTTCCATGCACGTTTGCAAACGTTTAAGGCATGAGGTCAAGAGCCCTCTGAGCTGTTACAGACAAATTGTTAGGGCAGCCTAGCACCCACAAACTGCGCTTGGCTTCTACTCCCATTGGCAAATTTTACAGCTGACACACCTTAAATTAGGTTGTGCTAGAATAAGACATGACAGATCTCACATTAACAATATACTGTATTACCTACACATAAAAATATAGGATGTGACAGACCTATGACAGACCTCTGGGATGTTTTCTGTTCTTGCAATGACCTGGTTTCTGACTGTTTATAAAGGCAAACCACAGATGTTTTAATGTGAAACTTTTACTTTCATAGCATACCTAAATAATTAATCAAGTAACAAAAAGCATCATCTAAACGTATTCATCTACAAAGACACATGAAGCTATATATATACAAGGGAAATATGTTACCTTTTGTCTCTCTCCTTAAAAAAAATGCCCTTAATAAAACTGGGACAGAGGTTGAATAATATTTTTTGTCAGTTTCTATTTATAGCAAAGTCATCAGATGATGAGCAGAATATTCTTCCTTGCAAGTAAGGGCATCAGAATCCATCCATATTAGATGGGTCAGAATCCATCAGAATTAATCTCTATCTATTTACATATAAACTATGCCCTTACATAAATATTTAAATAGCACATTAGGGAGTTATGCATTCCCAGGAAAGGCCAGACTTGCATATGGCTATATATGTTAAAAAAAAATTAATGTGCTATTAAGCAAAATCTGATTCCTGGATAAGCTAACTCTGCAGAACTTATGTACTTCAACAATAATGTCAACTTAATGTCTGTATCTAATCCTGATTATTCCTAATCTTTAATCAGAGGAAATCCTCCCCTCCACTCTGCAATCACCTGATCTTGATTCCTGGATTACCTTAAAAATACTTCATTGCTTATTAACATGAATCATCTCCTTCTTTAAATATATATTTTGTATAAGTAGGGTATATTGTAGCTGGAATATATTCCCCTCCCTGGAAGTGCTCAGTGCCAGGTTGGATGGGGTGTTGAGCAACCTCCTCTAGTGAGACGTGTCCCTGCCCATTCAGAGATCCCATCCAACCCAAACCATACCATGATTCAGTTACTCTACATCTTTTATTTCCCCAATTACAAGTGTTGCTCTCTTGTGTTATTCTGTCTCATAAGCCTTCTACATGTTCTGTAGAAGAAAACATCTGGACTCATCTAATTTCCAAAATTTTTCTCCTGCTCCAAATATGGGGTGAATACAAGGATGGTCAGTTATGAAACTGCTCCCATCTGATGAGTTCCTAAATACCTAAACAGAAAGCTGGAGGTTAGGAGGAAGGTATAGTAGACCTCTGTAAAGTCAGGAATAGCTGATTATGGAGCATCAAGTGAAATCTGCAGGCTACATTCTGAATTTGAACACTAGGCAGTTGTTTTTTTTTCATACAGCACATAAGAAACTGGAACTCTGCCACAGAACATTGTGGTAGCCCGAAGTATAAATGGGTTCAAAAAGGAGCTACAAAAGTTCCTGGAAAATTATTCAATGACTGTTAAACATAAAGTCATTTTAGAGACAATTCTGGCTCTAAAAAGTCAGTGGACAAGACCAGGAGAATGCACCAAGTACCACTATATGCTTTATGTTCTTTAGTGAATCATGCTGATCAATGCTTGAGATTAGGATATTTGGCTTTATGTTTAAATTAGTAAAGTCTTTCTTATTTTCTATTCCCCAACACAGTTAATTAGTTAATTACAGAGTTAATTGTAATTACTTTCAAGGGACAATGTGCATTTTCCATTATTGAATGACTTTCCACTGGCAGTTTCATAAACTCTTGCCCTGTTTTAATGTATGTTATTTAATATAATTACAAATTATAATGCAAACACTAGTTACAAATTTGTCCCATGACTCAAAAATCTGCCCCTAAAAAAAAAGTTTAATAAAAAATATATATGTCCAGTCTATAATATAATAATCTAAATAAATGAATATTCCTTAGCTAGAGCATAAACATAAACGGAAATTCAAGTTGTCCTTGTAAAAAAATTTTTTTGTTTGGATCTTTGCCTTATTTAAACTACTAGATAACTTTGGGAAGAATGGTAGCAGCCCATCAGATACTGGCCTGTCAGATATCCAAGATGTGCAACTGCATACATGCTAGGGACACTTAAAAGAGCACAGTAAAGCTTCCATGCCTGTTGTTAAAGGGTTATATCATCATTTCAGTAGCTCAGAGCAGGATTAACTTTGGATGTACAAAAATAGCTTCAGCAGCTGTGTAAGGTGAGTTTTGACTGTGGAGATTAGTGTTACACAGGAAGAAAAGATCGTGTCACAATGTCTACTCAAAACTATGTCTCAGGAATTAATAGTTCTTGTTCTGGTTTGAATCAATTTGCTCTATAGTAACTTATCAGTTAAGTGTCTTCTATGTAACTGCACTTAATGAAATTAACACATTTTGTGTTTTTTTGTTTTTTGTTTTTGTTTTTGTTTTTTTAACAGTGTCTGCTTCCAGGACTTATAACACTGAATGTTTATAATTATTGTTGGAGAATGGTATCCAGAACCAGGCCACTTCTTGCTTCTGATGCATTGGGAAAAAAAAAAAAAAAAAAAAAAAAAAAAAAAAAAAAAAAAAAAAAAAAAAAAAAGAAAAAAAAAGGGGAAGTCACACCTGCAGCCCTTCTGTGATGAGGAGTGGACCAGAAAAATGACCAAAATTGACAAAAAAAAGTATTCCATCCCATACACATCATAGTCCATACAAATCTGAGGAGTCGTGAGGGTCAAGCTCTCTTCATCCACAACCAGAGTCCTGGAGGACTCTGCCCCTTCACCTGTCTTTGATCCTCATCCATTCATTCCTGAACTCCTGCATTCCTACATCCAGCTCCCATCTACCACTGAGTCCAGGAGTCCAGTCCAGGACTTTTCCAGGGCTCAGCCTGAAACCTTGGTGGTGATATGAATGTTATCGTGGAAACCCCCATGATAGTGGGTTTGTATATATTTTTATGTATTTCGTTACTTTCTGTTCCATCATTACTGTTCCATGAAAGCTGTGTAGTTTGGTTTCCAACTGGGAAGTCTCTCTCCCTTATCCTCTTTCCCTTTCAGGGAAGGGAGAGGGGTTAATAGAGGGCATCTGTCATTCATTTAATTACCAGCACAGCATTAAACCACTACAGTTCTGAAGTCAGGCCAACTAAGCTGATGAAGCACTTCTGTAACAACACTGGAAAAGCCTGATTTTATGTAGTTATGAACCCTATTTCTGCTAAATTAGACCCTTAGCAAGTGAGTTACAGAAGAATGAGCATCAGCATAGCAAGTTCTTGGCAGTCACAAAACATTTATTTAATATCAGTCAGACCTATAAGCTGAGCAATGAGAGCACATTTTCCCTATTTCCTTCCATCTTTCCATAATATACATACATCTATTTTCTTTCTTAATTTATTTTCTTGCCTGCTTTCTTTGCCTCCTTCCCTGTCAGACTACAGGTGTTACTGAGCCCGACAAGAACAGCACTACACCCTCTAAAACTACACGGGGAAAAGGAGCTGTGTTTACTTTATAACCACATGAGCACTTGTGCAGATCTGTACTGCCTCCCCTCTGTCAGATGTAAGCTTAAAGCTTTTGAAGCTTTAACAAACATTGCTGTCAGCACAACCTTAGACTTCGTTGGAGGTCTACACCAGCTCTCATTCAGCTATATTTTACTGCCCCGATTTTCTTCCTTGTTAAAGGGAAAAAGAACACCTTAGATGTAGTCCTGTGTGATTTTGGTTTCTAAACATGGCATTAAACAGTTCTTAGAAATGAGTCCTGCAGTTTATTCCATTCTTGAGCTCATTTTTATGTTAGTATTTTAAATAACTTTAAATAATTACAAAAATGTGTATGTGCTAAACTATATGCTATAGGTGCTGAGGGCAATTTCCACCATCAGAAAGGTGGAAATGCTCACTAATTCAGAGGTGGAGGAAAATCAGTGGAACCAGCAGAATTGCCTGAGAGAATAACTAGCACAGAATTACAGGAGGGCAGCAAGATGAGCACTGTGTCTTGCAAACATAGTCAGACCTCCAAAAGTAATGCCTTGACATCCTAAATGCGTTAAGCTTTCAAAACCCTTGCATCTTCCTAGAGCACACCATTTCCTCCTACCTTCATGTTCCATGGTTCATAAAAGAGTAGCCATCCCTAAGTGCTTGTGTGTGTACATGAGTCTGTACAAGTGGTGTGCCCAACAGCACAACCCAGTCTTCTTAAATATGTGGTCAGGGGAGACCTGTCTGTGAAAAAAAATTTATATCCTTTTTGTATCCCAAAGACTGCAGTCCGAAGCCTGCCAGGTGGTATCTTCTAGTCATGAGTTTCTTCAAGGGGACAGGGGTGAGACAAAGTTTAGCTGAGCAAGAGTACTCATGCTATACTTGGTATTTCAGTTAAATGTTTTTCAATACTTTCCCACATAAATCCAGAAAACTGACAGGCTTAAGTGCTGACAGTCTAGATGGTATCCAGAGGTCCCTTCCAGCCCCTACCATTCCGTGATTCTGTGAAAATATTTTTTGCTTTTCTGGTTGATTTTATGGGTTTACCTTTCAGCCAAGTCCATTAATGAAAGTTTCTCTAGCTAACTGCATAAGTGTAGGTACTGGTAAAATGCAGAATATGTAAATATGAAGCAAGTTTTGCTAATGTGAATGAAAGCGATTTTTCACATAAAATTTAGGGGGGGGAAAGGAGAATTTTCAGTAAATTTCACCAACCCAACAATCTCCTCTTGTAAGTTTAAAAAAAAATAAAATTGAAGAGAGGTTTTCTGTTTTGTTCTGTTTTTTGTTTGTTTGCCTGTTTGTTTTTTGTTTTTTTTTAATGAAGGACACCTGATTACTAGATTCAAGAGTGTGCAAAAGTATGACACTTTAGGAAGGACAAATGAGTAATTGCACAGATATAAAACATACTACTGCTTGCCAATTCCTTTCCTGTTGAAATTAACAATCTGGCAATTGGAAAACCTAATTCCTGTGATATTTTATTGCTAGGTTATCAAGGAAGAGCAGGACAAATACTTCTTTAACACTCTTTTTTAATAAGAAAATATTGAAGTTATAATTGATCATGTCATAAAAAATGGAAAAATGTGTTTAAAAGAAAGGTTGGTATCATTCCCTACTCCAGATCATCCTCTTCTCTGGAAGTTTGCTCTATTTCTGCATCTCTCTGACAGAGAAAATTTTGTGTCCAGACCTTCCTTACTTTCACCAGAGCTTTGAGTTGTCCAAGAGGAGCATAGCTGTGGTGATACTTTGAAGGTCAAGAGACAATCTGTAATGTAGGTCACATTTGGTAGGTGAATTGGTTCAGAAGTCAGCAGACCTTTTACTCCATTAAAGTTTGCCTCTAAGTACTTTGGTGTCTTTAGCAAATGATTGTCCGAAGGTTCATTTTACTCATGCACTGTTGTGGGCTTTTTGTGTTTTGTTTGGGTTTTCTGTGGTTTTGGTTTGGCTTTTTGCTGTTTGTTTTGTTTTGTGTTTTGTTTTGTTTTGTTTTGAGGTTCCACCTGCTAGACTCCTCCTGGCTAGGTAGAGGTAGAGGGTTTTTCACAAAAAAAAAAAAAATTTAAAAAAAATTGTTTAGCAACCATTATATATTTCCCAAACCATTTCAGCGATGGCCCACATGTTTTCAAAAGAACAGAAATGTTTGTTGAATACCAGTGAAAGTCAGTAGAAAGAGTTTACGGTTTCATTTAGCAGAAAATGTAACTAGGCAAGGGATAAAAGTTTATTTAGTTGCTCCAAAGTATATTGAAGAAAGGCTCTTCACTTGCCTTGCCTGAGTCCTAGGGTAGACTCATTGGAAGGATGAGACAACAGCATCATTGTTTGATGGAGCCCCTGGATGGAAAGGACAATTAGCTTTACATAAAATTTGGAGGATGTCAGGAGTGCCTTGGAGTGAGTGAGGAAGGGAAAATGAAAGAGCAGCTTCATTTCAAAGAGACTACTTTCTTCTGTGTCAACAGGGATGCAGCAGAACCATCCATGCAGGAGAGAGCAGGTGACAGCGAGGGGGCAATACTGTCACATCTCCAGCCTCCAGCTGCCATTCCACACACCACTCCCTGCTGAACTTACCAAATTCAATTTGTGGTGATGAAGTTTTTTTTTTTTAATAAGACGTCAGTTCCTGTCTCAGGTCAGTGTCTATGTTGCTTATTTGTTAAAGTTATTAATAAAATTAATTAAAATAATAAATAAAACTCCCCACATCAATATCACACAAAACAAAACAAAAAAAAAAACCCAACAACACCAAACCCAAAACCTTTTAAACTTTTGTGATTCTTCCCATGCTGTTCCTCATAGGAGCTATCTATAGCTACTGCAAGGCTATTTCATCATCCTTTTTCACTTATTCCTGTCATACTTCTTCCATAATGCCTGCAGAAAATATGACAACAGTTAGCTTACTGTTGTGCTGTGATCACAGATATCTCATTATCTAGTGATACCTTCCTGTCAATCTTCATTCTTATTCTGAGATTGTAACCTGTTAAACATATTGTCTTTTGGGTTTTCTCTCTATTTGCATGAACCCTTGCACAAATAGTCCTGGCACTTGGATGTTAGGTAGGAAAAAAATAAGCAAGAAAAATAAGAATTCAGACCCTGCGATCTTATTCACCTGTTCTCTGCCTGCTGCACTCATTTTTTAAGCTGTGGGTCCCCTTGAATAAATTAACATTGTAGAAGATTTTCATGGCTACAGATCAGCTTTCATGCAGAGCCTGCAGGATAACCAGTGCTATTTTCCCCCTCATAGTTGCTGACTGGCTAGTCAAACAAACAAACAAACAAACAAACAAAAAAAAAAAGCAAAAAAAAAAAATCCTTTATTCTTCAGACTTCCAGCTGTGTTAGCATATCTGTTATTTAGATGTTCCCAGGTCTGGCACAACACAATAGGATGGCTCTGCAGAGCTGCATGAGCCCTGTCTTCCCTTATTAAATGTTAGTTTATGGTTGAATGGCAGAGGAATGTATAAGTAGAATTAGATATCCAGACCTAGGAAAGACTATAATGAAGGGTAGAAAGTGTTCTGCATCTCTATCTATTAAAGAGTTACAGAAAACTCCTTGTTGTGGTTTAGTTTCAGTTTCATTTTCTTCTAAGAATTCCTCTACTAACTTTAAAGTAGAATACACATCATGTCATCAAGCTGAAGTATGTGAATCCCAGTGTTTATCACCTATACTAAGTCATCATGCTGAGGAAAACAGTTCTCTAGGCTTTCTTGACTTGTCCTCAGACTGACATTTGGGGTTTTTTTAGAATAACAGTGAGAGTTGTGGTTAAAAAATTTTGAAAAAAATTCTTTTGTCTGAAGTCTTTCATTAAGGGATGTTTTCATTCTCATGCTACATAAAGGGAACAGTTAGGGAATCCAAATTCCACAGGAGAAAGAATTCTTAATAGGCAGATTGGATTGCCTAAATTCCATTTGGTTTTAAGTTTAATATTGTCACTGATGCACTGAGTGATCCTGTACAATTTATTCTTTTGTCTTATCTTCTGTATCCCTAGAGTAGGGATGATATTTTTGTAAGTACCAGAACTAACTTGCTAGAAGGATTCTAAGTGACAAGAAACACTGCTATATAGTGTACAATTAGGAGAGTACTGATCTTATCTGATTGTTATCTTAAAGTGCTCACCAATAAATAAAAAACAACATCTTAAGCCATCAAAATATTCTTAAGTCATTCAAGAACTCTTAAACTAGTCTCAAGAAGCATTCCAAATGAACACTTAATTGTGATGAGCTTGGGGTAGTGAATTTACTGACTTTTGGTTAGTAAAATTAAGTGTATCTGTAATGTGTACATCTAATCAATAACAATGGAATACTTTCCCTTTTTTAAATTGACATTTTTCTTGTGTTTGATGCACTGTGAATTTTACAATTTTTTTAAAAATGTATATCATAGTGTGGGAGGTTTTACCACAAATCAGATCATAGTCTGATGTTACAAATTCCCGAGAGAGAACCCAGAGAACAAGAATGTGATAGCTTAGTAAATCAGTGGTGTAGAAATTATAACAAAATGTGTAAACTTATACATATTTTTCTTTAAATGAAAGATGATGAAAGCTGCAGAAACTTGTGCTTATTTTTATCAGGTCAAATCTGCAGTTCCCCTTGGTTTAATGCAAAACTGAACACTTTCCTGAACATAAAATTCTATACATGTGTTCAGATGTTCTCTCAGAGCAGCACTCAAAGCTGAGGTCCTACTTCTTCAGATATCTGTGATCTACAGCTAATCTTTAAATGTTCATTTGTTTCAGCTTTGCTAGGAACCTAATTAACCTATAAATTTGTATAATCAAATTTAATTTGCTTACCATTTTAGTATTTTACTTTATAAGAAGATGTAGTCTAATGAGTAGGCTACTAGGCTAAAAATTAAATTATAGTATCCCACTTTCCAACTCAGGCATATAGCCATCAGCAACGACAAGAAAAGGGAGGGAGGGCGGGGGAATGTTGTACATTTCCATCTATAAAACTAGAAAAATACTTATTTTTCTTTCATGTCTGTCATAAGAAATAAAATCCATTAATGGCTATGAGGCATTCAGATATTGTGATGAGAAACATGGATACACATATAGTAGTAAACTATAGAGTGCCAGAAGATGAATCTGAAGACATCTATACAAACACTGAACCAATTAGTTTTTTCACCAGCAATTTCAGGGCACAGCTCAGGAGGCAGTGGGGATGAGGGGAACACCATTTCTAACTATAAGGTATTATCTGGCCACTGTTTGGGATCTGTAGAATTTAATAATGCAGACTGATCCCAAGACAACCCAAGACGAAGAGATGAAGAGGTCTTCATCCATGACAAGACATGGAGCTTGCTGTCCTGAGGTATACTTGTTTTTCCTGTTCCAATAGGACTTACATGTTTAATAGATTTCCTGGTTACAAAATCAGATCAGTACCACAATATATAGTACGTCACTATTTTATGTGAGCAGATTTGAGGAAATTAACAGTTTCCTACTCCATGACAGTAATTTTTTGTAAGCTTTCTGCTCTGCACTGTTTAGTAAGCAAAGGACTTTCCAATTTCTCTTTAATTTTTAATCAAAAGGCAAAGAAAAATACAGCCGCACTGGTTGCATCTGGTCCCAGAAATCTGTTTTGGAGACCAGTTTAAAACCAGGGTCTGAATCCAAGATGTAATTTCTTACTTACTTGTTCAAATTGCACAATGCACTAGCATGACTTTTAAGGAGAAAAGCAGTACACATTTTTGTTAGTTTTTCATTAGGTTTCTCTTCTTTGTTGAGTGCACCTCAAGTTTATAACTCCCATCAGTCCTGTGACACATTCCTAGAATGAGCTGTTCTTCAAATAAGATTGTTGCAATATATAAATCTGCCTTAAAGGGTCATTCACTGAACACAGGATCTACCTAATGCCAGAAAATACTTTTTTTCCCCTTAGCAACTCTCCTTTTAAAAGTAAAAATGAATCTTTGATAAAAACCTGCATGCTCAAAGGAACTTGGTAAAGACAAAGATTTTGGAAGATGTATTTGCAGTGGTTTTTAGGTTTTCGTAGGAGCAATCAGTGTTTGAAAATACTAAATACAGCAGTACAGTAGTTAACTTCTATATATGTCAGGGTTCCACTGTGTTTATTCACTGTGATGTTATAGTCCTGTATGTCTGTATAGTAAGTCAACCAATTCTAGCAAAGGGTCATTAAGGTGATTAAGGGATTGGAGCACCTGTCACACAGGGAGAGGCTGAAAGCTGGGGTTATGTAGCTTGGAGGAGGCTCTTTTCAGTGGTACCCAGTGACAAGACAAGAAGCAATGAGCAGAGATTGAAACACTATTCTATTCAAACATTAAAAAATAAAATTAAAAAAACCAAACCAAACCAAAACAAAAACAAAAACAAAAAAAAACCAACAACCACAAAACCAAACCAAACCAAAAAACAAAAAACAAACAAACAAAAAAACCCAAAACATGCAAAAAAACATTTTTACTGTGAGGGTGCTTGAATGCTGGTACAGGCTGCCTGGTGAGATTGCAGTTTCCATTCTTGGAGATACCAAACCCCAACTGGATACAGCCCTGAGCACCCTGCTGCAGGTGACCCTGCGTTGAGCAGATGGGATGAATTAGATGATTTCTAGAGCTCCTTTCCCAACATTCTGTCCCAACAGCCATTTTGTGATCCTCTTTGGGTACTGTTTCCTTGAATAGACACTGAAGCACAGTTTTAAGGTATTCTAAAAATTACTTCTCTTAAAGCTGCAGTTACACTGTCTTACTTAAAAGGAAACTGAGTAGCAGCTGCACCATCACCGAATGAAGTCAGAGACAGGCAATATTCTTGTCACCCAAGTCTCTGCCTCATCATGCTGTTGTCACAGCTCAGAGCCTGCTATGTCCACAGCAGATCTCAACAGCTCTGTCCCTGCCACATGAACGTGGCAAGTCAGGGACTAGATCAGACATAACAGGTGGGGTTGTTTTCCACCTCTTCACACCCAGCTCATTCTCATCCACTTGCACAGTGAAATGCAGACCTGGGATTTATCTAGCTGAAAAAAACCACCTCTCTGTGAAAGGTATCTATCTCAAGAATAATGTACTTGAGTCATGCCCATTCCCAGGGCCAGTTCCCAGTAAGGGAAGGTACCATTTGTGCCAAAATCAGATGCAGAATACCTTTTTCAGTGGCGCCTCCGACTTGGTGAACAGCTCAAATTTTGATGCCTGAGGAGCTGTCCCTACGAAAAGAGACCAGACATTGGAAAAGAGCTTACCCCTGAGATAGGTATTGTGTTATGTAGGCTAAAAGCTCTTCCAAATTTTACTCTTATTTGTGGAAACAAATTCTCTAGGTTGGGACTAAAAGATGTTGGTGTCTTGTAATGACCCGGCTACTTCCCATGTTGCAGTTATCTGGTTATCCTTCAGAGGATTTTCAGTCAGTTATCTTTTACTGATATTGAGGTTGATTATGCAGGGGGAAAAAAAAAAACCAAAAAAACCCCAAACCTCAAAGCAAGTACAAA
Organism: Phaethornis superciliosus; assembly: GCA_023637945.1. Taxonomy (NCBI): domain Eukaryota; kingdom Metazoa; phylum Chordata; class Aves; order Apodiformes; family Trochilidae; genus Phaethornis; species Phaethornis superciliosus. The sequence goes on along the minus strand of JAJQWJ010000003.1, from coordinate 71,473,838 downwards.
CCCTGTATATCAGCAAAATTCTTCTGATTTTCCCCAAAGTCTTACCCTCTGTTTGCTTTGCATTTCCTCACTGTTCCAGGCTGTAGAGAGATGAGATTTCGTCTCTCTCATGTATGCTCTCTTAACTGCTTTCCAGACTTGGTTGTTAGGTTCTCCCCTTTCTTCAGAAGAAAGCAAGCTTGATGGGTTTTTAATAACGATCAAGTCGTCTCCTCTACACTAACTATAAAGCACATATAATTAACAATGGAAGCAAAAGGTTGAGTAAACCAAAGGTCATGGCATTTGAGGCTGATTTCATTAGACAGTGTTGGTATGTTATTGTTCCAATGCAGAAATCTAGGTTTAAAGGAAGATAATGCATTCATGAAATTGGGCTGGAGGAAACAGCCTTTTTTCCATTACTTTTGGGTCACCTGCAACTATTAGTTTAATTAGGGTCACAAGAATCCACTGCTAATAAATAATGTGAAAATTATATCTGAATAGAGCTATGAATGTGCTTTATTCAAAATAAATCACAAACAATTAGATTCTTCCACACTTACTTATTCGGTAAAATTTCCCAGTATGAATAATCAATCATGTTGATTATATTAAGGGCAAAAAAGTCTCTCCACTGATTGTTGTCACTTCCATTCTAATCTCTTGGTAATAAGACTGGAATGGCAGAGTTGGGTCCATGTGTTTTGATAAATCAAAATAGAGCTAGGATTAGGAAGGGTTATTTTGTCACATGAAAACTCAGAGTACTTACACAAAAAGAGCAGCTTTCAACCCCTTAGGTGAAGGATGTGTTGCTGAAGTAAAGATAAACTGCTTGAGGAAAAGGACAGAGTTTAAAGCTAGAAGTTACACACTTGGCCAATTAAGCATGCACCAGTCTATATAAATTGCAGTACTAGTGGTCCAGAACAATTTATTTGATACTTCCATGGCCTGCAGTGGAGTTTTTCTAGCAATGGGTTTAGCTCTGCACTTTAGTAGCTTATATTATTAAGCCTAATAACTTCCAAATATTGATCAGATCATGCTAGTGCTCTATTCCCAAGAGAAAAAGAAAAAAAACCAAACCCTGACGCTTTTTATATTTACAGTTCATCTCTCAGCTTTCCAGCTGCTGAGTGTCAGCCCTCTCTCCTTTTTTCCTTCATGTCCACTGGGCTCTGGCATGGAGTCATTAACCAGGCAAATATTTCCAGTACTCACGCTACTCAGTCCTTTAGTGACTGTCAGATTTTTGACGCTCCAGTTTCTCTGCCCTCCTTTGCATCATTGGTAGCTTTTCCCTGATTGCACAGAGAATCTTTGCCTTTCTGTAGCTAGTCAATTTGCTCATGTTATTTTGAGCCTCAGACATGTCTTTGTTATTTATACTCCAGAACCTGTTGGGAGAAGCCCCAAGATCTTTTGGTTCCCACAGCAAGTTGATCCTCTGCTTCTTAGCTCACCTTCAACTTTGGCCAAGGAGCACCTCTTTTTCCCTTTTCTCTCTGTGGTTTTTACCTCTAGCTGTTATCTGTATCTTATTTTGTGTGTATCTGAAGGATTAAATAAGTAAGATTTGCTGAGGTCTTCATTCCATGCTTCATTCCCTACCCACATTTTAACTTGGACTCTGTCTGCATAATTGTTTTGCAAATTAGCTCTCGCAGTAAGTACTACAGGACTTAAAACTATAGCGATTTTTAAAGAAAGTCAGAAAATAACTCAACATCTATTAAAACATTGTGCTTCTATCTCCATAGTATTTTTAGTTACTAAAATATTACTAAAATATATTAGATATACTAAAAATTACTACTACTACCATTAGTAATTAATTATTTAAAAGGGTGCAGGAAATATGAAGGGACAGCTTCCTGTATGAAAGCATTCTCCATTTGAATCAACTTAACTTTCAATCAGTTCCCCCTTGAGTAATCTGGTTTACTTCTGCAATTAATCTGTGAGTGAATTCTGACTGACTCTATCCGAAGTGGCAAAGGTAAACCAGGAGTAAACAAAAAATTTTGCAGACAATATTTTTGACTATTTTAAACCTAAATTAAGGTTTAACTCTTAAAATTTGTGTTTAAAAATAAAAGTGACACTGAAAATAAATGCTTGACAATTATTATTCTAATTGCACATTTTTCTGGTCCAGTGGAGATGCAAAGAAGCTCCTAAATCATGTTACCTTCTCTACCTGTTTTTTCAGTATTAAGTAGAACATAGAAATGCTGACCTAAATGACTGTAATTAGTCCTTGTGTTTGGAGTAAGGGTAGAGGAAGAAACAAAGTAGGTGTATAAACCAGCTATGGTTTACCACCCACAGACATGTGAAGCAGGCACATTCTCACTCTAAGCCCACATCTCCAAGTAATCCTTTCCTTTCTTCACTACTCTGTGCTTTGAAAATTGTTCTGTAATTTTTTTCCTGCCAGCCAAAAACTCAATTTTTGAAGCCTGCAAATCCCTGAGAAAATTAGTTCAAACTCCTTAATTAAAGCTTCTATAAAGAGCTAGACAGTTTGAGCTGATGAAAACTGTGTACAGCATGATGCAATAGAACCCACAGACCAGTCGCAGACATAACAAAATAAAATTTATTCTTAATGTTAAGCTAACATTTTCTTACTGTTGTTATTCTTAAAGGCTATACATATTGATTTTAAAAGCATTAAAATCTTAATGTTTAGCCAAGCATAAGTCACTGAATTCCTAAAAAAAGTATTTGAACATGACTCTGGTCCTTTTGAAGTAATTGTTTAGGTCTGAATATCTTGTGCATTCATTCAGTTTTACTGTAAATCCCTCACCCTGCACCAGACTCTTCACTGTTGCTTCTGATGAGCACTAGGTGAAAAGCTACATATTATTTTTTCTTTTTAAAAAGTGCCATAACCAAAACTCTGATAATTACTCTCCAGAGGACTGTTTGAAGTTTTCTGTTTGAAGTATACTGAACAGAACTCAGAATCCTGTAACCAGAAGTAAAATAAACACATAAAAGCTTGTCTGCAAACTACTGCTTTGGATAGTCAGCTGGACACAAGGAAACCTGAGGTCTTCTTCCTTCCCTGCTATCTTTTTCTTTCTTCAGTGATGCTGTAATGTAGAATATAGAAGCAATTCAGACCAGCAACGACTGAATCACTATTGTCTGTAGAGCTAGCTCTTACAAAAGGGGTCTTCATAGGAAAGATATCCCTTCCCCTCCTCCCACCAACCTCATTGTAGGGTCAAGACCCAAAGATCATGTCTATGCTGATAAATAAAACAGTACAGGCCTGTGGCTTGGCACATCTCACAACCATACAGCAGCTTAGACCTGTTATCCCTGCAGCCAGGCCAAAAGCAATCTGCCTGTTAGGACTTGGCTTTAGTCCATGCTAGTTGCCCAAGCACTGCCTGGCACCAATTGTTCTGACACAGTCTAACTGGCCCTAAAGTACTTAACAGACTGTGCACAACCAGTGCTCTGGCATTTGCCTTGGCCCTGATCATTTTGCTACATCAGATGTGATCAAAGTGTGCTCCCTGGTGAGGTACACCAGCAGTGAGGACCCAGGCACAAGATTTTCCAGCTATGAAGCAAAACGTGACAGAGGAAACAGATCAAGAGCAGTCTAATATGCTGTTTTGTCAGGAGCAAAATATCTGTCTTTTTTCCTGATTTAAACCCAATACCTGTGTGGCACACACATGACATGCTTATTTGCATTCATAGGAAAGCCCAAGCCTAGGACACTTTTCCCAGACCCAAGAAAGCAGGATCTGCACTGACTGAGGGATTCACAACTTCCTCTTTGGTTTGGTCTTCCTGATGAACTCATCATCGGCTGATGCCAGGACAAGTTTCTGGATGCACAGAACTCAGTTTCTGCACCATCTTAAACAACACACATAACCTCAACTTTGAAATTAGCATATGAGACACTGAACAAAACCAAAAATAATCATGCATTTGAGGAAGGCAAAATAGCTACTGGTTGGGAATTAAATGTAGTCCTGGAGGTGGTAAATATTGGTATAGAAAAGGTATGGAGAAATCAACAGCTGAGGCTTAGTAGAGTGCTCTTAGTGTGCCTGTAATAAAGGCTTGGCTGAAAGGCAATTGACTTGGCTGCAGCTAAATAAATGTCTAAAAAAGGTATTTGTGACAAAATATTTTTCTCTGATTACTCTATTGAATGTTCACGTGCTTACATAGATATCCAGGCTTGCAAATGGACAAAAAAGTTCTTGAGAGATTTACATTAAAATTTAAAACTTCATAAAATGCTGCATGATTTTCACAAGGCCACAAGATAAAGCAGAACAGCTATTATGGCACAGGTTTTTCAAACTAATTTAAGAAAAAAAAAAAAACAAACAACAAACAAAAAAAACCATTTCCTTTCTTTGGCCCCACTGGCAAAAGCAAATAAAATAGAAAGACAGAAGAAAAATAGGAAATTTCTATAACAGTTTCATTGGGTCAGAAAAATATCAGAAAAATCCCAGAGGGCAAAGAAAACTAATGGCTAAAAGGAGTTAAAAAGAAAGATCTGGAACTGTATGCAGCCATTGCCAGCTAAGAAAAAGTGTAGTGAAGAACTTCGTGAGGCATGAGAAGTTCTGGGGGAAAGAAAACAAAAAATACAAATGCCCACAAGGGTCTTTCTATAGTACATTTTATATGAATTCAGCATGAAGAAACACTTAGCTTTGGAAGTGCAGTTTGTTTGGGGTTTTTTAATGTTTTTAAAAAATAAATGAAAAGGGGGTTAAGTGAAGTACTTGTGATACTATAATGATTTAACACTGGGCTTAAGAACTTTATAGTACATACCTGCAATACACCTTAGAAAGCTGAATGAGAAATCTAACTACATCACATCTCCTGAGACCACTGGTGGAATGGGAAACCATGGGGAAAGGTCCATAGGGAAATCAGTGGCCGTGGGGGTAGGCTGCTCAGCTGGGAAAGGGGAGCTGGGAACCACAGGTGATGGCAAGGCCAGCAGGATAGGGGACTCACTAGTGAGGGTGCAGAGCAGATCTCCTGGTGGCAACCAAGGCCAGACAAGAGTCCAGATGGACAGACAAGCCCACGGAGATGAAGCAGGTCTGAGGTTAAGCGGGTCAGCAGAGTCCAGAACAACAGGCATGGCCTTGGCTGCAGTGGAGCTCCAATGGTGCTTAAGCCAAGAACAAGGGTGAGAGCCTCAGCTCCTGGGTGAAGGAGCAGCAGGCCCTCATAGAATCATAGAATCATAGAATTGGCTGGGTTGGAGGGGACCTCTGAGGTCATCAAGTCCAACCCTTGATGCACTACCGCTGTGGTTACCAGACCATGGCACTGAGTGCCACATCCAGTCTCTTTTTAAATATCTCCAGGGACGGAGAATCCACTACTTCCCTGGGCAGCCCATTTCAGTGCCTGATCACCCTCTCTGTAAAGAATTTCTTCCTAATATCCAACCTAAACCCCCACTGGCAGAGCTTAAGTCCATGCCCTCTTGTCTTACAGATAGTTGCCTGGGACAAGTCACCAACCCCCCCCTGGCTCCAGCCTCCTTTCAGGGAGTTGTAGAGAGCGATGAGGTCTCCCCTGAGCCTCCTCTTCTCCAGGCTGAACACCCCCAGCTCCCTCAGCCTCTCCTCACAGGACTTGTGCTGGAGTCCCTTCACCAGCCTGGTTGCCCTCCTTTGGACCTCGATGAGGTTTCTCCTAGCACTTCATTCCAAGGTTACCAGATATACTCTGTCTGAGCTGGCCCTGAGCCCAGGCAGCCAAACACCCAGAAAGGAGGATGCACACAAGACCCCCACACAGCAGTCATCTATACTCTTTCCACTTCTAAGTTTTTCCCACGTTTCTGTCCTGACTTCATCTACCACAGTTCCTTATCAAACCTATTTCTATGCTCTTGTAATCTCTACTCTGCAGACAAGGGTCTACATAATTTTTTCCCTCTCTACTGCATTCTCAGACCCTTTTTCTCTTCCTTCTTTTAGTGTGTGCGATTAGCCCACTAACCTCCCATGCCTCCCTCATGATTTTGTAGTCAAGCCTTTCCCACACATACCCCAGGTCCCTGCCCCTCACAACTAATAGAAGAGATGCTGGCAAATAAACGTGCTGATATAAGGTGAAATACTATTGGGCAGTGAGACTGCCTTCACTCCCCAATTTATAGACCTAGCTTCCCACGCTTTGAACAGTCCTGATCCCAGGAGACCCTTCCTCTCAACCTATTTTTTCCCTCATCCTGATCTGGTATTGTCTTTTTTCCCATTGCACGCAGACAGCTTCTTCCTTCGTGCTTCCAGGGTATTAGCAGTAGGGTCACTAAATGGACAAGAGGGGCAAATTCCTTGTTCCTAGTTCCCAAACAAGAACCTGTTTGAGAAAATCAGCAGCTAAAAGCATCCACAGGAAGTTTTTTCTGAGATTCCTTAGCCCTGACAATGGGGGGAGTATCTATGTCAACTGTGCCCATTCACTGGAGAAGACACAGTGCTCACAGACTGCTCAGCATTCAGTGTTGAAAGTGACTGAGATTTTTGCTGGACCCACGGCTTTGTAGATTTCAGCTTTTAAGTCTCTCAATGTGAGAAAACTGTGGTTTGGCAACGGCTTACAGCACAATCACATCTGGACAGAGAACCCACACAAACAATAAAAAGGTATTTTCCTGCCATTATCCCGGATCTGAAGTGGCTGCTCTAAATGTTAGGGCCACTATATCATTCTAAGGAAAATACCATCTTAGCTTGGAGCAAACACTTTTTTTTTTTTTTTTAATTAATATTTTTCCTGGAAGTGACTGGGAAAAAATGTAAGCAGCCTCTAACAGGAGGCATGAAAAATTTTATACAAAAGAGATAGCTTGCCAAAGATACAAGCAACTGTCTTATAATGGGAAATTTTTAGATAATTTCAGTAATAGCTGACACAAACACACCCACCTATAAAAAGTAACAGTTCATAGAAGTATTGCAGATAAATCCATACACACACTCCAGAAGATATACACACTCAGACCCTGATAAAGCAACACTAATGAAAGAGCTGGCAACTGGGAGATATCATCAGGAAAGGAAAAAGCGTGATCAAAACAGAACACCAAGAGGATAAATGTGGAAGGACAGGAAGCCTGATGCAGCACAAAGCTGTGGGAGCATAAGGGATAAAAAGAGCAAATCTACTCTCTTGTCTGAGTAGCAACAGGGATGGAATAGGAGAAACTACTCTCAGTGTAAAACCTCTGGCTTTGGACTGGTTTCTGAAACCCAGGAATGTGCCAGAGGTCACAGAACCTCAGAACTCTCCTCCCCAACACCAGTGTCTCAGCTTCTTTTTACATGTTCCATGAGGACTTTCCACAGTTGAAGGCACCATTACAGAATGGAAAACAGTGCTATTTACTGAATGTTTTGTTTGCTTGTTTTAATCTAAAGTGAAAAAAAAAAAAAAATAAAAAGCTTCAGTAGCTCTCAGTAGAAAAATACTATGTAAAATTATTTTATGACAAATGTTCACGAACTATTCCAGTAATTATTTTTTATTGCAGCACAACACAAGTAGCTATACTAGATGTTTTGTTTTGCTTTGGGTAGAACACACAGCATGAGAAATTATAAGTGCATTTTCAAGTTTGTGTTTTTTTCCAAAGTATCTACAGTGCTTTTGCTTTTTCACCAGGGATGGCAGGTCACTTTAACAGGTCATTTTAGGAAAAAATCTCATACCTCATGAAAATGCCTAGAACTGTTCTATCTGCATAGGAAGATTTTCTCCAAGTTCTCAGGGGAAACCATGTGAACAAGCCCAGTGGGGGAAAAAAAAAAAAAAAAAGTTGAGAAATGGAAAGTAATAGAAAAGAATGTGCAGCATTTTCACAGTCTTTCAAACTATTTTCAGTTCAGTTATTTATTGAAAGAGTTCAAATCTGCTCATATTTCAGATATAACTTGTTTTATACAAACAATGACATAAAATTAAATTATGTCATATGCAAAGGGTACAAAACTGAAACAGATGGCTAGGTTTCTTCTTCTAAAAAAATATCTCAGCATGAATATCAAGGACCAGGAAGGGATGCTTCCTCACCTATTAGACATAAATAAAAAAAAATAAGTGAAAAATCAAGTACTGACCGAGATTTGGTTTTGTTTCTCAGACAAGATGCATTCTCAAACTACTAGCAAAATATAGCTAGAGCTGTGTTAGAGTAATACAGCTATATATTGGGCCAGATTTATTTTCATATATGTATACAAACACAACGCACACTATGTTTTAGGTAATCTGGTCAAATTTTATTATTAGCAAAAAGTGGATACTTAAATCTCATCTGGGAAACATGAATGAAGTAATTTTCTAGGGTGGTGCCTAGATAAGCCTAAATGGAACAACATTATTTGGGGACTCCCTGCACAAGACTCTCTCTTGAGCCGTGAAAATATTTCTCTGCCCAGAACAAAACCTTTCTCCACAAAGTAGGGCACAGTATTTGAAGGATCAAGAGGCTCCATAGCTTTTTAAATCACAGGCTAAGATCACACAGGAAAACTCTGTGTAAAGCTTTTTTTGTGAAAAATTAAAAAGCTATGCACGATAAGTATTTTAGCATTGACTGGGCCCTTAATTGCACTCAAAAAGCAATGAGTCTTACTGGAGCCTCAAAAATTAAATCCTCGAGGCCCAAGAACTTGAAGTTGTGATCAAGGCAGGCATACTAATGCCTAATGATAGAAACATATGTAAAATGGGCTCACTAATGAGTAGGACGTAAGTGTTTCAAAAACTCATCAAGTGTTTCAAAACCACATGCCACATTTTTATCTCAGTCTCCTAAGAAAATGCAATTGGATTTCCTATCCATCTCTTTCCTGACAAATACCTTTTGAACCCTTTTTCCTATTTCATCCAAATTCAATATAAAGTAACAAAAATACTAAATGCCATGACATCAGAAGTCAGACAAAAGAATGCTCATCAGTAATCCCACCTGGGGAAAGATGATGTGACTTCACCAGTTGCCTACAGCTTGATTTCCTCAGCACAAGCACCTGGTGAGCCTGCTGGTGTACACACCACTGGAAACCCTCTCCATTTTGCTGGTGGCCATGGGAAGTTGGGAATACCGGAGGCTGTGTAGAGCGGATGGGTAGAAAAGGTAGTGGAACATTAATCCATAGGTAACCAAGCTTTGTTAACCCTGCTATTTCCAGAACAATGTACTATATAACCTATATACAGTTGGGTGAGGTGCGGTCATGATGGTACCTTCGGAGTCTTCTTTGACAAGTCAAAACAAGCTAGAAAAACAAAACTTTTGGATTAATTAACCCTGACGTGCAGGGAAAGAAATCCCATCGTGGTGCAAGACAACTGGGAACTGACAAGCTCTAGAGAAGGCAGTTGTACAGCTAGAAGCCTGCCTGCCTTGGTGGTGTGGACAGCACACCCCCACTGGGTGATGGCCACAGCTCGTTAAGATATTGCTTGCAAGAGCTTCCACGCAAGAGCAAAGCCCCCCAGAGCAGCAGATTTGGGAGTGGGCAGCAGTACAAGTGGACTGGATGCACTGGGAAGCCCAGCTCTCGGGGTGTTAGAGGCAGGTGCAATCACAAGACCCAAATGACCTCCACCAGATGCAGCCATGAGACACGGAGACGCTTTCAGATGGCAGGAGAGGGGCCCAGGGTGGCCAGGTCACAGCATCATAGATCGCCAGGTTGGAAGGGACCTCAAGGATCAGCTGGTCCAACCTTTCTAGGCAGGAATGCAGCTTAGATGAGATGGCCCAAAATCCTCAAGCTGAGTCTCAAAAGCGTCCAGCGTTGGGGAATACAACGCTTCCCAGGTGTGGATGTGTTTTGGATTTAACTTTTAAGGCTCCAGTAAGACTCGTCGCTTCTTGAGTGCAACTAAAGGGCCCAGCCAATGCCAAAATACTTGCCGTGTACTTTTAATTTTAAATTCATTTTAATTTTTCACAAAATCGTTGGATGTGGCGCTCAGGGCCCTCCAAACCGGCTTCTGGCGGGAACCCGTGGAGCTGCGAGGTGAGCCGGGCCCACGTTGCCCCGGGCTCAGGCGGTGGCAACCCTTAGCGAGGGGAGAAGGCCAGCGGCCGAACCGGGATCACCGTGGGCGATGGGGACGGCTCTGACAGTGCCGCGGATGCGGGGGGCGACTCCCGGGGGGCGCGGTTGGCACCGCCCCGCCCCGCCCCGCCCCGCCCGTCCGCCGGTTCGCGCTGCCCTCGAGCGCCCCCGCGCGCAGCCGCCGGGCTCCCGCCCGCGGAGAGGGCGGCGGGCAGGTGCGCGGCGGCTCCGGCGTGAGGCAGCGTTGGGGCCGCGTCCGCCCGCCACAGCCACCGCCGCCGCCGCCACCACCGCCGCCGCTCCTCCTCGCCGCCTGCCGCCGCCTTCCCGGCGTAAGCACCGGTTCCCTCCTGCCGCTGCGGCACGCCTTCTTTCGCCGTTCCGTCCTCCCAGCGGCTCGGGAAGGCGAAGCCCCCCCCCCCCCCGGGGGTGCCCGTCGGAGGGTGCGTGCCCTCCCCCGCCCCCCAGCCCCTGCCGCTCGCCTCCCCACCGCGGCAGCCGCAGGCGCAGCCCCGCTTAGCCCGGCCACCATGGCGCGCGGGAGGTAAGCGAGCTCCCTTCACCTCTCCTTCGCGGCGGGGCCGCCGCCACCGCCGGGTCTCTCTCTCCTTGCCGCCGGCTCCGTACCTGCCGGGGCGTGCGCGCGTCCGCCTCCCGCCGGCCCCGGGCGGCGGCGCCGAGGGTGGCTACGGAGGGAGGGGGGGGCGGCAGGCGGGTTTCTCCGATGCCGGCGGAAAAGTTGCTCTGGGCGGAGGCGAGGTGGCTCCGCATTGTTGTGTTTGGGCGCGGGTGCTTCCCTGCGGGCGGCGGCGTGGCGGGTGTACTTCCGGGTTCGCACCTTTTTTCCTTCGCCGCCGCCGTTCCGTGCCCCCTCCTCCGCCGGCTGCCGCTGCCCTCGAGCGGAGCCGAAGCCGCCGGTTCAGCACCTGAGCCGCGGCTCCCCCTCCAGGCCGGGAGGAAGGGGATGGCGGGGGACCGCTCCGCACGGCAAACTCGAAGGGCGACAGCAGTGGTAGCAGAGGCAGGGTGAAGAAGGGACGGAGCCTCCCGTCGCCGCCGAGCCGGGCGCGGGGCGCACCGCGCCTCCGAGAGTCGCCAGCGGTGCGGCGGCGGCCGGGCCGAGGTAACGGCCGGGCAGCGGCCGCTAGGACGCTACGGCAGCCCGACGCCAGGGGGCGGCCCGCGCCCCTCCGCCGCCGGTGCATGGCGGTGACCGCCCTGCGAGCCGCTGCGGCCGGGGGATTGGGGGGGGGGCCGAGCGGGTACCGATGCGGAGCGCCGCGACCCGTCGGCAGGGGCAGAAGGGAAGGCCGGGGAGGAAAGCGGACGGACGGCGGCATGGGACCCGCTGGGCGGCGTGTCCGCCGTCAGGCAGCCGGGCAAAGAAAGATGGGCCCGCGGCGGTGCGCCCCGGAGGGCGCGGGTTTTGACCGCCTTGTGGTAACTACCGCCGGGGCGGGCGCGGGTGAGGGGCCGGGGCCGGGGCCGCTGGCGGGTGTCACGCGCAGCGCCGTGCGCGCGGTGCGGGGGGTTTAAACGTGAGTAGCAGCGGGGCCGCCATTTTGAATGGTTCCCTGCCGCAGGGAGCGCGGGGTCGCGGGCGGCCGCTGCCCGCCCTCGGCGGAGGCTGCCCCGGGGGGCTGCGGGGAGAGGACCGAGGCGCCGTGGAGGTGCGTCCCCGCCGGCGGGGGTGCGGGCGGGTTGGCTTTCCAGATAACGGTCCTCTGTAGCCTCACGGCCGGCTCTGAGGCGGAGTTGCCGGTGCCGACGGTTCGCAGTGCGAGGGAAGAACAAATAAAAAGTGCGGAACTGCCTCCAAAACGCCTCGATTCTCCTTGTCTGGTATCACGTCCCGGGGAGAGGCGGCAGCGGCAGCGGCAGCTGGGTTTGGGCGGTGGGCGTAGGCTGGGCGGGATGCTGCGGGGCTGGCTGCCCGCGCCTGTCGCCGAGCCGGCCGGGAGGGACAATGACATTGTCGCCCTGCTCCGCCGAACCCCCCCCCCCCCCCCCGCTTCGCCTCTTCTGGGGGCATCTCGGTGGGCGTGTGTGGCTCAGCCGGCAGCTGCCTTCAGCTGCTGTGATTAGACTGTGGTAGAGCATACAATGAAGCAGATAAACAGCTAATGAATTAGTTTAAAAATGAGCAAACGGTAGCACACGTAAATATTTTGTCCAGGCTATTAGCAAATACGAAATTGGTGTGTCTAAACAATTCAGAAAACTTTGTTACTTTTATATGTCATTTTGCTTTAGCATGAGGGAATTGCCATTTTAGTCAGATAAACATATTACCTGAACAGATTCATTTACTTCTTTCTCTCTTACTGCCTGTTAGTGGCTGTGAGTAAATTATATATGACGTTCTTACAGTGATGGGGGAAAACAGTAGTACACTGTACCAGCTCATGTACAGACATGATGATTTTTCCTTATATAACTGCTCTTCCTATTCTTTTTAGGCCATACATTGGCTGAGGTTTCCCGCCCCTCCTCTGATAGCCTGGTTTTTAATTTCACATCTTGCATGGAAACACTATTGTTATGACTAAACAGTGTGTCCTATTGTGAACAAGTCATCGGATACCAAGAAAACTATAATTATAGTTAAATTTTTCTTGCAGATCATTAAAATACTATAGTTGCTTGTAATTTTAGGGGTATCTGGATATAATGTATCAAAATGCAACAGTGCATGTTTATTCTTAGGTTGATGGCTGTATGCTTTCCTTAACAAAACTACAACTCATTTATTTGTTAACGTATACAAAAACCTTAAAAATTCAGAGGAGACAGCATCAACAAGCTTGTTCAAAAAACTATAAGATGTGCAACTAAGCTGTAGTTCTTTGCAGAACGGTGATGAGTTTTCCCCCCTTGGTGCAGAGTAGGAAGAATTGATATTGGGTTAAATTATGACCTTAATTATTAATACACCAGGAAGGCAAATTTCCTTTGCTGTAGTGGACTTAATCATGTATGTAATGGCAAAAGTAGTGATTACAGATGATATTTGCCCTGTGTAGTAATTACAAAATGTAGCTGTAGTTAAAATATTTACCTGTGTGTGTATGATAAAGATAGCTATCTTCTACTCTGTTTTTAAATACGTTCTGTTAAGGGCATGTGCTGCCATCCCAGTTTTATCGAAACTTTTTTTTTTTTTTTTTTTTTTTTTTTTTTAATCTGCAAATGCATTACCTGGCATGTATGAAAAATTTCAGAAGAGGACAAATGGTGATAAATAGAGGGAGCAAAACCCAGACCCTCTGCTTCCTGGGCCTGCTGCCTAAGCCCTTGCCAGGGCGCCAGGGTGGATCAGAAGCAGCGTTTTATTCAGCTGGCACCCTCAAGCACAGAAATTAATTTTTAAGTCCAAGCGGTTGACACAGCCACCCCCTCCTCTTTTTAACTCCGCGGCAGCGTTTTGTTTGAATCGCTGCACAGCGCGACCGCGGAGCCAGGAGCCGAGGCTCCGAGCCGGGCGGTGCTGCGGGAGGGAATTTCCCTTTTTCTCTCCTCGGGCAGCCCGGTGGGGCGGGAGCTCCCGCTCCGTCCCCCAGCGCCTCCTCCTCCTCCTCCCGCACCGCCGGACGTGGCGCTGGCCACGGTGCTGAACGCCGCCAGCCCTGCCGGTGCCGGTGCCGGTGTCGGTGTCGGTGCCAGGGGCACGGCGGGGACTGCCGCCTCCGCTCTTTATCTGTCTCTCGTGTGTTTTCCCATCGTTCGCAAGGGGTGGCGGTAGGGAAATGCTTTCAGCAAGAGGCTTTCTGTACTGCTGGGGCACTGGATGCTGGGGGTGAAATCAATGGCTGAAGCACTCTAGCACTTTCTTCTCTAGAAAAGGAGCCTTTCCAGCGATAAAGATTTTCCGTAGGCAACTTGTGGAGTGTGATGTTACCTCTGTAAAATGGAAGCGCGGCTGAAACCAGCAACTAGACAGGAACTTGCTGTCTGCTATTTTTAACCACAGGTTCAGTTTATGAAAGGGCATTCTGAAAGCTGACATCAGAGCAGCGTGTCATCAGTGAGAACAAAATAAGCACTGATGGCACAGAGATGGTTCAAGAAAAAGCAGGTATCCATTAGCAGCAGTACAATCACAGACGTGAGCTTTTTTCTTTCTTCCTCTTTAAGAAAAGACTGATTTCAAAATGCATGTGATCTAGAAGATTTTTTTCCCTAAATACATTTTAATGTGCTTCAGCATCTCCAGTACATTAAAAAAAAAATAATTGAAAAAGCTTTTTTTCCATCGCAGAGATAAGTGTACAGGCTCTGTAATTGCACACTGGGTGTTTCAAATGCATTGGCACAATAGAAAGCAAATATGCTACTCTGGTTTTATTGAAAAAAGACAAAACCAATCTGATGTGTTTCATATGCGAGGATAACAATTTTAAAAACATACAGACATATTAACATTCTGCTTCTAAAAATAGAAAGAATTGACATGCAGGGTCTTCAAATTGAAGGTCAGAGGTGACAAACCAGGACAAAGGTCATGCAGCTCATTTTCAAGCAATCAGTTTCTAGTTTTTTCATGGTTGAACAAAAGCTTAATTATCCAGAAATGTAATATTTAACTAGTCAATTTTAACAGAAAAATAGAGGTGGTTATACACAGTCCCCTCTTCACTATGTGTAATATGGAATTGCTTGTGCTACTGTTACTGATATAAAAATATCTCTCTAATTTATACATTTGAATACATTCTTAATTTGACATTTAATCATCCACAGTCTGTACTTAGTGTTCATACTTGAGATTGAAGAGACATAACCATTTTCTGCTATTTCAGTGATCTCAGCACAAAAAGTGGTCTATCCTGATGATGCATACTATGATTTCAAGAAAGTTAAAATGCAAATCTGTGCATTTTACCATGTGTGCATGTTCTTACTATTTCTAACCACTTTCCTTAGAAAAAAAAAAATCCTGCTTCCAGTCTGCAGCATTCCCTGTGTCACTGGAATAATTACACTTAGAAGCTGTTTAACTAGTATGTAATGATAATTTTTTTACATGCAGTGTAGTATTTTCTCAGTGAATAAGATTCAGGGTTCTTAAAAATTTGAAGGAATTGTTTCAGTGTTTATAATATCATAAGTCCACTAAAACATGTTTTCATAATTTCTGAAAGTACTTAATAACTATTCCATAGGTAACATTTGCCATATAATTATACTACATGCAGTATTACAGCAGCTAAGGATAATGCCCACAAATTACCCTGTTAAAATGTGTACCCTCACTGGTATTCTTAGGTCATATAGGAGGCTTCTGTTTTTCTTTCTTACGTTTTGTCTCTTGTACTTGCTTTAACCAGGTGCGGTGATTTTAAAGGTTTTAATCTTTAATTTTAGAGATGGTGAATTTTTAGTTATATATCATTCATGTACCTGGGGACTTATTTCTGTTTTGAATAAATGAGCTATATGCCTTAAAGTTTATGAAAAAAATTACTATTGCATTACTTTATCTAACGAGGTGTTTTAAACAGTGACTTGATCAGAAGGTATGACATACAGGATTGCTGTCCACTCCAGTTTAAAACAAGAAAAATGTTATACACTATGTACTATCCACACTTCTAGGAAAATAAATATTGATGTTTAAAATAGAGATACTAATTGGTTGTTTTATTTTTAGAAATTTTGGGTTGATTGTTTTAATCCAGAATATTCATAGCAGTATTTGGTGAGCATGCTATAAAATACAATTTATTTTTAAAAATTCCATTTCTTTTAACATCTCAAGTAGTAATTCAGAAGTTTAAAAACAACAACCCCCCCCTACAAACTCAAACAAAACAAAACCAAGAAAGAAGATTCCATGTTTTGTAGGTTAATGACATGTACAATTAAAACAAATTCTATGCAAGGTAAGATGTATGTGCAAGACATAAATTCTAAGAAAACAATTATTACTCTGAGATAAGAACAAACCATACTAAAGTTGTTACAAAAACATTAAAATCTACTGAATATATTTTTAAAAAATAAAACTTGTAGTGACAACACTTTTGAGGGGATGGTAATGAAGTCTGAATTGGTCAGAGTATTTTTATAACCTAAAGTCATAAATTATACCATCTGCTTACATGACAGATTTAATCTTGATTTCATAATAGTTTTGCATTGAGGAAAAAGCATTTACACTTCTGGATTAAAATGTAACATCTCAAACAATGTAACATCACCGTGTCATAATGGTTCTTTATTTATTCTTCAACATGTATCTTTTCAGGGCTTCATTTCGCATTGCTTTGTTTGTGGGTAGTTTTCATGTAGGGAAATAAAATCTTACCATGAAGGTAGTTTCTCATAGAAATAAATACAAAGTAAATGTAATCAAACTCTGAAAAAAACGTTTATCTACGATTTCAGAATTGTGGCTTTTAAAGTTTTTTGTCTTACAAAGTACTGATACTAATTAATTTAAAAATACAAAGAAAAATCTGTCTGAAAACAAATTAATAAAATCCCAAGGTAGCTTTCCCATTGTTTGATTTGCTACATAGCAAATCAGTGTGTGGCAATTTCTGTATCCCCATGCTAATAGTAATCTGGGAACAAAATACTTGAAATACAAAGGAAGTAGAAGAACAGTAGTAGTAGAGGTTGATAGGTTTTATTTTTAAATTGTGTATTGAAAAAAAATCATATTTTTAAGTACTAAAAAAAAAGTGTTTGAAACATACTTATTTTCCATTATCTTTTATTAAGTTTGTGTCATAGTTGCCTAATTTATGTACATTCAAAGGCAGACTAAATTAAATTGTAGATCATATTAAATCAAATACACTAAGTATCAGAAGTGTGTATTCAGTCTTTTAAAAAGTATCTTTTTCAGCATCTTCCTTTAATATCTATTATTAAAGTTTTAACCTAAATAAATACTAATTAGTTTTTTGTGTTAAAATGTTTCCTTTATTCATATAATAATAGTATTTCATTTTAAAGAGAAACTCTTAACCTGCTTAAATACCTGGCAGGCTTTCAGTAGCTCCAATGCTGATACAGTGGGGTTTATTACTCCTTTTCTGTCACCCAAAAGAATCAGACGTGTAACAGAGGTCAGAACACATTTTACCTTTCTCTGTTCCTATTCTTACTGTAGTCAAATGACATTCTTACAAGTTGTTAAAAATGTGTGTACCTGGGTGTTTGATCTTAAAAAATTAAGATTAAAAAATTAAGAAATTACTTAATTTCTTAAAAATTAATGTAAACTTAGCCTGTTAAAGCACACCCGAACTACTGCCAAGCTATTTTATTTACATCAGACTGTAATTACCCTTTCAGATCAGTGAAAGAATTGTATGAAATTAGTAAACATAGGGGGTGGAGGTGTTACATTTGCTAATTCTACAATTAATTTTCTTTAATCACCATTAAAAATGTTTCAGCATCTCACATGCTCTTGCTTTCATCTTACCTGCTAGAAAAATATTGTAATAGTGTAATAATAAAATGATAGCTAATAATGTTGTCAGAACTTTCAACTTCTCCCTCCCCTCCTTGTATTTAGATAAAAACATTGATGCTCAAGTGTTCATTTTCAGGAAATTTTGATTTTTGTTATTTAAGTATTTCAAGCTAACAATATTTTACTGAATGAAGAGAAACAAGAAGAGTATTTTTAAAATGAAAGCATTCCAGGATCCGTTAGTTAAAACTGTACATTAAGAAATCCATGTATGTACTCTTTAACAAATTCAGTAAATAAGATAACATTCATTTGTGATGCTTGGAATGAAAATTCTCTGTGCACAGTGCTTCTACCAGCAGTCAAAAACTGTAAACAAGAATAAAGTGTTAGGTAGTGTTTACAGACTGGTTCAAAAGAAAGACAGCAAAGGTTATTAATTATAACATGCATTTTCTAAGTTAAAGTATCTGACCAGTGTGTGTGTGTGTATACATATATACACACATGCATGCACATTTTAAATGCCAATGTTTTATGCTCTTTCTACATTTGAGTTCTGTACACAAAGTTTTAAAATTTTGTTTATACTTTGCAGCATTCATCCATTTAAGTCTTTGCTTTTTGTGAGTTAACTAAAAAAATCTCCTTTATCCTTCTGCATCCCCATCATATTTTTTTGTTATGAAATAAAGTATTGGTTGGTTGGGGTTTTTTCCCCTCCAGTTCTTTCTTTTGCACTTTGATCATACTTATAGTATCCAGCATTCTTTAAAAAATTATTGCTGGCTTTATTCTGTAGAAGAAAACAGTCCCCTGGTTACCATTGGCTGTGAAAGAAAGATTAAACATCTCTATTTTTGTTATCAACTTGTTTTTGCAGGACAGCATATGACTTATTTAAATGTGGGAACTGTGTATGTCTGCATTACTTTAATCCAAGCAAATTATGTTTCCGAATCTTCTGGTGGCAAACTTGCTTAAGATAATTAATTCAACACAATGACTGTCAAAGGGAAATATTTTTTCTTTTTACATAGGTTTAAACTTGCTATTATTTTCCACTGACCAATAAGTTGTCAATTAAATAAATTCTGTGTTAAGTAAGGTGAATTACAGAATGTGCTACCTGTCAGTATTACCTTTGTTAGATGGCTGTCAGTCTGTCTTTAACTGATTCTAATTTTTTTTCCTATCCTGCAATAATTCCATATGGTATTGCATTATTTTTTGTGTTTACTGTTACTTTCACATGCTGTAAGTGCATAGTTAAAACAAGGATTACTTTCAAAGCAAGTAGCCTTTTCTTTAAATACATCTTGCTGTCAGGTCCATAATTCCTAAACAGAATTTGATTATTTGAAGTTACAGAGTTAATGTAAATGCCAATGCAGTTTCAGAACTAAAACACAAAAATGTTTTTGTTTCGTGTACAGCATGAGGCACAGGATAGTTCACCAGGAGCTATTTCAGAGCCTTCTGTTTAACTCAGGGACTATTTTCTTATGACTTCACAGTAAAATACATGACGATTAGTTTCTCATTAAAACTGTATGGTTTAAATTAGTTCTTAGAATTGTAATGCCCAGGTTTTTCTACATTAATGTCTCTTGTTGCCACATTTTGTGTATTGCACTGGGAAACTTTATCATATCTACTTTATAAAAAAATTAATTATATATTATATCTCCTTTTTTTCTACTTAATAATTTTATATGCTTATTTGAAACATATGAAACCAAAATATGATTCTTACAAATGTATTATGAAATGGTGATACTGTAAACAAGAATAACTTGAGCATCTATTGTTTTCCTTGTACTTTCCCCTTTGAGTCCCAACATTCCCCCAAATATTTTTTTAATCCCTTCATAAACTGAAGCAGACTACGTGCCAAAGCCAAGAACGGATCCTTTACTCTATGCTTGCATATTTCATTATGTTGCATAAATAATGCAAGTAAATCCCAAAGACACAAAAGCCACATAGCCACTGGTTGGCAGAACAAAGCAGCAGACACAAGAGATTGGGCTTCAGTGCTTGAAGGTGTAAAAGCAGAGTTAGGTTTAATATATGGCAAAAGTCCACACAGTTCCATTGGAAAAACTTGGTTGCTACAAGAGAAGAGAAACTGAATCAACTTGCTGGTGTTGTTGCACCGAAAAGAAAGATTGTTCCTTTCCCTCTTCTGATTCCTGGTGTTGGAAAGGACTCAGAATAACTGACTGGGGGAGAAAAGAAGTTTGAGAAATTTGATTCTCGTTTGTCTTTGTTCATTACTCTTCTGACTTCACTCCCTCCTAGAAGAATATCCCATTTTATAGTAAGAAAGCAGGATACCTGTCAGAATATGGTCTTAAAATGGGAAAAAGACAAATCTCAGATTTCCCTAAAAGATAACAGACTTGGGGTTGTATCTCAACAAAAGGATAAAGCAATTCCTTTTTTGGTATTGGTTGGTTTTTAAGTAGATTACTCAAACCCTAGTAGAGGGTGACTGGAGGACAGGCTTGAGGCAGGTGAGTTTGCACATGATCCTTTCTATTCATCTTTCATTTCTTAAACAAACTGGACAGCATAAGGAACAGGTTTACTCCAAAACTAGAATACTTTTTCTTCATGCTTTCTGCCATCTGCAGTGATCATTTTCCATGTAATATTTTTAATTGGCATTATAGAAATTTAGCCAGGCCTTGCTCAACTAGGTCAAAAGTACACCTTTCATGTAGTTTCAATCGAGTCACACATCTGTATTTTTATGACTAATTGTTTTGGTTCAGATTGAGACCTAGAATTTAATTTTGCTACATGTTATGCTCTGCAGTTTTTAACTAATGTAACAGAAAGCATTTTTCTGTTGATACTCACAAATGGGCATCAAGTTACAATTTTGGCCATGAAAGAATCCCAAAGAATCTCTTTCATTTTTTAAAATCATTTACAGGGTATGACTGTTTGCTAATTTGTCCAATTTAACCGTAGTAAAGGCAACTCACTAGTTCTTAGGTTACCTATTGCAATTAAATATTGATAAAGGAAACAAACACCTTCCAATATCCTGCAAATCTGTGTCTTTTCCATCTTGTCATCAACCACATAGCTTTCATAAGAAACCAATGAAAGGGGCAATGCTTTTGTGGAAGCTTGAAAAATAAAAAAAGCAGCTGATTTTTCTCTCGTGTCTTGGTTGTCTCATTGTGGTTCTGATGAGCGAGGTAAGTCTCAAACAGTTTATAAGTTTACAGGTCAATGCATTTTACGGCCTTCTAATGAGCCATTAAACTGAAGAGGTAATTAAATATGGTACTCTGGTACAATGTACACAGTACTGACTCCAGCTCTCTGATTTTAGGTTCCTGAGAAGATGATGAGGTCATTCAAGAAGGTCTCCTCAGGCTCAGGTCAGTCTTCTCTATAGCGTCTTACATGGCTGACTTTGTGTGTGTAAAACTAAGGTACTGCAGCACCTGTGTCACACTGATTCCGATAAACTTTTTAAAAATTATTATTATTATTTTGGGGGGAGGGGGGATATTATTTTGTGTACAAGCTTCAGAGTTCTTACTTCGAGTGTTCTGCACCTGTAAAACAAATAAACCATTATATAAGGGAAGTTTATTTACAGTAACCCACCGTCAGATACCAGTTGTAAGTTTTATGAGCCCAAACATCCGGAAGAACGCTTCTGGACTTCCACTGCAGCCTACCTACCGGTGACCACACGCATCCCAGCCGATGACTAAAATTTTAATTCCTCGAGTCATTTCCAGACCTCTGGCAAAGTAAAACGCTGGATGTGTGCACTCTCTTATCGCCACGCCGCTTCTCTCCCACGCAGCCAAACCAGCAGCGGTACCGCCCGTCCCAGCCTCCCGCGGTGGCACCGGCCCGGCCCGGCCCTTCCCGGGCGTCCCCTCGGTGCCTGCCCGCGGCGCATGCGCGGAACGGAGAGCGGGGGGCGCGGAGCCGACCCCCGAGGGCGCTGTGTCCCCGGGGAGGGGGAGCGCTGCCCCCAGATACAGATGGATGCCATCCCGCCGCGGGCAGCGCTGGTTGCGGGAGGCAGTAGCCCCGGGCCGGCGCTGGCAGGGGTCAGGTTTTACCTGTGTGCGGGGGCTGCCCGCATCACCACCAGGCTGGCGCTGGGCGCCCCGCGGAGGGCGAGGAGGGCAAAGGCGGCCGCCCGGCTGGGGAGATGCGCACCCCGTCGGAACACGCACGGCGAGTCCCGGGTGCGGCGGAACCGAGCGGAGGGGCCGGGGCGAAAGCGCCTGAGGCGCAGAGCAGCCCGGTCACCGTCCCGCGGTATCTGCGCGGTTACTGCGGTGTTGGGCAGGCGGTCCTTCTGCAAGGGCCGGTCTTCCCTGCGGGGTTTTAGTCCTGTCAAGCTGGGTAGAGCCTCCTTAAAACGCGGTGGCTATCGGTTGCAAATCCACAGCTAAGAGAGAGTTCATGTAGGTGAGACCACATCCCGCTTTGCCAGAGCTCTCCGAGTGGGCGCCTCCCGCCTCCTCCTGCCCTCGGATCACGCGCGGGATGAAAGCAACTTCCAGCGTTTTACAAATTCGGCAATAATCCGCAGAAAGCGGGGTGGAGCGCAGGGGAGGGCTGCGCGTCACCGACAGCCGCCGGGTTCCATTTCAAGAGAAAATGTCAGTCAAGCGCGTGTTCAATGCCACGCTCCGGCCGTCAATTAAAATATCGGCGCTTGCAAACCGCGGCGAGGGCCGCCCCGTCTCCGTAAGGAAAGCAGAGGCGGCTTGCGGGGAGCCCTACCCTGCGTGGGTGCCCGCAGGGGTGGCGGAGGCTGCCGCCCACCCCTCAGGTGTGACGGCTGAGGAGCCCCTTGGCGGCGGGGTCTCCCCAACCCCTTATCCAGCCGGTAACTTAAGACCCCGCACGTCGGGCAAGTCCTGTCCCTCGTCGTCCCCAGCCACAAGGGAAGCGCAGCTGGGTCGGACTCGTGTTTTGTTAAATAAATATTTTTTAAAGAAGCCGGAGGGTAATAAAGCCCAAAGGGGGTGGTGGGTTTGCGGGGACAAACCCTCCCCGTCTCAGGCTCCCCACCCCTTTCACTCCCGGTGTCTGGAAACGACCCCCCCCTCCCGGGGCCAGACGGCACCGCTGCCGAAAGGGTGAACCCCGCATTCTCCCCCCACCCCGGGCCCTTCAGGGCAGCGGAAAGGGAAGGAGGTTTTGGCGCCCAAAGTAGGTGAGAGGGTTTTGGCGGGAAGAGCTGAGAACCGGGAGAGACCTCCAGGCCAAGGGTCTCTGCCCCGAGGCAGCGGCCGGAAAGCCCTCCCCGTCCCCCCGCCTTAGGAAGAGCCGGTTTCGATAGAAACCGTGGAAAAAACGCGACGGGAGGCTGATCCGGTGGGTCAAACATCAGCGGGAGCGGCACGCGTGGCGTGGGCCAGCGCTATCGTGCGTGGGGGCGGCTGCGGTTGCGGCATTAAGCAAATAAAACCCTAAAAGTGAAGAAGAGTCGGGGGAGGGGGAGGCGGCAGGGGCTCTGCGGCGCCGTCCCTGCTTTTCCGCCTGCCCGTCGGCGGGTGAATGTTGGCTCTGCTTTGAAA